>JBBWUH010000006.1:1379304-2758609 GCA_038380885.1 Phyllosticta citrichinensis
GCTGGTCCTGGCGGTGCCGGCGAACGCAGCACGCCGTCCAGCGTCAAGATCCTGTCCGACATGCGGCGATGCGCGTTCGACCTCGACTTTTTGATATCGAGGCAGCCGCGCCTGCAGCAGCAACACCCGCCTAACCAACATTCCCCCACGCATGCGCACGCGCTGGACGGCGGCGGCCCGAACGGCCATGCTCATCAACAACAGCAGCAACAACACTCGAATCATCTCGGAAACCACTCGCACAACAACACTCACTCCAACTCGAACGCTCAACAGCAGCAGCACGGCCATCCGACCCGGTTCGCCGCCATGACGCCGACGGCGGCATCGAACCGCACTCCTGCGTCCAACGAGCTCGAATACCTCGACGTGTTTGACTTTTTCAACATGCCGCGGCTGCCGCTGACGGGCGTCGGCTGCGGCGGTCCCGGGCAACTGGATCACCAGTCTGGAGTCGGTCACGGTGGGGGCGGTAGTAGCAGCAACGCTGGGACGGACGTCAGCCCCGGCGGTGATGGCAGTGGTGGTGGTGGTGGTACAGGTGGAGGTTCTGCTGGGGGAACGGGTGCAATGAGTGGTCTGGGCATGGGTGGTGCGGGAACGGGGGGCAGCATGGGTTTGGCTGATGGGTTCAACATTACGCATTTCATGGTTGACGCGAGCGCCGACTGGTTCATGAAGGGCACGGCGGCATCGTGATGGTGGGAAAACGGGGGCATTCGGAGAGGACAGAGGCCAGGTGAGGTAAGTGTGTCAATTGGCATTGGCTGACTGCATTTGGATGATTCGGCTCGACTCGACTGATCCCGTCATCTTCTCTCGTGTCTTTGCGGAGTAGTGGTGGTATTTGTGTGTGTGTTTGTACAACTCGCTACCTTAGCTTGATATGCCGCTCGTCAGCCAAAGTAGATAGTCGTGTGATGTGCGGTTTGCAAAAAGTGTTTAGGTTCAGTCTACAGCTGTAGGTACGATGATCGTATATAGCTAAGCGTACGTTCTTGGCTTTGTCTTCACACACCACCCTTTCGGCGTCTGTCTGGTTCCTATCCTGAGATCAGGTCGGGCAGTGAGGCAGTGAGTGAGTGAGTGGGTGAGTGACCTTGCCAGTAGCCAGCGCTTTCTCTATCTACAGGTGCTCGAGGCGATCCCATCACTTGCTGACTTACACACCTGAAGGTCGCAATTCTACAGATTGGCTGGGTTTGTTCAAGGACGGCAATCGTCGTACCCGCGAAAAGGAAAGAAAAAGGCACGCATGCCGATGTCCGAGGACCGCCTTACTTTGCTTTGCTTTGGTTCGCTTTGCCTCGCCAGTCGGCCACCTCGCTCTCTCGCTGTCCAATGGCCAGTCAGCGAGCCAGTGCCGCTTCGCCAGGAGCCATGGCCGCTCGAACCGTCTCAGCAAGGAGATGGGGCTGGCTGGCTGGCTCATGGGTCAGTCAGTCAGTCAGTCAGTCAGTCAGTCAGTCAGTCAGTTAGTCAGTCAGTCAGTCAGTCGAGACGCAACGCTGCGGTGAAACAGAACGAGAGGGAGAGAAAGCAAAGCAAAGCAAAGCAAAGCAAAGCAAAGCAAAGCAAAGAAACGAACAAATGCGCAACAAGCTATACTCAATGACTGACTGCGCTGCAGCATGATGCTGGAACTGCCGCCGGCATTTGCAATGGCGCTGCTGCTGCGGATGGAACGCCGCGCCGCGCGAGCCGCCAGCCAGTCAGCACAACATACATCGCATCAACTTACCAGGCGCCCAACCCAGTCGGCCGGGAAAGAGGGGGCTGGCTGCAATGTGTGTGTGTGTGTGTGTGTGTATGTGGTGTCGCAACGGTTTGTGCCGCCCTGACAGCGGTCCCATGGTGATGTTGGTGGTTGGCATGACGTAGGTAGGTAGGTGCCTTGCTTTCCTTTCTTTGCTTGGGTTCTGTCGGGCGAGGCTGTCTGTATGTCTGTCTGCTTACCATGCTTTCCGCGCGTGCCTTGGGCTGTCGAGCAGCAAGTAGCTACTGTAGGAAAGTCTGGCTCCCCCTTCCGCGCTTGGCCTGGCTTGGCTTGGTTGGCAAGGCTAGATAAATTAGCAGTGTGGCGGAATTGGGTGCATGCATCCATGCACGCATGCTGGAATCCGGCTGTCCCCCGGACTCCAAGGGGAGAGAGCGCGTGGGTTGGTTGGCGCAAGGCAAGACATCGCCGTGATGGCGACGCACTTCCGATGGCATGTTCCTAGGTATTGTATGTGAGGCTTTGAGCCAGATCCAGTGCAAGGGGCGGAAGGGATGGACGGATGGATGGAGGTGGGTGGGGACAGCGGACGACGAGAGGCGCGGGATGATAGACCGGATGGTAGGGGCGGAATACCGGCGCAGCGGCGGTCATCCTGGGAAACGCGCAGCGCAGCGTTGGTCGGGCGGATGGGTGTAGGCAGGCAGGCAGGCAGGCAGGCAGGCAGGCAGGCAGGCAAGCCGGCCGGCGGGACACATACGGAAAGGCTGGAATGGCGGGCGAGAGAGTCAAGGGGGAGGAGGTGGTTGATGCTTTCCATTGGTCCCGGATGGAAGGGTGCATGTGGAGTAAAGGGAGGCCGGTAGACATGGACCAATGCACGAACTGGCGACGGGGACAAAGTCTGAAGAACCCGGTTTAAGAAGTGGAGATGAGCCGTTCAACGGAAAGCCTGACGATGAAAAGGATGGTCGAGGCGGATGCGACGAGGGCAGAGGACAGAGGACAGAGAGAGATGATGCAGATGCGACGATGCTTCCGTCACTGGCTCACCCAGCAGCCCGGTGCCATGGCCCCGGGACCAGCATACGGACATGCTTCCGCCATTCAAGGTTCAAGTCGTTGACGTCGGCGGCCGGCTGGTCAGGAGGTGGGAAAGGCAGAAAAAAAGGTTGAGAGCTTCTTTCTGGGTCGGTCGGTCGCTCGCTCGATCATGCAGCGCTCTCGCTGCCAGCCCGTCGCGTGCAAGGCTCAAGGCGCATGCGTCTGGTGTGGTTGACAAACAGCGGCCTGGCCTGGCCTGGCCCGAGCCACATCAGGCTTGACGACGTCATGTCAAGTCGACGTGCCGCCCCAGGGCAGCTACCCCCCATCTTTCCCCATCCTTCCGGCACGCCAGCAGAGGAAAAGAAGTTCACCTCAATGGATCCGGACCGTACGTCCGTCTCGTGCACTGCTCCGTCGTGTCTACCAGGCTAGACACTTTGTCGGTCATTTGCGCGGCGACGGCTCGGTTGCAGCGGCAAAATACTGCGGTGGTCTGCCATTCATTCCGTCCTGCTTGCTTTCGTCGCGACATGGCTCTTCAATCCAGGTCCCTCGTGCACTTTGTCGTTGTACGTGCAACGGTCCAGGGCCATGAGGGCCCGCCAAAGAAGACCCCACGCCAACCCAGCACCACTGCCTGACAAGGTCCCCATGTGTCGGCTAGATCCTGTAGGGGGCCTTTGTCCCGTACCGCCTTTGCGTCATTGGTCGAAATAGTCGGGTGTGTAGCGCGATTGGCTGGGAACAACCTTTTTTTTTTTTTTTTTTTTTTCCTTCTCTCTTTGCGAATTCACCGATGTCCGTCCTGTCGGTGTACGTGGAGCGAAAGGGCATCGAACACCGACTCCTGAACCCACCTGTCAGTCAGCAATCGCAGGGGGGCAACACAAGTCGGCGGCCTTGAATCCCGTGTAGTTGTCAAGACGACGCATGTCAGTGGTGGAGATCTGTCAGTTCAAACTTCGAACACCTGATGTGGGGAGCAAGTGGAGGGTTGATCCAGTGACGACCAAAGTTCGCGCTCAGCCGTATCATGGCCCGCCACACCCATCCCGGCCGTCTGGAACTGAAACGCCAACACGCCGCATCTAGAAGCTGCTGAATCTGCCGCTCCCCTGAGAAGAAAAGAGAGGGATTGCGCAGCTCAGACACAGGCTGTGTGCACAGCATTCGCTGAGGCCGAGCAGCGTCATCGACCACTCCCGGAATTTGGAGACACGGCAAGACTTTTGATGCGTCGTACGACTGTGGACGCCCACGTCAAGCAAAACATGTCCACACAAGGACCTTCTCTTGCGGCTCGCGGTTCGTCCCGCTGGGTCAACTGTCCGCCACATGTGTCGTGATCCGTGCAACAAGATTCACTGCACGCATTTCGCGGTGCTGCAACCGCAAAGCCAGCCCATCAGCCGTCGTCAGCACTATGCCCACAGTGTCTTCAAGTGGCTCCACTCTAGAACAAGCTTTTTCGGCAACGTAGCGTGGCAACATATCAACGCATCCTTCCGAGCTTAAAAAGAAAAAGCGGATTTATGCGGCAGCGGCGGCAATGATAAGGCGGCAGCGGCAGTCACCGAACAGCGGGATGAAGCATTCAGACACGCCAGAGCCATTGGAGAGGTGGTAGAGGGAGTTCGGTAGGGCCGAGCGTGGGCAGATGGTGTGTCAAAGCGGTGAGCGGCCCTTGCACAAGCCCTCTGTTGTTGTCGGCTAAAACAAGGACGACAGCCAATGAAGCAGTCGCCCCCCTCTCCGAGCTCTTAGCGGAACCAAGACGACGGCCTGAGAGGATCGATTGTGCAGGATCTTGTCCCACTCCGGAGAGCCCTGTGGAGTGGTTCGTCGTGAGGCGCCAAAAGCCTAGCCAAGTCAACATCTTCAGGAAAGACGCGAGCCAGCGGGTCGGGACTGGTCAGAGGGACAGGAGTGGGGCACGCGCTGAGATGGAGTGAGGAACGGCTGCGCCGCAACAGACGAATGCAAGATGAGGCACGTCGGCGACCGCGTGGGCGACCAGGTGATGATGATCATACCTGGGACGGTCGCGCTGTGGATTCTCTGGTGGGCGTCGTCGCACTGACGGCGAGTGGTGATGTTCCAGGTGCGGAAAGTTGAAGCGTACGGCGGCAGGTCAGCCGCCGAGTTAGTTGATTGGACGACAACACGAGCTGCGGCCGACGTCTTGACAGGGCGCAAAGTTGGAAAAAGCACCGTGTGCGGACATGACGGGTTCCGGTCAAAAAGGAACACGTCGACTGAATCGTGACACGGGGACACATGCTTCTCCCGGATTCTGTGGTTCAATCGGGATCGGCAAGGCGACGGAGAAGGAGGAGGAGGAGGATGTAGCAGTGGCGTGTGGTGGATGTGGAGGCCGATGACGGGAGTCCGGATCGGCTGTTCCCGCGCAGTCGAAAAGAGTCGCGTTTCCTGGTCGGCGGGAGACGGATCAGACAAAGAGGGGAGTCGGAGGGCGCTCCGCGTCGAGTGGAAGCACGCAGAGGGCCAGTGCCTTGCAGTTACGGGGAGAGGTTGACTGCAGGGTCCCCGAAGTGTTGTCGACGGCAAGTCTTCCCAAGAGGGCGTTGTTTGTTCCACCGTTTCAGGAGGGGAGAGGAGTCGGAAGCGAGGTCGAGACGAGACGCATGAATTTACGGCGACGTGATGCAGGCGAGCCGGCAGGGAGTGAGGGTCAGGTTGGATGCGATGCTTTTTGAACGCGTGGGTGGTCTTTTTTTTTTTTTTTTTTGGGTGCATTCGATCGGGCCAAGGCGAGTTGAGCGATGGCAATGCGGGCAGTGTGAGGAAGAAAATGAGAGACGGAGAGAGAGAGAGAGAGAGAGAGAGAGAGAGAGGGTGGAGCTGACGGCATCCCGAGGCCAACGTAACTAACGGCTGCACGGCCATGGTCATCTCCGCGGTGCAGAGGTCAGTCAGAGCCAGGGCACGTCCGTCTGTCAAAAGTCGTCAGCGTTTCATAATCTTCAGGTCGGAGGAAGGCAGGGCAGGCAGGGCAGAACAGGGCAGGGAAGCTGGGCCGCGGACAGGGCGTGCCGCACCGCTTCGAACCGGCGTGGTGGACAAGTAGCGGTGGTGCTTATTGACCTGGCCAAGTGGCGGTCGAGGCATCGGATTCATGGCCAGTGTCGGTCGACCAGATAGATGGTTGTACCATGGCACCGGGCCACTTGCAAAAAAGAAAACAAAAAAAAACAAAAAAAACAAAAACAAAAAGTAAGCTTACGCAAAGGGTCGCGATGCGATGCGATGCGATGCGATGCGATGCGAGGCAAAGAGATGCGAGACGATGCGCGACGGCTCGATGTTTTTTTGGGCTGGCGGGGACGGCGTGCAGGATTGGACTGGACTGGACTGGACTGGCGTGAAGAGCGAGAGCAAAGGGGAGGAGGGAGGGAGGGAGGGCTGTGAGACTGTTCTACAATATGCACGCCACGCCAGCTGTTGCTGGACCCGGGTAATAGTTGTCTGGGACGGTGGCAAGGCATGCAGTGGAAGTAAGTGGTGAGCGGGGAGCAGAACAGAGGCGGCGCGGCGAGAGAACGAGACCGACCTGACAGAGACGTATCCAAGACGGCGGTCGCGTGTTTTCCTAATTTACCCATCGCTTCGCCCCCCCTGCTGGCCGCGACCCGACAGACTGGTATTGGGACTTTGGACGGAGTGCACTGTCGTCGCTCGGTGCCCGTGTGGTTGCTTGGTTGCTTGGTTGCTTGCTTTCTTTTCTGTGCCCTCCCTGGCTCCCATTTCTCCTCTCCTCTCCTCTCCTCTCCTCTCCTCTCCTCTGCATTGCATCGACTCCGCTAGCACCCAGAGCTACTGTATGTGTGTGTGTATGTGTGTGTGTGTGTGTGTGTGTGTGTGTGTGTGTGTGTGTGTGTGTGCTGTACCTCCACCCCAAGCCAGGCCTCCACAACCCATGCCCTGCCCTGTCCTGCCCTGCCCTGCCATCCTGTCCCATCCCATCCCATCCCATCCCATCCCATGCCATGCATGCGCTCGCTCCGCTCAGGACCGACCGTCCTCTCCTGCAGCGCCAAACAGCAGAACAAACCATCCCTGCTGCCTACATTACATGCCCTCGTCCACTGTATAATACCACCTGTCCACGCAACAAGTCCTGCTCACGGCCTTTCTCCTTCTCCTTCTCCTTCTCCTTCTGCTCTCGCTCATTTCTTCTCCCTCTGCCTCTCGTTCCCCACGACTCAACACCCTCTCCCGCTCCACCCGCTGTGCCTTTGCCGCGTGCTCGCCTCGCCTCGCCTCGCCTCGCTCCCTCCCGCGAGACCTACCCGGCCAGGGTGCTGCTGATCCTCGTCGGATGCACAAGCAAACAGCTGCCCACCCACCCCAGCCCAGCAGCTCGACCAGCCCAACCAGCAACTGACCGGCCAGTCCGAGCCCCCGGAGCCACGGCGAGTCGTTTATGACCTGGCCATATCGCCCTGTCCACCACCGTCCTCTCTTGCTTCCGTCCCCGTCGTCGTCCTTGTCGCCGCCTCCGCTCTCGCATCCTTCCCCCTCCACCGCTGGCCTCAATGGTTACGATGGCGTCGAACGGGTAAGTCCTTTCGCTTTCCCTCGCCTCGCCTCGCCTCCCACGTTGCCGTTGTTGTTGTTGTTGTTGTTCTTCTTCTTCTTCTTCCTGCGCCCAACCTGCCTGCCTGCCTGCCTGCCTGCCTGCCTACCTCACACACCTGGCCCGCCCGCCGCTGCGCCTGTCCTCCTCTCCCCTGCACCCTTCTTATCCAGCCCGCCAACCATAGCCCCGCTGATTCCACCTTCGCTGACCTGATCAGGATGGCTGTAGTGGTTCCCCAAAACTACACAGAACATGGCAGACTCTACCATGGCTACAGAAGAGGCATCTACATGTATCCTTGCGACGAGGTGCGTCTTGGTCCCCATCTTGTTGCTGCTTTTGCCGCTGCCTCCCTCCTCTATCTAACCTTGCCTGCCTGCTACAGCAAGAAAAGGACCGCATGGACATTTACCACAAGCTGTTCCTCGTGGCCCGCCGAGAAAATCTACACCAAGCCCCCGTCAATCCCAACTGGCAGCCCCGCATTCTCGATCTCGGTTGCGGAACTGGAATCTGGGCGATTGACATGGCCGAGTGAGTTGTCCCCTGCGCTTCAATGCCCCACGCTCGCCTCGACGCACACGCTGACTTGGCCCCCCAATTTTGCAGCAAATATCTGGATGCAGAGGTATGCACCGCAAAAATAAAAACACGGCCCTTCCGAGCCCGTAGACGCTAACCTCGCTGCGAAAAAAAAAAGGTTGTCGGTCTGGACCTGGTCAACATTCAACCCGACAAGTTTGTGCACCCCCTCCGCCCCGCGCTGCCAGCTCGTTGCTAACCGCTCGCTGCAGAATTCCCCCAAACCTGCGATTTCGCGTGCCACGCGATTACGAGAGTCCCTGGTCGCTCGGCGAAGATTCCTGGGACCTGATCCACTTGCGAATGGCTTGCGGCAGCGTCTCTAGCTGGCCCGAGCTCTATCAAAAGATATTCGCGTGAGTAGCAGCTGCTGCCTTCCTTCTTTCTCCCCTCCACTCCATTTCCACCCCCCCCTCCCTTTTGGATGCGCCGTCAGCTAAAGGTCATTGGCAGCCACCTCAAGCCTGGCTACGGCTGGATCGAGCAGGTCGAGATCGACCTGGAACCTCGTTGCGACGACGGCACTCTGCAAGCCAACTCACCGCTGCTCCAATGGTACAATTACGTCGCCGACGCCACCGAACGGACTTCCCGGCCGATCGCATACAACCACAATACGCGGCACATGCTTCAACAGGCTGGGTTCATTGACATTCAGGAGACGATCATTCGGGCACCGTACAACTCCTGGCCGGCGGATCCGCACCAAAAAGAGATTGGGCGGTGGTACAACCTGGGCATTTGCGAAGGACTGGAAGCCCTCAGTCTGGCCCCCTTGACGCGCATCTATCGCTGGGACGCCGTGTCACACGTCAAGCCCCTCGTCGAGGCCGCAATCAGGACAATACGGACCAAGAAGATTCATGCGTACAACAACATGTGGGTTGCCCCTGCAGGCCCGATGCTATTAATTGCGCTAACGTGGACCGACAGACATATTTGGACTGCACGGAGGCCTGGGCACTGATCGAGCGCCCCCCCACCCTCTCACGACCTCATGACGACCTCATAGTAATATCTAATGCACGTTGCATTACGTCGCGGGTGCGCTTTCGGCTTTGGAATGTTTCCAGTACTACCTCTGTTGGGGCCGCGGCGCGGCCATGGCAGTCGTGGTGGTTGCAAGCCCCCGTTTTGGCCGAATCGATTTTCTCCCATACTTTGTTCTTTTTTTTTTCCTTTTTTTTTTCTCCCTCCTCCTCCTCTCCTCTTGATTTCATGGCTGGGCAAGCGCGGAGGAATGCGAGAGGAGTCGAGTCCGGCCCTTGCCTTGCGTGGACCCGAGGGACACACCAATGGCGAGCACGGCACACAAAGCAGCAGCATGCGGCATGTTTCGGCGGGCTCGCATTTGGTCGGCTTGGCTCCATCATTCGTGCGCCGGTGGGCAGCCCAATTCCACGGCGTCCATGCCCATGTCTCCTTTAGCGCTCACGCTTCGCCTGGCTGGCATGGGCATGGCAGTCAAGCGACCCTCCCCCGCGGTAGCCGGCCCGAAGGGCGCGCGCGCGCGCGCCCCCCGCCTCCCCCCTCCTCAAACTTTGGCTCCAGCCGTTTTTCCTACCAGGAAATGGAATACAAGAATACCACCAAAAAAATTTCGACTATTCGGACCTGAGAGAAAAAAGGAGGAGGCACGGCACAAACTGTCTGGCGTTTCAGGAGCACGACATGGTCGGTGGTGGTGGTAAATTCTTTTCTCTCGGTGCTTTGGTGTACAAGCAATATTGGTTGGATCTGGTGTGTGTGTTGTGTGGGTGTGTGTTGCTGTCAGCATGCGGAGATTGCCTTGATCGATACCGCGCAGCTCGTCGATTCTGTCGTCATCCATTTCTAGAGTGTCGGCGCCTTTTTTTTTTTTTTTTTCTTTCTTTTTTTCCCTTCCTTTTTCCCCCCTCGTCTTGTCTGTTTCCCGAGTTCGAGCATCGTCGCGTGGATTTTTTGCCTACCTCCTATTATGCGTCGGTTTCATTTGGTCTTTTACACGCATGGCGGTCAGCGACAGGGGTTATGAGCGAAGAAAAGAAGGAGGTCCGTGGTTGCAGCCCAGTGTTTCTTCTCCTGTCAGCAGCTGCCTTTGTCGGACAAGGACGGGCAGGTTGGTCGCATGCAGCAAAAAGTACGTTAGCCAGGCCGGAGAGGGCGGTGTCCAGGCGCAAATCGGCGGACCGTCAAATCATGCAACGGCTGTTGACTTTTTTTCTCCATCTTGATTTTTGGTGTATACGTCTTCCTCGACACATCCATGGTGTTGGCGGCGGCGGCGGCGGCGGCGGCGGCGGCAGCCCACGGGGAACAGTGCGTCCCCAGGTTTTGGGAGCCGGGTCTCCCTTTTGGCTGAGCCGAGGTTAGACGACCCCAGCCGACCCCAGGCCAGGTCCGCGACTCAAAGCGCCATCTCTCCACACTCCCTCTCCAACACCTCCTACCCTCTCTGTACTGACACAATGCCTCCCTTTGCTCGCGTCCTCAGGCCCGCCGCCTCGTCTGCACTTCGTGCTGCTCGCCCAGCTGCCCGACGCGTCGCTGGCGTGCGTCTTTCCCCGCAGTAAGCTTCCCCAGCATCTGTGCCTTTCATCCGCATGTGATCGCGGTCTTTCGATTCTGCGCATGACCCCCGGACAAATGCCTTGAGAGCCCGTCATCGCGACGCGTCCAGAAACTTGGGCATTTTGATACCCTGCTCCATATCTCACGCCACTGCTGCAGGCTGGAAGTCGAATAGAGTCGGCTGCGGTCGTGTTTCCACGCGCCTGCTAACGTCATTGATTCTGAAGCAACAATGCCGCCACTCGCTGCCTCACCACCAGCGCTCGCAAGAGCGATGTTACCACCGGAGAAGCCCTGGACATTACAGATATTCCGCCAACGCCTATAACGCACCTGTCTTCGACCGAGGCGCTCATGGGAGAGACGGTGGCCAAGTTTGCGTCCGAGGTGGTGCTGCCGCGGGTGCGCGAAATGGACGAGGCCGAGAAGATGGACCCAGAAATAGTCGAGGCATGCTTCGAGCAGGGCTTGATGGGTATCGAGATTCCCGAAGAGTATGGCGGCGCCGGGATGAATTTCACAGCTGGCATCGTCGCCATCGAGGAGCTGGCGCGCGTCGATCCCAGCGTGTCCGTCATGGTTGACGTACACAATACGCTCGTCAACACGGCCATCCTCAAGTATGGAAGCGTCGAAAGTCAGAAGAAATGGCTGCCCCAGTTGGCGACGGGGACCGTCGGTACGTCGTCCGTGACCAGTCTTGCGAGACCGTCAGACACTGACAAGTCCACCAGGGTCCTTTTGTCTCTCGGAGCCCGCATCCGGCTCCGACGCCTTTGCCCTGCAAACCAAGGCAGTCAAGACGTCCAACGGCTACCGCATCAACGGGTCCAAAATGTGGATCACCAACAGCATGGAAGCGGGCTTCTTCATCGTCTTCGCCAATCTCGATCCGTCCAAGGGGTACAAGGGCATCAGCGCCTTCATCGTCGAAAAGGGCACGCCGGGCTTCAGCATCGCCAAAAAGGAGAAGAAGCTCGGCATCCGCGCCAGCAGCACCTGCGTCGTCAACTTTGACGACGTCGAGATACCCGCCAGCCATTTGCTCGGCAAGGAGGGCGACGGCTACAAATACGCCATTGGCTTGCTGAACGAGGGTAGGATCGGCATTGCGGCGCAGATGACGGGATTGGCGCTGGGTGCGTGGGAAAACGCCGCCAGGTGAGTACCTCTTTTCGCCGCGAAAACGTTCTGCCCCCAGAAAACCCCCACCCGCTAACAGGGCCTCTCCCTCGACACAGCTACGTGTGGAACGACCGCAAGCAGTTCGGCCAGCTCATTGGCACGTTCCAAGGCATGCAGCACCAGCTGGCGCAGGCGTACACGGAGATCCAAGCCGCGCGCGCCCTCGTGTACAACGCGTCGCGCAAAAAGGAAGCCGGTGAGGACTTTGTCCGCGATGCGGCCATGGCCAAGCTGTACGCGTCGCAGGTCGCGGGCCGCGTGAGTGGCCAGGCCGTCGAGTGGATGGGCGGCATGGGCTTCGTCCGCGAGGGCCTCGCCGAAAAGTACTTTAGGGACTCCAAGATTGGCGCCATTTACGAGGGCACGAGCAACATCCAACTTACGACCATTGCGAAGATGCTGCAGAGAGACTACACCAAATAGGCGAATGCCGAGTGCGGGCTTCGGAGTCAGGGGGGGTTGGTTTCAGGGGTTGCGGACTTCTTCTACGCGCGCTCTCTCTCTCCTTTGTTTTTGCTCTGGCTTTCTCCTGCCTTGTAAATGCATTTACACAAGTAGAATTTTCTGCATCACTTGCTCCCTAAAAAAGAAACATTTGATCAATCGAAGACATGTTGGAGGCCGAAGGAATAACGTCTGGCTCTTCAGCTACCTGTACATCTTAAGCTTTGTCCATCTCGGTCTACTATTCAACATGGATACAACTTGTCAAGCTATTCTTCAGTCTTATTCCACTCGAGATGTTTTTGGCTCCACGCTTGGGTCGTTGCACTTGGATGTTGTTAGCAGGTGAGCAGAGTATGTGCGCAGCCGCATCAAACCGTCACTTCAGCTTTCTCACAACACAGTAGTACATGTGATTGGCCGGGAAATTTCATCTCATGTATCCAATGACACGGTAGAAGGGGCGTGACGTGACCCAGAAAAAGTGAGACGACATCCAACGCCTTTTCTGGTTCATCGATCGATCGACGGCCGTGCAGCTAGCTTCGACACGCAACTGCGAATGCCGCGCGATGTTGGTTGCTTGCTTGCTTGTTCAGCTATTATGTCTGGGTAACCAAACCAACCAGCTGCTGCTCCTGCAGCGTCAGTAAGTCAGTGCAGTCACCGCCTATTGTCATCCGTCGCCGTCATCATCACCAGATTTATCTGCTCAAAATCGGCACGAGCTCAGCCAGGCAGGCGGTCCCATCGCAATCCACTCAGCGATGCTCTCACATGTTGGAAGATAGTGTCGCTGCTACTTGGTTACGAAAACCCGCGTTGGACGAGGCGGGCGAATAGCAGCACCATCCGACTACATAAGCAATCAGAAGACGGCCAAGACAGAGATGTCTCACCCAGCCTGCTCTCTCGGTGCAGGCATTTCAGGGCAGGGCAGCAAGTGGGTAGCCGTTGGTGGTGCGCTTGGGTGGTGGTGGTGGCTCCTTCCATTCCCCGGGTCCCGCCATGGCCTGCCGCCGCCGCCGCCGCCAACCAGGAAATAGGGACTGACCGACAGACGGACAGCCACAGCTACAGGACAGGCAAGCGGGCTGCGGGGCGTACCGCATAAGTCATGCGAGCCAGGCGGGCAATCAGTCAATCAGCAGGCAGCGGCGGCGGCGGACGAGTAGGGGTGGGCTGGGCTAGGCAGGGTCGCTGGCTGCCCTGTCTGTGGAGAGAAGGGAGGGAGGGAGGGCATTGAATGACAGTCTGGCGGTCAGTCAATCAATCAATGTGGGTGTGGCAGACGTCCGGTCAACGGGACAGCTAGCCGGATGGACGGACACACACCCAGATGGAGAGAGAACCGGTAGGTTGGGCTAGGCAAGCCCACGACTACCACCACGAGCCTGCGCTACCTACGCACTTACACTTACACACGCGTTGTGCGCGTGTGGCCAGAGACATCGTCAGCGAGGGACGAACGAACAAGAGACATATGGTATCCAAGGACCGGGATGGGGGGTTCGTTGTTTGGTTTTTTTCGTCAAACCCATGTACGATCGAGGGAGGGCGCCGGGGCATTCTCGCTCCCTGCTCCTCCTCCGGTCAGTCAATTAGCAGACAGTGAGTGGGTTTTTGCTTTTTTTTCTCCGCCTGTTCGTTCGCGTATGTACTTACTACTACATGTACTCCAGCGGGTGAGCAGTGACGACCAAATTCCAGCCGCTGCGCGCTCTTCAAATGTTTTCTTCTTGCTTGCTTGCGCCGCTGTACCACCGTCTGTCTGTCCACGTAGCCTCCTTATTCGCGAAGAAGACAGACAATTCACCTCTCAGAAGCCAGTGTTTTGCTTTGGATAGGGTGCGAGCAAGTGGTGTGATTTTGTTCTCTTCTTTTTATCCTCAAACCGCTTCTTTCCTTCTTATTTTTCCACTTCCTTCCGACGCGGACAGCCGCAGCGGCATCATCGCCGTTACTGTCGTCATTATTCAAGCCCATCCGTCGTGTTTGTTTTCTTTCTTTGGTTGTTTCCTCTTGCAACAAACGACCTGACGTCGGCCGGTGGGGCGACGACGCGCTTCGTCCGGCCAGCCGGGCGCTTACGCGGGTTTTGTTGTTGATTGCTTTTTTTCTGGATTCGTTTGCGGAGATTTTCCCACACGCTGCTGCTGCTGCTTGGGGAAAGACAGACATGGGAGATGCGAGGTTAAGGGGGACCTCCCCTCCGCTCGAATTAGCTTTTTCGGACAAGGCGTCCAGATATCGTCGTCTCAATTGCCCTACTTTTTTCTTTTCGGCGTCTGTTCTGACGCTTGCTTGCTGGGTTCCAGGTCTAACCGAGTGCAAACGGCATTTGAATACGATGGCCCCAAAATTGAAGGTGAGTGCGCCCCGACGCGTGGCAATCTCCGCTGAGAAACACTCTCTCAAGAGAAGGGCTGCTGGATCTGAGCGGAGAGATGATGACTTTCTTAGCAACGGTTAACTGGCCATGTGCTGCGGTCGGCTCGCTGTTCCACCCTGCCTACATCTCTCCGTCCCTCAGCGGCGTCGTTGAGGTCCTGTTCCAGTCCTTTGTGCTGTCAAACAGGTGCTGAAGGAATGACTGCATCGGCACCCGTCAATTGTCGCTCATCACCCTCCCCTATTAATCACCTCGGCACACTTTCCTTTCTTTTTCCCGGTCAGTTATTTTCACAAGCGTCACCGAAAGCCAATGCGGCGCGGCGCGCACGCGGCGAGACGGTTACGAACATTTCGCGTCCCACGTGCTCGCTCGTATCTCGCGATCCGCTGTCACTGTCCCTCCCCTAGTCCACGCCGTACCGTACCATCTGGCCGGACGGTAGCTGGGGCGGCTGGCTGGCTGGTAGACGACGCGCACGCTCTCCCTGCTGTACACACATGATGCATGCATGTACGCACGCACGCGCGCCAAAACACGCGAGGAAAGCAAGAAGCTCCGTCCACACATTGCACTCGACCGAGCCCACGGTACATTGACTTGGTTTGATTTGTCCGGCGTCAACTTACCTCCAATTCATTCATTCATCGCACGACAGCTGCAGCTGCTGGCTAGCTGGCTAGCTGGCTGGTTGGCCGGCTCCATGCCTCTCGCTCCGTCGCTAGCTTGTCTGCCAAATTAAATACTAAGCAGTGCACGAGCTGTCTGCCCACCTACCCGTCGGCTGGGTCCGCCGCGTACAGACATACGTACATGCTGCCATTTATCGTAGCGAGGAGCCGCTCCCTTGTGCGTGAAGGGACTCTGTACTTACCTGCCTACATATACGCACATACCATACATATACACCCGTCCGACGCGACGGCCCTCGTTGGTTAGCCAGCCGCTTCCGTCACCGGCCTGGGCCACCGACCGGTCAGAAGGGACGCATGGTGCAAAATTGCGACTGTGGGATGGACGGGCGGCGAGATTTTGTTCCTTTTTCGTTCCTTTTTCTTGTTTTTCCTTCTTCCGTGGTGGTACAAGTCGTTCTGCCTTGGAATCGAGAGTAATGGGCACTGTGGCTTTGGTTTACAACTGGACCCGAATCTTCAGTGTTGCCCTGGCCGGTTCATCGCAGGCTTCATTTGCATTTCCACTTCGGACCTTGGTTGTTTGGCGGCGGCGACCGTTTGTCAGTTCGTCGAGGTCTTTCTGTGTCGACATTGGCTGCGCGTTTTGATGTTCTTTTCAATTGCTGCTTGTCTCCTTTTCATCCCATCCCGATACCCACCCAGCATTCCGTCACACAATCCTGACCAGCTTTACGATGACTCTGGCTTCTGCCCATACACGACGTAGCTTCGATTCTTGTCAGCGGCATGAATTGACCCACGACTCGCGAGAACTTACTAAGTAAAGTACGAGTGCGTCGACTTGCTCTTGAAGTCGGCGACAACCTTGGCGTTGAAGACTTGGACTTCCTCCAGCGTCCATCCAAGGCATTTGGTGAACAGGCGGATCGAAAAGGCCTCGATTCCCTCGACGGCCTGAAGGAGGTTGAACATGCCGATTTTTTTCTGCTCCCCGTTAGCGATCATTCCACTCTTGAGCAACTGACCTTACCAATCTCTCGTCTTTCGCCCACGGTCCCAACGGGACCTTGTACGTCTTGACGGCAATGTTTTCGAACCCGGCGTCCTTGAAGCATCCTTCCAACTTGGGGCCCGGCACCAACTCCTTGCCCATGGCCTGGCAGCCCTTTTTCAGGTTCTCCACAAACTGGTGCATGTACGCGTGCGGCTTCAGCGTTCCGTCATCCGATCTGAAGTGGACGTCGAATGCGTGGAACTCGGTCCAGCCGCCGGGGCTGGTCTTGGAATAGGCGTTGCGCACGAGCGCGGCCCAGTCGGAAATGGCGCCGTCCAGATAGCGGCAGAAGACGAGGTCGAACGGACGCGCGTGGGTCCAGGGGGATTCGGCGTCGTCGACTTCGAACTTGACGTTGGGCGGCACCCACGAGGGCTGGACCGGGCTCAGGTCGTTGCCCAAGATCTCAGCGTCTGGGTACTTGTCGCCTACCCGACGGTCAGCAACTTTTCCATCAAAATTTTGTCAGGCGGCGTGCCCATTTCTATCGCCCAAATGCCCTGCGCTACGTCAGCTTGGAATATTCGGTACAGGGCGAAATGAACTCACTGTTCCAGTGCCAACGTCCAGGATCCTCCCCCTTTCCAACTGCTCCTTTTCGATTGGAGAGAGAAACAAGTCGCCGTTGAGGACAAGACCTAGCATGTTGTGGAAAAGATCCAAGCGATCCTGCTCGTCCTCATCGTTGGGCATGAAGTAGTCTCCATCCTTGTATGCGTGGTAGCGGCGGCCGTGTTCGACGGGGTACGCCGTCACGCTCGAGGAGAGCGATTGCGAAAACGCGGATCTGTGGGATGGTCTTTAGTTCGTTGTGGCTTGGGGGAGCTGGGATTGCGCGTCTTTACAGTTGACTTTCGACGTCTCCCAGCGCCGAATCGCCCTCAAACTGTGTGTCTGTTAGCTCTGGCGGGGTGAGAAATCATGCCAACATACGTCTGCATCAACCTCGAGCGCCGCCGCTTGATCGCGGTCTGCCGTTGCTTCAGGGGAGGCCATGATCAAATGACGCAGGGAAAAAGGCGGAACAAGATCTCTTCAACGACGAAGCAATTGGAGAATTGGGAACTGCGCTTTAAAAGCCGACAACCCCCTTTTGGATCGCTGCGGGATTGTCGTAGCCATGACCGCGACCAAGCTGGAAGGTGGTGGGTGCAGGTGGGTCCCGAGGCACAGCAATGCCTATACCGTGAAGAACTCCGGCAACGTGCTGTGGGTCGCGTGAGTCGGAAATCAAACGGCTATCGTGCGGTCGATGAAGAAAAAGGCGTGGAGAATGTGTTGTTCTGCTCCGAGGGCGGATACATGCATGATGACGTCCATAGCGCGGTGCGTGTGCGTCGGAATGAAAAGTCCCAGGGTCTAGCTGCTGTGGTGAAGGTGACTGTGGTAGCGGATTACAGCGCCCTAGCTCCATTCATATTAGCGAATGAACGATTCCTGGATGCAACCGTAGTGCCAGGAGACATCATTATAGACATCCCTCGTGGCATCATTCGACGCGTGAACACATGATTTGGTGTTTTCGTGTACAGCTCGGGCCACCACGAAGCGTCGTCACCTCCAAATGTGGGATTGAGCGCAGCCCAAATGCCAAATCTCAAGACTGATAGCTTCGATACGCTTTTCGTCGTCTGGAATCGCCGATCGCTTGTCGCCGTGCCGCTTCGCTTTCTTTTTGACTTTGTGAGGCCCGGGGTGCGCGTCGAGGGTTGTTTTGAACGCGCTGCCCGATCTCTACCGTCAACCTCTTCCTCTCCACAAATTCAGCACCAATTTCATGGATTATGGGACTTCCAACGGCTTTCAACGCTCGCTGCTTGAGAGTGAGGCTTGAGAACGCCATTGACGCTGTCACACGCCATCCAAGCTTCAACACCATCGATCCCCGCCGCTCCAACTATGGTTTGCACTGTCTCTGGGACACCCTGCATCGAACTCGGTCGCAGCTCTTGCAAATCGACTTTGGGATGCTCGATGCTCGAGACCCCGCTGCTGTCGCAGAATGGGTCGAAGCCTTTGGGTGAGCTCAAATGGCATGTCGTACGTTTGTAGCCCTTGTTTCAACTGCTCTTCTGACTTTCCGCTGCAGCATTAATGTCGGAGCCCACGGGTTTCATGCTCAACACCATCGTGGGCAACCCAAACTCGCCGCCCCTCGATCTTGGAGAAGACATCCGACGAGCAGGTGCTTTATTGATGCCGGACACAAAGACCCGTAATTGCATCCTAATCAGCTCGACGAACGGTCGCTGACACCTTCAGACCAATGCACCGAAAACCCCGCAGACCAACAAAACCTTGAAGAAATTATCGATTTGGACAAAATTCTTCCTGGCTTTGGCGTCCGCGACGCTTTGGAAGAGGCTGCCAAGGAGGGCTCCGAGAAGAAGGCAAAGGAGGATGCAAAGTCCGCGTCAGAGGGCGAGTGGGAAGATGGCGCGGACGACGCAGACTGGGAAGACTTGGGCCCAGACATGCCGCCTGCCAACCAATCCCCTTTCATGGAGATGCCCCGCGAGCTCCGCGAAGAAATCTATGCATACCTCGTGGTGGCCGGCAGGACCAAACAGCCGCCTCTTCACTTGCTGCCGCACTGTCCCATGCAGAACCAGTTGAATCTCGCGACAAACATGTTGCGCGTAAACAAGCAAGTCCATGAAGAAGCCCTCGGCGTCTTGGGCCGGCAAAACAAGTTCGTCGTGGTTGAGCGGGCTACGCGAAAGCTCAAGTCGACGCCGGAAGACCGGCAAGACGGCGAATTTCCCAACTGTCTCATCTGGATTGGTTAGGCCAAATTGGAGGCCAAGTCGATTGCCGGAGAGGTTATGCGGGTCAAGTTTTCAGGGAAGAACCGAAAGGCCGACCCGAAGAACGTTGACTACTTCATTTTGCTCGTCGAAGAGCTCGAAACTCTTTGCATCAACCTGAGCAGATACGTCACTGGTGGCGTGTATCGGACCAACGGCCTCGTTGGCGAGGTCAAAATTGCACCTCCTCCCGAGGCAGAGACAGCGGCAGTCATGCGTCGCAGAGAGGACGCTCTCTTGAATCCTCTCGCCCGACTTCGCGCTTTTGGCAAAGTAAACATTCAGGGCGCGAGTCCTGAAAAGACAATAAAGACTGTCATGCATATGAAGCGCAAAGAGCAGACTGCCATTGAAGCTGTCAGGACTGGGGAACATATTGCCGAAACCGCTGAGGCGTACAACAGAGTCGGCTATCAATTCATGTCAAATTCTTACCTGGACTGGGGCACAATGCTAATGGGCTTTTATGAGAACGATTTGCTCCAAGGGAAGATGGCTCAGCAAGAGTCGAGGAAGCCGTTGCTCGTGCGCTTCCTGCTTCAAAAAGCCCTCAATCATCTTCGGCTGGGCGACTATTAACGAGCCATGGAAACTGGAAACGATGCAGTCCAATTTGCAGGGAAGTTGGTGGTATGCCCGAATGGAGAGAGTTTCCTGGCGTGGATCAACGCCAGCGTCAGGGCGTGATTAAACGCGGCGATTTCATGAAGTGGGCAACCAAGACGACGCTTGATCGTCTCGCAGCGCCTCCAAACAGAGATGCCATCACTCCGGTGGACGCCGCTCGGGCATTCTGGTACCGCGCCATGGCCATGGTGATGCTTGAAGGCAACATCATCATGGAAGAGACCGACCGCATGTTTGCCATCTCCCTTCTCGACAACGTCAACAAACAAGACGTCGCAAACGAGCTTGTCGCTTTGGCCGAGGATCTGGAGGATAAAGATCCGGAAATTGTGAAGGACGATGAGATGGAAATCAACGGACCGATCTCGTACCCGTCTAGACGTGCTCGGCGCTTCGCGGACGGGTCTTTTGCTCCCACCGACATTCCGGGCTATAACATTCGGACTTGGGAGAGGCCCTGTCCACCGAGTCCTCAGCCAAGACACCAAGTCACGGATGGTGGTATGCAATTCCTCTTCAGTCGGATCAATCCCATGAAGGGCGCTCCAGAGAGATTCCCTGGCACTATACTGGCATGCAGGCGAAGTTTTGGCAGGCGTCTTGACAATGCGACCAAGTCTTACACACTGATTCTGCCCGACGGTTTACCGAAAAAATATCGAATGTCTGTTTCGGCTCCCCACGTGCTTGACAAGCTTCGTGCCGTGCCTCTCGGCTAGCTGACCTGGTTTCTCCGAACGGCCCAACATTCAGCTCGGCGGAGACTCCTCCGGCTCACACATCTCGCCTGTGCCAGCCCATTTTCTTCAGCTTTTGGTATTCCGTGGCCATGTTACTGATCACTTTGCGTTTGACTTTCATGACGACGCCACACGCATTCCAAGACTGACAACAGTTGCAAACCCAACATGCCGTCGCTGGGCGCGCCTCATTGTGTCTGGATCAAGAAGGTGCGGTGAGGCTGGCAACGATGGGCATGACGGTGATAAAAGGGGATTGC
Source organism: Phyllosticta citrichinensis (assembly GCA_038380885.1). Lineage (NCBI taxonomy): Eukaryota > Fungi > Ascomycota > Dothideomycetes > Botryosphaeriales > Phyllostictaceae > Phyllosticta > Phyllosticta citrichinensis. Next base: position 1,399,945 of record JBBWUH010000006.1, read on the forward strand.
TTTCAGCTGGAATTCCAATCGGGATATTGTCAGAATCTAACGAAAGCTCCTTGACATCATGGCTATCAACTATTCGCTCATCTGTATCCTCGCGATACCTCTCTTCATTGCCCGCGGCTTCTCGCAGGGAGGCGGCGACCCGCTTCTTACGACCATCAGCAATGATCCAGACTTGACCACCTTTTACAGTCTCTTCAATGCGACGGGTGGTCAATCTGGATGCCCAGGGCCAGATCTCGAAGAGCGCTTCAACACGCCCGACTTTGGACCCTATACAGCCTTTGCTCCGACCAATGACGCGTTCGACAAGGTCCCAGATCCAGTCATCAAACTCTTGACCGCTGCGCCTTCGCACCAGCTCATCCTGGCAATCCTGAGGACGCACATCGCACAAGGCTTCCTCCCAGCAGACGACTTGAACAACGGAAGCACAAACTTGATCTCGATCGAGGGTTTCCAACTCGAGTTTCGGCTCGAAGAAGGTGGCACCAAGATCAATGGCCAGGCGGTTCTGAGTACCGATGCGCCGCTTCAAGCAGCCAACGGCATCGTGTACAAGATTGATCGAGTCATTGATCCGTTCGTCGGGTACTTTGGCGATGATCAAAATCAGGACAATGCAGTCTCTCTTGACAATTTTCCCGGCTCGGGTCAGAATCAGAACAATGGTCCTCAAGACGACTTCCCCTGTCCAGATGACAACCAGGACAAGGGAGATCAGAATCAGCAAAAAGGACCGGATCAGAATGAACCACAAGACGACTTTTCCTGCCCAGATGACAACCAGGACAAGGGAGATCAGAGTCAGCAAAACGGACCAAACAATCAAGACGGATTCTCCCAGGGAGGCTGCAATGGCACAATGGCGTCGATTCTTTTGTTAGATGCACAACTTTCGACGCTTGCAAGTGCTCTCCAGATCATCGACCCACCGTTCGTCAAAGTCCTGTCGCTGGACGGGCTGGGCCAGTCTACCATCTTTTTTGCGCCATCCAACGGCGCCTTTGAGCAAGCAGGCTCCTCTGGATCACCTCAGCCGAGCAATACAGGCGAGCTACCTAGGTCATACTCCAGTGCGGTTCAGCCTAGCAACGTCAACCTCTCTTCCCTTCTTTTGAGATTCGGGTTGGTGCCAGATGGTATCGAGGACGGCAAGGCCAAGTCAATCAGCGAGTTCGAGCTTGTCATTGACGGAGGGCGAATCAACAATGCGGTGGTGGAGAATATTGAATGCGGATGTAATGGCTGCGTGGCGCGAATCTCGCGATGGATTGATCCAATTTACCGCGTCTTTGACCGGTGAGCGTCTGCTGTTTCTTTCCAGTTCCTCGTCGCTTTCTACTGAAGACTTGGTCTTTCCCAGCCTCCATAATTTCTAACCATCAATGGCATGTTCTGCTTGAGTTGTCAACGGACTTTTCTTGCGCGCGGTGTGGGCCGCCGGACTTTGATGCCATGTCCGAGTCTAATGCAAGACAGCATGGTATAACACGATTGCCAGCGAATGTTCTGCAAGGCGGCCAAGGATGCTAAGAGGCCCAAGTTGTAAGCTGACGGCGAACGTGGAGGTGCATCAAACCACCGTGAGTAAGCAGGGAGCCTCCTGGTAGCTACTAGCAGCAAACTAGTGCCATTATGGACGAAGCCAGCCGATGTTTGGGCAAACGCGCGCCGGTTCCCTAGCTCGGCCGCGACGGCCTCGTCAAAGCGAAAAGTCCGAAAGCACGTCAGCCCGGAAGACTTTGGATTCTCCGCGAATATAAAGCAATCAATTTGTCAACTGTCTCTCTGCATCTGCTGGGATTTTCTGGATTCCTCGCGGAAAATGGGCTCCCACATTCGCAACATTCAGACCATCGACGAGACGTCACATCCGTACATTTTCCAAGAAAATGTATCGGTGCCTCTTGCCAGCGGCACGGTGGTCCGATGCAACGTGTACTTGCCCAAGGACTCTGAGGGTAAACAACACCCCGTGGTAGTCACTTACGGACCGTATGGCAAAGACGTTCCGTACAAGGAGTAAGTGGGAGATATTGCTGACGAGAGCCTTGCTGACTGGCAAAGCTTCCACGCCGAGAGCTTCGGCAAGGTGGACAAGGATCATCAGACCGACCACAGCGCGTGGGAGACGCCTACTCCCAGATACTGGACCGCTCATGGATACGCCGTTGTGCGAGCCGACGAAATAGGAATTGGGCAATCGCCGGGCACTTTGGATGTTCTTTCAAAAGCGACAATCGACTCCTTTGTAGAGGGTAAGTTGCAACCATTGAAGACAGCAGTCGCTGACAACGCGCAGTCATCGAATGGAGCGCAGAACAAAAGTGGTCGACCGGCAAAGTCGGCCTGCTGGGAATCAGCTACTATGCAGCCACGCAGTGGCAGGTCGCCGCGCGCAATCCCAAGGGCCTCGCAGCAATGGTGCCGTGGGAGGGATTCTCAGACTTTTACCGCGACGCCTTCCGCCACGGTGGCATCCTTTCGAACAACTTTTTCAGCTTTTGGTGGGCCCGCCAGGTGGGATCCAACCAGTACGGACTGCCGGGCAAGGCGGCGCGGAATTGGGGCCCGGACACGATTGAGGGCGATTTGAGCGAGGAGGAACTGGCCGCCAACCGCGTCGAACAGAGCTCGATCTTCCAGTATCGATACCGCGATGAGGACCGCATTGAATCGGTCAATTTCGACCTCGAAGACGTGCGCGTCCCGCTGTTGAGTATTGCCAACTGGGGCGCCATATCGCTCCACCTTAGGGGAAACGTGCATGGCTTTATGCGGGCCGGCTCCGAATTCAAGTACCTCCGATTCATCACTGGCCGCCATGATCTCCCCTTTTACTATCCCGAGGAGACGGAACTCCAGAGAAGCTTCTTGGATGCGTTCCTAAAAGGTGATGACCGCGACGGATGGTCCCGAAAAGGCCAAGTCCCCCAAGTTGAACTGGTGGTCCGCAAGGGCGCGGAAAAGACTGGGTTCAACCAGCCCGAGGCCGAGAAGCAGTTTCCGCGGCGCAAGGAAAATGAGTGGCCTCTCGCGAGGACGGAATACAAGAATCTGTTCCTCACGCCCAGCGGTGGTCTCCAGTATGACCGACCAGATATCGCCAGACCATGCGAGGTTTCTTATCCCGCTCTGGGTATGCTTCAATCGCCGCATCTCGTCTCGTTTTCCACTGGACCCGTCGAAACCGAAACGGAGATCACTGGACACATTGTTGCACACCTGAACGTCTCAGTGACCAAGAATCCTGAAAGCGGAAACGTGCCGTCGGACCTGGATCTGTTCCTGACGCTCCGCCACATGACGGCTTCAGGGCAAGAGATTTCGTACACGGGCGCTATAGGTGAGCCAGTTCCAGTCGCCAAGGGTTGGCTGCGGGTCAGTCTGCGAAAGACGAACCCAGAGCATCCGTACCACGCATCTTGGCTCCCTCACCGCGACTACTTGTCCACGGACGTGCTCCCCGTGGTCGCCGACGAGCCGTACGAGGTCGATGTTGAAATATGGCCGACTTCTATTGTACTTGAAAAGGGCCAGTCCCTGGTGCTCGAAGTCAGCTCGGGTGACACCGATGGCGCTGGTATCTTTCAGCACAATGACCCTAATGACAGGTAAGCTGAATATCTTGCGTCTGCGAATCTCAGCTGACGTGAAGTAGATCCCAGAAAGTCTTTGAGGGCATCAATCGCATCCATTTCGGATCCGAGCATGTCAACACACTGACAGTTCCCGTCATTCCCCCGAAGAATTGACCACAGTATCTTGAAACGATGCTCAATGATTTCTGAGACGAAGTTGTCGAAAGATGGGAAACAGCAGTTCAAAATCCTAGTCCGGATACCATGTAAAAATGTAGGAAGTGAATAATAGGATCAGTCAATCATCGAAAGCTCGAAATGCGAGAAGAGAAGGAGCGGCGGTCAGTAGAATTAGGAGTTGAAGAACAATGCGAGCACTTTGACAAGACAGCGAGAGCGAGCATTTCAGCCCTGGTCCGCACGAACCCATCACCAAGCTTCAGAGGTATAATGGTGTCTTCGCTCTCGAACCACGATCTTGGTAGATGCAGCCAGACTCGATGACAGAGTCTTGTAACTGTCAACCAAGGAGCGGCATATCAAGCTGAGTGATGATGTTGACCATCCAACAGACTCTGAATCAAGCTTCTGTATCGTGACCCACCCCGCCATCCAGCTCAGAGGCGCAGCCAATGTGTAGATGAGTCTTTTGTCCTCCAAAAGTCTCGTCACAGGTGCAGTCGTACACAAGGTTGACGATAAGAGGTGCATCGGAGAAGCGCGACAACCCCCACTTTGCGGCCACGTCAAAACCCGAACTCTGCTTACTATAGTACAAACGATTGCCTCGAGCACCATACACCTGTGATCTTCTTTCCACAAGCTGTCGACAAAGGTCGTTTTTCGCCAAAAGGTCTGGAGTTTGAAGCGATTATGGACGGCATCGGCAGCACCATCGGCCCACTCGAGACCCTGCTCTCGCACTATCGACCCATACTTTTGATCCTGGGCGTACTCGGATTGGGATATCTCATCTTCCAGGCAGCGTTCGCGACCGACGTGCCGCACATCAAGGGAATCCCTGAGCCGGCAAATGCAGTACCGTTCTATGGACATGTCAAGTCGCTCGGCGACGACCATCCAACAACACTCCAGAATTTCTCCGTCAACAATGGGTGGCCGCTGGTGCAGGTCAAGTTTGGCAACCGGCGGGTCATTGTCCTGAATACGTTTGAGGCTGCGCAGCACTTCATCATTCGCAATTCCAGCGCGACGATTGATCGCCCGCTCTTTTGGACGTTTCACAAGTTCGTCAGTAACACGCAAGGTGAGTTGATGCTTGGACTGAAATGAGCCTTTTTGACTTCCCTAGGCGCCACCATTGGGACTTCGCCTTGGGACACTTCGTGCAAGCGCAAGCGCACTGCCATTGGGTCGTACATGACGCGCCCCGCCATCCAGCGAAATGCTCCTTTGATCGACATTGAAGCGCTTGGGCTGGTCGAGGGTATTTTCCAAGCCTCCCTCGACGTTAATGGCAAGACCAGCGTCGAAGTTGATCCGCGGCTCCTGTTCCAGCGAGCCTCGCTCAACTTTGTGCTCATGCTCTGCTACGCCTCACGCTTCCCTGATATTGACGACCCGTTGTTGCATGAAATCCTGGCGACGGGAAAGACGGTGAGCACTTTCCGCAGCACCAACAACAACATGCAGGATTACGTGCCTCTACTCCGGTATTTCTCCAACTCAAGGATAAAAATGGCCAAGGAGATTACGAAGAAACGAGACGTGTGGCTAGAGGCGTTGTTGGATCGAGTTCGAAAAGCCGTCGCATCCGGAAAGCCAGTCTCGTGTATTGCAGAGTCGCTGCTCAAGGAGAAGGGATCTGAAAAACTGACCGAGGCCGAGATCCGCAGCATCAATGTTGGTCTCGTCTCTGGTGGCAGCGACACCATTGCTACCACTGGACTCGGCGGGCTTGGATTCCTGGCCTCCAAGGAGGGACAGGCGATCCAGCAAAAGGCGTACGATGAGATCATGAAGGTCTACGCAACTGCCGAAGAAGCTTGGGAGAACTGTGTGCTGGAAGAAAATGTTGAATACGTCGTCGCGTTGGTCCGAGAAATGCTGCGCTACTATTGCGCAATCCAGATGTTGCCACCAAGAAAGACTTGCAAGCCATTCGAGTGGCAAGGCGCGCAGGTCCCCGCTGGCTGTACCGTGTACATGAATGCTCAGGCTATCAACCATGGTCAGTATGAAAACGCGTCAAAAGATCGAGGCTGACTTGCATAGACAAAACTGCGTATGGTCCAGACGCACACGTCTTCCGCCCAGAACGTTGGCTCGACGCCAGCAGTCCATTCCAAGTGGGCCTGCCATACCACTACTCGTACGGAGCTGGCTCGAGGGCATGCACGGCCGTGGCGCTCTCCAACAGAATCCTCTACTGCTACTTTGTTCGACTGATAGTCTCCTTCCGCTTTACAGCAAGCGAAGGTATGGCCCCGACGTTGGACTACATCGGATTCAACGAGAATCCACAGGGAGCAACCGTGATCCCCAAGACGTACAGAGTCAACATTCAGGAGCGGCGGCCGAGGGAGGAACTCGTCAAGAACTTCAAGAATAGTCGCGAGACTACTTCCCACCTGATTTTCACATGAAATATCTCTTTCGACGGCTTTTTGAGTATGCAGAGGAGAGTCGCTGGTCGAAACGTTACCTCAAATTGTCTGGTTTCGGATGAAGTTGTTGCGGTCAACCAGGGTGGTTCGGGGCCTGTAAGCCGGCAGCCATTTTGGAAAGATTCTCGTCGGCGAGCAGCAAGTCAGCGAAGGCGTCCCATGCTTGACAATATCGTCGGCCGCATTTCCACCGTTCGGCAAAAGATGAGAGGATACTCGAGCACTTGACGATCGGCTCGATTGCAGGGAGACCGACAAGATTGGGGATGTGATGATCGTGCAGCGGGGAGTCTCTTTGACTGCGGAGCATTAGATATGCCGCCCAAGCTGCGCCGGCTTGCATGACATTTTCCGCTGAGACCCAGATGCTAATTACTCGTCTCTCCCTGTTCAATTTGTGTGTGTGCATTATGAAGGCTGCAGCGGCCATGGCAATCTTCAAAAGAAGACTTTGTGAACAACAGTGGGTGCCGGCTCCAGGAGAGGTAAAAAGGGGATGCAGCGTAAGGTAAACTTGTGCCTGACCGAGCGACATATTTTCCCATCCGGACTCGGTATCTATCTGCAAGCAGACTGGAATGAGTCGAGATTCAACGTCAACAGATGCAGATTCCTGAGGAAAGTTCAACTCCTGAGTGAGCGTGTACAGCGTGTGGTACACCAAGGGCTCAGAAAGACCATTTGGGATAACGGTGGGGGCAGAGTTGCAATAAAGCGAAGGAAGTCGAAAGTGAATCGAAAGAGTGCTGCCAAAATTAGCGCCGAAACCACCAGCAATGGGTGTCAAAACAAATGGCAACGTACACCCAGCCGCTTGGCAAGCAAGAGCTCTCAGGTGCGGCTGTAGTAGTGCATGACAGCTCCATGGGAGTGCCCGTTGCTTTTGACACCTCCCGAGACAGGGAAAAGGGTCTTACCTTTCCAAGAGATAGATGCAGTGTCCCAACCGCTCAAACTCTTCGTCCATCTCGGGGGATGACACGCTCAGGTCATCAAGCAACTTGACGTAGGAGCGAGAGGCCGCGCCGACCACTTCCCACACGCTGCCTTTCGAGCTTACTGGGGAAACGAGATCCAACAAGGCTAGAAAACACAAAGCAAAAATGGTTTGCTTCATTCTGGCTTCCCCAGGGGTATGAGAGCTATCGTGTCCAGCAATGTAACTCTGGAACCTATCGGTCCACATGGATGCCGTTATACTTTGATCGCTGTCCAGATCTCTGGCCACCAGCGTGGAGGAAATCGCAAAAATGCCGTAGACTGGCAATCGTTCAGAAGCAGTACACTGCCTCAAGGGATGCTCGTAGCGTAGCAAGTTGTTGATTTGAGTTGACGACAGCAGAGCAAAGCTCGATTGGACAACTTTGGCGTAGTACTCAATCAAGGCCCTTTGGAGATGCGGCTGTTGTAGCGACTGCGTGTCGAGTTTGGAAAAGTTGATTTTGAGTGGCGGGAACGCAAGAGACGTATCGTCCTCGACCTCTCGGGCTTTGGCAGCGAATCTAGACAAGCCAGAAACAGTTTGATCTTGGGTTGACTGCCGCTGGACAAGGGCCCTCAGCAAATTTTCCAGCAGCCCTGCAGAGGTGCCTAGTCCCAACGCTGGCAGAGAACCAGCATCTTGAGACGTCTGCCATGGGGTCTGACAATCGGCATGGGGAAACGGCGAGGGCGATGGAGCGACTTCTGCAGGACCTTTGATGGCATTGATGGTATATTCAAGACTTTCGACCTTTTTGCTCAGAGCATGCAGGTAGCTCCAGATGGGTCAGCTTCATGAGGAGTTAGGGGGAGGCTGGGCTGACCTGCGTGGAACACTAGGTAGTGAGTGAAGAGTTAGCACATAGGGTTTCTCTAGTGGGCTTTGTGGGTCTTTACTCGTGCCCCAGGGAATCATCATAATACAAGCATTCAAGATCGACCAACTGACACGAGGTACAAGCTGGCAACTGGAGATCGCACTGCGATGGTCAATTGATGTGCCATTCGTTGGAGGAATTGGCGTCGTACTTTGATGCGCCTTTTCCGACACCTTTTGCACGTTTGCAATGCCATGGGTGGCAGAGGAGGAGAGTGGTTGCAAAGACGAAGACCAGATAGGGCGATTTTTGGTTCAGGTCAGCGACAGTGGAGAAATGTCGCGTCGCGTGTGTGGGTTTGTGGTGTTGGGTAATTTGGCTTGGAGATAAGCTCAAGACCCTGGCCGGCAGCCGCGGGATGGCAGCCCGAATGCCTGAACACTGACGGCACCTCCACCACGGCACATACTGGAGTCCCCACATCCATCAACATGCATTGCCTCGAATCCGAATGCCTCCCACACGAATTGCAGCTTCCAATCACCGCATCACAAAGGCCTGTGCCCGATGCCGCCACCGCAAGACTAAGTGCGATCTGAACTTTCCCGTCTGCGGGAGTTGTGCAAGGGCCCGCGTTGCATGCGTGGGTTACGACGCCGTCCGGGGTAGAGAGAGACCGCGCAGCACCGTCGCCTTTCTCGAAGACCGCGTCGCCCAGCTCGAAATCGAACTGGCTCGTCTGAAATCTGAACAGACAATCGACAACTCGCGCTTGGTTGAAGCCGCCATTTCAGCCTTGACACGCTCCCTTGCCGACACCATCAGCGACCCTTCGCCCTCTCAAAAGTCTCGTCTTTCGGCCTCTTCTCGATGCGGACTCTTGTCTTTTGCTTCTCCAATCTACCTGTCGCAATCCCCATTGCCGCCGCTCCCGTCAACTTCGGTCCAGGATGACGGCTCCGTCCCAGCCATTGAAGCAACCAGATCCAGTACCATCTCGCTCATTCCCCGACATGTCATTGACATTATGCTCAAAAACTACTCTGAGAATTATCTACCGCAGTCTCCCTACATTGATGCCTCTCAGTTGTACGCATCTACAGAAAAAGTCTATGCTCGCGGGAATGAAACCCCTTTTGACGTCTTTGTCGTTGCCATCGCCCTAGCAATCAGTGTAAGTGTCTCTTCAGACTTGGTAGAACAGCAGTCTTACAAGCCAGGCAACAACTCTGATCCGGCATGACGAGGAGCGTGCGACGGCCTCTGCTCAAGAATTTTGGAACACGGCCAAAGCACAGCTCCCCTACATAACTGATGGCCCGTCGCTACAGCGACTTCGCGTTCTCCTTTTGCTCACCCATTACGGGTTTGTTAATCCGTGTGTTGTCGACGTGTGGAGAACCGCAGGAGCAGCAACCAGGTGAGTAGCCCGTGCTCAACGACTTTTGTAGCTGACTTTCCCAGATTGGCCGTCCAGCTCGGACTTCATCGGGGACTCTCCGTATCGGAGCGAGAAAAGACAGACTTTGATACAATAGATACACGACGAAAATTGTTCTGGGCCACGTACAATTTAGACGCGTAAGTCGGTCTCGCAATTAGTGTCAACCAATACTTACCAACAAAGTGCCATTCATTTTGTTGTTGGCCGACCATTCGTCTTCCCAAGAGAAGCAATCACTGCCGAGGTACATGGACCTCCCAATCCGCTGTCGTCATCTCCTAACGATTACAGTACCCTGAATCCATTTTCGGGCCACGTGATTCAGAAATAGATACCTCTCCCGTAATCTATGTCTGGCCACTTCGACAATACGAAGCCGAAATTTCCTCCATCCTGCCCAAGTTTGGCACGGCCACCCCGGTCGAGTGCCCAATCCCCATCGACGCATGGCGCAAGCGGGCGCTCCAACGCCTCGAAGACTGGTACGTCGCAGTGCACACAAGCAGCAACGGCCGGCCTGGAGAAAAGATTGAGTTCCGCGAACTCATGTACCAGACGAACTTGTTCCGGCTCAACTGCCCGTCGATGCACTTCCCGACTCCTAGCATCGAGATGCGGCGCGCCTCTCTCAATGCCACCATCGCACTCGTCAGCATTTATTCCCGAAACACACGATTCGGCAAGCTCTTCTACATCTGGCACGCCGTGTACCAGCTTTTCGAGTGCGGCGTGTGCATGCTCGAGACCATCATTTCTGGCATCCGTGCGACTCCGAGCCACTTGGCGGGCTTCGACGTGTCCGTCCTCCAGCGCACGCTGAAGGCCATCCCGCAATTGCTGCGCAAGGTGTCGACGCGCTGGCCGCAGGTTGAAAGGCACGCGCAGTTTCTGGAAGAGGCTATCGAGGCATGTCTTGACTGCTTCTTGCTATGGAGCCGTGGCCAAGCTCAGCCGTTGCCGCCTCTACTGACCGATCTGGAGGAACGGCTGAGACGGCTCATGATCCCAAAAGAAAAGACGAACGGCAGTGCAGGGGACCTGCCAGTCGCATCGCCGTCTGTCGCTGCACTTGCCACGCCTGTGACGTCGCTGCAGGCCATACTAGACAATGATGCAGGACCAGAAAACGTTCCAGAAAGCATTCCGTTCACTCCGACCCAAGTTGAGAGTCCATGGAATTACGATCTTTTGTTTGATCTGCCCACTGGCGGTTTGGCGCCGAGCGTCCAGAGTGATGAGTTATCATGGGATTTCCCAGGATTCGAGTCAGTATACCTGGACCTCATTTTTTTGAATGCTCGGGCTAATCAATCTTCAGTCTTGACCAGATATTCTCTGCGTTCCAGGACGGACAAGTCTTGTAAAAAGCGTCGATTGAACTTAGTCTGAACAAGATCCATTGATGTGTACTCGCCGCAAGCTGTTGTCCAATCAAACCATTCCGACAGCAAGACCGTCTTTCTTCCACACCTTGGCGTCCTTCATAACGAAGCTGACCTTCCTCAGCGCCTGCTTGTCCTCCCGCGGATCAGCATCAAGCGCAATAATGTCAGCTCTGACTCCCGGCTCGAACCAGCCAAATCGAAAGCCAGACCAGTCGCCGCCGCATGCTTCCCAGCCGCCCACTGTGCACGACTCCAGCGCGTCCTCGACCGGCATGCCCGCCTCCATCATCAATTCTACCTCCCTCGCATTCTCGCCATGGGGAAAGGTCCCCGTATCTCCGCCCGCGGCGAAGCGCACCCCCAAGTCATACGCCCTTTTGGTCTGCGCCAGAATCTGCGGGAAGCGGTGGCCATGCAAGCGCTCGCAGACGGCCAGCGTAGGGACAAAGATGATGCCCTCTGCAGCCATGCCGCGGAAGAGCCCGTCGTCTGCAAAGTAGCTGTGCTCAATGGTCGTCACGCCGGCGGCAACAGCAGCCAAGCCAGCCTCTATGGTACCGCAGTGCGCCGCAACTGGGCACCGCGCCAGGCGCGCCTCGCGCACGATCATGTCCATCTCCTCCTGTGCGAACACCATAACATCCGGGTTGGGGGTTTCGGGCGGACACAGCACCGAGCCCTCGTACGGATGCAGCTGCTTGGGCGGGAAGCGCATGACGCGCCGCCGGTAGTCGGCGTAGAACTTGATGATATCTGCGCCCGCCGCGATGCGCCGCCGCACCGCCTTGCGCGCCTCATCGACCCCGTCTACCGTGTCGCTGCCGGCTGGGAGGCTACAGCCGCCGCTGCCCCCGCACGACCCAGTCCCATTCTCCGTCCGGGGCTCGTAGGCGCCCGTGCTGGCAAGGACGCGGGTCGTGACAAAGAGGCGTGGGCCTGGCGTGAGGCCGCGGGCGACGGCGTCGCGGACGTTGGCGTCGGCCTCGCCCATGCTCTCAGATCCCAAGTCGCGGTACGTAGTATAGCCGGCGAGCAGGGCAGTGCGGAGGTGGTTGGTGGCCCGGATGATGCGTTCGGCGGCCGAAGCATCGCGCTTTTGTTCCAGCGAGGGCTTTTCGTCATAGGGTTGCAGGAATATGTGCGTGTGGGCGTCCACGAGGCCAGGGAGTACGATTTTGGAAGTCAGATCAATGTCGCTGGGTGGCAGCGGATTGGGAAGCGCCGAGGATGGTCGCGTCTTGACAGCGGTGATGAGCCCAGTGATTGGATTGACAGTTATGGATATGTTTGAGACAAATGCTTTTTTCTTTGGGTCGAAGAGGAGAGAAGTGTGGATTGTGAATTGTGATGCCATTGTTGCTTGCGCTGCTGTGTGTTGCGTGGTGTTTCTACGATCCGGCAACGAGTCGCTGGTTCCATAAGCTTCCCCGGTGGTGTCATCAACTACTCGAGGTGCAGAGTATGGACACGACGACTGAGGAGGCCAGCCGCCGAGCGCGCATTTCCGCTTTCCAAAAGTGGTGTTGAGTGCTTCGGCACGGGCGGGGATTCCCTATCGCCGCGTCCGCACTGCAAGGGCTTCTCCGCCTTCTGCATGTAGCTCCAGGACCAAGGTTCGGTGCCAAAAGATAGCAAGGAATTCGGAGGGGTCACAGAGAGCGTCCCTATTACTCAATCGAACACAGACTTGGAGCCTTCGAGTTCCTTTGTTCCACGGCGTGAGGACTCAACTGTCCACGAAAGCACAAGATGAGGAGGGTATTCGATTACCTCCTGTCCGATGAAAGCAGCTCGTTCCTTGTGCCTCAGCTGTAGGCAGTGGGTCTCGATTCTGGACATGCGTTGTACCTGTAGGTTGGCTGGGGAAGCATGGGATGATGCGAGGCTACTTGCCCGTAGCCCAGAATCGATCTAGAGCATCCTGACGGACCTCATAAGCCCAATGATGGCAGGTCTGATGAACGACGGGACTGACGTCGCCAGCACTATCATCGTCTTCGCCATCATCAAATACGGTCTTGATGCCCATTTGAACATATTTCTTGAGTAGAATGCGCCGCCAGCGTCCCGTCTCGCCAACGCACTTCTTCCACCTCGATATCTGTCGCTCATCGTCCGGGCAGCGTCTGCCCATCCAAAAGCGACAATACCACTGGAACCAGCCACGGACATCGTACTCGTGCATGATCCAGCCTGAAGCCTCCCACTCCTCGATACTCTGTCCGCACGCGACGCCATACTTGTTGACCTCCGCGTTGTACGAAGGGCTCTTCAGATAGCGCTTCACGTCGAGGCCTTTTGTCCACCCTGCTGGCAGCTCTTTCCAGTCGTCTTGTATCGTTGTTCCCAAAGCCTTCGAATATAATGGCCGCCAATAACTTCCGCCAAAGCTCCCTTCGCGTATGATCTCCTCGGGCGACTTGTTCGGCGTAAAGTCTGGGTGTGAAAGAAAATGGAAAGTCCCGGTGCTGTCGCGAAATGGCTCTGAAGCTTCTGGCTTCCATGATGTCCAGCCGTCACGCAGAGTCTCCAAGTCGAAGCGAGGGGCGCTGGGCTTTGCAGACTCGGCAGGACTGGGCGACTTTGGCTGTCGCGTTTTTGGAGCAGCTGCGCGCTCGAGTTCGTCTTCATTATACGAGGGGCGAGTGCCTCCGCTCGCTATTCTTGCCGATGCGCGTGTCGGCTGTGGTACATGTAGCTTGCGGCGTTTGGCGGGCGGCTTCTTGTCTTTGCTTCGTGGCTTCGCGTTGGCGGGCCGGAGGCCATTGTGTTCCAGGCCGAGCTCCTCGACAAGGGCTTGATTGCGCTTGATGTTTTGCAGTCGTCGCGCTTCGTATTCGCTCATGATCACTGCGTGGTGGTGTTTGGAAATGCGGGTTTGGAGACGGAAGACGCGTTGTGGTACGCGGGTTCTGAGGCGTCTACATACGTCATGGGTCTAACCGAACGAGTCAAATCCGCGACTAGGAACCAAAGCTTAGTGACAGACGTCCTGGTACACAAAAAATGCGAGAGATGATGAAGACCATTCGTACATTTTGGACAGTATCTCCAGGGAGTAGTTAAGGCATCTTTCAAACCACTCTTTCGGTAGAGGTTTAGAAGCATTCAATGTCTACAAGGGACAATTACAGGGATAATTCGAGCACCAGCTCGCGGGGAAATACTGTGCATATATCTACAAAATGGATTGGCTTCGATAGGTACGTGACTTTTCCATTGACTCCCAGAAAACGGTTCCCGCTTCTGGTTCTTGTCCGCAGCATTCGTACTTTCCTTACGTACGGTGCCACTTCCCCAACCGCATTATCAAAAATGTTACCAGAAGAAGCTCTAGCGGAACACACATTTCCTCGCCGCCCTTTCCAAGACATATAGAACCCTCCATATGGAACCATTAATAGCGAACTTGTTGCTTCAAGTGACAAAACGACCGTCAACTTCGTTTCCCAAATGGCTGACTTGCGCGATGATATCAGAAAATTTTAGGAAACGGTCCAGTTATTTGCAAGACAGACTGAGAGGCGTGGTCAGCTACGAGAGTTGCTCAGGTCGCTCAGTAGCATCTCCATTTCTCACAAAGCATTCAAACAATAAAGACAATGTGTCAGTGAGTAAAGGCAGACTTCCAGCCAGGGGGATTTGGGACGTCAATGAGATGGCGCAAGAAAGTTGTCACTCGGCAATGGTTGGGGAAATTTAAATGAGCAAAGCCCGTTAGGTCAATCAATTTCCCGTCCCCGCGTCAACTAACGACTATTAAGCAATTGTGGTGCTTATGCCTGTATTACTCTTCCCATGGCGCGTGATTTACTCCTCATCCTCCTCTTCCTCTTCCTCGTCCTCGATGTCCTCCTCCACGGCGCGGGCCACAATCTCGCTGGCGGGCCTCTGCCTAGCAATGATCTTGGCCGCGGCAGCGGGGGCAGCAGCAGGAGCAGCGCCATTACCGGCAGCGGGAGCTGCAGCACCGCCCATCTGGACGGGCACACAGCCGCCGAAGGGACCAGCGCGAGCCGGGTTCTGGCAGCGGACGAGACAGACGTTACTCTGGCCAGCGACGGTGCCGGTGCATTGCTGGTCCGCGGGAACAGCGGCGACGAGCTCCTGTTTGAAATCAGTATATGCAAGATGGCAGAGTAGGGCCTTAAGCGTACAAAGTCGGTCTTAGCGCCGTCGTTGTCGTTACCACGAGCGTTACCGGGAACGTTCTTGGTAACCTGGATCTTCTGCCAGGACTGGCCAGTGCCTGTGGCGTCCATCATGCAAGTGTAGGGACCCGCGCCGTCACCGTTGACCTGGTGGAGGGTCATCTTGACCTCACCGCCGGGGGAAATCTGGGGCAGTTGGCCACCGCTCATAGCCATCAGGCTCTGAGTGCCAGCCTCCAGGTCGTTGGTGCCAGCTCCAACGGTCTCACCACACGAGTCGGCAGCGTCGCCCTTGAAGCGGGTGGAATCCTGCTGGAACGGCTTGCGCTTGGTTCCGTCGCGAGGAGTGGTGGGGTCAACTGAGGAAAGTTAGATTGCTCAAGACAGGATACATGGCGTGAACATACTGCCAATGGCGGTGCCGTTGCCGCCCTGGTCACCAACAGCCCTGATGATTGCTGCGTGGCCAGCGACGAGAGGAGTCAGGGCCAAGACGCCGAAGGAAATAACGGTGGGGAAATGCATCCTGCCGGCAGGAAAATGACTTGTTTTTCAAAAAAGGATTGTGAGTGATTTTAAAAATGTCCAAGTGACCTCACAGAGGTGTCAAGAGGGAGCGGAGTTGGCAGAAGAGAAGATTGATTGACCGAGCTTGTGCTGAAGAATGGACTTCAACCGTCGTACGCCGGATCTTTATAGCCCCAGGGGAGGCTCTCATGGACCAGCGCCAGCCCACTGAGTTGGCGCCACAAAACTCCTGCATACCCCAGGTCCAGATTACCCGTCGAATTGCATGCTACAATGATACTCCAGCTTTCGCTTGGCAACAACGCAAATGTCCAATGGCACAGGGACAAGCGGCACTGATCCCGAGGCCAAACACCCGCGTCGACCTTCTCGAGTCGCATCTGTGCGCTATGAGGCATTAGCGGAGGCGACTGCGGCAGCCAGAATGCGGTTTCTCTACACTGCTGAGACGTATGATACTAAATCCTCGTGCTTGGAGACTGAAAAGTCGTGCGTCAAAAACGCGGGTAAGCGACGCTAAGGAGCCTCGCTGAGCTCCTGGCAATGCTTCACGCCGCTGGACAGAGCTTGGCGCTGCCTCACGAAAGCTTGTCGAGGCTAAAAGTTGCCAAACCCGGTAAGCGGCTGTCTGGAGTGGTGTACCAGCGGCAGCGGGAGCAGCCAGCCACACTTGTCAAAGTCTGGACAAGGTCTTCGCAAGGAACTCGAATGCGTTTTTGGACCATCCCAGCAGCCGTGGCTCACAGGTCATTTCGTCTCGTCAAAGTGGTTCGACTTGCGTGCGTCTGACGGCGGGGCAGGAGTTGGCGCAAACTCAACTGCGGCTCTGTCGTTTCCGACCCAACTTCTGACCCGCTACCCAGCCTCTTTTTCGCGACTTGGACTATCGCAGTGGCAAACCACTGTCGCATTGAGGCTTGTCCGCCCATGTACTTGGATCAAATTTGCGTCAAGCACTTAAGTCCGGCTGAAGGGGCTGGAAGAGATGCTGGGCCGATTTGTCCATGAAACGCGGGACCAAAAGGTGAAGACTTGCAACGGGACCCATTTCCTGTCATTTCAATGGTCAGTGCCATCCTGTTGAATGTGAGTGACCACTTGCCAAGGCCTTGACACTGTCGCCCAGTGCTACGTTTGCTGTTGCATGTCTGACTTTGACCATTACTATTTCGGCTGGCAGGAATGAGACGATCATGGCAAGGCTCAGCCAGGAAGTGGTCTGAATTCCAATGGATCGTCTGTTCAGTAATGACCAGTGGTATACTCTTTTTGCGAAGAGGTAGCCTGGTAGCCTCGCGAACGAGACCAACAGCAGTTTGCGTCAGAGGACTCCATTCGCTGAAGGTTTCCGGTCTATGCGTCGCTAAAAGCCCCGGTTTTTTTCGTCTGCAAAGGATCAAGACCGTTCACCTTTGGCGTTGCTAGCTTAATGGTAGCAGCTATGCGCTCAAGTTTTGCTACTGATTGCGGCTGGATCCGTGATGGGACAAGAATGCTTGAGACATAAGTTTGGTGCAGGGACCAGAGTCACTGGTCTTCTGCTGTCGAAAGATCTGGCTAGATTGTTAATTCAGGCCATTGGAATTCCACCTCTTACTCATTCAACACACTTGATATCAGCCACTCCTAGCTAGTATCGGGGAGTGATGGCAGACTTTGGGGGGTCGCCGATGGTCACCGCGGGCCAAGTCAATCGTTGACATTGCTAGTCGGTTCTCTTGGTGGAACAGAAGCGGTACGAAGATGCCAATCGCACATGATGCCTCTCGTAGCCAGTGTCGGCGGCTAAAGGCCCGATGCCTCAGGGTTGTCGCACCTTCGAAAAGAGGGAATGTCGTCGCACTAGGCTTTCAGTAGAGCACACGCAATATGCTTATACTGCCAATTTGACAATACTATAAAGATTTATACTTGGCGGTTGTTTATCAGTCTGGGTAGGGCCAAGTCAGACGCGGCTTGAGCCCGTAGAGAGCAATAATGCCATCGTCAAGTTGAAAGATCGACGACGCATCTTTCAGTTGCATTTTCGTGTCCGTCAGAAGTCCTGCGGCATGATCAAATCAGTACGGTTCGGCCGATCTGGAGGATTCGAAGACACAAGCCAGCAGATGCTTTTCTCCAGCACAGGCACATTCTTTTCCAAGACCAAGGCCCGAAGGGTGGGACATGAGCGCTCTGAACAGTGTGCTGAGAGGCGACTTGAGAGTTTCGCGCCTCTTGCCACTTGGATCGGCACCTCCGAATCTGCCGCGGCGTATCCAGTTAAGTCGTTGGGATTGAGGACGAAAAATTCAAATCGAATATTTGGCAGCGACTTTGTGTCTTCAACGGGCAAGCGAACGTCAAGTATCAACCAGAAACCCCAACTCCAACTCATGCATGCGCTGAAAGAAACTTGAATGAGTCCCCTTATGCGCTTTTACCTGTGCTTCCCCTTCTTGCCCCTCTTCTCTTTGAGGGCCTCTACCTCCTTCAATGCTTCACCAACTGCTTCACCCGCCTTTCGCTTCTTGTCGCCCTTTGCTTTGACGCTGACGGTCGTGGTCTTACGGCCGCCATGCACGGCCTTTTCGACCTGTTTCTCTGCGGCATCCCAGTGGTGTGCGTCGGCAGACGCATTTGCGTACCTGGAAAATCAGCATTTCGGCTTTTGGGGAAGAGGTAGGGCACTTACCTGTCCAAAGGTAGTGCGTCGATCATGCTCCTCATACGTTCCTTTTCAGCCCTCTTCACTTCATCGGCCTCCTCAGCCAGCTCCTCGTCAATCGTCTGCGTCAGTGGTTGGTAACGGCGGGCACCTTCGCCATCTTCCTTTTCTCCATCTTCTGGGCCATCCGGCAATTCTTCGGCCACGGCACCTTCTACCAAGCTGCGGAAGTGCGACGAAATCTTTCGAATGACCTTGATGAACATGGCAAGAAGTTGCGAACTGGCAAGACCCAGTTCCTTTTCGACGTCCTCAAGAACCTTGCGCTGAAGACCAATGGCCAGAAGCAAGCTGGTCTGCACGCCGCTCAGCTTGACAGCGCTCTTCATGCGTCCGGTGAAGTACAGCATTGCAATCGTAGGCAGCATGTCGAGAATGACGTGATAGTCGAGCATATTGTTAGCGTAGCTGTCCAAACGCTTCAGATCAAAAGGAGTGAACAAAGAGTCCAGCTCGGTCTTTGTGAGCGGCTTGTTCTGCGATGCCGAGTCCAGCTTTGTGCCGGCTGATGCCGACTCGTCAATTGACAAGGCAGTGACAGAGGCAAAAGAGCGGAACTGGTACGACAAGAGCGACAAGAAGCGCTTGTGAAAGTCCTTGGAGAAAGCACCCAGCCAGGAAGGATCCGTGTTGGGCGTGTCCAAAGTGCGAAGCATTACGCAAGTGTGCTCGCCAGTCAGCTCGTTTGATGTCTGACGGAGGTAAACGGGGGCGTAGGAAGAGCGTTTCCAAAATTTGTGCAGCTGAGGCGTCAGACCGTACGAAACGCCAACCCAGTCAAGCCCGGGCGGCTTTCGTTCAGAAAGTCGCGCAAACAGAGCCGGCATCGCGGTAATATCGCGAACCTTGACATCATCCTGAAGCAGGTTCGAGGACTCGAGTTCGTTGTCCGTGACACGCACCATGGCCTCTTCTTCCGTAAGCTCAGCTTCAGAAAGCGACGTGAATTTACCCTCGTAAAAATCGGTCAAGAGTTCGATGGCCTTGGAACCATATCCCATGCCGACGTAGTCGGGATTGGTAGCGATGCGGACCACGCGAGCACCCGAGAGGCCAGCAAAGTCCTCGTCTTGGAATTGCTGGCTGACGAGCCATGGAATCAAGTCACCGCCGGCCCTCTGACCTCTGCTGAGGCTATTGAGGACACTTTCGCGACTGATTTGGCCCTCCATGGCAACTTGAATGACGCACAGAGGTTCCGGCAGCTTGTTGCTCCCCTCGTCGACTGGTGGGACTAGGACAAAAAGCTGATGAGCTGGTGCGTCAGACATGAGCTGGAGATCGTTGGGAGAGTTTTTGTAGTGACTGGCGACGTAAAGGGCCATCATCTGCTGGAGAAACTTTTCGGAAACGGGATGGAAAGAAAACAGGGTATCTCGGTTAACATGCAAAAGCTGACATTGCGAAGGGTGAGGACATCCTTGAGTGTTCATTTTTGAACGGGGCAGAGTGACGTCAAGACACAGCAATTTGTTCATCCACTTTTCGACGGCATCGCCAGGAGCATATCTGATGGGCTCAGATAGAGTAATTTCGCGAAGTGTTCTGCCGCCGGTTGACACTTCGGACCCGTCCTTGGCCGCTTTGCCCGTGGACCGGTCAGTCACCACAGCGTCTGCATTCTTCTTGGAATTCCCACGGGACTGTTCTCTCAGCTGTTGAATCAGCTTGAGCGAAAGCGATCGACCCGTGCCTTCGTAACCATTGATCGTGGATGCCATGAAGACGAGGTAGGGGCCCATCAACTTCCTCACCAAGGGCAGAGGGATAGCTGCTGCCTCATCGATGACGAGAAGTTCCGCTTGGCCGAGCACGTGTGCGTCCTGGGGTTGGATGTACTGAATCGTCTGTCTGTGCTTTCGGTGAATGTTGACGCGAACGATGGCCTTGTTGAAGTCGGGGTTTGTCGACTGGATGATGGTGTAGTCGACATGATCCATGTAGTCGAGGGCGTCAAATCCCTTGAACACGAATTCGAAAAACGTCTTCAAATTCTCCGGGCTAGGTGCTGTAATAAAGACATTGCTGTAGCCGTGAGCGATTGCTGCAGCGACGGCCACACCCAGCGCGGCAGATTTACCACGACCTCTGGAGGCAGTCAGAGTCACGGTGCTCTGCAGCGTCTTTTCGGCAATGGCATCGACAAAAGTCAGCAAAGCCTTGGCCTGGTCCACCGTCTTGGCCAGCTGGACGAGCGAACCGATGGGCTCCGAGTCCGCCAGCGATTCCTTGATAGCCTCCAACTCCTTTGCCTGCGGTGTCTTGCCCTCCAATTCTGTGTCAGGAGGCGGCAGCGGCTGTACATTCTTTCCGCCGGAGATGGGTAGTACGTTGAGCTCGTCGTCGACGACCAGACACGATTCGCAGCTGCCCAGGGAGAGGATGAATCTCTCGTTGAATCTCGCGACAACGTCTCCGTGGGCCTCGGTCCGGTATCTCGCATGAATGTCCATGGACATGGTGTACAGTTGCTTCAAGCTGTTCATGCCCTTGAGAAGCAAAATCACCAGTCCACCGCCCTCGACAGTCTCGATTGTTCTTGCAAGCAAGTTGGGTGTAATCGCTTCAAAGTCTTGGAGAATGCACATGCCGTACGTGTTTCCAAGAATCTTTTCCGTCTCCTTGTAGTATACGTAGCGGACGTTTTGCGTGGATATGAACAGCTCAAAGGGGTCCTCAGTGTCCACATCGCGGATGCCTCGTTTGATTTCGTTCTTGATCTTCTTTTCGCGCTTCTTCCTGTGACTGCTGAATCCCAACAGCTTGTTCTTGTAGGCCCACAGTACCGACTTGTTCAGCTTGACATCGACGTTGAGTAGAATGTGGTAGAGGTTGACGATGACATCCTTCTGGCGATCGCCAACGACGACGAAAAAGCTGCGCTTCTTTTCTTGAGCACCGTTGCGTATCAGCGCCGGTATGCGCGAATCAATTGCCTTTTTGACCATGGTGAAGAGCTCCGCGCCTTCTCGGCGGCGCTAGCAGGCTGCGACTCGTTTTCGTTTAGGGTTTGTGGTTTAGCAGGAGTCACCAGATGGTCGAAAAGGGTCGTAAAGGAGCTCGTGGTCGGCCAGAGCTTTGGAAGCGATGATGGGGCGGTTGATGGGGAGCTAATGGGTCGCGAAGAGAGGTGTGCCACGAAAAAATGGCTGCCAAGCGACGGCGATAACCAGGGTGCCGGCGTTACTGCTAGCTCGTTTGACGCGCGACGCGTCTTCCTTCCTTCCCGATTCTCGCGCTCAACTACACCTTCAACCATCGACTCATCCCGACCACCCACCATGGCAAATTTTTTCGACATACGCACCCGCAAGGCTGCGGCCAGCTCATCCAAAGGTCCTTCCGCCAAGACAGACACGAACAGCGCGCAGCCTTGGGTTGAGAAATAGTGAAGCTTCCCCAAATCGCAACATTCATTTCACGTCTAACCTCTGTCGCAACATGAAGCCGCCCCAAGTCTCTCGACGACGTAACTGCCCAAGACCACACTATTACTGTCCTCCAACGTACCCTCCAATCCTCCAACCTACCGCACATGCTATTCTACGGCCCACCCGGAACTGGAAAGACGTCAACCATACTGGCACTGGCCAAACAGCTCTATGGCCCGGACCTAATCAAATCAAGAGTGCTTGAGTTGAATGCCTCCGATGAGCGTGGAATCTCGATTGTGCGAGAAAAGGTCAAAGATTTTGCACGTCAACAGCTGTCGAATCCGCCGGCGGGTCCCTACGGCGAAGAGTACCGGCGCAAGTACCCATGCCCGCCGTTCAAGATTGTGGTGCTGGACGAGGCCGACAGCATGACGCAGGATGCACAGAGCGCGCTGCGCCGCACCATGGAGACGTACAGTCGTATCACCCGCTTTTGCCTGATTTGCAACTACGTCACGCGAATCATTGACCCGCTGGCGTCGCGCTGCAGCAAGTTTCGATTCAAGAGCCTGGATGTCAGCAGCGCTGGACAGCGACTGGAGGATATTGCGAAGCTTGAGGGCGTTTCGCTGGACAAGGGCGCGGTGGATGCGCTGGTCAGGACCAGTGAGGGTGACCTTCGCAAGGCAATCACGTTCCTGCAGAGCGCGGCAAGACTGGTTGGCGCAATCAAGACAAAGGGAGACGACGAAATGGATTTGGACGGGGAGGAGGTCGGAAAGCCCGTCTCGGTACCAATCGTGGAGGAGATCGCAGGCGTGATTCCAGGATCAACTCTCGAGGAATTGTTCCGAGCAATGCAGCCCAAGTCGAAGGGCAAGGTTTACACCGAAGTGGCTAAGGCAGTCGAAGACATGGTTGCAGACGGCTGGAGTGCAGCACAGGTGGTGAACCAACTGTACGAAATGGTGCTCTACGACGAACGCATCGAAGACTTGAAGAAGAACAAGATCACGCTCGTCTTTTCAGAGACGGACAAGAGGTTGGTGGACGGCGCAGACGAGCACCTCGAGATTCTCGACCTCTGCTTACGAGTGGCTGGAATACTGTCTGAGGGATGAGTGGCGGTACAAGGCAAAGGCACAGGCGTTGCTCGGAAGTGAAGGAAAATGGTTATTCTTTGTATTTTCCACAACAAGAATAGTCCAGTGCGCAGGACATTGGTTTAAAGGGGTTCTATGTTCCAAGAGCCCAAAAGATCTGCCGAGGAGCCTGTCAGGCGTTGCTCGGAAGGGAAGGAAAATGGTTGCTTTTTGCAATCTCCACAACAAGAATAATTTCGGTGCGCAGGGCATTAGTCTAAAGAGTTTCTAAGTTCAAAGAACCGCAAAAGGTCTGTCGAGGAGCTGGTCAGACTGGTATCTCAAAACTGATCAAACGCCTGCGCTAATGCCTCGCCATCATTCATCCCGGATTCCGAGCGCCAAAGGAAATCCCCGTCGTGAGACCCCTTCGCACACAATTCAACCTTTGGAAGTTTTCTAGCTATACTGGCTGAAAATACTTCCTCCGCACATAAAATTCGACAAACCGTCTCTTTCTCAAATTATAAACCCCGTTAAAGTCGTGGAGTTGTGCGCGAGGTCCTCCCTCCCTAGGAATCTGGATGGTCACGGTACCGACGACGGCAAAGCAGTCCCGAGGAATATCTGAGCTCTGGTTGAGCCGCTTCGCAAGTTCCCTTACAAACGCATGCACGAAAGCATGTTTTGCCGACCATTTGAAGGTCTTGAAGCCAGCTTGGGGAGCGCTCTTGGCGGGCACAACAGAGTCTTCCCCATTCTTGTCGCCAGCCTTTTCTAGCGCGGCGTTCTTTTTGGAGGCCGCCCTGGCCTGCTGTTCTTGAAGCTTGCGAAGATGCTGAAGCATCTTGTTGTAGTGATCGACAACTTCAGTTTCCTTAATGATCAAAGGGGGCCAACCGAAAAGTTGCCTGACTTGATTCGTTTTCGTCTTTATCACAAAGCTACAGCTGGCGCCGGCAGCGATCGCGAATGCCTGTATTGCGTCTTTGAAGAGGGTCAATGGTGGTGCAGGACGTCTCTCCAGATGAGGAAGGCCATCGAAGAGAACAAGCCTATCTTGTCAGTTGATGTATACGCACATATGAGTGATTGACTTACCCCAGTTGATCATATTCTCGAGGAGGCACAGCTGGAAGCTGCGGTTCGGAAATCCAGCCGCCTACTTGCTTGACATTGGTGGTTCGATATCTCTCAGCAGCCGCGGCGATAATCTCTTCTGAGATCTGGTGTTTGTATTGCTGCACCGACTCCTTGTCTTTCCGAAATTCATCCCAGAGTTCGAGAATCTCGTCATCTGGGGCGTAGGGATCCCGTGGCAATTGTCGTCGAGTCCACGGGAGCGGTAAAAAGGATCCGAAAGGGAATCCAAGGATGTAGATGCTGCCCTCCAAGTCTAGCTCTTCATCCTCCTCATCCTCTTCAGGTGCTTCGAGTCCCTCGCCGTCCTCCAACTCTTCGTCGACTTCTACATCTTCAACAAACTCGTATTCGTCATCTTCATCCTCTTCATCCTCTTCGTCTTGCCTGTATGCTTCCACAAGGAGGTCGAGGCCGTACGAGAGATATTCAAAGCCGAGTACGGGTATTGCGGCAAAGAGCACGAACGTGCCAAATTTTCTGACCGTCGCGTTAGCCTAGTCCGCAGTGGACGAGGGGGAAACCAACCTCCATGTGAACAGTCGCGGCCTGTGAAAAATGACCCGTTGAACTCTGGGAACTTGATTGTTCGAGTTGCGGTAGAAGCGCGCTGTCGAGGGCCAGCTTTGCGGCCTAGGATATCGAGTTCGACATGGCAGGGTCGAAAGCGTTCGACTGGCTGAGACGACTTGGCGGGCAGAGCGTAGGTGGTTCATAGCAGCAGGCGAGTTCGCGTCGGCGACGAAAGTACTGGGCAGCTACGAGTGGCGGCGATTCAGGGCAGTGGACATGATCTTGCGCAGTCCAAAGAGGCGTGCGGAGCCGGGGGAGCTGCGGGCGGCCTGTCGATTCGTGGCAAGAATGTGGATTAGGACTGAGCTTGGACGAAGTAATAGGAGCACCGCTGGAGCTGATGCGCTCACTCGGTCACTTGGGCGACGTCGAGTAGAAAAGAGACCTGAAAGTGACGGGAACGAAGGAAATGGTCAAAGATGTCAACACTCGGAGGCCCGTGCCAGGCGCGTAGGTGTCTTCTAGAACGCCGGTTGCCGGTGCCAGCCAAGCCCAGCCAGGCAGGTGCGATTGACGTCGGCAAATAGTTCCCCCATCTTCCGGACGCCATGGCATCCCGTCGTGCCGCCGCTTGAGGTGGACCGCGATCGATGACCTCAAAGCTCGAGCTGCCATCCGGAAGCTCCAGTTCCCAACCGCCCGGCTGTTATTCATCTCGCCCGTCATGAAGCTTCCGCACAGCTTCGCCGCCCCGTCGCTGCTTGGTCTCGTTGTTCCGTTGGTCTCGAGCGCCTCTCTGGGCCACGTCTACCTGCACGACCTGAGCGCTCCGCCCGCCAACCTTGATGCAGCTCCTGCGCTGACCCCGGATACTGCCCGGCTCATCTTTGCGCAGAGGCTGGGCCTTTCGCAATATCACAACATCAAGACCGTTGACAATGATGCGGTACAATACATCAATGACTTCGGTGGAGACCGACACCGCCTGTTTGGCCAGGACCAGTTTGTAGACGATCGCAAGCAGGTCATGGTCGTGGTTGAAGGCGTCAAGGGAGGCGAATGTAAGGTCAAAACATTGAGTCTACAAGCGAATGCTGACGGAACAGCCCTCGACTCTTCCTTTTCCGTCTCCAATCCTCCCACGGTCGAAGACGACTCTCGCCTGCTCCAAGACTTCATGATTCAAGCACAGGACCTCTCCACGTCCAAGGTCGACAGCTCCATCCCGAGCAGCATCAAAGATCTTCTCAACACACTATCGGACACTGTCGAGTATCAAAGCAGCAACGGACTCTTCCTCGCCCATGTCAAGGGTAGCAACATCAAGGCCGACGCCGTCAGCTCGGCTCTGCGCAACCTCGAATCCATCTGTTCTTCGCGCTGGCCGCTCACCTTTGTTGCCATGCCTCCTGCTAGCGGCCGCGCGAAGCGTTCGGACAAGCCTTGGGGACACTACGAAATGCCCGTGAAGCGCTCCGCATCGCCCGCCGCCTCGCGGTCCGAGTCGATTCTCTCCGACTTTGCTTCTGACATGATTGAGTCTCTCAACGAGACTATCAAATCGGGCAAGATTGGTACCAGCCACGCGGAGGCGGCCAACCCGCTCAAGGGCATCCTCCCAGCTTGCTTTTCGTCCCAGGCGGCCTGCGACACTGCGACCAATACCTGCATGGGCCGCGGCAAGTGCGTCAAGAAGTACACGGACAAGGACAACAACAACAAGGCCTGTTTTACGTGCAAGTGCGAGCCCCAGGTGAACCAGACAAAGGCAGGGACCAAAACGACGTACTATGGTGGTCCTGCATGCCAGAAGAAGGATGTTTCGATTCCGTTCTGGCTCTTTGCTGGTTTTGCAGTGGCCATTGCCTTCACAGTAAGCTGGGCCATTGGCTTGCTGTACAGCATGGGCGAGGAAGAATTGCCAAGTGTTATTGGAGCTGGTGTGTCTGGCCCTTCGTCGAGACATTAGATGGACACGGCCAAAAGTGGGTCGGGGATGGATGAGGTTATATCTTGCGAATTGTTGTCTGGCGAGCGAGCGAGGCATTCATGTACAAAGAAGGTTGTTTGTTCGGAGGCGTAAAGGTAGCCATGTATTCATGTACAAGAAAAACATTTTCTACAATTAAGCCATTCTCAATCACGCCCCAGCCAGTTACCCATCCGATGGCATGACCACAACGCCTGGCGCCCACTGGAATGCTTCGCTTAGTTGTCTGCAAGCAAAACATTCAGTCAAAAACAACAAGCAAAGATGATGAGGCCTTATTTCTTCTTCTTACCCCGACTCTTTGGCCTCTGCTGCTGTTGCTGCGGTGCACCAGTAGTTGCTGGTCCTCCACCCTCGACAAGCACTGCGTCGTCATCGCTGTTCTTCGTCTGGGCTCCGTCCAGCTCCTTCATAAAGTCGGCCTGGATAGTTGCCCGCTTCTTCTCCCACCATGCCTTTTCTGTGGATGCTTGCGCTTGGATTTCGGCGACGTGCTGCTGTAGGAGCTGGTTCTGGGCGATTTCTGAGGCACTCTGGAAGATGGTTTGGCCCCAGCCAGGGGAAAAGGCGTTGGCCTGGGATAGCCTTGTCAGCACTTCTTCTTGACAAAGACAAAGGATGAGTTCCAGTTACCTCCTGAACCACGTCACGCAGCTCGGCTTCAATCTCCTTTTCGGCGCGCTGAAAGCGCTGCCACAAGTCGTCGCCGACGCTGCCCTTCTGCAGCAGCGACTGAAGGGCCTGCTTGGAGTTGCGGACCTCGACCAGGCGGTGAATGTCTTCGATGGCGCGGCGCATCAGCGCGGCCTTGAGCACGCTGTCAGGAACCTTGGGACCTTCAGCCGGCTCCATGTGGAGCAAGGACAGGTAAATGTTACGTCCGAGATGCGGGCCAAACCATGGTGCCAGAGACGCGGCTTTACTGGCCTTTCGAGCGCGGTAGAGATGCGAAAAGGTGGCCAGTGATCCTATGAGGACGCCTAGGTAGGCAAAGGGAACGACGAGCGAGACCCAGTCGACCATGGTGGCAGCGGTAAAAAGTGTCGATTATGAAATCCGGCGCGGACTGGGCGAGGTGTTTGCGATTCGAGACCTAGAATATCATTGGAAAGGAGAGGTTTGTCGGGAGGTAACGAGAGGCCGGGCGGCGCTGTGCTCGCAGCTGGATTCTGCCAGGTGGTGAGTGTCGAAGAGAGTCGAGTGCTTGTCCTGCAGCTCCGGACGCAGCGGCAACGTGCCAGGTGTCGACCGCGGCCGCCGGGCTTGGCGTCAACTGGAACGGATCCCGCCGCCGGCGCTTGGGCCATCCCGGGCGCCGACTTGACGTAGGATACGCCTGGCCGCATTCAATCACCACCACGACGGAGCTTGACTGCAGCTTCGAGCATCTTCAACACCTTTTGCCCTTGCTACTCCACCACCTCGTCGTCATCCACTCACCTCGAAACCCTCTCATTTACCATTCCCACTCTCCCCTCACGCCCATCGCTCGCCATCTCCTCTCACTCGCTTCACGACCATGATAATCCGGTTCGAAAGTCGCTTCGGGCGTTTCCGCCTCACCGTCGAATCTCAAGATGACTTTTCCTCCATCACGTCGCAAATCATTGAGAAACTTCCATCAGGCATAGACCCAGCATCCATCACCGTGGCCCTGAAGACTGCACGCTCAGAAACCCAACCGCTGAGCGCCCTCCACGGTCACACGTTTGAGCAACTCGGAGTCAGGTAAGGCTAGTGATACACCCGAGTAACATTTCTAACCACCGATATAGGCATGGCTCGGAACTCGTACTCGACTGTCGGGAGCCGACCGCAACGAATGGAGCTGCCTCGAGCTCCTCGACGGCCCAGCGCCTCAACGGCAAAGCCATTTCCGCATCAGATGTCCCGTCTGTCCCCATCGGCGGTGCCACCAAGCTGATCAAAAATCCATGGGAGGTTGTCACACAATCGCCCCTCGACAACCGGTTAGACAAACAGGATGGCAAGATCTCGAGGCCCAAGGACCAAAAGATGTGCAGACACGGACCAAAGGGCATGTGCGACTACTGCATGCCCCTCGAGCCATACGACTCGAATTACCTCAAGGAAAAGAAGATCAAGCACATGTCGTTTCACGCGTACCTCCGCAAAGTCAACGCCGGCAAGAACAAGCCCGAGTCCGGCAGCTCGTACATGCCTCCGCTCAGTGAACCTTACTACCGTGTGCGACCCGACTGCCCGTCTGGACACGCGCCATGGCCCGAGGGAATCTGCACCAAGTGCCAGCCGAGCGCCATCTCGCTGCAACCGCAAGAGTATCGCATGGTGGACCACGTCGAGTTTGCTTCTCCCGACCTCATTAACGGCCTACTAGACTTTTGGAGATCTTCGGGGCACCAACGCCTAGGTTTCCTGTATGGACGCTACGAAGAGTATTCGGAGATTCCCTTGGGCACCAAGGCTGTGGTAGAAGCGATATACGAACCTCCGCAGGTGGATGAAGTGGATGGCATATCATTGCAAGAATGGGAGAATGAAAAAGAGGTGGACGAGGTGGCCCGACAGTGTGGCCTGGAGCGAATCGGTGTCATCTACACGGACCTCTTGGATGCTGGCGCAGGCGATGGCTCCGTCATTTGCAAGCGTCACGCAGACTCGTACTACCTCTCGTCTCTCGAGGTCGTCTTTGCTGCAAGATATCAGGCTCAATTCCCAAGGTACACAAAGTGGAGTGAGACGGGGCGCTTCGGATCGAACTTTGTCACATGCGTCGTCAGCGGCGATGAAGAGGGCCAGATTGCCATTTCATCGTATCAAGCGTCCACCACCGCCGTGGAGATGGTCAGGGCCGACATCATCGAGCCGTCGGCGGATCCAACAGTCATGCTGGTCCAGAGTGAAGAAGAAGAGAGCACACTCGGCCGCTCTCGCTACATCCCCGAAGTCTTTTACCGGCGGGTCAACGAGTACGGTGCTAATGTGCAGGAGAATGCAAAGCCCGCCTTCCCAGTGGATTATCTCCTCACGACCCTCACGCACGGCTTCCCGACAAACCCGAGTCCCAAGTTTGCGCTGACTGGCTTTCCCATCGAGAACCGACAAGCACTGGGTATTGAGCAGACGCCAATTGCTCTTGCGAAGCAACTGGGTGCCAAGACACGTGGTGCAGATTTGAGTTCACCGAGCGGCGTTGGCATAGTTGCCGACTTTCACTTGCTAACCTTTGTCCATGGCCTCGGAGTGCTAAGCAAGGCAAGTCGCGCGATCCATCGGTGTGGTTTTTGCTTACCTTTTTGTAGGAAGAAGAAGAGTTGCTGTGTCGCATCGCAGTCGACCACAACACGGCGGACGGCTCGCAACTACAGCACACTCCAGGCTGGGCGACGCTTTTGACGATTCTCAGAGAAGCCGGTGAGCAACCACAATTCCGCAAAAAACGCACCTTTGATGCCTCCTTTCCCGGCCGCGCCTCGTCCGACAAGACGAACGGCAAAGTCGGATCTTCGTCTTCAGAAAGCGAAAAACTTGCTAAGCGCGTCAAATTCGTTAGCTTGAAGTAGTGTTGCTTCACTCCATCGGCTTCGTGCGTCCCTAGATCTTCGTCATTACCCACCACACGACATCGACGCCGAAGTTTGGGCTTGGGCTTTATCAGAGAGAGGGAGAGAGAGAGAGAGGTTTGGTGTTAGGGTCAGGTTGCGAATGGAGGGATGAGGGGCATGGCTATTTCGGAGAATGATGTGGTAGCATCAGTGATGGATGGCGGACAACTAGCTGGAATAAAGACGAAATGCCCGGTGAGCAAACCTCTGTTGTCATTGAACCATCCGACCAGCGACCTGGAGACGGCCCTCTCCCTGCAATGATGACCTCGCTTGCCGCAAACGACGTCGAGGCGATGAGCCCCGCGATGCGTGGGTGGTAAGATCCGGCGGCCGACTTGGTGTCCAATCATGGCGAAACGTGCCTGAGTGATCCCTGTGCACATCATCCTCTTGGACTGCCACCCGGTACCTTCTCCACCTGCCCAACCTGACGAACCTGACGAATCCGTGCCGCGATCCGGCGCGAGTTCCTGCATTGGTCCGTGTCCGGCTAATGGCGTAGTTACATTGACGGGAACGAGCAGAGATATAAGGATAGTATAGCCGCCGGCAGCGTAAGTACTTGTGCAAGCAAGCAAGCAAGCCAGTATCCAAAGTTGAGAACTTTCGCCGGCCGCCATGAAGACCACGACGACGCTTGTTGCCCTTGTCGCAGCACGAGGTGCTGCCGCTTCATTCAACGTGCTGCACCACCTTGGCGGCAACGGGCAGTGGTTTGAAGGTATCTGTGTTTCTCTTCTTCTTCTTCTTCCTCCACAGTTCCCCGCCTCCTCCTCGAATGATTCGATGTCTTTCTTTTACAAGCTTTGACAGCTGCAGCAGGCCCGAATGTGTTTAGCATTGATGATGCGCCGCCGGTAGGGTGCGAGGTCGACATGACGGCCTTTGCCTCGCGGCATGGCAGTCGGTATCCGGACAAGGGGGCGTATGCTGAGTGGACTGCATTGGCGAAGAAAGTACGCGTGTTCATCTTTTGGAGTCTGGTTGGGATATGGATGGAGAGATGTGAGGGAAAGCAAGGCAAAGAGACTGGACTTTGTTTTTTTCAAAGTCCTGGGGGAGGGGGAAGATATGAGAGCATGAAATCTCTCTCTCACCAGCCGGAATGCGAGCAAAACCCAGGACTGACGCAGGCAATCTAGATCCAAGAAGCAAAGTTCTCCACCACAGCCCCCGAACTACAATTCCTGTCGACCTGGGAGCCAGTCCTCACGAACCCAACGCTGCAAATCGCCAACCTCTCAGCAACAGGGTACGCCGAACTGGCGGCCATGGGCCAGAACTACCGGGCGCGCTATCCTGATCTATTCCCCTCCAACGATGACTCCTTTACGCTGTGGTCCAACCTGTACGCATCGTCGCCGCGCGTGCTCGACTCGGCCAAGCTCTTCACGCGGTCCTATCTTTCCAACACGACCGTCAACGGCACGATCGTAGTGCTCAACGCGACGGCGCCGGAAGCCGTGCCAGGCGGCGACTCGCTCTCGCCGTCGGACGCGTGTCCAGCATTCGACGACAACGGCGGCGGCGCGGCGCTCGACGAGTGGGAAGCCGTATACCTGCCGCCGATAGTTGCGCGCATCAACGCTCTCCTCTCGTCGGCCTCTTCCTCGCCATCGTTCAGCCTCTTCAACACCTCCGATGTCAAAATCTTCCCGTATCTCTGCGGCTTCGAGACGCAAATCACGCAGCGCCGCTCGCCGTGGTGCGACGTCTTCACGGCCGCTGAGATCCTCGCCTACGAGTACGCCCAAGACCTGCGCTACTGGTACGGTCACGGGCCGGGGAATCCGGTCGGAAACGTGACTATGGCGCCGTTCCTGCTGGGCGTGCTGCGCCGCTTTGCAGACGGGCCGGACGCCGTGTACGACTACTATTCCAGCAGCAGCAGCAGCAGCAGCAGTGACGATGATTGTAGTGGCGGCGGGTCGTCGTGGCGCCCAGCCCCACTGATTGCGGCCTTCACCAACGACGGACCCACGATGCAGCTCGCGGCGGCGACGGGCGTGTTTGACGACCAGCCGCCGCTCTCGGGCGCCAGCCAGGCGCTGAACCGCACGTTCAGAGCGAGCAACGTCGTGCCGATGCGCGGGACGGTCGGGTTCGAGCGACTGACGTGCAGTTGCGAGGACGGCGCCAGTCAGGACGGCGTTTTCGTGAGGGTGCTGTTCAATGGGGTCGTGTATCCTGTGGCGGCGTGCCAGGATGGGCCCGGCAGGAGCTGCGAGGTTGAAGAGTATGCGGAGCTTGTGAGGGCCAAGCTGGAGAACGTCGGTGGCTGGGGCGAGGTGTGTGGGTTGAGTGGAGAGGACGCGGCCGTGACGGGTGAGGAAGGAAGTGAGTTTCTGTGGAGGGAAGTCAGTTGGGGCAAGGATGTCAGTCCGTCGGACGCGCTGTAGAGAGAGTTTCTTGGAGGATGTAATGGCCGGTCTTGGAAACACTTGAATGCTCGTACTCTGTCTCTCAAGTGGACGAGATGGTGTTGCCCTGATGATTGATTGGCATGCTCCAACCTCCCCCAACTCTGGCTGCTGACCTTCGTAGGCACCCAACCGTCCACAGCCTTCGACACAACAAAGCCACTCACTCGCGCGTCCCACCCAACTCAAACCACCAAGCCTCCGTCTCCCACGGCCCGCACAAGGCGAGCGCGCGAATGAAAAAGGTGCAAAGGCCACGGCTTGCTCAGCAGTGGCCGAATGCGAGGAAGGAATCAAAAATTGCCCCGTCCGACACCCCGAAGAGTGCCGGCGCCCAGCAGACGACGGCGTTGTGCAATGCCGGTCCAGCCGTGGCGGGAGACGCTGCTTCTGGACCGCAGATCGCCACGAGAAGGTAAGTTGAAGAAAAGGAAACGAGTTGGGCGGCGACGAAGGACGTATTTATAGGAGGGCGGAGCGGTCTGTGCGGTGGTGATTGCGAGCGCCCGCAGCGCCCGTCGAGCGCCTGCTGAGCTGCAGGCGTAAACAGCAGGCGCAAAGAGGGCCGACGTCGGGATGGTGGTTTGGCGTTTGCCTGCTGGACGGCGGAAAGCTGGAGTCCAGCAGCAATTCCAAAAGACCACATCACTTCTAGCACTCAGCAGACTGCTTCCACCCACCCATCAGCAAACTGCTTCCACGCGATCATGGCACTGGTCAAAGAGGCGGAGTGTCAAAGCGCCTCCGCGATGCTTGAATGCTCCATGTCTTCA
The DNA here is from genome assembly GCA_038380885.1 of Phyllosticta citrichinensis. Classification (NCBI taxonomy): domain Eukaryota; kingdom Fungi; phylum Ascomycota; class Dothideomycetes; order Botryosphaeriales; family Phyllostictaceae; genus Phyllosticta; species Phyllosticta citrichinensis. The sequence continues at coordinate 1,433,049 of JBBWUH010000006.1, forward strand.
AGGGGCAAACACTTTAGAAGGCCTTGTTTGCTTATGCGATCTTCCGGCGACCCCATCATCGCAATAATTGCAACACTGCAGCACATACAAAAAAGCGGATCAAGGCAAAGAAGGAACAAAGGACATCGGGACAAAGGATAAAGAGGCCGATGGAGAGGGAAACCATGTGGGCACGGCGCACACCATGCGGGGCTGCGTGTTTTGAAACGGGCGTCTCTCTGCACACTCTGCATGTGGACTTGATAGACGTATGCTTTTAAAGACGCATCCATTGCTTGTATCCTCCCTGACCACTTCCCCCACTCGGGCAAACCGGGGTTCAGCAGGACAGTGAACCATCCATCGGCTTGTGTCGGTCTCATGCTGCTGATGTGCAACAGGTTCAGATTCGCTGGATGCAGCGAATGTAGAGAAGCGGGCTGGAAAACACAAGCTCTGAAGAAGTGGCTTGTCGGTGCTGCGTGTGTTGTGACGGGAGGACGCATATGCGATAGGGCTGCAGCGGAGGCGGGTGTCAGTGCTCAGCAAGAGACAAAGGCAAGGAGGACTTTGTCGCGCAGAACAAGCCAGCGAGCAAGCCAGGGTGGTGCAGAAGATGAGAATCACAAGTCAGCTGCCTGCCACCAAAGACATCAGCGGAACAAAGGGCGGAATTGAAAGAATGGACCCGCCATATACCATGTGCACAAAAGCGCCAGTGGAAGAATCGGCTCATCGTGAATGTGTGAAAATGGACTCGGAGTGGTCGCAAGGTCGTGGGGCCAGAAGCGTAGACTTGTAAAGACGGTACCAAAGCCATGTCTTAAAACCAGGTGAAGGGGACCGAAGGGAAGTCACATTGTCACCCTGGCGCATCACCGTTCTTGCATCCCTGAGGAACGCCATCAGGAAGTGGAAAGAGGATGATGGATTCGTCATTGCGCATGGTGGGTAAGTCATTGATTGAGAATTATTTCAAGCTCAATGGTGGAAAACTTCCGCCGATCCCTGAGGAGCAGTTCAAGTATGCATCTCGAAAAGCCACACGTCGTCTTGGCTGTGCTGGAGCTGGCGTCACATGGGCTCTTTGACTTGTGTTGTATGCTGTCCTCAATTTGTGTATCCGATGTGCCATTCTGGCTGCTGTGCGTCGTGCATGCAATTGGCCTGTCGCAGCCCGTAGGCACTGCGAGATGATGAGATGGAGAGCTACTGCCGCCACCCGGGCCTGCGGGCCGAGCGTGGCGGGTTGCCAAAGCGAAAGAGGTATAGGACCCGTCGCTCCACGTGGTCACAGGCGTGCCACATAGCGGCCAGACCACTTCACATGAACGATGGGGAATCGTCAGTCAAACTGACACTGTACTGCCAGCGGCCATGTTGGGGTTGTCGCTTGCCATTGGCCAGGATGCAATCGTGTCTTGGTGCTGCGGGAACGATTTGCATTGGCGCGGAAGACTAGCCAATGCAGTTGCATGGCAAGGTTGGAGGCAAACGGTTCGACGCCGTGTCATGGGTACGGCAATGCAAAGGATGCGGGTTCGGGCCGGTGTATCAAAGGCGATATAGGCCACGTCAGCGAGGGTGGCGTGGGAGAGGGAGCGTTTGTGGATTGAAAAATGCCGAGGAACATGGCGGACGGCAGGAGGCGTCGGAGTGACGGATGCGCATGTCCAGGGAGTCTGCAAGGGCGTGGGCGGTGGTGCAGAACACGGCCAGTCGGTGGAGATGATGACGAGGGCAGACTGGAACGACGTGACGAGGCTGGTAGAAGGTGGTCGGTTTGTTCCGGCTGTCAGTTGGTGTCTTTATTCCTGCAGGGTGGGTGAGTTGAGGTTTCGGTGCAGGGGCCAGTGATCGTCTCGGCGGTGCGACTGCGGAAGGCTGGAGAGAAAGCCAATTGGCGTTTGACGGGCAGAGGTGATACAGAAGAAATCCACAGCGGCGACGAAGAAGAGACGAGATTTTCAACGTGGCTGGAGGGCAAGGCGAGGGGTGAAGTGGTGGAGGCGAAGACGGGGACGGACGTGGAAATAGAGCTGTGGTCTGGTAGCGGGCATGATGCTGGGGCGTCGGGTCAGGTCAGGTCAGGTCAAGCTCTCGGGCCGTCGAGGGACCAACCTTCTCTCAGTTCTCCATCGTCATTCGAATTCCTTGGTCAAGGTTGAGGTGTTTTTTCCAACGTGGCGCACGTCTAACCGCCCTGGTGTGCGGCTGCACAGTCGACTGAAACGGCTCAAACAACCAACGGACGTCGTCGTTTGCCTCTGCAGGCCGTTCCTGCATCCGCATCCGCGCCTCTGAGCTGCAACACCCAGCGCCTGTCGTCCGCCTCCACTCCACGTCCTTGCTGCCCTACACCACATGCCCAATCACAATCATGGCCTCTGTCAGCTGCATCCACCCCTGCTGCTGTCGACACTATTTAGCATGCTCCTCCTGCATCCCAAAATCTGACTCGACTGCTCTTCACCAGCCGTTGACCGTGCTAGTGACTGATAGTCTGCTCACAGGCTGCCAGCGACTTTTCCTTCTCTACCTCCGCTCCTTTCAACTTTTGCGTGCGAGCACGCTACTCCACTCCTTTCACCATGCACTCCACCACCCTCATTGTCGCTTCTGCGCTGGCCGCAGTCGCCTCCGCTGGCAGCTGGGTCGTTCAGCACGACTATGCCCACCACAACTTTTTCGACATGTTTGACTTTTACGACGGAGCCGACCCAACAAATGGTGACTTGACTCCACCGATTCTCAAACTTTGTTGCTGATTTTCCATTCCAGGCTTCGTCGAATATGTCGACTCGGCCACGGCCAACAGCTCTGCCCTGACCGAAATCACTCCCCAAAACCAAATCTACATTGGAGTCGACCACACCAGCACTATCACCTCCACTGGCCGTCCCAGCGTGCGCCTCAACAGCGCCGCCTCTTACAGCTCTGGCCTCGTCATCTTGGATCTCGAGCACTTTCCCGGTGGCATCTGCGGTACCTGGCCTGCCTTTTGGATGTTCGGACCCGAGTGGCCCCAGCACGGAGAAATCGACATCCTCGAAGGCGTCAACGCCCAGTCTGCCAACCAGATGACGCTCCACACGGCCAACGGATGCCAAATCAGTTCCACCCACGGCGCCATGGCTGGCACCGTGAGCTCAACCGACTGCTACGCCTATGCCGACGGTAACACGGGCTGCGCCGTCCACGACGACTCGACTTCGACTTACTCGGGATTCAATGCAAACAAGGGCGGCGTCTTTGCGACCCAGATTGACCCCGTCAACCAAGTCATTCAGATCTGGTTCTTCAACCGCTCCAACATCCCCGCCGACATCAAAGCCGGCACGCCCTCCATGGAATCCTGGGGTATGCCGAGGGCCCACTTTGGCGGCTGTGACGTCGAGACGCACTTTTCCGACCTGACCATTGTGTTTGACAATACCTTTTGCGGCGACTGGGCCGGCAACAGCTGGAGCTCCGACTCGACGTGTGCCTCCAAGGCCGACTCCTGTGACGACTATGTGGCCAACAACCCGAGAGCCTTCAAGGACGCCTACTGGCTCATCAACTCGCTCAAGGTCTATCAGTACGCCGACAACGCCACCGTGCCCGCACCCGTGCCTGCGCCCAACGCAATCAACTCGACGGGCAGTAACTACACGGCCAACTACACTGCGAGGAGCACTTGGCCATATGCACGCAACGCGCGTCCCGTGCGTCTTTCCGCGTAAGCATAAGCGCTCGTCGTGGTAGCGCCTGCCGGCATCGCGCTCAGAACGGGCCGCGTCGGCCATGTTGACCAACTTTGCAATCGACGTGCATGCTAGTGGGAGATGAGACAAGCTTTGCATTGGCAGCCTGATCGAAGTAAGCTTATCTGCCGATTCCCATCGTCTCCTTGGAGCAAGCCAAACAACTTCAATTCATCCCTTCGTTCTTCTGGGCTGCACAGTCATTTACCTTCGCTTCTTTTGCGCAGCACCTGTGTTTACTTGTTTCTCCTTCTTGTGCATCATCTTATCATCTTTCTCCCACTCTTTTTGACGACTTCTTCATCACTGATATATACCACGGTCGTCCTAGCCACAGGACGACATTTTACGGCGGCATTTGTACGGAGTCCCTTTGTGTTGTTGTTGGTCTCGGGCTAGATGGCTGGGCTGGAGCTTGCATGGACATGCAACGGCACCTATTTTGGGTTTGGTGGGCAACGGACATGGCTCGGGCGTTGGTAGCAACCGGATGGTAGGGCTGGAACTCGCTCGTCATTTGCACTCACATTGTTGTCGGTGCCGCCCACGAGTCGGACGAGCCCTGCAATGTCAATCTTTTGGATGTCCATGACGCGCGTTTTGCAATTTCTGTGGCCTTGAAGGGCATCCCGCGCCCTTTCCAGCCTTGAAAAGAAATCAGGGTGATAGGGAAACAAAAGGAAGTCGACAGGTGCAGGTCAGTAATGGAGTACAGGTAAGGAAAAGGAAAAAAGCCACCCCACTGCTCGGCCTCGCCTCACGATTCAGCCCATGTCTTATCGTCGCTGCTGATCATGGCTCAATTCGGAAGTTGTAGCTGCTCGGGGGGTTTGTAAAATCGTAGAAGTTCATTCGCCAAACAACGGACGCGTGTTGAAACATGGAGCATCCCAAACATTCGCGGTGGTCAGTCAGTTTTGCTTTTGGGATCTTCCTTTGCCTCTCATCGTCCCGTCTCTTGATGAGTCATCATCACCTGACTGCGCGGAGTGGCGATCGACAACGTCAGCGCGTCACCTCGACTTGTCGGCACTGACTCTCCACTGTCCGTTGACGATTTGTTTGTCGTACCTACCGGTCTATCTTCGAATATCCGTGCCCTATCTCAGCTTTTGCAGCGACGGTCGCCTGCACCCATTTCTGCGACCTGCGCTCCGTCGCTCGCCCGTCGCCATCTGCTTCGCAATGGCTTGATTGCCTGCATGGAAATGTGAAACCAGCACGGCAGTCATGGTTCTCAGTCCTCAAGATTCATCAAAGCACAATGCCATGCCGAAACAGACGTCAAAGGGTACGCAGACGAAGCTGACCGGTCTGCTTGTGAGGCAGCAGCCAGAGAACAACAATGGCTTTGGGGAGAGGCGACCGGTCAAGAGGGTCAAGCTATCCGACGAGAAAAGCGACAGTTCCCCGCCGAAATCGCCTGCCAGTGTATCGAACCCTGTGAATCCAAGGCCAGGTCCTCCGCCGCCTGACCAGCGCCCGTCAGCCCGCGTGATACCCGACTCGGACGACGAACCTGACAGCGACGACGCGTTTGAAGAGGAGACTGCACCCCGCCAGACCGACCTCGAAACTGCACTCCCCGGTATCACCACTGACGAGGCCGCCATCGAAGAATACGAAAAGACCAAGCATGCGCAGGCAGCGGCGGCGGGAGAGGAAGAGCTACGGCTGAGTCAGGAAGGCAGGGGCCAATACACGCAGAGTTCGATTTACGTGGACGCGTTTGACTTGGCTCTGGATACGGTGCTAGAGGAGGAGAGCCATCTCTTTGACGACAAGGAAAATGAAGTGTTTCGCGTTTGGAGAGGACTGGATTACGAGTCCAAGTACTTGTGGGTTTCGGCGGGTATAAGAGCTGAGGCTTGAGCTGATAGGAACAGATATGTGCGGCTGTTCTTGAGAAAGACGTCGGCCTGGTTTCGTATCAACAAGCTGGTCTACCAACGCGACATTTCCGATATGGGCAGCGCGGTCAAGACTCTCCAGGAAGAGAGGCCGCTGCCCATGACAGGAGTCGCAGAGACGAGTCATCCAGGCGAGTTAGAGCCACCAGAGGGTACAACACTTGGCCACGCCTTTACCTTTGCAGATCGGTCAGAAGAACACATCACGACGCTGGAAGAGGCGTCGTCTCTGCTCAAGCTGGACGAGCTCAAGGCGTTGGCCAAAGACGCCAAAGTACAAGGCAAGAACAAGACCGAGCTGCTCAAGTCGTTTCGACGCACGAGCGGCAAGCAGACCGGACTCGCCTGGGCCCGCATGAAACGATCCGAGACGGAAACGTCCGAAGTCGACGGCGAGACTACTACGCGCGAGAGCACGCCGTTGGACGAAAGTTCCAACCGCGATGGACACTGGTTGAAGAAGATCATGGGCGAGACGGGCCCTTGCGTGCGCCTGTCGCTTCCTGCGCTGAAACTGTTTGAACGTGTGCATTTAGTCTTCTACCGTTCGACTGAGTGGACTGAAAAGTCGCTCAAGACCATCATATTAGCACGCATCGCGCGGCGCAACTTTCCGCACTATGTCGTTTCGCGGTCAACCAACATTTTCCCCTCGCGCGCCATGCTGCTCGAGTTCGAGGCTGCGCTGCGGACCCAGTTTCGCATCGACAACATCCTCGAGTTCAACGGCACACCCAAACGCAAGGACCTTGAGGTTGTCCTCGATGTATTTGAGGAAGTGTATCCACGCTGGCTCGCGCTGCTCAACGATGAACAGCGAAAAGAAGATAGCATCTATCTCAGCGGCGAAGGCGCATATCTGCGGCGGTTGTCGCCGGCATGGGTGTATACGCGCATCGTACACAAGGCAGCAGCCGTGTTTGGGCGGTTCAAGAACCACAAGCGCGAGCACGAGCTGCTCTCGGAACTCCTCGCCCAACGCCTCTTCCACGTCGCGCGCCGCGGGCTATGGTATCAGCGCAAAGCGCTGCTCGAGGAGCATTACATGGCCGCCCTCACACCAACGCAGGGCCGTAGCGCGGAAGCGCAGAAACAGCACTGGCGAGAAGTAGCGTTGGCGACGTGCGAAGAAGGCCTTCAGGATCACCTCACTCATCTCGTCTATCACTACGACCTGCAGAAGCGCGTTGGCAAGCTAGAGAAGCGTCTCAAGGTTGCAAAGCGCCTGCAGCACTCGTTTATGCATGTCCGTCTGGCCGCGCCGGTTGAAATCTACATTGAGGGCACTCGCATCGAGCGGCCAGCGGACCCATTTGCTGCCTCGTCTAGTACCGCAACAACTGCAGCAACGACGACAACGTCCCGCATCGCCTCGTCCGTCGGCTCAAAAACCATATGGCTCGACACCACGACCCCACCCTCTCCATCCAACCCGCTTCCCACCTGCTCCGTCGAACAAATGTGCCTCGCGCACTACCAAAAGCAAGGCTGGCGCGGCGCGCACACCGAAGGCTCCATCCTGACGACGCTCTTCGCGCTCCTCTTCCACGACGTCCTCTTCGCCTACGTCCCGCACGTCTTCCAGACGCCGTATCAGTCCGCGCCGCTGGACCTATCCAGCGACGCCTTCTTCGCCGCGCGCTCCAGCCTCGTCCGGCACCGGCTGGCCGAGATCGAGAACGGCGAGGCGGAGCGGATTGCGCAGGGCGTGTGGGAGAGCGAGAGCGAGCGGCGGACGGCCGTCGTCGGGCTCGATTGGGCGCGGTGGAGCTGGGACGACGTTAGGGAGGTGCTTGCTGCTTTTGGCGGCGAGGGATTGAGTGCCGTCTGCAGGGTGCTGTGTCAGGAGTATGGCGCCAGGAGGGCGGGCGTGCCGGACTTGTTTTTGTGGAGGGTTGATGACGCTACTGCCTCCTCCGCCTCCTCTTCGGCTGGTGGCTCTTCAGCTGGTGTCTCGCATCAAGATGACGGCGTTGAGGCGTCCGAGCTGCAGGCCGAAGCGGCTGGACGGAGCGTGGATCCACAGACAGGAAAAGAAGGTGCTGGGACTGGCGGCAGCGTCCTTTTCGTCGAAGTCAAGAGCGCCAACGACCGCCTCAGCGACGCCCAGCGCCTGTGGATCCACGTGCTGACGGGCGCGGGCGTGCGCGTCGAGCTGGCCAACGCCGTTGCGGCCGAGGTCAAGGTTGTCGCTGCGGTTTAGAGGAGATGAATGTAGATGGGCGGGCTGGTAGAGAGGCTGAGAAGCGCGGGGAGCATTGTGACAGAAGCATTACTGCTTCGGTAGAAATGGGTTTTGTTCTCTGGCATGGTTGTATAGATGGAAGTAAAATTACATGCATAAGCAACAATGATTTCATCTGCCACAACGATGATGCTAGATAGCCTCCGATCTACTCTTGATCTGATAATGATGATGATGATGATGATGACGATGATGATGATAAATACAAAGACGATGCCAGACCCAGACCCAAACCCAAGCCGAACAAACGCCAACGCCGCACGCTATGACGATGATGCTAACCCAGCAGTCGACCTACAACATGACTGACAGACAGATCTTACAACAAAGCCCGCACCAAAAGAACGCCATATCCACCCACCCCACCCACCCCACCCACCTTAGTGCAAGAAGATCAGAAGTGGGCAGGGTAATGCAACAAGCAAAGACACGACGACTCTCACAACTCGGTCCGCCCCTTTGGCTTCGGCTGCCTGGCGCGTCCGCCGCCGCCGGGCCGCACTACGCCGGCACCGTACACGTCTTCGCGGCGCGGGATGCGGAGCTCCCAGCTGCGCGGCTTGACGGGGAGGCCGAGCCAGAAGTCCCACAAACGGGAGAGCTCAACGATGAGGATGCGGGTGCTGTTGACGTACGTCGTTAGCTTCTTCTTCTTCTTTCGAGACGGATCAAGGGCAAAGAGACTTACAGCTTCCCCGGCAGCGCCGCCCACTGCCCCAAAATCCACCACGACGTCTTCCAAATGAGCTCCGCCTCCTCGGCAATCGCCTCGGTAATGGTCGGGTTGACCTTGCGCGGCCGCAGCAGGAACTCGGGGTACCCATCATCGTCGTCGTCGTCCTCGACGGCTTGTTCGGCGGCCAGGGCGGCTTCGTGGGACTGCCGCGCGGCGTAGGCGTCAGCCAAGGGCGTCGGCATGTACGGCTCGGCGGACATGTTGTCGACGACGTTGGGCGAGGGCGCGGTGCCAGAGGCCCTGCTCAGGCTGGCGGCTGTGGACGAGCCGACGGCGGACGCGCCGGGCGAGGACGAGGACGGCTGCGGCGCGGCCGAGGCGTCGCGCTCAGCGATCATTCGGCGGAAGTTCTTGATGGATGCCAGGCTGTGCGAGATGCGGCCGAGTGTGTTGACGAGGGCGACGAGCTCCGTCTGGCGCAGAGGCGGCGCGTTGGCGGCGTCTTGCTCGTCGTATTCAAACAGCACCTTGAGCGCCGTGCCGTAGCCGTTGGTTTGAAGTTTGCCCCAGAGCCGGCACTTGTCGCAGCCCACGCAGTCCATGATGCGCGAGACATTGCGGAAACGCTGCTTAAAGTCCTCCTTGAGCTGTACGCCTGCGGAGTCGGCAAACATGACCGACTCGTCAAAAATGGTTTCGCGTTGGTTGGACGGAATCGTGTTCGTCAAGCGGGTGACGAGTTGTTTGGTAAACTTGTCCTCAAGCGGATCAGCGCTACAAAACTGGTAGCTTTGCAGATGATTCCGCAGCTTGCCGACTGCGCGCAGCACGAGAGCGTAGTTGAAGTAGAGGTTCGAGATGCGGTCGGGGTAGTGGTGGAGACGCTCCTCATAGCAGGCCAAGTTGGGACCCCACTGACCCGTAGACTGGTTCAAAAAATCCCAGCAAAGATGGGTAGAAATGGACGCGTGCATACCGGAGACGACGCGGTGGAAAACGCGCTTCTCTACGCAATCGTCGTCAAACTCGAGCTGGTCCACGCGGCCGGCCGGGCTGTCGTTGTGAGCAATGGCCGACTGGATGCTCTGCCGCAACGGCTGCTTGCGCATCACATTGCGCAGATCCAACGCCGCCTGATTTCCGCCATCAATACCCACAGGCGAGCTGGAGAAGCCGTTCTTCTTGGGCTTGGAAAAGCAGTTTTCGCGGTAAATGGCTTCCCAGACCTGCTGTGCTCCGGCACCAGCGTACCCAGTAAAGCGTTCGGGGTTGTCCACCAAGCTGACGTAGTCGCCCTTGGCCGCCGCTCCTTCGTCGTCCAATACACAGAAATCGCGCTCATCGCACTCGTCGTCGTATTCGACCACACAAGTCTCGGCGGTATCTTCACCCAGGCTCCCAGCCAGCGGCTTCCCGTTCCTCTCTTCGCGGTCTCTGGGGCTCGGGTGTTCGGCCTTGGGGCCCTCCAGCTTTCCCAGCTCCTCGGCACGCCAGACAATCGGAATGTCTTCCTCATTCTCTAGCGTGTTGACAGCGCAGGCTATGTTGCCGCACATGCCATTCTCGTCGGACCAAAAAGGACATTTCTTGTTGTAGAGGTTGAGGCGGTAGTAGGAGAAGAAGTCGGTCTGCTTGGTGATTTTGTCGAGCAGCGGCTTGACGGCGTCGTTTATTCGTTCGAGGTCGGAAAAGGATGCGCAAGCGTCGGAAACGGTCGATCGAGGGTCGATCTGGGGAAAGGGTTAGCTGAAGATGCAAGCAAGGGGCGAGCCGGGGGCTTCCTTACAGCACACTGGGCTGCGCGGTCTGACCATATGCTCTTCGCGTGGTTGGCGTTTGAGGCACCCAGCAGCGCAAAGGCTGCCAGGTAAAAGACGTGTGCGCTCCGGCGCATCAGGAAGGTGGTGGTACGGTGGGCGCGTCGATGGCAGGGCCCGAGTTCTGGGCGAGGTGGGCAGAGTGGTGAGAGTTGGCCCGGGGCGTGGGCATGCAGGTGGTCGGAGTTTTTAGGGGTCTGAGGATAAAGAGGACAGGTGTGGTTTTATTTGCGGGTGGCGCCGCAAGAGCCGCAGACTCGTACTGTTGCAACTATAGTTGAGCTGTCATGCGACGGTGGAGTGGTGCCAAGGTACTGCGGTGTTGGGGCGAAACAGGCGATGATCTTGCGAGGCGCCACAGCAGAGGGAGAGAAAGGTGTCTTCAATTGACTGTCTATTGATTATTGATGCGGACGAAAATGAAATGCTTTGAGCATGGGCAGCCGCAACAATCCGTGGCGCATGGGTCATCCACGTCTCTTCTTTTCCCCCAACGTCACTCCTTTCACCGCCGCGCCACCGCCAGCGGCCACAGTGCCATATTCACGCCTGTCGCAAACGGCCTGCAGCAGCCCTGGCTTCACCATTTCTTGCCTGGCATCTTTTTCTCCTGGTAGTCCTCCGCCGTTCGACGTTAGATTTCTCCGACAGCCAAGACCATTTGTTCCATCCATCGCGCCGCTCCGCACGCTACCACCGCCCCCTCCCATGCATTGGTCTCCGCGCATCCGCTGCACTCGCTCTCCACAGCCACTCCCCACAAGATGTACCTTTATCCAACAACTCTCGTCCTCCTTCACGGCTTCATGGGACAATACTTTTGGCAACCCCTCGAATCAAATCAACGTCCTGCTTCATCTCGCTGACAAAGACGCCGAAATGTCCCAACTCCTCGCTCCTGAAAGATAAACTCAAACCCTATCGTCAACCTTGAACCCACAACACTCCCGCAAAACGCTCTCGAGTTCAGCCACTCAGATGTGTGGGGTTGACAAGGACTCTAGCCAAGCCAGTCATCACTCACGCCAGGTCGCGTGCCAGTCTCCCGACGTACCAGAATGCTCCTCACGTGCCCTGCCCTGCCCTGTACCAAGCCGGACATCAGCACCTTGCTGTCCACGACCTTCTAACCCATTCCCTGTCGTGCCAAGGTCTCGACGGCCCTTCGATTCTGCCAGACGGCGTCAGCGTCGCCTTCCGTCGCCTGACGGACCAGTCTCTTCGGTTGCCGACGACCTGCAACCCTCAAAGGACCCGAGCAATGGCAGATGCAATGACGGATCGGCGGATTTGTAAACACCCTCGACTGGTTGGACAAATTCACTTGGACGTTGGGTCTGTCGTCGGCTGTCACTCGACGCAGCAAGGAGGTAAAGTGCCAAGTCAACGCCTTGCTATGCAGGTATGCTGTACGCACCGTGCATGCCATTCATCAATACAAGCCTATCGAGATATTTTTGCAATGCTTCCTCTTTTACAACTGCAGCGCTGTCTGTCCGGCATAACTCATCCACAACGTAAATCTAAGCGGCCGGCTGGCTACACTTGTGCCGCCAAAGTACCTAGCGTATATTAAAACAAGAAGATAAAATCGACCACGAATTCATGATCCTTCAGACTGCAACCGCCCTCTACTGCAGGGACTCAACAACAAGAGCAGAGGCACCGCCACCGCCGTTGCAAATGCCTGCGGCGCCAATCTTGCCCTTCTTCTCGCGGAGTACGCCCAAAAGGGTCGTCACGATGCGGGCACCGGATCCACCGAGAGGGTGACCCAGGGCGACGGCACCGCCGTGGATGTTGACCTTGTCCTCGGTGATGCCGAGAAGCTTCATGTTGGCGAGAGCGACGACGGAGAAGGCCTCGTTGATCTCGTAGAAGTCGACGGCGCTTTGCTCAACACCGGCGTGCTTGAGGGCCTTGGGAATGGCGAGCGCGGGGGCGGTCGTGAACTTGGAAGGGTTCTGAGCAGCGTCGCCCCAGCCAAGGATCTTTGCAATGGGCTTGAGGCCGTGGGCCTTGACGGCAGCCTCAGAGGCCAGAACGACAGCGGCAGCACCGTCGGAGAGGGGCGAGGCGTTGGCCGCTGTGACGGTGCCGGTGCCGGGAATGAAGACGGGCCTCAGGGACTTGGTCTTGGACTCGTTGAAATTCTTGGGCTCGTCGTCCTTGTCGACGACGACATTGGGCTTGCCCCGGCCACCGCTGACCTCGATGGGGGCGATCTCGGTCTTGAACAGGCCGGCCTCTTGGGCTGCGTTGGCCTTCTTGTACGAGCGGATGCAGTACTCGTCCTGGTCGTCGCGGGAGAACGAGTGATCCTGAGCGCACTCCTCGGCCTGAATGCCCATGTGTTCCGTCTTGTAAACGTCGGTAAGACCGTCCTTCAGGACACCGTCAACCAGCTTTTGGTCACCAAACTTCGCGCCGACGCGGAGGTTGGGGAGGTAGTGTGGAACGTTGGACATGGACTCGGTACCACCAGCAACAACAATCTCAGCGTTGCCGGTGAGAATGGTTTGAGCACCGAGGATGATGGCCTTCAAACTCGAGGCGCACACCTTGTTCACGGTCGTTGCAACGGTGGCCTCGGGAAGGCCAGCACCAATGGCGCATTGGCGGGCGGGGTTCTGGCCGAGGCTGTTGGCAATTAGCAAACTTGTCCTCTGTCGATATTGCTCGATGTTGTCCTTACTTGGCGGAGAGGACGTTGCCAAAGTACACCTCCTCGACGCTCTCGGGCTTAATGGCGGCACGCTCGACGGCGGCTAGTTTAGTTAGCAATTGAAGCCATTGACTTGCGACAGGACTTGTGAATTACACTTGATCGCGTGAGAACCGAGTTGGACAGCGCTCAAGCTCGAAACCGAGCTATTCAACAGTTAGCAAAGGTTGAGCGCGCAATGTCGGTGGACATGTTCTTACCCTTGGAACATGCCAACTGGCGTGCGAGCGGCGGAAACAATGTAGACGGGAGGGAGAGAAGACATGATGGCGATTCGAGGTGTAGGAAAATCGTCCGAGGCGGAAGAGTGAGGTGAGAAGAGGGAAGAAAGAAAGTTGGAGGCGCAGAGGAAAAACAATAGGATGATCGAGGGGTCAGCTTCGAAGCCCGATGGGTCTCCACCGCACGAGCCACCGCGGAGGTCTTGTCTCACCGCCAACGCACGGCCACTTGCGCCACACTTTGCGCGCCAAGATGTCGCGCTCAAGCTCCCGTCTCTCTTTTACGACTACCAACATCTCCAATTTTGCGCCCTCATCGCCATGGATGACCTCTATGACGAGTACGTCTTGCCTTCTTATGCACATAATCGTAAGCTGATTTCATAGGTTTGGCAACTTCATCGGCGAGGCCGAGTCCGAAGAAGAATCCGACAATGGCGCGCCCGCCGCCGACGCCTACGTTTACGATGACGAGCCCGAAGACGATGAGCCCGTCAATGACCAGCAGCTCATGGAAGTCGACGATGAGGGTCCATCGAATGCCGTAATCCTACACGAAGACAAGCAGTACTACCCGTCGGCGCAACAAGTATACGGTGCAGATGTCGAGACTTTGGTTCAAGAGGAGGACGCGCAGCCCTTGACGCAGCCCATTGTGGAGCCGGTGGTGCAAAAGAAATTTACGGTCGAAGAGGCAGACCTGCCGCCCGTGCGATTCGCGCGCGACTTCCAAACGGACCTCATGAACTACCCGGACCAAGTGCGGAACGTCGTTCTGGCCGGGCATTTGCACCACGGAAAGACTTCATTCATGGACATGTTGGTAATGGAGACGCATGAGATTCAAGACAGACTGGACAAGAGGGCAGGCAGGAGTCGGGACGAGCAATTGAGATATACCGACACTCACATTCTGGAGCGGCAACGCGGCGTTTCGATAAAGGCGGCCCCTATGAGTTTGGTGTTGCAGAGCACCAAGGGCAAGTCACATCTGTTCAACATTATGGATACCCCTGGCCACGTCAATTTTGTGGACGAAGTCGCTGCCTCTTTGCGCTTGGCAGATGGCGTTGTCTTGGTCGTCGATGTGGTGGAGGGCGTTCAGGTCAACACGGAGGAGATTATCAAGCACGCAGTCTTGGAGGGCTTGGCCCTGACACTGGTCATCAGCAAGGTGGATCGTCTAATCATGGAACTGAAGCTTCCTCCGGCCGATGCCTACTTCAAGCTGAAACATGTGATTGAAGAGGTCAACACCGTCATCGAGAGCACCATTCCCGGTCAAGGCGAAAAGTACCGTCTCAGCCCTGAAAAGGGCAATGTTGCATTTTCTTGCAGCATGCTTGGCTGGTCTTTTACACTGCCGTCGTTCGCAAAAATGTACTCTGACAGCTACCCCGACTCTGGGATCAACTCAGACGACTTTAGCAAGAGGCTGTGGGGCGACATTTACTTCAACCCCAGAAGTCGCAAATTCTCCAGGAAGCCGCTGCAAGAAGGGGCAAAACGGTCGTTTGTGCATTGGGTCCTCGAGCCCATTTACAAACTCTTCTCGCACACCATTAGCGAAAGTCCCGAGGATCTGAAGGAGACGCTGGCCAGTCTAGGAATTCAACTCAAGCCGTCGCAGCTAAAGACTGATGCTAGGGAATTGCTTAAACTAGCGTGCGAGCAATTCTTTGGCACCTCGGGTGGTTTTGTGGACATGGTCGTTCGGCACGTACCCTCTCCAATCGAAGGATCACAGAGATACCTGGAAAGATACTACACTGGCCCCCTGGACACCGAGACTGCCGAATCTCTCAAGAATTGTGACCAGGACGGTCCTCTAATCGTTCACGTCACTAAGCTTTTCAACACGACCGATGCCAAGACGTTCCATTCTTTTGGTCGCGTCCTCAGCGGAATCGCGAAGCCTGGTGACCAAGTAAGGGTTCTGGGCGAAGGCTACACGATCGAAGATGAGGAAGACATGGTGAACGCCACCATCAGCGACGTCTGGATCGCCGAGTCACGATACAACGTCCCTGTGAGCGGTATTCCGGCAGGAAGCTGGGTCCTTCTTGGTGGCGTTGACAACAGCATTGTCAAATCCGCAACAATTGTTCCACCAAAGCTACCTTCAGACGACGACGCCTACATTTTCCGCCCCGTCAAGCACTTTTTCGAATCCGTATTCAAGGTTGCCGTCGAGCCCGTCAACCCCTCAGAGCTTCCCAAAATGCTCGAGGGTCTCCGCAAAATCAACAAGTCATATCCTCTCATCACCACCAAAGTAGAAGAGTCTGGAGAGCACATCATGCTCGGCACCGGCGAACTGTATATGGATTGCGTGCTGCACGACTTGCGGCGACTATACGCCGACATGGAAATCAAAGTGTCGGATCCGGTCACGCGTTTCTGTGAGACGGTCGTCGAGACATCGGCGATCAAATGCTATGCACTGACGCCCAACAAGAAGAACAAGCTCACCATGGTCGCAGAGCCGCTTGACCAGGGCATCGCTGAAGACATTGAATCCGGCCGCGTCAACATCAAGGACCCGGTCCGCGTAGTGGGCAAGTTTTTCGAGGAAAATTACGGCTACGACCTCCTCGCCTCGCGCAACATTTGGGCCTTTGGACCCGATGACCAAGGTCCCAACATTCTCCAAAACGACACTCTGCCCTCGGACGTGGATCAAAAGCTTCTTCGCTCAGTAAGGGACACTATCCGCCAGGGCTTTAGCTGGGCAACACGTGAGGGACCCCTGTGTGAGGAGCCCATCCGCAATGCCAAATTCCGCCTCACAGACGTCAGCCTGGCGCCTGAGCCCATCTTCCGTGGTGGTGGCCAAGTCATTCCAACAGCACGACGCGCCTGCTACAGCGCATTCTTAATGGCAAGTCCGCGTCTCATGGAGCCCGTGTACGCATGCAACATGATTGGCCCAGCAGACGCGGTGAGCAGTCTGTACACCGTGTTGGCACGGCGGCGCGGACACGTTCTTCAAGACGGACCCATTGCTGGAACGCCTCTGTACAAGGTCAAGGGATTGCTGCCGGTGATTGACTCGTTCGGCTTTGAGACGGATCTGAGAGTACGTTTTCTCCTTCTACTCCTCGAACCCGACTGACTTTTCGATAGATACACACCCAAGGCCAAGCTACCGTTTCCCTCGTCTTTGACCGATGGTCCGTTGTCCCTGGCGACCCCCTCGACCGCGATGTGCGTCTGCGTCCGCTCGAACCGGCCGCTGCTCAAGCAACTGCGCGCGACTTTGTCCTCAAGACTCGCCGGCGCAAGGGTTTGGCTGAAGATGTGGCCGTTGGCAAGTTCTTGGAGCCCGAGCTGTTTAGGAGTCTGAAAGAGAGTGGCATTTTGGATGGTTGAGAGAAATCAGGTCGTTCCGGAGTCTCTGAAGAGGTTGAATAAAGATTCATGGTCATGAGGCGGGCCATTTGCAAGGCGTCATGGAAAAGATCAGGGGCCAAGATGAAAATCCAAAAAAGCTCTGCTGTAGCAGGGAAATTTTCACCACACCACTACCAGATCCCAATCGTTCGACTTACACTGACAGTTTTGGTGACTACAAAGCCCACTCTCCTCCGTACTTACCATTCTATCACTCAGCCTTGACATCAAAGGGCCTACCCAGCCCTCGTCCCTCCCTGCACCCAGCCAGCTCCCTTCTTACCATAAGACCTCCTCGACTCGGCAATCAACCTGTTCATGCGCAACACCCTCTTCTGCGCCTGGTTCGGCACGTACGCCAACCGGCTCCGTCCCTCGCCCTCAATATCGCTCCCTAGACTTGGGGCGCCAGGGCTCGATGCAGCAGGTGACACAGGACCCAGCTCAATCAGCTCGCCCATGCGCGTCTTGACGGTCGTCGGTGGTGGCGCGCGACCTGGGGTGATGGGGCTGGGTGCCGGTCGTTTGCGACGCGATGGTGAGGGCATTAGGGAGCTATTCGTTTTGGCTGGGATGCGTATACGTCGGAGAGGTATCGGAGATGCGTTGGGGGTCGGCTGGGAGGAGGAGGGACTTGCGGCCGCGGTGGTGTTACTCTCTGAACCGTTTGCGACGGCATCGGGCTCTGTGGCGCTGTGAGCGACGTTTGGTTCTGGTTTGTCAGAACTGGGGGGATCGGTTTTGGCGGGGCTGTCGTCAGTGGTAGATGAACGACGCTCTTTCTCTGGTTCCTTAACAGCCTCGCTAGCGGTGTCAGGCACTGTTGCTGGCTCCTCGACCGTCTTCTCCGCCTTCTCCGTCTCCTCCGTCTTCTCAGAACCACCAGAAACGCGGCGCTTCTTGGCCTTTGGTTCCGCGTCGGGGGCCCTGGGAAACATGTCATCCAGGTCCTCCACTGGCGAAGGCGACTTGGGAGCGGCGTCAGATTCTTCGCGTGCGCGCTTCGTCGTAGAAGAAGCGGAACTACCGCCGGCGACGGCAGATGCATCTGCCTGCTCGCGCGCTTGCTTCTGATTTTCTTCCTTTTCCGCTTTTTCGAGCTTGCGGCGCCGGATTTCCTGTTTGTTTACTACCATGGCTCGAGAAACTTTCTGGTAGGAGATGTTAGTTGAAGATCAAATAGAGCAGATGGGGGATCTGAATGCTTTCATTCGGGGATGATACTTACCGCGTTAGTCAACTTTGCCAACTGCTTTTTGGTGACAGTTGCGCGTGCTTGCTGGAATGTTTTGTGCTTGCGAGGAGGCATTTTCGGGTTGATTTGCTGTCTTTTCAAGTGTCAGTGTATTGATTTTGGTTCGTATGAGCGATGCGGATTTAAAATATAGTTGCCCAGCAAGTTCTTTCTCTGTTCGATTGACGGAGTTTGTTTGGCGGTTGGAGGTAGCGTACGTAGTCTTGTTCATTCTAGGCGAAGAGGAAGGAAGGCCAGTTTTATGTAGACAATAAGAACTGTGAGCATGACCCTGAAATTGCTATTTTGGGAGGCTGTCTTAAGTGAAAGAAATCTTGATTTCATTGTCCATTGTATTTGAGACAGTGATGACGAGCTTTCGGGCTTTGTCGAATGAATCCGGCGCCCGCTTTTCTTGAACAATATCATTGTTGGGCGAGACAAAGGCCGTTGGTTGACACTTGGAATTCCCTGTGCGCCAAGTTCCTCGAGAGACGAAAGTACCCGTGTCTAGCTGCGGTGATGGACGACAGCTCCCTAGCTTCATCTTCAACAGTGAATGAATGCTCTCTGGATGCAGCCCCTGTGCCGTGGGACACACTTTCCTTTGACATCTATTTTTTCTGGCCCAAGCGTGACCCTATTAAGACTCGAGTATTCGAATGCCCTGCGCGTCATAGCAGCCCATGTCTCATCTTTCTGTCTCAGCGCAAAACGGAGATATCGTGTCATCCCCTTGGCAAGTCAGCAGAAGCACTCTGACACGTCTCTCTACTGTGTCTTACAGACAATTCCCATTGTTGAGAGTAGACTCGACCATCAGTGAAGCAACAATGCACTGTGTACTTAAGGTAATGATGGGACGGTCGAAATCGGATTCTCCAGACCAGAAAGCCACGACTCAACTAGCTTACCATCAACTCCTCTACATAGGACCCGTACGATATTTTCCAAACCTGAAAAGTTCCGTGGACGAGATGAACTGACAGTGGCTATTTAGTCGAAGAAACCACCCCTGAATCTAGTTTCCCTTTACCCCTTCGAAGAAAAGTCCGTCAACATGCCCATTTTAAGGAAAGCCATTATAGACGACACAGAAATCTCGCCTTACGTGTCAGATCTCTCGAAATGGGCAAGGCATTTCGATTTGATCGCTGATACCTTTGACCGGCCGAATTTGCAGCACTTCACCACAGTGGTTCTGACGTATTTCAAAATCCGGCTTCCAAAAAGCGTAGAAAACTGCTGATGTTGCTCCTGTAGGTCACTAGCCCATAGAAGCCGGTCGGACAGAGCCTACCATGTGACGTTGCGCGTGTCGACTGAGGATCAGCGAGCGAACGGCGTGGACCAGTGCGTCCATATCCGAGTGGATGAGCAAGCTTGTAAACGGGACAAATTAATATACAGGAGTCACGTAGTTTACGGCCTGCGGCCTGAGAAGAAGCTTTCGAACAATTGCGGAGTGTACCCCAACCACCTAACATGGCCAGAGGGCTGGCGGGATATATGTGGGACTGAGATCAGGATCCGAAAGGAATGCGACGGTTCGTGTCCTTGTCGGGGTCGGAAGTATGAGAGCAACTTCAGAGGCATTGCCCCTGATGGCCAAACGGCGGGATCTGGCGGTCGCAGAGAAGAGATGAATGATGACGGCGACGACGACGACGACATCGCGAGTTTGTTCTCGATTTGGAGTGATACCACAGGAAGTACTGTGCTGTCAGAATCCAACTGCGATGACTAGAGCTGTATGAGAAAAAGGAACAGGAATGAAAAGGAAGAAAGAAAAACGAAAAAGAGAATCTGTGCTCACGTGGAATCGACTGAGGCGCATATCGCAATGGACAAAGATTATTCGACCATGAACAAACCTTGTTGTTGGAAGAATTTCATTGAAGAAATTCCGAACAAAGTGCAATGTGGACTTACTACGGCGCATTGTTCAACTCCCCAGAGCCCAGAACAATGTCTCTTTTGTCCCGTATAAGACGGATATATCAGGAACTCATCTCTAGATTTCACAGAACACCCCCATATCCTCCTCCTTCCCAAAACCGAAATCATGGTAAACCAACAAGAACTCGCCGCGATCCGCCATCTCTTTGGCGACCACGAAGCCCAGCTCTGGAGCGAGGGCCGCGGCCACATGTTTGTCCGGGACAACGAAGGTGAGATGCACAACGTGCGGGGCGAAATGTTCGATGAGCTGAGACGAGTTGCTGCGGTGCAGCAACAGCATCAACAGCCACAGGAAAACTATGACGCCGACGTCGAGAGCAACGAGGATAGCTATTCGGAGAGTGACTCGGACCAGAGCGCTTCCGACTACAGCTCTTCCGAGGACGGATCCGGCATCTGGGACGAAGTAGTTTTGCTTCCTCCGTTCACCAACGCCGACATCGAACGCTTTGCGGGACATCAGATCCACACCATGTTGGTTGAAGGTCCGCTTTCCCCACAGCAAGTTGCCATGGTGCACCGGCTCTTTGGCGTGCTTGCAGCACAATTGTGGCTTGCAGGCCGTACGTCCATGATGGTGCGCACGCCCGAAGGTGAGTATTGCATGGTAATCCGTGGAGATCTTAGACGCCGGCAACAGCAGCAGCAGCAGGAAATGCTGCAACATTTTCAACAACAGCGGCAGCCGCAACTCCAGCAGCAGCAGCGGAGGCGGTCACCCTCGCCGGTAGAGCTTGAGACTGTCGAGCAGCCCGTGGAGGTCGAGGCGTTGCAGCGTCCGGTCGAGATGCCGGCGCGAGAGCAGCCGCTGTCGACGGCGCAGCTGCTCTTCATCGCACAGGAGTTTGGTGACGAGGAGGCCCATCGCTGGTTCGAGGGCCGCGGCAGCCGGTATGCTCGCAACCGTGACGGTGAAGTTGTCTTGATTCGATCCGCGCTGTTTGAAACTTTCCAGCTTCAGTAATCTGGAGCTCTTAGATGCCAAAGACTTTTGCGATACGTAAGTCTAGAAGGAATACTACTGGCTAGTCAAGACGTTGCTTTCATATCTCTAGAAGACGTGAAATTGGGCATTCGCTCCGATCTGTTCCGAATACCGTGGTCTTGATGTTATAAATGCCACCCAATGCTCAGAAAGTTGAAGACAGCAACATTGACAGTGTCCGACACTGCAAACACGGATGACTTACCGAAATTTCGTCAAGCAATCCGACTCTGAAGTGAACTGCTGGGCAGCAGAAGCACGTCTTACCAAATGTATGGACAGTGACTGTTACCTCAGACGAAGAGCACAGTGCTCCGAGAACAGATGTTCACCACCGCTGCTCCGGGAGCACTTCAACACCCCTTTCTGCATCATCGGAAAATTCTCCGCCTGAACACGACGACCAAGATCAAATCAGCCCACCCATCTCGCGCATTTCCGCCGACATCGGCCACGTACTGCTCGCATCTGCGCAAGAGGCACAGTAGCACCAAAGTATGGCTAAACGCCCTGCGATTCGTAAACTTTGCGGACGGCTGCTGTGGTTGGCTGCCAATTCCCGCAACGGCGTGGAACGGCCGAAAAGAAGGGACGAATCTGCAAGTGTGTGCTCGAGCCGGATTACAGAAAGTCAAGGTATCACAGGGCGTTACTGGTGGAAGACATGTCGTTAGTGGTGGGTGCGGGCTGCCGACGCTGGGCGGGTGGCAGGATCCCTGTGCACATCACTCGGGTTGGTTGTCTCTCATTTTCGCGGGGCCCCGCGGGGTTGAACTGCATGGATATGCGTCGTGTCCAGGGAGAAGTTCAAGGTTTGGCGGTACGTCGTCCGGTTTTATGGATTGGACGCGCAAAATCCTTGGTTGATGCTGTGACGTGGTGGGCTGGTGATGTGAAGTGAGACGGGAAGGGCCAGTAACAAAGCGAGTGAAAAAGACGGTCGAGAGCGAGCTCGACACTGTGGGCCTGGAAAGAGCCGAGCCCCTGGACCTGGATGTTTCCTGGAAAGAGCTTGATCGAATCGTGGATGGATTCTTCCAGACGCCTCTGCGTGTGG
Source organism: Phyllosticta citrichinensis (assembly GCA_038380885.1). Lineage (NCBI taxonomy): Eukaryota > Fungi > Ascomycota > Dothideomycetes > Botryosphaeriales > Phyllostictaceae > Phyllosticta > Phyllosticta citrichinensis. The sequence goes on from JBBWUH010000006.1 coordinate 1,454,999, forward strand.
GGAGGCAGGTGATCAGAATGATACAGATGGTCGAATGAACGAGACAAGTCCTTGGTTCCGAGCTCTTTTTCAATCGTCTTCATGATCTTGTCAATGATCCAAGAGACTGCTATTTTCCGCTTTATGCTGGGTAGTCTGCGTAGCGAAAGGATCATCCATGCTCGGTCCGGTCGAGCTTTCGCCGGGATTCACGCTTGTATCATGACTTCGACTTGTCTTGAGTTTGGCAAGTGGCTCTGTCAAACGGCCCCGTGGCTCGGACTTCCCAAACTTGTAAGAGTACTTCTGCACCCGCGTCAGCTGTGCTCGAATGCTCATCCTGTTTCTAAATTCCAGTCTTGTTGCTCCCAACAAATGCAACGGCTGCAATAGGCTTCCATTAGATGTCAGCCTTCCGGCGCCGCTGCAGCAAAAATACCACCTAAAACAGGAACGCTCCAAACCTTGTCCAAAAAACACCTGTGCATCCCCGCAAAAGCGAAAATCTTGGCGGATGCCATTTCCCCGCCGCGTCGTTCTGGCCTGCTTTGGCGTTCCATTATCCGCAAAAGAGCCTCACAGAAGAGCAAGCAGAGTTTTGGTCAGTTTGCGGGTTCCCCGCAGCTAGGCTGGATTTGTCACTTTCTGACGCCTGAAACCCTGCCCCCCTGGGTTGGCGATGGTTGGATTGGATTGTGGAAGAAGTTTGAACGATGAGCCGTAGATGATGATCGCTAGTGCCTGGCGCATCCAATCAACACCACGTGTCTGTTCCAAGCCGCTATAATAAGCGTCCCCCTGCCGTGGAAAGCATTAGCAGTTTTGTTGCCAGTCTCGTTTATTGAATTCCTGCGCCGGCGGGAGTAACACTGAGTATTGTTGATTAGTCGATTACCCGGGACCACAGAATCACGCGGGGGACTCACGCCCCCTTCTGCAGCCATGCCATTCTTCAAAAGGCCCGTAGAGACCGAGGGCTCGGCCCTGCCCGCCATCGTCATCGGAACATTCGTGGCCTTCGGGGGCGTATTGTTTGGCTATGATACCGGGACTATTGGAGGAATCCTGGCGATGGACTATTGGAAGAAAGAATTCACGACCGGACACATCAACGCCAAGGGAGAGCCCGACGTGACGTCGAGCCAGCATTCGGAAATTGTGTCAATTCTCTCGGCCGGAACCTTCTTCGGCGCGCTGACGGCGGCTCCAATGGGTGATCATCTTGGTAGGAGAATGGGATTGATGGTGTCTACCGGCATATTCTGTTTGGGAGTTGCGTTCCAGGTGTGTACTCGTGTGGAGTCAGGGGAATATTTGGCTTATTGGAGTAGACTGCTGCTACGGCGATCCCGTTGTTTGTCGCTGGTCGATTCTTTGCCGGATACGGTGTCGGTTTGATTAGTGCCTTAAGTAAGTAAACCTGGCGAGCATGGGGGATTATAGCTGACCTTTGAAGTCCCACTGTATCAATCCGAAACGTCCCCAAAATGGATCCGTGGATCGATTGTCGGTAAGTAAATACTGTACCTCCTCGTTGATGATGTTGCTGAATGTTCCTCAGGATGTTACCAACTCGCAATCACCATTGGTCTCCTTCTCGCTGCAATTGTGGACAATGCAACCAAGAATAGAAATGATTCTGGGTCTTATCGGATCCCCATAGCTGTACAGTATTGCTCACTTATTCGAGTCGCAAAGTCCTCGACACTAATCATGGTCAGATTTGCATGGGCCATTATCCTGGTTGGCGGCTTGATCTTACTCCCCGAAACTCCGAGATACTTGATCAAAAGAGACAACTATCCAGCAGCCGCGAAGTCCCTGGGAAAATTGCGCCGTTTGCCTGTTAGCCACCCTGCAATCAATGACGAGCTGGCCGAAATTCATGCGAACCACATGTACGAAATGTCTCTTGGCCGGGCCACTTACATTGACTGCTGCCGTGGAAATCTCGGCGTGCGTCTCGCGACAGGCTGCGCGCTTCAGGCGTTGCAACAGCTGACAGGTACGTAATTCGCAACAGTATGTGATGAAGACTGACAGCCCAAGGTGTCAATTTCATCTTCTACTACGGAACTTCGTTCTTCAAAAATGCGGGCTTCGACAACCCCTTCACCATCACCATGATTACGTCGTGCATCAACGTAGTCACGACACTGCCAGGCCTTTGGATGATTGAGTCGTGGGGTCGGCGTAAACTGCTCCTGATGGGCGCCATAGGAATGGCATTCTGCCAATTCGTGGTGGCCATAACCGGGACTGTGGCCAAGACGACGGATAGGCCGGCGCAAAAGGCAATGATATCGTTTGTCTGTTTCTACATCTTCTTCTTCGCGTGCAGCTGGGGCCCAGCTGGTAAGTCCTTCTCTTACAACTCCGGCTCTTGCTAACTCCAGACCTAGCGTGGGTGGTCACGGGAGAGATATTTCCGCTCAAGGTTCGTGCCAAGTCACTCAGTATGACGACGGCGTCCAACTGGCTGCTGAATTGGGCCATTGCGTACTCGACGCCGTACATGGTCGACGACGGGCCTGGAAACGCAAACATGGGGGCGAAAGTGTTCTTCGTGTGGGGGTGAGTCATTTTCCACCGACCACTGGGATACCGCTAATATGTGAAAGGACGTGTTGCTTCATCTGCATCATCTTTGTGTGGGCATGCATCTACGAGACCAAGGGTTTGAGTTTGGAGCAGGTGGACGAGCTCTACGAGAAGGTTGATCGAGCCTGGAAGAGTCCTGGCTTTGTGCCCGAGACGAGGTTTGTCGACGAGATTGAAGGAACAAAGGATGGCAAGACTGTAGTGCAACAGTCGGTGGAGAAGGTGGAGAAGGCGGAGTCAGCGTGATTATTTCCTTGTAATACTGCTGGATCACGAAGAACGTGCGCGTTGCGACTGTGAGTATCTAGTAGGAGCAAATTAATGGAGAGTCGATTTCAGAATTTGAAGAGAGACCCGGAAAGACCTAGGCTCGGTGCGAAAAATCGTGGCAAGCGTGGAACAGAAGCAGCATCCATGCCACCGAATGAGCGCGGACAGGAAGCATTCAAGCTTCTCATAGCAGGGAGTGAGCTTCAGAGATCTTGGTCGCTGGACCCCCGAGAACAGAAGATGGAGGGATGGAAGCGCAAGTGGTTGTTGTGTGCCACGACTTCGCTACCTGACCGGCAGGCGTAGGTGGTTGGCTGGCTATCCTGATACGGCTTAGCGCAACTGGCGGCACCCGCAAAGAGTCCTCATGCAGACCTGCGACTTGCTCTGTTCAACGATGAACCCCATTCAAGCACTTTCTTGGTAGCTGTTGGAATGCGTATCCATATGCCTTCAGGTGCGCCCGCAAACTTCCAAGCTTCGTTAGTGTCTGCCTATGTCACTAACCGAAAGGAGCAGGTTTCAGGGTAAGCCCCCCTTACTGATCTCCGCGTAGCCTGACCTCTTCGCCCCTCAGACAGCCAAGTATTATCCGAGTATAAAGTGGGGTCAAGTGTCTCAACACTCTGCGGTGCCGGAGGATTCGATCACACCCCTAGAAGCGACAATTGTACAATTGTGGCATGAAAAAGCCAAGTTCGCACATTCTTCTATTTGAAAGCCTCCCATTGTCAAGAGCCCGAGACTCCACCGGCGAAGTAAATACCAGGACCACCAAAGAATGAGTGTTGCGCTGTTTGAAGACTGTCACAAGTGGAGAGTAACGTACAATGGAATACAGAAAGAAAAAGCTGCCTCTTTCTTCTTTGCTCCCAAATCACCGCTCGGACAGTGAGATTACAGCCTCGCACTGACGACCACTTTCTCCGCCGCCTTAGCCTCCAGAGCCTCTCTCGCCTTCGCATTAAACCTCCTCCACATATCTTTACGCCTCTCGTGGCCCGCCATGAATCTGTCAAACCAGACCTGATCAAATGGCGGCAACGCTCTTCCCTTACCATCCTCCGTCGGCGGGCCCGCCAGGTCCCTGATCGTCTCCATGTACTCTTTAAAATCAGGGAATACAAGGCTGAACTTGGGACCATCTCCGCGTTGAGCGATACGGTCCTTCTCCCAGCGCTCCTGTTCCTGGACCGAGGGCAAGTTCTTGACGCGTCCGGCGAGGAGGCGAGCCGCGAGAACGGCTTGATATTCGAAAATCTTGAAAGTCAGACCGGCGTTGACGGCACCTACGAAGACGATGGATGGGTCGGGCGTGTAGATTGTGTGGAGGTAGAGATTTGGGATGCGGTTGTTTCTGGGCGTCGGGACTGGCTTCTTCGGATTTTGGGGAGAGGTGGTTGGCTGCTGGAAAATTGGGAGCGTCCAGGTATATCCTGTGCCGAAGATGATGTTGTCGACGCCGGAGATGGAGTAGCCGTCCTGGAAGAATACCGTGCGCGTTTCGGGCTCTACGCGGGAAATGGAAAGGACTCTACGTATGAGAGGGTGATTGAAAGCTTCGTCGCCAAAGTAGCCGTTAAAGTTATGACCGACGACGACGGCATGAATTGGTGTTTCCGCGGTCGCGGTCAGGTCGTAGGCTATGTCCGCGGCCGAGACGGACGCTCCAACCACGACAACCTTTTTGCCTCTGTACGCGTCCCGGCCGCGGAAGTGCTTGCTGTGGATGACGCTTCCAGGCCAAGCCTTTGCAAGCTCAGAGAGCCCCGGGGCAAAGGGGATGTACGGCACGCTGTAGTGGCCTGAAGCAACGACCACAGCGTCGAACCGCTCCTCCCACCAATAATCCGTCTTCTCGCCGTCTTTACGCAGGGTCAATTTCCATTCCTCGCCGCGGCCGCCTCCGATATCCACCTTTTCGGCTCTCTCGACGGTGGTATTGTAGCTGACGAGGTCCTGGTATCCATTCCGCTCGACCAGCGATCGAACGTACTCCAAAACGAGGGTCCAGTGCCGCCAGGGTGCGTCTTCGCCATAGACATTCTTGGCCCACTCAGACAGCTGGTTGGGAAAGGGTTCTTGGGTAAATTCCATGGGAACGAAGTCGACATTGGTTTCGAGATAGGGGTAGACAGTTGACTCGGAGTAGCGGGGCGTTGATGACTTGGGGGTCTGAGCTGGGAGGCGAGAGGGAATTGTAGGCAAAGGCGGGTCCGCTGTCCGGGAGGCTAGGAGGGGGATTTCAGTTGGTTGAAGAATTGGTGGTGGTTTTGTTTCGCCGAGCCTGCGTCGTAGTCAGACGAGCTGGTCATGATTGAGCGATTGAAAGAGAAGGGTTCGGAGTGCTCCCTGCGATATACTTCCAGATGTATCAATGCGCTCATATGCTCCCAAGTACCCTATGCAAGGATAGTTCGAAAGCTTTCTGCGCTCCGACGCATCACGAGTCTGGAGTATTGCGTGAACGAAAACTTGAGAGTGGCCTACCAGCATCCTCCAGGAGCTTCACGGCGCTCAAAAACCCTGACGATATCAAATGCCCTCTCTTTCGCGAGAGCGTCGATTGCTATCGCGCCGGCTGGGCCAGCACCTATGACTGCTACGCGCTTTGCGGGCGCCATTCGAGAAGCAGTGAACTTGCAGACGTTTGCGAAAACGGGACGTTGTGCAAGATTGAGGGACTTAGGGGATGCCGTCTGATAAAGCAGGTGGGCGGGGTCATAAAGTCGAAGTGATTCGACCAAGGTTGACGGCTTCACACAAGCTTCCTTCCGGTCTTCGAAGCTCGGGCTTGACTATTCTACCCTTGCTCGGCGGGCTTGTGCGGCATATGTGGGGACAGGTGTGGAGACAATCCAGCCAACGCAAGATATCAACAGTCGCAATGCCTGCCGCATGGACCCGATCAAGGGAACCGACAAGGCTTAATTGAATCATCATCATCAACAGTCGCAATGCTGGACAGCTACCTGTTGATGGCACGTCGCGAGTGCTCCAATGGACTTGCCGACAATGCCGATTTTCGACGCCGTTCGAGGTCGATAAGTTCAAATCCCAATAAACTTAGAAGAGACTTGGCACGATGGTGAAATATGGCGTGCTCAAAGGTATAGACGTCGAACCGCAGGGCTAACCAGAGTATCCCTGCAAACCCGGCATGGCGGGCGAACAACGTAGAAGTCCATCTTTTTGTGAGGTCGGAGGGCATTGTGCAGAATCAAGCTGTAAACAGATATTCCATTTTCCAGGCCTGATGAACTTTGTTTTTGATCTGGCAAGCAGCTGAGTAGTACTCCATGTTGGTCCTCGATTTTCTCAGTCAAACCTGCTTTCACTCCCTATTGCATCAGTGGAAGGAGTCCTGGGCAGACATAAATGTCCAGATGTATGGACAAATGGGAGCTATGGCGTGATGTTCCAAGAGCGCGGCACACGAGGGGCATGACGAACTAGAGTTTGTGGGAGAGGCGTTTTGGGAGACATGTACCTGCAGGGCGTTTGGTAGTTAAAATGCCCTTGCCTTGCACTCGGATTCAAGTTTTGGTATTCTGCACACCTTGCGACTAAGCCTTCATCCAACCGCGGACGTCAAGATGGGGAAGCCAGAAGACTTACAGTTTATCGACTTCTCAGGACAGGAGTCGCCAATCTCCGAGCGTGACTGGACGGAAGAAGAAGAAACTCGAGCGCGGCGAAAGTCAGTCGCTAGGGTCGCGTCGATTTGTTGTACTGTACTGTCTTGCTGACTGGCCGTATGTATGCAGAATCGACAGCTCTGTGCTACCGCTCCTGTATCTTGGACTACTCGTCTTTCAACTCGATCGCATGAACTTAGCCAGCGCTCTTACCGGCGGATTTGCAAAGGACATCAAAGTCAACCAGGACACAATAAATCTCGGCAACCAGCTCATGTTTCTCGGGATCGTGCTCCTCGAGATTCCATCGAACATGCTCTTGCAACGGGTGAGCAGCCCCGATATCGAGAAGAGGGAGATTCTGACATGACGCCAAAAAAGATTGGCCCACGCAAGTACATATCTGGACAAGTAATGCTCTTCGGTTTCGTCGCGACTATGCAGGTCTTCCTTGTCGACAAAAAGGGTTTTCTGGCCTCGCGCATGATGCTCGGGCTAGCCGAGGCCGGCTACATCCCAGGCGCGTGCTATACGCTGTCGACGTGGTATACCAGGCGAGAACTCGCCAGGCGCATCGCTGTTTTGTATGCTCCCAGTTCTCACTCGGTTCGAAGGGTCCGTGGTTTGACAGTAGAGCAGCTTCTTCGGCATGTTTAGCGGTAACGCTCTGAGTCCCATCCTAGCGTCAGGCATCCTGAAGCTCAAGGGCGAGCACGGGTTGAAGGGTTGGCAGTGGCTATTTCTGAGTACGTCATCCTTTGTCTTCGACGAGGCCACAGCTCTGAGAATGCTGCTGACAGGGAGCTTTCGACAGTCGAGGGTGTTTTCACAATCTTCGTCGGGTTGTCACTGATTTTCCTCCTGCCTGGCTCTCCTGACACACCAGATCCGCTCCTCAGCCCAGGAATAATTCGCTTCAAGGGTTCCGAGAGAGAAATACTGCAAAAACGTCTGGAGTTGGATGATGATGAGAGACGCGGTGGTGCTCAAGGCATGCGAATTCCACCAAAACTCGTGTGGAAGACCATTCTGCGCTGGAAACGCTGGCCACACTTCCTCAGTAGTTTTGCGGTGTTCTCCACTTGGAGTCCCTTGACGACTTACACTCCGACAATCATCATGTGAGCATATCCCTGCGCTTTTCGAGGGCTTCAACGTTCGATACTCACACTTTGGACCCAGGCACCTCGGGTTCGACCGCATTGCGGCCAACGCCCTCGCTGCCGTGGGAGCGTCTCTGGCGCTCGTTGTTGTCTTCATATTCGCCTATATCAGCGATCGGTTCAACAGACGCGGCTTCTCAGTGATTGGTGCGCACTTTTGTTATCTGATCGTCCTGATTGTGGCCCGCCAGGCGCATCCTCATGTCGGAAAGTGGTCTCGTTGGGGCCTATGGACCGCCGTCAACAGCTTCGCGGTGGGGTACCATCCAGTCCACAACTCTTGGGTGCAACTCAACTGCCGAGAGCCTGGTGAAAGAAGCATCAGCATTGCGTAGGTATTCTTCGGTCTGATGGTAGCTTCATCCTGAGTCTGACAGTGCTAACTTACGCGAATCAGGATGTGGGTCATGCTTTCCATAAGTGGCTTGATGGTCGGGACGCAGTATTACCGAGGAGACGATACCCCCTTGTGAGTGGATTTCCTCATCGTCGCTCGGTCTTTTGTTAACAACTCGTAGTTACCAGAAAGGGTTGAGGACTCAGATCATCATGGTTGTGGTGGGAATGATGTTTGCCGTTTTGCAGGTTGCAATCTATGCTATTCATAATCGACGTGTTGCGAAAGGCAAGCACAAGCCTCCCGCAGGAGAACCACCCAGAATTTACGTTCTGTAGGGGTCAAACAATCTGTTTTCCATGCGAATCTTCTCTTGTTTCTGCGCCATAAGCATTGAATCGTTGGGATCGCCGTGCCCCCGCTAAAGGATTAATTACTCGAGAGACCGACTAGGCTACCAGAGTCGGTCGCTGATATTGATGTGTCCATTCCGTGAGGAGGAAGAGTGGCACGGAAGATGGACCATGGTCTCCATTCTGGCTCCAATCTTTTTTTTCGAGCAAATGTTAGGGACCGTAGGTTGAGGCACCAGTTTCGAAAGCAAGGGGAAGTCACATGGCTCGAGATTCAACTGGTTAAGGGTTTCGTGACTGGTTCAGGGTCGATGACTGGTTAACGATCCATTGTCAGCTCAAAACTCCATGAGTGGTTCAGGGTGCCATGACTGGCTGAGGAACAGTGTGGCTCCAAAAATAGAGACTGATGATCGAAGTAATGGATCAAGCTGACCATGGTCGAGTACTGAACAGCAGAGGATGGCGCGTTGATGCAACTATCGCGAAGTGGAGGTTTGGTGTCGCAGCGAAAGACGTGGCCGTCCGTCGGTTGCGGGGTCACGGTGTGCGCCACCCGGCACCGCCACAAGTAGCCGAGCGTGCAGGTGGCTGACTGATGCCTGCCTGCCTGCCTGAGGTGGGCTGCTGCAGCCCTGACGGGTTTGTGACCAACGACTCAAACAAAGACCCGCGACGTCTTGCTTCTTCCCTTCTTTCTTCTTCTCCTCCCTCACTGCGCTCGACCTTGGTACAGTGCACCCCAACACCGCAGCGAGCTATCGTGGTACAGCTGCGTAGGGCTGAGGCATGCGCAAACCCAACGACTGTGACTTCCGTTCGGTCCCACACCTTGCCCGCCCTGTGGCCCTTCAAGCCGCGTCGCTCCCTCGCGCCTCTCGATTTTTCTTTCTTTCTTCTTCACCTCACTCCAACACCACGCTTCAGCGACTACCGCCCGTTCAACGCTACCCGCTCGCCGAACCCACCGCTCTCAAAACACCACCTCTCGAGCCTTCTCACCCGAACAAACCCTACCAACCACCTCGATCTTCAAACACCATGAAGCGGGACAACAACAAGACCTCGAGCCGCGGCTCCAAGCGACGCCCTGGCGCTACGCGCACCGATCGCGACGGCGACATCTCCATGGACGCTCGCCCTCAGAACACCAACAGGATCGGCAAGGCCAGCTCACGTGGCGGTCCTTCGCGGTCCAATGGCCGACCAACCGTCAACACCCACGCCCTGCAGCGCGAGCTTTCCAAACAGACAAACAATGGCGCCTCCTCAATAGCCAGATCTTCGCGACCCGCACAATCTCCGGCCTCCACAATCAAAGTCCAGTTCAGAATCACCGGTTTCAAAGCAAGCAAGGCCTCAATCAACGAAGATGGCGGAGTCGGCTCTCTCGTCGCCTTTCTCGAGAAGAAGGTGACATTCAACATGCAAAAGAATGCAAAGAGCAGGGGCGTCGCTCCGCCGGAGCCAGTCAAGATCAAGCGATACATCACAGAAAGCCCGGATTCGCTCCTCGTCACCGTCACAAGCTTGGAATCGCCTTACCTCCGGCGACTGGACGGTTGGATATTTGCCGGCAAGCCATTGAAAATTGTGCCCGCAGACAAAGACAGTCCCGAGCCAGAGCAACCCGGAAGCAGCAGTGCTGAACTCATGGCTGTCTTCCTCAAGGTGCTTGACCGCCGCTACTCTACCGAAAACAAGCTGCTCGACCTCAGTGCAATTGGCCAAGATCCGGACCTCGTCAACCTGGGCATTTTCAACACGGCGTCTACCACCAACAAATGCTTCCCGGCCTTGATGAAGACGCTCGACAAGCAATTCAAGACGGCCACGGAAAAGAGGGAAGCGATTCAGAGCATCCTGCTGCAAAACAACCAACTCTCAGACCTCAAAGCCATCAGCTCGTTAGCGGCCACCCTCCCCGACCTCAAGAACCTCGACCTGTCCAACAACAACATCTCACAACTCGCCGATCTGGACCCGCTCAGGCGAAAGCTCCGCAAACTCGACCACCTCATCCTGTCAACAAACCCACTCGAGCAAGCTGTCCCGAACTGGCACGAAGAAGTCATTCGCTGGTTCCCGACGCTGCGCTTCCTCAACACCATCCAGATCCGCTCAGACGAAGAGGCTGCCGCCGCCGCAGCCAAAGCCAATCCTCCTCCACGCGGTGGCATTGGCAATCCCGGACGCCCCCCCGTCGCTGGCGAAGACAGCACCGTTGCATCGATGGAATGGGAGGAGCTCTAAATTTCATGTACAAATCGCAGACGGAGTCAAGGCATGTCATCAGTTGGGATTAGCTAGTCATTTTGAAGCGTCTTTCGACGCATCCACCTGGATGGGACAATTACATTTCTTTTGGTTTTTGGATGCTTCTAATCATCTTTGCATTTTCTCTTTGTACCTTTTCTCATGTGATCTGATTCATGGAATCAGAGGAGATCTGAATACCAATCGCAGCCGGAGACGGAGTCAAGGCATGTCATCAATTGGGGGTAGCTTGTCGTTTTGAAGCGTCTTTCAACGCATCCACCTGGGTGGGATAACTCTATTTCTTCTGTTTTCCGATGCTCTTATTCATCTTCGTACGTTTCCTCATATTGAATGTAATTGTTGACACCAACCAATCCAAACATCCAATCAACAACCTACCCACTGTTACTACAGTGACCCTGCATTTCATACGTGTCTCTATGCGCTGCAGGTGCAGTCCCCAACTACCGCGCGTAAGGCGAGGCAAGGCGAGGCGAGGCGAGGCAGGTGAGCACTCTATTTTTGAAACTCGGCGCGATGGAAGGGTCGTGCATCATTGCGTGGATCCTTCGACTCGCGTCTGCCGTGGAGATCGCCTCAGGGTCGGTCTGTCTGTCTGCCTGTCTGGTTGCTTGGTTCCTCTGTTAGATCGGGACCGTACGTCCGCCCACGCGCTGCTTCCGGGGCCGCGAAGAGCTGCGGGACAGCATGCGGGCATTTGGTCTGACAAGAGCGACACGGAGAGAGGGCTTTTGTTCGTCAAGGAACAACGGGATTGAATGCCGAGGGCCACGCATCACACATCTATCTCTCAACCCAATGCGCCAAACTGGCGACTGTACACATAAACCGTGGTTTGTCAAGTGAACCATTGGCTATCGACACAGAAGACACAGGGCAGAGTTTTCCATGAGACCAATCATGTTCAACGTCGATGCTAATCACATTCAACATCAATACTGCCTGCCTACCTTACCTTTTCCCACTCGCCATTCGCGTTTTCACGTTTGAGGCCGGCACGTTCTTGGTCTGTTGTGAGTGTGCGCAAACACCTCAGCCACGCCCGCCGATCACATCTCCACTCTTGAGCGTCCGTCTCCACTGCAAGCCGCGCAAGACGTAGATCCAGCCAGGACCAACGAACATGTCACGCGACCGCCGCGCCAGTGCAGTGACGCGTTCTCGAGTTCCAGCGATTGGCTTTTGGTTCTTTCGTTTTCCACGTGTCGGCGCGAGCGGAAGTGCGTTGGGGGGTCGACTGGTTGAGGGCGATGACAAATGTTGATCAATCGGCACCGGGTGGGAAGTGGCAGTCCCGGCCACGACAGCCAATGACCTGGCGTTCGTGCCGGAAATTTGACCAAAAGTCAAACGCTTCTTCATGTCAAAAGCTTGAATGAAAAAAAGTGCTCCGTCGACCGTTGAGTTGGCCGTGATTGGATGCTGGGAACTGCATCCATGGATGGAACGTCGAACTGCCGAGCTGCCGAAGACCAGGGCGGCCAGACCAGGGCGCAGCAGCAGACTTCCGTCGCCGGAACGGATAGAAGCCATCAAGCGACCGAGGAGCACAAGATAAACGCCAGACAGACGTATGGCGAGGGCAGCGAAACATTGTAGATCAGGTCCGAGCGCGTGGTCTAGGCGTGCTTGGGATGCTTCCACAGAGAAACTTGGGCTGGCTGGTGATGGCGATGATGACGACGACGCGTCCTCTCGGCGGGCATTCGCGGATCCGGCACGAATCTCCCGTCGTCACTCGTCGCTCGGGCCCTGGACGGAGCGGGGCGTGGCGTGTGCGGTGATGACTGCAGAGAGAAGATGGTGTTCGTGGCGGATGGTGGTGTGGTGCAGTGCGGTGCGGTGGGGAGATGGTGGCGCAAGATGGACAGAGCCGTTGGCTGCGGCGGCGCCGGCGCGAGGACAGGGGTTGTGACCATGTCCGGTACAAGGTGTGAAGGCAGAAGCTGGGTCAGGGAGATGAGAAGCGTGATTCTTGGGTGAAAAGAAATAGGGATCGGCTTACCTGTGAGGCTGAAGGGTCTTTGCTAGGTAGATTGGTAGAGCGACAATGCATGGCACTTGACAAATCAGGGGACGGGAACAGGTCGACTCGAGTGGAAAAGGACTTTGCGGGCCAAGCAGCATTTGATAGCCTAGCATGTGGAAAGAGGCTGCGGTGACGTGTGCCACGGCTTCTGCCCCAAGCCTTGGGTGTTGCCAGGGAGCGCAGAGCTTGACCAGATGGCTTCAGAGCTAGCGGTAGCGCGAGTAGCGGCAGGGCCCGCCGCGGGAAGCGCGCCGGTCGACTGAGGTGAGCAGCCAGAGGAAAAAGTCGAGGGTTTTGGTTGGCGGAGGACAAGGCCTTGGATATTTTCCTGGATGGAAGAGCGCAACACCAAAACTTGCCAGTCAACCGAACGAGATGGCAGAAAAAAGAAGAGTCTCGGTGCACTGCCATGACGTGCTGAAGGCCAAGGCATATCTTGTCGGTCTAGGTTGCCGTCAAGCGCAGCGCCGAGAAGCGTGCCTGGTGCTGGCGCAGCGTGTCGAGCTAGAGCATGTTCGGGGGATACGGGTGTCCGGTCGGGATCCTGGCTGGTTGGGGGTGGGGTTGGTTGGAGCAACAGCACAGGCGGTCAAGCGGTCGGCGTTTTCAGTGATGCGTAGAGGCTTTTTTGCTCGAGGTGCGTAGAGCATTCTGGAATTGTTTTCGACGGCCGTTGCGGACGTGCCAACGGCGGCATCGAAGCAAACGGACCGGATTGCAAAATTGACATGTTGGTGAATGGAAAGCAGGAGATTTGGAGGGCAAGGTGGTGGAGGGAGCATCCTGATAAAACTGCCATGAAGCACGCGCTGTTCGCTGAAACTGGCGGCAGCTAGACGCCCTTGCAGTGTCGGGTAGAAGAGACATGGCCTGCATGGTACGGGAGCGCGCGGAAGCATTGGGTGGGCAGATCCAGGCACAGCTGAGCGGCCGAGAGACCAACTACGAGTCGTGTGGCACGCGCCGTGAGGTAATAATGGCAGACGGTTGCGATGCTGGGCCGACGCTTGCGGGCGGACGAGGGCGACGACGAGGGCAGCGACACCTGGATGGATGAGGTCGAGGGAGTTGACGGCCGTCATCATGGGCAACAGGTGTGTGGTGGCGTCAGAGGATTGAGGAATGCAGACGACGTCAGAGTCGCTCCAGAGAGGAATTCGGGCATCACCAGAGACGACAACGCACTCGCACTCGCACTCGGTCAGTCGAGACGTGGCCGGTAACACGCCTGGTCTGTCGAGCGTCGTGGGTGTGGAGGCTGTGCCTGGGCCCCTCCCCAGATTCATGTCGAATCGTACTCTCGATGCCCGCCCGCCTCGCCCTCCATGCCCTCCAATCATTAACTAGCTCCTCCTCCCGCGCCCTTCCTTGAGTGAAAGCCAACCTCCAACTTATTGGGCCTGCCCGTCATCATTCCCTTTTTCTTCCTCCCGTCAGGCTACCTGTTCCTTCGTTGTCCAGATATCGTCACCTCCAATCTCCATCCGCATCTTCTCTGTGCTCCGGCCCCCAGCTGCCACGCCGCGTCTGCACCGTCCAGGGCTCACACTGCGCCCGCCGCTCGCTTGGTGCATGATAGCTGCCCGAATTACCCTTTTCCTGCGACCCTTTTGATTGATTTACAACCCACACTGTCTCTCGACCCATATTTCCCCATCTTTCGGGCCTTCGCCGGGACACAACCCTGACGACCGGACGCACAATGGACGCCCGCCACCAACATCAGCGACCGCGGTCCAAGAGCGGCTTTAGCTTCAAAAGTGAAAAGAGTGATAAGAGCCATGACTCCAAATCCGACAACATCAAGCGCCCAAAGATCAAGGACCTGCGCGAGACGCCCGCCGAAAAGCACAAACGTCACTTGAGCGGCAACACCAAGGCCAACCCCAACGCTGCTATGGAGGAAGCCCAGCCCAGTCAGTCTCCACCCCCAGCCAGCTTTTGCGCCAGCCCACACGACCCAACACTGACACCATTCTTCTGCAGTCGCTCAGCAGCTCGAGGCCGCCACTTTGGGCTCTCTCCGCGCCATTCAGCACAAGGACGAGCACGGGAATCCAATTGGTGAGTGCTCTGCGACCGGACGGTTTCATCTTTTCCTTCTAACACAAATACCAGCCGACCCCGATCTATCCAACCCTACCCGTTCTCGCTGGGAGCGGCCGCTCGACACGATCCGCAAGTTCGAGCAGCAGATTGATGGAGAATACAAACGTACGTGTTGCGATGACCATCAGGCAACAACTTGGGGCCTATCTCCGCCACTTTAAGGCGACCGGCGCTGACAGCCAGCAGAATCCTCCAACCCCGAATTCAGCGGTTACACGAGCCGTCGGAGCAGCTACCACGGAGGAGGTGCGTTCTTCGTCTTTGTCTCATTTGCTCTGCATTCTGTTGCCTTCATCCCTTTGTTCGAAGTGCTCGGGAGATCGCTGCCCTGCACTGGCACTTTGGGCTGCCCCCTCCCGTCTTGGCGCCGATCCACTCATATTCTTGATCGACCGAGGTGCTAATTTTGGTCCTCGTTACCAGGCTATGATCCGCACCGCCACAACGTCAACAATGGCTCTCGCGCTGGTTTCTACGGCAGTGCTCCTGCCCCCGCTGTCCGCAACAACGATCCATGGTCGCCAGCTCCCATCCAAGGTCCGCCCCGCAACCGCTACGGCCAGCGCATGGCTGCGCCCGACTACCCGCGACAGCCCATGCCCGGCCAAGGGCTGTATCCTGGCCATGCCTATCAACACTCGCGCGACACGGTGAATACTGGCCTGTCTAATAGCAGCGGAGAGCACTGGCCCAATTCAACAGACCCAAGCAGCGAGAATAGCTCCATCGAGAGGGGTCCAGTACCACCTGTGAAAGACCCGCATGAACTCTTTGGTTTCCAAGGTTTTGGAGGAGCCCCCGCCGTCGACGATTACGACTACGGAAACCAGGCCAGTTACGGTGCGCCGCCCGTCGGAGGCAACGGCATCTATTACCCTCCGACCATGGCCCACGCACCACCAAACGGCTACAGTCACATGGCACGCATGGGCGATGGCCCGCCTGAGCAGCCCATCAGCCCTCACGTCAACACCAACGGTCCCGTCTCACGCCAAGAAGTATCCGCTCGCCCGCCTCCGCCGCCAGAAAAGAGAAAGAGCTGGTTCAAGCGCCGATTCAGCAAAGAGTAGGGAAATAGAGCCGTGGCTGGTTCGCAGCGGCCTCGCGTTTTGACGCCGAGAAATAATGAAATCCAGCCCTTGGCTGCATAATGATTTGGAATTGGGGGTTTGCATTTCAGAGCAGGCGTATTTGGTTCTAACAGATTCCCCGCTTTTTATTGTCAAATTTCGAAGGAAGGATTGCTCTAGGACGGGTGTTCTATTGTCCCGTTTTTTGCCAGGTTGATCGGTTATGGGCTGAAGTAGCGATTTCCGCTTCGGCCAGTAGAAGCAGTCACGTATTTTCCTAGGTACATACGTGTGTTGCGCCGTTTCTGTGGTAATCTGAGTGCTCGTGCAACTACCTTGACTTTTTCTCCTTGGACTCTGCTTCCAATCTTTCTGTTTGATCCTCCTTGAAAGCGACGACGACGTAGGCGATGAGTACGACGTTCGCCATGACGGCTGCGAGGCCTCCCGCCAGAGTCGAGTTTCCTGATGAAATAAGCATACCAGAGAGGACGGAAAACCAGAGGTGGCAACACACCCCTGAAGATTGTATTGACAGTCAGGAAATACGAGCCGATTGGCAATGCAATCATGGCGAGAGTAAAGCCTAGTAACTTGACAATGACGGACCTGGGCCATGTCAGCACATCGGGCGCTTGTGTTGTTGCATTGGCGCACGTCTTGATGAGACGGACGGGTGCCACGCGGTCATGAGAAAAGTAAATGAACAATGGAAACGCACGCGGGGACGGCCGGAGCGATGCTGCCATCAGAGCTCGCGGACACAGCGACGGCGCCATCGTCTCGGTCGAGCAGCGTCTTCTCACTGGTTGCGATGCGGCGCGAATTCATGGCTATGGCTGTGTTGATGCAATTGATTGACGTCGAGTCCAGTCCGTTGGTGTTCGCTTGTCTGGCTCGGGGTGCGGGAGATGGCCTGCGGCGACGCGCCCGGTGCCAAGATTCGCGGAGGCCGAGGGCGGTGAGACACGGAATCTGGCCCGCCGCACAGACCAGACTCGACAGTGAAGTTCGCGGAGCCTCTCATCGCGTGCGTCTTTTGCAGGCTCGCCTTCACTTTCAACTCACCACCAACGAACCCCATCTTCCCTCAGCCGACACGTCTCACCGACCACCCCCGCTCGACCCTCTTCCCTCAGACTCTCCCGTGTCGGCTCCTTTGTTCCTCTTGAACATCTTCCGTCGTTTGCCCTGCGCGCATACCCAGACAAACCCAACGCGCCTCTTGTCCAAACCACCGCGCAGCTCTACCTCTCACGCCTTTCTTCGCCGTTTCGCTCAGGCAAACTCCACACTACGTTCGACATCGACCGCTGCTATTGCTCGCCCGCCATGGACAGCGATCGCGTGGCAGAATCACCGCCAAAGCGCAGAACTTCTCCGGTGCCACACCACAACGCTGACCATAAGCGTCAAAAGACGTCACCAAATGGTGGCTACAACAGCTCCCAGGATAGTGGAGACGACTTGTTTGACGAGCATACGATTGCTACCCTGCCTTTGACGAGCTCTTTCAAGCCCCAGCAAGCCCAGTCGCCGCACTTCTCGTCCGGCGCGAATGGCGCTCCAAATACAACCCAGCCCACCCAGATTTTAGACACGCCCATTGCGCGCCGGACTGATCCCAACTCCGTCGTCCAAGTGGCTGCATCCTCTCCCCTCGTCTCGAACCGCGCAGCAACATCACCTTTCACTTCTCCGACCTCCAAACATCGAGTCCCCGGCATAGCCCCGCCAGGCACATCATTTCGTCCTCCTCCGCGCGTATCCAGCGCTCAGACACAGCCGGACTACGATTCTCCCATTGTGGACTCGTCTGATGACGATCGAGCCACTTCCAAAGCCGAAATCAAACCCTCACTGGTGCCACCGAAGCTCAAAGCAAAAATCCCTCCTCCTCCTAATGCTGCGCCTTCCGCCTTCCAATCCATGATGAACTCATTTCGCCACGATGATGGAAAAGCGACCAGAAGTGCGCCGCCTAAGCGCCCGCAAGATGGTCCTGCTGTTGACAAGAAGTTTGGTTTCCCCGAGATGACCGCCAGAGACATTGCCGACTTTATGGTAATGAAAAAGGTGGAACGAATGGCGTTGACATTTTCTAACAAAAATATCTACGACCTCTACAATGCCATCATGGTCTGCCGTGGCGAACCCAATGATGCCATGGCCTACCTTGTGGAACAGGAAGAGAAGGAGCGGCAAAACCAGCAGAAGCAGGCCAGCACTCAGGAGAAAAAGCCTCAGCGCGAAACTATCGACCTCACGTCTTCCGACAACGATGAATCCCTCAAGAACCCGGCGCCCAAGACCTCTACAACACTCAAGAAGGACTCCAAATCAACAAAGTCGCTCAATGACAAGTGGGGCGTCAAGGCCGGCCCCTCCACCACGGCTCAACGCGCCCCAGCAAAGCGCACTGCGCCGGCAGACGATGATGCCGACTCGTCCCCCGTCAAGCCGGTTCAGCGAAGACGTCTCGTCAAGGGTACACGTCCCACTCGTGAGAGCAGTCCAGAAATTCAAGAAAGTCCAAAGCCGGTGCAGTCCCGCGAAAAGAATTTCATTACGATTGATTCTGAACCCGAGTCGGACGCCGCCGAAACGCCCGAGGAACAAGATGAGGATGCCGGCCTTGACAGCGACGATCGTATTCTCAAGTGGATCAACACCTGCGAGCCCCGCGACCTGGCCGACACCTCTAACCAGCCGCTCGATGTCGCCGAGGGCCTTCTTGCCATGCGTCCGTTTAAATCTCTCGAAGCTGTCCGCAAGGCTGACATCAGCCCGCCTCCCACTGGCAAGAGGCGCACCGTCCGCAAGACGACTGGTGAAAAGGTCATGGATGTCGTTGAAGAAATGTGGGTTGGTTACGAGGCAATCGATGAGCTTGTCGCCGAGTGCACCTCCAAAGGCCGTCCCATTGCTGCTGAGATGAAGAAATGGGGCATCGACATATTCGGCACGTCCAAGGATGGCGAGTTGGCCATCACGAACCTCGAAGAGGCCGCTAAGCACGACTCTGGCATCGGCACCCCAGCTTCCTCTGCCCCTGCCGACGATGACGACGAGGTCGCCAGCAAGCGCAAGTCCAAGTTTTTACAAAAGCCCTCAATAATGGCCAACGACCTCGTCCTCAAGGATTATCAGATTGTCGGCTTGAACTGGCTCAAGCTGATCTGGTCGCAAAAGATGTCGTGCATTCTTGCCGACGAAATGGGTCTTGGCAAGACGTGCCAGGTCATTGCCTTTCTGACGCACCTCTACGAGATTGGCCACACTGGACCGCATCTGATCATTGTACCTGGGTCTACGTTGGAAAACTGGCTCATTGAGATAAACAAGTTCTCGCCAGAGTTGGGCGCTAGGACCCAGCCTTACTACGGCTCCCAGGCCGACCGTGCCGACCTCAGGGCAAAAATTGAAGACGAGCGGGACAGCATTTCCATCGTTGTCACAACCTATGACACCGCGTGCCGTAACAAGGAGGACAACAAATTCCTTCGCATATTGAGTCCCCAAGTTTGCGCCTTTGACGAAGCCCACGTCTTGCGTAACTCTCAATCCAAGAGGTACAAAGAACTCATGCGCATCCCCGCCGAATTCAGGCTCCTTTTGACCGGCACGCCCCTCCAAAATAATCTGCAGGAGCTCGTTTCGCTGCTAGCCTTCCTCATGCCGGATGTCTTCAGCAACCACGAGGAGTACCTCCAGTACATTTTCAAAAACAAGGCCAAGACTACCGACGATGATCACGGCGCCTTGTTGTCAGCACGCCGCATCGAAAAGGCTCGGTCAATGATGACGCCGTTTATCTTGCGTCGCAAGAAGCAACAGGTGCTCAAGTCTATGCCGTCCAAGTTTTGCCGGGTCGAATACTGCGACCTGCTGCCCAGTCAAAAGCGTATCTATGACGAGTATCTGGCTAGGCAGCAAAAGGTCTGGGACGACAAGCTGGCTGGCAAGCCGAAGACTGACAGCGCAAATGTCATGATGAAGCTTCGTCAAGCAGCAATTCATCCGCTCCTCCATCGCAGAATCTACGATGATGAAAAGATTGCAAAGATGACCAAGGAGTATATTCGCAAGAATGGCGGTGTCTACCAGGATGCCTACGAGGACCTGGAGTATCGTGATGACATGGGTGTTCACGAAGCTTGTCTGTACTTCAAGTGCCTCAACAAGTACGCCCTCAACAATGAAGAATGGATGGATAGCGGCAAAGTGCAAAAGCTCAAGGAGCTCCTCGTCAAATTTCGCGACAACGGCGACCGAGTTCTTGTCTTTTCCCAATTTACACGCGTCATGGACATTCTCGAGCACGTCCTCACGACCCTCGACATGCAAGCTCTCCGCCTCGACGGCTCGACGCCCATTGTCGAGCGCCAGGATCTTATTAACAGGTTCAACCACGACCCGTCTATCCCCGTATTCATGCTGTCGACGCGCTCCGGCGGCACTGGCATCAATCTCGCCTGTGCCAACAAGGTCATCATCTTCGACTCGTCCTTCAACCCACAAGACGACATTCAGGCCGAGAACCGCGCACACCGCGTCGGTCAGACCCGTGAGGTCGAAGTCATCCGTCTTGTCACCAAAAGCACCATCGAGGAGCAGATCCATGCTCTTGGTGAAAGCAAGCTCGCCCTCGACGCGCGCGTTGCCGGCGAAGAGGCAGCTAACGGTGAAGACTCGGACGCTCCGGCTCGAGGCAGAAGAAAGGCGGCAGCGGCCCCCAAGCAGGCCATTGACCCCAGTGCATCTCTGAACAAGGCGGACAAGCGTGGCCTGGCCATGGTTGAGCAGATGATGATGCAATGCGTCGAGGGTCAGAATCATAAAGACGAAGATGGAGGTGCTCCGAATGAAGACACGAAAATGGAAGACGCGGAGGCTCCCTCGTCGACGGGCCAGCAGGACCAACAACAGCAAGACAGCTTGAAGGTCAATTTCAAAGAGGGCCTCAAGCAGGCGGGCGTCAGCGTCGCCGAGTCACAGTGATTTCCTCTACGACCTACATACTGAACACAAACTGTACAGCACGCCATAGACGGAACAAACACTCGTCTTTTCTAGGTCCTCTTCTCTTTGATCACTACATTTTCTGGCGTTTGGAACACGGCGTTTGCGGCAAGCGACAAAAAAATCACGGCGCCACCTGCAACACTAGACGTGGATGGGCGGTAGAAAGAGCTTCTGCTGCTCCCTCCCACTCTCTTGCTTTTTACTTCCTTTAACTCTCCATGGCGACAAGTGTCTTTTGGTGGATTGATGGTCAGCCAGTCGGCCGGCTTGGGTGTGGCCGACGGTTTGAGTTTGGTTGACGTGCTCGTCTGAATGAGTGGGGCACTTCTCGTCTTGTTTTTCTCCTTCCCTTTCTTTTCAGTCTGACGACGATGGTGGTGTCGCGGCTCTTCTTCATCACTCCCGACCTTCGTGATGGACGCTCCCTGTCCATCTCCTCATGCGCGGCCGAGTTCACAGGCCTGTCCTGGAGGTGACGCGGGCCTGACTGCCTGCCGACCCGCATCTCTTCGCCACGCTGCTGCATTCACAGGCCTCTTGATTTGGGTCCGGCGCCTATCACACACTGCACATTCAATTCAGTTGCGCGGGAAGTCTCTGCGACCCTTGCTGAGCGTTTTGTGGTAGCCGTGGTCGGTGGTGCGTTTTTTTTTTTGATTTGCCGTTAGGGGGGGTGGTTGGTAGAGGGGGATAAGGGCTTTTTTTTGGAGATTAGAAGGGTGGAAAGGTGGATGGATGGATAGGTAGATGGGTAGACTTCGCTTGCATGCACGCATTGACGACATGGGTGGATCGAATGTAGACACTTGCATTTACTTTGTTTTCTTTTTCTTTCTCCTTTTGTTTGTCGTTCAGGAAGCGGCGGTTGGCGAGACGAGAGACGAGAGACGAAGTGAAAGACGAAGACGAAAGATCAGAAACAAAGCGCAAAGACGAAAGTTGGAGACGGCGTCCTTGAAGACGACGTCCTTGTCCAGCTAGAAAGACGGACATGATACCTCGACGACAACGACGAGACTTGCACAGATGGGACGGGATCAGAGGGACGAAACCGACACCGTGGAAGCGGGGTTGAACTGCGATTCTTAGAGCCTGCGGGACAGATGGATACATGGGCAGCTATGTAGATGGATAGATGCGTCGTCCGTCTGTTTGGGCGTGCAACTAGACAAAATCAGAATTTCACCTTGGTTCGCCAGAGCCAGAGTGGAGCGCAACGCAACCGATTGCACTGGTTGCGCAACGCAACTACAATGCAACCAATGGCTCTCCTGAATTAGTGCAACGCAACCAATCATGTAGTCAGTATTGCGTTGCGTTGATTGCACTAATTGCATAGGGGTATGTAGGTAAGAAGTTTGGGTGTAGAGGTGTAAAAGGGCAGTTAAGAACATAAGGTAGTAATTCTTTCCCCTTTAGGAAATATCTAAAATATCAAAGTAGGTAGGTAGTAATCTTTGTTAATTTTATGGTTTTAGTGCCGGGCGGTGTCCAGATTAAGCGTAGTCAATTAGTGCAATGCAATTCAATTAGCCTGGCTGGTTGCGCAATTAAAGCAACGCAATTGCCGCAGGCGATTGCGCTGTGCAAAGTGATTCAATTGGTGCAGATAATGCGTTGCGTTGCGTTGCGCTCCACTCTGGCCAGAGCTCTGCGATGTGCACTGCTTAGAGATGATGTACTTGATTGGTAGCACGCGTAGAACACATGTGGACGACGTACGAGAGTCCAGCTACCACTTGCCAGTCATTCCGACGCCTCACGCCTTGTCTTCCTGCACCTCCCTAACCCCAAAGCCAAACATTTCGTTCGACGGGATGGCGCGCTCATCGCGCAGCTTCTGCGCCGTCTGAACGCCGGCGACGGGGAGCCGATATTCGAAGTGCTTGCCCGTTCCCTCATGACCAGGCACAGGGTACGGGAAGGGGAGGTACTATCAATCGCCGCATCATCAGCACCCAGTGCGTCCTACCATACAGCATTTCAGGGGGCGGGCAGAAAGAAAGAAAACATACCTCGGGCAGCAGGCCCAACTGCCTCAGAAGCGTCGCCTGGTCCCAAGCGATATGCTCGTGGAAAAGACGATCGCCTCTAACATTGACAACGCACGTCATGGGCACCTCGAAGCGCTTCTCCGTGGGTGGCACGCCCGGCAGCAGCCAATCGACAACCCTGTCGTGCGTGCCCGAGAAGACAAACTCGTCGACGACGCGGTCGACGCCGACGCTGCGCGACACGACCTCGAGCGCCACGTCGTCCGGGTTGACCGTCACGAAGCGCGTGGCGTAGAAGTGCGACAGCGCAGCGTGCCCGATGCCGCCCGTGAGCGTCGGCACGTGGTTGACGTACGGCGCCGCGACCATCGTGGCCATGGTGGCGGGCACGTCGCGGGCGGCGAATTCGTGGTACGTGTGCTCGTCCCAGATGGCTTCGAGATCGAAGAAGGGGCCGCCGAGCAGCGGTTTGAGGAAGGAGAGGGTGCGCGTGTGGGATAGGGAGGTTGGGCCTGAGGAGTAGTTGGGAGAAGAAGGGAGTGCGAAGTGTGGTGATGCGGTAGGATAGGCGTGGATTTTGGTTGTTGTCGATGTTGGGGGAGGCGGAGATGGGAGTGGGCCTGCGTGGTGCCATAATGATAGTTTGGTCATTTCGGCTAGGAGAGCTTGCGGGCTGTAGTTGACAACGGCGAGGATGTCAGGGGACTCGTTGATGAAGGCCATGACGGGTGTCGAGAGCGGCGCAGTGTATGCTGTCTCGTTGTCAGTCGCTTTGCGCCTTCTAGACCTATATTCGACACTCACTGATCAATCCCGTGCCTTTTTCCTTCTCTCTCTCCACCTCCGATCCTCCTTCTCCCAAACTAGTGCACTCGTCCATGCCCCTCAAGAGCATCATTGCCGTCTGTAACAACGTCTTTTCATCTTCGTCACCATCGATCAGAACCTGAGCAACACAGAACCCCTCCTCGGCCCACTTCACCAAGGGCGGCGGATCCAGGGTCTTGTCACTCGGCGTCAGCGGCAGCTTCCCGTCAACCAAGAGCAGCAGGCCAGGTCCGTGGCCGCGGCGCGTGAGCGGCGCATGCAGCGTGATGTCGGGGCGAGGATGAGTAGGCTTTGCCGAAGAGACAGATGACGGCGCATAATTAGGGGTGGCGTTTGTGTCTGACATCCTGAGCGAGGCGGTTCAAGTCGTTTGATTCCTATTTTGGAGTGCTCAATGCTGTTGTGTTGCCTTTTTCGCGGGCGGTTGGAGAGTTGAAAGTTGGGGTAGACTTGGAGATGAAAAATGACAAGGGGAAAAATTGGGAAATGAGTTGTAGAGAGACAAATGACCTTTTTCAACTGTTGAAGACAAAAGATGAGGTTGGTGTAGAGCTGCGGGAGTCGGTCCTTGGTCGTCAGATTCCTTCAGACGTGGCGAATTGGCGAGCAGCTGATTCGTCAGTTTCCAACACAGTCATGCACGTCGTTCCAAGCAAGGTTTTTCTGACGACTTGTTTTTGGGGGGGTGCGCGTAACGAATCCTCCGCAATTCAATTGTGAAAACAGCCCTTTCAACGTTCTTGTCATGGTCCTACCTTTTATCTGGCCGTTTGTCTTATCGTGCCTCCGCTTCGCTTCCCGCTCGGATGCTGGCATCCGACATGCTGCTCTCCCCACTTCCGCGGCTTGTCTGCACCAACGCAAAATGGCAAGGTGGGCGTGCTTGAATCTCATAATTTTCTAATTGATTATTTTGACAGATATTGACACCGAACAAAGACAGAGACGCATGAGCCGCCACAGCGTGTGAGAATGGTGTGTTGACTGAATGCCTGCTTGTGCCGCCTGGGAAGGTCGTGACTTGGGCGTCGTCGAATATGGCGGTGCAAGACGATGCCAGGTGAGATTGGAACGCCAGGTACTGTGGAAGGTAACGCCCAATAATAGTCCTTGCTGTGAATTGTCTGATTACGCTAGGTCAGTTTTCAGTCGCACTACGATTGTGTCAGAGTATACGATATAGAGCTGATCCGCGAGATCCATCTATAGAAGGGGTCAACGCGAAGGGGACCGACCACTCTGAGACGGACCAACATTTGAGCAGAGTTGCAGGAGGTACCAACGTGTGTTGTAGATATGGAAAAGGGACCCGCAACTCCACGCATTTACAGCACATCACAGCTTGGACGAGGACGAGGCGTTTGTTTCAAGAGCATATGAAACGAGCGAACAGCCGGCAGATCCCATCTGAAACACAACGGATGAGCAGGTCGACGACGTATGTTTTTCAGTGCTGCTGAGACTTCCAATTGCGAATAAGCGCAGCCGCAACGCCCGGGACCCAGGACGAGCACTACGCCTCTCCCGCTCGCTCCCGCCTCGCTCCCTTGTTTTGTGCCGCGCCGCTGCGTTGCGGGCCGGTTCGTCTTGTCTCGTCTCGTATAATGTCTCAGCTCAGCTCAGCTCAGCTCAACTGGCCTGCGTGTCGGTGTCTTTCCGTTTCGTCGTCGTCCATGAACCGCGCCCCCTGGCGAATAAAACGTGGGCCTGAAAGCGTCCGGACGGACCGTGCATTTCTTCCGCGACGGCGGTTGACAGGGACAAGGCTTGCCGTGTTGCTGGAAAATTGGACTTCAGCCCAGCGGACAAAACACAATTTGGCCGTCGGCAATGGTGTCGAGAGTCACGCTCGTACCGCGTTGATAAAGTCGACACATTTTTGAGGTTCAGGCGATGATTGGGAAATTTGCCGAAGATTCGAGAGAGCTGGTGCTCGAGGGAGCGGTAACCGTAAAATTTGATTCGAACGAATAGCACAAACGAGAAAAGACACAGCAACAGGCGGAATTTAGGTTTGGAAACGATCTCTGGCGGGGCCAACGATGAACACGTGCTCCGTCCAGTTGTACATTCTGCTGAAATGACCTGTCACAAAATAGCGGCTGTCTTGAGATCTGACCAAGAGTTCCTGAGAATCATGGTCCTGAAGGACGCTCCAAACTTGGTCTTTCCGCTCGCAAGGCTCACCGTCCCGCTGATCCAGATCGAACGGGGTTTAGTCGAGGCAGTGTCGTGGAAAGAATTGTCCCCGCTTTTCTGCTTTTCAGCTAGCGTTGCACCGAAGTGCTACAGGCCCATACGCTCATCTACGCACTGATGCCGCACGCTGGAAGCATTTTTGCAGGGAGGTACCGCCGCGCTGGATGGCACACGGCGGCGGCAAGGCTTTGGATAAGATTCCTTCCGGGTGGGGAAATTTTGGGCATTGGTGCCAGACTCCCTTTGGACAGACGTTGGAGATGCACGGTGTTAAAGGTAAGGATGTCTCGTCGGCGCGTGTTCCTATTGCCTAGTCCACACGACTCGCTTCGTCATCATGCGTCTCTTTTCCAACGTCGAGTGGACGTGTTTCCCCAGCCTCTTTCAAGCCCTCTACGAGGAGAGATTCGCACCGTCCGCCGGAACCACGTCCAAGGGATCCCGACTCTCAAGTTTTTACCGCTCACCATGCTGGCCGAACCGTTACTTGCCGTCCGTCTCCTGATTGCAGCCGCACTCGTAGCCAGCGTTGCCGCCGGCTGTCAGGAGACTTGCAACGCCGCCTACAGCAACTGCCTGATGGTACGAGTCGGCGGGAGCTTGACAGTTGACAACACCCTCTAATGCTACACGCAGAGTTGTCAAAGCAACCCAGCCTGCATCAATCCTTGCCAGCGTAGTACCTGTAAAGTGAGTCGAGTGGTTCCGTGTGGGGGGTCACCTTTTTGGACGGGGAGCGGTGTGGAAGCGGTGCTAACATGGACGACAGATCGATCTTGTAAGTGGCAAAGACGCCAGAACCCCGGTTCATTGTAGCAAACATCTGATGCTGCCAGTGCGCCGAGTGCTGGTCACTCTGCTAGCAATTGCTGGTAGTGCCACGGTGGGTGTCGAAAGGAATGAAACAGGGAGCGTTCTTTTACTGCCATGGTTGCGCTTTGAGAGCAGGCGTCTGCCATCACAGCTGCGCTTAAGGAGCTGTCGTTCGTTACTGCAGCCATGTAGATCCGGAGAGTCTATTTTCTTTTGACAGCCACTTTAGTGTTGCGGACCAAATAATTCCTCGTCCCACGAAGATCACGTTTCGCATTTGGAAAGGGTGATCGGATGACACGACTGAGGTGGAGCGGATGGGATCCTTCAGCGCGTCTAGTGCTTCTTTTCTGCGTCTTTCGGGCCGGCCACGGAAGCGCGAGGCTAGTTGAAAAGATGCTGCGCCGTACAGCTGTTTTCGATGGACTTGTTGTCGTTCTTCCTTGGTTACGATAAGTGGGGTGAGATTGATGTATTAGGACCGTCGACGACACCGAATGAATCGTTGCCACTGGCCGTCGGCGAGACAGATGATGTCTTGGAGCAGTCGACTCGAGTTGTTGTTGGCACAAAATAGGCGGGGAAGATGGATCCGATCTCCGCTACTGTTTGGCGCGATTGGGCCGAGCGGAGGCATTCGACGGGGCCCTGAATGGAAACTGGGCATCATTGCTCAGTCGCTTTTTGGTGAGAAACAACATCCAGACTTCGGAAATCGGGCGCGCTTCTAGAGGGTTCCAAGGCTCGGATTGTGGTCGCTGGGGTGGACTGTCGCAGTTTCGCCCACGAGCCCACAAGCCCGAGGTTTTGCCAGTGGCACGGCCAATCATTTTGCGGGCGGTCGGCGGGTTAGTTATACGTGGTCTCTACAGCTGCCGGAGCTAGCTATATCAGCTGCGCCTCCACCTCTGCACTCCTGCCTCTCTTCTCCGTCCCTCTCTTGCCCTGCCTCAACACCAATTGGCTCCGTCCCTTGCTTCTGTTTCTCAGGCAAGAAGCCATCACCATGCGTGCGGCTCTTCTCACCACCGCCCTCTTGAGCGCCGCTGTCGCGCGCGCCGAGGACGCGCCCTCAGCTTCCGCCGTCTCGAAGCCTTCCTTCACCGTGAGCTACCTCAACATCCCTGGCTGCCGTCGCAACCGCTAACTCTTGCCAAAGCCCACCTCGCTCGACGCCCCGTTCCTCGAGCAATTCACCGACGACTGGGAGGACCGCTGGAAGGTGTCGCATGCCAAAAAGGAAAACACCGAGGAAGAGTGGGCTTACGTTGGAACTTGGTCCGTTGAGGAGCCTTCCGTCCTCAAGGGCATTGAGGGCGACAAGGGCCTCGTAATCAAGGACAAGGCTGCCCACCACGCCATCTCGGCCAAGTTCCCCATGCCCGTCGACAACAAGGACAACACGCTCGTCGTTCAGTATGAGGTCAAGCTTCAGGGTACGTTTTCTCATTGCGCTGCGAGGGACCAACGCTGACCAACGCAGATGGTCTCGAGTGCGGTGGCGCCTATTTGAAGCTTCTTAAGGAGGAGGCCGCCCTTCACCAGGACGAGTTCTCCAACGCTTCGCCGTATGTCATCATGTTTGGTCCCGACAAGTGCGGAGCCACCAACAAGGTTAGACATGGTACATACTCCCATTGACGCGCTAATCTGACTTTTTCAGGTTCACTTCATCTTCAAGCACAAGAACCCCAAGACCGGCGAGTACGAGGAGAAGCACCTCAAGACTCCCCCCACGGCTCGCATCACCAAGGCAACAACCCTCTACACCCTGATCGTCAGGCCGGACCAGACCTTTGAGATCAAGATCAACGGCGAGTCCGCCCGCAACGGCTCCCTCCTCGAAGACTTCACTCCCGCAGTCAACCCTCCCAAGGAGATTGACGACCCCAAGGACTCCAAGCCTGACGACTGGGTTGAAGAAGCCAAGATTCCCGACCCTGAGGCGAAGAAGCCTGAAGATTGGGACGAGGATGCGCCTTTTGAGATCGAGGACGCTGAGGCTGAGAAGCCCGAGGACTGGCTGGACGACGAGCCGTCCATGGTTCCTGACCCCGAGGCTGAGAAGCCCGAGGACTGGGACGATGAGGAGGATGGTGACTTTATCCCTCCCATGGTCCCCAACCCCAAGTGTGATGAGGTCTCGGGTTGCGGCGCGTGGAAGCGTCCCATAAAGAAGAACCCCGCCTACAAGGGGAAGTGGTCGGCTCCTCTGATTGACAACCCCGCCTACAAGGGCGTCTGGGCTCCCCGCAAGATCGCCAACCCCGACTACTTCGAGGACAAGACGCCTGCCAACCTCGAGCCCATTGGCGCTGTAAGTCTGCCCTATGATGTAACCTGAGCGCTAGCTAACCTGCGTAGATTGGCTTCGAAATCTGGACCATGCAAAAGGACATTTTGTTCGACAACATCTACATTGGCCACTCTGTTGAGGATGCCGTGGCTCTCCAGAAGAAGACCTATGACGTCAAGGCTCCCGTCGAAAAGGCCGAGGAGGATGCTACCAAGCCCAAGCCGGACGAGAAGAAGTCTCCTCTCGACCTTGTCTTCACCGAGGACCCTGTCAGATACATTCGTGACAAGACTGACCTCTTCATTACCGTCGCTAAGAGGGATCCCGTCGAGGCTGTCAAACTGGTGCCCGAGGTCGCCGCTGGCGCCGTCACTGCGCTCCTGGTTGTTGTCGGTCTCCTGTCTGTCGTCCTCGGCGGTGGCTCCAAGGCTGCACCGTCCAAGGAGAAGGTCAAGGAGACTGCCGACAAGGCCAAGGACGCTGCGGCCGACGCGAAGGACAAGGCTGCTGAGGCTGTTGCTTCCGGTGCCGACAAGGCCCAGGAGGCTACCAAGCGTGCTACGAGGTCATCTTCGTAGTGGATTGGATTTGATGGTGGTTGGAGCATGGCCTAGGATGGACAGAGCATTTTAAAATTCAGGCCGCGTACAGTAGCCGCGCCACACTGGAGTTCCGGTAGCAGGGTGTATTGAACGATCGGGAGCTGTTTTAGTTCGAACCAAATATCAATTGTTTTTCCGATCCAAAAAGGACATGTTTGCCCGCCACGTGAATTGTCACTTGTCGAATGTCTCCCAAGGAACAGCGCAGGGCGGAGGGCGTGCAGTGCAGGTGGGACCGGAAGCCAGGGTCGTCGCTCGGTCGTCTCCGCGCGCCCTCGGCTTTCCCCACCAAAGCTCCCGGCTGAGCTCGCCCTGAGCCGAACATCGTCTACTCAACTTGTCCGCTATTCCACGCCTCTACTGTACGTCAAATCTTCAAATACCTTCCTTGCTCGTCATCACTCCGAGATAGCCATCGCTAACTCAACCAGACTCCCTCGACAATGGCCGCTCGCCGCGTCGTATCGCGCAACATCCCCGCACTTGTCTCGCGCGCCCAAGCTCCACGAACGGTCCATCTGGCTGCCAGAATGTCTGCTCCCAAAGCTACACAAGCTCTGACTGCCACTCGTCGACTCCATGCTACCGCAAAACATCTGAGCCCTGCCACTACGACTGCTGCATCGACCGCCACCTCGTATCCCACCTCCCACGAACGCATCGCTGAGCCGGTCGACACGCAAAACTTCCTCGACAATCAGTTTACCTCATCAAAGGCCTCGCAATGGATCGATCTATACGACCCTGCAACAAACGACCTGGTGACGCGGGTGCCTCAGAGCACCGATGCGGAGCTCAAGGCCGCCGTCGACAGCGCAGAAAAGGCATTCCCCGAGTGGCGCAAGACCAGTCTGCTGCACCGCCAGCAAATCATGTTCAAGTTTGTGGCGCTGATTCGTGAGAACTGGGACCGTCTTGCTGCGAGCATCACCTTGGAACAGGGCAAGACATTTGCGGATGCCAAGGGTGACGTCCTCCGCGGCTTGCAGGTCGCCGAGACGGCATGCGGCATCACGACGCAGCTGACGGGCGAGCTTCTCGAGGTGAGCAAGGACATGGAGACCAGGAGCTACAAGGAGCCTCTGGGTGTCACGGCAGCCATTTGCCCTTTCAGTGGGTACTTCCTTGTGCAAGTCGCTGAACGGGCTAACAAGTGCAGACTTTCCCGCCATGATCCCTCTCTGGTCGATTCCCCTGGCTACCGTCACTGGTAACACCATTGTCATCAAGCCGTCAGAGCGTGACCCTGGTGCCATGATGATCCTCGCCGAGTTGTGTGAGAAGGCCGGGTTTCCTCCAGGTGTAGTCAATGTCGTCCATGGCGCAGCCAAAACGGTCGACTTTATCCTTGATGAGCCCCGGATCAAGGCCATATCTTTTGTCGGTAGCAACAAGGCCGGCGAGTACATTTACAGCCGCGCCTCTGCCAATGGCAAGCGGTGTCAGGCCAACCTCGGGGCCAAGAATCACGCCGCTGTCCTGCCTGACTGCAACAAGAATCATGCATTGAACGCAATCGCAGGCGCAGCCTTTGGAGCGGCAGGTCAGAGATGTATGGCGCTGAGTACACTCGTCCTGGTGGGCGAGACAAAGGACTGGATCCCCGAAATTGCAGAGCGCGCAAGGCAGTTGAGCGTCAACGGCGGCTTCGAGCCTGGTGCTGACCTTGGCCCGGTCATTAGCCCCGAGGCAAAGACGAGGATCGAGGCCGTGATTGCAAGCGCAGAGAAGGAGGGAGCAAAGATTGTTCTCGACGGTAGGGGCTACAAGCCTGAAAAGTATCCCAACGGCAACTGGGTAAGCCACTCGTTGTTAATGATGCAACCTTTACTTACCAAACCAGGTCGGTCCCACCATCATTGCCGACGTACAGCCACACATGCGCTGCTACGTCGAGGAAATCTTTGGACCGGTTCTCGTCTGTCTCAACGTCCCGACCATCGACGACGCAATTTCCCTCATCAACGCCAACGAGTACGGCAACGGCACAGCCATCTTTACGCGTTCAGGCCCGACGGCGGCGCGCTTCCAGAGCGAGATCGAAGCCGGCCAGGTCGGCATCAACGTGCCCATCCCGGTGCCGTTGCCCATGTTCTCTTTCACTGGCAACAAGAAGAGCGTTGCGGGTGGTGGCGCCAGCACCTTTTACGGTAAGCCAGGAATCAACTTTTACACGCAGACCAAGACTGTGACGAGCCTGTGGCGCGCTGAGGATGCGGTGGCGACCAAGGCGAGCGTCAACATGCCGACCCAGAGCTAAGCGTGTCTTGTGTGAGCTGCATAAAATGGGATCTTTTCGAATGGAATAATGAGTGAGTGGACTTGAATATGGATGTAAAATTGCCTTGATTGTTTCTCGTGGTACTTAGGCATGATTCGTGAGCAAAGCAAAGCTTGTTGGCTTTCAAAAAATTTGAGCAAGTGCTCTTGGAACAGAAAACTCGTCCAGGCAAAGCATCGAAGCTGAAGGGTAAATATCCCTGATCCGGAGATCTTGTCTGGCGGATCGATAAGATAAGATGCGCACGGACCTTCCCGCATCAACAGACTCCCTCGCCGTCAATTTTTTCCGCCTGCTCAACGACAACCGTCTCCCACACAATACCACGCCGCCTCGCTGCCAGCGCCAGTGCACTGAAACCCCCATCCAACATGTCTGGATACTACAGAGCCGCTTGGAGATGACGATCGCATTGGATTCTGGCTCGACAAAGCCAGTCGCTGTATGACCGACGTCTGCTCTCGCATCGGGCCACACGATACCCGCCTACATGCCCACCCACTGCTGCAATTGAAGCCATGGAGATGGGATGTAGGCAGGTATTTCCAGCCAAGGTAAGCACGCCTTTTCTTTCCCTCGCTCGCCCCGTCTGTATTCGCACACAGACGGAGAAAAGCACATCAACAGACCAATTTTCGCATCCAATCGCGCGACGGCGAGGGGACATCGCTCGATTCTTCCACGCACATCTACAGCAACAGCAGCAGCAGCATCACCACAAATGATGAGTTACAACACCCCAAATCATATATAGGAAGAGCCGGAATAGGTATGGCGGAGAGACCCCCCTGGGGCTCTTCCGTCGTCGCTGCTTAGAAAAGGGTATCTATCTCTGAGAATGGTGCTCTGCTACTGCTATTGCTCTGCTGTGCTGTGCTGGCGGACAGTGGGTTTGGATTGATCGGTGGTTTTGGCATGCTGCGGTAGCGTTGCTGTTCTGGCCAATGGCTTTGCTGACTTTGTGGCTGCATTAGGGACGTACGTGTGGCGGCAAACGGCTGGACAGGAGACTATCACCGGAGTCTGGAAACGTGCAAATACGAGGGCTTACAAGGGGTGGGGTCAAAGGTATGTTGGGAGTTGGCAGAGAGGCGGTTGGGGGATACGCTCCAAATGGGGCAACTCTTGGCCATTCGCAAACGACTCCCTTTTCATCGTGTCGAACATATTTTTGTACATCCGCTTCAATCAACATTGTCTCCCTTGTTCGCTCAACTAGCCAACCTCGCCCATCCGTCTACATGCCCGTCTACATGTTCGTCTACTACATCTTGGCCGCTTGTGTCAAGACCTCGCGCGTCAAGCCCTGCTCGCCCGGCTTGCGATCGGCGCTCAGCCGCCCCATTCGCAGCAAGCGCGCGATCATCTCTTCGTCGCCAAAGTGCGAGTTGTGCTCAAAGGCTGGTTCTTCGGCGTAGGCAACGCGCGCGGTGTCGACCAGGATGCGCGCCGTCATGCCGAAGACGCGGAAGCGCGAGAGGCTGCGGAGGTCGGGGCCGGCTTGCGCATGGGATGGAGGCTCGTTTGGGGCTGAAGTTTGGGCTATGGATGAAGCTTGGGACTGAGCTTGCTGGGTGAATCCGTTCTCGTGTTCAACCTTTCCTCTCAAGCCTCCCCCTCCCGCTTGCTCGTCCTTGTTGGTGGTTGACTTCTTGCTCTTCTTGCTGCGCGGCCACGCCACGACCTGCGCGCCAGGCCCCTTGACGGGAACGTAAAAGTTGTGCATCCGCCAGCGACTCTTGTGCCAGTTGGTCCATTCGCCCT
This sequence comes from Phyllosticta citrichinensis, assembly GCA_038380885.1. Classification (NCBI taxonomy): domain Eukaryota; kingdom Fungi; phylum Ascomycota; class Dothideomycetes; order Botryosphaeriales; family Phyllostictaceae; genus Phyllosticta; species Phyllosticta citrichinensis. The sequence goes on from JBBWUH010000006.1 coordinate 1,488,630, forward strand.
CATACCACTTTGCCGGAAAGCCTGCGGCCTCGATGCCTGGTCCTGGTTCCCGCTCCGTCCCGAGCCCTGGATTCGTTTTGAGACTAGAATTCGGATCGCCCGCGCTCGCCGCGCTCGACGAAACCTCGTCGTCAGCGCTCAAGAACTTGTGGAAGCCAGCCGTGAACACGGCCGCGACCTCGTTGGCCTGAAGCCGCGGAATCAGCGCCTCTCCGGCCGTTCCCGTCGTGATGCCCGCGGGGCCTAGCTGGCCTGTCGGCCTCGCCAGGTCCTTGGTTAGATATGCGACACAGGGCCGCACGCCCAGCTCAGTGCGCGCCAGATTGGTTGGCAGTTGGCACAGCTCCTCGACGCGCCACGGCCACGGCAGCTTCGCGTCGCTCATCGGCAGGCCGATCTCCTCGCATGCCTCGCGCCGCGCCGTTTCCCAGGGCGTTTCTGCGGCCGAGTCGGCTTTGCCGCCTGGTAGCGCGGCGTGGCCGGCGTAGTTCTTCATGGCGGCGCTGCGCATCGTCAAGACGACGCGGAGGTCGCCTTGCCGGTCAGCGAAGAGCACGATCAGGACGGCGGCGCGGCGCGATGCTGGCACGTTGAAGTAGTTGGTCGGCGGTGGGCGGTAGGCGCGGAGGCGTGATAGAGCGGCCTATTTATGATTGTCAACTTTGAACTCATGGTACTGTGTAGGGGAGTGCGTGCCGCAGAGGCCGGCGTCAGAGTGGCCATGGTTATAACGGGAATGGGTCCATTGCCCGGTTCAATGAAGTCGAAAGCTGTCTCAAATAATATTTGAGCGTCACTTCCCCAGCGCTGATGGTTGGGAGGATCGAACGGCCGCGCGAAGTGCTTGCGGTGAGTGAGTGTTGCGGTTGGTGTTGGGTGGTCGTTGAGGGTTGATGTCATCGGTCCCTAGCCCGCGGTGGCCGCGGGGAATCCCCCTCTTGGCTGTCAGGGCCAGGCGATCTGCCTCGGTTCGGCTCAACTGCCTGTCTGACCTCTCCCAAACAACAACCTCAGTCTACATACACCCATCTTCAGTTCATGTTCATTGGCACCATCCAGCCATGTCGAATCTCCGCTTTGTTCCTGTTCATTCCTCATCCCTGGTCGCCGTTAGCCAAGTCAGATGGATTAGTTTTGAACTTCTAGCTCGTCTACAGTGGCTACGTATGGGTCTTACTAGTGATGGTCCGAGCTCTTCTGGATTGGGAGTGTCCTGCAAGTGGTACCTTCGTGGCGCCTGTGGAACAACACTCCCGCGGTGCCTGCACTTTTTACGTACCTCCGGAGCGTTTTATACACACGCACTTTAGATGCTGGTGCCGACCCCCATCCACCAACCTTCTTTCCCTTGCTGTCCAATCGTCCGTCTCCGTTCTAGCACACAATCGCTGTGGTGTTCCACTGCAACGCTTATCTTCTTCGCGTCCCAAATTTGAGCTAGCTTCCAAACACTGCAGCTTTGTGGCGAACGACCGCAGAGAGTTGTGCAAAGCAATGGACGTGATTTTGTGCGTTGAGTGAAATGTACGCTCCCCGGACGCAATCCTGAACGCAATCGTGTTGCGGAGAGACGGCTTGCGGAATTTCCGCCTGCAGCATTTCCCCAGGGCTCAGCTTCCTCTCAACCTTTTTTCTACCTCTACAGACTCGTATTTTGTAACCCAGCGGCTAAAGCTCTAATTCTCTCTACCTGACCGCAGGCGTGCATGGATGACAGACCTTGACCCGCCACTGATTATTTACTCAACGAAGTACATATAAGCGCCTCTCGATTCTCCACTCCTGCTCTCAGTACTGACAGATTCCACAATAACATGGGGAACCGACTGTTTATTGGGCTCGCGTCTCTCTTCCTCCTCTTTTACCTTACACAAGGTAGCTCTTAACGCTCCCTCCTACTTAGCACTGCTAACGGACTACATAGGAATGCCCCTGGACCCAAGATCTCCCCTTGAACGAGCTGTTCTAGAAAAAGGGCAACAAAACTTGTGCCCTAACGACGCACACCCCGCTGCCAAGCATTACCACACATCGTACTGCGCGAGCGAAGCCGTCAGCAATTGGAAAACGAAAAGAGCAGAATGCCTTGACGACATAACGGTGCGCCTTTACTGCGGGAGGCCCAACTTCATAGCCGAATTTCATCAAGATATTCCTTGCGGCGAAGATGAGTTTTGCCTGGAAGATGATGGACGCAATTGCTTGGAGCAGGACCACCAACACATGGCGGCGTGCGTGTTCGCATTCACCCCCAACAACATCGATCCCTTGCACCGCTGCTATATTACGCACCACATTGAGATTGCGACGGGAGCCGTGCTGCTACACGCTCACACGTCTGGCGTCCACGCCAACTGGAAAGATCAACACAGTGGGGTCGCTCACACGGACCTTAGCTACTTTGATGAGCAGCTGTATGGTCCAACTTACGTTGACTTGCGTGTCGTATCACCTTGTTTGACCAAGGTGTACTACTCGCTGTTCAGTGGAATTTGAGCTTGGTAGCTGCGTTATTCTTCAATGCTTAGGCATGTACTGGGAATATGACTTGACTTTTTGCATGAGCTTCTCACTCGACAGCAGTTTTGATCGCACCACAACGTCGCGCTAAGCTGGTCCTAGGTGAGAAGCACAACTCGGGATTAAACTGTCAGATCAAGCCTATAACCAAGCTTTCGTATTTTCATGATTGTCGTACGAGCAGATGTGGTTCCATCTAGTTGGTAGAGCATCTTGGTGGAAGCAAAGTGCCGACATCAAAACCTCGATTTCGGTTTCGGGTTCGCACATCCACTTGACGGCTAGAAAGTATCAGCTGCAAAACACGGCATGGGACCATTTTGAGTGTATCTTGAAGAAGAATGAACAAGCTATTGGATTTACGCCACGGTCCGGCCGAAGCTTGTTGACCCATGCCGACGTCATTGCCGGTCAAGATGCAGGGGTTTCCCTTGAGACAAAACGGATATACCCATCGCGTGACGGTTTCTGCCGAGCGCTTTACCGGTAGACGTCTATCCTATCTGTCTTCACTATACCCGGTTGCTCCACCACCCAAACAACATTCCTATTTGTCCGATAAATTTGCAGCACACAAAGTCTAATCATGATGACATGCCATCCACGACAGTCCTCGCTCAAGTCTCGCGCCAGTGATAACAGTCAAATGCGCCGTTTCCATATCTTTCAGCAGCATTTTCAACGTCAAAAATGCTCCACCTGAATCTACAAGGAGAAATAGAATGAAAAAGACCCACGTCGTGCAATGCCAGTCCACGCTTGCGGGAATTTCTGTCTCTTAACCCCAGGATACCGTGAAATAGTAGGGTGGAGAGGAGGGGAAAGGTGGTTTGCGAGGAGTGGACAGTAGATAAACGGATCGGAGGAGGTGAGTGCTGCCGCCTTTCAACAATTCGTGTTACAGTCATGCAAATGTCCAATCGTCACAGGAAAATTGAAAAAATGCGGCACGGTATCCACGAAACAGTGCCTTCTGTCCTGTGCGTATCTACTTACCCGGTTTGCTCGCTGTCTCTTCGTTTCGCTTTGTTGGCCTGAAATTGTTTGCCGCAAGAGCTTGATCGCATCACTGGCGAGGTGATTTGTGGATAGACTGGTAGCAAGCTAACCATATCGATGGAGTGGTATAAATTCGCCTGGCTGCTCTCCACGGAACGCCCTCCTATGCTGGCGCTGACTGCCTGAGCAAAAAGCAGGCGATTCAACTGCCACTCGTTCTTCCAAGATTCTGCTCGCTTCCAAGCCAGGCTCGGATTTGATTCATCTATCGTGGTCTACTAGCTCTTTTTCGTATCTGTGTGCATGAAACGGAAATGCTCAGGTGTGGATTTATGCCTCTGCGAGGTTGTGTCCTTAGACTCGCATGTTTCGATCCGCCGCCGACTGTGCACTGAAGCCAGGCAGTCTGGCGGACGTTCCAGTCCTGTCTCGTCACTTCTCTTTGTCGCTTTGCGCTCGCACACAACCAATTTCCGCCTTCATTTCGTTCCGCGCAAGCACTGGAGCCTTCGCCAACAATGGCGTCCAACAGCGCCCAGCTCAATGGCGACAGCGCGGCCAATGGACCTGACCAGGAATATCCTAATGGGTTGCAACAGAGGTATCCCTGCTATTGCCTTTCAAATCTTCTTACGTTGACAACAAAAGTGACGCCGAAACCATGGATGGAGGTTTCCAACAGATCAACCTCGACGCGCTGCTGAACACACAGCAAGGGTACGTAGACCTTGACCTACAGCACATTCAAAAGCTGACAATCCTCGGAAGCAATAACGTCGAGCCTGGCGCCGACAGCTCCCATGCTTCTTCCATGCCGCACCACATCTTCCAGCACCACATCAGGAGCCTGATCGATCTGCAGACGGAGCTCAACTCCCAACTCTTCGATCTGCGGCTTGTCTTCGACGCCGACAGCTTCCCTCTTTCGGATGCTGATCTCGAAGGCCACGCCGGTTTCTTTTCCCATCGAATGCCCTCCAACGACCCATGGCGCATCCGTCGCGGCCGTCGCGTTTGGTTTCGCCGCGTACACACCGGTCTAGAGCTTGTGGTTCTTGGCCCATACTCGAGATTGCAAGTGGAACTAGAGGTTCGCATGCAGCTGACCAGGAGGTTTGGTCGTTTCTGAGTACATGTAGCTTGGGCTGTCGCCATGGGCTTCGCGCCCGGTAGGATGTCCGATCCCAGGCCAAGTTTCGCCTGCTTCAAGCGCGTCGCGGGCTGGATCATCCACCGATACACTTGCAGGACGATCGTGGTAGGCACACCAAAATCTGTCTCGGTAAAGAGGTTGCGAACGGATCCTCCTTCTTTAGGCCGTGAATGCTCCAACCTTCCGCGACTGGTAGGCTTCGAATGCTCCCAATCTTCGCTCCTACTTTGAACTCAACAGATCGCTCATAGTCCTTATTGATGGCCTCTTGGACATGTGTACCGATTCTCGTAACGACTTGGAATTGGGCAAAATTGTGTGACTTTTTCCCAAAGACTTTGACGGCAAGACTTTGGCGGCAAGACTTCGGTGGCATGCCGGCTTTCGAGTCAGTTTTCATTCGAGCGATAGTGGCGTTATGGGCACAATTCTGCCTGCGTAGCTTCCAAAAGCTGCTGGAAAAATGTTGAAGGTAATATGGAAGCTTTGCGACCAACAATCAAAAGTCAGGGGTAAAATTGATTCCGATGGACGATGGTCAAAATCGACAGCAAAAGTGTTTAAAGTGCAGCAGGAGCAGCTTCGGCTCGTAAAGACTTTGTATCATAGCTTTCGTGTCTGTCGCATCACCCTTGACGCTGCGGGCGCGAAGTAAGTGTCCTTTGTTTTCCCTCTTGGTGCATGACCACTCCTTGCTGTCTTCCCCCCACACACCCATTTCGAACACTTCGCTTTTTCCTATTAGCACTTTCCCGATGAAGAGACTGCGCGAATTTCCTACCTTGATACTCCCTCAATTCTACGCACTTCTTCATTCATGATGCCGTTTATTCAATCTTCAAGCGTGGCAGCAATAACGTCTCGGCTGACTCAAAGCATCAGTCTCGAGAAAGAAGAGGTTTGTACAGGAAAGAAAGAGATCTATCCGCTAACGAAGTCGCAGTGTTGTTGCCAACGCGGACCGCGACGTCTTCTGTCCTATTTGCTTCCAACATTATGAAGATTGGGTTCTGAGACGTTATGCTATGCCCGGAATATTTCCATACTGGTGGATGATCATTCTTTGCTGCAAAAAAATGTCACTCGCACGAAATTTCGAAATGTTCTATGGCTTCTTAAGCCTTCCCAGGTAAACTTAAACCTTTATTGGCAATTACGACGACTTCTATGTAATCAGAGCAAATCTGGTGTTGTAAAAGACCTATATGGACAGATTATCAGTGATGAGAGATCTGTGGCTCTTGCGAGTGTTAAGAGCGCAGCCATTTTGCGGACGCTTCCCTTCGTTGCGCCCACAGGAGCAAATGGGTGCGCGATGGAGGCACGCCGTCCTGTTTGCTCCAGCGCACGCACACTGCGCCAACACCCAGTAAATATTTGCCAGTAAACATCTGCTCTAACAACCGAATTCCCCTGAACAACTCCTTCGTTCAGTACCCTCGCTCTCACTGCGATCTACCCACCTTGTGGATACCAGGAAAATGTCGGATCACGCTCCAAGTTCCGAACAGCAGCGGCCCAAGTAAGTGCTTTGTGCTTCTATTTTTCCACTGGCTAACCGCCTTCGAATTCAGTGAGCCTACGGTCAACGAGCAACAGGTACCTCAATCTTCAACCTCCTCCTCCGACACAATCGGCCCCTCTGACGGTCATCTTCCACCACAAAACGAGTCAACCTCGGAGGCCAGCGACAACACTGGCGTTGACGAAAATCTGGAGCAGCCTCGCGCGGAGAACAATGAACAGGGTCTGGGAGCTCGCGTCAGGACCCTGATCGACCTTTCAAGGGACGTGATGGTGGAGTTGGTGGACATGCTCATAATGCTCAATGTCGGCCCTCAGCTTGCCATTTCGGACGAGCAGTTGGTGAGAGCAGGATTCACACCAATGACGATTTCACCAAACGCTGGAGACGTTCTCTAAATGCGCCACCATGGACACCAGGGTCGAGGATCGGGAGCAGATGCCAGCGTGAGTGGCCCTTATACGAGAGAGGAGACGGTTTCAGAAACGAGGGCTTCACTGCTTTGGCGCATCAGGTAAGATCCAGCGCTCTGCTCGTCAATCTGTGCTGACTCGCAATCAGATGATCTCTTCGATGGGCACTGAAACGCTCCTCTGCAAGCGAGGTAAATGGAGCTGCTCATCCCCACCTCCAGGACTCTTGATTCCCCCATGAGACTTCCAGGAAAATTCAATGGTCCATCTCAGATCCTTGGTCAATCGCATTCAGAAGCATGACTGCCGAGGAGACTGCTGCCTGCGAAAGCACAAGAGAGATGGAACAGACAACTTGCATCATCCCAAACTCCATCGCACAGAAGAATCAATCAGTGGATTTGGGAGTCGGGTGGAGCTTTTGGAATGAGGACTGGGAACAATTAGTCCTTCATGAATGCGAGAATGACTTCTTCTGTGAAGTTACCAATGTCTTGTCTCGCACGTGATTCTGTGCATTTTTAGGACCTTTCTCTTCGCGACTTGCATCAGCCGCCGATGAGCAGATTCACTAGTACCTCGCTCTACAAGTATTTCCTCCTCCTTCAACCTACTCCACAAACGCAACACCAACAGCCTCAAGTCTCGCCATTCAAGCCTTTCTCTTTCTCAGGTCCACGCTACCCTCTTTACTGCGAGGAAGACTCCATCGTAGCTTACGCTGACCTTTCGTCAAAGGCCGATGTGAGTGACGATCTGTCTCGCAACAATGGCTTTGTTCAGAAGGGCCTCTGCGATGATGGCTTTCTTCAATGCAAACCACGGCCAGCCTGAAAGCTCAGGCGAGTCTGAAAACTCACGGTAAGTCACATATGTCTTCTTGCACACAGAATATTTGATAACAGCCGTTTCCTGGAGTTCCAGCAACCACCCCACGACGCCACTGACGGTCAACAACATTACAATCAACATTTTCGCCTACGGTTCTTTGCCGAGCCAGGATATCGTTACGCTCGACCTCAAGCTCAGCACTGCGACATGCACTGACGACTTTCCCGCAATTCTCCGCGAAATTCTGTGCTCTGGACTCCCTCTCACGGCCACCATCCATTTTTCCAGGAAAACGCCGAGACCAACATTGCCAGACAGGCCATTGAGTCAGGCGGAACCGCCCCAACGGCTCGACTCTTATCTCACAATGAGCTTATACGCTGCTTTCCTTCCCTCAGTTTATCGAATTCAGGCTTCCATATTCTGAAACCGGCCGAAGGCATTCGAGAATCGTTCTTGAGGGTCAAAGAAGCTCGTCAGCCAGGCAGTGGGAGCAGATGGATTGTCAGTGGCCCGTGGACCTTCAGAGAAGCCTGCACTGTGGCTGAGCGAGGGCGCCGCAGTATGCCTGACCCGCGTGTGCCAGAGGAGGATGGGCGGGAGGAGGAATAAGTCGAGGAAACAAGGTCGCCGCCTCCCGCATACGCCCCGGCGTCGACGCAGCAGCTCACACGGTGTTGATGGTCAATTCCAAGCCCCGCCTGTCTTGAAGATTTTGAGAATGTGAGCAGGACTTCGCAAGTGGCGGGGGAGAGTATGAGGGAGACGAGGATTCTGGGTGAAATGCGGACATGGCTGGTTCCTTTTCCACGAGCAATCTAGCTCTGTAGGGTGCCTCAGTCGACTACTTTCCTCAGACTATAGGGCGAGATCGTCCCTGTTTTTAATTAGTTGGTTCGAGAAGAAAGTTGATTTTCGATCAGTCTGGGTGCTTCAAAGTCGGCGAGGTTTGACAGACCTTGGAGTCCGAAGCTTCTTCGTATATTCATGGCTTGGTAGATTTACTGCGTCGCGATTGCTCAAGAATCGGCTTTCCCATTCGATTGCCGTATATGCCGGCCGCCTGTTTTGTTGTGTTTGTTTGCCTGCGAGATGTTAATCTGAAGTGTGCTTGCGCGCCTTCCTCCTCGACTACCGCCCACACGCACACGCAGGCCAAAAACATTCGAGTCTTGCACCTCCGCAACCTCCACAACCTTCACAACCTACACGTTCCACAATCTTCACGACTTGACCACCTACATCTCGTCTTCATCATCACGAAGAAAAACCCTTCTCCCGTCAACCATGTGCGCTGCAAAGAACCGCAAACGCAACAAGAAAGGCAAGAAAGCGTGAGTTTCTCCGGTCCCAAGACAAAACGAGCCACTTGCTGACTGCAAATACAGTTCGAGCACTCCGGTGGCCGTTGCCTCTAAGCCTGGCGACGCATCCGGCCCGGCGCCCTCTACCGCAGCCAACAACCCCAGCCCTCCCGCGGAAGACAAAGACCCGATAGCCCTCGCCAACGAAGTCCAACGCTCACAGCAGGAGCTCCTCGGCCGACTCCGCGCCGAGAATGAAAAGGCGGACGAGATCCTCCGTGGCGCTCAAGCGCTGCAGGCTGATATGCATGCCCTGAGAAACAAACTGAGGGTCTCGGAGACCTCGAAGACTCAGGAGGACGCCAGCAGCCAGCCGGAACGTTGCTCCTGTCCCGTTCAGTGGCCAAGCACAAGCCGCCAGCAGTTGGCGTGGCTGCATCTGGTGGATCGGGAGTTGGGCCACAGGTTCAACCCCGAGGAGCACGGCTTCTTTCGCTACCTCCCCGCTCCAGCAGGCCAGAACGACGACGAGAACGAAGTGTTCTATCGCCACGACAACACCGCCTGCGAGATTTGCGGAGGCGCCAGGTGCAAGGTCAGCGGACCCTGGAACAGAGTCGAAGCCTTCTCCTTGGTGTCCAGGAAGATCTTGGGGGAGTTGATGACGGGGGAAATGTAAGCGAATTACGCCTGTGAAGGCCTGCTTTCTTCATTTGTCGAGATGGACACTGACGAAGCTCTTACCAGGATCCCTATCATGCCACCGTGATGCCCGGAAGAGGCACACCAGCCTTGTTTGTTCCAGGAACGAATGACAACTCCGGCGACAAACTCTCTTACACAGGCACGCATTTGGAGTACATCGGGTTAGACGACAACGCAGGACTTTGGCGGGATTTTGCGCTTGGGAGGAACAACGCCGGCGGGCTTTGGCGAGACTAGAAGTAGAGCTCTGGACATACGTGCCTACCGTAGCTAGCATGTATCAATCAGCCCAAAACGCCTCGACGAGCCCTCTCTATCGTGATGACCCCGGTGCTTACCAAAATCGAGTAGTGTTGGTGATGTGCCTTTGCATCGGCGCCCCCCGGAGCTCACTCGTAGCTTTTTAACACCTCACCATCCGCAGGCAGAAACCTCTATGTTGCTGACCCATCACGCGCGGAGCGCGGATCTCCTTGGTTTGCGAAGTTGGAATTTGCGCGTCAATCAGCCAACGAGCGCGACGGGGACTGTGCGCCGAGGGACATGGGAGTAGTCCCAATCTGTCAACTTCCAACATGACAGCTTGAAAATCTCGAATTGCCGGCCAATCAATGGGCGAGCGCGAAGGGGACTGTGCGTCAAGGGACATGAGCGTAGTCCCATTTTGTCCAACTTCCAACACGGCGTTCAAAATCTCGAATTGCCGGCCAATCAACTGACGGGCGCAAAGGGGACTGTGCGTCTAGGGCGAGCGAAAGGCAAGCGCCTATTCCCAATCGGGAAACTTCCAACATGGCGTTCAAAAATCTCGAATTGCGGGCCAATAGGCAGACGAGCGCAAAGAGGACTGTGCGCCAAGGGTCCAGGAGAGGGTGGTGTCGGTGGAGCAGCTTTACCGCCGGTTCGGAGAGGACCAAGGCCTGTGGATCAGCTACTTCTGCCTGTTGCAGAGCGAAGCAGGAAGACAGCGAGACTTGGTCGTCTTCGCCCTTGGTGACTTGACTTTCTTTCCTAGCACTGGTTTGAAGGTGCGCTGACTTTTCTCAATCGGATTCATGACGACGGGTTGATGGCGGTGACAACTTGAGGCAAAGTGCCCTTCAACACCTCATGTTCCCTGCGGCAAAGCAAGACCGTCCAGCTGCGATGCATCTCCCCAAGGTCGGCGTGCATTCCGACTGACGACGAACCAAAGAGAGCAAAGTTGACGTGACGGAAAAGATTCTTCAAGACCTATCACCTGTGACCTTGAGAGCTCGAATTATTTGGGGTTTCGTGCTGGATCGAGGCGAATATCTTGACTTGCATGTCTGAGACCGTGTAGGAAGTACTTCATGCCTTGAAAAACTGAAAGAAAGATCGGAAAAGGGGAGCGGCAGCATCCAAACAACGCCGACGCAGCAGGGAGCTACAGCAATGCCACGATGTCTTGTTGATAAAATGCCCCAGGGAGGGACGTCTGTGTCCTGCCATCTTTGCGTCAATTCTCATGAAAGCAAATGGAAGAGCATCAAGCTTACCATGTCAACCACTTCGCCGAACACCCCTTCGGCCATCGAGCATCCCCGTCTTACATCCGATGGCCAAAACGGGAGAACCGCAAACCTTCAAGATACGGGCGACACCGACAACAAAGGCGACGTCAAAAGAAGCCGCGACAGTCCGACACCATTACACGCGGGCGCAGAGACCTACGGACCCACATCTGTGCAGAATAGCCCTGCCCTACGTGATGTCTCATCCCACGCTCTTTCGGTGCAATTCTTTGCGAGCGAATGGGGCGTCTGGTTTCGACTCCACTCGTTCCCCACCCCCACCCCCACTCCCCCACGGATTACACACATGTTGGCTCATACATTTTTGTATGTGTGCAGATGTAGGCGTACATCCTGCTGGCGCCATGTGACCGCTGGCGTGGTACGGCGAGCACGTATGTAGATGCGATACCGAAGGGCCAGAATGGAGCAATCTGATCATCCGGTCTGCCGGGCTTATGAGCCGGGACAATGGTTGGCTGGCTGAGGGTGTGTGGGGATGATAGTGGAGACCTTGTGAGTAGTCTCGCAAAGAGAGCGAGACGGAGAGCCAGGCGCGCCGTTTGCGCCAGGAGATACGCATAGACAGGCGAAGGATGGGGTGGGTGCCGAAGCTGTCAGGTGGAGACGATGATTGCAGTCGATGCCAAAGTTAAACGGAGGGGTGCGATGCAAGTGGTGTGTGTGTGTGCTACAGTCGGAGCTGAGTTGCTTTGCACGTAGCTTTGAGCAACGATGGACTCTGAGGGGCCCAAAACTATGCGCGGGGCGTGTGTTGATGTTCGCAGCAAATGAGACAAGCAGGCCCATACTTGACCCGAAAGGCCCAGGCATTCGTTAAGTAGGGATATGTTGGCTCCTGTCCCGTTGCTTCAGTTCGTTAACAAGCTTCCGTAACAGGCAACTGGTCGAGTGACAGAAGATAGGAATAGAAAATGTTTGGGGTTTGACTGGCTGAGAGTCGCCGCAGTGTTGACCATTAGAACCAAGCTTGGAAACATGTTCATATTACGTGAAAGGATGGATCCATGGTCGTTGATCGAGCAAAGGATTCGCGGGCATCGACAACTGCCAACCAAGACAGTCAGTGCCGCGTGTTGGACGATCGACGGCTGCCCAGAAGGGATTGTGCAACAGACCAAATTTGTCCAGGTCGAATGATGGCAAACTGGTGTTGTGGCTACAGGTGACAATCAGTCGGCCACTAAGGCAGGATATCAGCTGCATCAGGCTAGCCGTGTTCGCGGCATCGGGAGGGATTGTGGGGTAAGCGGGCGGCAAGTTGATTGGGTTGTGCACTGAAACGGTGTCATCAAGAAACCCCCAGAGTTCCTAGCACCCGGCCACTGGTCAGGCTAGCTTGGGTTCCCCGGAGGATTTTTTCCCTGATGCCGAGTACACGACGTCAACATTGACGCGTCGTGGCTGGCCAGTCCAAAAGCTCGATTTGGAGCAGAGCTGCTGGAGCCCGACGGCCGAAGAGCGGGACAAGAGGTAGGTAATGGGTGCATCAAGCAGATTCCAAAAACGGCGACGGCCAAAGCATGGAGGGTTTGGCGCCAGTTTGCGGCTGAGATGACTGTCCAGCGTCATGATGCACGGTATGATTCAGGAAGCAAGCTCGCGTGAGGGGTCGCGAGCGCTGAAGGGTGTAGCAGAGCGAATCGGCAGAGGAGGCCGTGTCGAGAGGCAGAATGTGACGGCGAGGGTGGTGAGGGGGTGGAGTATATGGCGGTACAGCGCAGAAGTAGGGTGTAGAGGAGGTTGTGGTTGTGTCGTGGTTGAACGGGAATCGGCTATGGATCCCTGTAGCCGAGCAGCCGTGCGTCACCGGCGTGGGGGTTCTCTCTCTCTTTCTCTCTCTCTCTCGCTCTCTCCCTCTCTCCCCCCCCCCCCCCGCGTCGCCACAGACGACAAACCATCTGGCGAACTGATCCTCCATGCACACCGCGCACCGCCTCATCCTCTGCTTCCGCTCCCGCCGTCTTCTGATGCCTCGTCCCATCGCTGATGGATGAGCTGCATCGAGGTCTCATGACAGTCTCTGCCGTCACTTCTCGCATCACACCTCCGCCGGACCATTCATCGACTGAGAATCACCGCCATGGCAAAGGAAGGCAGGGAGGAAATCAGATGATGGCTACCATGTTCGGTCCCAGCCAAGAGCTGCTCCACCACGTCTCTGCTGGCCCCCACGCTCCAGTCTCCCTCCGCGAGATCCCCAGCTGCCGGGATTCCGCAACTTGTCAACCATCTCCTCGAGCCTGTTCCAAAGCCATCCCTCCCGTCTCAATACCTACTGCTACACCGCCAAGAACTAGCAGTGGCTCATCTATTCTTGTGCCTCGCCGCTCGGAACGCTTCAAAACACTTGGTCTCTTGGTCTCTTGTCAAGTAGCGGCTCCGCTTTGGTGATACTATGGTGATCTTAGCTCCCGAGAAGACGGCTTATCTTTTCGGGTTGTACCTTGATGCCAGACTGAGCTCCACTCCCTCTGTTGTTCATGCTGACCCCCACGCTGCTTCCACTCTAGGAGTTCGTTTAGGAAGGGCTTAGTGCTGTCTTCCCTGTCCCTGGTACCACTGTTACAGCCTCCGAGTTCCTTTAAAGCACTACATCAATCCCCAACCCATTCCCAGGGTTTTCTTTTCTAACAAACACCCGTCGCCACATGTGGTAGTTGCTTGAAGGATAGACTTCGAACATCTTTAAATACAAACTACATGTCGCCTCACAAAAACAATCCCTCGCCTGTTCACGTGGTCAACATGACTGGAAGCAACACTCCTGCCACCTCGCGGATCGTCAACAACCGCGGACGCCGTCCTCTTCCACCAGGTGTCTACGTCCCTACCGTCGCTTTCTTCGACCCCGTCACTGAAGACCTTGACCTCGACACTACCGCTTCCCATGCCATCCGGCTGGCTCAGGCTGGTGTAGCAGGCATTACCACTCAGGGCTCAAATGGAGAAGCCGTTCACCTGTCACATCAAGAGCGGAAGCAAATCACCGCCACCACTCGAGAGGCGCTTGACGCCGCTGGTTTCCCAACCGTCCCAGTCATGGTTGGCTGCGGTACGCAATCAACTCGGGAAGCCATCCAGCTTTGCCAGGACGCGTACGATGCAGGTGGCGACTACGCGCTTGTCCTCCCTCCAGCCTACTACCAAGGGCTCTTCAACCAAGACTCGGTCAAATCCTTCTTCATCGACGTTGCAACCGCTTCGCCAATCCCGATTCTCATCTACAACTACCCTGGCGCCGTCTCCGGCCTGGACCTCTCTTCAGATGTTATCATTGCCCTGGCCGAGCACCCCAACATCGTCGGTTGCAAACTGACGTGTGGAAATACGGGCAAGTTGCAGCGCATCACGGCTGCCACGCGCTCGTCAACCCTCTCCAAGCCTGGTACGGGATTCCTTTGCATGGGAGGCAGCGCCGACTTCATGCTACAAACCCTCATCGCCGGAGGCAGCGGAGTCATCGGTGGGCTGGGTAACGTCGCTCCCAAGGCTATGGTGCGCATTATGCAGCTATACGCATCGGGTCTGATTGAGGAAGCGCAGACGTTGCAGGAAGTGGTTGCGCGCGGCGACTGGGCAGCCATCCGCGGCGGCATCGTCGGCACAAAGAGTGCGCTCATGTCGTTCTTTGGATATGGCGGCTACGCACGCAAACCTCTGCCCAAGCCCAGCAAGGATGAGAGCAAGTTGTGGCGCGAGGCCTTTGACGAAATGGTCCAGGTGGAGAAGAGTTTGTAAGAGTCAGGTTGGTGGTGTGGATGGTCCGGCAGTGCGCTGACATCACTGGCCATGCGCGGCGCCGAGGCGGCGCAGATGCCCGTGAGGGCCGGAGATCGAGTGCGCGGTACGACGGCGTTTGGTTTAATGGGTGGGTGGGTGGAAGTATCCCGCGTGGGTAGGTTTGCCTTGCCTGGGCTGGCTGGACTACATGTGCAGTGGATGGACAACGGGCGGGCTTGGAATCTTCTTGGACAGCCCGCTGTCAACGCCAAATCGCCGCGTCTATTCACACATCTACCTGCCTACCAAAGCATTTTCTTTGGCTTGTCTTCGTTATCCGTTATCAATGCTTTTGCAATGTTTGGTCCTCGTCCGCTTTTGGTTTTGGACGAAGCTTAAAATGTTCCCTGCATTGATTTGCGCTGCCATGTCACCCCCTTGCGCCTATCACTATTGCTTCTGCCGCTGCTGCCTGATTTAAGCATAGCACGGATTTGCGCTGCGTTGCTGTGTCATTCGACCTGAGTCCAACCAGTCGCCCGATCATTTCCTCTTCCAGTCGCATCCGTATCTCCACGGCATGCGTGTGCTTTGGCATACCCAATGTTCTTTACTCCTCGCTCAACTCCGCCGCATTAAGAGCCTTGCGACGCAGGACGACCATCACAAACAGAAAAAACAACGGCCTGAAAGAAATGGACTATCATCGGCAAAAGCGGAACTGCGCTCTCCATCACTCATCTAAAGAATCACTGCATACATGGACGGTACCAAAAAGGGGAATGAAGAGCAAAAATTGGATTTGGGAGTGGAATGAGAGACTGGATCTGGCGTTTGTCTTTTCGACCTTTCCTCACATGCTCCTCACTGTCGTACTTGGACACCTACATATCACTACTCCAAAAGTTATTTAAAGAACTAGAATGAGATCGGTTACTACTCAACTTTCACACAAACAAAGCGTGGAGCCGACGCCAGATCGGGAGCATGCATCCGTTAACCGACAGGAATTGACTGACGCCGATACAGATTCATGCGGTGTGATGACGGTCTCTAAACTGTCTGAGCTCTTGTCACTGCACAGCTGACTTGTCTGAAGTAGCCGCTCTGCTTAGTTCCAGTTTGCAGGTGGCGGGCCTTGCATCACTGCCCAGTACTTCCCCCGCAAGCACGCTCTTCTCCGCCATACTACACTATGCCATGGCTCTTGGCCACCTTTTCACGCCGCCATCCAGCTGACCGACCGGCAATCATCGAAAGATGGTCACTACCTCCGCCCAATCCCCTCAACGCAACTGGTTGCCTGGTGGCTTCGTTTCGAGGGCGCAGAGCGGCGAGGTAGCGGAACCAGACAGGACTTACGGCGGGACTAGTCAGTTACCGCGGGACGGGCCTCGATTGGAGCGGCGGCCCATCCCGCCGCTCAGCTGGCTCGCTCGTCATCAAGAATCTCTGTTGCTGCAGTGGGCAAGAGGCGGGGTGACGAGTATTCCCTGCGTGGGGGTCCAAACGGAGGAACGAGCGGTGGACTCAGGGCACTCCGTTTGCACCAAACACGGTGAACGCGTCCGCCGATTGCGTCAAGCGCCGACGTCGTTGGATAGCGACTTATCAAGAGGTTCGCGGAGAAGACACGAGGTACAGAGCTGCGACTCGTTGCAGGAAGGCATTGACAAGCGGCGGTCTTATTGAATCATGTCTGCCTACCTGACCTGCTAATTTATGCAGGTGCGTTTAAAAGGTACCACACTTAATTTGCGCGGGGAGTAGGCGCGCGCCTGTGTCTTCCTGTTCTCTTGCTAGCTTGGGCCAAGGAATTGGGCAGGCACGCCTGTATGCATGCGTTATGAGTCTAGATTGCTGCGTTGCTGCTTTTGACTTTGAATTACCGCCAGATCGGTGATGGAGATTCGGGAGAGCCACATTCGGTAGTTTATGCCTCTTGCAGAACAGAGTCCCGGCCGGAGACCATTGAGTGGTGTCGAAGGGTAGACATCAGACGTACGTTGAGCTTCTGACGTTACTAAGAGATGAAAGTGGCGCAGATGGACCCTCATGATGGTTTAGTATTTTCTCTTTGCCTTGGGCTCAAAAGGCAATTCTCCTTTCCCGGATTCTTGTATTGCCTCCTGCATGCTCTTGGGCATCTTTCTTGGGCATTTGCCGGAACTCCCATCTAAAATAGCGGTTATGAATACCCAAGTGGTCGATGCTGCGGCAAGATTATACGTTTTGAGAGGACCATTAGCGGCTTGTAGACATACTGTTTCTGTTCACGTAGTCCGTGTGGCAGGAGATGCCGCGTGTGACTGAGAAGGCTGTATGGTCTGTCTGATACCTAAAATAATCAATATACGCAAGCGCATTGCTTCAAGACGACGCAGCCATGATGCTTCAGTCATTCAATATCAGAAGCCTGACCACTTATTTCAGAGTCAACAGTGAAAATATTCATGGACTTTGGATACAGTTTCGAAGGCACGAATCTGCAAAACCTTCGCGAGCCTCTTGTCCAGATGCTCCAGTACAAGCTCTCCGTAGGACGTAAATTAGCGGTCTCGGTCAGCTGACCAAGAAACTACTGCGTTGGGTTAGTTTCAGCTATAGATCGAATCCTTATTGTCTCTGTCTGTCTACATCGTGAGCGTTGCAAGCCAATTTTATTCCTCAAAAGGGAATCTTTGAGTAGCGGATCGCCAGGGACAAACTGCTAACCCGTAAAACAGACTTCGTCGTCCGGTTGAGAGCTTATTGTCAGTGCCATCCAGACCAAGAAGGGCATGTATGCACCATCAAAAGAACCCGAATACGCTCGGAAAATCTCAAACCTGTATAAGAAGCTTCAACAGCCGGTTGAAAACTTCTTATCTCTCCAATCCAGATCAAGAAGGGCATGTTGAAGCCATGAAGAATCCAAAATCATTCGAGAGCACTCGGATAGTCCAGGCAAACGACGCGAACTGAAGGAGCGACTGCACGTGCACGGTGCCAATGTCGCGATGTGACGTTGCCGCCAAGGATCACGACATGTTGTTTCGACCACGATAAATACCCCGAGATTCCACAGATCAACCCCACCACAGACGCAATGGGGGACTCTCAGGTTGCAGAAGACTTTTGGCTGTTTGGCTATGGGTAGGCTGGCTGTCTTGTGATTTCTCTCGACCATACAAACCGCTGATGCGTTTACAGAAGCCTCATTTGGAAGCCTCCGCCGCACTTTGGTAATCCGGCTAGACCGCTAGCGTTCTTCTGGCTGCCCGCACATCCCAAACGACTGACACACCACAGACGAGCGCGTCCCGGGATACATAGAGGGCTACGTGCGCCGGTTCTGGCAGGTACGTCGAGGATGAAGGCGCCCAGAAGCGGATGGCAGAGAGCCGAGCAGAGCACAAGAGCTAAGAAGAGAAAACCCGCCTAGGCAAGGTACTCCGCCAGCATCGACGCGAACACGTCTGCGTATCCCGCGGTGAGCGCTGACACGTCCGCACAGCCAAGACCACCGAGGAACGCCTGAGGCCCCAGGGCGCGTTGCGACGCTCATCGACCGCGCGCACTGGGAGACGTTGACCGACCACGTTCGTGTCTCCCCTTCCCCTGGTCGACTTAGCGGCACCAACTGACAGCGCAAAGCACAACGCCCCCGTCGAGAGGGTCTGGGGCGCCGCCTACCACATCCCGTCGAGGCACGCCGCCGAGGTTCGCGATTATTTGGACATTCGCGAAATCAACGGATACAGCATCCAGTACACGCCGTTCCACCCTGCCCCCACGGCGGATAACCCAAAGCCGAGCCCCATACACTGCATGGTCTACATTGGGCTGCCTGAGAACCCGCAGTTTGTGGGGCCACAAGATCCGCAGGCGTTGGCAGAACACATACTGAAAAGCAAGGGTCCGAGCGGGGAAAACAAGGAGTACCTCTACATGTTGGAGACTGCTTTGCTTGGACTGAGCCCGGAGAGTGGCGACGATCATGTCACTGACTTGCTCAGGAGGTGTCGTGAGATTGAGGCCAGAGCCATAGAAAGTGTAGCGGCCGAGAAAGGCCAGAATTCTGGCAGCAAGCCACCTGGGGTTGGCACAGAAGAGGTTGAGAAATAGACGGAGTGGCGCAGTAGAGGGTAGCAAGCATCTTGATTGGCGTCAATCGTTGCCTTTTGTCGCGAGAGGGTTTGGTGCAATCGTCCAATCCCCAGTTTGATTCAAAAGCAGCGTTATTTCAGCGCTCGCGTTGGGATCTAGTTTTGTCTTGCACGCTTCCCCAGATCTGTATGTTCCTCTTCAACAAGTGGAAACCGAAGGAATATCATAAACGCTCAAAAGAAACTTTGCCCCCAGGCTCTCGAACTACAACAATATACAGATGGTTTGCCCGTTGCAGTGTCTAAGGCCCACCTCAGTGATCCGTCTCTTACCTGTCGACCTCACCAAACACCAAATCCATCGTACCGATGATAGCGACGGCATCAGCAAGCAAATGACCTCTTGAGACTTGGTCGAAGCAGCCCAAATGAGCGAAGCCCGGTGCCCTGATCTTGCATCGGTATGGCCTCTCGCTGCCGTCGCTGACGAGGAAGACACCCATCTCTCCCTTTGGCGCCTCGATTGCGCTGTACGTCTCTCCGGGCGGGACAGTGTAGCCCTTGCTGTAGAGCAAAAAGTGATGAATGAGAGCCTCCATGTTCTCCTTCATCGCAGCCCTGGGCGGTGGGGCAATCTTGTAATCCTCGACCTTGACCGGACCAGCGGGCATTTTGTTGAGGCATTGGTGGATGATGCGGAGCGATTGGCGGAACTCTTCCATGCGGCAGAGATAACGGTCGTAGCAGTCGCCGTTCTGGCCAACGGGGACGTCGAATTCGACTTGATCGTAGGCGTCATAGGGCTGGCTCTTGCGCACGTCCCAAGGAACACCCGACCCGCGAAGCATGACACCGGTGAAGCTATAGTTCAGGGCATCAGCTGCGCTAACGACGCCAACTCCTTGTGTTCTTCCGGCCCAAATGCGGTTGTCCGTCAGAAGTTCTTCTGTCTCGTCGATGCGGTCGCCGAACTGGGTAGCCCATTGGTAAATGTCGTCGAGGAGACCGAGGGGCAAGTCCTGGCTGACACCACCGGGGCGGACGTAGGCAGCGTGAAGACGGGCACCAGAAACGCGCTCGTAAAATTCCTGAAAAGCATCAATCTCACGTAAATTAAAGCATTGGCGCACCGGGAGAGGCCGGAGCTTACCATGAGCTTTTCGCGCTCCTCGAAGCCCCACAGGAAGGGCGTTAGCGCACCAACATCCATTGCGTGCGATAAGACCGACATCAAGTGGTTCAAGATGCGGGTGATCTCTCCAAACAGCGTCCGAATCCATTTTGCGCGCTCGGGAACCTCAATGTTGAGCAGCTTCTCGACAGCAAGAGAGTAACATTGTTCATTCGTCATCATAGAGACGTAGTCCAGACGATCGAAGTAGGGCAGCGCTTGCAGATATGTCCGGTATTCGATAAGCTTCTCGGTGCCTCTGTGAAGCAGGCCAACGTGTGGATCCGCCCGGACAATCTGTTCACCATTGAGTTCGAGAATCAAACGCAACACGCCGTGCGCAGCCGGGTGCTGAGGTCCAAAGTTGACAGTGTAGTGGCGAACTTTGCGCTTGCCCGCCTCGCCGACGTCGATTTCACTCTCCATAGGTTTGAAGTCGGCATCTGCGCTGACCAGGCGCGTTCCGGGCGGTCCACCTTCGAGACTCTCGGTCGCATAATGCGCATAGTGGCGGGGAAGGGAGGTCGAGAGGCAGCGGGCCGAACGGAGCTGGTGTGGGAGGGCAGTGCGTGGCGTCTGGGAGTGGAGGCACATACGCCGGGCCGTCTGGCCAGCAAAACGAGCAAAGGAAACAGGCATTGTTGCTTCTGAGCAACGCCAGGCCCTATGCAACAAGAGAGTCGGTTGGAGATGGAAAGGGTGAGTGGAGAGGTGATGATGGAGGTGCAACTTAGTAAAGCGAATGATGAGGTCGACGATTGGATTGCCCGAGGGCGGTGAAATCTGGGGCGGCAGAATCGCGGCTCCCGCCCGCGCCATCACAACTCGGAACTTTTTTCGACACTGCCGCTTCTGGTTGTCCAACCACTTTTGCATTCTCGCCGCCACCAACATGGGACAATTCCGAGAGCCGACCAAGGAGGAGCTTGAGGGGCGCAGGGTATGTCCGCTCCACATTGCTGCTGAATCTTCTAATCCGTGCAAAGCTTGTCGGCGTTCACGCTGAGCACGTCTCAGACATAACCTCGACCGATTTCCCGGGCCACTACCCCGGCGAGGACCACAAGTGGGACCTCGAGAAGTTCAAGAAAGTAGGCGCATCACCTTCCAGCACCCCAGCGCTCGGCTGACTCGGCGCAGAGCTTCAATGTCGAATTCCACAATTATGAGCAGTACAACACTCAGTTTTCCCTCGTCGGCATCGACACCGCCGTCGCGAACGCCTTCCGTCGCATCATGATTGCCGAGATCCCAACCATAGCCATTGAGGATGTATACGTCATGAGAAACACCTCCATCATCCAGGACGAGGTATTGGCCCATCGTATGGGTCTCATCCCGCTCAAGGGTAACCCAGAGGCAATCAAGCAAATGAAGTGGTACAAGAAGAAGACTCCTGGAACAGACGAGGAGGACGACCAGCGTACGGATTACAACACTGTGGTCCTCGAACTGGAAGCTGCTTGCGAATGGCATCCGGAGGGGAAAAACATGGCGCGAAAGGGAGAGACGGATCCCAAGAAGATCTTCATCAACTCGAGTGGTGCGGAAAGCATTGCCCCATCACTAGCACTTCTGCTGACTTTACTCCAGTCTATGCTCACCAGATCAAATTCCTTCCTCATGGCAAACAGGTGCAGCTTTTCGACGGCGAAAACGCCATCCAGCCAGCGTATCCAGACATTTTGATCGCAAAACTGCGGCCTGGTCAGTCAATCAACCTCTCGATGCACTGTGTCAAGGGAATCGGTGCCGACCACACCAAATTCTCTCCCGTTGCGACCGCCACGTACCGATTGCTGCCGCATATCCAAATCACCAAGCCCATCATTGGCGCTGATGCGCACAAGTTCGCGCGATGCTTCCCTCCCGGCGTCATTGAAGAAGTCCCAATTACCAAGGAAGAGGCCAGGCAAACAGGCAGCGGATACGAGGGACACGAGGGCGAACCCAAGGCAGTTGTGAAGGACCCGTTCAAGGACACCGTGACAAGGGAATGCTTGCGCCATGACGAGTTCAAGGACAAAGTCAAGCTGGGACGTGTGCGGGATCACTTCATCTTCAGCGTCGAAAGCACAGGCCAGTTTGATTCGGACGACATCTTCATCCAGAGTGTCAAGGCTCTCAAGACCAAGTGTCAAATCATGAAGAAGAACATGGAGAACTTGATGAGGTAGTTTGGGAAAGTTTCCAATCTCATCATGTTTCATTGAGCCTTGCATAGCTACGGTGTTTTGGAGTCGGATAGGAGTTTCTTTGCGTGGATTCTAGGCCAGGTTAGGCAGGATTCTGGTTGGTTCAAAAATCTGATATCCATGGTCAGATAGAGAGTGGAGCTTAAGCTTGGGGTTATTGGCGACCCCTCGCATCTCTAGAGGCCATTGAGGCCAGTCTCATTTGATAGTAAGCAAAAGCTCTGAAGGCATCCACTTTACACATTACCGATACCTGAGTGTCTGTAAAAGAAGCAAACAAAGCTGAAAATTGCAACCAACAAAGCCAGCTCCAAACATGCGTGGGACTAATTCCAAGAGGGGTGAATGCTTGCCATTGACAGTCATTGCTATAAGCCACGCATGGAACCTTGCTCGCCACGACCAGGCCCGACACCATACTCCCAATTTATCCCAACCATTAATGCCCGATATCCCCAGTGCAATCAGTCAGTCAGTCAGTCAGTCAGTCAGTCAGTCAGTCAGCTATGCTGCGGCCAGCCGCTCCTCCCGGGCCCAACCGAAAAATTGTACAACGAAGAAAGTCTAAAGAAAACCTCCCGGGAAAGCAAGCCGGTAGTCTTTTCGAGGTAAAGGTGGTGATGAGCCAAAACACGTCAGCTCAAACACGAGGGCGAGACGAGATGGTTGATGAGCGCAACTGATAGTCGGAAAAGGTCCTGAACACGCACCCAGATCTAGGTGGTGCACCATCAGAGGTCGCCCAAAGCCTTGGCTCGCAGCTCCTCATACCTGGTTCCATCCCACCTCTGGCGCTGCCAGCCCCTCTCCCTGCCCCTAAGGATGCGGGCAGCGCGCTCCTCATCGCTTATATTGCGGCTGACGGGCTCAGGCACAGCAACAGGATGGGAGAAGCCATGCGCGGCGGCGGCAGCAGGGCTGGAGGACGCGACCAGGTGCTTGCGCGCGAGCTGCACCGAGTCGACGTGGCCCAGCAGCATGGCATGGAAGGCGGCAAGCTCGGCGTTGTAGTGCAGCACGCGGGCGCGGTGCTGCTCGGAACGCTGGGCATGAGGCGAGTCGTCGTCTTTGGCCAGGCGCGCGCGCAGGGCGCTGTCCATGAAGCCGGGGTGCTGATGATCGGGGGTCATGGGGATGGCGGCCGTCGTCGTGGTGCTGTTGTATGTGGGACGCGGACCGACGGGGGGCGACGTGGCTGTCTGCGTGCGCTGGTGCGTCGGCGTCTTCAGGATGGGCGCAAGAGGTGTCTTGTCAAAGGGTGGTGTCATAGGCGGCGGCTCGATTGATTGCGGACGCGACCTGAATGCAGTGGGCGAGCTGGGGAGCTTCTCTTGGTCCAGTTGCTGAGAGGAGCGGTTCTTGCGGATGCGGAGAGGCGAGGGCTTCTTGACGCTGGGGTGAGCTGCGTAGTCGCTGTCGGAGAAGGCGTCGACGTGACTCTTGAGGCCACTGATCCAGGAGAAGACCGAGAGAACAGAGTCGCGGCGAGCGTCACGGGGAGTAGGCGTGCGCTCTTCTGACTTGCGCTCATGCTGATTCTCCTTCATCGCCGTACCGTCTGAATACTTCAACTGGGCACCAACAAGACCGGTGCTCGTGAAGTGCACCTTGGTTGTCTTCGCGGGCTCATAGTCCTGTTCGATTGAGGTGGGCGCGGGCAGAGTCGTCAAGGCCTTTTGGTAAAGCTCTCCGGCTTGCTCGAGCATGGGGTCCTTGGCTCTCGACCGATTGTGCATGCTCCGGGCAAGTGTATCGTAGGACACTGCAGCGTAGAAGAAAAGGTAAGATCTGACAAGAGGATGAGCCTGAAGTAATGAATGTCAGAGCATGTTCAATGCGGTCAAGTTTCAAGGGAACAAACATCGCGACACTTCTCGTCCAAAAGCTTGGTGCAATTGATGGCACACTGCCTGTAGCGGCGCTCGAAGTAGAGGTGCTTGACGGAATTCAACGACTTGCGCAGGTCCTGCTCGTTCTTGTTGCCTGTCGCATTGGGGAGCTTAAACTTGGGAGCGCCCAGAGGACTGCAGGCGCTGAACGAAAAGCTCTCCATTGCCGCCACAGCAGCAGCTGACAGGTTTGGCGAACGGTCGACAGAGGCGACTGGGGTCGACATGTTCCTGTTCATGTTGAGGCGCGTCTTTGTTGTTGCTCCGTTGCTAGGAGCAATTGTCAAGGTAGACATGGTGGTCCAGATGAAGCACTGAGCGCGGTGCGGGACCGTCTTTTGGGGGACCAACGACTATCCACGAAATTCTCCTCGAGCCAAGGCAAAAAGGCAGCTTTGCATGAAATACTAGCCAAACAGAGCAGCGTGATTGCCAGCTGGTTCAGCTCAATGATGGGCGCTACACGACTGTCTCGGGTCCCGAAACTACAGTGTTGTCACTAGTGGCTGTTCTTTCAGTTTTGGAGTTGGGCCCCAAGGCAGCCTTGTTTTGTTACAGGTGAATCCGTGTGAAGACGGTTCTGAGGGCTCCAATTAACAGTTGAAACACTGTTGAATGTCATAGTAGCTAACCGAACGTGGATTTGCATTGAAGTCTTGGTGAACGGTTTGGTGATGGCACAAATGTCAGCGTATAGCTTGAGAAAAGGGTATCCCTGCCCGATTCGACGGATGAAGCATGAGCTTACGCCGCAGTGGCATGGAAGCTTCGAATTTTTCTGGCCAATGGATTCAGCTCCGCAAGACTGGCCAGCGACTCGTACCGCATATGGGCTGGACTGCAAACAAGCTTCTCCATGATTCGCTTTGGCCCGAAAATACATGCACGAAAAAAGACTATATGGAAATGGTGGAGCCCAGGCGAACCTTGCCAATGCGGATAGGACGGACAGAAGGCCTTTGACGCTTTAGTCGTAGTCGTCCGAAACGCATTCTAGGTATTGTCCCGTTTCGAATGCTTACTTACCTACGTGGCATGGGCGAAGGTCCTTGCGCTGTTCCAACGTCTCTCGCAAGAGAAGTTTCCCCGTCTACCCGGTCACGATGACGTTGCGTTGGGACGCGGCCTTCTTTCCCGTGAGCCATGCCATGCCACCAGCAGCCGACAAGGCTAAAACAAAACTTGAGTTCAAGACTAACTGGGGGACAATGGCTTGGCCCTCTGTGATGATCGAATGCTTGGGAATAGAACAGCCCAGATGTTTCAAGGACAGTCTTACGTCACCCGGCATTCCTCCTGCCCGAGTGGAGTTCTTGATGGATTCGTACGGCTCGAAATTTCCCAGGCGATGCTGGATACTGACACAGCAGGATGTTGTTTCCGGAGCTAATGAACGGCGATAGCGAGGGCTCTTGGGAATGCCAGAACCGATTGTCTGGTCTATGGGTTTTGGTCGATTTGCCCGGACTTGGGCTTCTATAAGTGAATCGCATCCGCGGCAGCACAGCAAAAACCTGGACATTATCGGGGACAACAGCCACGGAATCATGAGCTCGAACAGGCGAATACTTTACCAACATGGGATATCAGAAGCGCTGGTTATATTCTACGTACACGTCAAGTGCCTCGATCGAGCTCCAGCTAATGCAGCATCGAAATTACCAAATGCCAACCGTCTATTCCTCAGAAGCAGCGGCACCAGTGATAATTTCAACCAGCTCACCAGTAATGACGGCCTGGCGAGTGCGGTTGAAGAGAATCTGGAACTTGTTGATCATGTCACCGGCGTTCTTGGAGGCATTCTGAATATGAAAACGTCAGCTCAAGCCCCCACTGGTAGTTACGAATTCTACTTACGTCCATGGCGTTGCGGCGAGCGGACTGCTCGCAAGCGTGGCCCTCGGCCAGAGCCTAAAAATTATTAGCCTCATCTGTCCGATCCAGGATCATCGGTCAACTTTACCCAGAATAACGAGTTAGCCAGAGCGTATTCACGGAGGTTACCAACGACCTCCTCGTCAAGCTCAAAGGCAGAGATGTTGCCTGCGAAATATCAGTGATGGCCCTTTCCAGACGGTATTCCACTACTAACTCGACTGCAGGATGGCGTCCTCGGAGTGGGCATCAATGATGGTGGGCTCGTAGCTCTGAGCATTGACAAACTTGTTGTAAAGAATCTGGACCGAGTCGTATTTGCCGGGCAGAAGAGAGACCTGGTCCGCAATGGCCTGGGCGTCCGCGAAAGTAGGAACGTCCTTTCCGACACCGGCGAAGCTGAGCTGGATGTTCTTGGCGCTACCTCTGGAAAGTTGCGCCTTGCACTTCTCGCCGAGGATGACGAGCTCGGTGTTGGGCTGCTGGGAAAGCAGCTTGCGGGTGAACCTGGACAGACCAGAATGAATACCACCGCAGAGACCCTTGTCAGAGCTGCAGACAATCAAGAGGGACTTCTTGTCCTCCGACTCGGTCGGCTTGGTCTCAGCCTTCTCGAAGACTTCGTTCGAGGTGTTTCCGTAGACGCGCGAGGACTCCATGGCCCTGGTAGCACGGGTGAGCTTGGTCGAGGCGACGATTTTCATGGTCTTGGTGATCTTTTCGATGTTGCGGATCGACTTGAGACGGCCCTCGATTTCGCGGAGCGTGGCATAGCCAACGCTGGGGGCGACATTGAAGGTCGCAGGCCTGCCAATTGCGAGGTACTGTTAGCATCGGGATGGCAATTGATGTCGAGAGCCGGGCAGAGGGAGGGGTGTTGAGGGTCGAGAGGCATACTGGGCGGCGATGGCGGCGGCGCGCAGGGCCGGACGGGCAGCCCTCGAGAGCATCATGGCGGCCGTAGACGTGGCGGAGGGGAGATGGATGGAGACGATGGCGGCAAGGTTGAGGTGCTCCGGCTAAGTGGACAGACGAAGAAGCTGTGATGCTCTCCAAGCGTGATTTCCAAGGTTCCGTTCCGTTAGCGTCCTTGTCACGTGTCCGGCCTCTGGCATGCCCTGCACTGGCTTGCCCTGTTAAGCCAGTACCTCTTCTCTCTCTTCTTCCTCCCTCTTTTCTTCCCCCAAATCCTCTTCACCCACGTCCACTCCACCCTCTGCTGCTCGCCACCATCCACCGCCTATCGACTTTGTTCCTGGTGCGCGTAGGCTTCCGCAGCCGCCTGCCCACCAACCTTCCTCATTCGACACCATCAATTTCGCGCATCTTTGCTCGACTCGGCGCCACCCACCGCGCCGTTGCAGCTGAGCGAAGGCTTCGATTCGAGCTCCCACCCGCCCCCAACGTCCAGCGACGTCGACAGCCTCGCACCATGTCTGCCTCCGACAGCGATACGCCTCTCGTCAAGGGCAAGACCAATGGAGGTACGTCTCGTCTCACTGCGTTCGGCTGAGGCGCACCCTCACTTCGCCGTCCACCCTCCCGAGGCAGGCGCGTGCCTCGACTTCACTCACACTCCCTCGCGCAATCCATCTCATCATTGCAATTCAACTGACATGACCCCAGCCGTTTCTACGAGTACCATTCCCAAGAGGGTCGACCGAGACATGGACAAGGAAACATCCGTCTCCAACGGTCAACTCGAGCCCGGCCTCTCAATTCGCAACGGACCCGTCGCGGAAATGGACGTAGACGGCTCAGCTACGAATGGAGCGATGAACGGCAAACGCAAATCACGCGCCAGCATCAATGGCGCTTGCTACAAGGAGGCCTTGAGCTCTTCAGACGATGACGACGATAAGCCTCTGGTGCGTCCTCTCACCCCCGTTTGATTCATTCCGCTGACTCTTCCTCCAGAGCAAGCGGCGCAAGACAACCGTTCCAAAGGACGCCTCCGCAGGCGCGTCGGATTCCAACAGTGATGTCCCTCTGGCCCGCAATGCTGTCAAGAAGCCGCCGAAGGTGAAGCCCGAGGATGTCGGAGAGTCTGACTCGGACCAGCCGCTCGGAAAGAAGCTCGTCGCTGCAAAGAAGAAGATCGAGAACCAGGCGGAGAAGGAGGCCAAAGCCATCCGGGCCCAAGAGCGCAAAACTAGTGTCAGCAAAAGAAAGACGAAGAAGGCCGAGAGCGAGAGCGACGATGACGTTCCTCTTGCAAAGAAGAAGAAGCCCGCGGCTAAGAAGGCTTCTAACGGCGTCAAAAAGGAAGAGTCGGACGACGATGTTCCTCTGAGCAAAAAGGCCCCGGTAGCCAAAAAGGGTGCTGCAGCCAAGACTCAAGCACCGGCCAAGAAGACCGCCAAGGGCAAGGCTGTCAAGAAGGAAGAAACTGAGCAGGATGAGGAGGCAGGACTGGAGGAGGAGGAGTACAGGTGGTGGGAAGCACCCAATCACAACGACGGAAGCGTCAAATGGACAACACTTGAGCACAACGGTGTCGTCTTCCCTCCCGAATACGAACCGCTTCCCGGACACATCAAGATGAAATACAACGGCGTTCCGGTCTCCCTCCACAAAGATGCCGAAGAGGTTGCCACATTCTTCGGCTCAATGCTCAATTCGACACACAACGTGGAGAACCCTACCTTCCAGAAAAACTTTTTCCACGACTTCAAAGAGGTCCTTGACAAGACTGGTCATGCCAAAGGTCCCAAGGGCGAGAAGATCAAGATTGAAAAGTTCGAAAAGTGTGACTTTCACGACATCTTCGCATACTACGATGCCCAACGTGAGGCCAAGAAGGCGTTGCCTGCGGCTGAGAAAAAGGCTCTAAAGGCCGCCAGGGACGAAGCTGAAGCTCCCTACATGTTCTGCATGTGGGACGGCCGCAAGCAAAAGGTTGGAAACTTCCGCGTTGAGCCTCCTGGACTGTTCCGTGGGCGTGGCGACCACCCCAAGACAGGCAAGGTCAAGAAGAGGGTCCTGCCAGAGCAAATCACCATCAATATTGGCAAAGAAGCCCGAGTCCCGCCGCCGCCTGCCGGTCACAAGTGGAAGGAAGTGAAGCACGACCAGACTGGAACGTGGCTCGCCATGTGGCAGGAAAACATCAATTTGGCCTATAAGTACGTCATGTTGGCAGCCAACTCCGACATCAAGGGCCAGAGCGACTACAAGAAGTTCGAAAAGGCCAGGGAGTTGAAGAAGCACATTGACAGGATCCGCAAAGACTACACGCGCGACCTCAAGTCCGAAGTCATGGCAGACAGACAGCGCGCCACTGCTGTCTACCTCATCGACAAGTTTGCCCTGCGTGCGGGTAACGAGAAGGGCGAGGACGAAGCTGACACGGTCGGATGCTGCTCACTCAAGTTCGAGAACGTGACGCTCAAGCCGCCGAATAAGGTTGTTTTCGACTTCCTTGGAAAGGACAGCATCAGGTTCTACGACGAAGTCGAGGTCGACGCTCAGGTGTTCAAAAACCTGAAAATCTTCAAGAAAGCTCCCAAGAAGGATGGCGACGAGATTTTTGACAGACTGACGACCTCTGGCCTCAACAAGTACCTCACCACGTACATGCCCGGTCTGACTGCCAAGGTATTCCGCACGTACAACGCGTCGTACACTATGGCGACCCTGCTCAAGGAGATGAAGTCGACCGGAACGATTGCGGAGAAGGTCAAGGACTACAACGAGGCCAACCGCAAGGTGGCAATTCTCTGCAACCACAAGCGCACTGTTGCGGCTAGCCATTCGGCGTCGATTGAGAAGATGCAGGAGAAGATTAATGGTCTTCGATACCAACAGTGGCGGATCAAGCAGATGATGATCGACGTCGATCCCAAGATTAAGAAGAAGAAGGGAGCCGAGTACTTTGCGCTGCCCGATGACTTGACGCAGGAGTGGGTCGAGGCGCACCAGAAGGCGCTGGTTGAGGAGCAGCGGGAGAAGATTCGGAAGAAGTTTGAAAAAGACAACGAAAAAAGGGTTGCCGACGGAGAGAAGGAGATGAAGCCCAAAGAGCTTGAGGAGCGTCTCGAAGTGGCGGACGAGATGGAGAAGAAGTTCAAAAAAGAAAACAAGACAGGCAAGGTTGAAGCCGAGGGCAAGGGAGCGACTGTGGAGAAGCTGGAGAGCCAGGTGGAGAAGCTCCACACTCGTATCGAGACTATGAAGGTCCAGATGGAGGACAAGGACAATAACAAGGAAGTCGCGCTGAGCACCTCCAAGCTCGTGAGTTTTTGGCGTGCAGCAAGCGTGGATGATTGCTAACGTTGGGCAGAACTACATTGACCCCCGCCTCACGGTCATCTTCACCAAGAAGTTCAACGTGCCGATTGAGCGCTTCTTCTCCAAAACGCTGCGTGAGAAGTTCGACTGGGCCATCAAGTCGGTCGACGAAAACTGGGAATTTTGATTTGGACACATTAGACAAAGACACTTGCTTTGACGGAGTTTGCGGAGTTGATGAGAACGAGCATAGCGGTGAAGGCAGCGGGCGGGACGAGTGCCTCGTCGGAAAGTACTAGGAGTGGTAGCCAAAAGCGAGCGGTGGTGGAGAATGGGGGTCGCATTGGGGAAGGGCTGATTTTCGATGCATAGCGAGCAGTGGCACTGAGCTACAGGAGGCGTTTGCTCGAGAGAGGCCAATTGCTGAATATCTGGAGGAACTTTGGTTTAGCGACTCGGCTGGCGGAAGGACGCGCGCCCAGTGCCCTCCACACTCTGGGGTAGCAGCCGAGCACTATATGGATATCTTTATCTGCAGGCACGGGACGGTCGTGATGGATGTCTGCATGGCGAGCTTACTTGGTGGAATAGTTCAGTGGAGATGACTTGTATACAGCCACATATAGAGAGAAAAGCAAATGTTAGCCAAGGTCGGTCTATACATATGTTCGCCTTGCTGGATGCATGAGGAATAATAGGTGGATAAGAGCAGATGGCAGGGGTCCTCTGGGGATGCACGTGCTCCCGCCCTTGAGTAGCATGTGGCACAGCACAGCACAGCACAGCACAGCACAGCACAGCACAGCACAGCACAGCGAGCAAGAAGGAAAGGGAAGACGGGATAGGTAGACTATGGAGTGTAGCTGGTTGGTTTGTCGGATATCAAAAATCTCCTCTGGAACCTTTCGTCGTCTACACACGCGTACAGATTGTGGATGACGATGATGATTTATGTCGACGGGGCAGGGGCCGCGTGCTGCGCTCTCTCATGCTGCGCAAACGACGGGCGAGAAGCTCAGACGTGGATTTTTACAATACCCACATGAAACAGCATGGTGCCTCGCCCATGAAGAGCAAAGGAGTGAGGCGGCGGTGAGGGCGAGGCTGTTCGAGCTCCAGCAGCTGCATCGGGTGGTCGAATACCTGGGAGTGGACGGCGGATCCGTGACGCGCCCAAGGAAGCGCGTCAGTTGCGGACTGAACAAATCTTCGCTGCACCTGAGCGACGGCCGCAATGGGCGACGGGGAAATTTGGTGATCTGCTGTCTGTCCTCAGCGTCAATTAAAGCAATACGCGACCCCCTCCGCTACCTTCGTCTCGTACCTGAATCATCCCTCCCCTTTGCTGCAACCCGCCTTATCCCAGCGACCCCGACACACGACACCACGGCCGACTGACACTCGCCAATTGTTTCGTTGTTTCAACCTCGTCAAATCCTCTTGCTGCCCTTTAGATTCCTACCTTTTTCCTCTTTCTCGGCGGCGCTCTCGTCTTCGTCGACAGCTTTCCCAGATTCTTGCCCCTCCTCCTCGCCAGCGCCCTCGCCAGCGCCGCGTCGACTCCCGCGACTGCTCCGGTTCCATCTTTGCCGCAGACTCGAGGCTCTACTCCTCACGACACTCTCCACCATGGGCGAGCCCGCGGATAAGCCTTCGGTGCTGATTATCGGCGGCCTCGGTACGTTGCCATCTCCATGCACCTGCCCCTCCTCCACAACCACCACCACCACCAAGGCCACATGCTAACCCCCCCTCGATCCTGCAGGCTACATTGGCCGCTTTCTGGCCAAGCACGTCCACGACAATGACCTTGCCTCCGAGGTGCGCATCGTCGACAAGCACCTGCCCGAGCTCGCATGGCTTGCGCCAGAATTCTCCGAGGCCTGCTCCAAGCAAAAGTTCATGCAGGCAGATGCGTCCCGGGAACGTGAGTGACACGAGGCATTCAAGCGCAAGAGGGTTCGTCGCTAATGCTTGCCGCCTGGCCCACGCAGAATCGCTCGGCCGCATCTTTGACCGCGAAAACGGACAGCCGTGGGACTATGTCTTCAACTGCGGCGGCGAGACGCGCTACTCACAGGAAGACGAGGTCTACAAGGTCCGCTCGTACGCCCTCTCCATGGCCGTCGGTCGCGAGGCGGCCAAGCGCAAAGTCAAGTGCTTTGTCGAGCTGAGCACAGGCATGGTCTACAAGCCAGAAGGCTCGCCGAGAAAGGAGACGGACAAGCTGAAGCCATGGTTGAAGGTGGCCAAGTGGAAATTGCAAGCTGAGGAGGATCTTTCCAAAGTCGAGGGTCTCAACCTCGTCATAATACGTCTGCCACACGTTTACGGGCCCTATGCGAGCAAGTTCTTGGCTACAGTTCTCTGCATGGCAAGGGTCTACCAGGCGTTGGAGAAGGAGATGAAGTGGTTGTGGAAGGACGAGCTGCGGTCCAACACTGTGCACGTCGAGGACGTCAGCAGAGCACTGTGGACTGCCGCCAACTGGTACGCGCAAAACAAGAAGACGCAACCCGTCGTCTTCAACATCGTGGACCACACCGACACCTGTGAGTTTCTACTGCGCCACAGCCTCAGCCCCCAGCCTCCCCTTTTGCATTTTCTGAGACGCGTTTCGGAAGATGGCATTTGGCAATTTGTCTCGCAATTGTCGCTAATGCTGGGGTTACAGCGCAAGGAATCTTGGCCGACTTAATACACGAAACCTTCAACATCCCAACCGGTTTCCACGGCACTCTCATCTCGGCATTTGCCCGGCTGAACCTGGAGCACGTTGTTGACGACGTTAACGACGAGACGCTGGATCCCTGGGCGGACCTGCAAGAAAAGGCGGGCATCTCCAAGTCAGGCCCGCTGAGTCCATTCATGGAGAAGGAGCTGCTGAAGGACACGGACCTGAGTCTGGACGGCAGCTTTTTCGAGAAGGAGACTGGATTTGAGTGAGTGCCTACCTTTCTCCCGTGCGTGGTTGGGCATTAGTAACTAACGGTTCTTTGAATAGGTACAAACACCCCAAACTGACCAAGGAGGAACTGGAGAAGGTGATAGAATCGTACAAGCGGATGAACTGGTGGCCGTAAACGTTATACCCGATTTGATCCAATGTTGTTTGCTCTGCTTGTCCCCTCGCATGTCATTTCTTTACGCATTAACCTAGCACTTTCTCTCCTTCTTGTCTTTTCCCTTTTCACTCTGTAACACTTTGTTTTGTACAAGATCCCTTGCGCTACCTCATCATTCCCTCGGGCATGCGCTGCTTTCTCCCGTAGTGGAGGAGAGACGACTGTTGTAGTCCTCATCGCCGAGCACAAGCCATTCAAATCATGTTGGTACGGCTGTTACATCATTTTGTCGTTTGCGTCTAGTCTATTTTCGGTTTGTGGATTCGGCTTCAGTCAGCACCTCATGGTGCCATCCATGGGCCAACTTGGACGGCCACCTCAAGTCTTTGGGACGCGTTTAGTAACGTCCGTCCGGAATCAGAAAGAGCGAGAAAGACAGGAGGCGGGCAAGGAATGAAGAGGAACAGGGAGAGGATCGGCGAGGACTGTATGTGGGCGAAAGGATAGAGACGATGAGCGTTTTCTTGCTTGTATTGATATTTGTGAATACTCGGTCGACTCTCTCATCTTCGTTGTGCGGTCTACCAGTCTGTCTCTTTTCTGTCAGCCGGCCGGCCGGATGGCCAGTCGTTCGGCAATACGAACAGGAGAGGTGACGAAGTATACATGGACTGTCGACACGACTCGTAAGTAAATGGGCAGGTAGATACGTACAGTTGCCTTACGAGCAGCCAGCCAGCTACATGTAGGTAGCTACAATATAGTGTACAGTACATGATGAGAGCTCTGGGTAAGCAAGACGCTCAACCATTGATTGTTATCGAACGCGGAAGAAGCACGAGATGGGCGGTCCAAACGAGTAGTAGTAGGTCTTATGCAGAGGAGGAGTACGAGGCAAGCAGTCCTCTCCCCCGTGACCCTCTTCGACACTCGAGCATATCCTACATGGAGACTGATCCACATTGGCGCTGCCGTTGCGGGCATTCAGCCATTCCACGGGTCTTGGGTTTTGATTTCACTCTTTCCCGTCACAAACCTCATTCAACCAAGTCAAGCATCAGACGAGCCGCGAGAGGCATGCCCTCATGTCACACCCCTTTATCTCATCATGCAACATCACAATCACAATCCGCATAGGATGTATCTCGACGTCTCGGCCTTTTCTGATTGTTCGTCTCGCTCTGCTTCTACATGCATGCTGGTTGCAGCCTTTTTGTGTGCTGTGCCGCAGCCACCACGCCCGCACTCAGCGGACGGACGACGGACGATTGTTGGCCGTGTCCGCCGCACCGGCAAACGGCGATAAAGGGTGGAGATGGCGTGCGTTCACAGTCTACATCCGTGCTAGGTGCGTGATGGGCGCTGGGATGGGCTCTCGGGTCCGGGCTCGGGATTCGGGAAATGGCATGAGAGGACTCGACTGGACGAGGCTGGAAGTGTATTTTTAGGGGGACGAGTGGGGACGCTTTGTGGTGAGCAGTGAGAGATGGGGGGGGGGGGGGGGTGGTAGGAGCGGAGAGGAATGGGGTGATGGGAGGGAACGAGGGGCATGAGGTTGGAGAGTTTGGAGGAGGATGTGTGGATAGGTGAAGTGAGGACCTGAGTGCTTCTCGAGTCGGAGAGACGGTGGACGGTAGTAGTACATGTACTGTAGTAGTGGCGGTGGTGGGAAAGAGGCGGCTGCCACACTCGGGGCCAGCCGAGGTAGCCGAGGCCAATATGTACCGATTCCTCGTATGGACAGCAGCCATCCGTACCGCAGCTAGCTAGGTGTATTTCCATAGTTAGGTACAGGCCGCGGGCGGCGGACGAGGGGGGGGGGCAAGGGGGACAGGTCCTGGACTGCGGGCGGTGCGGTGCTTGCGTGCGTGCGTGCGTGCGTCTGCTTTGGATGAAACGCGTGGACGGCAAGGGGAGGCAAAGGCCGAAGTCGAAAAAACTAAAACGGCTTGGCTTGGCTTGGCTTGGCTCGAGAGGAGGTTGAGATGAGTGTTGGCGATGTCTGACAAGAAGGTAGTTGCCTGACGAGGATGAGCATGACGGCATGGGATCAGCAGCAGCACATGACGACTGGAGTGACTGATGATGAGCGATGGGCAAGATGGACAGCGAGCATGTCCGCATGTATGTACGGAGTCGTCGAGCAGTGGACCCCTTGCCCCACGGATACGCATGTGGAGAGAGAAGGAAGAGGACGAAAAGGGGGGGGGCACGGCGTGAGGTGAGCGAGCGAGCGACGTGGACTGAGCGGCGACCCTGCAGGCGATCTGCACGTCATGGGCTCGGGCGACGGGAGTGTGTAGCTAGTGTGGCTAAACAAGAGCTAGCAGCATCTTGTCCAAAGTATCGTCGTCTTGTTGTTTTGGCGGCGACGGGGGGAGGCCCTGGTCTCGTTGGTTGGACCGGGAGATCTACATACGGGGATCGTGTCTTGGCCGAAAGAAGAGAACAAAGACAGACGCGTCGTGGTTATTGTGAGAGGCGCGTCACTTGGCCGAGCGCAGGGCAGGGCAAGGCAAGGCAAGGCGAGTGTGGCAGTGCCGGTCTTCGTACTGGTCGGCTCAGAAGCGTACCAGAGCCCGGCGGCCGCGGTTGGTTGGCTGGTTGGGGGTTGCGGGACTTGACGCCGTCTTGGTGTTGCAATGCGATGCGATGCGATGCGATGCGGCTGGAAGTGCGGAGATGCGGCCAGGACCCCAGCAACCCGGTCGAATCAGTGCAGAGGCTGTGCAGGAGACGTCTGATCCATCATGGCATTCTTGACGGCGTCAAATGATGTAATTCGTCGCGGGAGCCAGGCGGGAGGATGCGCGTCCAGTTTCGACGGAAGAGGTCGGGCGCCAGCCACCAGCCAGCACAGCACAGCACAACACGACACAATGGGTACCCTACGACTGGCTGGAGCTAAACAGCCAGCTCTGCTGAGCCCAGGCCTCCCACTCACTCACTGGATACGGCATCGAATGCGTCAGCGATACAACACAGTTCAGGTCGACAAAAGCCGCTGGACGCCCTTTCACCTGCGCTTGCGCTTGCACTCGCACTCCCCCAGCTTCAGCTCCAGCTCTCCTCTCTCTCCCCTCCCGTGTGTGCGACGGCCACGCGCCTGCAAGGTGCTCCCTGGACTACGCCCGGGCTTCGCTTCGCCTCACACCCGAACGGCCATAGCCCGCCTGCTTCCGCCATACCCATCTCCCCGTCCCCGTCCCAATCCTCCATTCCACGTCTAGCCTGCCCATAACCCCAACCCAACCCGCTCGTCTCTTTTTCCTTGTTCTTTTTCTCCTTCTTCTTCTTCTTCTCCCTCTCCCTCCTCGTCTTCCTTCTTCTCTCGCCGGCCGCCACCCGTCTCCGCCGTCGCTCGTTCCCTCCCGTCCTCCTTCCCTCCTTCTCCTCCTCGTCTGTCTAGGCTGTCTTTCCTGGCAAGCCCCAAGAATGCCTCGTCCACGCGGTACCCTCCTCCTCGCTGCTACCTGCGTCTCGCCACGCTAATCCCTTGCTTTGCCAGTCCTGTCGTTCATGTCGCAATGGGGTGGCTCCCCAAGGTCCAAAACCCCCGCTTTCGACGCTCCTTCCTCTCCAAAGCACTCGTCGACCCCCGACAAGTCGTCGCCCATCACGCCGCCCTCGGCCTCGTCGCACAACCTCGACAACTTCAACTCGTCGTCGCCCACGGCCGCCCAGCGCTCTCGCTCCGACTCGCGCCCTTCGTCGCGCCCCGTGTCCATGGTCCAGTCTCACCAGCCCCCCGTCATGGACGCCCAGCAGGACACCCTGCCGGAGCTGCAGCGCATCTTCACCTACCTCAACTCTCACTCCAACAAACTCTATCAGGAGGGCTATTTTCTCAAGTTGCATGACTTGGATGGACGTGAGTACAAGTTCGGTCCGAATCGGGAAGGTGATCTGACTGCTCCAGGCGGTCGGCCCAGTCCGGATCGGAATTGGACCGAGGTGTTTGCCCAGCTCGTTGGTACGGTGCTCTCGGTCTGGGACGCTCAGAAGCTCGACGAGGCGGGGACGGATGGTGAGGTTGTGCCCAGCTTCATCAACTTGGCCGATGCCTCGATCAAAATGGTATGTGCTCCCGCGCCAGCTTTCGTCCTTGTCGCTAACCATCCAGATTGAATCGCTGCCCATGAGTGGCCAGGGCGGCCAGAACTTGACCAACGTCTTGAGCGTATCCACGGCTGGAAACAACCGCTACTTGTTTCATTTCAATTCGCTCAACTCTCTGACTCAGTGGACCGCTGGCATCAGGCTTGCCATGTTTGAGCATGCTTCCCTGCAGGAGGCCTACACGGGCTCTCTGATCGCCGCCAAAGGCAAGTTCTTGAACAACATCCGCGCCATCATGGAAAAGACCAGGTTCAGGCAAGAAGACTGGGCAAGAGTGCGGTTTGGAGCCGGGACTCCGTGGCGGCGGTGCTGGTGCGTCATTACACCACCAGATGAAAAGGACATCCAGAAAGCCAACAAGTCGGCCAAAAAATCCGTCTATGACCGCTCCCAGCCCATCCTCAAGGGCGACGTCAAGTTCTACGACACGAGAAAGGTAACCAAAAAGACGCGGCCCATAGCCACCCTCAAGGATGCCTATTCCGCATACGCCATATACCCGCAATCAAAACCCCTCATAGATCAGTCCACCTTGGTCAAGCTCGAGGGACGCATCACGATACACTCCAAACCCGAGTCCACCACCGAAGGCTTCGTCTTTGTCATGCCCGAAGTGCACCCAGCCGTGTCTGGATTTGAAATGATGCTCCGTTTTCTGTTCCCCGTGTTTGACGTGTTTGCCATTTACGGCAGGCCCTCACGCCTCCTTGCCGATCCGCTCGACACTCGCTCCTTGATGTTTGCGATGCCCACGTCGCGACGCTACGGCTATTTGGATATTTTGGACGTGGCTAGCCTGCTTCACACTCAAGGCAGCGGCAACTGGACAGAGCGCGAATGGAGAAAACAGTTGAAAGACCTGACAGTCAAACGGATGACTTCTGGTCCTCCTGATCGCTTGAGGCAGCGCAGCCACACTACCAGCCGCGTGAGCCTGCCGCCTTCGCGGACGCAGTCGATCAAATTCAATGACCAGCAATCGGCACGCTCCTCTCCTGGGTCTCGCAACTCTTCACCTCCACGGCCCGGTGACATTGGCTTCCCGGCTCCAAGACGCGCAGAAACTGCTTCGCCGAGCACCATGTTGGGTCACAATCGCTCAGTGTCGGAAGCAGGACCCATGCGTCGGCAGGCCAACGGTGACGACTCACCACCCCGTCCACCAGCTCATCGCCACCTCCTCAATGGCTTGAACCAAGACAGTGACGGCTACTCAACTCCCTCTGACGAGCAACTCCAAACCTCCTCCGGCAGCTCGCCAACCAGCCCGCCTCAAGTAGGGGCAACCGGCACGTCTGGGCCGCCCCCAACCGCTGTGCAGCCCCCGCATTTCACTCATGCGCCGGGTCATCGTCCTCGTAATCGCCCACAAGACTCCCAAGACTTGCGGCGTGCCCAGTCTTACATTGATGAGGCGACGCTGCAAGAGATGCAGCAAGCTCACTCCCACCCACTGCCGGCAGAGGCCGCGACCATGGGGGCTGCTGCAGCCCTGGCCCAGCGCGATAGAATTGGCAGGCCAGGTGGCGAGGGCGACCGCGCCCAAGCCATGCATTCTTACCGCAGATCGGCTGATGAGAGTCGCCAGCAATGGGCTGAGCAGCCGCAGGATCGCTTGCCGACCATTCCTGCGTCGCCGTATGTTCCACAAGGCACACCTCAGACGGCAACGAGCGCCACGTTTTCGCCGACTGGACCGCCCGTGCCTGAGCACAGAGAGTTTCCCAGTTATTTTCCCCCTGATGCGATAGCTGCGCAAGCTGACCATGGGCACGTTGTTGAGAACCCTCTTGCCCAGGGGGTTGTTGCTCGCAAGCCACTTCCAGGTCGGTCACCCCCTCATCCGGCGGACGACTCCGCCGCCCCTCGTCCTCCCTCACGCTCAAGTGTTGGCAGTTTCCAAAACGACCTAATCAACCCCGACCTGATTCTTGGTCATCTGGATGCTCAGGAAGAATTTGAGCGCGAGCAGGAGCAGATTGAGGCCGAGGAGGCCGCTTTTGACAACGAGTCGACGGGCACCCCCGACTATGCGAGCATCAAGAGTGTGAGCACGGAAAAGTCGGTCCGCGTCACCGAGCGCGTCGAACGGCCGCGGACTGGCAGGCTCAAACTGGTGGGCAATGCTCCGAAGCCCGAAGCCCCAGGAGCAATCACGGTTGGCGACGCTCAGTACACTGGCGAGTCCAAGGCGGAAGAGCAGCTTAATCTCCCCAGGATTGACTTTGGCCCTACGTACGATCTGACCAAGAGTGACGCAAAGGCTGTCCACGCGAATGGCCAAGCCGAGGACACGGTCGAAGGGGAAGAGAGATCAGCATCTCGGATGAGTCTTGGTTTTGATGCGCTCTCGATTCGACCTGGAAGCTCTGGCAACCCAATAGAGAACGGGAACATTGGGAGGGCCAGTCCTGGCGTCGAGTCTCACCGTCGGGCTAATTCGAGATCCCCGCAAGAAAACAACGGCAATCGACGGAGCCTATGGCAGCCCCAACCGGCCGGACCTATCCGCACTCCGAGCCCGAGCCACCGCATGAGCTTCACTCCAGAGGAATGGGTCAATCACCGCGCTTCCCTTGCCGCTGCGCCGCAGCCAGTGTCTGGTCCTGCTGGGGTGGCCCATGGACGACACAAGTCAGCCAACAACCTCACTCCACCAATCAGTCGCAATGCCTCTGGCGACTGGTCGCAGATTCTCCCGCACTACCAGCGCACACCCTCGGGGGAGCGGGATCCTCGTCGGGATTCTTTTGCAACGCGCCGCGATTCCCGCACCGCGTCCATGTTTCTGAGTGCCACCGAAGCCGATAGGATTCCGCGACCCAACTCTCGCAACGCGGCTTCGATGCTTCTCAGCGCCGGGTCGGCTGGTCTCATCAATGCTGATGCCTCGCAGCTCACAGCGCGCGAGCAGGAGCATGTGGCTCGATTGACGGGCACGCCTCTCATTAGCATGACCAAGAATGCAGCGGCGAAAAAGGAGCCCGAATCATTTGGACTTGTCAGCGCCATCGCTGCCCGCCAAAAAGAAAAGGAGAATATCAAACAGGGCTCGCGCTCCGCCCTCGTCCACCAGGCCATTCAAGCTCGCCAGTTGCACGCGCACGCGCAGGCCGAGGCCGAGAACCGCCGCAAAATGGATGAGGTGCAACGACGCGCTGAGATGCAGATGCAAAAGGAGCAAGCGGCGCTTTTCCAACAGCAGATGCAGATGCAGCAGCAGATGCAACAGGCGGCGAACCGCAACTCGGTCATGAGCTTGGGCAACATGTCGCAAATGTCCATGCCCATGCAGCCGCAGGGAATGCAGAGTATGCCGAACTTGTCGATGATGGGGACGCCGCAGCCTCAGCAACACTCGCCCATGAACGGCTACTCGCCGGGCATTCCATTTGGCATGGGCCAGCCGCAAAACGGAGGTGGTGGCTATTTTGCGCCACAGCAAATGGCGCCGCCGCCGACAGGGCCCTACATGAATGGCTTGGGCAGCATGACGAGCCTCAACAGCGGTGGACCTGTCGGCCAGCACGGTGGCATGGGCGGCGGTGGCTTTACGCCACTACCGTATGGCGCCAGTTGGGACAGGGACCAGGCGCAGCGGATGGGGAGACGCTAGACAGTGGTAATTTTTTGTGACGGGGAGCGAAGGATGGATGATGAATGGGTTGCGGCGCGTGTGGCGTTTGGTGACGTGTGACAAACAGGCACGCATTTCGTGCGGCTGTTCTTTTTCTCTTTTTGAGCGTACGGCGGGTATAGCAGCAGCAGCATTTCTTGCGTCTACTTCTCTGCCTCCACTTTGTTCGCTCCTTTTTTTTCGTTCCTTTCTGTTTCATATGGATATTTTCCATCAACCAAAGTCGATCAAACTGGGGAATCGGTTCTGGTCTGTCTAGGTTAGGTTGGGTAGGATAGGTTTCAGGTTCCAGGCTGGGGCGGGTGGGTGGCACTCATCATACTTTCACAACACTTTGTCGCCTCCTCTCTTCTCTTCTTGTTCGGGGTTTAACGGATGCCGTTGAAGAGTTATTGTGTTGGCGGCAGATGAACATACAGTGTTGCTGAGTGAAGGCGTTAGGCGAGGTAACGTGGATGAAAAAGGAAAAGGAATAATCTTCCATGTTTCTACATCTTCTACAACCAATCATTATTTTCATTGCTATAATGGTGGGCTTGTGGTCGGTCGATTCCTTGTATTTGGAATGGATAGCGTGGGACTGGGAGTGGTTAACATGTGGATAAATTTGAATAGATAGCTGCTGCGTGTGTAAACAGGTATTTATGCCCTTTGATATCATTCTCCTTTTTATATCTTCTTCCCATTCTTATTCTTCTTTTCCTGTCGTGCAGTTAGTCCTGTCATCACGAATAAAGTCGTCTCTCTTGTTCTAGGTATGATCTTGCCCTAAGAAGAGTGAATGGGTGGCGAGAGATGGCAAATATTTAGTGAAACGGGACAAGCCGAAAGTCTCTGGCCTCACGCATGGACGTATACCTGGGAATAAAACGAATGACTGGACATGTACATTCCGAACTGCCTGTCAGCCTAGCCTGTCCACGTCACCACCTACCTACCTACCTACTCCATCTCGGCATTCACAGCATCCAGCCAGTCCCGACTGGACAGGTAATCGGTGCAGCGCCCGTGACCCAACCAACGCTTTCGCAACACCACACACCCAACGCTTACTCGTCTTCCTTCTAACTATCATCAAGCCCACCGCACCTGATCAAACCCAACCCAGTAACAGTCTGTGCCACTTCCGTCCCTCGCACGGACAGACGGCGAGCGGACGGGACCGACCTGCCTCGGAACGACGGGTCGACGGACGGGACGAACCCTAAACCCAACCCAACCCGAACCCAACACGACCCGGGAAGTCAGCGGCCCAACGCACTCCTCAAATAGTTAGACTGCTTATCTAGGTCTACGTAGCCGGTGGTGTAGGTACTGTAGCTGGTGGCCTAGCAAGCAAGCATAGCCAGGTTGGCAAGCTGGTGGCGAGCGGCCCGCCCGTCGTCGGTC
This sequence comes from Phyllosticta citrichinensis, assembly GCA_038380885.1. Taxonomy (NCBI): domain Eukaryota; kingdom Fungi; phylum Ascomycota; class Dothideomycetes; order Botryosphaeriales; family Phyllostictaceae; genus Phyllosticta; species Phyllosticta citrichinensis. The sequence continues at coordinate 1,531,017 of JBBWUH010000006.1, forward strand.
GGTCTGGCTGTTTCTATTTTTGACTGTTGGGCTGATGGTTGGCCGCCGCCCGTTTCTGTTTTTTTTTTTTTTTTTTTTCTTTTCGTTTGGGCTTCGCAGGCTAGAATGGGATTGGTGGGTAGCGGACGTGGGAGGGAGGAATGGGAACATGGATGGATACAATTCGTGGTTGTCAGAAGGAGTGGCAGCACCTTGGCTCCAATGGTGACGTGGAATGACAGCTTCTAGGGCGCGGCCGAAGTGTTGGATGATGGGCCCTTAGGGTGCGAACGTTGCGCTAGGAGGTGTCATCGCTTTTGACACATACTGTGGTGCGAGGGTGTGGGAAAGGGAGGGACCGAGCAAGTAGTTATACCGGGTAGGCAAGTAGAGAGAGCGAGGGATGTGGGGTGGGTCGGCTTAGGTCGGCCGTTGGTCGTTGTATTCCTGAGAAGGCTGGGAAGGGACGAAGAAAAAGAAAATGACGGAAAGAAAAGATAATCGCCACTATGTGTTTTCGATACTGTCATTTACTGAAAACCGCACGCTCGCCTCACCTATCGACTTCCCATATCACTCAGCATCTGCCTCTGCGTCTCACGATCGCGACTGGCCTGGCTGAGCGGAGGCAAGCTCCTCAAATCGCCGACAATGTCCTTGGCCTTGCCAAAGTACACCTCCTGCAGCAGGTTGCGCATCTTGAGCTCGTTGTCCTCGACCATCTTGCCAACGTTGACGATGTGAGACGTGTCGTCGTCGACGGGGTGGTCCTGCTCGACCTGGCGCACCAGGTTGCCTGACAAGTCCATGCTGCCCAAGGCCTCGTCGGCGCTGCCCAGCGACAGGATGACGGTCGACGTGAGCTTGTAGTGCGACGTGCGTGCGCGGTCAAAGGCTTCGAATACGTGGATGCTGTCCCAACTACCGTTGGACTTGTTGCCGGGGTCGACGGCTGGGGCATGCGAGGTCAGCTAGCTGCGGCCGGTAATTGAACCGCGGGGGATGGTTGGGGCGGGAGCAAGGAGAGAATTGGTGCTTAACCTCTGTGCTTGTTTCAACGACGTACCTTTCTTCAGCAGCACGCAGCCTGCGAACCCGTCTTCTTGGTCCCACAGGTACACGCTGGATATGCCACCCTCAAAGTACCTGCATTGCCATCAACATCCGCCCTGACATTGTCCCGCAGTTGGATGGCACCCACAGCTCCCTGTACACGTCAAACGCCTCGTTGGCCTTGACCTCCATCCTACGAACGCGCTCGCTCGGCAAGATTCCCTCGCCATCTTCAATGGGTGGGTCGAACTCGTTGCTGAACGGGCTGCGGTAGCTGTCCCCGTCGCGGTTGTAGTCGCAGCACAGGAAGTCGCGCTTCTCCTTGGGGCATCGCCGTACCGCCAGTGGCACGTCCACCGACTCGAGCAGGTCCTCGGTCAGGTCCGGCTTGATGCTGCAGATGCGGTCCACGTGGGCCGAAGTATCCTTGGGATTGAGGCGGCGCAGGAGGTCCCTGTTGGCGCGGCAGGGAGCGTCAGTGAGATGCTGGTGGGTTGGTGGGGACGAAGAGGGGCGGGGTGGGCGGGGAGACTGACAGGGCGCTGTCGAGGGGGTCGGCGGAGGCCATGGTGAGGCTGGTAGCGGGCTGGTTGAGGTGGTGATAGGTCTAGTGGTGTCGTAGTCTGGAGGGGAGCTTCCCACCTTCCCTTGACCTGGGGGTTGCCCGCCGCCGATCCGTTGCCGTTTCAGGGACTAGCGGGTCCGTAGCTTCGCTTCGCTTGGCCCGCTTCTCCGCAACGCGAAACCCAACGTCAAGCGTCAAGTCGTCAACCCATCCCTCTCCCCTCGCAAACGACTCCCATTAACGTGCTGGTGTTTCGACTCCTGCACGACGGCCGACTTGCTATTTTCCGCCTGCTATTGTACTGACCGCTACCTCCGCACGGAATGCACACTACCGCTGGTGCAACACAAAGTCAATTAGAATACACAAAATAGAATAGAACCTTCACAGCCGGGTATGCCCAACCATCGCCAGGAATGGCCAAGGATAAACAACCTCGCCCAACCTTGTTATTACCGAAGCCAACCTCTCCGCCGGAAACCTCAACCCTTTTTTGGCCTCCACCCTTGTCCCGTCGAAAAAACCCCTAGATTGCCAAAAGACCCATGAAGAGACTGCCCAGTCCAACCAGAGACGCACTGTAGCCGTAGTTGCTGTTGGCGGCGCCAGTCGACGAAGACCTCGCTCCCGAAGACGTGTCTGGAGATCATGTCAGTGTATGTCTTGCCAATAGATCCCTGACTCGGGGCAAACGTACTGGTTGCACTCGCAGAAGCGCCAGTCTCCCTGGCCCCCGCGCCCGTTGCTGTGGCCGACGCAGACGCGGGATTCTTTGCTCCAGTGGCAGTGGCGCCGGCGATGTTGCTGCCAATGGGGAAGTACGAGTTGATACAGGCCTGCTGGCAGTCGGCGTACTCCTGGACAGCTTTGGGGGATCCGTCTCCCTGGTTGCACTTGGCCGCGCACTCGGTCGTCTGGTTTGCTTGAGCGCTGTTGGGGTGCGCGACGCCCACACACTTGGCCTGGCAGTCGACGTCACCTACGTCACAGGCGGCAATGCAGGAGGCGGTAGGGGAGAGCGGGGTCGAGGTCAAGGTCGAAGAGAGCTCAGTGCTGTTGGGCTTGAGCTCGGGGGCGGGCTCGTCGGCGGCCACAGCCAATTGAGCAAAGGCGACGAGGCCGCTGAAGGCGATGGTGGAGATGCGCATGTTGGTGTTGAGATATAATAGGAGAAGGTAGTATAGTGGAGCGAGTGTTTTTGTTTCGAGCAAGAGATATGTGGTAGGTGGATAGGAATGGAGAGCGAGTGAATGGGGAAGCTTATAAACAAGTTGATCCGGCTAAGGGGTCCAGTGGAGGCAGGAGAGCAGAGGCAGGGACACTACAAATGAATCCGGGGCGAAATAAATAACATGGTCTTGAGGCGACGGCAACCCTGTCTCGGGTCACAGCATGGGCCCGTGTTGACGCCAATGGGGAACACGATGGGATGCCGGTGGCTGCAAGCGGGAGGCAGAAATAAACATGGGCTATACCAAAGTTGCAACCATTCCACCTTGGCGCCGGCTGTCATTGGTCCGCCACTGCCCGCCCTTAAACGCCTTATTAAGCAGCGCTTGGCGCGTCGGGGCGCGTCTTCCCGCGTCGAGGTCCAGGTCCAGCTCATGTCTCCTGCTCGCTCCACCGGACTGCCCTACGGGACTCTGCTCGACTCTTCTGCGCCATTCCAATGCCCCGTTGCAACGCTCAAGTCGTCTGACCCGCTCCCCTGTCCAGTGCTTGGCTCTGCCGCCGCCATCCTGGCACTCACGCTGCGCACGGCTATACGAGCCGACTGCAGCCCTCGCCACACCTCCTGCGCACAGCATGCCACCGCGCAAAAAGCGCACCGTCACCATCCCCGACAGCAGTGACCACGAACCTGAATTTACAGGTGGCATCGGTAAGCTCGTGATTGAGCCTCCAGCGAAGCCTGCGCCAAAGCCGCGGAAGCGAAAGGCCGACGGTGACGCCGATGCGCCAAAAAAGCCCAGAGGAAGGCCGCGGAAGAGCGTGCAAAATGACGATGACTCTCCTCCAAAACCCCGCCGTAGAGCGCGCACGAGCACCGTCGAAGACGACGAAGGATCTCCACCAACAACTCGAAAGAGAAGGCCTCGCAAAAGCCTCGAAGACGACGAGGCTGCCGAGTCTGATGATGACAAGCCATCCAAAAAACAAAAGCTGAAAGTTCATGAGCCCGCCTACAGTGTCGCCCTTCAGGATACCTACTTGACCCAGCTGCCCCGGGACCAGAGTCCTCCATGGGCGATACGACCAGCCGTTTGGCAAAAGCAGGATCTGCCACCACCGCCCCCACCGCCAAAGCCCATGTTCCAGACCTTTCAACCTCAGCAAAAAGCACATTTGCCGCCTCCCCCAAAACAGACTCTTCCTACTCTCGTGAATCGACATGGTCCAGCTCACACCAAGTCTGCAAAGTCTCCTGGCAGCATCTCAGACCGCTCCGGCGCGAGTTCTCCAAACTCGCTCTACAGTCTGTCGCCAAACCTCAGACCTGCTGGGCCCAGCAAAAGTCCGCAGTCTCTTGTCCCAAATAGAGCCGCATCAAATGTCAATGTTGCTAGCAAGGTGTCTCCAAATCAGGCGGAGCGTGCCCCCGATGCGAAACCTGCCCAAGCAGAGGTGGTCCTAGAACATTGCCCAAGCTCTCCTCCAAATATCCCGAGAGAATCAGAATTTGACGATTTCCCCTCGGCAATCTTTGACGATGACTTCGAGGACGAATGTGATACTTCTCGGACCACGAATGTCGGTATCCAGATGCCGCCTCCAGCCGTGCCAGCCAGAACTGTCAAAAGCCCCACGCAGCGAGTTACTCAAGGGTAAGGATTCACAAAACGCACGCAGACTGAATCACTGACTAGTCTAGTCGATCCGAGGATCAAGACATCGAGGCCGAACTGGCAGATTTGCCTTCAGATGCATTTTCCGATTCGGAGTTTTCATTTCCTGACGATCCCACAGGAAAGGCTCCAGCACAAGCGATTGAAATTACTCCATCTCAAACAGCTCTTGGACCGACCCCGCGTCGTCTAGTAGCACCCCTGAACGGCTTGAGACAGACGACTCTGTTTGGCAATGATGCTCCCGTCCCACAGTCGCAGGCCAATAAACGCTACAGCTATGCCCGGGAGGAACCACCCACGCATCACGAACTCGACCAAGAAGCCCTGGAAACATGGGTCTATCCTACGAATATTGGTACCATTCGAGACTACCAGTACAACATCGTCCACCGAGGACTATTCCACAACCTGCTTGTGGCACTGCCAACTGGTCTAGGAAAGACTTTTATTGCAGCAACTGTAATGCTGAATTGGTTAAGATGGACAAAAAAGGCCCAGGTCATTTTTGTCGCCCCAACGAAGCCACTCGTGTCGCAACAAGTTGAGGCATGCCTAAACATTGCTGGAATTTCTCGTTCTCAAACCACGCTCTTGACTGGCGACACGTCTCCAGCGCTGCGCCAGCAAGAGTGGGAAATTAAGCGTGTTTTCTTCATGACTCCCCAAACCGTAGTCAACGATCTGGCAAAAGGAATCGCAGATCCAAAGAAAATCGTCTTGGTCGTATTTGACGAGGCGCATCGGGCGACTGGCGCATATGCGTATGTCGAGATTGTCAAATTCATTCGACGCTTCAATACAAGCTTTCGAATTCTGGCCCTTACAGCCACACCTGGTGCGACGGTCGAAGCAGTCCAAAAGGTCATTGACAGTTTGGAGATCTCCAAGGTCGAAATCAGAACCGAAAATTCGCTCGACATTCGGCAATTCGTTCATTCCCGCCACGTCGAAAAGAGTGTGCTGCGTGAAAATCGAGACATCCTTGTTTGCAGCGATCTCTTTTCCAAAGCGGTGCAACCAGTGCTAGACAGGCTCAACCAGCAAAACGCATACTGGTCGCGCGACCCCATGAGGCTGAGTCTCTACGGCCTCACTCAAGCAAGGTCGGAGTGGGCGAGGTCACAGGCTGGCAGAAACGCACCTGGGCCCGTAAAAGGTCTGGTCAACGCTTTGTTCATGGCCTTGACGAGCTTGGCGCGCTGCGTTGATCTGCTCAAGTACCACGGCATCCGCCCTTTTTACAGTCTATTGAAAGAGTTCAAAAAAGAGGCCACTGGCAACACGAAGAAACAGATCGTTGACCATCCTTCTTTTACAAAGCTCATGGACACTTTGAGTCACTGGACAGAGGACCCAGAGTACATGGGGCATCCAAAGCTGGAGTTCCTTCGGGAGCGTGTCATGAACCACTTCCTCGATTCCGGAGAAGGTACAGACGCCTCAGGATCCAAGACCCGAATCATGGTCTTTGCGCACTGGCGAGACAGCGCAGAAGATATCGTACGAGTATTGAAGCTGAGTTCGCCCATGATCCGCCCGCACGTGTTTGTCGGGCAGGCGGCGACCAAGACGTCGGAGGCGATGGACCAGAAAAAGCAGCTCGAAGTTGTTCAAAAATTCAAGGCGGGAGAGTACAACACTTTGGTGGCTACATCGATTGGAGAAGAAGGTCTTGATATCGGAGAAGTTGATCTGATTGTCTGCTACGACTCCAAGGCATCTCCGATTCGCATGCTGCAACGCATGGGACGGACGGGACGCAAAAGACAGGGAAACATTTTGCTACTCATGATGGCTGGCAAGGAAGAGGACGATTCGGAAAAGGCCAAAGATGCGTACAACAAGATGCAGGAAAAGATTGCCAACGGAGACGAATTCAACTTCCACACAGACCTGACGAGGAGGATTGTGCCGCGAGGCGTGGATCCGAGGGCTGATAAGAGACGAGTCGAGATTCCCATTGAGAATTCGCAACCTGACTTGCCCGAGCCGAAGAAGGGAGGACGAGCTCCCAAACGCCAGCCCAAAAAGTTTCACATGCCGGATGGTGTCATGGACGGCTTCATCAAGGCATCGACGATGAATGGCGGCGATGTGGATGAGCTCGGCAACATCCGCCTGCAGGCCAGAAAAAAGAAGCCCGCATTTGTCGACCCTCCCGAGGACCGAGTCACAGCGGAACAGGTCTTTCTCAGCCAGCGGGAAGAAAAGGACCTTGAACGACAGTACCAAAACGTGCACGACGTGGATGGTGATTGGGAAATTCCGCCATTGGCTCTGAATGCCCATCCTGCGTCTCAGCGTCTCTTGATGATCACGAAATATGTCCCAAGCAGTCGGGCTAGTCGGGAATTTGTCAAGACGATGAATCTCGTGCATGAGGCGGACCATTTGCGCATTGAAGCTCTTAAAAGGAATTATCATGCATCCAATCTTGACGGCTGGAAGTCGGCGGACGAAGACAGTGAGGTTGAGGTGGTCGCTGCTGAACACCATGAAGACCCGATAAGGACCATCACGCCGGCGCGGCCCCGAAACCGCATCTCAGACATGGTCATGGAGGCAGACGAGAGCAGTCCGCCGCCAACAGATCCGCGCATGCGCATCGGGACACAAGGCATCAACCTCGGGTCCGACGACACGGATGGATTTGATGATCCAGAAGACGAGCAATTAGACTCGGAGCTACGAAGCTTTGTTGTAGACGACAACGAGGAGGTGCAGATGTTTAGCTCAAGCCTCCCGGGACGCTCGCGGCAGCCAGTCAAGCTTTTTTCAGATTCGCAAGATTACGACGACAACCCGAGGTACAACGATAATGACGAGGAGGACGACGATGACTTGCCAGACATTGGCACGTTGCTCAAGACGCCCAGGCAAAGGCTCGCCAAGGGTCCGACAACGGCGAAAGTCGCTAGAAGCAGCTCGACTAGCGAGGATGACGTTGTGAGGCAGCGGCAGAGAAGGCGCCTGGTGGTGGAGGATAGCGAAACTGAATGAGGGGGAGAGCTTTGTTAGAGAATAGGTACATTACAAGAAGGGCTGCTTTGTTTTCGTTCGCCCGCCTGTAAAATTCTCAGGCAGCAAGGAATCCATGGTGGGGCTTGGCGTCATGGCTGCGACGGCGCCCTGCCACCTGCACTCCTCCCGCCGCCGGGTGGTCTCGAGACTGGTCCCACGTCCCAACACCCGGGGTTGCCCGTGAATATCCAACACTGCCTGCCAGTACCCATCTTCAACAGCCTCTTCACCAATGATCTTTCCCACGAGATCCTCCCTTTCGTGACCTCCATCCCTGCGCACCCACACATCCTGCGACTCGCGACTGAGCCATGACTGTGCATGCCCATCATGTAGCTGCCAGAGGTATGACGCGCCTCGAATCCCCCTAGCCCCCGCCGGCATTGACTGACGCGCCAGCGCGTAGATACATTGGCGTCATGGGCTGAACTCCCACTCGACGTGCTCAGGCGAGAGCTGCAACGACGACAAGATGAAGGCGAGCGGCCAGAATGCGGGTCCGGCAACAAGGGGTCGTACAACACCCCGCTGCACGTCTTTGCGCTGATATTGATATTGGTGCTGAGCGTATTCGGTACGTGGAATTCTACGAGCAAACGCGTTTAGTGCTGACCATTTCCAGCGTGCTCTTTTCCCATCATCGTGCGGCGATTCCCTAAACTCCCGGTCCCGCATCACTTTTTATTTCTCTCGCGACACTTTGGCACCGGCGTGCTCATCGCAACGGCATTTGTCCACCTACTACCCACGGCCTACACCTCGCTCACCGATCCATGCCTCCCGCCCTTTTGGAACAAGAACTATCCGCCTATGGCGGGGCTGATTGCCATGGTGTCGGTGTTTGTCGTGGTTGGGATAGAGATGTTTTTTGCGAGCAGAGGCGCTGGACACGTCCACACGGCGGACTATGATACATTGCTGGACGGAGGCGAAGCGGGCGAGGTCGAACATGATCATCACGGGCAAAACGGGGGAGCAGAAAACGGCAGCGCAAACCGGCGCCGGGGCAGTCTAAGCTTCAACCGACTCAAGCAGCAGGGCAACTGGGACGGCAGCAACGGGACCAGCCAGCGGGCAGCGGCCATCATGCTCAACGACCAAACGCCGGGCGAGACGGACGGGCTCGTGGACGGCAGGTCGCCGCGGACGCCGCAATCGGCCATGCCGCCGACACCGCGCTCACCCAGCTCGTACGACAAGGAAGACGACCACCGCGACAGCGCGTCGCTGGACCTCGACATTGAGGATCCTTTTATGACGACCGACTCGGCCGGTCTGTTGAATGGCGCCCCTACACACCGTCGCTTGCACGACTCGCCGTCTCCCTCCGCCGGACCCAGCAGCCACAACGCAGGCGACATGGCTGGCAGCGGAGTTGTAGCAACAGGACGCCTCTCGCCGTCACAGCAGCAAAGCAAAGCGCTCCTGCAATGCCTGCTCCTCGAAGCCGGCATCCTGTTCCACAGTGTCTTCATCGGGATGGCGCTTTCCGTGTCGACTGGCCCACCTTTCCTCATCCTCCTGCTCGCCATATCTTTCCACCAGACATTTGAGGGCCTCGCCCTTGGCAGCCGTATCGCCAGCCTCTCGTTCCCCTCCGGCTCCCCCAAGCCTTGGCTCATGGCCCTCGCGTACGGCACCACGACCCCACTTGGCCAGGCGATTGGTCTCGCCGTCCACCGCCTATACGACCCCGCTTCCCAAATGGGCCTGCTCATGGTGGGCATCATGAATGCTGTCAGTACCGGCCTGCTCCTTTTCGCAGGCTTGGTCGAGTTGCTTGCGGAGGACTTTTTAAGCGATCATAGTTACATTGCCCTCAGAGGCCGCAAGAGGGCTGAGGCGTGCGGCAGCGTTGTCGCGGGTGCGGCGTTGATGGCTTTGGTGGGCGCTTGGGCTTAGAATTTGTCATGTCTGCGTTAAGACTGACGTACAGACGGACCCGAGTAGAATGATCTGATCTTCCATTTCAAACTTTATTTCCGACCCCCTTTTTTGAGAAGGGCGATATGGGTAATTGTGGATCTGGACTGTTGTTGACGTATTCAAGACTGACGAGGATGCCCGATTTCATAGAGCAGTTCGCAAACAGACATGGTAATAGTATACTATTGGTTCCCTCTCTAGTTTTGTGTTTGGGTCCCCAAATTCCTCCCAAGAGGAAATGGAAAGCACTTTCTCCGGAATCACCCCAATTTGATTTGCTATTCCTCCAAACCCAGGTACCAATCCATCCAGCCTGGACGGAGTATCACAACCATTTCCCTGTCTCACTCAACGATTCGACCTCAAGCCTCCCGCTAAATCCATCCCATCTCCTCATCCATCCCTCTCCTGTCCCCTTCCCCAGCCCACGCTCTCCGCATCGCCCCCGCCAGCCGCGACCCACGCACTCGCCGCGTCGGCCCAAATGTCCCACCGCGCGAACCGCACTCGATCGTAGCCTCCTCCGCCGACGCCGTTCAAGCGTTCGAATCCGCTAAAAACCCACACAACGTGCTCGTCCCAAGCGCGTCCCGTGGCGCGACACACGCAGCGACAGCGGCCCGTCGCGACGACGCGGCCGGGGCACTTCTTCCATCCATCTCCACCACCACTAGCAACATTCCCTTGGCTCGCCCCTTTCTCGAAGTCGCCGTCATCGACGAGATCGGGATCTACGGATATGCTTACGGTGCCGTTTTGAATTTGCAGCTCCAGCGCCGCGCCCATGAGTTCAAAGTACTGCACACACTCGTCGCGCCCGGTGAAGGGGCGGCCGAGGAAGGGCAGCAGGCGCTGGGTGAAGGGAGGGCCGTGCTCGTAGACGGTCGGGTTTTGCGGGGTGAAGTGTTCGGAGAGGAGGGCTGGTGGGGAGGGAGGGGGAGACGGGGGCGTCAGGGCGGCGAGGAAGGAGGAGGTGTGGGCGTGGAGGAGGGAGGCGTGAGATTGGGTTTGTGGCGCCATGGTTGTGTGGTTTGACTGTGGTCTGTCGGCTGAATTTCTTGTGTTCGTTGAATCCGGCGGTGCCGTAGTTTCAATGCTGCTGGTACTGCTTCTCGGGATCACGCAGACAGGTAGTATCTGTACATCCATTGATCAGCACGACATTCAATGCCAATACTTTGAAGCAGTGTTTGTTGTCTGCAGGTGTGGTTTGAGGTTCGTGGTACTCTTCCCCACTCGCTCATATTCTGAGCAACTCACCCTTTTGGAAACTGATAGTCCGCTTTCGAGCCGTGTTTAATATGCTCTGTGTGCAAGCAGAGAGACAGAAAAGCGTTCTTGGCTGAGGAAAATCCAAGTCTGTCAAAAGTATGTTAAGGCCACAATGTCAAGATGTATGGAAAGTACGCCGGGAGCATTGTTCATTGCATCAGAATGACGTACCTCTCCCGCTTCGGCTCCTAGGTCGTGCTAGTAGGGCAATGGATTCGAAAGAGGGGCTGCAGATTCTTTCGAACTATTCTCAAACAAGTCCGATAATGGGGAAAGCGGAAGCTATGTCGTCGAAGCTGTCGGTCCGCTGGCGTCGGGAAGGAAGCAGACCGTCGGCTAACGTCATGGCCTTTTAGCGGATGCGGGGCCCCGCCACATTCTCATGCGCCACTGGGGTGAATCGTGTGGCTGTGACATCACATCAACGTCCTCTCTGAGCGCAGCTGAGGTACAGAATGAAAGCTCCTTGAACCCTACCCGCGGTGCGTATGAATGCTCCTTAGGTGGAGCTGTTGTGGTGGATGACTGCTCCCTAGGCGTAGACGTGGCGCCCAATGAAAACTCCTTTGTGTAGTCGCAATGCTAGGAAATGTCTTTTGGCACCCACCATGGAGTGAGGAAGTCACTTGAACAATGGATAGTGTTTGTTAATCAAGACTTGGTATTGACATTAAAAAGAAAATATTTACAGGCGTATTCCATTTTTGCCGAAACCAAAGCATTATTCGGCAATCCTAATCATTTCAATCATGATTCAACAAAATGGGTGTCAAAAGAAGAGACAGTCCCCAGGCGCAGCTGTGACAGCTAACAACTGCTCCCTGGACGCACCTGCTCAAATCGTAAAGCTCGACTTGGCCTTGATGTCCCTGCTGGAGAAACCAACGTGGACGCCAAAGGTGCCAGTGGGGACGCTCCACTCCTGCGCAACAACGTCCCAGATGGACAAGTCGCGGCGAGTGAGAGTGAAAGTGACAGTCTTCTCCTCGCCGGGGTTAAGCTCGACCTTGTCGAAGCTGCGCAGCTGCTTGACGGGGGTGCCCTCGCCTGCCGAAGCGGGAAGTTGGATGTACAGCTGCGGGACGGCCTTGCCGGTCACGGAACCAGTGTTCTTAACCGTAGCAGTCACCTTGTACGCGTCCTCCCAGATAGCGGGGTTGCCACCGGGAGCATTCGAGGGAGCGGGCACACCGGCAAGCGAGTTCGAGTTGGAGACGGGCTTGATCGTGATGGAGTCAGACAGGGAGTAGTTGGTGTACGACAGACCGAAGCCAAACTCGTACGGCACCGACAGGTTGTAGTAGTCAAAGTGGCGGTAGTCGATAAGGAGGCGCTCGGTGAAGTCGGATTGCCAAGCGTTGGTGTCGTTGGGGTTGCTGACGGAGCCGGTGATGTTGGCGAAGTAGTAGTCGCTCTCCTTCTCAGCGAGGGTGTAGGGGAGGCGGCCGGAGGGGTTGACGTCACCGTAGAGGATATCAACAACGCTGTTGCCGAACTCCTCACCGGGGAAGTGAGCCAGAAGGATGGCAGTAACGTTGGGGTGCGTGTGCCAGGGAATGACGTTTTGACCACCCGAGTTGGTGATAACAATAGTGTTGCTGCAGTTCTGGGCGACGTTTTCAACAACCTCGTTGCCGTTCTGGTCGAGCTCAAGGCTCTCACGGTCAGCACCCTCAGAGGCCCAGGCCTTAACAAAGACGAGACAAGCCTCGGGCTGAGGGGCAATGATTTGACCGATGCCACCAGGGGTGATAAGACGGGTGTTGTTGAGAATGTACTGGACGTGGGTACCGTCGGCCTTGGCACGCGCCTTGATGGCCTCCAGGGGAGCGACAACGTTCTCAAAGCGTCCAGTGCCGGAACCACCGCCGACAGGGAGTACACCAGGGGCGTAGTTGACATCGCGGTAGAAGAGACCGTTCTCGATGTCGCCAGCGGCGTTGCCGAGAACAGCAATATCCTTGGGCTTGCTCAGGGGAAGAGCACCGTTGTTCTTGATCAAGACCATACCAGCAGCACCGAGCTCGCGAATCAACTTGGAGTGGTTGGCACGGACATCGACGTTGGACTCGCTGTTGAGGGAGCCAGCCGAGCTCCAGAGGTCGTACCAGTCGCTCTCGGGCTCAAAGTTGTTGTTTGCAGGGTAGATGCCGCTGGAGGGGTCGACGCCGGGGAATCCCTCGTCCTGGCCAAGAAGGAAGTAAGGAGTCAAAACGCGCTTAACCATGTCGTCCAGACGCGACTCAGCAACGGTGCCGTTCTGGACAGCCGTGGTCAGGTTTCCACCGTACCAAGAGGGAACGTCGTCGAAATGGGGCTCCCAGTTCCAGGCACCTAAATAAATCAGCACTTGTTCTGAATGTCCGCAGTGTAGTTGCCACGCGGGTGCCGAAAGAAATGATGCTCCTTGAATCGGGCCACACTGATGTACGACTGCTTCCTGGCTTCATCCGCAGCAGTGAACGAATGCTACTCAGATGCAGCCGCAGTACTAGGAGCTATCATTTCTTCCAAAAACCCGCTGTAGCGGAGCTGTAGCGGACTTACCGGGCATGGTTTGGTCAAGACCGGCCTCGACCGAAGCAACACCACCGTGGGTACCCATCCACTATAGAATATATTAGCAGATGATGGCCTGTTCGAAGAGAAACTACTGACATCGCTCATGACGTAACCCTCAAATCCGAGCTCAGTCTTGAGAATACCGTTCAAAGTCTTGGAGTTCTGGCCGGCATAAGAGCCGTTGATCCTCTGGTAGGCCGACATGATCGAAGAGACGCCAGCGCGGACTGCGTTGGCGAAAGGCCAAACGTAGAGCTCGTGCATAGTACGGTCCTCAACGTTGGAGGAAACAGACTGGACCTGGTCGACGCTGGGAATAGTGTCCGGGTCAAATGTGCCCTCAGGGTTGCGCTGAGTCTCCTGCTCGTAGGCGATCCAGTGCTTGGCGACAGCCTGGACACCAGTAGATTGCACACCGATGATAGTCTCCTCCATAGCAACACCAGTCAGGTAGGGGTCGGGCGAGAAACCCTCCCAGTTCCTTCCGGCAAGGGCAGACCTTCCAAGAGGACCAGCAACAGGTCCCAAGTAAATCTGAGAACCCTTGCCACGGAACTCCTCGCCAAGGTACTTGCCACGGAGGTGCATGAGCTCACGGTCCCAAGAGGCCGCAGTGCTAAGACCAGCGGGGAAGACAGACGCATAAGTCGCTTGTCTGATGGAAAGGGGACCGTCCTGAAGACAAAGACCCTTGAATCCGACGCGAGGAATAGGTGCGATGTTTCTAAGGGGATGTTAGATTGATTTGTGCAAGTGTGCAAGCGTATTGGACAACCTACCCAACGCAAGGTCCAGGAGCACCAGTAGTGAAGACGACCTTCTCCTCAAGAGTCAGCTTGGCAAGGAAAGCCTCGGCCTTCTCAAGGGCGGCGCTCCATCCAGCGAGGCCGGCAGCGTCCACGCCAGTCATGTTGGCTGCCAAAGTCGTCAGTGTTTGCCAACATCGCTCTCAACCATCAAACTTACGGGAAGGGTAGACAGGCGGGCTAGTCGTGAAAAGGGAGTGATCCCAGTCCTGAGCTCCCTCGACGCTTGCTACAGCGCCGAGGAGCAGAGCGGCCACATTCTTGAGAGGCGCCATTGTCAATGTCGAGTTGTTCGAAGCCTGGCTGAAGTATCCTCAGGTGCCGGGTTCTCGAGCATACTTATTGACAACCACGGAAACTTGTCGGCACGCCCTAACCGCGCCCATTGTTGCGTGGGAAGGGGGAGCGTTCCAACCACGGGCCTCTGCTCCGTCCATGTCACGATAGAGACGTCATTTGGCGAGGACTTCCATGGCTGAAGGAGCTCCACAAAGTAAATTTGCGGGGAGGAAAGTGTTGGCGGGCATGCAGAGGCCCACCCCAAGTCTTTTGGCCGTTCAAGCGAGGGCACATGGTCAATCATCATGAACAATGTCCGGAGATGATCCGCAGTGACGGTAGGAAGAGGCGCCGCGAGGCAGGTTTGGCCCGGGAACGTGGCACGGACCGAGGGACCAAATACGTGAAAACACAGTCACTCGACCAAAGAAAAGAGTTCAAGGGACGGCGTAGACGTGTGATCCTTGGTTCATCCTCAGGCCTTCGATGACTATGTTGGATATAGAGTGCTGGTCCGGATAACTCCACAGGTGAGGGGATAATGTGGAGGTCTTCGTACTTCGTGTTCCGGGCAGCATCGAGCTGGGGCCTGGCAATCCGTACATTTTCCTCGCATCGGGAATGTCCTCGTGGTCAGTTGGGGTCGGATGCGAAGCCCGTAGCAGAAGCAGAGCCGCTGCTGGCAAAAGGTCGGACCGAGAGCGCGGCCGAGAGAGAAAGTCTGGAGGGCCGGCTTCCCCGACTCGTCCAACCTTTCTCCATCTTCTCCACCCCCGGAATATGTCCCGAACTTTCTCCAGCTCCCCACGCTGCCCAGCCTGATCTGTCCTGACCGGAAGTTTTTGCCGCTCAAAACCTTACCCGTACATCTTCTCTAGACCTTTGTGTCTTGCAAACCGTCGCAAAATCGACCCTGTCCGCTGCCCGCGCGGCTCGTCCGCCACCTGATAATTCGGCACACTCGTCACAATCCAGAGTGGGAGGATCCCATGGCCAGAGATAGCTTGGTGGTGGCAGTTGTGCTCGAGACGAGGCTCCCACCCTAGGCGCGCAGGCGGCGCGGCCCTGGCCTGGGGTATCAGTTACGGCGTGAGCGTGGTGAGAAGCCGTCCTCTTTCGGTCGCGACCGCGCTTAGGCCCCGTGAGATTGGCCTGACGGTGCGGAGGATGTCCAGGGCGACGGCAGTTTGTCGACACGCACCTCTGCGGCGTCACACCATGTGGGCCTCCTTGGCCTCGGGGGCGGAAAGTTCCATGGTCGATCGAATGATTAAGGGTGATGAAGAGCTGACGAGCCCAAACAGGCGGAATCGTGGGGTGTCGTGGGGAAGCTTGCCATTGGCAACGGACCCTTCGTCATACCTCACAGCTCCTTCGGCACTCCAGTACCTTGTCAGCTCCGTTGTCCGACTCCACCGCGCTCTTTTATTCTTTCAATTAATCATGGAAATGGGTCCATGTCCTGTCCTGTTTTTCGGGCAATCCGTTCGGTACAATTGGTGCCGAAGATGGCGGAAATAAAATTCCGGAAAAAATCAATCCAGCGACGCGCGCTCGAACGCTCCCCAGGCAGTGTTGACACGGAGAATGTTGCTGTCAATGAGAGAGGACCAAGAATTGACAATGCACCGGCTCTGATGGCTCAATTGATTGAGGACAAGGGAGAAAAAAGACAAGAAGTGTAACTGTGCAACGCACAACTTACGACAAATGCCACAAGGCCAACACTGACCGACGTGACTCGTGATCAGAGGTTGATCTCATCCTCTGCTGGAGCCCACATGGGGCCGAGACGCTTTTAGATGACTCGTAAGCATTGGGAAAGAAGCGTTTGTCGACCCCTGGTTTGTCCGGGTTGCCTTTCTCCATCGAGGCGTACCCCTTTGTTGAGTGGGAATGGAACCCAGTGTGAGAGAAGCTGTCAAGTGGAAGCAAATGTTGTGCAATGGTTGACATTCAGAATATCGAAGGACTAGATGGAGTACTACATGGATCTGTCGAAAGTCAGCACCCCTTCGCATTCGCAGGAAACGACGAGCAGGTGAAGTAGAACACCGATCAAACCTACAAGCTGCAATGACTAGCACCTCTCCAACACCATCTCCAAAGTCTAAGCCGAGACCTCCTGCGCCACAAAAGTCAGTGATGAACGGCAAGTCGTATTGGAAGCTCCCAAGTTACTTACTGCCAAGGTCGGACCAAACACCATGAACCATCAGCGACTGAAGTCACCGTCCCAAGTGAGCGCTTCTCTTCCACTCGCAATCTCGCGACAACAGGGACGAAACAGCCTGCCTGCAACGCAGCAGGTGAGTGAGCGATACGTCCTCGGACGCCCCATATATACCCAACCTCCGTCTGACCTCCAGCAAACAAGTTACCGAGCAGCATCGACGTATGTGTGAGTGTATCAGCTGGCGCCTGACCCCAGTCTACGTATTCCGCCGTCCCACATTCCCCAAGTTAGTCCACCACTGCAACCCCCGCCCAAACTTCGTTGGCTGGCCTTCTTTCCCCCGCAAACTCCAAACTCCGTTTGGATCGTCACCTCTCCCCCACATGACCGAAACCTCACCGCTCACCACATGGCGCCCTAAAAGCTTTTTATACATTCGACGTGTGGGTTGCTGACGAGTCACTACTCAGGTTCTCAGGGCATGAACGCCCGTCACTTTTCTCCGCAAAACTCTCCCGTCACTGCAAAAATGATCGAACATCTTGTTTACGAGCGGTATGAGCAATCTCTATTCAGGCTGAAGGAAGAAGAAACATCCGGCTCGTTTTCGCGTTATCGTCCATCTGGCTCTCGTGACCGCAAAGAAAAAAATAACTGTACTTCCTACGTCCAGCCAGCCAGTCAGGTCTGCCGGATACTTGCCAGCTACCCGCCAGTCGGGGCCGACGAACTGCCCAACCAACCACGTAGCTGAGCCTCATCCCAATCGTCCGTCTTGCCAAGACTCTCGCGTAGATGATTGCCTCATCCATCTATCCAGGAAGGTGGGAAGGCGGCTGGCGGCATCCATCTTGGTGAAATGCCCGTCCATATTCTTTGCAAGGCAAGTACCCGACGTGACCGGCTAGCCAACCGACAGCTCTCTACTTGCCTCAAAACATGATGCGGCAGGCAGGAGCGCAAACGACGATCCAGATACGGTAGGGCTACCTGATTACCTGCCCTATTGGGCGACCAGGCCTGAAGCCACCCGCACAGAGCCCAGCAGCCACAGTCAGTGCTGGCATGACGGCTTGTTGTCGTCGTTCGGCCACCCAAGATTTAGTCTTGAAGAAGCTTATCTGCCAACCTCCCTGTCCCTAGTTCATCCTTGGCCGGAAAAGGGTCTGCGATGCGCTTGTCGATCGGGATGTGTTACATGGGACTGCCAGACTGGACATGGAGACACTTCTTGGATGATCCTCACAGCGCTGTTTCCGTGCGCTGACTCTAGCTGTTACCTCGTCCAGTGAACACGCGCAAATAGATTGGCAGTCCACCAGCTAGCTCAGTGGCAAACTCTTGCTCGTATTATTGTTGTCAACCATCTGAATCCCCCCATGCCCCAGCTCGTGAAAACACGACGGTTCAACGTCCCGAGGAGCATTCATGCGCGAGACTTATGGCAAAAGGAAGGGAATACGTCTCATTCTATCATCGATTGCAACTCTATCTTGCGACAGGCGTCTATTCCAATAAAGGAGACCTCATGTTTATGCGCATGTTGACATCACTTTTGCTTGCTACGCAGCGTATGCACCCCAACGTCTCCTACAAGTACCCCAGGCCACGTCCGCCAACGAATTCCAAGTCGCTGCGCACCACCCACTCTTCAACACCAACCTTGGCACAACCTTCGGCGCGACGCCCACTAGGCAGCTCCGCCCAGCGACCCAGCAAGCCCAGGCCGGCATCGACGATGCCGCGCGAGCCAAAGCCCTCGCTCTCGACAGCGCGGTACGCGCGCGGGTTGAGGCCGCAGTGGTAGTCGAGCGAGGCGGTGAGGAAGGTTTGCAGAGCCGTGAGGCGGCGGTACATTTGCTCGTCGACGGCCGTGATGAGAGACAGGGCACCCGTCTGCGTGGTAATGAGGATTTGGTGCGTGACCGGGACGCCTGGCTTCGACCCGTTGTCGTTGTCGATATCCATGGCGTCGTTGATCAGGGCGCCGCTGGTGTCGGCTTGAGTTGGCGTTGGCGATAGTGTCGAAGGGAGCAGCGTCATGGTTGTAACGTAGTGGCCAGTGTGGAAGGTGGATTTGTGCAGCAAACGCGCGCCGCTCACGGACTTCGGATCTGGAAACAATAGGTAAATATCTTGTTCTTTCATAGAGAACTCGGGTCAACGTACGGTCTGGATCGTATTGCAGCACGTGGAGGTCACCGTCTGCATCGGCTGCGATCATGAAAAGTTCTTTCCCATGCGGGAGGAAGTCGGCAGTCATGACCTCCATGCGGGTGCGCGATTTGCCGAATAGAATCATCTTATAAGGATCCTCCTGCGAGAGGGTTAGCGAGCTAATTATCGTCGCCAACATGAAGTGTATTTGCTTACAGTGTAGCCCGAAAACCACAATCCCTTGGCCACATCCCCGAAAATGAGCATGCCAGTTCCTGCAAGCTCTTTGGCAACAGTCACGTAGCACTGCATGTCCATGAACGCGACAGGGAGCAGGGTGCCGTCCTCCTTGAGACCTCTGACCATGCATTTTTGGCCCTGGGTCATGAGCAGGAAACCTTGGCTACCAACCTGCGTGATTGCCGTGACTGGACCGCGAACTTCTTCCTTGGAGACGAGTTTGAGCTTACGATTGGTCTCGGGGCGGCCGGGCTCGGGCACGACGTTGATAATTTCAAAGACGTAGACGCACCCGCGGCTGGGCAGGTCTTCGCCGCGAGTAAATCCAGTACCAACGCAAATAAGAGCCTTACGCTCGTGTGTCATCTCATTGACCTCCAGGTTCAGGACTTTGATGGTGAGAACGGCCTCGGTTGACTCGAGGCCAAATCTGAAAACATCGTCAGCAAGTCCTTTCCGTTTACGGCGTCCAATCTTGGTACCTGTCTATCTCCGTATAATTGTCGGTCTCGAAGATTTTTACCATGCCATGCTCCACCTGTGGCTTGAAAGTAATGTCTGGCAATCGTGTGAGAAACTTCGCTTTTTGCGATGAATCCTTGATCTTACCTTCATCTCGCCATTCTGGATGGTGCTCGTCGTCGGGCATGGAGAAATCCTCCTTCTCCGCCAATCCCACGGCGAGTATGTCTTTTCCTGGGTGGTAGCATAGATTCTGAACATCCTGTCCCATGGGAATCTTCCTCACCACCCATCCAACGTCACCATATCGACAGCCCTTGGGCAGCTGGCAAACTTGCATATTGCCATTTTGGTCCACAACTGCAAAGCCCCTCTCAATGTCCGCGGTGTGAAATCCACCGACGCATTTTACAGCCTTGGCCTCGAGTTTGATCACTCGAGGCATGCTGGCCGCTTCTTTCAGGATAAAACTGGGCGAGGTGCCTGTCATGAAGGCCGTGCTGTAACCACCAACGTTGGGCAGGGCGGTCAGGATTGACTCTCGACCAAATGCAATGTCCTCGGCTTCGAGACTGGGTTCTTCAGAGAATTCGGGCAGCTTTGGTTGTGGAACCTTGAGCCAACGAAGGCTGCTAGCGAAGGGCTGGTCGGATCCTTGAGAAGGATGATGGTAAGGTTGATAGAGAACAATATCGTTGGAGGATGTCCGAACCTAGTGCTGTCAATACGCCATTCTTTTTCTACAAAGAGAAAGCTTACA
Organism: Phyllosticta citrichinensis; assembly: GCA_038380885.1. Classification (NCBI taxonomy): domain Eukaryota; kingdom Fungi; phylum Ascomycota; class Dothideomycetes; order Botryosphaeriales; family Phyllostictaceae; genus Phyllosticta; species Phyllosticta citrichinensis. Next base: position 1,551,124 of record JBBWUH010000006.1, read on the forward strand.
ATGAGGTAGGAAGATTTGTAGACATTGTCTCCCAGCTCGGCCATGAGGATTTCGGTAAGAGTGGCCTTTGCAGATGAACGCCGGGGGGTGTAGTCCGCAGTGAGGTAGGCGGGCAGGAAGCACAGGCTGGTCACCACTTGGACGGGATCCGAAAAGTCTGACGGGTCAAAAACCTAGACGCTGCATCAGTGCCTCCTCAAAGGTGAATCGTCCATGGATACCATACGTGTAAACCTCCCTCGGCACTGAGGAGGTAAACCAGAGGCTTATCGCCTGTGGATGCTGATCTGTGGATGCATCCTGAGAGCCACTTTGTAGACAAGACAGCGTCGCCGCGGTCGATTTCTTCCATTTCGCCATTGGAGTCCGCTTGAAGAATTATGACGCTGGAGTCCTCACGATGGACCAAGATATATGGGTCGCAGAAGCTAGTGCTGATGATTCGTAGTTCTTGATCATTCTCGTCTTCCATGGCTAACATTTGTTCGAGACCGAGCTCTGATGGGAAGCAAAGTTAGCCATGTGCTCACAAGATAAAGTCAAGCACAATGAACACAAGCCGTGCGGGGGCGCGATAGTATTGATTAAATGGCGAATGATTTGGTATGCCTTTGTCCAACTCCCCAGTCTTTCGCTTACGTAGCAAGCCTGGTTGCAGAGGGAGAAGGGCCTTGTATAAAAGAGGCAAGACGACAATAAGACGCCATTTTGAAGGCTCATGTTGCATATCTCCGCTGAATCGCAAGCTATCTTCATGCCGCACATTTGCCCGAGCTTGGTTTATTCCACTTTGAACGCATTTGCAGTCCAGGCAAACCTTACGAAAGTGATCTGTGGAAAAGAGATTGGACTTACCAGAATTGTAACTGCGAATTTCGCCTTTGAGGACTTGGACGATGCGCGTACCAGCCGCGATGGTCCCTACATCGATAGTGGCGGCATCTTGTCTCTCAAATTCTCCCTTGTCATTCTCCTCGAAGCCTGCCGCGGTGATGTTGAAGATTGCAGTCTCTTCTTCGCCTCCTGCGCTGTTCAACCTGGAAACAATTAGGAGCTGGTCATAGTCCACATCTGCAGAGAGCTTCGCCTCGGCGTCATCCTTGCCGGCAAACTCTATGCCTTCGGGAGCTGGTTTCTTCGCATGGATAGACCAAACCGCCCTGGCATTCGAAAGTTGCCCTTTGCGAAGCACAACAGGATCAATTTCTCGCCGTACGACAGCAATGGCACCGGCTTTGTCCATGCCTGTAGCCATAACAAGATCGACGTGATCTTCCGACTTTGCAAAGGTGCTACTTGACAGGTCCCTGGTTTTGTGGCTGGCGTGCGCGATGTCTTTGATCGGAGCCAGACTGGGCAGGAAGTCGTGGATTCTAAAAGTGTAGTTTCCAGGGTCGTTCAGCTCCGCAGAGTTGTTTGCGGCTTTGGTAGTTGTCGCTCCGTCCCCATACAAATCATCGTCATCTTCAAGGTCCTCTTCATCAAAGGAGAGGTCGGCGTCATCGGCCAACATCTCTGCATGGGAGCGCTTCCGGGAAAGCTGCGCAGTCTTGCGCGTCCAGCCCACAACTACAGAGTCGCCTTCTTCGCTGCCAATGAACATCCTGTTGCGTCCAAGACTGGTGGCGCAAGAAGCCGCCGTTGCCAGGACCAATCCTCCTTTGTCTTGGCCTACACGTTGCAGCGAAAGCCCAGAGACGGACCTTCCGTCGAGCTTGAAGCTGGCGATGGCCAACGCTCCATCCTTGAGCACAACAAGCAAGTCACCAGTTTCAGATGATAGTTGCTCGATGCGGCACCCTTCGAGCCGCATGCCTAAATCCGATTGGTCTGCCATGGGAAAAGAAGAACACTGCTTTGCGAAATCATTGACTGCCACCGCGTTGGTCTTTCCCGCTTGGTCGACGTGAATCAGCTGGTTGGCACCAATGAGGAGGGCGCCGCCGACAGGGAGTGGCAGCGGGACCACTTGATGAGTGTCGTAGGGCAAGCCCGGGACCGAGAGCAAGGCCGTGGAGGCCTTTTCTTCCAAGTCTAGAGTAAACACCGTGTATGTCAGGGCGTCTTTTCTTTCGTACAGTAATGACGCAGCCATGGCCTTGGGTGCAGATATAATGCCAAAAGTTGGCTCTCGATACTCGTGCAAGAAATCCAGGTGCACAGGATGAGTAAGAGTTGGGTCTATTTGCGGGAGCGACAAGGTAAAGGATGCTCTGTAAGGCGTCTGAGCTGTTCCATCTTCGTTTGTGGCCTGGCCCTGTGGTGCCGACGCCTCCTCCATGGGCTCGTCAAAGTCGGGGTCGTAGTCGCCTTCGACTAGGTCGTCACCAAGCTGGCGAAAGGGCAATATTGCCAGGTGGCGGGCTCCAAACTTGAGCGCGGCACATCGACTGTTCGGATCCGCAGCCAGAAAGTTGTGATATTGGCTAGGGTCGGCATCCCATGGAGCCCCCTGCAGTTCGTCCCCTTCATAGTAGTGTATCGAGACGGTAGAGATGCCGTGATTCTGCGGGTCCCATTCGATCAAACTCATCTTGGCATTGCGAAACGCGACCAGAAGCGCATCTCCGCCAGACTTTGTTTCTAGGGCCTTGATTCGAGCCATTGATATGACGGTCCCGGCAAGAGGGTATTCGGCGACGAGCACAAGCTTGGTAGTATGTTCGGTGCGCTGGACAAACATGTCGGCAGGCTCGCCAGCCTCGGGGGCGGCGGAGGAGAATTGGAACTGGGCATCTTTATTCGCCTCGGTGACGACGGACTTGAGCTCAAAGACCTGCAGCAGAGATGACTTTGCGACGACCAGGTTGTGAGATTTTGGGCCGAGAAAGTCGATGTTCACGGCGTGGGAGACGGCGGTCGGCGGGGTGAGCTCGGTGTAAACCTGCATGATGAAGTGGATGGGCAAGCACAGAGGACGGGGGCATCCTGCTGTGGTGGTGGATGGGGAGGGAGACGAAATGTTGTCGCGTCTGTGTCTGGTACGCGGTCCCTTCCCCGGTGCCGATCAGCTGCCGCGCAGATACCACCCGGCAGCCCGAGCTCGACCTCAGCTCCTCTCGGCTCTCCCCAGGACGGGTCTGGCGTCATCGGTCAACGTCTGGTCAGCACCGCATGTCCCAAAAGCAGGCTTCGCCTCCAACCTCCACCTCCTCTCCCTCACTCATGTCGCCCTGTCAATCCACTCCGGCGACTTAACCACCACCCCCGTCCTCAATCCCATCGCCGCCATGGCCCTCATCCAGACCAGCTTGATATGGGTCGCCTACGCCGTCGCCATTGTCATCCTCCTGGCCATCGCCTCCATCTTTGTCTACCTCTACCAGACTCCACGAGATCGCGCCGCCTCCGTCACGGCAATATGCATCTTCACCACAAGCGCCCTGCTGGCCACCGTCCTACTCATGCCTGTTGATGTCGCCCTCGTCTCATCAACCAACATCTCCAAACAAGGCCGCAAGAAGGATTGGGCCACGCCAGACAAGGTCGACGAAATCGTCTTCACACTCAAGGTCCTCTACTACACACTATACTCTTTGGACGCCTTTCTCTGCCTCCTCGTTGTCCCTTTCACCTACTTCTTCTACGAGGAATATGACGAGGGAGCCGAGGCCGAGGGAACCCAGACAGTCGGAGGCCGAATCTGGGGTGCTCTCAAATACACCATTGCCTTTGTGGTCTTGGTAGTAATCCTTTTCCTTGTCGGCTTCTTCGTCCCGGCTGCGAGGAGCACCAAGCAAAAACATCTGGATCTCGACTATTTCAAAAACCTGCTGGCCGAGAATCGTAAGTTGAAATGCCTTTCCCCTAGACGCACATGTACTTACACTGCGATAGACGGAGAGAGAGCCCTGACCTTTGCTCTCGGCTTACTCATCACCATCGGAACGCTGGTATACGTGCTGTATACGGCAAGCGGTCTAGCTCTACTGCCGGTCGCCATGATCAAATCCGCTCCTTCGGTTTCGGCGCCGACTCTTTCCGAAAATACTGCTGCTCAGCTTGAATCCAATCGCGAACGACAGAGGCAGCTCGAGCGCCGCAATGAAGGTCGTCAAGATGGCCTGGATTCCCGTGACAGGCGGGAGCTCGAGGCTCTTTTGCGAGAAGAACGCACGCTTGCTCGACGGGAACGTCTAGCCGCAGAATCCAGCGGCCAAGATCGCAGCTGGTTGGTCAAGACTTGGATCAAGATCGAAGCCGTCTTCCGACCCTTGAAGCTCGTCGGCGGTTTTTTGTTGATGCTTCTGGCCCTCATCATATTTGCATCTATGCTTATTACTGGCATCGACAAGGCCAAGAATTCCATATGCAAGGCCGGATGTGGATATGTTCTGGGTCACATCAACATTTTCCAGCCCATCAACTGGATCTTGGTAAAGTCCTCCACCGTCTTCCCCATCGACTACATCATCTTCTTCTTCCTATTTTTGTTTCTGTTCTGCGCTTCGGTTGTTGGCATCGCCACTGTTGGCATCCGATTCCTGTGGGTCACCATCTTCCGCATCCGGAAAGGCCACACCAGCCCGCAAGCCCTTTTGCTGTCAACGGTCCTCTTGACGTTGATTGTATTGGCCATCAACTACTCTGTTGCGATGCTTGTTGCTCCTCAGTACTCGACATGGGGTCCGCAAACCTACTGCGATCGACCTGCGCAGATTCCTGGCGGACAACCAGATTGCTCCGACAACAAGAGCGCGATAAAATCTTGCACAGAGCTGGCTGAGAACCCAGTCGCACAGGATGTCTGCACGCCAAGCGTCGTTAGCACCTTCATCAATCGGGTGACCGTTAATTTCCCCTTCTTTGGAGTGGTCGACTTTTGGGCCCAATTCGCGTTTCTCGGCAAGTTTGATAGTCATTCTGCGAAATTGTACACTCGTGCTTACGCTTAACAGCAATTTACCTCATTTTCTTCCTCACCACCTTATTCCGCACTCCGAGGCTTGACACCCACCAACTTGACGCCGACCTCGAAGAAGAGGAAGAGGAAGGCTTGCTGGCTAGCACTGGCCGCCGCTTCAACGCTACCTGGCAAGACATTACCGGTCGCTCCAAAGCAAGGGCTGCGCATTACGGTGCCACTAACCGTGACGACACTAGCGCGCGCGACACGCAATGGTAATTACCTCTTCGCCCATGATGCTTAACGCACCTACATACAAGTCTCCATATCCGAGTTGTCGATACGGTTCTTTGTTCTTGAGTTAGTTGCCATGGTCTTATTTCCTAGTTTGATATCCCGATTCCGATTGGTGGCGCGCGAATGAGGAGCGAGGTAGCAGAAAATGATAATACCACCGAGTGGCGTGTGCTGCCTATCATGCTTTGGTTCCTGCGGCTCCTTTCTAAAAGCATCTGCACCTTGAGACTGGCCAAAGCATAGCTGTCAAGTGTACCTGCCAAGATCAGTAAGTCTCCAATCAAATCCCAAAGGCGCGCCATTTTCCAACGGTTGATTATCCCCCTGTACCAATCTCTTCCTTGTTCTGAAACCATTTGATGAGCGCAAAGCTGCAAACACGCCCTCACAACCATTGGCCAAGGCAACAAACACACTTCATTTCACAGAGTTTCGGGCGCTAGGGAGGACCGATCCACAAAGGCAACAACTTACGGCGCCCGGGAAAATTATTGCTCTTTTCATGCTGAGCGCAGCCCCAACGCGCGATTCCATTTAGTCCCTTTCATCAGATTCAGCTATTTGATGCGGGTCTGCTACGTGTATCTTGCGACTTTCCAGCAGGAGTTGAAGTTTGGCGACCAAATAAGCCACATGACCGCAGATATTCAGGACAAATTCCTTGTTTGGTAAACACGATGGAGTTAAGCTCTCCAAATTTCGCCTTGCACCGCTCCGTGGACAAGCAGTCAGTTAACTCTACTAGTCGGAAGTAAACCTCGGTCGCCCGAACTCTGCTTTACGGCGCTAATTGCCAGATTCTCTCGCTCGTCGTACCTGCGGTGCTCTGGTGAGAACCAGGCCAACGCCACCTCAACGGTCTTCCTGCGAATCAGCCTTGGTGTCACCAGCGCACGTGCTGCGACCTTTACTTTGGCAGTAGCAACGAACTTTCCATTTTTCTTGGCCTTCTTTGCCGTCTGCTGTCCGAACAATACGACCCATAATGTTGAATTTCCAAATGACCGACATGCTGCCTTGAGGCTCTAAATAGGGTGGCCAACTGTGGCGACCAACTGTGGTGGGCAACTGTGATGGCAAAGGTTGTTGGTGGAACAAAAATAGTAAGTCAGGATTCAAGGCCACTAGAGCGAGTCTGTAAGGCTACGACGGGGATCTTGGGAGTGCGATTTCTTGTCGCGACAGGGATAGGTCTAACGTTTGTAGGACATTCGAGCAGGCAGGAACGCCTCGAGAACTCCACCTGTAACGCGTACCGCGCACGTGTTTGCAAATGTGTGGAGAATAACACGAACCGTCATTTCCAACCAAAGTCTTTCATGCATGCGGCCAAACGCACCGAGCTCTCCTGTTGAGGTACGGCTCCAGAACCTTGCGAGTAATAACCATGATGGAATAGGCTCTTGCGGAACTTCTGACACGGCAGTGCTCCTCACCTACTTCTTGTGGACTGACTAATCGGCTACGGACGGAACGGCCCTCGTGCACCTCAGGCATCGATCCTCTAGTACTGCTGTGGACGTCCTTGGCCAGCGCTCGGCAACAGCGTGGCAGTACCAAACGGGAACAGGCGTAAGCTTCTCGAAGTCACACAACGAATTTGGGGAAATCAATCAATTTCCAATGGGTTGAGTTCGCTGCGACTGCAGTGCGCGAGACGCGGCTACATCAGGGCTTCGTAGCAAAGTTTTGGATTGTCGATGCCGCGTCGTTTCTCAGATCCAGGAACAGTTTGTGAGGCCTGCAAGAAGCCAAGCGTATCAAGAAGAGCTAGGAACGATTGGCAAACTGTCAGATGAGCCAAACATGCCATGCCACCTGTACCAAGGCTCCAAGACCCCGTCGTATGCAGGAACGCAAAGCCAAAAATCTTGTTGACGCCAAAGTTGCCAGTGGTGGCCATGCAACATGACTGGGTGCCAGCCCCCGCCGCCACTGCGAGACCCTGGTTTCCAGAACAACTCTGCCCTAGGTCTGCCCGTCGACAACAGCCTGGATTTTCATGGATTTTCGCAAATCACAGTTCAGGACTGCTGCCACAAGGTAGCGAACTCCTGGGCCTACCAGCAAAACTCAAGAAGTCGGTACTTTCGGAAGCCGGGTAAACTGCTGTGAGCAGAGAAGGACTATGACCAATACCTTGCGCTCGTCCATGCACGGCCTCAACCACAGCCTTGTCAAGCTGCAATTCTACCTTTCTAAGCGCGCTTCTAAGCATTGGCCGCAGGCGGGTTTTGAGCGGAGGCAATGAGTTTGCTCCAGCAGACCGATCATCAATCAACCCAGACCCTGTCGCTCGTAGTCCCCGCGGCCAAGCTGCATGGGGCCTCTGCTCCTCGCTGTCGCTGTAGGATACCAGTTCCGATGCCGGTAAGATTGCCTGGTGTAAATCCTGCAATCTATTTGTTCTAAGAATACGGGAAAGAGCATCTTGGACAAGGAACCTTAGGTGGTGAGGCTTTCCGGCCGTGTACATTATATATACAAAGAGCTGCTCCTGTCCATCAGTTCGAAATAACTTCATCCCTTCCGTCCATCGACTCTTTTCCGTTTAACAACGCGGGTAATACATCATCATGCACGGGTACGGAAAAGTTCTCCTCGCCTCCCTCTTTGCGAGCGGCTCTCTCGCTCTGCCGTGGGCTCAGGGCCCTACGGATTCGACCATGGGTACACCGCAGCCGAAGAGTCCAAACACGGGACCGTCCACTGAGGCGATCAAATCGAGTACAACAGGCGGCAAGGTTGCAGTGGGTGAACCTATCCCAGAGGTTTCTGAAACTGGACCCGCCTACTCTCTCCTGCTCGCGAAGGAAACGTACGTTTGCGTCCATCTATGATTGATATCCCGTTAATTAAATCAGCTCCCACCATGACATCGATGGCGTCATTGTGGCCTGGGCATACGGAGTTCCTTTCTGCACGCAACGCCAGCTGCTCTCTGAGAGTATCGAGGATTTCTGTAACAAGAATCTTACATTTAACCGGGTACCCAAGTTGGACGAGGCCCTTCAAGCTACTGGAAAGGTAACTCAGATCTCGGGTTACTTTGTTGGCTGCTCTAATGATGTGTCGCTCGGACACTCTTACGCTGGTCTCTACTGGGTGGAGGTGGTCGGCATGTACGACGGTTACGGTGATGCGCCAGCAGCCGCTGGTGGAACCGACGGATATGTGCAAAGGACTACGGGCACCAACCCTACTAGTGGCACGCTAACGACGACTCCAAGCGCGGGGCAACCACCAAGCGCGGAGCAACCAGTCACTAAGGGTACTAAGGGCACCCAGGGCACTGAGAAACCCAAGGGCACTGAGAAACCTAAGGGCACTGAGAAATCCAAGGGCACTGAGAAAACGCAATCCACTTCTGGAGGCACTGGCAACGGCGGTGCCCAGGAAGTTTCCGAACAGACAACCTCTGGCGCGATTGCCTACTTGTGCGGTAACGATAGGGAGACTCATGAGTGTCCTCTTAGTGCTACTGCTGAGGTCGACATTATCTCGTTCGCTTCGGTAAGTGTTCCAAGATAACCCGAATCCACATCAGCAGCCTAACAAAATCTAGTGCGGTCAATACGCCTATACCGACCAGAAGGCTGCGCCTGATACTGGTGCTGTCAGCTTGAGCACTAATCCTTCCACTCCCCCATCGACCGATGAGAAGCAGCAGCAGCCGGGGGCCAACACGCAGAAATCTGGACTCGGCGGCGGCATGGGTGCTGGCGGCGGGGGTGCTGGCGGCGGCGGGGGTACTAGCGGCGGCGGGGGTACTAGCGGCGGCGGTGGTAAGGGTACTGGCGGCGGCAAGGGTACTGGCGGTGGTTAGGGTACCGGCGGCGGCAGCGTGGGAGTTCAGAAGCAGAAGACGCTTCGTGCCCTCAAGGCTAGAGGCGCTTTCTAACGTAGTTCAAAGAGCATCGCTTCTAGGTGCACATGAAGGAAGGAGACATTGGACTTATTTCTTGTAACGGTCGACGTTTTTAGGAGGGGTGTCTAACTTGGCTTATCTACTGTAGTGTACCCGCTCAACGACGTGGAAATATATCGTACCTGCTCAACTTGTTCTCTTCCTTTCCCGTCGTCCCATTCTGGTTATGGCTTTTGGGATGTCATTGCTACAACTGATCTTACAGAACCAGTAGCGAGCACCAAGAACTCTTCTCCAACATCCTTACACATTAAGCATTATGAAAATGAAATCATCAAACCTTGTGAGCGTCTCCCGATTCACGTCATCCATTCACGTCGTCCTCCCTCTCAATGCCGCCTCTCGGCATTAACCTACCAGCGTAAAAGCATGCAGTGACGCGGCACTTCCGCGCAGTTGGTTCCCGTCCAGTGCAGAAAGGCTAGGCAACACGCATATTCATGACGTGCACGAGCTGCTCTCTGGGCGGTGCATTGCAGGGCGGGCGGGAAAACGGGGATCAGGACTGGGGTGGTCAACTCCTCGCTCGATGAACACAATGATGGAGGCGGACGGATGCCAGGGGACGGAAAGAGGGGAGAAGTCGCGGAAGCATTGGAGCAGACGGTGCGCCAGGGTAGGAGGAGGAGCAGCAGCAGCGAACATACGGACTACCATGAGAAGGTTTTGTTTAGTGAGGCCTGACCATGACTGAACCTGGAGCCTCGCGCGAGAAGTACCTTGCTAACCACTTGTTTGGATTGGGTTGAAGAGATGGCGAGTGAGGCATCTAGTTTTTGAATTATTCCCCACTTCAACCCGACTTGCTCGATGAAAGTTGAGACCAAAATTGATTGAACGGCTCGATGCAGACAACACGATGCTTTTGGCGGTTAAGAACATGCAGGGATGAACTTCTCCCACCGCTCCGTACATACATACGTGCCTTACAGAGCATAGCGGCATGTGAAATCAAGCGCTGCGTAAGTGGCAAACCATGGACAAGCCCATCGAACGCGCAGCCTCCGGCAGATTCCGGCTGGGCTTACCCAGGGAGACGGAATGTGGTTGTCAGGGTTGAGAGAAGAGGAACATGAGACGCATTGAGTTTAGCGGCGCTTCTGCGCTGGGTCGGACGGGGCCCTGTCTTTTGGGCATCATCGCCCGAGAAAGCCACGAGGAGCCTTATCATCCGGCAACTGTACGCTCGCGCGGTTCGAAACTCGAGAGTCTACTTAAATGGCCTGCCGCTTTTTAGACTGTCAGCAGACGACTTTCAAGCGCTGTTGCGACACGGCCATCGTCGTCCGTGATGAGAGTTTTGCTGAAGCCCGAAGCAGAGCTGCCGATGTTGCTCGATGACCTGAGCTAGATGCAGCCCGTTCGGCTTGGCCATCACTTGGGCTTCCAAGTCTCTCGGGCGTCGCGCCTTGCAGCGATGCAGAATCGACCTGCTCGGCGCTGTTCAACACGGACTCCTGTCATCGAGAAGCCTGCTCCGTTGTCTCTCGGCATACATGTCGTCGGGAAGTTACTCCCTCGCGGCCTCGCGGCATCCAAAGTCCGATCGTGCGTCGCGTGACTTCCTACTGTTTGCGACCGGTTCGCGAATGAACTTGGTAATCATCAGGCCTGACGCGGAGCGTCATCGAGGGATGATGGTTTCGAGCGGTACCTGCGCGACAGCTCGGACGGGTCCTGCGGACGCTGCGTTAGAACGAGGAAAACAAACAAGGAGGCCGGCATTGCAGGTCGAAGGGATCAGTATTGGAATCCTCCATCTCCCAGACCCACGAAAAACTAATGCAATCTGTTTGCCCCCAATTTTTCGGTGTCGCATCGCCGAGTCCTTCTAGCAGATACCACCATTTTGCTCGAACCGACTGCGTCGATCGACGCAGACGCTTTTTGCCGCTGTCTAATATCTCAGAAGCGCACAAGCATCATTCCCAGGCTCTCGATCATGGGTGGATTGAGAACGATACGACACCCTCATCGTACTGCCCGGAACAGAGGGCTTTCAATATCGATGAACAGGCAAGTTTGGGTCCAAGGCCGGCTGCAGCTAAACTTTCCTCATCAGGTTAGCCCATTTTCTGTCAGCTGTCTACAATTGCACTACTGCAATCTTGGACCGAGGAGTCAACGGACCTCCTCTCTGTCCCCAGTTCGTTACAGGTGCCCCGTCAACATGACACGCCTATGGTGCTCTTTCGAGGAGCATTCCATTCCGCCTTGCAACAACTTGACAATCGCGTTGCATGCGCGATCTGTCGCTGTGCAGGCAACATGCAAGTTGAGGATGGTCGTGGTCTTCGACAAAGCATGCCGTCTCACGAGCTTCTCAGACGATCCGTGTTCGGTTGCGGAAAATGAGGGCACCAGCGACTACAGATACCTGCACTTCTGGTTGAAAACTCATTAGCCCCTCCGACCGGCGGCCCATCTGGGGGCGAGACCAGAGAACCGCTCCCAGCTGTTCAGATCTATTCGGTCGTTCTAGAAGCGCCTGTGCCGAGCGACATGTTTAGTTCTTATGTCGCGACGGTGCTTCTGAGTCGACTCTGGACATGGCTCCGCTCTTGACTCGTTCGCTGTTCACCTTGTCGGCTACGGTCGCAGGGCCATTGCTATTCATTTGTCTGGAGCAATGCAAATATCGGGACGGACCGCCGCTGCCTCGCACCTGCAGGAGACTGCCACGGCCCGAAGCGTAGCCAGCCGGCTGGGCTGGATTTTATTTGCCGCATTTTTCGCCCACATCACCCTCGCTGTCGTGCCGGACATAATGTGTGTTCAAGGGCACGGGGTCCTCTATCAAACTCATCGTACTCGTAATCCTGTCGCAATAGTTGAATCGACCTGTAGACCATCCACGCGGCCGACGCCAATCAATGAAGCTAACGCAAAGGGGAAGACGAGGGCCCAGGTGGCTATCCTAGGTACCAAGCGAATCCATCCAATTGACAAGTGGATTGAGGGAAGCGAGCAAGACGACTGGGTCAAGCAATCTTCTGCCAACGTAGTGTTCAGAGCCTTACTGGGACAGCTTTCATCCACGGATGCAACGGGCATAGTTCAGCGCCTCGCCACAGGGCTCTGGGGGCAGAGCAGCGTCGCTCCAGCTCCAGCCTTCCGCGGAGGAGCCGTCTTCATCGACGGAGATCCTTCAAGGTCGCCTCGGTCTTTTGGAATCAGTGGTCCATGGCAGAAGACGTCTTTTGGTAAGATCCCTTTCCTTTTGGTCGCGTGTGTCCCCCATTGACCCCAAGCCGCTCTCTCTCTCGCCCTCTCCCCCCCCCCTCTCTCTCTCTCCAGCAATACCCAACTACATCTTTCTTCTTCTCTCCTTGAAACGCACACTCTTCACAGTCTCCACTCCTTGGACTCTAATCGTCTCCCTCGGCCCGTCATGGCAAACAGAGGTGACAAGCTCATGGGAGCAGCGTATTTCTTCCTGGTCCTTTGTACGTTACTTGTGTGCCTGCGATCCTACACGCGGGCTTTTGTAGTGCGAAACTTTGGCTGGGACGATGGATTAATGGTACTGGCCTTGGTAAGTTTTCCAAGAGGGATAGATTACTCCCCCAAAAGTGGTTGCTGACGCCGCTCACAGGTCGTGTATTTCATCTTTGTCGCCTTTCTGAAGTTAGGAACGCATTATGGGATTGGGAAACACCTCCTCGAAATACAACCGCCAATCAACGTCGTCCCGGCAATAAAGGTAGATATAGTCCTTGGGTTCATGGAGCCGCCGTATCTGACTGACACCGTTTCCAGTATCTGAGCATGTTCGAAATGGCTTACATCTGGCTGAACGGCATCATCAAACTATCCATCAGCTCGACGCTGCTACGGCTGGTGGTGCAGCGCCGATTCGTCTACTTCCTCTACTTCTCCATGATTGCCAACATCATCGTGACGATCACGAGCTTCTGCCTCTTTCTGCTGCACTGTCGGCCAGTTGCATATGCGTGGGAGCAAGTGCTGCCGCACAAGGAGGGCAATTGCTTCAGTTGGACGGCGCTGGTGGTCATTGGCTACTCGGTATGCGCGGCAACAATCATCCTCGACGTCGTGTATGCGACGCTGCCATGGATCATGTTTTGGAACTTGAACATGCCGCGCAAGACCAAGGGCGCGCTCATGTTCGTTCTCAGCCTTGGTGTAAGGTAAGTCGGACAGGCGGGGCGTTTTTGGAAGACATGTCACTGACGAGACCCAGTGCTGCTGTTGTAAACATTATCCGCATCAAATACGTCAAGACGCTCGGAGACAAACATGACCCGCTCTGTAAGACGACTCTCTTCTTTCATCCAGCTTGGCGGGCACTAATCATTCTGCAGGGCTCATCGCACCAGCTCTCTTCTTGACGGTAATAGAAGTCGGCCTGGGCATGACGGCGTCCTGTCTCGCCTCGCTGCGGCCATTCCTACGCAAGCTCAACTTTGTCGGCTTCGAGTCGCAAAACGACAGCAGTCGCGCCAACGCAAAGAGGGCGCTGCATTCAAGGCCGGGCGGTGCCACCATGAACCGCAACTCGGAGGTGTACCAGCTCGACGGTGGCTCGGCGTACGGCAAAAACCTGACCGTCACTGAGACGGTGCGCTCGCAGAGCGGCACCACCGACGACGACGAAGCGACACTGGCCGGCGACCAAGGCAACGCCAACGTCATCAAGGTGACAAAGGCCTTTTCAGTGCGCGAGCAGCATAGTCATGCGTCGTCGTCTTCGGCCGCCTCGTCCCCCCATGGCTCGATATGATGAAGTGTGGACGGGAGGGATGAAAACGATGGCTTGTTCTGCACTTCTGGCATGGTAGGCGTTTGGCTTCGGGACGACGACGACATGGGATACGAATACTGAGATGACTGTGCCTGGATTCTTTCGAGCTTGAGCGTGCTTTTGGGAGCAACGGTCCATTTTGACTGCGGCTTTGGATTCGATGGCGATTCGTGGGTGGGATAAGGCAGCACGAGCAAACGTCTGGCGGACGTATGTACGTTAGCGATGGATATTCAGCAATGGAAGTTGACATGGATACCTGCCGCACCCTTGGACTCCCGCCCTCTTTCTGCTCGAGTCGATTTACGTTGTGCAGCGAAGTCGAGACGTTCCTCAGCGGGTTCGGTTCGAGAGTCACGTGGATGAAAGCTTTACCTTTTCCTCCATCACGCTGTTGTCGTGGCCAAGGTGGTCGACTGCGAACCAACCTCTTGAAGTGGAGCTTGTACAAGACACCGTGCGCCGGTCATCTGCTTCCATGATCTGGTTCCTGTTCGTTGGAGCGTGCAATGTCCGGGAGAATTGATTTTGCAACGATGGTGAGTCCTTCCCGAGAAACGACATGTGCCCATGTGCGTCCACGCTCCAGCGCCTTCCTCAATCTCGCTGCGGGCGCAACGCAACCTCTTTCCCGATCCGTCAACAGGCGCTGAACAGGCGCTGAACAGGCGCTGGAGGCGGAGCTGCACGAGCCACGGCAGGACAGTATAAAGGCTTCGCGTCTCCTCTCCTCTCCTCCTCCTCTTCTTCTTCTTTCTTTCTTCACACTTACCTTGCTGGGTCGGCCGCGCTCAAGCCTGCGGTTCGGCTGCCCGGACGCCCTGCATTGCACACCGCGGAGGTTGCCTGGCATGAAGCTCCTTCGGGGGCTCCACTGGCGGAATTTTTGCTACTCACCTGCTTCGTTGTGGGCTCCTTGCTTTTTTCATTGACGCTTTTCGCCTTGTGCGGGACGTTGAGGATGATGGCTGAGCCGGGCGTGGATGGTGACTGGTGGCTTTGTCGCAGTTGTTTGCGCTGTTGTTGTTTCCCAGTCACTTCTGCGTCGCTGATTGCGTACCGCCCTCTGCGTCGCGCCCATCGCCAACTCTCCCGGAACCGTCGCCGGCACTCTCGCTGCAAGCGCGGCTGTTGTCGGTAAGTGCTCTGCTCTACCTCTAAAAAGTCACAACGCCCCGCGATACCCTTGTTGCGCTGCCTCTTCCCTTCACCACGAAACCACCACGAAACGGCGTAACCGCTACCTCTCTCGGGCCAGACAACATGGTCTTCTTTCTTGTTGGTCCTCTGCTTGGCCTTGCGGGCTTCGGCGCTGGCGGCATCGTAGCCGGTAAGCAGACGAAGGCTCTCCATGTCCAATCAACCTTCACTGACAAACGCGTTGTTCAGGCTCACTAGCTGCCGCCATGCAGTCTTCGGATACGTCCCCGCCGGCGGTGTCTCTGCCATCTTCCAAAGTGCGGCCATGGGCGGATACGGTGGCGCTGTACTGGGGCGTGTTTTCGGTTTCCTATGAGACTCTGTCTTTGTTTCTGCGACATACTACGGTGTTGGACTGGCTCTGCCATGTCAACCTCGTACAGGAGGGGCTAGGACAAACGCTTCCGATATCTGAATCAACTCTTCCGGGCCACAGCTGTGGAATGTTATATCGCTCGCGCCGTCTGAGAATTCGCATACTTTCCACATGGCCAAATCTCTGCTCGCTTTCCGGTGATGGCATGCGAAGGGGGAAAGGAAAGGAAACACAAGGAGGATTGAAAGATGATGAATCCTGTCAAAGCGCATCAAAGGTTGGTAGAATCTCTGCGGACAGAACCTTTCAAAGCCTTTTCTTCCGAGCCAGCTCCTCGTGAGCACATCCAGGATCGCTGTGAGGCTCGCCAAGTCTCCCAGCGTAAAGCTCGTTCGGTATGACCGTGTCAACATGGTCAGCCGACAGACCAGCATGCCGCTAAGCGCCCTTCATTCCGGATGGAGGCTTCCTCGTCACTGTGAGGGCTCACGTTAGCAACAGAAGAGCTTTCAATGCAGACTACGCGAGCGCGTGACTGAGGAGCCATTGAGAATGGGCCAAGACGAGTGGATGAAAGACTCACAGTCACCCCACATGATGCCCTGGACGGGGAAATCGGCCAGTTCGCTGACTGCTGAGCAAATAGCACGCATCGAGCCAAACATTTGCGGAATGTATCCCTCACGACTGTAGGTAAAAGCCCACCAACAGGCAACCGTCATGCCGAGCATGAGGACACCGGAGCTTCAGAGCGCAGACGGTACCGTGACGACCTGGGTACGAGGTCAAAACTAGACTCACGCAAGGCCTGGGAAGAGACGTACCTGGTAAGTTGAATCCGAACGCAACACACTCTCCATGACTATCTCGTCAGCATAGATAGCCAAGCCAAGCAGCCAATGCATGGTCGTGCTATAGACGGCAATGGGCAGCATAATCTTTGCGGGCATCTGGAGCAGATACGACTGCTCAAAGACTTCGCTCTTGACAATGGTGCAGCGCAACCGCCTGGGCCCCTTTTCAAAATCCCCCCACTCGTACTCCATGCAAATGAGCGAGATGTTGTACAGGAGCAGCAGGTACAGCATCGAGTAAATGAGCTGCGCGCCGTTGGACGTCGCAAATGCCGAGATCTCAGCGCCCAGCCCTGGTTTCATCGTGCCGCCAAATTGTGCGAGCATTAGCGGTCGTGTCGACGCTTTGGCTGGCGTGATCAAGCCGGCGCAGAAGGAAAGCGAGTAGTTTGCTTGAAAGACCAGCCCAACGAATATGGAGCCCGCCAGCATGCCGGTCGAGGTGAAGGACAGGGTAGGCATCTGTGTGACGGCCGTCTGGCCGAAGTTGGCAATCAGGCTCTTCTTGCTTTTGGTCGCCAAGGTCGGCCAGGGAAGATTCGGCATGTTGTTGACGCTGTTGAACTTTTTGCACTTTTGGCAGTGACCGATCTCGTCGCCCGTGGCTGAAATTGCAATGTCCTTGCGGCAGTGCTTGTGGCAAGTGTGAGAGACTGTCCGCCGGTGGAAGTCGCCGCCGTTGACGAGACACTCGCCTGGTATGCGAATGTCCTCCAGAACGGCCGCAACTACGACGTCCCCAAACGTTAGGCAGTGCGAATTGACCTTGGACTGAGACCGAAGGTTGGTGACGACCATGTAGAGGGCTTTGGCCGAGATGCAGGCGGCCAGAATGACGGCAGCGAGCAGTCTGACGACTAACTTGTGCGTCCCGCAAGATGTCCCCCATTCATTAGCCCAGCCAAAATCGGACCCAGTGCATCGGTCTTTGATTGGAATCCCGCTGCAATCGATAGTATCGGGTGCGTACATGTAGTGGGTATAAGCCGAAGTGTAGAGTTCTGACCTTGCCTTTTCAAAGTCATTGAGCGTTCCAAAGAGAGCCCCACAGGCGTTCTCGTCGTAGCGCACACGTCCTACCCAGGTATGAAAGCAACTGTCTCCAGTCTCTCTGTAAGGATTGGGTTCAACATCCAAAGCAGTCTGATTTAGCGACCCGCAGTTGCCGGCATAGGAAACGTCGACGGAACCGGAGCCATAAAAATCTTGATAACCGTAGTCACTGTAATATTTTGCGCCCGTTCGGAAGGCTGCCCACGAATAAAGCCCACCGTCGTAAGTAAGGCATTGAGTATCGTTGAAGTATCCATTAGTTCCATTGCGTTGGTCAAGGCCAACATTCGTCGGCGTGTAGTCCATATTTTCTGGGTAGAAGGCGACTCCTACTACGGAATTGGCGCCCCTTAACTCTTTCCGGTATTTCCAAGGTGCCCTCGGCTGCTAGCCTCTAGGTGCTTTCCGGGGCGAGGCGAGACCCTTAGCGCAGGCACACCACCCAAACAGTCGAACTGTCTTTCTTGAAGTGGTTTGCTCTGATTGTCGGGCAACACGCACCGATTCACCGTTTTACACACATAGGCATTAAGATATCATGCCGGCACGAACGATGTCTTTGCAACCCAAATACCTCTTTTGTGCCATGACTGGTGATTCCACATACCTCACGTCCTTCATCTCGCAAGTATCAATGCGTCAACTGCTCGTTCAGATACAGAATGGACCGAAAAAGAACCACACTACTTACAGCGTCAAAGCCAAAACAAAACATGCATCCAAGGCCTTCAAGCACCCCATGGATATCCGTACACCCACGAGACCGCTCAACAAGACACCGCCAGCAAACCGTTCCACCACGCCTAAGCCGCGCCTGAATCCTTCCTATCACCATCGCGGTTCTTCTCACTACTACCAGGCCAACTCGGCACAAGACCCGTCGGACGCAAGACACGCTTGTACTTTGCGCTCTTGCTGGGACTGACCAAGCCGCTAACCAAGCTGCCCTTGCTCTCTTTTCCGTCTTTGCTGCCATATTTGGACGTGTCGATGCCGCGGGGTGTTTTTGGATTAGGCGAAGCCTTGGTGGCGTCACCGCCAATGAAATACTCGCTGGTTGCGCGTGATGAATCGACGCTAGTTTTGCCGACGCCCAGCATGCCGCCGCCGGAACCGCCACCCGTTCCCGAAGTCGATGGGCGGAATGTGTAGAACGTGTCGTCGGGGAATGGGGAGGGACCACCGGTGAGGAGCTGGATGAATTAGCGTACAAGGGGGCCAGGGGGGGGGAACAGCGGCTTGGCGGATGCTGCCAGGGGTAGGTTGCTCACGTGCTCCAAATGCTGCAGACGGCGCTCAACCGCGTCAAACGACTTGAGTTTCTCCTGCACCTCGGGCGGAATGTCGGGCTCCTTCGACTTCTCCGTGACCGTCTGCTCGAGCCGGCGGAGGTTTTCCTTGAGCGCAGTGCCCTCCTCGGCCAAGCGGCGGTTCTTTTCCGTCAAGTCTGCGATCTCAGACTGCATCGACGAATTGCGAGTCTTGACGACGTCGAACTCCTCGCGCAGTGGAGCTGTGTTGTTAGTGCCATCTTTGCGCAGCGCCGACACCTCGTTCTTGAGCTCGTGCGTCAGGTTGATTTCCTTCCACAGCGACGTGACCTCTGCCTTGAGCGCGCTGTTTTCGGAGCGCAGCTCAGACAGCTGCCGCTCATAGTGCTCCGACTCTTGCTCCAGCTGGCGCACCACTTCGATGAGGAAGTTACCCTTCTTCCATTGGAGCCGCTCCGCTTCTCCTCCGGTCGATGTGGGTGCTGATAGCCGGGGGCTTGACGGGCTCTGCGGCCGCTGCGACTTGGACTACAATGACAAGATCAGTTGGACGGCCCATCCCACCCCTTGTACGGTGACGCAACGGGCTGCTGACCTCGTTCTCGGAACCCTGCTGGTTTGTCGAGTTTTTCTCCGCCATGTCTGAGTGCTGCTGCTGGCGGCTATTGGGACGTCTCCTGGACAGGCGAGAGCGCGGGCGCGACGGAGTTGGGAGGCAAGATGTTGGAATGCAGCTCGAAGTGTGGGTTGAGAAGGTGATATCGTCCGCAGTCGGCGCGTGATACACCTGCGCCGACTCGGCCATCCGTTCCCCTCTTTGCGAAGGGTCCTCCATTTTCACTTTTAGTTCCGCGTCGCATGGATATGCGAGGTAACTTTGGTCGACGTCGACCCGTACCTGGAACTTTGACTTTTGGGCTTTTGGGGGCGATGCCTGTTTTAATCGAGCTATCCCCGCCATGACCCTTTAGCCCCGGAGCTTATTGGAAGTCCGCCTCGCAGGTGTTGGAACTGCGGCCGTGTGGAGCTAACTCCGCCAGCCGTTTCACATGCACTGCTCAATCAATCCCCGTCAGACGTCTCTTCAACGGCTACCGGCGCTCTGCTTCTTTGGCCGGTTGGAAGCATTCGGATCCCAAGCTGAGGGTGTGTGTTCGGAAGAGGTGGAAAGCAGCAGCCCGTGGCTCGCCCTCACCCAATTGCATCGTATCCAGCTGGGAAGTTTGGAACGAGCCCACCACTTTGCATATTCTGCGACCATAGCCGGTTACGATTCTAGAATTCATGCGCGACTAGCAGAGTCTTGAGACGCGAAAAAGACCCTGCCTAGCCGCTTCTCAAGTCGGACCAGGCTCAAGTGCAGGCTTACGTGCCGTGGCACAAGGCGGTGGCTGGCGGCACCCAAGTAAGCTTAATACCGCGAGCATGGTTTTTTTCCCTTTTCTTGTCCACGCCCATTGGTCCATGCGTTCCACTGTTGGATTCGGGCGATCGATCAATTCAGGCCTTCAACGTGGTATCCAGGAAATTGAAGCGGTTGATAGATGGCTAGATCGATTCCTGGGCGGGAGACGTCATGAGGAAGGCGATTGGCATCTCCAAAGAGAACTCCTTTCAATTGCACCCCTTGTGCCCAATCCCTTGGCGAGCTCAACCCCTGGTATTGTTAGCTTGTCAGAATAAGCGACGATGGAAAAGTGCCAAATCTTCTCTGAATGACTTGCGATGGAATTTTCTACATCCGCTGTTGTTTTCTTTTGTATCCAACCTCTTCTAAATCTTAAACTTCTCAAGGTACTTCCTGGCTTCCTCAACGCCATCGTCGACCTTTTCCGGGTTCGTGCCTTGCCCGACAGCCGTCTTGCCCTTACCGCCAGCCTTACCACCGATGATGGTGGAAACGGCCTTGGCCCAGTCGGCAGCAGAGGCACCTTGGGATTCAAAGTGCTGTAAACAGTCAGCAGGTGCACTGCACATGACCGGAAACGACGAAACAGAGGACAGCCTGTGCTCAGACGGTATAATGGGACCAAGTCGCTTACCTCTCCAATGAAGCAACCGTGCGCAACCTTGCCCTCCTTCTCATCGCCGGCCACCAGGTAGACCGACTTGTTCTTCTCCTTTGAACTGACGTATTTGATGGCCTCGGTGATGGCCTTGCTTGTGTGCTGGTTGTAGTCGAGACGCTGGACGCAAAACTTGCTCTCCTTGTTGGCAGCAAAGTAATTCTTCACCGCATCCAGCACCTTTTGGTTCTCGGCCTTGCTGGCCTTCTTCTGCTCGTCGAGGATGCCCTTGGCGACAGCGGCGACACGGCGACGGAACTTTTCCTTTTCGAGAAGCGGGATGGTGAGTTCGTTGAGGCGAGTCTGGATGCTCTTGGCGGCGACCTCCTTGTCAGACGAGAAGGACATCTTTTCGAGAGAGGTGATTTCGGCGGAAAAGTCGTTCGCCACGCGCTGCACGTCGTAGGCACCTTGGCCAGTGACGGCAATAATGCGGCGGATACCCTTTGCAATACCACCCTCCTCCAAAACGACGAGTTCCTTGATCTCGCCCGTTGACGCAACGTGGGTACCGCCGCAAAACTCAATAGAGAGCTTCTCCCATTCGGCATTGTCAGGATCCTTCATTATGTCGGAAACGGGCACACCAACGGAAACGACGCGCACGGGATCCGGGTACTTTTCGCCGAAAATGGCACGCACACCGCGAATCTTGTAAGCATCTGCGAGGGCAAGGGGCTCAATGTAGACGCTGCGATTCTCGCGAATGTAAGCGTTGGAGACGGTTTCGATTTTTTCGACTTGCTGCTCCGTTACGCCCGTCTTGTGCGAAAAGTCAAAACGCAGCTTTTCAGGGGCAACGAGAGAACCCTTTTGATCAATCTCCCATCCCAAGGTTTCACGCAACGCGTAGTTGAGGACGTGGGTACCAGTGTGGTTGTTGCGGATGGGGTGACGGCGGAGCTCGTCGTACTCGCAGAGGACCTCGTCATCAACCGAGATCGTTCCGTACGATAGGTAGCCAGTATGGAAGACGTAGCCGTTGGAAACCTGAACATTCTGGACATCGAACGCGGCCTCATTTGCGCCCTCAATCATAATCTTGCCAGTGTCAAATTCTTGACCACCCTGTTCAGCGTAAAAGTTGGTCTTGTCCAGAATAAGACCGAACTGCTCGCCCTCGGCCAACTCGGAGGTGCTCTTAATGAACTTCTTCTCGGGGTGGAAGATTGCCTTGACGTGGGCGGTAATATCGTCCCGACCATACTTGTAGTCGTCCTCGGTTGGGGTGACCTTCATCTCTTGGAGAGCTCCAATTGCGTGCACGTCGAGCTTGACCAGGTTTGCACCAGCCTTCTTGGCGCCTTTGCTGGCTTCCTTTGCCTTGGCCTGCGCCGCCCTCACTTCTGCATCGTCGATGGTGAGACCGCGCTCCTCGGCCATGATAAGGGTCAGATCCTCGGGGAAACCATATGTGTCGTATAACCTCCAGACATCGGCACCAGAGAGCTTCTTGGTGCCAGCCTGTTCGCACTGCTTGGCATACCTGTCAAACATAACCTCACCGCGGTCCAAGCTCTTTGCAAAGGCCTGCTCTTCTTCATCCAGAATCTCCTTGACATCATTCTCCTTCTTCTTGATCTCAGGGAACATGTCGCCAACCTGGGCGACCAGCGTGGGGACAATCTTGGAAAAGAAGTTGCCAATGTCGGTATTGAGGTACTTGCGAGCGTAACGCGCACCTCTCCTGAGCACTCTGCGCACAACGTATCCACGACCAACAGCGTCCGGAATCGCACCATCAGAAATGGCAAAGGTCAGGAGACGGACGTGATCCGCAACGACGCGGTATGCGGTGTCAATGCCATCTGGATCCTCATCACCAAACTTGCCCTTGTACTCTCTAACACCCGTGATCTCCTGAATCGTCTTGAAGAGCGGAGTAAAGACGTCAGTGTCGTAGTTGGACATTTTGTTTTGCAGGATGGAAACCAAACGCTCAAAACCCAAGCCAGTGTCCACGTGCTTTTGAGGCAGCGACCTCAAAGACCTGTCCGGTTCGCGGTTGT
This sequence comes from Phyllosticta citrichinensis, assembly GCA_038380885.1. Classification (NCBI taxonomy): domain Eukaryota; kingdom Fungi; phylum Ascomycota; class Dothideomycetes; order Botryosphaeriales; family Phyllostictaceae; genus Phyllosticta; species Phyllosticta citrichinensis. The sequence continues at coordinate 1,573,729 of JBBWUH010000006.1, forward strand.
ACTGGATGAAAACGTTATTCCAGATCTCCAACACGTTGGGGTCGTCCATGTTGACAAGATGGGCAGCATTTCTGCCGCCGATCCTGTCGTAGTGGATCTCTGAGCAAGGACCGCAAGGGCCCTGGTCTCCCATCTCCCAAAAGTTGTCTTTGGCATTGCCCGTAAGAATGTGGTCATCGGGTACGCCAACCGCCTTCCAGTAGTCTCTAGCCTCGCTGTCCGGCTCCAGACCCAGCTTCGCGTCGCCCTCAAAGTATGTCACATACAAGCGGTCGGGCTCCAGGCCAAAGACCTTGGTCAGCAGCTCCCACGAGTACTGAATGGCCTCCTTCTTGAAGTAGTCGCCAAAGCTCCAGTTGCCCAACATCTCAAAAAATGTGTGGTGGTAGCTGTCCTTGCCAACGTCATCGAGGTCATTGTGCTTTCCTCCGGCGCGAATGCACTTTTGCGAGTTGACGGCGCGCTTCAGCGTGGCAAAATCCGAATTTGGGTCGACGGTGCCAAGGAAAATGGACTTGTACTGGTTCATGCCGGCATTGGTGAAGAGCAGAGTCGGGTCGGACAAAGGCACGACGCTCGACGAGGGCACAAAGTTGTGGCCATTTTGCTTGAAGTAGTCGAGAAAGGTGGAGCGGACCTTAGAGGCAGGCCAGGTGGGATGCTGGTCGGCGACGGAGGCCATGGTGCGGTGCAACGCCGCAGAGAGCAGCAGAGGCGCTGGGCGAGGGCGAGGGCGAGGGCTGGGGCGAGGATAGCCGGTGGAGCGGCCGAGGAGGCTGGACGCAGCGCGAGTAGAGACGGTGGAGTGTGTGGAGGCACTGGTGGTTGTGGTGGTGTTGCTAGGAATTTGTAGAAGCTTCGAGCGGGACTTCAGCGAGGTCAAATATCGACCGTGACTCACGGCGCCGACTCTGCAACGCAGCATGCACTCGGTTGAAGTCGACGATTAGAGGATCCGGCGTTGCGCGAAATGCACTAGGGCCCGCGGCTTTCTTTGATGACGCGAATTCGATCTCGGCTCCAAGCTTTTTGTCACCGCGAATGAAGTTGAATGGTTTGTGATGGCCGCAGAATGGCATCCACAGCCTCCGGCGTCAACAAGAAGCGCCCTGCTTCCGAAGCACTCGAGAGCGAGCAGCGCCTCGCAAAGCGCTTCAACTTGCTAAACATTGGTATGCTCGACGATTCCCCAGCCCCTCGTGTCCGTCTGAGCTCATCTCTAACTTCACGCGCAGACAGCAATGGCAAGCTCTACATTCCCGTCGCCGCCAACCCCGCCACGGCCAGTGCGCCTCATCACGAACCCCTCCCCAACCCCGAACCGAGTCAGCACAAACGTGCCCCCATCGACGACGACTGGATGCCCATTGATGAAACAAAGGACAGAGTGTACATCTGCGATCTGGAACAGGAGCTTGCCGACATTGAATCGGACGAGGAGAACCCGATCTTTCTACCCGACATTGAGAAGCACCTCAACCGCATACCGCCTCATTTGTTGAAGAGCAAGGTTCCGCAACCTACGCAGCACAACCAGCTAGTGTTGTACAGCATACCTCAGTCTCTGAGCGTACCAGAGGATAAAGATAGCGTCAGAAAGGCCATCATCGAAGCTAGAGCTAGAGCAGGCCAGGATTGGTCGCCGCCGGAGAATGCTCCAGCGACACAAGCCAACACCAGTGAACCAGCTGGGGTCCAGGACGTCGAAGAGATGGCCACTGACGGCGATGAGTTCCCGCAAGATATGGACGTCGAGCCTATGGACATTGAATGATGAAAAGGCACAGCAAGCGAGCAGTCACGAACAGAAATGCGACCCGCGACGAATTAATTTTGATTATGTGCCCCGAAGCCAAACTGCTTACTAGCGGCGAGGTCGTGTTTCATTATTAAGGAGCGCGCCAAAATGCTCCATATGTGCTGACGTTGCCATGACCCTGATTGGCGTGCAACGCGATAATGCCTCATGCGTCAGGCCGCGGATCTCAAAGTCGCCAAGGGGTGGAGCTTCCCGTTTGGTGCGCCTGCGCAGGTTGGGAAGGCTCATCGACTACGCCAGTCGTTTGACCACTTAATGGTGGCGGGCCAGGGGGTGGGCTGTACGAAGAGGGCGGAGGACCGTAATGTTGCTCCGGAGCAACCTTTGTCGAACCTACTGGCGGCTGGTATGTCGGAGGGACATCATTGTTGTAAAGAGGCAGAGGTTCTGGGTAAGCCTGCATGTTGTGGCCGTGATACTGAGGATTGGGACGGTAGATGGTGTAGTCCTGGCGCAAGTACGGTTCGAAGCGAGCTCGTTGGTGGCTAGGAAGCAACCACTGTGATGGTCAGATGTAGAGCTCGAATGGATTGAGCCTGGTGGCTTACGCGGTGGTATGGCAGAGGAGCCAGTCCCTTCTTCATACGACGTTGGGCATGATAGTAACCTCCAACGAACCAGAGCAGAAAGAGGAGCATCAAAACTCCAAATATTGTGAATTTGACAATGAAGCCAGTCTTTTACATGTTAGTCGAGGTCCCCGAGTGTCCAATCTCGGCTGTTTTCTTACGCGTGTAAACCAAAAGTTGTCAAACCGGTCGCCATCGTCGAGAACAACGGGGTCGTTGTTGTTGTTGGTGGGAGGATTGTCGATTTGGCGAGGGAGCAGCATTTTGGCAAAACGTCGAGGAGCAGATAGGACTGGAGAAAGAAGACGAGAAGGAAAGAAAGAGCAGAGTAGTAGCAAATAATTGACGTGGCGGTGAAGTTGGGATGGAGAGAGCTGTGGCTGTGCCGGGCGGAACGCAACGAGTTTCACGCAATGTAAGAGGCAGTTAGATGGCTAGTCGTACGGGAGCGTGCAGTGCAGCCTGGACGGGAAGCTCGAAACAGGGCGAAGAAGACAAGAGACGCGATTGGCAGCAAACGAGCGGATGAGGAGATGATATAGCATTTGGGCGAGGTGAGCGGAGGCTGGTGCCCGGAGGTGGTAAAAAGGTTGACCCCAGTCGTAGTAGGTAGGAGTAGGGTACGAGTAGCGGAGGGTGGGCAGGCAGGGAACATTCGCAAGCACGTGGCGCGTCCCGACCTTGACGGGTTGGTCTTCCGTACCTTACCTAGCTACTGCACCTCACCAACGGCTTCGCATACCGCTGCGTTTCTTCATTTCTTCGTCGAGAAACACCCGGGACACCATCGCGACTCGGATACCTGCTCTTCGACCAGCTCCAATCCCACCCTTCTCCCCTCTTCCCGCGCCACCGCTCCGGTTCCGGTGCTCGTGCTTCTTCTCTGCCCACGGTCCCGCATATCGTCACCGCGAACCAAGTCCGAATCGCCGGCCGCGACTTTTAATCTCAGCGATCCCCACGCCCTCTCCGGCGGAGCGATGAACATCGAGAGTCGAGCCCGATGAGCTCCGTAGATGGAGAGAGCAATGTCAGCGGCGGCAGTGAACAAGTCAGCGCTAACACGCTCTCTGGAGATGAAGGTCTGGCGACAGACAGTGCGGAACGTCCTAGCTCCGAGCTCAAGCATATTCTAGAGGAAGAGCAAAAGGAACTGGGCGCCAAAGCGGCAGAAGACACCAATGGCACCAGTTTTCATGGCTATCGCAAGCTCAAGGAACAAGAAGATGCCGCGTCAGATGGCTCGTCAGCGCCGCTGCCTCGCCAGGGTCCTTCGACTGGCCCCATGAGCCCAGAAGCCTCGATTTCTACACCAGATGACACACCGTCAGTTCAGGTGCGTCTTTGTCTTGGATTCATATCGAGTCAAACTCATCATCGCAGGGTTCCGCGCCATCTTCCCCAAGCAGCAGCACTCCGCCTTCTTTCGCTGCTTTTCAACGAGCTCGCCCTGCTCCCCTCCAACCTTTTGAGCGGCGATTTTCCGCTAGAATAACATCGTCTTCCAGCCTCGGCTCGCCAAGAGCAGACTCGCCCGCCTTTCTCAACGCACATTCCCGCCAGTCATCACTATCGAGTCAGATTTTTCAGGCGCAGGATGAATCGGAGACACCGCAGCCGCCGTGGGAAGTTGTACGGTGGACGAAATTGCGCAAGATATCCGGCCAAGCCTTTTCCGAGCTGGGAAAGCGGAATTTTGGTCGGCCAACGTGTTTGGCCGTGGCATCGTCTATTATTCTGGGAACCTCAAAAGGCCTGATATTAGTTTTTGACTATCATCAGACGCTCAAGTCCATTATTGGTCCTGGATCAAAAGCAATCGAAAGCGGTGCCATCACTGCCCTGGCCATTTCCGCCGACCACACCACTGTTGCAGGAGGGCACAGTTCTGGCAACATCTTTACCTGGGAGCTGGCACGGCCTGCACGACCATTTCTTCACATTCCACCTCTTGCGAAATCAGAGCTTGAAAACAGACAGTCCGACGGCCATGTCTCAGACGTTTCGGTTTACCACCTGGGGTTTCTAGGCACGCGCCACACAGCCCTGGTATCTGCAGACGAGGGTGGAATGGCCTTCTCTCACTTGGCCACCAGAGGACTTGGAGCCATGGGTCGGACAGTGAAGACTACTAGGATCCTTGGCCGCTATCCTCCCTCTCCGACAACCCCTGAGCCGGCTCGCAAGGCGAGTTCAGTACTAGCCTTCTCTCCACTTCCCCTTGGAAATGTTGAGCAGCCCACGGACACTCTTGGCTTGACAGCCCTGTTGACTCCTTATCTGCTGGTAATAGTATCGACTACCCCCATCGCTGAAACGCAGCACAAGGCCACGCGACCCAAGGAGTTGGCTCCACATGGCACTTTGAGCGGCTGTCTGGCCTGGTTCCCGGCTGTAAAGTTGAAGAATGCCTCAGGTTCTGACGAGCAAGGCGTCTCCAAGACGAAACTGGTATATTGTTGGTCCAACATTTTGACCGTCTTGGACGTGGATGCTCAGGAGCACCCGGAGAAGAGCAAGCCCCCAATTCTCCATTTCCAGTCTCGCAGCAGATGGAGAGCTGAAGAAGCTATTGTTGCTGTGCAATGGCTCAGCAGATCTGTGATTGGATTGCTGACGATAAGCCAGCGGCTTGTCATCTTGGAAGATACCTCGTTAAGACAAACCGACTCCTACGATCTCATCCAGAAGCACATTTTCCACGAAGACCTTTTCTCGCGTCAGCTTCACTCGGTTGTTGAGCAACACGACGAGAGAGACGATTCTTTGCATGGAGTTGTTGCTGATGCTTTCTACATGAGCTTTCGCGCATTCAAGGGCAGGCTCTTCCTCCTTGGGTTCAACGATGTATCCATTGGAACGCTATCGAATTGGGCTGATCGCCTGCTAGCGCTGATGGAAGAAGGAGACTACATAGGTGCCTTGGAGTTGGCCACGGCATACTACAACGGCGATGCTGACAAGTTGACTGTCGGATTGCCCAGTGACAACGATGCCCGACAAGCTTTAGTGCAGGAGAAACTGCTCGATATGCTTTCCGCATCCCTGAGATATACATTCTCGCGAAACTGGTCAGAATACGACGAAGCGTCCCGATCCCAACTATCTGCCCTAGCCACCGCCAGTTTCAACGCCTGTCTGAGTATGGGTGACATGGACTATTTGTTCGAGGACGTCTTTGAAGCATTCCAAGGCGCAAGTCTGCAAGGAATCTTTTTCGACGTGCTTGAGCCGCGTATCGTCGACGAAGAAATTACTTCTGTTCCGCCGGACGTCCTGAAAGACCTCATCACCCACTATGCCTCCCATGGTCAAGCCGGCCAATTGGAAGAGTTGATTTGCCGACTGGACACCTCTACAGTAGACATTAATCAGGTCACGATTCTCTGCCGACAGTTCAACCTGTACGATGCCCTTATCTACGTTTGGACACGGTCATTGCGCGATTACATCACACCCTTAATAGACCTTTTGAAGATCATTGGAACCTTGCTTTCGAATTCGCAGCACAGCGATGCCACCTACGATCAGCACTTGGCATCTGCAATGAAGATATTCCCTTATCTCGCAAACACTTTGACTGGAAGAATATACCCCGGCGGCGTCACTTTGGAAGACGAAGAAGCAGACGAGGCCAAAGCGGCCTTGTACTCATACATATTTTCGGGAAAAGCAGTGGACTGGCCGAGAGGAAGTAAAGAGGTGTTCAATCCTCCGGCAGAAGCCAGCGTGGATGATTCTTTCCCCTATCTCCGGATGATTTTGAGACTTGACACCGGGAGTTTCATGAGCATGCTCAACGAGGCATTCGAGGATTCGTATCTGAACGGAGATCAAACATCATCGCCTAATGGCATCGTAAATGGCAGAGCCACAGAAAGGTCCTCGGCTCGCAGGCCCACGCGGCAGTACATTCTCAACATCCTGCTGGGGGTCATGAGCGACGGCCAATTCGACCACGAGGACACCATTTACTTTTACATGTTCATCGCCCGTAATCTGCCCAAGTTTCCTCAGTACATCATCCTCCCGGGAAGTACTCTCCACAAGTTGCTCGAGGGTCTTTGCAACTATCCATCCGAGGCAGTAGCGGACGACTGCCAACTCAGTGTCGAGTACCTGCTCTCCGTTTACCATCCACCGGACATTGACTCGCTTGTGCCCCTTTTTGAGCGTGCGGGCTTTCACCGTGTACTCAAGGCAGTATTCCGCAACGCCAAACAATACGCTCGGCTCCTCGAAGCATACTTTAATGACTCTGATGATCGGGATGCAGTGTTCGATAGTATCAGGGACATTCTCCGTCCTAGCAGAGGTCTCAACAAGAAACAGACCAGCGACATTCACACGGTGATCCTTCGACATGCGCTCGAGCTTGCCAGTGTCGATGCTGCCAAGACTGCCCGTACCATTCGGAATTACAGTCCAGCGCTTCTGGCGGGCGTGCTCGACAAACTGGAACCGGATCCGTACCTCCAGTTTCTGTTTCTTCGATCCCTTCTGGAGCCTGAAAGACAGCCTGCCCCTGGGCATACATCGCTTCCTCCAGAAGCCCCCACTGCAGCCTTTATCGAAAGGTTCGTTCAACTCATGTGCAAATATGAACCAGGACATGTGGCCGAGTATGTTGGTCTGCTCCGCTCAGGCAATCTGCGGCTCGATAGAGTCCTCCCTGCCATGGAGAGCAGCGGCGTCATTGACGCAGCCGTGGTTCTGATGGCGCAAGACGGTCTGGTACGCGATGCAATGAGCAGACTTGTCAAGCACCTTGGAACACTGGAGACAGCCTTGGTTGGCTTGCTCGAAGAATCTGGAAACAGCCCAGATACTGCGAACACCGAAGAAGCCGCAGCTGATTTGCTGGAGGCTGTGCACAAGTACACCAAAATCGGCGTGTGGTTGTGTCAAGGACAAACAAGGGCCAAGAAGCAGGTTGATGGCGAAAAGAGACCTCATGTCAATGGCATGAAAGAGTTTGAAAGGGAGCTGGACATGGATGAGATCCTTTGGCTCGAGCTCCTTGATGCTGTCGTCACAATGACCAAGGAGGTTTCCATCGCGACCAGCAAGATCACCCCAAAAATGGACCCTCCCAGTGTTTTGGACACCACAAAGATTTCAAACAGCCTCCGCACCAATGTCCAAAACACCTTTTCTGCCCTTCTCGCCTGCATGGCGACTGCCGAAGCCCCCAAACCCTTGACGCACTCGGCTGCCATCGCTGCAGCGCGCAAGCAGCACACGCCTGCATCCGCAGGACAACCCTCCCCATCGTTCCTCCGCATCCTCCGCGCCTTCCTCACCCGCGCCTCGCGCTCTTCGCCTTCTCTCTCCGACCTCCGCACCGTCCTCACCTCCATCTTCTCAGCCTATGCATTCGAATCGACCATCCTTGCCCTCGCAAACGGCTTTTTGGACAAGGATGTCTTTTCGCGCTTGCAGGACGTGACGCTGCGGCGTGGCCGTGGCTGGCGGCCCAAGGGCAACGTTTGCGAGGGATGCCGGCGGCGCGTGTGGGGCCCTGGCGTCGAGGGCGGCGCGCGCATCTGGGACGAGTGGGAGCGCCGCGAGAAGGCAGCGTGGCGCAGGCGCTGGGAGCGTGACGTTCAGCGGCGCGGTGGTGTGGAGGGCGCCAGAGCGCGCCGTGGCAAAGGCAAAGCGGAGCCACTCGACGATGTCGTTGACGTCGCTGACCCCGCGGCCGACGAGGCCGATGGGAGCGCCGAGCAGTCTGCCGTTGGGTCTGGAGACGGTGGTCCAGGGGACTTGGCGGAGAACGCTGTGAGGTCGGCGAACGGTGAACTTTCAACCAATGGGCCGCTGCAGCCGCTCGTTGTCTTTGCCTGCCGCCATCTGTGGCATCGCCGCTGTTTGGAGCGCGAACTTTCGAATCGTACGGGGCACCACGGCGATGGCCAAACACAACCTGTCGGCGTTGATGGGGTGGCAGACGGAAATGCCAAGTGGGAGGCTGAGGACGGCAGGTTCAGGTGTGCTATTTGCGTTGAGCTGCCCACTGGTGCGGCGAATGGGTGAGATGGATGGCAAAAGTAATGGAATCACACCGACAGGTTGTCACGGAAGAACATCGAAGGGTTGGATGGAAGTGCACTGTGCATGTTTGGCAGACTATCGGACAGACAGACAGCAGGGGTACGTGAGGGATTCTCCATTGAGATGCGAAGAGGTACGATGTAAGTAGGCACGACTTAATTGAATGAGGTGTTTTCATCAAATACGACCATCACCTTTTCCTCTCATACCACCTATTTGAGACGAAGAAGTGTGTGTCCTGGCTTTTACTACCCAGCCCTAAAATTGGAAACAAAGGTCCCGCCACTGAAAGCACGATCCCACAGTAAAAGCGTCGGGGGCTAGCTTTATCACTGCAGCGTAAGTTCCAAGTTTCTCAATCCAAGTTGTTTGCTCCAGCTGAGCCATTTTCTCAAAGAATGGATGATGGCAAGATGGTGAGAGCAAACCTCCAAAACAATTTTCCCCTGCGGAGCGAAGCGGAGTCTGGGTATTACGTGCTCACTTTTGGTCCCATACCCAAGAAATCGCCATTCAGTTAAACTCCAGAGACGCCGTAGCCAATTAGCTTGGTTATAGATAAATAAAGTCCGTGGACTGTACGCATGAGGCATTAAGACATCAAGGCACACCACATATACTAGGCAGACTCTCTTACTATTCACTACTTAATTCACTGCTCAATTTACTACTTGATTTGCTACTTAATTTGCTACTCAACCCACTACTCAATCCTCTGCTCCCTCCGCCGGGGTTTCTTCGTTGGCGGTGTCTTCCCCACTGTCGGCGTTCCACATGTTTTTGTGTCGGGATATACGAACCCTCAACGACCGGTTTGATCAACAAGGCCTTGAAAACCAACGTGAATTCCAGCCTTGCTGATCAAGGGCTTCCGAATGGCAGATAAGTTGTGCCTGCGATTCGCGCCACTGTGATACCTGAACGCGATACCCTTCCGCCGAAGATCTGGCCGTCTTTTCTGCAGCTTTGCTTTTTCTTGATCAACAGCGTCTTCGAAGGATCTGGGAGACGATGAATTTTGAGTGCCCCCTGAATCTGTGATCTTTTTGTTCTCTATCTTGACGGATTAGGAGACATGTTGAGTTTCCCACAAGAATGAATGGGAACGAAGAAAAGGCTACCAGAGTTGGTGAGGTCGAAGGCATTTCAGGAGATAGAGCTGAAGTCAATGCAATAGACGATGCCATGTGCGCCAAGAAATTTGTTGATTGTTTGGCCTCCAGACTGGAGTACCGCAGTCTGCAGCAACGAAGCAACGGCGCCATTCGAGATGTTGGAGTCCCAGAGTAACTTGTCGGATAGTGGTTTCGTCCCAAGACGTGCGACCTTCCTCTTTTGCTGCAAAGGCCGAGGCCAACGGAGTTAAGAGCGGACGAAAAGCGCATGACAGAGCAAAGACGAGACGAAGACAAGTCGAACGCGCCATCCTGATTCCTGACACGTCGTCCAAAGCAAGCGGAATGAGCTGCGGCTTGAATCTGGTCGACGTAAGAAATTTCTGTCACTGATGTTTAGAGTACGGATAGACCATGTTGTCTAGGAATTCGGCAAGGGCGAGCGGAATGGGCGTCGACGAGGCTGTAATGGCACCAATCCGCTTCTCCTGGCAGGCGAGGGGCAAGAGCGCAGGACACTGTTGATCGTTGGCGATGCGAAACGAGCTGGAGAAGACGGAGGGCATGGTGAGGGAGGAAAGAGTCAAGAAGGACGTCGAGGCGAGGCCAGAGTCAGCTTAAGCGAAGACACGCGGCGGGGTGCACGGATGTTGTGCCGCTCCGCCTCTCTCGACGACTCGCCGTCGAATCATCAAAAGGAAAAAAATCAAATCCATCATCTCCCTCGGCTTGTCAGATGCAAGACACCAATCGATCATTTCAGCTCGGCGGTCCACTCCTGCGCAGGCAAGGGGCACGGCGCAACCAGGGATGGAAAAGACTGCCACCTTGGAGCTGCAACCCGCTGCACGAGAACTGCGCGAGCTCGGTCAGTTAACGGCTATACGGAATGAGAGCACGGGTACCTGACCGTACAAGTCTTTTCCTTCCGTCTCGACGAGGACGCGTCTGGAATGGCGACGATTCCGTGGCCAGAGAGGCCTGGGCGCCGGGCTTTGGTCCCAGACGAGGCGCGCGCCATGGTCGGTCTGAGAAGGGCAAGCCTCAAACAGACGAGAGGCCCAGCTGTAGAGGGAACGGTTGCAGAACACACCCAAGCAGGCGGCGGACGACGGCCTGATCTGCCCGCCGGCGTGTCCATAATAATTGGGACCTGGCCAGGCAGCCTAGGGATATATTCAGCCATTGAAAGAGCACCCACCACCCTTCTCGCTGCGCCAGCAGCCCTCGCGTCCTCACGTTCATCGCCCCCATAGCACAATGCGACTCTAGGAAACCAGCCCGTAAACAAAACGACTCTCGCTCTCGCACACCCTCCAGCTCTCCAGGGATCCTCGGGGACATCCCACGCTGCACCCACGGCATCCGCGGCGCGGATCGCTCTTCCGCCAACCTTAACGCCTCGCTTGCAATCCCTCCAGCCAGCCAACCAGAATGGTCGGCAACAGAGCGCTTCGCGACTACTTCATCGCCGCAGGGCCCTTCGACCCCTCGCACCGCTACGAGACGTCGTGGCTACTGTCGCCCGGCGCGCTCTTCGCCTACCGCGCGACCCTCTCCTCCTACGCCTTCATCGCGACCTTTGTCAACCTTGGCTGGAATGGGACGCACGGCGGCACCGCCGGCCAGTCGTTTTCCTACTTCACCAACCTCACGTACTGGGGGCTCAGTTTCTACTTTGCCGTCGCCGCGGCGCATACGGGGACCTATTGGCTGACAGGGCGCCCGCTGCTGGCCCGCTGGCCGCGCTGGTGCCAGGAGCTGCATGCCATTTTCTACAGCACAATCACTGTGTTTCCGTTCATCGTCACAAGTGCGTGGTACCCCTGGAGCGCCCCCTGATTGCTTGGCAACCCCCAACCAAAGACACGTTTCAAGAATACTAACACTGCACCCCACCAGTCGTCTTCTGGGCCATCCTCTTCCCGGGATACTTCGAAACCACCTTCGCCGCGTGGTACAACACGACGGCGCACGCGCTCAACTCGGTCTTCGCCCTGGTCGAAATCGTGCTGCCGCGCACGCAGATCCGGCCCTGGTGGCACATTGGCCCGCTCATCTTCCTGCTCGCCTGCTACCTGGGCCTGGCGTACGTGACGCACGCCACCGAGGGCTTCTACGTCTACTCGTTCCTCGACGTCCAGGCCAACGGCAGCGGCGTCGTCGCCGGCTACTGCTTTGGCATCGCCATTGGCTGCTTCATCATCTTTGCCCTTGTCGATGGCATCATCTGGGCGAGGGTCAAGGTGACTGAGGGTCTGATGGGGCGCAAGGGCAAGTGGAGCGAGAGAGATGTCAGGAGGGGTGGCAGTGGCATGGCGTTGGGCGAGGAGGAGATGGGCGCCGTGGCTGCTGGCAAGGAGGGCTGGGTGGGCGAGGCGGAGAGGTAATGTAGGCGTGGTGGGGTGTATGTCTTGGGTTAGTTGTGATGTCTCTGTTTTCTCTCTCGCAACGATATGAAATGCGTTTACGAGTCTGAGGAAGACACATCCCAAAATGACGTAATGTGGTAGATGAGCAACTTGTTGTGTTCCACCAAAAGGCATAAAGCAGGGCCTCGTTTTCGCCCTTCAAACCACTTGAAGCGTAAGATATGTAGATCGCCTGTGCTTGCCAAACACGTAAAAGACAAGCCGAACCAGCAGGACGACGACGCTGAAGACTCCACGCTGAAGCAGGAGGAAGAAGAAGAAGAAGAAGAAGAAGAAGAAGAAGAAGAAAGTAGACAGTATTTGCTCGCGCAAGAAGGACGTAAAGATCAATAAGCAGCGCTGACCAGGTTATACACTGCACAAATGTGCCAGCCCCAAAAGCAACAGCAGAAGGCCAAAAAGACAGGACGAAAAGATATTGATGAATGCCCCCAGCCCGAGACCCCCTCCTACCTAGAAGCACACCAAGCAACGCCAAACCAACCCAGCCATTCACTGCGTTTCCTCACGGAGCCCGCTCACAACTCCAATTTGAATTACGCTCACAGCCCTGCCAAGACTGCTTGCACGCCTACCGTTCCTGCATCCTCCCTGTTGCGGACAAAGCTCCTCAGGCCCTCGCGGTCTGCCGGATTGACGCCTCGCAGCCGCTCGCGCAGCGCTTCGGGCCCGATGACGAACAAATTGGCCACCTCGACCAACACGTCCATGCCGCCCTTCTCGAAGCCGCCCACAGCTGATCCACTTGCGCCAACACCTTTGCCGCTCGAGTCGTCGGCCTTGCCGCTCGAGTCACCCGATGCAGGGCTGGTTGGCCAGTTGCGCACGAGTTCGGCGTACTTGGTTGCATCTTTGGATACGACGAGGCCGCCAGTGAGGGATACAGTGAAGCGGCGGAAGTGGTCGAGGAGGAGTGAACGCAGACCGAGCGCGACTTCGGACAGGAAGAGGCCAAGAGCGGGTTGGGTCAGAGCTGCACCGGCTTGTGTTGCGACACGATCCAGCCAGCGCGTCACAGCTAGACAGGTTGGAGTTTCTGCTCCAAGCGACACGAGGTCGTCGTCGCGGGGTCGAAAGTCTTGTTTCTTTTGACCGGCGAGGAGCTTTGTAGTCCACGACAGTGTCACATCGACCGTCTTCTGGAGGATATTAGAGATTTTGGTTTCGAGGGTGGTAATGGTCGAGTTGGTCGTCTTTTCAATCTCGCGACGTGTTGTTAAGGAGGGGGCGGCAAGTGGGAGCAGCACGGTACTGATGGAGAGCTGGAGAAGGTGTAGGATTCCAATCGAGGTGCGGAGAGAATAGAGGTATGACAGGTCAGGGGCACTGTTCTTGTTGTTTTCTTGCGATGCGGCGAGCTCGGCGGCGCTGTGAATGTTAGCGAAGAGTCGGAAAGCAAGAGCAGACGACTTACCCATCAAGTGCCGTCTCGAGATAAATTTCTCCAACATTTTGAAGAAGAAGCTGCAGCAGGGCTTGCACATCTTTGGGCGTCTCGCTGCCCGAAGTGAGCTCGAGCCCTCTGCCTACGCCTTCGGCAAGCCATTTGAGCATCCGCTTAGCATTGGAGAGACTCAGTTGACCATCCTCTTCCGACACGTCAATTTCCTTTTCGCTGTCCGACTCCTTCAAACCGGCAAGCCTCATCATCATGCTCCTTTGCGAGGAAGGAATGTCGGCAGAGCCCAGGCGTTCAATGTAAGCGTCCTTTGCCGAGGCAAACAACTCTCTTCCCCTTTGGCTGAGGGAGCCGAGATATGATGTTGACGTCTTGCGCTTCTTGGAATGGTAGACGGTGAACTTGAAGAGAAGCGAAGAGTACAGCTCTTCCAAGTTCTTCTTTTCTCTTTCAATGTACGAGGATCCTAGGTGAAATGGGACAAAGAGCTCTTCCAACTGCTGGTCAAGTGTGGCGGCGACCTGAGATGAGGCCGGTTCAGGGTGCTCCGTCAACCCATGCGCTTTGAGGTCCTCCACAAGGTTTCCGATGTAGCTTCTTGCTGCCTGAAGGGATCGCAAAAAGGCGAGCGACGAAATGTCGTTGGCCTTCTCCAGGACCATTTCCAGACGTGCTTGGATGGATTGCTGGAACACTCTTTGCAAAAAGCGCACGAGCACTTCTTCTGGATAGGGAAACGCTCGCTTGATGATGAAAGATTCCTCTTGGACGACGATGCGGACTTCGTCGACCAGAGATTGAAGGCTTGACTCGACTCCCGGAGGCTCCGCGTCCGGATCTGCTAATCGATCCCAGGTTTCGCTATCGCCCACCACCTCTTCTGTGACTAGCTGACTGCGGTCGATGAAGAATTGATGCTGGTTGACAAACAGTCCCATGACACTGGCTCCGTCATTAAAGTCGCGCAGCGCCGCAGCACATTCCCGCATGCCGTCGAAATTTTGTCTTCTGTAAAAATCGTCGAACTGCTTCAACAGATCCTTCTCCAGCATTTCCAAGAACTTCTCGATAATCTCTCGCGAGTTGTGCTTCTTTCCGCTCCCGTTTTGGCCATTAATGTCGACTCCGTTTGTTCGTTGACCGTTGATCTGGGTGTCTGGATCCAATCGATGGCTGAGCCTGAGAAGCTGCCTGGCAATGTGGGCGCAGCGAACTTTCCCGTCGCCGCCTCCCAGTCTCCTGACATCCTCGAGCGATGAGAGGTCCCCTCGCTCGCTCACCTCCATCCAACATTGTATGAGGAATTTCGCGTCTTGTGCACGTTGCCTTTGTCTGTCCAGCTCTTCCAATCGTTCTCCGATTCTCACTGCGACATTGCCTCCTGCCTCGCCCTCGACACCGTCGCCCACGGGCCCATTCAAGGAGCTGTCCAGGTGGTGAAATGACTTGACAGCTCCCTCGAGCTTCTTGCCTAGCGAGTCAACCTTTGCATTGTGTGCAGCCTCGGCCCTCCTCACAGCCCCAGCCATTTCATTCTCCTTCATCTCCAATTCCTCCGAGAGTGCGCCCAGCCTACCCAGAGCATGTTCGAATGTGCGAATCAAGGGCTTCGGGTCGAATTCGACCTTTGAATTGGGGCCGGATTTACGACTGGCGGGTACGGCGCTGTCGGAGAGGGTTTCGATAAAGTCCTTGACTATAAAGTCCTTGTTGGCAAAGGTGGTCAGGGAGAACTGCGGACCTCTGTACGACTGGGCGCGCGAGGTGCGGGCGGAGGCGGTGTCGGACATGGAGGCAGGCATGGCGACTAGAGACGATCGGACATGAGGCGGTGCTGGGAGACGATGGAAGAGGCGCGTCGCCTGGCCTCTCGCAGCTCTTCGACAGCTAGCAGCTCGCGGTCGGAAATGCGGCGGTCTTCGGCGGCACGGAGGTCCTCGTAGGAGCGGTAGGGGAAGTACTGCTGGTAAGGGACGCCGGGGGGAGCGTCGTCGTGAAGGCCCTGTTCGAGCTCGGAGGGGGTGACACAGCGGATGGACTGGTAGCCGGGAGGAGTGTGGCCCGGGGGTGACAGCAAGTCGGTGCGAACGATGCGAGGATGATGGCGGCGGGATGGAGCAGCCCTGGCGGACGCGGAATCGTGCTCGCACGGCCCAGGTCTGCTCGAGCTGCTGCCGTTTCCGACAAAGACAGCGACGAGGATGCCCTTGAGCTTGTGCACAAAGCGCACCAGCTCAGTCCTAGGATGGAGACGGACCTCGCGCAGCTTGTGACGGAGGCGTAGCACGGTGACTTTTTTGCGAGTGGTGGACATGCGACAGTCCAGGTGCGAGGAACTTCTTGACGACGGTTGCATTGCATCGGTCATCCTGTCTGTTGTTGGCGCACCGCCAGCGACCACCAGCACCGCCACCCGTGGCTTGCCCACGACGTGACTAAGCTGTTTTGTTTTGACCCTGTACTGAACCCTGCCTGCCTGCCTGCCGTCGCGGCCACCTTCCACATTCTACTCCGCCTCTCCGCCGACGAAGCCTCCAGGCTTCAGTTGACTGCCGCAGTCTCCACCATTTTATGACCATACGCGCGCCCTAGACGCTCCGCTCTGCTCTGTACGCCCTGCCACTCGCCGCTCCACCACGGATTGCCTCCTCTCCTGCGCTCCACGTCACAAGGCCCGCCTGCTGTGCTTCCTCCACCATGGTGGGAATCCGCGATCCCAGCGCTTTGCGCAACGGCACTCCCCCAGCCACTGCTGCCGACAAAATGACCCCCAAAGAGCGCGAAGAGCTCCTCAAGCCCTATCTCCCCTCCGAACCCAACACTGCGACGCCGTCTCCCTCGTCCTCGCCAGTCCGCCGGCCCTCCAAGCCAATGAAGAAGAAGCCCATGCGCGACTTTGTGCGCCAGCAGCTGCACTTCATCCTCTACACCCTGATCCAGACCGTCTTTTCCGTCTACGTTCGCCTGAGAGTAGTTTACCATGCCATCGTGGACCGCATATTCGCAACCCTTTACTACCACCACCGCTCGCCGGAGCTCATACAAAAAGACATCAAGCACCTCCAGAGGCTGCCCAAACATCTCAGTATCATTCTCGACTTCAACGATGATGAACAGCGCGGAGCTGGCCTTGAGGGTCTTGTCAACGACATTAGTGAAGTCGCTGCCTGGTGTGCCAGCGCCGGTATCCCTGCGCTGAGCGTGTACGAAAAGACAGGTATAGCTCTCCACCACTTCAGGTTACACAAGTGACATCTCGACTAACAGTACTGCGCGTCTCAGGTATCTTGAAAAACTACCTCCCTGCGACTCACCGCCGCATCTCTCGCACCCTCGAGTCTTACTTTGGCCCTTCCAAAAAGCCGACTCTCTCTTTGCGCGCCCCCAACTTGCCTTCCTTTAGTCCCCCGACAACACCACCTGAGCACTCTGCTGCTACTCCCTCAGACGCCAATCCGGATGGTCGCGCACCGCTTTCGCACCTGACAATTCTCCTGCTCAGTGCCGAGGATGGGCGTAGCACGCTCGTAGATCTTACGAAGACACTTGCGGAAATGTCGCAAAAGAGAAAGCTGTCGCCCTCCGACATTAGCATGGAGCTGATTGATGCGGAAATTACCGAGAGCGTCATGGGCGAGCCGGACCTGTTGATTCTGTTTGGGCCGCGCGTGGAGTTGAAGGGCTACCCTCCGTGGCAAGTAAGATTGACTGAGATATTGTAAGTGGACTCTTGTACCTGCGGGAGGCTTTGGCCTTGATCTTGATCTTTCATGACTAACTTTCTTCCTCAGCCACTCTCCAGACACCTCCGTCGTTGGCTACCAAACCTTCCTGCGCGGCCTGCACAAATACGCCAATGCCTCGTTGCGCTTTGGCCGATGAGCCGTGCAGTCATGGATCTTTTCAAGCGTGCGTATTACGTGGGACAGCAAAAGTCTTCCCACATTGCATGGATCGGCGAAACTGCGTTCGGTCTGTCTGCTGAAGAATTGAATTCCGGCTTCGGTCCTTGAGGCGCTTGGGTATCTGGACCTTTGTCGCTTTCTTCATCTCAGAGTAGCGTGAATCAGATGGCGCTCCTTATTTCTCGGCTCCCTTTTTTTTTTTTTTTTTTTTTTTGGCGTCGTTCGTTCTACAGCAGGTAGAGGCAGATAGATACCCCCCTGAGGCAACGCTACGATTGTACGACTCTTGGAGTTTTGCGTGCTGTGTGCGAGTGGTTTGAATATGGCTGCTGCTAATTTATCGCTGCTTGAGAAAGGAATTGGGGGCTTGAGGGAGAGGCATTCGATTGCTACCTTGACTATTCTACATGATGGGCCCCGAAGGGCGTTGAGAGTGGAGTTGATTACCCGCACGTCGAGAATAGGCGTCTTGAAGCAATTTCGGCGCCTTCCCATCGATTCGACACAGCCTTCCTGTGGCTGCGTTGGCGCAAAGTCGTCCTCTTTTCTCGCAGTCCTTCTCGAACCCTTGATCGTCGAGCCAAAGACCGAGTTGAATGTATTCGTCTTCATCAAAGTCTTGAAAGGCCCAGTGTTCTTCATCCAATGCCCTCTCCTTCTCATCTGCAGCCTCCGCCAGACCCATATATTTGAGTAAATCCAAGCGTTTCTTGGCCTCCTCTTGGTTTTCGACATTGACCATGCCGTCGTATTCGGAGAAACCGAGGTACGGCGCGATTTCGTTGAAGTTGCCGTCTGTCTCGCACCGGTTGTCGTAAATCTTGCGATTCTGCTCGATTTCGCTCTCTGTGAAATGGATTGGGCACTTATAGGCCGCCTGAAGTTCCCTTTCGGTTAGATTTTGGAACTTTATTGAGAATGGAGAGGAATGCTGACTTACCAATTGTGATTTCTTCCAGCTCATTGTCAACAGCCGGGCTCGCACTCATCCGCTTCGAGAGGAACTCTTGGTATCTGGCGTCCTTGGCTGCTGTAAAATTGAGGAGACATGTTTCGCAGTTCTTCGGATTAGTGCAGGCAAGCCGATGCCATTGTAACTGCGCGCGGATGAGCTGGAGGGTCAGGGGGTAATCATCACCAAACCATGGCTTAGAAGCATCCCCGAATAGCCTTCGTCGTAAGTAACTGAGTGGCAAAGCGATTGCTTCGACGTGTTTTCGACTCATCTTCTCCGCGACAGCGAGTTAGGCATGGTGGATTTGAGGACCGGGCGCTAGCAGTGACTGATCGATTTCCCCTACTTCGTTTCCTTCGGCCACTTTGATGGATAGGTCGAGGCAATCATCATCTTTGAATTTGTCTGGAACTCCACACTGAAGGAACAGCGGTCTAATGGAGCAGTCCCACCAGCCGAGTAATCCAGTGATTTCGAGGTTGAGCGAGACCATGATGCTGTCGGCAGATAGATGATGTTGCCTGAGGGCAGGCATTGTCAATGCTTCGTCGTGCGATACCAGATAGGGCGTGATCTGTAAGTATTTCTTGAGGACTTCGAGGTGCTGGGCAGGTGTCCGCTTTTGATAATTGAAGAACTCTCGGTAAATCCGCAAACACGGGAAGATTGGGCGCCCGAACTGCTTCAAGAAGGCGATTTCTTTCTTTGCCCCGGCATTGAGCACAGAAACCGGGTCCCTGTCTTCTTGCTGTCAGTGAAAGCTGGCAAAAGAATCATGGAGTCTGTGTTGTCTTACAGGGTCCACGATCAGCGTCCAGCTCTGCACGTTTTCCAAACCAGAGGGCCAAGTCAGTGTCTGGGACGACGCAGAACCTTCCTCCCTTGCTGGAATTTGGAGTTTGAACGTCAATCCTTCTGACCTCAGCCTCAAGGTCTTTGGAGTAGTACAAGCTTCCACTTGCGGGAAATTCAAGGGCGAGAATTCTAGACTCCAACTCTACCAATTTTTCGACAAAATCAAGCTTGTCTTTCTGTGGGAGATCATCAATCCACAAATTTTGCAAACAGGTTCCAGCCACAAGCTCCATGAAGATGTATTCAGTGCCTGCCGCATTCTTGGAGGTTGCTGAATAGCCGAAAACTTTGGGGATCGGTAGACCGTTAAGTCGAAGGTAATCCATCGTTGCAACTTCGCTTGATACTGCCAGGTCTTTTGGCACAACCATCGCGTATGGAATGCGCCCGACCAGCTCGAAGCCGTCGCGCATGGTTATGCGAAACAACCGGTAATTTCCTCCGTCGGCGAGCTTTTTGAAGCTCACCACATCTGCTGCCTTTTGATTGATAGATTGTGCGGCAAGCTTTTTGAATTCAGGTACGTTGAAGACGTTCCGTCTCTCCGACAGCCTTTGCTTTTGATTGAACCTTGACGTTTTTGTCAGCAATTACGGGTAGTGTGAGCAACTACGTGTTGACTCACATCCATCGAGCACTGGTATATTCGAAAAGCTCTTGATTGGGGTTCAACATGCTGCCAGATTGTCGGTCAGCGCGCGAAGCAGAGCTGTTTTCAGCGCAGCTGGACGAAGCGGCCTTGAATGCGGAGCGAAGAAATAGACGAGGGCAACAGAGGTTTCTTGAAGGTGAGATGAGCCGTAATGGCAGACTCCTCAAGGGAATAGGTGGCCTCAACCTTGTGCAAGCCATCTTGAAGTAGGTAGGAGAGTTGGCGTATGGTTGTTTTGTCGTGCTGGTGGCGAGTGCCGTGAAGAAGTGGGCCACCCACTACGCCAACTACATCCTGCCTTTTACCAGCAATGCACAGACCCCCCCCCCCCCCCCCCCCCCCCCCCCCCCCCCCCCCAACCCCAACAGAGCAAGTCTTCATGCTAAGGAATACCTTTCAAAGCTGTGCTGTTGATTTTGAATTGGAAAAGTGCGCAGCGCTGTTCGCATCTTATCTTGTCAGGTCGCACGAACCAGGACGGCTGCATGTAGACCGATATCACACTAACCTCAGTGGTCAATGCAACCTTTCTAATTCACACGTAGACTTCCATCTACTCCTTACAAAGATTTCTCAGGTAAGCCAACCTCCCGAAAACTCTTTGCGGAGCTGTCGCGGCTTCTTCAACGTTACCTCGTCTAGGACGGAGTGACGAACAAAGATATCAACGACGCGAAGGAGCAGATAATGGACTTAAACTCGGGACCAAACTTGTCTTTTTGAAAGATTCAATCAATTCTTTGCGCAATACTGCACAGGGAGCAGTCGATCAATCAAACCGAACAGGTATGGGGAGCATTCAAACGCTTCTGTCAAGTCGTGAGATTTTCTGTGTATGACAAGACTTTTAACACAAGTTTTGTGTGATTTATATTCCAAATTCAGGATCAGCCGCCTGGAAAGCCCTCAGAATCGCAAGCGACGTTGCAGGATAAGCCATGAGCCTGTCATGAACGCCATACTTCAACATTTCTTGTCGAATTAGCCCTTTATCCGTCCGCCACTCCACAGTCCAACCCCCTGAACCCCATTCTTTCTTTATGAGCTGTTTCTCTTGCTCGAGCTCCTCATACCCAATGCCTATTGATTTGGTTGCATTCACTGCATGCCAGAACAAAACGTCTGTGTGGAGGCAGTCGATGTCAGTGTCATCCTCAGCATGAATGAATGTGAGATGGTATTTTTGTGCGATGGCATCGCTCTCGCTCCTCCGTATGAACTCGCCAATACGGTCTTTGCTCATCCAGGTGCTCCGGAGAAATGAGTTGAAAAAGGCCAGAAGAGGTGGTACTCGCGAAAGTGGCGAAAGGACAGGAATGACGCCACCAATGCGATAAGTTGCTGTCAGAGTTGCCACGTCAGAAAAGGACGCGACCAGGACTGTTCCAGAGAAGGTGACTGCTGGTGTTTGGGAGGCGTAGTGTCGAATGAGGGAGATGGCTACCGCAGTGCCTAGAGATTGCCCGAAAATGACAATTCGCGAAGGCGAAATGTCCGCTTGGTGAATGGCCCAATCGACCATTGCGATGGCATCGAGCAAAAGGCCATCCTCTGACGGCATCCCCGTACTCTGGCCGTAGCCGCGGTAGTCTGCAGTCAAGACGTGAATCTTGTCAGGAGACGCAGAACAAATCCCACGGTAACTGTCCGGTCGCCAACCAGAAGCAAGGCAGCCTGCAGTGCCATGGAAATAGATCACCAGACGCGACTCCGGATCATCTCGAAGGAGCTTCAAAGCGATATCAGAACCAGAAGGCGCTGCAAGAAGTTGCTCTTGATTCCGACGGTAGACTCCAAGTGGAAGGACGTGCCAGGCGTGGAGTTTTTCGCCATCCGAGGTTGGTAACGAGAAAGATTTGACTTGATTTGGGAGGAATCCGAAAACCTCGGGGACGTTGAGGTCTTTGAACCATGTAAGAGTTACGCGGTGGAGGTAGAACGCGTGTGTTTGGAGATTCGGGAAAGCAATCAGCAAGCCAAGAATGCAAAAATAAGATGTAGCCGGCAGGAGAATGGACAGCGTTGCCAGCTTGAGGAGCCCCATGATGATGATGTTGTTGTGGACGTTGTTGTTTGGTTTGAGGTTGTGCGGCACAGCGCAGCGGCGCTTATCAACAGCGCTTCGGCCATCATTGCGGCATTCGCTTAACAAGGCTGCCGCATGTTTCTACTTAGGAAAGATGAGCATTGCCTTTCCGCCCCACGACAGTTTCTTCCATGATATTCTTAGCTGTCACAGTACATATGCAACTGAATGAAGATATAAGGTCCGACAGCGCTTACTGAGTGCTCAGAAGAGGCAACCCATGCAGTTTGGTGGCGCTGAGGCTTTGGAACTCGGTCTGTGGATCGGTTGATTAGGTCCATATGTATTGCTGTCCAAAATGTTTGCCGTGAGCGCTGATGCAAGAGGAAAGAATAGGAAAATGGTGCGCTGTATGCAAATGTGCTGCTCCAACTCCTGCGAGGCAGCCTTTAAACTGTCAGACCTCCACTTTGTCTTCCAGTGACACAACAGCTGGTGTTTTTGTTTCTTAACGTTATTCGCAGCTCTCTTGTTCGCTTTTCGGTCCAATATTCAAATCTTGCCCATGGCCCCTGCTCTGTGTGGACTTGAGAAAATGTACAATGGAACGTCTGCCAACGACTTGACTGGCTGGGTACCTGAGTCATCAGGAAGAGGCACCATGGACATCATTACCTCGTGCTTCTTTACGATTCTCATTTGCACATGGACAGTCATCCACCCTCGCGTCCTTACAACGCAGCGGATAGCTCGACTACACAAGCTTGCTCAGTTGGTCAAGACCATCTTGGCCCCGGAAATGATATGCCTGGAATCGCTTCAAGAGTGGGTCCAAGCAAGGAAAATGGTGAAGCGCTCGTCGCATGCAACACAAGATGGCCTCAAAATTGTGCAGGCCTTTTATGTTGGGATGCTGGGAATCCGATACCGAACGCCGCATGGGTCAAGAGCTCTGTGGCCCAGTCAGTACACCTGGCTTCTCAATAATGACCTTGTGAAATGGTCAGACCGTGATGCCTGGGGACTGTCCGAAGACGTCATCCAAGACAAGAGCAAGGCTGACGGGCTGGTGAAACTTACCGCTGTCATCCAAGTCACCTGGTTCCTCCTCCAGTGCATTACGCGCGCCGCCCACGATCTTGCGATATCCCCCCTGGAGGCCATGACCTTGGCTTACGTCTTCGTTGTCCTCATAACCTACCTGTTCTGGTGGCTCAAGCCCAAAGATATTACGACTGTGTCATTCGTCACTCTCCCATCCATGGATCGGACGCAACAAGAAATATTTGATGCCCTGGCCATGGAAAACACTTACGACGATGACGATCGAAATCCCAAGCCTTCAAAGAATATTGCTTGGTACTTGGTCAGTCGCGACTGCAAAGACGAAGACTGGATTGCGCTCAACCAGCCGCCTTCAGACGCGGATGCCGAGGCCGCAGAAGAGCGGATTGAGACTGCAGCCGAAGAGATGGAGGCCGAATCAAAGCGAATTGACATTGCAACCGAAGAGAAGGAGGCCGAAAAAGAGCAGGTTGAGACTCCAACCGAAAAGGGGGAGGCCGAGGATGTTGGAAACACCAATGAAGAAATTCTGCCAAAATCGCGAGCAACCACGGTCGGTCAGATGATCCAGAGGTCGAAAACGGATGCCACGGTCATCATTACGCAATGGGATAAAGACCTTTACCTATCGAGGCTATGGCCGCTGATATGCATCCTCGGTGCTGCATTTGGAGGAATCCACCTCATTTCGTGGAATTCGATCTTCCCAACCTTACTGGAACGATGGCTTTGGCGGGCAAGCGCCTTGATTTCTGTGGCAACGTCGATAATCTGCATGCAATTCGAGGCCATGTCAATGAAATGGGATGGGCCAATGACCATCATCCGGGTTTCGAGCCCAATACTGTATGTCGTTTCCCGGTTTGCGATGATGGGAGAAGTGTTTGCGGCTTTACGAGCTATGCCCAAAAGCACTTACGACACGTTTGAGTTGTGGAATTCTTGGTTTCACATTGCGTGAGACCCGTGTAGTCAGGTAGGAACTGGTATTGCCAGGTGTCCGTCTGGAAATGCTGATGAGGTGGTGTCCGACATTGTCGGAAGAAGAGAGCTTATCGCGTAAATATGGCAATCTCATAGCCGTGGAACGTTCCAACGAAAACCAGCGTCTTCCGATTTGTCTTCCGATACTGAAATCACTGCTCTTCCCCAAATCTTTCTTTCGCAAACGTCTTGCAAGGCTTTCGGTACATTTTCCAAGCCTCCATAGACTTGTTTGTAAACAACTGGCCGGATCTTGTTTTGTGAGATCAGTGCCATAGTATTTTCCCATATGGCGGAAGTTGCTGCAGGGTTGCGGCGAGACTGCTCTCCGAACCGCTGCGGAGGAAAATTGAACATGAGTAGGAGAGAAGCCGAAAGGGGTGAGGTGTGCACTTACATATCCAATAACGCTCGCGCCCTGGAGCAAGACTTTGTTCATGCTCACCTTCTCCATGATACCTCCTCTTGCAGCAAAACCTACCACCAAGATTCTTCCGCCGTACTTTAAACACTTCAATCCATCTTCGACAGCTCCAATCGGATCGAAAATCACATCCACCCCAGAGCCTCCTGTCAGCTCCAACACTTTTTCCTGCCATTTTTCTTGCCTGTAGTCGACCACTTTGGCTCCCAAGCTCTTCATAACGGCTTCTTTCTCTGCGCCACCTGCAACACCAATAACGTTGGTCGCTCCCAACGCTTGCGCGACTTGGGTAGTGGCAACGCCCAAGCCGCCGCTTGCACCAAGCACCAAGACACTCTGCCCTGCACTTACATGACCACAGCCTTCTCCTAACGCTCCATACGCAACGGCGGCGCTCCCACCGACCGCGCATGCTTCGGCATTAGTCCATCGTTCTGGAACAGGCCTGACCTGCAACTCATCGACACAGATCTCCTCTGCGAAGCTGCCGAGCCCGAAGCCAAAAACGCGAGTGCCGGGTCGAAAAGACGAGGCGGGGAAAGCGCACAACACAACACCGGCAAACTCGGTCCCGAGGATGAATGGCGGCTTGACATGACGGCGGTTGTTCTGGTGGCGGCCTTGGGCATAGATGAGATCGACGTGCGTTATGGCAGCGTGCGTGACGCGGATGCGCAACTTGTTGGCTTCGCATTTGGGAGACGGAATGGTAGAGACACTGAGGTCGGAGAGACTCTGCACGTGGAGTCAGGGCGGTGGCGATCTCGAAACTAGATCAGCTTACTTTGACCCAATGATCTATCAAGATTGCTTTCATGGTGACAGCGTTGTAAGCTTTCCGCAAATATGGATGCCTTCAGTTGCTCGCGGAAAACTTCATCTGGGGAACGGGAGATCGACAGCGGGGTGGGATAGCCGAGGCTCTGGTTCCGAGGCTTGGTGACAGAGTAGTCGGTCGCATACCCTGGAATTGGAACATTTGTCGTATGGAACAATTCGCAGCTTCGAGAAACCGTAGATGAGAAGAAGTTTGGATGTCGAGCTCCCACCTCAAGACGCAGGTGAAAAATGGGTGTTGCATGGAAGAATTCGGTCCCAATGAAAGAAGAGAGACTAGGAACAGTCAAGAGTCTTGGAGTGACAAGCGATTGGTTCGTGGAAAGGCAAGGGAGACCCTTGAAATCCCTTGCCTGGAATTGCCCTGCAGCAAGTCTATCGACAAATCAAATTTCGCTCCCAGAATTCGATCCTGGAAGAGAATGAGCATCCGAAGATTTGAGCACTACACAGTCCACCAAAGACGCTTCAACACGCCCAACCGCCGTCAATCGAATACGTCGCTCCTGTGATGAAGCCAGCCTCGTCGCTAAGCAAATAGGAGATGAGGCCTGCAACCTCTTGAGGCGTCCCTATGCGCTTGATGGGCGTTTGGATCTCGTTCTTGTGCTCAAGCTGAACCATTCTGGTGTCTATGGCGCCCCTGATCACAGTCAGTACGCTGAGAGTTGGAATCGACTGGGTTCGACGTACGGTGCGACGGCGTTGACGCGAACATTTCTCGCGCCGTTTTCTTTGGCCGCACTCCTCACCAGGCCGATGACGCCGTGCTTCGCTGCAGAGTAGGCGGCCGAAGTTGGGAACCCGAGCCGACCTTGAACGCTGGAGATGCAGACGATGCTTCCTCCGTCCTTGATGTTTCGGAGTTCGGCACGGAGGGAGTAGAAAGTTCCCTGAATATCATCAGTCAAAGACACTTGCGCTAAAAAGGAAACGACAAAAGAACCGAGAGATTGGTATGGAGAAGTGTATCCCAGCGCTCGTCTGAGGTATCTTCAATCGTTGGCGCCCCAGATTACGAGCAGTTTCTTCCCGCAGAGTTGACGGCAGCATCCAACTTCCCAGCCCACTGGACAGTGTTGTCGATCCAATCGTCCACATTTTGTCGATTTGTGATATCCAACCTCTGGAAAAATGCGTCTCCTCCCTTACCAATGGATTTGATGTACTCCTCAGCCTTCTCGAGTTCGGCCTTGTCGATATCACCGATTGATACCCTGGCCCCACGCGAAACCAGCATCTTGGCGGGTTCAAAGCCAATGCCTTGAGCACCACCAGTAATAGCAACGACTTTTCCTTCCATGTTTTGTTACTCTGTACCTCTTGAGCTTTCCAATAGAGAGATTGAGAGGTGAGTTGGCGAAGAGCGAACCGTTCTCTGTCGCCGACAACCCTGCCATCAACCCCGCACGCCTGGAAATCGAGTTCCACAAAGGTGGAGCCTACATAGCTGGCAGCCGGACCCGTTTGGACACAGGGCCAACAATCATTCCTCATTACAGCTGCCGAACAATGATGATTAGGCAAAACGTTGGCACGTGGGTGCGTCAGGCGCCGCCATGAAAGCCGGCGGAGGATCGATCCCTCACCTCCGGAAACCCACTTCGGGGTATCCGGTCCTTTTGCTGCGTTGTTGACAGCGACGATTTATATGTAGAGTGTCGGTGCTGTGCCATATAGCCAAAGCGAGCCGCAACGGGTTGGTGGTGGAGTGGAAATATGCGCCGTGGCTACAGTCGCGCCCATGGCGAGTCGTAGGTTCAAGTCCTGCCCAATCTGCGATTCTTTTTGCCCGATTTCGTTTTTGCTCTGAAGAAGAGAGTGGTAGCGAGTCTCAAGAAGGGAAAGGCCAGGGATACTAACCAGCGTGAGACCTGCTTGCGGAGTGGTTAAGAAAGCAAGGCTTTGTGGGTTTATCAGGTAAACGTGCTGCTCTCACAGTGGTACTGGGTTGGTGGTGTAGTGGAAACGCGTGCCGTGGCTACAGTCGCATCCACGGTAAGTCCCAGGTTCAAGTCCTGGCCAACTTGCGCTCTTTTCTTTTTGCAACTGATCCCAGGCGTGAGGAATCTCCGGTAGCGAGGCTTGAGAACGGCAAGGTCGGGGCCTGACCAGGTTTGCATCCTTTGTGTCTCCTTGTTTGGGGTCTGTCGACGTGTTGCAGATTCGGGTCCATAACGTGTCAAACCTGCCCTCCTAATACGAAGGGAATTGGTGTACTCGATAGCAAATGCGCGTCCACGTTGCAAATCAAGTCTAGGCCAACTCGATTCTTTTCCAATCAAACTTACCTTGTCCTGGCATCGAAGCCGGATACATGCCGACCAGTCGTTTTGCTTCGTGTGTCCAAATTGCACTGTTCCTCAATCTCATCAAGGTTTTTGAAATACAAGGGTTTGCAATCGCCACCCCGAGTATCCAGCGAGAACGGGTTGGTGGTGTAATGGTAACATGTGTCACGGCTACAGTCGCTCCCGCGGCAAGTCCCAGATTCAAGTCCTGGCCAATCTACGAACTGGAAACGTTTTGAGGGTCTTTCTTTCTTTGCTGCTGGCAGTATCTTGAAGAGTGGTAGCGAAGCACGTCCCCGGGGCTGGCGGTGCGCGCTTGCGGTGTTTCAGGAGACGTTGGGCCATAGGGAACGCACGAAGACTGAAGAAAGAGACGGAAAATACCTCAGCTTACGGCTGTCTGCATCTTCACTTTTTGCGCCGGGACTGTTTGGTGTCAGTGATATCCGCGACAATGTTCACCGGTGGGCGGCGGCCAAAAGCGTGAATGACGGCCGCAGAATTGAGATGGAGAGGGAAGGCGGCATGGATGCTCCTATGATCCTATGAGTAGGAACCGAGGACCACCAAGGGACGAGAGGCAGCTAGACGCTTACCTGCTATATTTGTGTCAGGTTGGCTCTCGGCATTTCCAGAAGCAGACAGAAAGCGCTTACCAGCACCGATCTTCCCAGTGCTACGTCGATAAGCGAGCAGAAATAATCTGCGTGGCGGGCGTAAGCGCGTGGCGGAGCGGGCCGCCACGGTACGGATGTAATTTCGGGCTGCGATATCCGCCTGCCCAGCTCCCACGGAATCCGCGGTAACCATCAAAGCCAAGATTCAAGCTTTTGATGAGCGGGAGAACTGATGGAGGCAGATTTCACTCAACCCCAGAATGAATACAAGGAGCAATGGGTAGTCTGCCGACAGAGGCCGCGAATGTGTATGCTTGCTCGCAGCTTTCAGTGTCGTTGCAATTTTGAGAAGGCGAGAACCAGTTTTGAGATTGGATCGGGAGTATGGACGCAGGACGCCGGAGAGCCCAGGAGAAGATTTCGGATTTGTTCACTGCTGTCATTCGGCAATTTTCTTCATATTCCTGTCGCTTTGCTCCTGGCCGGGATATTTCGCCACATTGAATGAGGAATACCAAAACTTTCGAACGGAAGCCGGTTGGGGAGCTTTCATGGCATTCCGTTGACACCGCGGTCTTGTGAAGGACGAGTTCCCGCACAGAAGTCTTGTAAGTCTTGAGGGGATATTGGAATGAAGAGAGCTGGTGTCAAATGACCAGAGCAGATGTGCCGTCTTACTCAAGAGACTGACCATCCAGAACCAAGAGGCATCCCTTCTGGGAAACTCTCAGTCATACTCTGCGGTCTTATCGCTTCTCTTGACCTGGTCTATGCGCACTCATCAGGTTGATCTTTTTGAGCCGACGAGATTTTGTGTAGTCCAAAGAGGTTCCTGGAAGAGTCATCTGGACTCTATGCAGTCATCACCTTGCCGCAGCTCTTCAAAAACCGGTCGATGCGGTAAGCGGGGACGCTGTGCACATGCGGCGTCGCCATCGTAAGAGGTAAGCCAATGATACTTTTTAAGCACTTCCACGATATGCGAAGGGGTTGTATGCGAAGGGGTTGTTCACGAAGTGTTGCAGAGCAATGGACAAAGTATGGGGTTTTGTGTCGTAATGACGAAGAGATGAGGTCGGCTGGTCAGGTCTGACAAGCGAGCTAATCCCAGTCGCAGATCAGCGCCATGCCGCTTCGAGAAGTTCATCGGGCCGTAAACCGGTGATAAGCGACCATCTTGTTCAGCCCTCGCGCACGTCGCGCGCCCTGCGACAAGAGGCCCTTGCATTCAAACGACTCCGCGTCCATCCCACTTACAAATATCTAGCGTCGCGCCTCATTGTCTTGCATCCCGCAGCTCCAGCATCGTTCTCTCGCATCCAATTGCTACTATACAACCGCCATGGCCCCCCACAACGTCGAGGTCGAAGCAATTACCGACACCACGGGCGTGCCGCTACCGGACCCGCTGACGGCTCCCATGCCCATCAACGACATTCGGGGCCGCCGCAAGAAGGCTGAGAAGTCGACCTGGGGCGTCGCGGCCCCCGCCAACAGCGAGCGCTTCAAGAGCTACTCGCACTCTCACAAGCCCAAGGCGAAGAGGTGGGATCGTAAGTCCGTAATGCGCCCTGCCTCTCAATGTCTCTCTGCCATAGCAATTGAGCGGCCATTGCGTGATACGGATGCTAATCTACGCAATCGGCCTGTCTAGACTACATTAGCACCGAGTCCAAGTCGCGAAAGGGCAACTCGCTGAAGAATGCTGCCAAATACCTGGGCAAGCCCGGTCTGATCTCTCTCGGAGGAGGCCTGCCCTCGTCCGAGTATTTCCCATTTGACAGCCTCGACTTGACCATGCCGTCCGCGGGCAAATACAGCGAGCAAGAGACCAAGGAGGAAGGTGTCAAGGTCCACGTAGGCAAGCATGATCTGGCCGAGGACAAGAGCATTTTCGATATTGCCACGGCTTTCAACTATGGCCAAGGTCACGGCGCGGCGCAATTGCTGCGCTGGGTCACTGAGCACACTGAGCTCATCCACAACCCTCCCTACGCGGATTGGGCGTGCCACATGACCATTGGCAGCACTTCTGCCCTGGAAATGTCGCTGCGCGTCTTCACTCAGCCCGGTGACTACATCCTGTCCGAGGACTACACATTCGCGACGGCAATCGAGACGGCAGCGCCAATGGGAGTCAAGGTCGCGGGCGTTAAGATGGATGAACAAGGCCTGCTGCCCGACAGCCTAGACCAAGTGCTCACAAACTGGGACCCTACCGCGAGGGGTGGCGCTCGCAAGCCGTTCGTACTATACACTGTGCCATCTGGCCAGAACCCCACGGGCGCCACGCAGGACGCAGAGCGCCGACGGGAGATTTACAAGGTGGCGCAGAAACATGACCTCTACATTTTCGAGGACGAGCCGTATTACTTTCTGCAGATGGACCCTTACGGCGGCCCGGACGCCGCCACGCCGGAGCCGCCAGCATCTCACGCCGAGTTCTTGAAGGAGATCGTTCCCTCGCTGCTGAGCATGGACGTCGACGGCCGCGTCCTGCGCATGGACTCCTTCTCCAAGGTCGTGTCGCCGGGCAGCAGAGTTGGCTGGGTCACGGGCGCTCAGCAGATCGTGGAGCGGTACTCGAAGCACGCGGACGTGTCGACGCAGGGCCCGAGCGGCATGAGCCAGTTGATCCTGTTCAAGCTGCTCGACGAGCACTGGGGACACTCGGGATACATTGACTGGCTGATTCATATTCGCAAGGAGTACACTCACCGCCGCGACGTGATGCTCCGGGCCTGCGACAAATTCCTGCCAAAGGACGTGGTGAGCTGGAAGCCGCCCATGGCAGGCATGTTCGTAAGTGATTCTTGACAGAGCCTCTATTCGAGAACTATCGTCACTAACAATGGCTAAGCACTGGCTTCAAATCGACTGGCGCAAGCACCCTCACGCGTCCACCAAGTCGCTCACCGAGCTGGAAGACGAAATCTTCCAGCTCATCATCGAACACGGCGCACTCGTTATGAAGGGCAGCTGGTTCTACGCCGAGCCCGATGCCGCCCACGACACCATGTTCTTCCGCGCCACGTTCGCTGCCGCTCCGGCCGACAAAATTCAGGAGGCCATCCACCGCCTTGGCGACGCCATCAGGGAGAGCTTCAAGCTCAAGAACTGAATTTCGATCTTTCCTTGAAAATATTTAAGCGATGTACAGCATTTTGATGCTTCCAATGACTCATGAGCACTCGCCATGTTATACATGATTTCTTTGACCTGAGCGCTTGGTATCCTTTGGATGGATAGATTGGTTGGCAAATGTGTTACATAGAATTGGAATTTGACTACTTTTTTGGGATACAAGGTCGTGACGTCGGAAGGAAGAAACAGTGACGGGGATATCTAGTTGATGAAGTTGACGCAGAAAAAGTGCAGAATCACGCTGCCGAAGATGTAATCTGCGAAGGCACTGCAAGGAAGCTGTGTCAGCCGTTGCCAGGGTGTCGGGCCAAAATGTCTGATGGACAGGATTGCCTCTTCTTCCAAGAGTCACATACCGCTCGTGCGAGATGCTCTCAAAGTCTGCCTTGTTTTCCGGGTTGGTCTGGATACGCAAGCTCGCCGTGAGCACAAACTGGCCAACGGTGGCCGAAAAGCCGGAGAGGAAGGCGTTGAAGGGCTGTCAGAAGCATCAATTAGCCCTCGAATCCAGCATGAAGATCCTTCTGTCCCCGACGTTGCCAATCCATCTATCCATCCACCTATTCATTCATTTCATTCAATCCTCCCCTCTCGGCCACACCCATCTCAATCCAAACCCCCACGAGAAAGACTCGACTTACGTAGTTGCCGCCAATAACGCAATAGACGAACTGCAGCGCGCCCACGACGACCAAAAACGCCATGAAGACGTCGAGGAGCTTGGTGCGCTGGTCCGTCTTGGCCTGGTAGTTGCGCCACACGCCAGCAGCAATGGCCTGCGCGTCGTTGCCCTGGATCTTTGCCTGCCCGGACGCAGAGCTCGCCGCCTTGGTCGCCGAAGGAGGAGGAGCAGTGTTGGAGCCCGCGGCGCTAGGGAAGCCGGACGTGGCTGCGGCGGCGGAGGGAGGTGCCGCGGCGGGACTCGTGGCTTGTTTGCGGGGCGGCATGGTCGAGGGACGAGAGAGAGAGAGAGCAGGAGGATGCTAGACGACGGCTGGTGGGACTGGAGGCAAGGTGGTGTCGAATTGGTGCCCTCACAGTTGTGGTGATGATTGCTGGCTGGAGGGTAGTCTAGATTGAGGCCAGTTGGACGGAGACACACCTTGGGAGCTCGGGCCAGGTGCATGCGCGGCGCCCGCCCACACTGCTCCGCTAAGCGGTGAGAGAGGCGGCGGAAAAGCTTGGCCGGGCAGAAATTCCGCTGCGGGCGGGGGGCGGGACGGAGCTGTAATCGGGACCTGAGCGTCATAGAGCGAGCGGACCCCCCGAGGCTCTAGAAAGCTCCGGGCTGAGCTATATGTCAGCTGCAACACCTCCTCTCAGCCTTCACCTCGTCTTCTCTGCGCGACAAAGAAACCATACCGAAAACATCGACGTCAATTGATTCTCCAATAATTCTCTCTGCACCCGCGCAACAAATACACCATGGTATGGCACACACGACCTGCCCCGCGTCCCACATTGTACCTATCCTCTGCGACAACCTACTTCGCTCAACCCATCTGTTAATGTTCTGAGAAGCTAACAATCTGTCGCGTGCCCCCAGAGCCTCGAAACCATCGCCTACGTCCTCGCGACCCTGACCGCCGGTGGCGGCATAACGGGCTACGCGCGCACCGGCTCGATCCCGTCCATCGCCGCCGGACTGACGGTTGGCTCGCTGGTTCGTCCACCCTGCCTCCCCAAACTATCCTTCTCTCCCCTCGAAACTTGCCCTCCGAAATCCCACACGCCCCGAATAAGAAAAAGTAGACTGATGAATGGTGTGCGAACAGTACGGTCTCGGCGGCTACCGCATGGCCAACCGCCAGCCATACGGCGTAGAGCTGGCGCTGCTGGCGTCGGTCGTGCTGGCCGGCTCGAGCATCCCGCGCGCCATCAAGACGGCCAAGCCCCTGCCCATTGGCCTGAGCTTGCTGGCTACCTACGGCTTGTTCAACTTTGGCATGGCGTACGCGAACAGAACGAGGTAGAATGGTTGAAAGAGAAGAGACAGGCATTGAAGGACGTAGGAATGTGGACAGGGAGTGAGAAAACAAAAAGGTTGCGAGACGGAGGGGATTACGGGCTGAGTTGCCTGGTTGGGTTTGTTTGATCTCGAGGCGGGAAGAATGTGAGGTTTTGTGCTCGTCTTTGAACGTGGTATGGAAATACTTGAGCTTTTCTTCGATATCCCCCCGGACCACTTGTGACCTGATTCTCCACACAAGAAATATGCCACAGAGCAAAGGACAACAAGATCGCCTTATACCACCATAAAAAACAGAAGCAGAACCCCAACGCCAAACCAGCGCCTTACATGCCGCTATGTTGATGGAAAAATACTAGGGGGCGGCGAACATGGCCAGCACCAACCTCAGTAGTCCTCACCGTCGTCGTCCACCTTGATCTCTTTGAGCATTGACGCACTCGCGACCTCTTCCTCTTTGATCGCATTGACTATTTCCCCAATCGCGGCGCTTTCTCCCAATATTTCTCTGGCTCTCGCCTCGCCAGTCTCTTCGCCATCTTCACTTTGGCGCATGTCTTCCATCACTAGCCATGTGGCAAGCTCGGGCACAAGCACTTCTTGTACAAACCCCGAAACAGTCTTGAAGCCAATGAGCTTGTCGCTACCGGCGCGCTCCCTAATGGCGTCTGCCATGTTGGTGGACAACCACTCCTCCATGATTCGCCGCCCTCGTGGTCCGTAGTATCCAGTTGTCATGCCGTGCATCTGTTTTGCATTATGCACTGCGGCAAGTGTGCGACCCCGGCCCTCGGATAGTGCACCGTTGAGGCGTTCTCGAAAGTGCGAGGGCCTTGTCTCTTGCAGAATGCCGATAATGTCGTCGCGGAAGTGCGCGATGCGTGCGGGCAGCTCTTTGAAATCAATTTCTGGGTAGCCGTGAGCAGAGTATTCCTGGCGCGCCGCCGCCGTCTTATGCGCATCGCAAAACAGAATTTGGTCCCTAAGTCGCATGCTCTTTCTCCCCACGCGGCGCTGCCAGTCTGACAATTCGTCTGCATCCACTGGATCTCCGCACATGGGGCAGTTGGCAGGGGGGTCGTAGTTGCCAGTTGTATTGTTTTCGAGCTCGTCTTCTAGATCCAATTCGTCGGCTGCTAACTGAGCCGAGGATGGCGGCGAGCTCAAGTCCGAAATTGGGGTTCCTCGGTCCTCCAGCTTGATTGATCTCACAGGCGAGACGCCGTTGGAGTCGATGGATGACACCGGAGCGCTCAGAGAATCGGGGTCATGGATGATGTGGAGTTTGGCGGCCGGGCCCTTGGCTTTGCCAGCACTCTTTGGTGTTGACGGTGATTTAGATTTATAGCTATCCATCGTGTTGAGTAATGTTTTATGTGCGGAAGGAGATTGCGGTTCTGCGTCTGAGTCGCTGCGTTCATCTTCGGCACGTTTTGCGCCATCTGTAGAAAGATATAAGTCTTCAATGAAAGGGAAGTAGAATGGGTCAAAGAGTTGGATTCACTTACTCTTGCCATTGATGCCCTTCTTTGGCTGCGCATGGAAGTTCTCCACTCGCGAGAAAGTCGGTTTATTCTTTTGGCTATTGGAGTTGTCCTTGGAACCGTAGCCTTTGCTCTTCTTGCTAGCTTTGGGGTCACCAAACTCCATGTCGTTAAAGCCAATGTCCGGCAATGTCTTCAGGCTGGCCTTGGTCCCGCTGGTAACAACCGAGTCTTTCGAATCATCTTTCCTTGGCGTCACCCGTGGGGCTTTGACAGGCCTCTGGTATGGTTTCAGCGTCTCGCTGTATCGCTTCATCTTGGGCGATTCATCCTCGTCCTCTTCCTCGCCGGCCGAACTGGCAGGATCAGCTTCGATTTCGGCCTGCGTCAGCTCTCGCCGTGCTGGCTGCGCGACTGAAGAAGATGACCGTTTCTGTGGTGTGGAAGCGACGTTTGTTGGTGGGTTTTTGAAGGTCGTGGCGGCAGGCGCGTGATTGGGGGTTGGTCTCGTTAGGCCGAGACGCCTTGGTTTGTACCGCAAGTCCATGTTCGGCAGCCGTTCCGCAGTTTACACCTCCCTCAGTCTCTTTCTGCTACTAGCCGAATGCAGGTACCTAGCTCCAATGTCTCGGCTCCAGGATGGTGGGTGAGGACGCCAGGGAGGCGGGATCTAGCCAACGACGGAAATGCGGCGAGGCGAATTGCCCGCGACGTAGCTTCTTTTGGCAGAGTAGCGGAAAAGACTGGGAGAAAGCTCCGCCAGGGTGATTCTGTAAGACGCGGGGTGAAGCCACGGCTCGCGCGGCTGAAGTGACGGAGCTGCGTGACTGCTCTTCTCTGGCCGAAACTCAATTTGCCTGCCAGCAACAGACAGACCAAGAGGCGCCAATAGACCACTTCCAACCTGTCGACAAATGCGGGCGAGCAGGCGTGCAGGCGTGCAGGCGTGCGGGTTGGTTGGATGAGTGAGTAAGGTGTGGAAGACGCGCCGCCGACGCGCGCCGCGAAAGCGTGTTTCGCGCGCTCATTTTGTGCCCGAATTCGGTGAATTTACGCGTTGATTCATGGAATTAAGCAGCACCAGTGAATATCGACTCAACACTCACCAAGACAACACCATCCATCTGGACTGAATCCATCGTGCAATTTTGAAAAATGTTCAGAACCCACCCTTCATGTAGAAAAAGTGCAAAATCCACACTTTCATTTCGAAGAAAGTACTGAATCCACCCTCCAATTTTGACGGATGCCTGAATCCACCCCGTCCTTTGAAGTGCACCCCCTAATATGAATTCCAGGTCCTCTCGTTCGTGCAGCTTCAATCTCATCTACCACCACGCGCGATAAATCGCAAAACTCATGATGCGAGGATGGGTCTCATTGAGGATAGCTCAACCTCCCGCCAATTCCAATCAACAACGGATATTGTCCTTGCCCGCTCTCGCGTGCGATCAGACTCACATACACCCAGTCTTCATGGCGAATAATCTAGCATTGTGGAGGAACCAAAAAAAGAAGCAGGGTATATTCAATGCAAGGGCTTTTTCCCATCCGCCTAACGCCTCTCTGCCATCCGTCCATCCGTATATGCATACAAATGAAAACATCACATCTCATGCAATTTTCCTGCCAACATTGCCGACTCCCCTTCCCACGACACTGACAACAATGTCACCCTCCTCATTGCCTGCGTCTCTCAACCCCCACCCTGTGCCTCCCAACGCCCTCAAGTCTCGTCCTAGTTGGATAATCTCTTCGCTGCCCACAACGTCTCTGCCCATCTGCAACCGGCCAACGTCCTCGGAGCCCATGGCCATGAGCGTCAACATTGTCGGCGCCGCAAGCTTTGACACGCAGCCGCCTGTGGCAATGTTATCCAGCAGCTGGTAGGCGCACTTGCGGCCCACGTCCTCCGGCGGCTCGCCCCCCTGCGGCGGGCTAGCCACGTCGGCTGAGAAAAGCGCGCCCGTCGACGTCTCAGCGACCAGACTGATACCAAAACCCACACCGATCTTTTTCTTGGCGCTCGGATTGTCGTTTGTCGGCGCGGGCATGAGCGGCGCCGAGCTCACGTCGGAGAAGATGTACGTGTCGGGGACGAACTCGTTGAGGACGCCACGAGCGGTCTCGATCATACGCGCGTTGTTGGCACCGGTGACACCCGTTGCGTACGCCACGCCACGAATCTGCTTGACACGGCCGGGTGCAAGTGTGTGGATGGTCTTTGGAAGTCGCACCTGATGTCCGAAGAGCAGCTGGACCTCGCCGCCACCGCCGCGTCCGCCCGGCCCCGGATTCGACCGCCGCAAGATTCTCAGCTCCATGTTGGCCAGGATACCGAATTGCCGATACAGCGGAAGTATGGCGGTGCGCACCGTGTCGGCCGACACGTCGCCTGTTGGTGTTGACGATGTGATGACGCCAGGCCCCGAGAACAACACGTTGATCTTTTCTTTGGAAAAAGGCGCTAGGAGGCAGAGCGGGATGAGATAGTAGGCGACGCCGCGCGTACACTCTCTCGGGATTTCATGTTTGATGACACCATGAATGTTGGCACCGTGGCCTGGCGCACAGCCAGTGATGAGACCAGGCCAGTAGACTAGCGTGGTTCCCGTATACGAGAATTCGATCGTGGAGCCATTGGTTATCGAATCAAGGAGCCGGATGAACGAGACCTCGTGCGGGAGCAGGCCGGGGTTGGCGTGCTTGCTGCGAATCTGGGAAATGCGGATGGGACGGCCGGTGAGGGTTGCAAGGACAAGGCGTTGGGTGAGGTATTTGGCGCCCATGAATTTGAGGGGTGGCTGAGTTTGCGCGTCTGCCATGGCGCCCGGCTCGACTCGCAGTGTGACGGAGGGTCAAGAGATGGAGAGGGGTTTCGATATGGTGTTGCGAAATGAAGACGCGGCGCAAAAGTCAAAAAAGTGGCGGCAGAATCGCGGGCGGTCAGGCAATGCTTGTTTCTGTTTTAGGAAGCTGACAGGGATAGACAGACACGCTTTGTTCCTCAGTACACCACAGCCAGAACACAGTGTTTTACTGATTATTGGCTGTCCGAGCTGTCCATGACGATGCGGAGATGCTTTCGCAACACAAAATGCTGCTCGGGGCATTCTTGAGCCGTAGTTGCACAATTCAAAGCCCGAACTACATCTGGAAATTCGTTACCAACTGACAGCGGCCAGACGCGTCACGTCGATTGGTGGCTGTTCAGGCTCATCGGAAATTGCTGCTGGCGCGGAAAAAGAAACGATATGCGGACGCAGCTGTAAAAATAGTCCAGCCATCAAAATGACTTTTTTGCCTTCAGCATGAGGGCGACGTCGCGCGTTTTTGCCATCACGACCATGCAGCTGTCGGCCATGTCAATGACGCGGGTCCGAGCAGATCAGTCAGGGCATCATCCACTCAACGGCGCAAAAGCAAAGAGGCCGACGCGGGGAATTTCTAATCATTTGTCAGTTTAGGAGCTGAAAAGACATACCCAGGGCCTCCATGTCCGAAAGAGCCGCCGTTGAGGCCAGACAGACGGTTTGACCGCCCGCGGCCGGGGTCGCCGTGGGCCGCCACCCAGCGTCAAGGGACCGGCCAGACGGGCACCTCGGCTACAATCGAGAAAAACTCACGGTCCGCGTGCAATGGGCACAGTCTAACCTTGTCTAAGCCTCCCTGACGGACGGGAGGACCCAAACTCCCAAATACCCAAATTCGAGTGCTTCAACGCTAACCACTGGAGACTGACAGATGACGTCAGGCAGCTCTGCATGTAGACCAATGGGAATTCGTCTGGCGTCGTTTGTGGCTCAATTCTGGTTGATCAAACTTTCCATTTGCGGACGAAGGGGTATAGTCAACGCACAAAAAAAGAATCTGCAGCCGTTTGTACGGTCCGGGCCCTAGCAGCGGCCAAGGAGTTCCATGTTCTGCCGCCACGGTGCTACTGCTGACTAGGAGAAGAATCAAACAACCCCCAATCGGGACCAATGAACCATGTCAGATCAGAGCCCCTTGCGGCCCACGTACGCCTTCCCGCTCGCTGGGGTCTATCTAGCAAACAAGATCGAAACGAGGTGCGAGTATAACGTAATGCTGATGAATGCTGTACAAACGGCGTGCAAAGGGCTCGGCACTCTGGCGGTTTGATCCGCGTTTTTTGTACACGCGACGAGCCGAGCAAGGAAAAAAC
This sequence comes from Phyllosticta citrichinensis, assembly GCA_038380885.1. Classification (NCBI taxonomy): domain Eukaryota; kingdom Fungi; phylum Ascomycota; class Dothideomycetes; order Botryosphaeriales; family Phyllostictaceae; genus Phyllosticta; species Phyllosticta citrichinensis. The sequence continues at coordinate 1,612,511 of JBBWUH010000006.1, forward strand.
TCAGAAATTTTGAACCGAAAAAAACACTCGACATGCATCTTGAATATGGCCGTCTTCCGTTTCCCTTGCACCTCTACCACGCCGACGCCGACTCCGAATGTCCGTAACCCAAAGGTCTTGAATCTGAAAGTGATGCTGCGGCCCATTGGGCAGAAGAAGTATAACGACAAACCATCTACCCACCCGAGCTTATCCCTTGTTACTCCTAAGCGGTACCGTCCAATGAATCGTCTTTGCGGGACTTTTCAACCGAAACTTTCGACGTCAAAATGCGTGGCGAGAGTTACAGGTCGCAATGTAACGGGTCGAGGACGCCAATCACTAGCCTTGCCATAGATGCCAGCATTGGCAGCCTCTCTTCTCAATCTTGCATGTGTCGTAGTCAAAATACTGGGACCTCGTCTCGGTTGAGTTAGAATGCTCGAGTATCCGAAATGAAGCTTCATCGTGAGGCGTTTTGAGACAATCTTGCCGTGATGTGATAGACCGAAGTCGAGTAAGCGGATCGCACAGGTGCGGCCTGTTGGCCACTCGGATTGGATTCCGCGGGTCGCCCCATTCTCAAAGCGGGTGAGACGCGGATGTTGGCGGTGCGTTGACGTTTGAATGGTGTCACTTGGTCGATCGACGTGGTTGAAACTTTTGTGGCGAAGCAATAGCTCCATTCCTTCACCTGGATCTTTTCGACACTTGGTCCATGATGCCGTGCGACCCATAGTCGTTCCATCTCCGCTTCAAGGAGCCATCGCTAAATGAGCTGGCAACGACATCTTGCCACATGCTTGGTGTGACATAAGTTTGGGTTGGAGCCGAATAAGATACTGGCGGAGGTAGTTGCGTTGCCATATTTGGAACCTGCTGGGTGTGCGGCGAGACACTGGAAGCTTGATAGAAGTTTGGCTGTTGTGTTTCTTGCTGTGGTGTCCGAAGCTCGTAGGATGATCCTATCGGCGCCGGTTTTAGAGGAGGAGAGGTGTGGGATGCTGTATTTGGAGGGGGCGTACCAAAGGCTGCATTCCATTGACTGAGGGCCAGTTAGCGGAAACTTTCAAAGGAGAACGAATGTATACTGACTCGAAGATCCTACCCGGATTCCATTGTACGGGCTCCTGAGGTTGCATTGATGCCTGAGGTTGAGGTTGCCTTTGACCCGCAGCCATCATGACCAGCGACTGGACTCCTACGGGAGAGTCAGCCTTGGGGTCCGAGTCGCTCGACGAGATCGGTGGCGAGATAGGATGGGTAGTATAGTTGACTTGACCTGGTTGCTCGAGGGAAGGATCTTGTGCGGAGCCTCGGTGACGGTAGCCCCCGTCGCTGATCGGACTCGGGTTGTTGTGGACGGAGGGGCTGCCGAACGGGAATGATGGCTTGAGCTCGAATGGTTTGGTCGTGTCCGCAGAAAAGGCCTCTCGCAGGTTGTTGACTTGTGCTTGCACCTCCGGCATGGGCCAGCTTGACATGCATTGCTCCAGAATACGCATGTGGCGTACAAAGTAGTCCCGGGCATCGCTGTTTAACTCTGGGTCTGGCGAAGTGATGGCAACCTACAACAGAATTAGGAACCCGAAATGATTTCAAGACATCGCCATCAACTTACCAGGTGGAGCATGGTGCAGGTCAGCACCGCGTAAATCGTGAAGCTGATGCCACGCTGCATGCAAAGCAGTCCAGGTAGACCGTAGCTGTGAAGAATGGCCTCCTGGAGCCGGCACATGCTCTTGGCTGCAGAATAGCACAGGAGCATGTGCTGCTTCCACACAGGGTTGAAATTTTCATGGTAAAAGTGTAGTTGCGGCCTGTGGTGCATGATGATTCCCAGATAGTGGTAGCTGTGCATGTTTGCAAGATAGTGCGAAGGGATCCACGGGGCCGAGCCATCTTCAGGATATCCAATCTGCAAATCGCGCGGAAGGTCTCGCAACCACGCGGCGTAGCCTTCATTGAGTTGCACAAATTCCGGGTCAACCGCCCAGTCCTTGGTCTTCTTTCGTAGGGTCCCATGGAGCACGGTCGTCTTTTTGACGTTCTTGACGATTCGCAACATGTAGGCAAATTGACGAGAAAGGGTGTTCTCAACGTCGTCCTGGCTTGACATGGGGCGTGGAACATTGAAATCAACAGTGTCTTCCTGAACCCCAAAATCCGTGCGTCCTGGGTCCATTAGCAAGCGCTGGAAAAAGAGAATGTGCTTAAACTTACCCTGGGGACCACCAACCATGACCTCGAGTTGGAAAAGAAGGTGCCATACTCTTGTCTTGGTGATGCATTCTTGAGAGGAGGACCCGCAGGGCTTGCCCATCTGATGCTGCTCAAAGTGAGTGTCCAAGTCGAGATCCTTGCCCATGACCACGCAGTTAACTACGGTCATCCACGACCTGTAGAAATAACCGCGTTTTGGAACAGCCTCGCGGGCCTTGAGGCCAAGAATCATGGCCTGGATCGTGCTCAGTCGAGGGACATCTTTAAAGCTTTCCTCGTGCTCTGTTCTTAAGTCAGCTGTCCAGTCTCTTCCAATTAGAATCAAAAGACTGACTCGACATGAGCGCAAGCCACTTGTTTCCCTGGTGTTGATCTCCGAGCATCAGAGATGCGCAAGCAAAGATGGCTTCCAAAATCAGGGGCGAGATTGCTTGACGGTTGGTGTTCCATTGTTGATAGAAAAAGTGACGATTGACGACAGGAGCGTAAGGATGGATGTTGTTGAAGAAGTAGTCGAAGTATTCGAGAGCTTGCTGATCAGACGGCATCATGTCTGGTGGAATCCTAATCGTCATGTCGGGATTGTGGTCCTCGGGAAGCTGCACTTCGTATTCCTCAACTGCCGGGGCATTTGCCAAGGACTTCTTCTGGTTGGCAATGTAGGGCGCTTTTTCAAATCAGAACTGGGACAAAACAAGGAACTTCGAATTTGAGGCTTACCGACGGCTGTGTGGTCAATCTTGAGTTCTCCCAGAGCGTCGGTAAGCTGTGAGGTCTCGAGGTTGTTTCGCCACACAGGTTCAGGCTCCGCCGGAGCTGCCATGGGCGCGGACTGCTGGAGTGGATACATGGTCTGAGATTGCATTGGTTGATGCTGGTACTTGAGTTGCTCAGAGCTCGGGAGCGGAGTTGGTTGCATCGCTCCATAGTGCATGTTCTCCTGGGTCGGGGGAGCCTGCATGGCGTAGGGTGCGGTTTGGTAAATGCGAGCAGCATCCGCGTACGTTGCTTGAATGGGGTGCCCCAAGGTCGCGCCGACATCACCAGCCATTCCCGGATGCGTAATCGAGTGGTGCCTGGGGTAGTCGCTCGGAAGAGGTACGCTGTGGAAAGATGAAGTCTGATCTTGCTGGTCATGGCTCCCTTCGTACGTTTGAGAGCCCGAAGCGAGGTCCTTGTTTTCGTAGCTCACAGTGGGCGGAACGCAGGTGAGCTTGAGACGGACGCAAGCTCCGCAGGGCCACGAATTGGTGGTGGCAGCATCGCACTTGATTTTGCGTCTTCTACATCCCTCACAAGCGCGCATAACTGGGGGATTTTGGTGAGCCAGGGCACGTGGGAGTAAAGGAGGCAGGACAAGAGGAGCTTACCCTTGAGGCGCTTGTGACGATTGTGCTCATCGACAAAGACATAGTCTGGCAGTTGGGGTTAGTTGATAGTATTTTTTTGAGATGGAGTCGGGCAGGCGTACTGCGCTGGTTCTCGCGCGGAGCCAGCGAGGGCGGCGCAAAAGGAAAGTTCTGCATCTGTGCAATATGGGGCAGGAGCGGCCTTGCGGTGGACTCGCTGGCCATGTCTCAGCGGCCGGTGTTGTTGGAAATAGGACGTGGGCCGACGCCGTTGGCCTGGAGCTTGGTTGGCGCGGGCAGGGCGAGGCGGAGGTGAATTTTCGGCGGAGGATTGCTGAATGCGGGAGAAGCTGAGGAGATGCAGGCGGCGGGCGCCAATCGGTAAGCGGTGGGCAGCTGGCTAGGTACGAGTGGAGTGGGTGGCCGAGGGACCAGCAGTGATCACCGCCACGAAGCCGCGTCGAGTCGGAGGCGGACTTGGGTCTGGCTTTGTCTTTGTGTGGCAGCGCAGCGAGCAGACGTGACGGGAATGTTGCGTGTAAGTAGGATGTGACGGGAGGGCTGAGCGAGAAGCGACGGCAAGCGATCCACGCGCATTGAGATGAAGGGTGGAGCCGCCAACGGGGAGCGGAGGTCTAGGAATCAGGAGTGCGCAGACGCCTGGTCCAGCGGCACAGAGAAGCTGGCTTCCATCCGCAGACTGCACTGGACTGGACTGGACTGGACTGGACCAGAGAGTGGGGATACCTTCACAGCGAACAAGAGTCAGGCGCCAAGCACAAATGCACGGTGGAAACTCAAACGACGACGATAACCCTGGTGGCGTGGCGGTGGCCACTGGCACGAAGTTTGGACCGACCTCGCTGGGAGCGAGCGAGCGAGCCGAGTCTGTACTCCTAAGTACTCACGTCGGCCTGCAGCAAGCGGCATGAATTACCTGAGCATCACTAAGAGACACCTTTTTCCTCTCTCTCTCTCTTCCCCCCCCTCACTCCCTCGCCCCCGACTCAGCTCAGCGCGCTGCGCCGCAACATCAACCTGCCGGCCGAGGGGAGAGACCTGACGCCCCACACCCTGCCTCCACAATGCCGACTCGCCGGCCACTTTCATGTCCCTCTCGCGACCATCAACCACAGCAACTGGCTTGCCAAAAAATCATGCATGCGCTGTCAGATCCCAACTCGTCAGCCTTGTCGTCCACTTTGCCATGAATGCAGGAACGCCAATATAGAGGCGACCTTTCCGCTCTTTCGGTAATGACCGACATGCTCCCGCCCCATGGCCCTCTCCGACATGAGACGCGCGACCCGAACTGCAATGCCATCACATACACCATGTACTACTAGTCCTTTATACAAAGAGGCTGCTAGCCGAAGGAGCCCACCCGTCGTCGGCGCCCTCCGCCTCGTCGACTCGAAGCCTGCCCGGACCTTCTGAAACGTTTTTTGGCCGAGTAGGACCCTCTCGAGACAGACCAACGTCAGCCCGAGTACGAGGCTTTTGATGAGGCGGCTCTTCCCGCCCGACAACGCACGTTTGTAGCCAATCCATCACCCTTTTGTTTCCTTTTTTCTGCCATGCGGGTGAAAGAACCACACGTCCGGCGCCTGCTCAAGAAGAATCATGAAACGGTTCCCGGGGCCTTGGTTCGACGACAGAGCCCTGACAGGGGAGGGCGCGGCTCGGCGATGGCCGCGTGCCTGGCCTGCAGGGGATCCTCTCCATCGACGATCTCGGGCTCGAGTCAGCCGCCAGGTCGACCGACTACGTACTGCTTTGCGGTGGCGCGCCGTGCTTGACCGGAGTCGCAGATAGCAGTCGTCGTGTACAGTAGTCGTCGTCAAGACAGGTCAAGCCAAGCCGAGTCTTGATGGTGGTATGCATGCTGCATCAGCCACTATGCCGCATGAGGTCCTAGCGAAGCGAACGAGGTAACCCTGCGGCGGCAATGCATTGGCAAACGCATGGGGCCATGTGTGTGAAAGCGATCTTCTGACCAGACAGCTGTGTATACAAGACGTTGATGGGGGCCATCTGTCGTCCAATCAGCTCGACTGTGACGTCTGCTCGAAACGAGACGAGAGGCGAATAGAGGGGGGAAAAAAGAAGGGGAAAAAGGGCGACGTCGAGATGGCCTCCACCTGCGCCAACGTCGGCGGCCGACGTCTCTCTGCCACGCTCTTCCCCGCGTCCTGTGTCGACGGGAAGCGGTAGCGAAGGGAGATCGTTGACGTTCGTTGCGCAGCCTGGCGTTGGGCTGTCTCGGCGATTTCACTGTTTTCTGTGCGATCTGCTGCGCTGCTCTGTGGGTGGGTCAAGACGTTGTCATTTCCGGTTAGGTTGGCTAAGTTCGCCTCAGGCTTCTTTCTGCTTTTCCGCCCTCTTGTTGTTCCGATCCGCCGCGCCAAGAACCTTGCACATCCTCCTCTCGTTCAAGGTTGCTCGAGATATTAACTCACGCCTCTGCGATTCTGGACACTCACCAGCCTCCGCAAAATGGATCCCGACAAGGATAATGCGAACCCCACCATCTTGAACCCCTCTGACCTCCCCTCGCGCCGTCGAGAGTCGACCGTCAAGAACCGTGAAGGTGCCGGCGTTGGCCTGTTTGACAACCTCATTCCGGACTACGCCCATCTCAGCGATCCCTTTGACCAGCCCCTGTCGTCATCAGACTCTGACGACGACTCGGTGCAAGATATCGATGAGCAGGAAATCTATGGTACGCCTCCGGCCCCCTTGTCGCCCAAAGACCGCTTACTGACGCACTCATCCCAGATCTCATCTCTTCCATCTCAGACCCTGAGCACCCTCTATCTCTAGGTTCACTTGCCGTTGTCAATCTACCAGATATTCACATCCTTCCCCCATCTTCCCCCAAGTCTCCCATTAGCACCGTCGTCGTGGAAATCACCCCGACCATCACCCACTGCTCACTCGCCACCGTCATTGGCTTGGGCGTGCGGGTACGTCTGGAGCAGGCGCTACCACCCCGCTTTCGCGTAGACGTTCGGATCAAAAAGGGCACCCACAGCACAGACGAAGCCGTGAACAAGCAACTCGGCGACAAGGAAAGAGTTGCCGCGGCCCTGGAAAACGGTACCCTCATGGGCGTCATTCGAAAGATGCTCTCTACCTGCCAATAACGACTCATGCCCACCATGAATGAATGAGCGGCTGGGATTGGAAGAGCAAGCTTCAGCCTGTAGTAGTGCCGAGAGAGTATTAGAGAAGGGGCCTTGCAAGACAAATATAGCAAGAAGTGCAGCGCTGTATTGGCAGCACACGAAGGATTTACAAAATAGCTGCCGCGTCTACGTGCGAGTCTTTCCTATCCTGCAAGCCCTTTTTCCGCGTTCGGCAGGGCAATATATACACACACGCCCCTTTGCGCTCCTCTCACAAGAAATCGTAAGTACCCCTTGCTTTCAGTTACGCAAGTTTCCATATAAGTTGCCCCTGGCTGACGCCGGCAAACCGAAACACCGGCGTTGAGCAAACAAGCCACTTTCAGACGTCTTTTTTCTGAGCAGATCATCTGCAAGTCATTCAGGGGGCAGAGTCTGGCTACGTCCCGGACAACGTTACCCGTTTGCTGGAGAGACGACAAGAAGCGAACCGAGAGAGCTCTGCGGCCATGCGGCACTGACACGGAAACAGGCCCACCGTTGCCGAGCACTGACCGATCGGCGCAATAGTGCCCAACTCAAGTCCACCAAAGTCATGCACCCAGCCAGGATCCTGGACTAAGCGAGTACGTCGGGATCTGTCAACATGATTCGTTTCACTTCTCGCCTCACGCCCCTCAGGATTGGCAGACAATAACGTACGGCAAAAACCGGTCTCATGAGCCCTGGGCGCTCCGACAAAAAGCTGGAATCCACCATTAAGCCCGAATATAGGGTGACTGTGGAGTCGGCCTGGAGTCTGGTCACGTCAGGGTTTCGATCTCCAGTCCCCCTTCGTTTGTCCGTATTTCTGCCGCGCCCTTTCGAGTTGCATCATCAACACCATGTTTGGCGTCGTGCAGAGTTTGTGGCTTGACTGCTGCTGAAGAGGGATCCCCTATATCAAACCCGATTGAAGAAACAACACCGTGCCCTGACGCTGGCAAGCGCCAAAAAGGCTGACATCCGAAGGATGTAACGGTGTCTCTCTTCAGGCAGGGCACAGATACAACCTCACGTGTTACTCTTGAACTCCAATCCATATGAGGTAGAGATGTGCGCCGTCCCGCAGCGGCAGAGCCCGAACTTGACCACTATTCGCTCTAAAACTGCACATCTTTCTGGTCTATCCGCAAATGCCGGTAGAGCACAGGCACGATTAGACCAAGTTACAAGGCTGCCGCAGCGCGCCATCATGGTTTAATTGACTTTTGACCTGCAGCAGTGGATTTGTGCGGTCGTACATTGAGCGATTGTCGCGGGATTTTCCAACTGCACATCGAAATGCCTGGTCTCGGTGCTTTTTTGGGCATCTTTGATAAGCACAAAGCAGCCACCAACGGGAATCAATGATGGGCGCTTGACAAGGGAGGCTCTTGTCGTACGTCAACGACAGCAGACGATGCGATCCTGAAGCTGACCAATTACAGCAGTTGTGGCTGTTGGATCCCCCTCTCAGCAGCCAACGACCAGGAGCCAAACTCCAACTGCGGAACCCATCGACTTCTGTTCTGGTTCTTATTTCTGATGGCTGCAGGACTGGGACCCTCCTTGTCCCAGTCGCACTCCCTGTCTGTCCTCGAAAACGAAAAAATAAAAATAGGGCAAAAATGTGTGGCGGAGAGATATTTTCGCCCTGCACCCATATGCACCTCAAGCACTCCCTGATTTATAATCGGTTGTCAGCGGTCAGCAGAGGACATTGAAACGTCTGGCTCCACAAGCAGCGGTTGGCGATTCCGGACTTTTGCGACATTGGCGCTGCACTTGGACTTTTGCTGCGAGGAAAGCAATCTATACTCGACCATCTGCGCAGCCTAGAGATAATGAGCATCGTTTGCTATGGTCCACGGAAAAACGTCTGCAGCGTAACGCGGCTATCTGGGAACGCGCTTCCAACTGCTGCAGGAAGCACGCGCGTAGCGTCGACGATGTCTCACGCAGCACGCCTTCAAGTTGTCTGTGCAAAGATGGTCTGTTTGTTGGCGCTGAACGGGCCAACGCAGTCCCCCGCGGCGGCGGGAGCGTGAGCGGCGAGAGGAAGAGCATGGAGCGTCCTGAGGCGGGTGGGTGGTTTGTGCCGGGGAAGAGGCCGAGGCCCTCTGCCGAGCTCCTGCTTATAGATAGCTATATTGGCTCGGACACTGACCCCAACTAAATCCGCGAGCCTACGGAATATGTCCGTCATCCGCGTTGATTGACCCTGAGCGATGACAAGACGCTGGCCGGTTTGAAGAAGGTCATGGCGATGGAGTCAACCCAGCATCATGGTGCTGGCGCCCGCCTTCCGCTCCGTGGACCATAACGAAACCACGGGCCTGGGGCATGCGTGAGCCGTCCTCCCTGCCTCTTCTCGCAGCGGTGGATCAGGGCGCCCTACAACACGGAGCTGTCTCCTGCCTAGCGTTGAATCACCGATACAAGAAGTCTTTCACCGTGGACGAAAGCAGACGGACGGATAGATGTGCAGCGCGTAGATCATCCAGCCGTCGGATCCGGGAATCGACTCGTCCCGCATCTTGCGTATTCCTGTCAGAGCAGGGAAGACGGGTAAATCTGATATCACCACTGCGCCTCTGAAGTTCCCTTGGTCAACCCACCACCGTTCAGACCACATCTTTAAACAGCAGTGCTAGCCACGATGGGATGCGTCCAGCGGAGATAATGCGAAAACGCCACGCCATGCCATGGCATGCCACTGCGCTGCTCGCACGTGTCGTTTGAGTACGGGCAACTTTATGCGGGCAGCAGCATGAACCACGAGCAACACGCCCGTCTGCATCTAGACCACGACGCCCACGATCATGGACATATTTGCAAGCCACGCAGCCACCCGTCCTCACACCACTCTCGTCCCCCATCGTCGACGCCACCATGCGGAGAGGGCTGCCGTCTGCCACCCGCCCACATTCTCTCCCCGGCCGGCGCGCGAGCACCACTCTACTCACCCACCCAATTTTACCCACGCTCGACGACGCACCGGTGCACGGTACGGCACCACCCACGCGAGCGAGCGAGGTTTTCTTCCATCGCCTAATTTCGATGCTCCTTGATCTCTCCTTCCCACGCCCCCCTTGTCCATCTTTGGCGGTGGGGTTGACGACGAGCAGCGCGTTTACCAGACCTGGCCTCCCAATAGACCAGCCGTGGTCTTGGCTGGCCGCAGTGCCTTGGACGCTGGACCCGGAGAGCCGACGGACGGTATTCAGGCTCGGCTTGTTGGGGTGGAGAGAGGAGAGGGTGTGTTCCAAATGCCTTTCAACCGCTGCACTCTGTGCCACGTTTGGCGCGTAACGGTGGGGTGTTGCCCTTTCCAACTCTTTCGTTTGCTTCATTCCCCGTCCTGCTGGATTGTCGAGCCCCTGGTTCAGCGGTCGCAGACAGATGGCTTTTCTGCTCGCTGCATCCGCTGTATGCATGTTGCGGTCCAGAACTACACAAAAGAGCGTGAGCGCGTGCTGGACCCAACCTACCGTCTTAGCTTTGGAGCTCTACATACTCGAAGGTACATGATGCTCACGCCGCAGGATGCGTCCGCCCTTCTCCCCTCCGGCTCCGGCTGGCAGCGGACTGCCTGGCAGGCATCGTTGCCACGTGCCGGAGTTGCCGCCATGCCTTGACCACATCCTGCAGCTTCTCCGATGCATCGCGCCGCAATGTAACCACGCGCGAAGGAAGCAAAAGAAAATCGCTGCTGCGTGTGCTCCACCGTAGGGCGCGAGTGTGACGGCGAACGTCTTGCTTGCTTCGCAAAGATCCATGGGTGGCCGTCGTGTGCGGTTAATCTTTCACGCAGATTACCTGCCTCTTCCTTTCTCTTGCTTCTGTGGAGCTGGTGAGAAATCCATTTGACAGGGGACGGATTCTTGAGCGATGATTCCCTTGCTCTATGGATCCTCCGCGCCCCGTCATCACCATCTCCGCTGTGCAGATGTCGCATTGATTCGAGTGACTCAAACTCAGCATTCGACCGGGCGGACCTGCCGTCATCGAAGCAAACACGATGATGAGATGAGACGAGTCCAACGACCCCTGAGCTCACCCCCTCACCCGCACGCTCAGCGTCACACGCATGAGAAACAAGATTGAGGCCTTGTTGAATGCAGTCCTAACCCCAAATCCAATTCAGGGCACACCAAGACGATCCATCCGTTCGTCTAGCCTTTCCTATTTCTTCCTGCACCACACACTGCACCACTCATCTCCTGCTTCTATTGCGCCCGCTTGCTCCCGCTTCTTGCCTTTTGCCCCCCGTCTCTTGTCTCCCCTTCGAGCTTGGGATACATATGTACATGCCTGCGTCCTTGCTTGCTCGCGCCCGCCTACTTGCGCAGGATGGAAACATACTTGGTTTCATGCCATGCTCTGTCATGCCATGCAATGCGCGCGCATAGACTGCTACGGGCGGCGTGGAAAATATGGACTTACGGGCTGTGCAGTGCTTGTGGATGGCTGGCTGGCTGGTTGGCCGGCTCGATGCTTGCCCGCCAGAATGTTTCTTGTGTTTCTGGTACTCCTCCCAAGTATAGCAGCGAACAACCTGGTGTGGGTATGGAAGGTCCACGGCGCGGCACCAGAACACGGACGGATGTTCAAGTCTGCGTTACCTACTAGACGGCCCTCCTCCCTTCCGACCCTTTGTCCTCACATCCCGCACCTGTTGCAATGATCATCTTGACTGTTCCGGGGGATTGGACGCAGGGGGCGAAACGTTGGATGCGCATATACGCCATGTGTCAAGGGCATTGCGAAGGTCATTTTCCGATTATATCACTTCTCGTCGCTCCAAGACTTTGCAACGGTCTAAACACCAGCTAACAGAGTTGGGTTCATGCGCAGAAGAGACATGTCTCTCAGAGCACGGCGTACCGTCGCGTCTCGCCCCCCAAACCACCCAGCCCACGACCAGCACGTTCAAGACAAAACGTACCTGCGCATGAAAAGCCAGTGAACTCTCCTTCCGCCACTCTCATCCCTGGAGGCCACTGAATTGCGAACCAAAGATATGCACAACTACACCCAGCTTGCTTCCATGCAGGCAGGTATGTACGTACGTAGCACAAGAGCCCGTCCGTCGGCCACCGGTAGCACGACAACCTCGTGGCGTTTTCTAAGCGCTGCGTGCGTGCCTCGTTTCCTTTCCGTTCTCCCCCCGCCAATTTCGGGACGCCATGCCCGCCTTTCCGTGCAGTTGTCATTGGGAGCATTCACGACTCATTCTTTTGGGCCCTCGTGTGTCCCCTAGACTGCGTCGCTGGGCTTGTCTTCTTGATCAATCTCACTCGGCGGCTCTAGAGTGGGTGGGCGATGCTAAGACACAGGCCGTTGATGGCAGGGCACGTTTCGCTTCGGTCTTGCTCTTCAACTTGCTCCTTTTGTCATGTTCACTACGACGGCAGAGCAGCAACTCATAGCCGGCGTTTTGATGCTTTGTTTCGTGGTGCCTTCGCACTTTGTTCAAATAAAATCAAAACCAACGTCAGGGGGCTTGAGTTTTGGTTTTGCTCTTTTAGGCTAGCGGCTTGTGACAAAGTATCGATCGCAGAGCGCCGATTACAGCAACACCAGCGTCAATTTGCCCGAGTGCCAATTGTATTCTCGGCCCAGAAAAGCTTGTTATTCATGGTCAGAAAAGTGCCCCAATTCCCAATGGCTGCGGCTGTCCGCTTTTGAATGATGTTGACTGACGAAAAGTCGACTCCTGCTTCCAAGATTCTTCCCATTCATACTGACGCCTCAATCATTTCAAATGAGATCATCTGTTTTGCAATTGAGCCGTGGTCTTCGTAAATAAATGATGGCCTCCATACGCATTTTAAAGTGAATGGTTGATGTGCTCAGCGAGATGGATGATGCATGTTCTAGAATCGCTGCGGGACTGGATGTCGTCATCGCGGGGTCATCCGCAGTCACTCAATTGCAACCACCACTATCCACGATAACGACAGCTCCAACACCTCCTCAACACTTCCCCTACTTCATACTACTCCCGGAAAGCTCCAATCGAGTTACTCACAGATACACCGTCAAAAATCATGGCATTGGCTCCCAAGTTCGCCGGTCAAAAGGTCGCCGGGTCGGGCATCAAGACCGTCCACACACTCGAGCTCTGTAAGCACCACCGCACGAAGCTCGTCAAAGGAAAGCAGTTCTGACCATGGAATACGTGACAGATCTCGACTACGTTTGCCCAGTAAGCTAACCCGCCATGCGCGGCAACCCATCCGACCCGCTAACCCCACGACTCGCAGTTCTCCAAAAAGATGTTCAACACAGTCTACGAGCACGTCCTGCCCGCGGTAAAGACGCGCTACTCGTCGTCCCTCCAGATCATCTTCCGGCAGCAGATCCAGCCGTGGCACCCATCCAGCACGCTGGTGCACGAGGCTGGCGCCGCGGTGCTGCGGCTGGCGCCCGACCGCTTCTACGACTTCAGCAAGGCGCTGTTCGAGCAGCAGACGGCCTTCTTCGACGTGCCCGTCGTCAACGAGACGCGCAACAACACGTACAGGCGGCTGGCCAAGATCGCGGGGAGCGTCGGCGTCGACGAGAAGGAGGTGTATGGGCTGCTCGAGATACCGGACAAGGCCGAGGGCGATGCGTTGAACGTGGGCAACAAGGTGACCAACGATATCAAGGTCATGGTGAAGACGAATCGTCTGGTCGGCATTCACGTCACGCCGACGGTTGTGTTCAATGTGAGATTACCTCTTTCCCTCTCTAGATTACTCTTCGTTTCCACTACACAGTCAAAACTGACAAGCAACACAGGGCGTCGTCGAGAACAGCATCTCGAGCAGCTTCACCGGCGAGCAGTGGGACGCGTGGCTGAAGGAGAATGTTGTTTGAGCCTCTCTCTCGCAATGACAAAAAGAACCCCTCGTCGACTAATTCGGAAAACAAGGCCAGCAACGACGTCGATTTGTTATTTTCAGCTGGCGGCGGCTCTGGAAGCAAAATTTGATGATTACATGTACTCCACGGACAGCCAACCATTTCTGGCCATTCAAAGATGAACAAGACGTGTGCTTTGTTATGTCCCTCCGTCAGAGTCCAAAACAACGACGACCGGAAACTAGAGCCCAGCCCGACTCACACCACAACCACAATACCGCCCAAAACCACGAGGGACAGAAGGGCATTCGGGGCTGCCAATCCCGCTGCAAGATTAGAAAGGTACAAAGGGGCCTTCAAGTGTTGGTGATTGGGGCGAGACAGCTCCGAAGGCGAGTCCGACTCGTGGATACCGGTAGGCTCAAAGTACCGTACAGGAGTCGGTTTCGCGGCGACCTTGTCATGTTTCTTGTGATGCTTGTTGTGCTTTTGATTCATGCGGTCGTCAAAGGAGTCGAACTTGTGAATGTCAAAGAGCCCCCCTTTTGGTTTCTTAGCTCCTCCAAGCCTGTGGCGATTGCTCGAGTTGTTACGATTCAGAGGCTCCATGTTGCTGCTGCCGACCTTTCCCGAGCGGTCCACGAACTCGTAGTACTGGGAATGGTAGTCGTTCTTGACCATGACCTTGCGCACGTACATCTTCAGCGGCGCGGAGGTGCTCGCGTTCGTCGCGGCGCCGTCGGCCGTGACGCCGATGCGCACTCTGGACGGAGTCTGTGGGTAGGCGGCACCGCCAGAAGTCTCCTGGGGGACCATGGTGCGCACGACTTCGTTGTCGACCTCCCACTGGATGCGGTCTTCGCTCCAGTCGATCGAGTACGTGTGGTAAATGGGCTCGTTGTCGTAGGTCGAAGTGGACATGGGGATATGATCTCTCCTGCGGCCTTGGATGCCCTGGCCGGCGTAACCGCTCTTTGGCATTCGCAGTTCGCTGCCCAACATTTGCTATGAAGAGGAGAGAGGGAGAGAGATCGTCAGCCTTTCGGTTCCATTTGCAATTCGCATCGACCGGGGGAACCCGAGTCTGACAACTTACCCAGTTGATCTCGTCGCCGGTATCGCTCACGATGCTGATGGCATTGAGGACATGATTGCCCTTCGCAGCTTGCATCTCGACATCGACGCGGCCGTACCAAATGTACGAGTCCAGCTCGATCGTCGGCCTGTCGCCACGCTTGGAAACAGTGAACTCGGCCCCGTCCTTCGTCCAGGCGACGCCGTTCGAATCGTCAAGGGCGTTCCAGCCTCCCACCGACGTCGTCGCCGGCTTGGCCTTTTGCGCAAAGTCGAACGTGATTTCCCTGGGGTTGTTGAGCCCTGGCATCAGTGGACATGGGGATTGCTGCGCCTTCATCGGGTTGCAGGGGGGGTGGGGGAGTTGTGCCGTGCTGAGCGGTGGCAGCACGACCAGGCCGAAGACGACGGCCAGTTGATAGATTTGCATGGTGGATGATGGCAGCTCCAGCAGGGACTTTTGAACGAGATTGTATTCTTAGAGGTGGAAGGAAGAATGTTGAAGTGTTCTGGTCCTTTAGTCATATCGTCAACCCGGAAGTAAGATGAAGAAGAAGAAGAAGATGGAGCAACGAAGTAAGAGAGAAGGAGAGGAATCAGTAGAGCCAGAGAAGACCAGAAATAGGCGACAAGGACACATGTGTTCGCGGGCAGCGTAGGACCATTGCAGGTACTTAAGGGAGATGTGGCAAGGGAGAAGAAGTAGAGCTGGTTCTCTTCAAACCCAAACCACGGTTGGTCACAATCTCCTGAACTCAAAGACTTTGCCCTGGACTTGCTGTGATGCAAGACTATGTTGTTGAAGTCGTGATAGGATTGCTTGTCTTGGAAAATTGCGGGCACCGTGTGTCAAAAGACATGGCAGCTTCCCGATTAAATTCGGAATGCTGAACGACAGTTCCCCCTACGCGTAGCGTATTCGTAGTACGAGGAGGTGACATTTTCTGTGGTACCCCCTTTCCACGGATGACAACAACAGCGGCCCGTAGTCTGCACATGCATGTGAGTAAGTTCCCATGTTCGAGCGCCGAGAACAAGAAGCCAAATGAGATGAAACACAGATGAACATTTCAAGAATACGCTATGCTCTAACGGTCCAAACTCACAATGACAAGCAAGAGATACCCCAAATTCGACTTGGGGGTGAATGCTCCCAGGCGACCATTCACAGCTCGTCCATTTTCCTCTCGTCCTCTTCCTTGTGTTTTACCGCCTGTTGTTGCTGCTGCTGCTCCGCCTCCTCCCTCGCCATACGCTCCTGCTCCACTCCAACATCCATCATGCGCTTCTTGGGATTGCGCGGCTGATCCGACTGCTGCAGCGGCTCGCCGTCGCCGCGACGGGGCACGTCATCTCCCTGTCCTTGCCGGTTTTTCTCCTGCTGAGACCCAGCAGCCTCAGCCATGTGACCGACATGCTGCGACATGCTGCCCTCGGGACTAGGGTCTTGCTCTTTTTGATAGTGCTGTGGTTGGTAGGGTTCCTGGGGCTGAGGATCGCCCGCTTTAACACCAGAGCCGCCTGCGCCTGCGCGAACAAAGCGTGCTCGCTGGCCTGGTTGGCGGGGTGGCGGTCTATTCGATGCGGAAGGCTTGACAATTAGGCTCGAAGACGTCGACAACGAGCTGGTTGCTGGGGCGGTGGTGTTGGGTGCGGAGCCCGAGAGCCCGACGGCCGCAAGCACGGCAAATACGAGCTTGTAGGTGAGCTTGAGAGGCAGCCAGATGAGCCACCAGGTAGGGCCGTAAAGGAGGCGGCGGTACAGGAGCCAAACAAGCGTTGTGAGGAGTATGTAGAGTGTGGTCTCCAGGTACCACGTGTCGGTCTTTTGGCTGCGAAGAAGGTTGTTGACCAGAGTTTTGGAGCTGGAGAGGAGTGTGTTGAGGTCGGTGTAGCGTTCGCCGAGCTCGGCGAGGGCTGCGGTGCTTTGGTCGAGTGTCTCTTGGGCGAAGCGCGAGCGTGATAACTCTGATGTCATCAAATTGTGGGTTCGGCGCAGGGCAGCGGTCACGTCAGACGAAGCGGCCGCGACGATTTCGTCTTGGGTGAGCTTCGAGTTTGCGTCGCGCCGTCGGCCTGCTGAAGGGAGTGTGCTGCCTTCTTGGATGCCGGCAAAGAGGAGCTCGCGTTCTTTCTGCTTGGCGGCTTCGGCGTTGCGCTTGGCTTGGAGTTGGGCTTTGCGGAACTGGCTTCGTGCTCTGCAGGAGATTGTTAGGTCCTGATCGTATGTGATGAAGAGCCTGTCCTCTTACTGTTTAAGGTCTTCTTCCAAGCGCGCGACCTGAATGCTCAGGCGGCTCTTTTCCCGCTCCTTGTCGCTTTCCTTTGTCCCGGTACGAATTACCCGGCTGCCAATAAGCTCCTCAACCTCCTGTTTGAAAAGTTCCAATTCCTCTTCCTGCTGCCTCAAGCTGTCGTGTATGTCGGAGCTGAGCTCAATGCGAACGTCGCCCTCGTCGCCGTCTAGCGGGCCGCTTCCCGGTTGGAACTGGAGCTTTGCGAGGCGGTGGATGAGCTGGACGGTCTGCTTGTTCTGGTGGGACAGGCTCGATAGGCGCGTGGCGAGGACTGGTGTGGTTGTCATGCTGCAGAAGCGCGGAAGAGCGGCGGACGCGGTGGACGGGTTCTCAGCTGCCCAGCTGGCGATGTCATGGGCGGTCGATCGGCGGAGCGGAAAATGCCGCGCCAGCAATTCCTCCATTGTTGCTGCCCCGAGGGAGACCAGAGGACCCGCGCGAACTTCTGGAGAGCTCCAACACGACCACTGCCCGTCCAGTCTCTGCAGACTTCTCCGTCGAGTGCGTTTTTCAACACCCCACTGCGTAACTCGTGCCTGACAATAGCGCAGAGGTCTAGAAAGACTCTTCCTTTCCCTTCCAAGCCAGCCAGCCAGCCAGCCAGCCAGCAGCGCAACTTCCGCATCCAGCCCGCCAGTCCGAGACACGCACCCTTAGTCGTCGAAATGATCACCCGCTACCTGACCGACGTGTCGTTGAAGTTCAATCCCTTTAGCAAGACGGGTAAGGTCGCGCGCAACTTTTTGGCGCTGCTGCCGCCGAATGCAAGGCAAGATGGCATGAAAATAGACGCAAAGCTGCTACCGCGCTACACCGACCAGGACACGCCACTGAGCCTCAAATTCAGTATGTTGAATACATAACCCGCTAAAGGGCCAGGCAATTTTGGCTAACGAGGGTGGCAGAGGATGGCAAAGAGATGAACTTGGATCTCTCCAAGCTCCAAATCAGAGACGTGCAGGAAGAGGTCAACCGTCACTCGCGCATGCTTGCAAGAGCAGACGAGCTTCAGGGTTAAGGATAATCGGCGAGACAGTGTCACGAAATTTGGTCATGCATTTCACGGAGTTGTGGTCAAAAGAGTCCCCGGGCAGCATGCCCAATGGCACTTTATTGGTGTGCTTTTGTCTATACCGTCTCTGCAACTGTGACTATGTAAAGACCATCAAATCGTCACCCAAAGGGCGAAATGCGGGGCGTATGTGGCCAAGCAGGTTTACACCCGCTTACTGGGTGGGAGCACCAGAGATGAAGAACCACTTGTCGATGCTGGGGTCGATGGGAGCAGGGGAGTGGTTCTCACCCTTGGGAACGTTGACGGAGCTGGGGTCAACGCGGTCGGGGGAGTTGGAGACGGTGGTGTTGGTACTGCGCATTGTTAGCACCACAATCAGAAAAGAAAACCGCGGTCATGAAACTTACAGAGCAATGTCGCCCTTGGGGGTCTTGCCAACGATCAGGCGGTCCCAGGCCTCGGCGCACTCGCGGATGACGTCCATGGCGTACCTGGTTGAGAAAAGTCAGTAAAGGACCGACTCGTGCCCTCGAGGATACGTACTTCTTGTTCTTGCACTCGCCGGAGAAGGCGAACTGGTTCTCGGGCTTGCCGTCGGGGATCTTGTAGATGCGGAACCACTCGTTGGTGGCCCTCAGAAGACCAGGCAGGTGCCTCTCAACGTCCTCAATGTCGTTGAGCTTGGGAGCCAAAGGGTCGTTGACGTCGATGACAATGACCTTCCAGTCGGTCTCCTCCTCGTCGAGAAGGGCCATGACACCGAGGACCTTGACCTGCTTGACCTCACCGGGCTTGGCGACGAGCTCACCAATCTCGCAGACGTCAAGCGGGTCGTTGTCACCCTTGGCCTTGGTCTCGGGGTGGACGGTGTTGGGGTCCTCCCAGGTCTGTTGTGACAATCAGCACCAGAGGCGTTTGCGACGATGGGCGGGAAGCGTACCTGGGGGAAGGCACCGTAGTTCCAGAGGTAGCCCTTGTGGGGGAAGCAGTTGCGGACATAGCGAAGCTTGCCCTTCTTGGTGTCCTGCTTGATGGGGTTGAGGGTCTCCTCCTTGGAGATCTGTCCATTACCAGGGGGTTAGCCAACACGCACGCGGCAGCGAGGAACGGCGTCGCAACTTGCCTCCATCTTCGCATTGGTCCAGCGGGGGACCTCAACAATCATGTTGAGGACCGTCTGGGAGTCATTGGCGTAGAGGGGGAGGTCGTGGAAGGGCGAAATGAGCTGGCCGTCCTTCTCGATGTAGATGCGGTGCTCCAGGGTGTGGGGAGCACCAATCTTCCTGGAGGTGTAGGCGGGAGACATGGTGGCGGTGGATCGAGCTGATGAGAAATGAAGGTGACCCGCGACGAGATGAGTGCGTCGTTGAATTGTGGTGTCGAGGGTGGTGGGGTTGCGGGAGGTGGAGGGGTTGGGTGGATTTTTAGGCGCCGCCAGCGTTGCGAACGTCAGGGCGGGCGGTCTGCGCGAGACTGCCTGCCGGAGGCCGAGTGCGGGCGAAATGTGCAGACCACGGCTCAAAGTCCTTGTACACGACGGGACAATGGCAGCGCGCATTCAGTACGCCTTGCGAGCGCGGTTCGGATGTGGATGGCTAGCTATCAAAAAGCCAATAGGGCGGCGGTGGTCGACCGAGGTCTTGAATTCTTGTCCGGAAAACCTACGCCAGCCGCCTCAAGACCATCCGATCTCCGCCGTGCCGTACCGGCCACCACGTAATACAAAGGCCGGGGTGTACACATGTATCAAACTGACATTTACACTTCTAATACAGCTTGTGGCGTCTCCAGGTCCATTCGAGTTCTCCTCCAACGCTTGCCCTCGTGTTGGCTACAACATCCTCTGCCGGCGAACCTGGAAAATCCTCAAACCCATCGCCGTACCCTCCATCCCAAGCCTCCTGCACTTCAAGGTCGTCGCCTGCCCAGCCCCCGGACCCTCCGAAGTCAATGTCGGTGTATGCATTTCCCATCACGTTGGCAGAATTGCCCGCGTCAACGTCGTCCTCTCCTTCAAAAACCTTGCATGATACCTCGTCAACTCCAACTTCCGCCCACTGCCTTTCGTAGAAACTCGGACGACCAGGAATATCGCCAGAGGCCCAGCGTTGAGGCATCGTTGGGCGGTGTACTTCATTCCGCTGATATGTCAGGACCTTCCTAGCGACCGGTGGGCTGTTGGAGACTGGAATCGCCGATGAAAGGCTACCCGTGTCAGAATACGACTCGTTGCAAGCGTTCTCACAATTGCGTAGCAATTTGCCCAGCGGCGACGAAGATCTTGGAGTTGGAACTTTTGCATGGTCGATCTCGTTAGAATCAGCGTTCAGGAACACGGCGTTCTCGGTGCGCATTTTCCTTCTTTCATCACGGCAATCCGGTACTTGGTTGGAGACGATTCGATTTGGCTCACGATGCTTGTCTGTTTTCACTGCACCATCAACTGTTTCTTTCTCGAGGTTAGCAGTCAGGACACTTTTGTCGAATCGGCCGTTGAATCGAGGAGATTCCTTTCTCAGTCGTGGCTCGTGTTTTGGGACCGTCGACTGATTGGATGTCGAGGATACTGAGCGCTCAGCGATCGCCTTTGGACTCGAGCCGCCCTCGCGACGCCCAACGCCCTGAGGAATGACCATTGAATTGCGAGCTCTGCCACTTGTGGATCGCGCGGCGATTTGGCCAGCCCGTTGCGACCATTCGCCTTCTCCAGACGCGCCAGAGTCGCGACCAGAATGTCCCTCAATCGACCCATGTGTCTTCGCACTCTGTTTGTGAGTCCGAAGTGATGGCTGGATCGGTAGGAGCGGTGCCTCAGACAGTTGGTATTCCTGATGACTGGCATTCCGTACCGACTCAGACCAGGGAATGTAATAGGCGGAATCCGATGCAATTGGATCGACACCCCGACTTCCAAATCCCAAGTATGGCTTGTCGGGGAGCTCTATGGTCGGCCTGGCCGACTCGAAGCGCGTTGAAGTACGGCTGGGAGATCTCTGACAGAGGCTCGTGGACCTCGAGCGATGCTCTGATGGCTTCCGTTGGACGTTCTGATCCTTGTCGGCGAGGGGTGGCCTTTTGGCACCAAAGTAAGCAGAGATTTCTTGCCCCTGGACCCGGGTCGGGTCCTTTCTTTTTCGTTTGTTACGTGTCTCTTCTTGAGTCCTTTCCCTTGTGTCATCCTGCTTCTGCAAGAACCGCATCTCGGAGAATACCAGATCAGGTACTACGTAGGACATTAGAAGTCTGGCGTGCCAAGGGAGTCTTCACTCACAGCCACGTCCTTTGACTGGAGTTGATGCTCGACCCTTTTTGAAGAGACCAATGCTTCGGTTGGGCTTCATCTGTGCCCGCGTCAGTCAGAGTAGAATGCACCAAGCGACAGTCTACCGTACGGTGAGCCTTTCCGTGGGAACATTCTGGGCCTGGAAGGCGTGCGCATGGTGTGGAGGCTTATCCTTTGCAGCCTTGGGCCGGGGCTTGGGCTTGGACCCCTTCTTCCCCGACTTTTCTTTTTCCCTCTTGCGTCTTTGCTTCGTCTTTTCCCTGTCGCCCCCCAGTTTAGGCTCGTAGATCTCGGGCCTCGTCCTGCGCCGGGGCCTACGAGTGTACGGGTCGGCACCTTCTTGTTGGTGGGGGTCGGAGGCGTCAGAGGGAGCGGTGGTGGGTCTGTCCTCGTCCAGAAATTGCCGCGGCGGGCGCTCAATGTGGTCTGGATTGTGCGCAGAGAATCCTTGAACATTGTCAGAGCGGTCCACATGGAGAAGTGAGCTGTCTGAGAAGAGGTGGTTGCATCTGCGCGTCTGGTGGAATGATGGTCTGTCGATTTGCTGGACCGGCTCTTCCCTTGCGTCGCGGCCTGGGGGCAGAGTCAAAGTTGCAGGAGGACCAGGGCCAACGGCCTCTTCTAGCCACTTGCAAACGTCCATGTGCGTCGGTGGCTGCTGGCCGTGGGCGAGTCGAGCAAGCTCAAGCGTTCACCGACTCTCTCCAGCAGTGGTACAGCAGCGGGCACATGGCAGTGGTCAGGCTAAAATGTCGTCGAAGCTTGACGGCGGCGGGGTTGGGAGGCGAAAGAGACGGGGGACGGCAATGTGGTGACACGACGGCAGAGGGCCTGCCTGCTCTCTGGTAGAATGGCGATAGTGGGCGCGGTATCGGGCGACAGCAGAAGTGGTGAAGAGAATGGATGAGGCTAGATGGAGGGAGCTCGGCGATTGGTGGCAAGGAGGGCGCTGGAAGTGGTTTTCAGAGTCAGGCGGCACCGGCTACGGACAGAGACTTCTGGAATAGGGAAGGCAGTGGTTTGGACGTGCAGACGAGGGTGCAGCATTGGACGGGGTCCACCTCAGTTAATCAGACGGTCCCGTCGGCCGCAGCGCCCGCTCCCCAGGCCGGGCCAACGCAGCACAGCACAGCGCAGCGCAGCGCACACGTCGAAAATCAGCGCAATTCGACGGGGAAAAAAAGCCAAGGCTGGTGGTGGATGGCGGCGCAGGCGAATGGTGTGGAGGGAGTCAAGCGGCCACAGACGGAAGAAAGCGCAGGCTTGGTTGTTGCAGAGGCTACGGGCAGGGAATTGGCATGTTCGCACGGCACACGGTGCTGGGGATTCCCAGAGGCGACGCGGATTGGAGTGGAGGTGAGGGCGGCATCACGTAGCTACGTAAAAGGGTGTGACGGTATTTGTTGTTGTTCCCAAGCTCGCGGTGGGACATGAGGTACAGGGAGCAGCAGCAGGCCAGGCCAGGCCAGCCCCGTCGCTGAGCTGAGCTGAGCGCTGGACGAGGCCGTGGACGCCCTGAGGCCACGATGATGACGATGATGGTGATGGTGATGGTGATGAGGGTGATGATAGTACAGCTTCGCGCAGAGCGATGACATTGGGCCTTATAGGGCGAGCTTAGTTGCCGGGCCGCATGATCTTGCGAACACGGGACAGCCAGGCGCCCTCCATTCATCGACCGACGGATGGCTTTTCCCTACCGTCAGTCCCGTCGGTTCAATCAAATTTCTTCCCATTTGCTGCTAGACCAGGCTAGCCCAGCCTAGCCTACCTGACTGCCCCGCCGCCGCGTCCGCGTCGACTAACACGCAGCCCGCTCTCCTCCCGCCAACTGCAGCCCATCACCTCGACATCACCCTCTCCCTCCCACTCCACTCCCACCCACCCACCCACAACCTGCGACCTGACGACCGCAAATTCACTTCTCGTCCTCCACCTGCCTGTTCGTCCCCGCTCGCCCGTCTCGCGCGTCCGTCTCCCTAACCCTCTCTCGTCGGTCTTTTCCAAAAGTCTGTCCACCCACAGCACAGGTAAGTCCCTTCCTTCCTAATCTAGCACCAGGTCCCTGGCCTGGACTGGACCCTACTGCCCGCCCTGCCCCCGGTCCACGCAAAACCCTCTCTCCGCGCCGTCGCGTGCCCATGGTTGACTTGTCTCCCTTGTGTCGGCATGCTAACGCGACAGTCTTCTGCCAGTCTCACTCCCACAAAACACCGCCATGTCCAAGCTTTTCATCGGGTAATCTCTGCCCCCGCTCTCGAAATCAAGATCACCCGCTGACCTCGTCGCAGTGGCCTCGCCTGGCACACTGACGATGCCACTCTTCGCCAAAAGTTCGAAGAGTTCGGCCAGGTCGAAGAAGCTGTGAGTCCACCCTCATCGCCTGCGCGCGCGCGTGCTTCAATTCGCATTCTGACGCGCGCTCTCTACAGGTTGTCGTCAAGGACCGCGACACTGGTCGCAGCCGCGGCTTCGGCTTCGTCCGCTTCACCCAGGAGACTGACGCTGAGGCTGCCATCCAGTCCATGAACAATGTCGAGTAAGTTCCGCTGTACTCCGGCAGAGTGACGGCCCAAAGACTTGTCGCGACATGCTGCTTGCATCCTCAACGCGCTCTTCCTTTTGCTTACCGCGTGCCAGATTCGATGGCCGTACCATCCGCGTCGACAAGGCTTCTGAGCGCTCCGGTGGTAGTGGTGGCGGCGGCGGCGGCTTCCGCGGTGGTTATGGCGCTCCTCGTGGCGGCGGCTATGGTGGCGGCTATGGTCAGTCCTTCACTTACGTTCATTGTCCCCAGTGCGGCCAGCAGAGTCCTGCCTGCCAATGCTCCTTGCATGTCGGAACCCAGACCTATTCTGGCTACCCCTTCGGCCCGCCCGCCCGAGCAGGCTTCTTACACGCGTCAAACAACCTCCCCAGCTTTTATTCTGACATGTCGTTTGCAGGTGGCGGCTATGCGCGCGGCCAGGGCGGTAAGCACGCAGCTCAACATGAAGGAATCCAACGCTGACGTTTCTTCTCAGGCTACGCTCCCAATGTTCCCTCGTGGGGTCCCGCCGGCGGCGCTGGAGGCTACGGCGGCCAGCAGCAGCCCTACGGAGGCCAGCCTGGCTGGGACCAGGGCCAGGGCCAAGGCCAGGGTCCTCAGGGCGGCTGGTAATTGGGATTCCCCGTCCTTTTCTGCTGTTCGCGTCAGACCGGCTGGTCTTTGATGACATGACCACCGGAGTGATACCCACACTCTTTGCGGGCGCCGGGAGGCTCTGCCAGGGCGCAAGGACGGGCGGCTTGGATTTTGTTCACCAAGATTGATTGCATGCATTGGGGGCTGGATGACCGGGTTCGAGGAAAGAAGATAACGAAAACCTGCATGCTGCTCTATGACCGCACCCTGGATGATACCCCGAATGGATTGACGCAATCTTTGATGGGTTTTGAAGGACAAACGACTGTTGACATGTCGTGATCATGATGCAGAGGTGGGCCCTTGGCGCCTGCAGACGGGCCGGTCGCTCGCGAGACCAGCATCCGAAGAAGCTTCGGTTGGTGAGCAAGCTTAACCGGAAAATTATTTGGACCTTGGATAACGTTTCGGCTCTTGACTGCTGGTCAACAACACCTCAGCTTTCCGCAGCGAAGACCGTCGGACTGTCCCTCGCAGTCCACGTGACGGCAAGCTGCCAGCTAAACTCCTCAGCTTCTAAAACGGCGGTCAGCAGGCCGGCCATCCAGCTCCATGGCCTCTGCTGCCATGGACCAATGTCCGTTGCGCGAGAGCTGCTTCGCCCAAGATAGCCCCTCCCCCACCCACCCACCCCTCCGCTGAAGCCTTATCGCCGCTGTTGGTGCTTCTTCAACCGACGCTGCGCCCAAGCTGCTCGCCCCGTTTTTGTTCCTCCATCTCGTCCAGGTCGGCTTCACGATGAAAGGCTTCCCCACGGCTGAGCAGCCCGTCGCGCCGCCTCTGTCCAGCCCGTCCCTGGCGCGCCGCGCCGTAGCTCTGATCCTGTGCGCTGGCCTTGCCTTTGGGACCCTCGGCGGCCTGCATCTGTTCAGCTTCACTTCCGGGCCAATCAGCGCGCCGCATTTAGAACCCACGTCCTTTTCGTGGAACACTGTGAGGAACCGTCATCTTTTTTGTCTCAATCTGAAATCTTCACCGTCTGCTTTGTGCTCGTTCCTTGTCTGACACATGGCAGATTCCAACCACGAAAAAGATATCTCTTGTGCCTTGCCATGGCGACTATCAGTGCACCAAAGTGGAGCTCCCGCTCGACTACTTTAATGGCACCACAGATGGAAAAATCAGCTTAGCCGTGGCTGTGCTTCCCGCCAAAGTCCCCATGACAGATCCACGCTATGGAGGGCCCTTACTCGTCAATCCCGGCGGACCTGGAGGATCCGGCGTAGATCTCGTTCTCGAGGCTGGCCATTCCATTCAGAACATGGTCGACTCTCCTCTCGATCCCGCCACCACCATCAACGCAACCACAGCCAAGTACTACACCGTCGTTGGTTTTGACCCCAGAGGCGTTGGACACACCTCCCCGGGAGCCCACTGCTTCGAAGTCGGGTCGATCCGCGAATCGTGGGAGCTACGCCTTGACGCGCAGGGCATCTTGGGGAGCTCAGATGCCGTCCTTGGTCAGCGCTGGTCCATGATCAACGCGCTGGGGGAAAACTGCGCCGCCACTGCCAACGAATTTGATGTCAAGCACTATGTGTCGACGGCGTCAGTGGCGCGGGACATGCTCGAGCTTGCCGAGTTGTTTGGCCAGCACCGTGAGCTGGAGAGCAAGCGCCTCATCTACCACTCGGTCAAGTGTCAGCGCCGGCCTCTCCTAGTTTCTGCCACGCCCTACTACGCATACGAGCCCGGCACCGAGAAAGTTCAGTACTGGGGCTTTTCGTACGGCACACTCCTGGGCAGCACCTTTGCATCCATGTACCCGTCAAGGGTGGGGCGGCTAGTGCTGGACGGCGTTGTGCACGGGTCCGATTATACCAAGACGCTTTGGTTTGACAACCTGCTGGACACAGAAAAGGAAATGGCAAACTTCTACAGCCGGTGCGCCGAAGGGGGCTCTTCGTCCTGCGAGCTGGCAACGCCCAACGCCACAGCCGCCGACATCGAAGCCACGGTGGCTGCCATCCTGGCCAATCTTTACCACAACCCGCTGCCCGTCGCGCACGAGCTCTTCCCAGAGGTCGTGACGTGGTCCGACGTGCGGCTCTTCATCTTCATGGCCCTGTACGGGCCCATGGAGGGCTTCCCTGCCATGGCCAAGATGCTGCATACGCTACAGCAGGCCGACGCTTCAGCCCGCATGGCCGAGTACCTGTCATCCAAGCACTTTTACGCATGCGCCGCGCCCCCTAACGGCGGCAGCGGAGGAGGTGGTGGTGGTGGTGGTGGAAATGGCAACGATACCCAGGGCGCGCCCGTCGATGGTGAAGCCCTCCAGGCCATCATGTGTGGGGACGGTGACCCGCAGGACTTTCTCAACATCACTGTCTTTGACCGGTTTTGGCACGATCTCGACGCCCTGAGCCCGACGGCGGGCGCGATGTGGGCCAGACACCGCATGAATTGCGCGGGGTGGCGGATCCGCCCAGTGCACAGATTCAACGGGTCGTTTGGAGGCGAGACGGCCCACCCTATTCTTTGGATTGGCAACACGGCAGACCCAGTGACGCCGGTCATCAAGTACGGTCTCCCCTGACGTGCCCCTGTCCCCTCCCCTTTCCCTCGATCCACGTCGTCCATCATACTGACACCGCATTCCTCCAGTGCACAGAAGATGGCAGATCTCTTCTCCGACTCCGTCGTCCTGACCCAAGACTCGCCGGGCCACACGTCGCTCGCCGCCTACAGCCCTTGCACCGTAGCCGCCCTGCGCGCCTATCTACACAACGGCACGCTGCCTGCCGCCGGCACTGTGTGCCAGCCCATCGAGATTCCGTTTGTGCGCCCGCGCCGCAGCGACGGCGAGCACCGCACGCCGTGGGCTGCGGCCAGCTCCATCTCTACATCCGACGCGGACTATGAGGCGGACGCGAGTGAGGTGAGAGACCTGGTGCTCGCGGCTGGCGCGCGTGCTGCTGCCCTCGCCGTCGACGTGCACGGGTGGGGCGTCGACGAGATGGTCGAGGCGGGCGTCCACTTTCGACGGATGAGCCGGGCGTGGAGCCACGGTCGCCATGGCCTGGGTGCCAAGGGGGTTGGAAGGGGTTTGTTTGCATAAGTCATTGTAGAATGGAGACAGGGGGAGCTGATGAAGGGGCGCGCGCGTGTCTCCAGCGCAAGTCACGAGGAAGGGAAGGAACTGAATGCCACATCCAGCACTTTTCGGCTTGTATTGAGAGCTGGTTCTTGAGCTGAAAAGCCAGCGTGGCAGCGATACGGACCATGAGCGCTTTTCTCTCGTCGCCACTACTACAACCACCACCACCACCACCACCGTGCAAAATTGCGCCGCCACCACGACCGTCAAACGCCACACCAGGCCTATCGTAGGGGCTGTCCAGCTTGACGCTGCAGATGTTGTATTCATGCATGCGTTGCACTGTACATACGCACGCATCTACCCGTCTGCCTGTCTGCCTGTCTGCCTTGCCTGCCTGTCTAGCTGCCTGCCTGCTGCCTGTCTCAGCTGAGCCTCCTCTCAGCTCAGGAGACGTCAACGTCAACGCCAACGACACTGACACGTCAACAAACAAACAAACAAAAAAAAAAAACACGAACAAACGTACGACGCAGCTGAACAAGCTCTCAAATTCAACTCATGCTCTTCAGCTGAGCCGAGCTGAATCGGAAGCTCGACTCGGACCAGGTACGACCAAACTGGTTTTGGCAACAACTCGTGGGGGTTGGCTGTGATAAAGCGCTGTTTTATGCATGCATGCAAGCTGTGCTTGATCTTTTGCATCGGTTTCCTCTTTTTTTTTTTTTTTTTCGGTTCTCGATTTTCTCTCTCCCTCTCTCTCTCTCTCTCTCTCTCCAATCTCCCGTATCTTTAGTCTTGTTCGCAAGCGCCGCATTCGCATTCGCATTCTTTGACTTGGCGCTCTCTCTCCACGGCCACTTCATGTAGTTAGTTACCTCAGCTGTGCCCGCCCGCTTTACATATCCCCCCCACCCATGCAATGTGATTATGAACCAGAACACTCCCCTTTGTCGTCCTAGTCCCTTGCTCTGTTGTTTGTACATACGGAGAGCTAGGGCGGATGGATGGAGTGAATGAATGAATGCTTGCCCTTCTTCCTCTGCTGCTGAGCCCTCTACCGCGCCGAAGATCTGTGGTAGACGCGGTCTGGCAGACAGGCAACGCAGAGGAGAAGGAAGCAGTGGAGCAAGCAGTGCGGGAGAGAGACAGAGATATAGTGAGAGAGAAGAGAGGGCTTTTACTCGGTGCTAAGGGCTTGATATAGTAGTCTACCACGAGGCTTGGCCACGGTTGATTCATCGCATCGCAGTAGAGTAACTCTGACACATACTCATTGCTCTTACTAATAGATTGACAGACAGATCGACGACGAGACAACAAATGGGCAGAAGGAGGTATATAGAGCAGAGAAGGCCAGAAATCGAAAGGAAAGAACAATGAACGCAGCACGACACCGGCAACACACGTCTCTCGATGACATAGCTGGCCAGCTAGCCCTCCTCTGTCCTCGTCTTTCGCCCATCGGTCACCCATCCATTTATCCCCCCATGCAGCCCGACAGAGCCACTTGAACAAGACAAGGCTGGAATGGAAGTACCAGATGAGAGAGGCGAACAGGAAAGCTTCTGTCGTGCGTTTCGAGAATTGGAAGTCGGGGTGGTATACTGCTCTCACATGCTACAAACGACGCGATGCCTCTCGCACTCCCTCCTTCTCCCTTGTCGACGCTTCCCCCCGCACACACAACGCAAATGCGACTAAAACAGCAGAACGGCCAATCCACAAATGAACAGAGAAGGCAGCAGACAAACAAACAAGCAAACAGCACAAGCCCCGCCATCTCGTCTCCTCTCCCCCTCTCACATGCGTGCAAGTAACAGGAGGAAGAAGAAGAAGAAGAAGAAGAAGAAGAAGGAGAAGAAGCAAAGCAAACAAAGTCAAAACCACACACGCACACGGGCAGCCCAAAACCCAGCAACAAGACAACAACAAGACAACCGCAACCGACCAACCCGAAAGCAGAAAAGCTCAACCAGAGCTCAATCAATCAATCAATCAATCCGACGAGACGCAGGAAAATGCAAAGCAAAGTGTGCCGCCAATCGTGTTCTTTCTCTCTTTCTCTTTCTCTATATCGCAACTAAGGAGAGGGATTCTCCCTTCGCTCATCACCACACCTTTAAATGCGTGCGTGGCTAGTTGCAAAAACGCACGTAGGGGTATTGCAAAATGCATGGATGCTGGATGCTCATTCGTTCCACTGCCGTGAATAGATAGATGATGCATCGTCATGTCATGTTGCGTCGTTCTTCATGCGTCATGCTTTCATGCGTCTCATTCTTCATGCTTCCATCGTATTCGTTTCTTCGTGTGTTTCGTATGTTTTCAAGGGGTCGTATGCGTCGTTTGCTGATGATGAAGTGGGGGGAGTTTGAGTCCATGGCTGGTTGTTGAGCGAAGAGGAGGTAGTGTAATGATTCTGGTGGTCTCGTTTGTTCTGATGCATTGCTGCCAGCACGCCCAGGTATCTGGACGACGGCGGCGTGATGGGGGACCGCTCTACACCAGGAGCTCTCCCAAGCCCATCCCTCGCCGGCGCCTCTGCGTTTCGGTGAGTCTGACCCGCGTCTCGCCCTCCATGCGATGCTCCTCAATCCACTCCAACGGCACGGCCCGATACCTCTCCCTGTCTCTGCTCTTTTCCCTTTTTTGGTGGCTACGCAAAGGCATGACTTTCGAGCTACGCCCGCGGCGACAAGCAGCGCCGCTGACTCTTGCGCTGGCGCCACTCTGCCCCTGCACTTGACTCTGCGCTTGTCGGAACTCGTGATGTACCGTCGGTGGCGACGACGAACCCACCATGGAAAACTGCTCAGCCTCGCCCCATCCACTGCGTTCAAACTCCATGATGCCTCCAAATTTAGCGTCGGCGTTGGCGACGAAGAAGCTCGACCCGTCAGGCACCCAGCTAACGCCTGCGATGGGGCCGAAGAAGTCAACCTTCTGGCTCTTTTGGAAACTCACGGCGTCAATCACGTTCACGACGTCGTCCGCCTCGGCAGCCAGCAGTACGCGCCGGCCGCCGCCGACGGGAGAAAAGTGCAGGCTGCGCGGACATGCCATACTCGAGGTGAACGACGTCAGGGGTTGCGACCAGTTGCGCGCGTCCCAGATGGCGATCGTCGAGTCCTGAGCGCCCGTCACAACGTGAATTCCGTCGTCGGCCCAGTCGCATGCAAAGGCATGGTCGCTGTGTACGCGAGGCAGGCGCTGCAGAATGGCGCCAGAGTCGGCATCGGTGATGAGGCCTTCCTCAAAGTCACCGACAAGGACGCGGAGACGCGCATCCGGGGCAGTTGCGGCGCAATTGATGGCCACCTCGTACTTGTGCGTGGCGGTGAGGGTCGCAGTATTACAGTCAAGGAGTCGCAGGCGGCAGTCGTTGGAAGAAAAGGCGGCCGTGGGGACAGAGCCAGCAGTGCGGGCGGGAAAGATATGTACGTGGTTGGTAATGCCATTGGCATCGTGCGTGATGAAGCCCTGAGTGGGCTTGGTTCCGTGTGTGGCAGAGAGCGACGTCAGGGCAAATTCGCCGTGGAAACCACCAGAAATAAGGAGATTGTCCGCAGCCGAGGTGGCCATGGACGTGATGTCAAATGTTGCCGAATGCAGCGGGGAGAAAGAAGTCCGTGCCAGGTCCATGACACAGTTGGTCGACTGACCAAGGGAATCGGTGCGCATTATGTGCGAGCGGCCGGCATAATAAATGTCTTGGCGCGAGGTCGCAGAAATCAGGTTGCGGAGCTGAAAGTGGGCGATGAGGGCTTGGTGGTTGGTGTTCATTCTCCGAAAGTCGACGTATCTCTCGGTCCCCTGTAGTTGTGAAGATGTTCCTCCATGGACGAAGCTCTGTCCCGTGAGACGGTAGAGCCCCGACCTCGCGTTCCTGGCCTGCTCCCGGGTGGTTTCGAGCTTTTCCCAATTGATACCTTGTAGATCGTGGCTGTTGCCCCGCAGATCATCCCTCGTGATGCTCCTTGGCCGTTGCGAATGTCTGAGTCTTGAAGCCTCGGGGCCAACCTTGGGCAAGCTGCGGTATTCCTTGAGCTGGGAAAGTACCCTCCAATGCTCGACGAATCTGCAAATGTCGGGGTTGAATGAATAGTCGTCGATGGATGGCGTGTTTGCGGCAACATCGTCCAGGTATGAGGGCATCATAAAAAGGGCGTGTCCAGTCACTGCGTCGTCGCTGGCGCTGGCAGACATGGCAAAGGCGCTGCTGCCCGATGGTATGAAGATATTTTGGGATTGCCATGAGGCATTTCCGTCATTGTTGAATAGAGAGTCGTCGACTGCAGGCTGTGCGGGGCCTGATGGCGCGGGCGGAGCAAAGTGCGGTGCCCCGGCTGATGCCAAGTGAGCGTGCGTTTGTGGAATCCATGCGGCGTCGTCCATGTCTGAATCGTCATCGTGGGGCGGCATATCCAGATGGTCGTCAATGTCGGCGTGGCTGGCAGGGTCCTGAGAGGCAAGCAGCATGGCAGAGTGCGAAGACTGATGGGTCAGGCGGTGGAGGAGCGAGGGCGGCGAATCGGACGACCAAGTTGAAGTTTGGAACTGCTCCGTGATAGAGGCGGCATGGGAGGTGATGGCATGGCCGAGGGTTGACATTTGGTAGCGGCAGAGGTCGGCGTAGAAATATTGAGAGGGGGCTAGAAATGGGGAGGGATATGCGAAGAAGTCAACAACGGCGTATGTGCAGGACAGGCACGAAAGGCGGTTGGCTATGTACAGCAGCGAGCGAGCGAGCGAGGGGTGGTGGGTTAGTCGTCTGCGTCTGCCAGGACGGCAGGGCGCATGGCAAGAGGAGCGAGGTTGATGCGGAGAGGGTGTCTCGGAGGGGCACAGGCCTCGTGCAGGCAACGGTAGGGGAAGCGGAGGGGGTGGTACAGAGGATGTTATGGAGGGCCAGCGATCATGGACGCATGAGGGGCGGAGGATGCTGGTGCTGGTGCTGGTGCTGGTGCTGGGACTGGGACTGACTGCTGGGACTGGGGTGGATGCGCCGTGATGGGATGGGCGACTGGAGGGAGGGAGGTTGAGGTGAGAGAGAGGGGAGGGAGGGCATGGAGCGAGCCGCTCCGCTAGCCGACAGGGCAGAGCACCTCTTCACTAGGTACTGAATTATTTCGCTCGCTCACGACAACACCAACACCACCACCACCACCACCACCACCATCTCCTCCTCCTCCTACCGAACAGCCATCGCGTGGCCAGCTGGCTCGGGCCTCAGTCGCCTCTCTCAGCCGTTAGGTCGGCCTCGCCTCGTCTCGGCCGTGTGTCATGCCGCGGGCCCAGGGCCAAACGGCTGTGCAACCCACGTCGTCCTCGCTCGTCTTCCGAACGCGTCCACCGGCGTCGTCTGCTTCCAGTCGCTTGCATATCCCCCAGGTGGTCATGGCCCTTTGCGTTAGGTTTGCTGGATGCTTCCCGCTTGCTCGCTCTCCATTACTGATCCGATGCTTCCTCAAATTACTACAGCCGCTGTCTCGCTCCCTCTCCGCTGCACTGCATCACCCAATGCATGTCAACACCAAGGCCACCCCAGCCCCTGCATGCCCTCGTTGCGCTACGCCCTCTTCATCAACCCTCCGCCCCGTCAGCTCGGCGCCCCCCGTTCGTGTCATCCGTGTGACCGCCCACGTTGATGCACTCTTCTACGCTTCAAGTCGGACCATGCCTCCTGTACCCCTGTCGCCCAATCACCCTCGCTCAAATGCACCGCTCCTGCAATCCATGCAACAAACAGCTGCCTTGTGCTACGGCAACTGGTAAAATCGAAATGGCAGAGAAAATAAAAAATATTCCTCTCCTGTTCAAATCAGAGCATCAAAAACGCCACCATGCGCCCCTTCGACTTAATCGCACCCCTGCTGCTGCTGCTGCTGCTGCTGCCACTGCGAGTGTTGCTGCTGTGCCGACGCCCAGCCCGCCGAACTCGTCTGTTGCGTCCATCCCGTGGTGGATCCTCTGAGCCGTCGTTCTGGCGCCAATCTTGTTAGCAAACCTCTGCCCTGCTGCCCTCGTTTTGCCCAAAATTCACGACTTACCAGCTTCAAAGTCTGTCCACCGCTTCATTGTAATCTTGCTGCTGTCAAACTCGCCCTCGTACTCAATGCCCGCCTTCTTCGTCTTCTCTCCCGCCGTCTTGCGCGTGTCACCCCAGCTGAAGTCGTCAAACTTCCAGTAGGCGTACGTCGGGAGCACGAAGTTCCAGATGGGCAGTGAGACCAAGTAGATCATCATCCATGCCACGTAAGACCAGCGGTGAGCCGTGAGAACAATCAAGACGGCCGGCAGACCGAGAATTAGGGCAAGCAGCACCAGCGGGATTGTCGGCACTTCGGTGTGGTTGATGGCCGCCATGATGGCCGCCACGACTATGCTCTGTCAGAATTGGGCCTCGAAAATCCGCACAAGAAGAAGACTTACTCAGGTAAATGGTAAACGAAATGGCCGCCGGCAACACCAACGTGCCGACCAGCTCAATGAAGACGACGAATTGCATGCTAAAGCAAAACGTCCCGCACAGGTCCCGCACAAGCACGAGCTCCATCAAATTGTGGACGGTGCTGTTGATCCATCGTCGCCGTTGCGAGAGCAGCACCCTGAACTCGTCGGGAACCGTCGTCTTGCAGACCGCCTGGGGTACAAACACCTGCTTGCGTTTCGGAAAAGTCTTGAGCATCAACGTCGACAGATAACGGTCTTCACCGAGAAGAAGCAAGTTCTTCTTGTGCAGCGTGTCCACCACGTTCTCCGAATAGTGCTCGACGACGTCGGGATTTGCCAGGATTGGCACCCAGTAGTTCTGCCCGCCCTTGGGCGCCTTGATCCGGTACATGCAGAAGCATCCAGGGAGACAGGTGACACCGCCAAACACGGATTCAAAAGACTTGGCCTGATGATGAGAGATGAAGTACCTGTTGCTCGTTAGGGAAATTTGCGGGCCTCGAAAAAGCACAGGCCGCACACTTACTCGAACACTTGAATCATCGACACCCACGATTGTCGCTTGTTGGCGATCTTGGTTTCACCGCAAAGGCCCATAATTTCAGGGTCTTTGACCATGGCGGAGATCATGTGCGTCAGGCTGTCGGGGAACACCTTGGTGTCGGCATCCACCATGAGCACCGTTTCGTAAAAGTCGGGCGAAATGCCCGTAATTTTCCAGATGCCGTTGAACATTTCGTACTCGAGCTCCGTCATACGCTCGTCAAACATGACCTTTTGGAGAAACGACATGAGGATGATTTGGCTGTCGCGCTTGCCGCGGTTGCCCGGCTTCGCCTTGTTGGCCTCGTCAGGAGTTCCGCACTTGACCACCACCACCATTGGCACGCGTTGCTGCTTCTCGTGCGGCACCCGCGAACTGTGCCCGTAATCGTAAAACCCAGAGTAAATCTTGGCCATGTTGTGTCGCTTGGAGCCGCTTGCGACGGCCACGTACGAGTACGGCTGGACCTCTTCGGGAAGAATCGCGTGGTCTTTCATCATGCCAAGGCACACGTCCGGGGTCGACAGCTTCTCGCCCTTGCCCTTGATGATGCCGTCGCAGATGACGAGAATTAGCTTGTGGCTGTTGGGGTATTCTGTGGTGGCAATCGAATCGAGCGTTGACCGTATTCCCTCCTCGCCTTCAGAGTAGCAAGTCACCAGACAGATTGCGTGCGCGAGAGGGTAACCAAACGGCTGCCACTCTGCAGGGGGTTGTGGCACAACAGCCTCGTGTATGAAGCCAGCAGGGCCGGATCCCTCCGAGTCGCCCATGTAGCTGGTGTTCCTCTGATCTGAAGTCGGTGGGGCCATCAAGCTGACACGGCTATCGCTGCCGGGCCTGCTCGAGTCGTAGCCGACGGTGAGCTCGCTGCGATTTCCGCCGCGAAATGCGGGCTGCATGAGCCGCGCAGAGGAGCTCTGGCTTGCCATGGTTGTTGGCGCCGGCCGGGATTTGCGGGAGTCGATTGCATAAGGGCTGGTGAAGCGCGACGTGTTGGGCAAAAACCTGCTGCCGCGCTTACTGTTGCGATCTGGCGATGGCTGCGCAGCATCAATCAACTTTGGCGGAGGACGGTAAATGTCCTCGGCCCAGTCTTCAATTTCTTGCTTTCTCTTCTTCGAATCAATGCCGAGGCTTGACCTGTCAGCAGCATACTTTTTGGAGAAAAACCACTGGAACCACAAAGCAAGGACGAATTTGGCAACCACAATAGACAAGATGAAGGCCAACGAGACGTAGAGGACAACCTTGGAGGCAATGCAGCCAATGGTTTCCGTGTCAATCGAGCCTACTTTGATGGTCTCGCTCAGACAGAGCGCAATTTTCCTGTCCTCGGAAGAAGAAAATGAACGAGTGACGTCGATTCCACGCAAGTCGGTGTTATTGCGAATCTCGTCAAACTTGGTAGGATAAGAAACTTGTGTTTTGTTAAACCAATCTAGGAGATTGAGGTCGAGGACATCGCCGTTGTAGACCATCAGGTTGCGACTTGAATTCTTGACGTCTTCCCATGTGAAGTAGACGTCTCCGCTGCTCCTGAGGGAATAGAAAGCATCTCTTCCGTTGGCCGCAGTGTGACAGGCATAGCCCAAATAATAAGGGGTGGTGAAGTTTGGTTTGGAAGATCCGTCTTGGTTGAACGTGTTGCAGGGAAAATACCATGCGAGCTCGGAGCCGTCGTTTTGGGTGGGGACATCCGAGTCCGGAGCGGCTGTAATCAATCCTTTGCAGTGACCGTTGACGTTTTGAAACAAAAAGCTGCCGTCTTGACCGCCAAACTTGTCCGGCAGGTCAAACAAGATGTTGGTGTTTGCAGGAATGCCAATTGCGGCCGGGTGGCGCGATTCCGAAAGATCGTAGGCTTGGCCGTGGAAAATCATGTATCCTCTGTCGACCTTGTTGACGCGCAGTCGCATGGGCCCGCCATTGGGACAAACGGTCTGCGTGAAGCCAAACGTCAAGAATCCGACGAAGGCGCAAATGAGCAAGATGATGCTGATGAGACCAATCTTTTCGCGCCACGCTTGCTGCTGGGCTTTTGCTGGCTTACCCAAGACCTTGAGACAGCAGTTTGGACACCAGAAGGTAATGATGGCGCAGTAGATGCTCCACAAACTGGGTGGTCTTGCGCCTTCGAGGGCGCGCCTGCGTGCTTTTTCTTCGGCCGTCTCCTGGTGGGACCTCTTTCGCGATCGCTTGTCAAGCCGACGCTCGCTGGGATTCCGCTTGTGGATTTTTGGGGACTTTTCGTTGTAGCTGTTGCCCGAGCTCGTGTGTTGGACTCGAGGGTGGAGATTTTTGATTTCGGTGCTCCCAGAACTCGCCGTCTCAGCATCGTCAGCGTTTTGAATCAGAGGGTCGATTCCGGTGGTCGAAGGCTGGACGTCCATATGCTGGGCATGTTGGCGATAGTAATAGTTTGGGTGGTCTCGATCAATGCGACTTCGTTCGGGACGGACCAGGCTCTTCTTCTGGCGCAGCTCGGTTGCGGGTAGCACCATTGGATCGCGCTCGGTGTGGGTTGGAGTGCGGGGAGAAGATGGCGAGTGATGGTGGTGGCGGGGTTGGTCTCTCCGTGGAGAGGATCTGGAGGGGCGCGATTCGTGAGAAGGACGAGCGTCAATGTCTGAAGGTCTGCGACGCCTGGAGGAAGTTTCGCGGTGAGACGACCTCGTGTGCGAAGGGCGGCGCGAGTGGGTATGGTCGCGGCGCCTGGGCGAGGAGGGCTGGGACCTATGCGGTGCCGACATGTTGCCTCCTGGCGACGATTAGCTGGCATTCCTCAAGGCTGGGCGAAACAAATACTGACGAAGGGACCAAGCTGGTCCGTTGGGCACGGTCGGCCGGAAGAAGGAAGAGGAGCGGACGTGTGGTGTTGGAGGAGTAGGTTAGTTAGTCAGTCGGGCGTTGACGAAACGAGGGACGGTCGACTGGGGAAAGTAGGCGCGGTGTCCAGTGTGTACAGCTGAGAGGTGGTGGGCCGGGGAGATGCAGATTATTGCGTCAAGGCGAAGTCGAATTCCGGTAGCGAGCGAGGGCGTCGCACAGCAGAGCGACCAGCGACAGAGTGGTTGGGCGGAGTCGAGGCAGCGCAGCGTGGGGAGGCCGAGCTGGAAAGGCGGATGGTTGGGTGGGTGGAAGTGAGGGTTGTTGGATCAACGAGCCGCCGGGATGCCCCTGGTCACGACGATTGACAGCTGACGGTGCTTTTTTAGCTTTGTCCTGGGCAGGGCAGGGTCATGGATGGCCACAACAACATGTGGCTTGGGTTTAGCTTCTGGGTTCGGTTCGCCGTTCCGTTGCTCGAGCAATCCCGCACCGCACTCGCCCTCGGGCAACCCAATCGATGGAAAAGAAAACCGTGGACATGTCGACTCTCGCTATTTCTGATGACGGCAATGCGCCTCTCAATAGTGAGCCGCAACGCCCGCGTCCTGTCGCGTCGCCGCCACAGCCTCTCCGCCGTCCGTATTGGACCGCCGACGCCCGGGTGCCTGATTGCGCGATGGTCTGCGGTATGAATGCGTGAGCAGTAGAGGCGTGTCGAAGAGAAAGATCCCCAGTCGTGCGCAGCCTGAAACCGGCCGGATGTTTCTTCACGCACGGGAGACGGACCACGGGGCGCCTGGGCATGGCAATTTGCACTGATGCCGTCCACGGTCGTCTGGTCGTGATCCATGGTGCTCTGGGGGATTCTGAAGACTCCGAGGGAAGCAGGCACCGCAGTCTCTCGCTCAGGTCAGTCATCATCACGCGGAGCGTCCAGCCTCTGCCTCTGCCTCTGCCTCTGCCTCTGCCTCCACTGCACCCGGCTATATGACATGACTGCACCGACTGCACCTGTGCATTGCTCGAGAGCTCTGCCTGGACTGGGCACAAAAACGAAAGCGCCGGCGTCGCCAAGAGCCCCCCCCGTACGAGCATTAGCAACGCCACCCTTTGCACCTGTCCGCAAGGGTCGGCTCGCGCGCCTCTGGAGACTCTGACACGCTGTCAGCTCCTCTTGTATAGTCAGTATTCCTCCTCTTTTTTGTTCGCAGCATCTACTGTACTTACTGTAGGAGCACTGTAGCTCCTGTTGCTTCGCCCTCTTTCATCCCTGGCTCACGCCAACCAGCCGGAGCTATCGGAGCTACCACTCACTGTACCTGCCTTCTCGACTGCCCGGGCGTGTCTCTCTTTCACTCAGGCCCTCACACTCCCACACACACACACACACACACACGCTTTTCTTCTTCTCCAATCCCAATCCCAATCCCTATCCAAACCCCATCCAAACCCCTCGCTCGCTCACCTCCCCCCTTCGCCCTCCCCTCCCGACAACGCATTGATCCTCGACTCCCGCAGACGCCCTGCCTGTCGATCTGCCGCCCACCGTCCTACCTCCGTCGCTATCGTCAGGGCGCACTGTCAAGGATTCGGATAAGCCTCCGGCACGGTTCTGGGGTCCACTGCTCCAAAAACAAATACCCACTCGCTCTGCTCTTTCGTAATGGCCTACTCAGATGCAATCCACGTCGAAAGCGTCCCTCCTCCTCCACCCCACCGCTTTTCCGCCTTGAACGACTCCGCCTCTGCTCCTTCGTCCAAGGCTATCCGCCGTAAAAATGTTCCATCAACAAGTCAAGCCCAGCCTGTCATTTCCCTTTCAAAACCCCCCCTGGATTCCGTCCATGGCGACCTGGCCAGCAATCACAAAGACAACAGCTCAACGCAATCGAGAGCCTCCATTTCGAGCTTCGCCATGCTCTCGGGCGACTCCACCGACGCAGAAAACAACGAACCCGAAGCTCTTGTCGGCTCCGAGACACCAGCATCAACTGCCCCCGATGGCTCCGTCAAAGCCCACTCCGAATCAAACGATCCTGACAGGCAATTCTCTTTTACCGCCGACGACTTGATTGAGCAAGTCAAGGTGACTAGTGAGCTCAAGGCCAAGCAAGAGGAGGAGGAGAAGAGATTGGGCCCAAAAAAGTACAAGGTCGAAGAGCCTGAATTCGAGATGCCGCAGTATTTCCACGTACCTTACAATCCCCTGCCAGTCAAGGTTGAAAAGCCCGAAGGTCAAGAGCGACAATCGACCTATTCGGACTCTCAAGGTTCCTCGAATGCATCAGTCGCCGTTGGTCAAAGTGCGCTGGCTCTCTCACTAGGTGCAGATTTGCAGGCTCCTCAGCGCAACCCGTCTCCTCTCTCGGTCAACCACCTTGCTCCGTCACCCACTCCTTCTCCAGCGCCGTACAATCGATCCGTGGCTCAAAATCGCAAGTCTCCCGAAAGCCGATATTCTTATGTCGATCTGCTTCACAATATACCCTACGCACAGCAACATGCCCGCACCTATGACCTTACCCAGGATGCCCTGCGCCAATTGGTAGGTGAAGACGCATCTCTACTGGACACACAAAAGACGGTGGACATGTATCTCGCAAACGTCAAAAAGACGCCAGACGCCATTGCCCAGTACGAATTTGGAGTCTTCTTGGTCAACTCTGCAAAGGCCTTTGTTCGTTCAGGGGATGCCAGCAAAAAGGAATACGCCGAGACCGTCATGATCAAGGAAGCGCGCGCAATTTTCCAACGCCTCTCAGACCGCAGCTACCCTTTCGCTCAGTACATGCTAGCCGACGGATACTACACTGGTTTCTTTAACAAGGGAAAAAGGGACCCAGAAAAGGCGCTTCCGCTCCTCGTAGCGGCAAGCAAACACGGCCATGCCGAGGCTGGCTTCCGCGTTGGAGTCATGTACGAATTCGGTTCGGGCTGCCGCAAAGATCTTGCAAAGGCTGAGCAGTTTTACCGCGCGTCCGCGTCCAAGTACCACCCGGGAGCCTCCGCGCGCCTAGGCGAGGCGTGCATCTACGGCCAGCTTGGTCTTGGGCGCCGTGATCGTGAGGGGCTCAAGTGGCTCAAACGCGGCTGTGAGTCCGCGGATGAGCAATACAACAGTGCCCCTTTCATCCTGGCACAGTTACACGAGACTGGGTATGGCGCCGACTGCTT
This sequence comes from Phyllosticta citrichinensis, assembly GCA_038380885.1. Classification (NCBI taxonomy): domain Eukaryota; kingdom Fungi; phylum Ascomycota; class Dothideomycetes; order Botryosphaeriales; family Phyllostictaceae; genus Phyllosticta; species Phyllosticta citrichinensis. The sequence goes on from JBBWUH010000006.1 coordinate 1,652,962, forward strand.
CAAGGACGAGGCATATGCTCTGGAACTCTACACTCAGGCGGCGGAGCTCGGCCACCCGCGGGCTTGTCAGAAGATGGGCGAAGTCTATGAGCACGGCTTGCTCGGCTGTCCTAGGGATCCACCCCTCTCTGTGCATTTTTACACGGGCGCGGCCGTGGCAAATATTCCAGAGGCCATGATGAACCTCTGCGCGTGGTACATGATGGGCGCGCCGCCGGCATTGACAAAGGACGAGAACGAGGCTTATGAGTGGGCGAAGCGCGCCGCAGAATTCGGTAAGCTTAACTCTACTACCCATGCACATTTGCGTATCCCTTCCGTCCGCTTTCGTTCGTTCCGCACGTTTCTGGCAACGCATGACTCTAACCACGAGGCGTACGCGTCACGCCGCCATGTAGGTCTTCTCAAAGCCGAGTACGCCGTGGGCTACTTTACCGAAATGGGCATCGGCTGCCGCCGCGACATCCTCGAAGCCAACGTCTGGTACGTCAAGGCCGCGGAAAAGGGCGACGAGCGCGCAAAGCAGCGTCTCACTATGATTCGCGCGGCGGCATCGGGCGAAAACCCCAAGGCCCTGCTGGCGGCCGAGAATAACAAGATCAAGAAGAGGGGAAGCAAGGACGACAAAGAGTGTGTCGTCATGTGAGCCTCGTCAGACTCGAGGGGTTGCTAATACCCAGGCCGGCATCGAGTTGCTTTGTGTTCCTCGCTCGAGGCCCGCTCCGTTTTTCCGTTTGGATTCCCGTCCTCTGGTCTGTGAAGCGACAACAATTGCTCGGATTCCTCCGCCTACGATACCACCTCGCTTTGCTGCGCATTCGGTTGCTATTTTTGTCTTTTTTTTGTTTACTGTACAAATGCCCCTTGCGCACAAGTCTCCGAACCCTGTTGATTTTCATTCGCCGTCCTCGGTCAAGTCTAATAATCCTTTTCTTGCTGATACTCGACTGCCTTATCCAACTTGTTTCCTTTCTCTTTTCATTGAGATGGATGGCATCTGATCTTGGATTGGGCATGTTGCAATGGGACGGACATGAGGGGTCCTGGCTTTTGGATTTCATGCGCTGCCTTTGTTCGCGCTTAAGGTTTCCTTTTCTCTTCACTCAAACCCTTTGCCCACTCTTCACACGCACCTTTGCATGCACTACGCACAGACTCATGGCGGACTTTTCCCCCACAAAAACAAAATCGCGGCATGTCCTTGTTTGCATCTGGGATAATGGGAGCGAGCAAAACTGCGGAGTAGGCGCAGCAGCAAAGAGGGGTTCCATTCTCATGTCGTTGTCCGGTTAATGTCTCCTTCTCGACGGTGCATAGATTGGGTATGTACGCAAGCTAAACACGCGTCAGATGCTTGACGATTTTCTTGACTGTAGGAGTTGCTGCGGCCTCAGCGGTGCAAGGTTTCTCCTCGTGCCCCTGTCGCCATGGCACCGCAACCATCCGCCAACATGTCCATCTGCCCACTTGGACTCAGATGTGTGGATGAGTGGCTCGCCAACCAGCCCGTCCATCCAGCCAGCCGCTTCCTACCTACCTCCACCAGCACGACTCAGCAAACCCACGCGCGCGCAACCAATCCTGTCCGCCAGGTCGCCCTACTGCCCGTCGCCCGTCTGCCTGTTGCCTCGCCCCCCGCCCAGCAACCTCCCGCGCAAATGCACTGCGCAGCGCACACGCGCGTCTCGCACAAGACAACAAACAAGTTTACAACTAGCAGCGAACGCGTGCCCCGGTGTTGCGCGCACGCATCACATCACACGTCTCACAGGACCGCACATGCATGCGGGCAAGAGGGCAAGAGGGCAAGTCAAACTAAAGTCACGACACAAGCGATACGCTTATCCACCTTTACCTTTTGCTCAAGATTTGCCGGAGATGAGATGATCTACGTACCTTAACTTCTTTTTGACCTCTTCGGGCGGCGGCGGCGGCGGGGCCACCACCAATGTCGCAATCATGCCAATACGTCTGCCGAATGCGGGAATGAGGGAGCGGTATATGCTTACCGTGTTGCCCCGCTCGGTGGGCGCCCTCCCCGGCGCTGCGGGGCCTGCGCGATCCATTGGTGTCCTAAGCAAACGAGCTGGAGTTGGCGGGTTCGGTAGAGGTACGCCGGGCTGGGGTGCTGCTTGTTTCGAGGCTCTGGCTCTACCGAAGCGGAAGGTAGGGTGCTGGGATGTGGGCAGAGCAAAAGAAAGCCGAGCGAGACAGCACAGCCACAGGTTGGTTTTTCGGAGCTTGGCGCGGGCTGCAAAGGAAGGGATAGCCTTGTTCCGGCATACAGGGATACAAGGGATTCTTTGGGACAGGGGAGCTAATAGCTGGGAGATCCTGGTCCCCATTCTGTTTCGCGTTTTGCGTTTCGTTGCGGGGAGTCGGTCTAACCAATGCTGTCCTTTTTTGGGCAGAGACGTGTTAGGTGGGCAGTTAATGGTCGGCAGCCTACGCTCTTTCTTCACCACAGTGCTATTCGATTCTTCACCCACAAGTCGTCGATGAAGTGAGGCTGTCTCTCCAAGGAGACATTTGTCCAGCTGATGCTCTGTGCTGAGCTGATGGAGTAGTTTGAGATGGGCCGATTCCAAAGTAGACATCGGGATGGTGACACACGATAGAGTAGCCGCACCCATGATGGCGCCAGCTCAAAGCGAAAGGGGAAATTTGCAAGTGGATACTGCCGACTTTCAGCTCGATTTGACGTGTTGCAGCGTCTGGTCAAGTGGCTCTCATCACCGTCATCTCCGTAGCAAGTACTTGCGAAGCCTCGACACACAAATACACACCCTCAAGGGCCGGCCCGCGTCGGACAGTCGGACAAACCTCAGTAGTGACGTGGGTGCGCTGCAGTGGAGGGCGAGCGGGCACGCGTGGAATCCATCCCGCGCCCCGTCCGCCTTCTTCCGCCGCTACGGGACGCTTTCTTCCAGGAGCATTTTCTTTGGGCGAGTGAGCGGGCGGGTTTTCGAGTTGACCAGGATGCTGCTGTTTCAGACAGGGAGGTGTGACTGGCGGGATCTAGACGGGTGCACGAGACGGCCGAGTAGTGCTGTAGTTTTGCGCGAGTTGGACAGGAATAGAAGCAGCTTGCAGGAAAGGGACAAGAGTGTTTTTGCGTGGTCCTGGTCAGTGGTGTGCAAAATTTTGATAAATTGACGGAGCATCTGCGATCAACGGCGGAGTTGAGTGTCAACTTCGTACGGTTCGCCACGAGACCTTCAGCGGCACAGAGGAGGGTTGCGGACGGGTCGCGCTCGATGAGCCATTGCGGAAAAGACTCGAATGATCACGGCCCACAGTCTGTAGGCGCGACCAAGTGGGGTCGAAACAAGCCAGGTGCTTGCTGTTTGAGGACGAAGGCGTATGCGATATGGCTATAGCTCCTCCCAACTATGCCAGATCAGAGGCTCAGAAACAAACGTTCAACCTCTAGTCGAAGGGAAGTCTATTCGAGTCTAGACGGTTGAAACCATTTTTCGTTTTCCTTCTCCCGATATGTCGCTACATTGCGGCGGGAAATTGGAACAAAAACAGAACAAAAGGTTGCCCAGAAGACCAAGCATTCCTGCCCTCCACCGTTGTCCAATTTCGCCTGTGCTAGTCAAAGGGAGCCAAGCGTTCATTTCTGCAGCTTATCTGCAAATTAATCACTGGTAGACGGTCAATGTTGTCTCTCGACGCTGACATTGCCCAATTGGGAGAGCTGCAGCTCACTGTCAATAAATGGATACGGGCGCCAGTCTTAGGATTGACGTAATTCCACCGTTGGAGCCGCAGCCCGGTCATGAAGCTAGCCCAGTGCTAGCTCTGTTATGCATGAACTGCTACTCCTGCGTTGTGGTGGGCCGGTCGGCCAGTGTGCTGCGAATGTCTGTTTTTGACTCTGGACTTTGGTTGCTGCAAATCGCGGTCTGCGCAGTCCAGAGTCTAGACTCTTGACTGCGTTGGCCTCGTCGATGCTGCAAAGAAGAAGGAAGCATAGGTACATGACGTAGCAAGGCTTCAAGCCCGGATCGAAGGCCCAGCCAATCCCCGGATTTGAGAGTCGTGCCATGGTTGACATGGGCGCCGGGTCGCTGCTCGTGGCCTGGATCAAGAGGCAAACCACCAGACAGGAAGTTCAGAAATTTTCCGGTACGGCTACAAGCGCGATTCGTCAATGGCCAATTCATGTTCAATCCGGCGATCAAGGAGCGCCTACCACCACATGATCCGCTTGGTGGGCACAGAATCCGGAACTTCAACCACCACTGCAACGCCTGGAGCAACAGGCTGAAGGCGCACAGAATCTGTAGAGACGTTAGAAGACCTTAATTCAATGCCATTGTATCGTGCGTATTCAAATGGTTCTGTTCCTCGTCTGCATGTTCATCATCTCAAGTGATTTTGCTGGTGAGTCCAACCATCTTGAGATAGCTAGGCCGTCACTTCCTCTTTTCCACCGCGATGCCCCTAGCTTGCGCTCCAGGGCAGGCGCGAGAGCCCCTCGCTGGACTATTTTATCCACTTTCGCTGTCGCCAACTCCCATCAACCATCTCACACTCGTTTCTCAAATCCAACCCGTTCATTTGAATCCACGCAAAAATGGACGAGGACCCGTTTCCGAAGCCAGAATATGGACCCTTTGATCCACCCAGACCAGCGATCCAACCGCCACCTCTCCGCCCTGGCTCTCCGCATACCATCAAATTGAAGCGGGACCCAAAGAGCAACTCGTTCTCACCGTACACTCTGTGGGAGAAGCGAAGGATTCGCGAGGGCAAGAGGCCCACGAGAGACGGTCCCAAGCCAAAGTGCCCAGTCCGGAGGAGCACAATCAGTGGAGACGACGCAATTCGTCGGCCCAAATCAAGCAGCGACAACAAGCCCTCCTTGCGACGCGGGGAGACCGAGCCTGAAAGCATCAGCCCATACCGCCGGTCCACCGTATCACTGGTGAGCCGCACCGCCACCACAGACGACTCGGAAGGCCAACGCCCGCTGTTTTTCGACACCAACAAAGAGCAAACCGAGGCCTCTCGCCAAGCAGACCGTCGGTTCAGCGCTGCTGTGCTCGAGCAAGTCCGCAAACCATTCTCTCGCCCTCGAGTCCGGCCCAAGTCAACCGACCGAGACGTACCCTTTGACCACATCTCCGACCAAGGCCTCCGTTCTCGAAGCCAGCCATCCAAGACTGCTGCTGCCTGTGGACGCGACGCCAAACCTCGCTCTGGCTCTTCGCCCGCCGCTGATGGCCTCCCCTTCTTCTTCCGTCCCTTCAATCCCTTCTTCGGTCTCACCTTCTCTTGGAACACTTCAAACGAAGCGACGCCTCCTGAGACGAGCACGGGAGTCTCAGCATCGCTGCCGGACGACTCGCCGAGAACAAGCCTCTGTTTTCCAGAGCCAAAGCCTCAGTACTTTCCCGTGGGCGCAGCAACAAAGGCGTTGATCTCGAATCCGGGCTCGTCCACATGGCTCAAGGACCTTGAAACCAACCGTGCTACGACTTGGTCGCTCCCCCGCGAGGCGGTCAACGGCGCGCGCTTCGAGATGGACCAGCAGCGTCCGCACAGGGACCCGAGCTGCGAGGCCTACTTTGTCGAACGCCCACAGAGTGTGTTCGACCTGCGCACGTGGGGCCAGGAGGAGGAGGAGAGCGGCGCGGTTGCCGAGGGCGACGGATCTGACGAGGGGCGTGGAAGGCTGAGGATGCGGATGGACTCGGCGCGCGAGTCGATTTCGAAAGGGTTCCAGCGCCTGGTTGGGAGGAAGAACTCTAGCCCAGCTTGAGCCGTGTGGAACGGGATAAGAAGGGAGTTCTTTGGACGGTTTCGGGCCTTCGGGGGAGAGGGGTGCAAATAGGGTCTTTTTCTTTCCCTTCCTCCACTTTTTCATTGGTTTCGTGGTTTACCCTTTGTGTTTTGTTTGGTGTTGGCAGTATACCCCTTGGGAATTGTTCTGGAACACGGCGTTGCTGCTTTGCAAGCCACGGCTTTGTTGCATGAGTCTAGCGATTGGTGGCGTTAATTGTCTTTGAGGACTCTGATCACCAGTTTCCTATAGTGATGAGACTGTCTTCATCTCTCCGTACCAACCACCAATCTTGAAGCGCTGCATGCAGAAAGACAACAGCGAAAGATGCGGAAATAATGCCCGGAGCTGGACGACCCGAAAGATGAGTGTCGGTAGCCAAGTCAACTCGAGGGAGAGCCAGAGAGTGTACACCTTTTTCACTTGGCCTTCTTCATTCATGGCTTTAGTTGGAGACAAAGGCGAGTCGAAATGCTGGGATATAGACAGCACAAAAGAGAAAGAAAGAAAAACGCATCAAGAAGATATGTGCTCCGTCTCAATGGCTGTGAGGCTTTGAAAACGTGATACAGCCAAACCAGAGCCGTACCTAGCTAGGACTGCAGGATTCGCGCACCACGTCAGGAGGTCAAAAATGCTTGCCTACACAGTTGTTTTTAGGCAGTGAAAGGAACCTTCCATCTTGCAGCAGCGACGACAGAGTGGGAAAAAGAGGAGGGCAGGACGGTAGCGCAGCGCCTGTTACCTACATCACTTACATTTGAGACTTGGATGCTGAAAGACGGACAGTAGATGGAGAGGTATATCAGCGGAATTGATATCCAAGCTCTGTCCCGTCAATTCTCGATTCTTTCCTCGCGAACGGACCCAACGACCGCAAATGGAAGCAAGCTTCAAAAGACCCATTTCGCAGTCGAAGCTCACAACAAAAGTCCGGGAAAGCTACACAATTCCACACAAGCACGCCTCAGGCAGAAGCCTCTGCGCGCATGCATGCACGCTCGCCATGACGGAGCACCTGCGGACAGATACCCACGCTCAACAGGCAGAGCTCACCGGCTCGCCGCATCCGAGAGAAGCGAGCGACGTGGACCCTGGACCCACACCCGCTTACCCACTTCGCTCGCTCGCCCACTCCAACATGAGACCCGAGGGCTGAGGCACTGGGCTATCTTTGCTGCACCCCGGACACTTGCTGCCATGGCTCCAGCAGTCGTCGGCGCGATTGATGGAGCTGGGTAGATCTCGACGTCAAGGGGGAGATAAAGAATAAAGAAATTTTTCAAACGGGGATGAGAAGATAGAGGAAAAGTCCTTATGTTTGTCACCACGATTGAGATGGGAGAAGCAAAGCCGCGCTGGCGCGCGGGCAGACCATATCTGCCCATGTGCGCTCAGTACCGTACCCACTCCTGACAGTCACAAGCCCGCAGGCGGATAAGCTTAGCGATTGAAGCCGGGGGCCCCGCTGACCCGATGCGGCAGGGCAGGCCTGTTCGCTCTCGGGTAGGTGTCGTGTCGGGTGTGGAGAGATGGGCTGCTACCTTACCCTGTCTATCGGGTGGGTGGCCAGTCGGCCGGTCGGCTTGTTGGTTCAGCTTTGCCTGCGGTGCACTGGACCGTGGGGTGCGAGGACGGAATACGCGGTGTATGTGTGGTGCGAGTGTAGGAGCGATTCGTTTTTGTGTCAGCGAGGCAACGAGGCCAAGGGAAGTATGGGAGGGAAATTTGAGAAATTCGAACGGAAAAACAAGATGGAACAGCGGATGTGGAGGTGTTTTAGAAAGATGGGTTCGAAGTAGAAAAGGAAAGCCATGTGTGTTTGTGAGACTGATTGGTCGGTCCCAATGCGTGTAATACTGCTCGTGAAGAAAATGGGGAGAGCATTGAAAGAGGGGGAGAGAGAGACCACGAGGGGCATCAAAAGAGGGGACTTCGTCAGCGTATTGGCTCTTTTGATAAATGGTACATGGATACCCGGTACCGAAGGAAGCGAGACGACGACTAGTTAATGCTGAAGACGACCGGGTTGCAGTGGACGAGTGGGGCACAACCAACTTCTCCTACCTATGGTTTGGCGATGCAGGGTAAGCTTCGTGTGACATGTGGAACGCGCAGAGGAAGAGAAAGAAGAAGCCAAAGGCTGCGGGTCTTTCTCCCGATGCATAACCACAGACACGGCGCGGGATGGACCGACATGTGGATGAATCCCGGAGACAGTGAAGGACGATGGAGGTGTTGGTACCACCATGGCCATAGGTAGGCTATTAATACGCCTGACTGCATATTTGCATGCGCGTACCCGTAAAAGCAGCCAAGAGACGACCTCACGACGTCCAGATGCACGAGGACGGCTCGGCAACATTTTCCATATGTCGTATGTTGTCTGGTTTGGCCATGGGATCTTGAGTCGACGTTCGAGGTGTCTGCCCTGTGACTAGCGGACGGGAGGGATGGCGTAGCGTCCATTTAGCGGCCATGAGGCGTGGCGTCTCTCTGGTGATGGAGCATGGTGCGGCGGCGGCTTTTGGTGTATATTGCCATTGGTTCTGTGGAACGGACCACAGGCGAGCTGGAGTGGTTGATGGTCGATACGCGTGCGCGTGAGACAACTGCAGACTTTTTAAACCATGTGGTATGGTATGAAGGGAGGGAGTGAAGCGCTACCTCCCACGTGAAACACCAAACCCGCCGTTGCAAAGAATGAGAGATTTCCTCGGGACAGGCAAATCAGTAGCTATTCAGCGTGCTAAGTACCTAGTCCTAGTCGAGTCGTCCTTTTACCTCGAGATACCGCCGCTTTTTCCCATTCCGTCGAAATCATTGTTTTGGAAAATCAACATGGTCGCTCCCCCTTTTGGAATTAGGTGCAAGTAAGAGTCGTGGTAATGACCCGTCTCATCGTACAGATTGCCTCCATGCCTTAGTGCCGTCATATGCTGAGGAATGAGAAAAGAGTTGGGAATGAATGTCCTGGTGCCGTAACGCCCTGCCATATAATGCCGCACGGATTTGAATAAAGAAGCCGAGGAGTTGTGCCATCAGAGAATCAGAGCAATTCCTCCGAACAAGCCACCAACAATGACAGCCAAACCATAGCTGGCGCCAAAGTCGACGGCCAAAGCGCCAGCGCTTGTTCCGCTTCCTGAGGAATCGAAGCTACCGAAGTCGGAGCCACCAGTTGAGGACGCAGTGGCGCTGGCAACGGCCGAGCTGGAGGTAGAGGTGGTGATGTTGTAGCGCTTGGGGCTCTGCGCACCGCAGGGGTTCTGCGTCCGGCAGTTGCTGGCACACTGGTTGTTGCCAGAGGAGCATTTGGCCACGCATTGGTTGTTGTACTCGGTACACTCAAAGTAGGGAATGGTCTGGCTGTACTCGGTCACGTTTGGCGAAGCACCGTTGGCGCAGACGCATGAGTAGTCGAGGGTGTCCTAGTTGAAAGTGTCAGCCGACCCTGGTCAGGATGCGTCGAGGGATATCTCTGGGCTTACCGGGTCGCAGTCGTTGCTCTGAGGTTCCGAGGAGCCTGTCGAGTTTTCGTAGACCTGCAGGCAGATGAGAGGGCACTGCGAGGTTTGCGACGTGCACCAATAGTCTGAAAAAGGTCAGCTTCCAAGTCCGCGACCAGACGCTAATACGGCGTGTCCTACCTCGGGTCGCACTGGAGACGGTGTCAGGATCAATGGTCTGCGTCGAGGAGAGGCGGGCACAGCCGGCGACCAGAGCAATGGTTGAGAAGAAACGCATTGTGGCAAGTTGGTTGACGTTCTTTTTTCTTGCTACTGAGAGCAAAGGTGTCAGCTCGCAGTTTTGATGGGGTTTGTCAGGAATGTTGTGCGCAGGAATGTTTGCGCGCGGAGGCAAAAGATGGAATCCACAGCTGGGTTACTCACCGGTACCTTGGTTGAGAGGAGCGGCAGGTCGTTTGACGTTGAGCGAGAGATTGAACGACCGTTGGAGAACAGAGGACAGGCGGTGGAAGGACAGAGGGATTTATAAAGCGCGGGAAGGAGTAAGCCCAGGCCAGCGCCCAAAAGGTAGGTGAGGAGCTTCGAACTGGATTGTTAGAGGATTCATGCCACCAATGTCATTGGTCTCATCAAAAGTCGACGGGCAGTCGGCAGGCGCAGGATGCTACGCCCTTGGCGGAGATGGTTGCCCGGGGTCGACGGCCAATGGCTGGGCCCCGATGGAGCTCTTCACGCCATGCGGCTGCTGATCCATAATGGTAGTACACGATGCGGACAGTGATGTTCGGTCTGGCGCATGCGGCTAGGCAGAGGGTCTCCGCCAGCTCCAGCAAACGCCCGCCGCCAGCACCAGCACCAGCACCAGCACCAGCCTCCTCGCTTCCGACACGCCAGCATTTGCCCAAGAGAAAACAGAGCCGTTGGTCGTCATGTGCTCCAATCCGACTAGGAGCGGCCTTCGTTCCATCGCTGCGTGGCGAACGCCCATGGCCGCTGGGCTGCTGGATCGGTGGCGTTGAAGCTATGCGGCTGATATCAACACCACGGCCATCTATCGTGTTCGCCATGGGCCGATGCAGGTGGATCCGGATGGCAGGCCAGGGTCAACCCCTCATCCGTGCTCCATTGGATCCAATCGAAAGGGACCAGGGGGCGGCCTTGGAGTTGGCGACAGCAGAGTGTCACGCACTGCTCGTAATGGGGAACCTAGGAAGCGCATGTGTCCCAAAGCATCCACCGACAGTCTGGAGTCTTTGTTGTCGGGTCTTGTCGAGGCGACGACGCACTGGGGTTCGGCCTGGGTGAGACGGACGGGTCCGCAACTTACATGACCTTAATGGTGCTGAGAGGGGAATAAGCATAAAGCCTACTCCACTAGGCCGGCCGCTGCAAGTCATCGGCAAATGTACAACCCATCCAATTCCAGTTCGGTTCAACATGGCAGATCACGTGTGCCTGTGTGTCTTGGTTTCCACCGCACTTCTTTTTCCCCATGTGAGGTGCTTTGACTTCAACCGCTACCCTGTCGCTCGCCCCGGCCTTCTCACAACCCCTTGCCTGTCCTTCGCCTCTGTTTGACATCCTTCCCCTGGTCCTCTGGAGCTTCTCACCGCGCTGGGAGTAGATGGATGGATGACACTCTTGGCCACTCAACGCCTAACGGCCATGGCTCGACCTCGACCCCGGACGCCGCCCAACACCAAGACATAGTTCCGCCATACTGGCACAGCCGTGACCGAACCGCTTCGGTAGCAAGTCATGCTTCCTCTGAGCACCACCGGCCTGATCCGATCCGCCTCGAGGACCACACGGTCGAAAACTCTGACCAGAGTAGAGCCTTGTGGGCCCGGTCCGTCTCCATTGACGACTACGTCATTGTCAGCGGCAATGTGCCGGGCATGGGCGACTATGTCGTTTGGAATTGCACTGTCCAGACGCTGAACGTACGTCGCGTGAAAGCTCGTGGTTGGTCCTTTCGAGATGCTGATCTCGCGACAGGGCGGTCCTATGAAGATAAGAAAACGGTACGCCCGATACCGTCCCGGACCTGTCAGATGCGGCTCCCACTCATAGCCTGAATGTATAATGTAGCTATTCCGAGTTTGACGATTTACGGCAACGTTTGGCGCAGACGTTCCCCCATGCCGAGGCTGCTCTGCCCGAGCTCCCGCCCAAAAGCTTCGTTTGTAAGGCAAAATGCCAGCAGTTTCAAGATCATCTCAAACTCACCAACGCTGCACAGCGAGATTCCGGCCACGGTTCTTGGAGAGGCGAAAAGCTGGTCTATCTTACTTTCTCAAGTAAGTCGCTTGGCACCGTGCATCGCAATCCAGCCCCCTGATGTCTCGCAGCTGTGTCTTGTTGAACCCAGAGTTTTCGGCGTCTCCTGTTCTCAAGGAGTTTCTTTTGTCATAGCGCCATGCCGCGTTGGTTCTTCTTGCATAGCCGCCGCTCACAAGGAAATAATGTCTTATCAGTAATCGTCGGAGGCTCTGATAAACGACGGGCAAGTGGGCCTGGTTGGATGGTCATTGTTTGGGAATGCTTCTAGAACGAAGCGATCAAGTTCTATTCTCAACGAGCTGGCTAATGTTGAAGACAAGGCAGTGAAAAGGTGACTTTTCAAGATCTGGAGAAACAAAAAATCGCGGCAGCGCTGTGGTGAAGAATACAAGTGCCTTGCGCGCTCAAGATATCTAGTCAGTGATGCGGTCGACGGAACCGCTCGATGCGGGAGCACACACCATCCAACCTGCGTCGTAGGCCAGAATTACTCGTGAGACGCTGTGGCTTGGACTCTATGGTGTTGGCAAATGTTGGGAGCCTTGGGAGCATTTGTAGCAGAGGCTTTTCGAACCCCTCGGCCAGACGCTCCGAGCGCGAGCAGCAGACCGGGCTCCAGACTGGATGCCAAACAATGTCTTCGTTTTGTCTCGTCCTGGCGTAATTGTGCATGCTGCCGTCAAGTGAACAGAGTGAACGACGCTGCTAGCCCTTGCGACACGCAGAAGGCTTTCCCTTCGCCTACAGCCACGACCAAACTCAGAAGGGTCCCCTAACACGATCGCGGTACGCCCGAGCTCGCAAGCTTCTACAACGCCATCAAGCACGCGGATTCCCCGAGACAAAGGCAACAAAAAGATGATCTTGGGGAGCCAAGTGAACAATGGTCAGCTCCTCGCGACCATTGAACCGCTCCTCAAGTGGGCGCTTCACACGTCGAGGTCCTAAAAATACCGCGACCGACAAGTCAAACGAGACTCACCACCACCCTTCCATCACCGCGCCAGCCGCGTCTGCCTCTCACCAAAACGCGCCATCACCGACCGCCAGCACCCCGACCGCACCGCCCGATGACGATTCGTCGCTGTCATCCCACGACCCGAAGCTGAATCCGTTACTCGACCCCCGCGCGGCGACGAGCAGTCAAGGCCCGTCGCGAAGAAAGCGCGCCACCCCGATCGCCAACTCTGAGCACCCGAGACCTCCGACTGAAGTCACAGTCACACAACCCCATGGTGGGCTGGTACAAACTACCAACGGCGTGCAATCCTCACTCAATGTCGCCCATGATCCAATCCCTTCGGCGATTGCCACTCCCAGGCCCGACGGCCAGCGCGGTCACCCTGCGCCTGGCCCCGCCAGCGCCCGATCCCAAGACAAGCGATCATTGAGGAGCCATGATGGGGGCTCACGATTAAAGAGCGATCTGGCAATATATTTTCCAAACTATGACGAAGTCATTGCGGGCACAGAGAGGAAGCCAGGTATGCTTTTAGCAAGGGATGTTGTCAACACTGCGGCTGACGAGGAACAGATTTTCTCGACGTCGACACGCCAATCTACATTACAGATGAGCCACTAAACGAAAACTACACTGTACCAACCCAAGTCAGGCATCCGTCGCCGACTTCAAAACGCCGTTCCTCGCTACTCAACAGTCTCACAATCGAACGTCGGACACTCAACGGCTACAGGCCTGTAGCTCAGGTCAATAGCGGCATACAGTCTGTTGACTTTTCCACAATAGTCCGGCACACTCCTCACCACATAACCAGCGATCCCCTCGGTGATGATGTCTTCTTCAAGGCACATCGTCGCGCTGAGCGCAAAGAGAAGCAACTCCGAAACATAGAGAAGGAGAGGGCCATGCATGAAAAGGTGCAGCTAGAGCGGCTGCTGGACGGGCTTCTCGGCCACGACTGGCTCAAAGTTATGGGCATCACTGGCATCACAGACTCGGAGAAGAAGGAGTACGAGCCAAAGCGCGACTATTTCATCGCGGAGGTCAGAGCACTTGTGGACAAGTTTCGAGTCTGGAAGGAAGAAGAGAAGAGGTTGAGAGTTGAGAAGGAACAGGCTCAGCATGCCAAAGGCGAGGAAGAAGACGACGTCGAAGACGAAGTAGTACCAGATTCCAGTGACGAAGACGCTGGGGCAGCACGGCAATTGCAACAAGAAGCCATTTCTGCAAGCGGTTCGAGTGCCAGCAAACCAAAGCCACCGCCTGCGCCAGTCTACAAGTGGTGGTTACGAGAGCCGTCACCCGAAAAACCCTTTACATCTTTCTACTCGAAACCACACTTACGGGCTGCCGCCCTTGGACAGCAGCGACACGGACGGAATGTCACGGCTTTTGGCCAACCCATACCAGAATTGCCCGAGCAGGAATTCTGTCTACCGGACGACTTCATAACACCAGAAGCGCTTGCTGCCCTAGAAAGAGAGAAGCGACGAAAGAGGAGGTCTGAAAGGGAAGAGAGATCAGCGCAACAAAAGGGACGAGCGCAAGGAGATGAAGAGGCGGAAATGAAACGGGAGACGAAGAGACCGAAACAATAGCGACGGTCGTAATCCATCCATGGCATCGGCATTCATTGACATGGCGTTCACAACAATTGGGGTTGCTGCGGAAGATATCAAGGCTGGGGCCCGGCGTTCGATCCATGGGTGCAGTGCAGCCGCGGCACTGTGCCTAATAGGCTATCAAGATTCAACTTGCTTTCAGTAGCCTGGTCTTTTGTATCTACATAGCTAGCATAGTAGTTCCATCGCTATTGAATTGCTGGATCAAGATTCAACATTGTGAAGACAGCTTCGAACATCTACATAGCAGTCGTCCAGAGCGACTTGAAAGCTCCGTTGATTCGGGATTTGGATGGGTTTTCACAGCTGAGTGGAGCAGCACAGCACACTGACATACACCGTCTCCTCCACCAAATCTGCTCCCCCCATCGCAGAGGCCAATTTACCTTTTCAATTGAGTTGCTCTTAGTGCCCGAGCGTCGTGAGCCCAGTAGAGGTTTTGATGCCAAGACGGCAATTCTTCGGTATGGCTACTTCCCGCCGCGTCACAGCAGCCCTCCGGGCGGTGGGTGCAGGTGAGGTAAACGGCAACAGTCTCCAAGTTGCGACAAACCCATCTACACCACCCGACCCGCCTCTCCCCCACCAACGCCCTCCCCAGCTCCAACGGCGCGCTCACGGCAGACCCGCCCGCATATCGCCGCCCCCGAGTGACTGTCGTGCTCGTTGCGCCTGCGCCCGCCGACCACGAGCGCGCCTTGGAATCTCGCGACTTTCACGACACCACCTCTGACTCCGCCTGCGAACCCGATCCGGCGATGAGTAGGGCAACATTTGTGCTTTGGATCACGGGTTAAATCCTGCGACGGCATCATGCCTGGTCCATTCGAAAATCCCTCCTCGGCCGCGGCCGCTGACGCTTCGGCGCCCGGTCATGGCTTCTCTGTCGACAGCGTCAAGGTTGACCTGGACATCGACTTTCTGCGACGCTCTGTGCGTGGCGAAGCACTCATCAACGTGCAACCGCTCTCTCGGGACCTGGATCACCTTCGCTTCAATTGTCGGCAAGCCCGCATCCTTCGCATTACCGTGAACGAGAAGGACACCCACTGGGAGCACGACGATCCTCACTCCCACATTTACCTGTCATCGAAGAGTACGGTCTTTCATCACGCTGCCTTGCGCCGAAAAGTGGAGGAAGATCTCGACGGAGTCGCCGACGACGACCTCGTCGTACACATACCGCGTGGAGTGCGGATAAAAGAGCAGGACCCATTTTCTGGAGACGGGTTTGGAGGATTGTTGAACAACACAACGGCACTGAAGTCGGCGGATGATGGAGGCGTGGTCTTTGCGCCGTTAAGAGTCGTCATACGCTATGAGATCAAGCACTTCCGGGACGGTCTACACTTTGTTGGAGTTGAAGACAACGATCCAGGATACCCGCACGTGTACACGCGAAACTCCCAGTTTCCCGGCACGGCTTCCTGCTTGTTCCCTTGTATAGATGATGGCACTACGCGTTGCCCGTGGGACATTTCAGTCAAATGCCCAAGGACAGTTGGGGACATCTTCCGGAAGGCTCGCGGGCCGACCAAGAATGGCGTGAACGGTCATTTGCCCAACGGGACGCTCACAAATGGCCTTGTCACAAGCGCATTTGCCGATACCGATGTCCACGTGTCCGAGGGCGCCCTCGACTGCAATGGCCTTACGGAAGAAGACAAGGCTTTGGAAATTTCCGTCATTTGCTCTGGTGACTTGACCGATGATGTAGGTAGATGTGCTAATAATTTGAAGAACAATTCTGACGGTCACCCAGATCGTCGACCCCAAGGACCCTTCGCACAAGACCGTAACTTTCAAATGTGAAAGTGCCGTCGCGGCTCAGCACGTCGCTCTCGCCGTCGGCCCTTTCGAGCACGTCGACTTGTCAGACCTCCGAGAGAGCGACGATGACGAAATGATGGGCCAAGCGGCAATCCGTGTCCACGGCTTCTGCTTGCCCGGAAGGGGCGACGAGGTTAGGAACACGTGCATGCCGCTTCCAAAGGCAAGACCCTCGAGATGAACGGATACGGCACAGTGCTAATTCTTTCTAGGCTACCGATCATTTCAGCAAGACCTACATTTTATACCCTTTTACAAGCTACAAACTGGTCTTCGTCGATGACCTGCCTCAAGACTTTGCTCATGGCGCTTCAGTCACACTCTGTCGCAACTCTCTGCTCTACCCCGAGGATGTGCTGGATCCTATCCTCCCGGTCACGCACAAGTTCGTCCACGCCTTGGCAAGCCAATGGATCGGAGTCAATGTCTTGCCCAAGAGTCCTCAGGACTGGTGGGTGATTTACGCTCTCTCTCATTTCATGACCGACGACTTCATGGAGCTACTGTGCGGCCGCAACGAGCACCGGCTCCGGATGAAGCAAATGGCCGATCGCGTCGTGGAACTGGATGTCAATCGCCCGTCTCTCCAAGTCCTCGGAGACTACTTGGCGCTGCATCCATCGGAAATAGAATTCATGGAGATGAAGGCACCATTGGTCATGTTCATCTTGAACCAGAAGATTAAGAGGATGGCCAAGCTGGGCATAACCAAAGTCATTTACAAGGTCCTTCTCTACGCCAAAACTGGTAAGCTCACAAATGGCTTGATTTCCACCGAGGACTTTACAGGAATCGTCGACAAGTACCTGGAGAGCAAGCCCATCCCGGACTTTTGGAAACAATGGGTCTATGGAGCTGGCTGTCCGCACTTCTATGTCACTCAACGGTTCAACAAAAAGAAGTCGGTCATTGAGCTTGCCATTCGGCAGACGCAGGGTGAGCGCAGTGATTTGGGCGAGACTGGGCGTGATCTGGACCCCGCCTCTTTTATGAAGGACGTAAAGGAGCGCAACTCTGGCATTTCCATGAAGAAAGCCAACCGGCTTTTCACTGGGTCAATGACCTTCACGGTTCACGAAGCAGACGGGACTCCATACGATCATATCGTCCCCATCAACGACGTGACGACGAGATTCGACGCAACTTACAACACCAAGTACACTCGCTTAAAGCGTAACCGCAGACAGAAAGAGAGAGCCGCTGCTGCTGCTGGAATCGACCTCAATGGGGATGGTGAGATTCCTGACGAAATACCTCTTTACTGTCTGGGCGACGTCTTGGACTCCGACCAAGATATCCAAGAATGGGGCTTTGAGGAATGGTCCAAAGACGAGGAAGAAATCATGAGCACTGAGCAATTTGAGTGGATCCGGGTTGATGCTGACTTTGAGTGGATCGGCAAAATCACATTCAGCCAGCCAGTCTGGATGTGGGTCGCGCAACTTCAGCAAGATCCCGATGTGGTGGCACAGGCCGAAGCCTTGCAGTATCTCTCGCAACAGAAGCCGACCAAGTTACTCTCGACAGTCTTTGCAAGGACACTTATGGACCGTCGATACTTCCATGGCATTCGCACTTTAGCTGCTGAGGCGCTCGCGAACTGTGCCAAGGCCCGCGCTGAGGACGTCGACCTCAACTGGATCGGCCTGACTCACCTCGAAAAGGCCTTTCAAGATATGTTTTGTCTCCCAGGCTCAGCGATGGTGCGCTCCAACGACTTTTCTGACCGCAACCAATACCTTGTGCAATGTGCTATCCCAAGGGCCATTGCCAAAGTGCGTGAGCCAAATGGAAGGGGTCTTATGAGAGCCAAGAGGTGGATTCTCGACAAGCTCAAGTTCAACGACAATTCACACAATGCTGTATGTTGACCGATTCTCTGGATCATTTGACCAACTGACGCAAGAAATAGTTTTCGGATAGCCACTATGTTGCAACACTCCTTGCTTGCCTTGCGGAGCAGCTAACCTATCAGGACACGAACACCATTACCTTTGACTTTGACGACGATGAGCAAGATGATCTCGAGTTTCAAAAGGATGCCCTCGATGAGATCAAGCGCCACTGTCGCCTTGACGAGTGGATACCTTCATACCACAACATCATAACCGTCACAGCTCTCGAATGTCACCGGACACTCACTCAAACGGGAGTAGTCAAGGGAGGAATACTCGAGTTTCTGCATTACACGAACCCAATGGCCTCAGATCTCGTTCGTCTAAAGGCTCTGCAGTGTCTTGTCGACTCAAACATGCTTGAACAAGGGGGCATACTTCGCCTTGTCATCTTCCTTCTGGCGTACGACCGTTCGCCGTACTTCCGAGAGCAGCTCCACTATATTGTCGGTCGCGGTCTCGGGCGCATTGCAATTGGTGTCAAGGACAAGGAAGAGTCGTCATCAGCTGAGGTCGGCGGCCTAGTCATTGAGCAAGAAACCTCTACCGCATCGAGAGCGGCGATGATTGAGAGGACGCAGACACTCGAAGGTGCGAAGAAGGCTCTGAAGATGGGACTCTCAGACAACAAGGTGCTCCAGGAACAACTTCTTCTGGCTCTCAAGTCTCCTCGCGTGGGATTGAGAGAGTGGGGGCAGTTGCTCGAGATCTGCTCCCTGATTTACGAGCCGAAGGCATCTCTACCCGTCGAGATCAAATATCCATTCTACTGGAGCGTGCAACATCTCGGCAAGGCCAAGATGCGCTTCTTCCGCAACTCTCATCGGCGCACCAAATCTCTCAGCAAAATCAAGGAAGAGCAGGCACCCATCCTTGCACAAAAACTTGCGGAAAAGCGCAAAAGGCCTTCGGTCTCCGATGAGCCCAACAAGCGCCACCAGGTTGCTCCGCCCCACCTCCACAAGACCAACAGCTCGGTTTCGCTCAAGATCAATCTTGCGAACTCCAACAAACCAAAGTCGATCAGCGTCCCATCACCGGCTGCGACTCCCTCTGCACCACCTGTCAGACCAGCCGGCAGCTCAAATTTCAAGTCTTCGACGTCTGTTCCTTCATCGAGACCGTCAAACATTGGCATCAAATCGAGCTCTTCTCACTCAAGTCCGATGGTCAAGCCGCCAACTCCACAGCCACCTCAAAGGCCGCCTCCCTCTTTTGCCAAGCCGTCAATGCCTCTCATTAGAGGCCCTACCCCTAGCGGTTCCAGAGCATCGACTCCTTCCTCTATACCGCCGTCCGAGGAGAGGCAAAGGAAGAAAGCTCCAAGCAAAATTGTGAGGCTGAGGATTTCGCCATCCAAACTTGCAGACATTATCTCGCGTCCGCCTCGACCAAAGCCCTCGACTGGGACCAAGCCACATGTGTCGAACTTGCACAAGGTGCCCAAATCCAAAGAGCACAAGACGCACAAATTGCATTCAGACCCAAATTCTCGTCCGCCAAAGATTCCCAAGGGTCATAACGAGGCGAAGGAAGTGAGGAAAGAAGGTAGCGCGCGGCCCATGAGTGTTTCCATACCTCCATCTCATTTGCCCCGGCCTACAAACCACACGTCAGGCCAGGGGGGAACGCCTGGCACAACACCTTCGGCTATGAGTCCGCCAGCAAGCAGCCCGCCAGTAGGTACGCCCACGGGCGAAAAGGCAGGCGGTTTCAAGCTGAAGTTGAAGCTGGGAAAGCCGAAGGCAACCGAGCAATGAGGAGGGATTCATGGAAAAAATTGTTTAGCCGATCCCCCAAAAAAGACGTGGATGTGGGCTGAGGGGAGTCAATTTTTCTTGCGCGCCCACCAGCGTTGAAAGTAGTAGGGAGTCGTGAAAGCAGCCTGGCGTTCTGGGGCTGGGTCCATAGCGGCGGTGTTTTTGCCTTGGTTGCGTTTCCTCGTCCAACAAATTTCTACTTGCCTTTCCCCGTCGATGATTTTGAGAGTTAAACGCGAGTTGAGAGGACATATAAAAGGGTGGAGGGTGGGTTGTGGAATCGGGATGGAGGTGGCAACGGTGGGCAAAGAAAGGGCCGGTTGCTGGGCGGGGTAGAGGGCATTGCGGTGGACGCACGACGCACCAAGTCGCAGTGGCAGGAGCAGACAGCTTCGATAGGACAATGAATATTGATTGAAAAAAATGAGCAGCGAATTTTGAGGCTCTGGAGACGCAGTTCGACAGCAGCGAGGGCGCACGTGAAAGGTTTTGATGTGGCCGGGGGCGGTAAACAAAGCTTTGCAGGCGCTGCCGTGGCAGGGCAGGCAGGGATAAGAGCCGGCCCGCGATCGCCTTAGCTAAGACAGGCAAAATTTCGTTTCGCGCAAGCACAAAAGTTCGTAGCCGCGCCGGAAACCCTTCTTCCTCACCTCCTCAACCTCCCTCCACACCCCAAAAAGTCCCCAGCCATCATGAGTGACGAAGTCTACGACGGTGCGATCGGTATCGATCTTGGTGAGTCTCAATTGCTTCCTCGCGCACCCTCTCGATCGACCACAAATCGCTGACGAAATTCTGCGCAGGCACCACCTACTCCTGCGTTGCCAACTACGAGGGCAACAACGTTGAGATCAGTATGTTCCGCCTCGCCCTCCGCCTCTAGCGTCCCTCATACTCTTGCTCAATTTTTTCCAGTCGCCAACGAGCAGGGTAGCTTCACCACTCCCTCTTATGTCTCGTTCACTCCCGAGGAGCGTCTCATCGGAGAGGCGGCCAAGAACCAGGCTGCCATGAACCCGGCCAACACCGTCTTCGACGTCAAGTAAGGCTCAAGTTGAAATTGTGTTCAGTGGCCATGGTCTGACTGCAAACAGGCGTCTCATTGGTCGTCGCTACGAGGATGAGATTGTCAAGAAGGACATTGAGTCCTGGCCCTTCAAGGTCACCGACCACGACGGCGCCCCTATGGTCCAGGTCGAGTACCTCAACGAGACCAAGACTTTCTCGCCCCAGGAGATCTCCGCCATGGTTCTTGGCAAGGTGCGTGGAGGAAAACTTTGATGGTGCACAGTTGGGCGCCTGCTTACACCCACACAGATGAAGGAGGTCGCCGAGACCAAGCTGGGCAAGAAGGTCGAGAAGGCCGTCATCACGGTCCCGGCTTACTTCAACGACAACCAGCGTCAAGCTACCAAGGACGCTGGTGCCATCTCCGGCCTGAACGTCCTCCGTATCATCAACGAGCCTACCGCCGCCGCCATCGCCTACGGTCTCGGCTCCGGCAAGTCTGAGAAGGAGAGGAACGTCCTCATCTACGACCTTGGTGGTGGTACTTTCGATGTCTCCCTCCTCCACATCCAGGGTGGTGTCTTCACCGTCAAGTCCACCGCTGGTGACACTCACCTTGGTGGTCAGGACTTTGACACCAACCTCCTTGAGCACTTCAAGAAGGAGTTCCAGCGCAAGTCGAAGAAGGAGTAAGTCGAAAATTCCCCACAATTGGTGTCCAACGGAATGGCGGTGCCCCGGCATCATGGTTCCATCCAGGAAGCAGCCATCTGTTGACACACCGCGTCCCTACTTGGCGGTCGAGCCTAACAATAAACAGCATCTCCGGCGATGCCCGTGCCCTCCGCCGTCTCAGGACTGCTTGCGAGCGTGCCAAGCGTACTCTCTCCAACGCCACCCAGACCACCGTCGAGATCGACTCGCTCTTCGACGGCGAGGACTTCAACTCCAACATCACCCGTGCCCGTTTCGAGGAGCTCAACCAGAAGTCCTTCACCGGCACCATTGCCCCCGTTGAGCAGGTCCTGAAGGATGCTGCCCTTGACAAGTCCAAGGTTGACGAGATCGTCCTGGTCGGTGGTTCCACCCGTATTCCCAAGATCCAGAAGCTCCTCAGCGACTTCTTCAACGGCAAGAAGCTCGAGAAGAGCATCAACCCCGACGAGGCTGTCGCCTACGGTGCCGCTGTCCAGGCTGGTATCCTCTCCGGCAAGGCCACTTCGGCTGAGACTGCCGACCTCCTCCTCCTCGATGTCGTTCCCCTCTCCCTCGGTGTCGCCATGGAGGGCAACATCTTCGCTCCCGTCGTCCCCCGTGGTAACACGGTCCCTACCCTCAAGAAGAGGACTTTCACCACTGTTGCCGACAACCAGCAGACCGTCCAGTTCCCCGTCTTCCAGGGTGAGCGTGTCAACTGCGCCGACAACACCTCCCTCGGTGAATTCACCCTCGCTCCCATCCCTCCCATGAGGGCTGGCGAGGCCGTCCTTGAGGTTGTCTTCGAGGTCGACGTCAACGGTATCCTCAAGGTCACCGCCACCGAGAAGACCTCTGGCCGCAGCGCCAACATCACCATCTCCAACTCTGTTGGCAAGCTTTCCTCCACCGAGATCGAGCAGATGATCGATGGTAAGTAGCTCCAAGCCGACTTGGAGAATTGCATGAACTAACAACCCTCCAGACGCTCAGAAGTTCAAGACCACCGACGAGGCTTTCAGCAAGCGTTTCGAGTCGAGGCAACAGCTCGAGTCCTACATCTCCCGTGTCGAGGAGATGATCTCGGACCCTGGTACCTCCATGAAGCTCAAGCGTGGCCAGAAGGAGAAGATCGAGTCCGCTCTCAGCGACGCCATGGCCCAGCTCGAGATCGAGGACACCAGCTCCGAGGACCTCAGGAAGAAGGAGCTCGCCCTCAAGAGGACCGTCACCAAGGCTTTCTCCACCCGGTAAATTTGATATCACAGCACGGTTGTAGGGTTGGCCGGAGCGGAGCGGGGTTTCTGGGTTTCTACTGCTTTTTTCACTACTACTCTACGAGTTGCTTCTTTCTTCTAGACATGCGGGTGCGTTTTGGGCTCAAAAAATTTCATGATGGCTTTGAATATGCACCCTGGGGGTCTCTTTCCGCCTGTCGTCATGGGATTGAGCGGGTCGACTCCGCTATGAGGTACTTGCTTGGTACCCAGGAGGCAACAAAAAGTACGCGAAGAAGGGTGCGATGAATGACACAATCATATTTCTTGATTCCACCATGTTTGGTGCTCTTTTGCCTATGTTGTATTTGGCTGCCCTGCCCGAGTGTGAGCGCATGATTGTCGCGGTTGTTGCCAAAAGACATGACACCTCGCAGCTCAGGAAGCTGTTTCGCACTGCGGATGAAGCCAGGGAGCTGCCGTCTCATTCATCCTGTAGTATCATTGTTTCCGCATCCCTCGTTG
The DNA here is from genome assembly GCA_038380885.1 of Phyllosticta citrichinensis. Classification (NCBI taxonomy): domain Eukaryota; kingdom Fungi; phylum Ascomycota; class Dothideomycetes; order Botryosphaeriales; family Phyllostictaceae; genus Phyllosticta; species Phyllosticta citrichinensis. The sequence goes on from JBBWUH010000006.1 coordinate 1,676,023, forward strand.
AATTCTTCCGACTCTTCTATTGTTCAATCAAAACACAGGTAGAGTAGCTTTCTCTCATTCGCTTCCACTTTCCTTGAAGCGGCTTATCCAGCTTCCCAACTTGTCTGCCGTTTGGACCATCTTCGCAGCAACGCGGTCCTTGTGACGCTGTCCATGGTCATCGTCGTCTACCATTTCTCAGTCAACGACTACTGGCAAGGCACGTTACAGGATTCCCGCAGAGAAGTTCTGCTGTCTTGCTTTGGAGGTGACACTGCGGTGGTGCGAGTGCAGGTGGTCTGGAGCATTCTGCCGCGAGCCAGATCAAAAAGACTTGGTGAGAACAGTCTGGGGTCATCTGCCTCTGCGGGAGGTGAGTCGATATTCGAGGTGGCGAACAGCAGACTGCTGTTGCTGGTGGGTCATTAGAGAGCTTGCTTGGATTCTGCTAGAACTGACATGGTGGAAGATTTCCATTTCTGCAATGCATCCTTCGATTTACCTTTTTACGGCTGTGGTTAACACTTGACGTGTCCGGAACTCTCTGTAGTTGTCGTCGCCGAAGTGGCCGAAGTGGCCGAAGCCTTCTGAAAGGTCCACGCCTTCCTCCAGCCAGGCACTCAGTGGACTGTTGGACGTCCGTCTTGACACCTTCCATCATTCTGAGGCCACAACCCAACGACATCTTCGCCCTTACCAACCAAAATACCGCTCAATCGCCAACATTCACAGCAAAGCATCAAATCCTTTGAAGTTCAGGTGCGCATTCTCCTGAACTCATGCCCTTTATGTTCCTGACACGGTACAGTTTCCTCTCCAACTAGAACGTCCTCTTTACCAACTTGTCGCACACCTACAAGAGCATCAACGCGTCGATGCGCCGACATCCAGACCTAGAGTTCTGAGCCCAGCGCATCATACTCACGCAACTCAAGCACCTCACTATCCTACAACATAAGCCCTCGACATTCCTGTCGCTCCTTCACTTGCACCCGATCATCAACATCATGGGTGTGCTTGACCCTGTTGTCATCACTGGCCTCGTGCTTGTCGTGGTTGCCATCATTGCGGTCATCCTTCTGCACTTCCGCATGGTGCGCCTGGACAGACTCAAAGAAGTGCGTGGGGGAGTCAGAGAAGACTACGAATTACAGTTCATGAGGTGTTCAAGAATCCCCTATGACTAGCCGCGCTGTGAGGCGGCTTGTTCTTGGGCCTGAACCCTCCCTCTAGCTTCTCGCTGTGACTGTAAGCCGTGCTTTGTTGGACTTCGTGGGGCACTGCTCAGCGTCTGCAGGTGCTCAAATGGTCGCGCTGCGATAGCAATGTTGAGCAGAGCCACAACTGCCGCCAAAGTTCAGTTGTGTCAGCCAGGTACCTCATCCCTAGACCCAAACTGCACGAGGAAGTGTGCGGCTAATCAATACAGGAAGGATCGATACCCACCTACTACCAACAATTCCAGCCCTCTGAGAGACTCGGATGGAAGGAAGGGACTCTCGCTGGGACGACCAACCAGGGCAGCGACAAGCAGCGGACTCTGCACATGCACTTACAATCACAATCAAGGAAGGAGTCCTCCGGTACCAAATCAAAGAAGGGTCAGGGAGGAAGTAATTCCACTCTGGGCCGGGCCCTTTGGATCGAATTCCTTCTCATCGCATCTGTCCTTAGTCTCTCCGCCCGCATCACTCACCCAGCAATAAATTATTGAGACTTGCTCACACTGCATCTCAGAGCGCATTCTACATCGCTACCCGCACCATCTCTATGTCTCTTTGCACAGCGGAGGTTGAACCGCAGATCCGCCCCCGTGTCTCCAGTTATCCTACCAGCCTGTCTCTACAGCCCCTCGTCATTCGTGCATACGCATTCTGCTTTCTGGGTCTCAGTGCCGACTTACCGTCATTATTTTGGCGAGCATGCCTTGCCCCAACAAGAACCACAGACACAACGAAGACTACTGGCTCGGCACTCGTGAATTCTCCATTTGCGAGTGCGAACGCCTGTGCGACTTTTGCAAAACGAAAAAAGAACGCGCTTTCAGGTGGCGCTCGGCTGCTAGGCTCGTTCAGCATATACAGAAGGTCCACGGACCGTTTGGGACCCTCCAAGATGCCGCCTTTATCTTCATTGGCAAGCACACGGAAGATAAGGAGGAGCTGGACAAGTAGTAGGTTCTTGGGATTTGACATTGCGTTTGGGACAAACTGACTGATTCGATAGTATCCGCGTCTGTGAATGCGACAAAATGCCTGATAGACGTCCCTATATTACCGGTCCGCTCAAGAACCCTGCCCCTCCAAAGCCCATTGCCGAAGAAAAATACGGCGAGGACAGGAGATGGGAACTCATTCCAACGCGACCGCGGCGAAGTTTAGATGAGAACGTGGTTCCTGTCGAAAGTGTCGAGAAAGATGATGCTGCTTCTACGCGTCCCCTTGACGCGGCACCAATCTTTTATATACCCGATCACACTCGATCGACTAAGCAAAAGACGCCATCAGATGTGGCGCCAGATGAGGACATCCCGGGCTTCTCCCCGCCCCCCTTGACATCGGACTCAAGTTCGCCTCACGGCGGCTCTCTTGGTGCAGGTCGTTCTGATTCCGTATCGACTCCGGGGGTTGAAGAATGCTTGCCCCTTCGCAGAATGTCGATTGCTTACCTTCTTCGAGGCGGCGGCAATGGAGAGGAGCCTCAGTTTGATGACGATCATGAACGTCTAAATACTCAGGAAGTTAGCCCCAGCTCAAACAAGTGTCCTGGCCTGACCTCTCGAGGTGATGGCGAGGAAAACAAGTCGGTCGCTGCACACCATGATCCTCTGGACACGAAGTTTGAGCATTCTGGACAGCACAGCAATGGTGACTTGCCGAATTATGATGCCGTCGGTGAAGAACACGGTCGTGGCGTCTTCAGGCCGTCTTTCGGGCAGTATGTTCGTGAAGGATTGACTGCAAGTATTTCGGCTCTCCTGGGCAATATCAACCAACATTCGAGAGATGCAGATATCAGCGATGATGCAGAAGCGGACGAAAATGGAAAAGAAACCTACGTGATTTCCCCAGGACCGGAAGAGGTTGTGTCAGAGGCAACGTCCGAGGCAGAACCGTTCAGCCCAACAGACTTCGCTCTATTGCACCAGGAGAGACGCAAAGCGATGGATGGGACCCTCAGAGACATTGGGTCTCAGTTCGAAGACCTTTCTGTAAAGGAAACTGGGAGGTCGAGCGACGCCATGTCGAGTCCTGTTTACACGCGTACCCCCGACCGCGCCCTCCGCCCGATGACACCTCCAGTCAATCGTCCCCTGGATTCATCGTTCTCAGATGTCCCGCAGCGGTCGTTCCAGTCTTCCTATGGGCGAGGCTATGCCAGAGCAGCGGCTGTCCAGTCACTGCCAACTCCTGGTCCTTTGGCGGACATAGAGGCATCGAAAAGAAGTATCTCACAGCATGGTTCCTATCATGGCTCCCGAGTTTCCTCGCAATATGGCTCCGGAATATTCTCTCAGAATTTCTCTCAACATGGCTCTGGGCTTCACTTACCATACGCGTCCATAGGTGGTACCGCTCCCCAGCTCGGCGAAAGTGCAGCGGAAATCAGGAGCTCCAATCAAGAGCTGGTGCTTTCGAATCCAGCATCGACGCAGGACCCAATCGAAGGGTAGAATTCTTATGAGTTACTGCAATGTAAGATGGAGGACCTGCATGAACGCCCTCAGCTTCAAGAGCCAGAGTCTCCGTTGAGACTCATAAATGTTACCCCGAGGACGTCGCCGACTCACACCAGGACTTTCAATCATTCGGTCCTGTACGGCCCGCTTCGACATATGGACTTGACGCCGCTCCATACTCCGCCCCGGCGGGACGACTTGAATCCTCTCCGTAATCTGGATCATCTGACGCCGCGCCGCTCGCCGCCGCAGCCTCTTCATCCGTTTGATCGCCTCAGGTTGACTCCGCGCCATTCGCCGTTGCAGCAGCGCCCCCTTCATCCTTTTGGTGGCCTCATTTTGAATCCAATGCCCTCTCCACCACGAAGGATTCCCAAGACACAGTTCTTGTCGCTGCCTACGCGGAGCGAAAATGGAAGCCACGATGCTACCGATTCCAGCAGCAGTGCTCGCCTTCCGCGTCGGCCACGACCGCCTTCGCCGTATCCCACCAGCCCCTTGTACCAACGTAAGCGCAGTTGGAAAGACACAGATGACGATGAGGCGAGCGTGTTGATTGAAGAGTACGAGGGTGAGACCGAGGCAGAACAGACGGCTAGAGATGTCGTTCAGGCCTTAGGCCACGACTCAAAGCGCGGCTGCTTGCCCTCGTCGTTTACCAGCAGACTCCGAGGAGGCGGTCGGACGAGGGACTTCTTTCGCAGGTTGGGCGGGCGGCGCCGTCAGGATCCTCCCGCCCCGGCCGTCGACACATCGGGTGCTGGCCTTGATATTGCGGCCATCCTTGTGGGAGATAGACATCAGGTAACTCGGAGCCTCATGGTGATAGGTGCCAGCATCGTGGCGCGAATTATTCGAAGACGCAGACCGATGAGCCCTCCAGGACGGGCCGATCGTCGACCGCGGGATCGAAGTCCCTATCCTGGAACCGCTTCGAGAGCTCCACCGCGAAATCGAAGCCCCTATCCTGGACCCACTACGAGAGCTCCACCGCGAGATAGCGGCCGAGCACCTCGTTCGCGGAGTCGACAAGCTTCTTCACAAGCACAATCTCAGAGTCATGATGCTGCAAGTACTGCAGCGCTGGCTGGAAGTAGTATCAGGAACCGGTGTGGAGATGCCAGCTCACTAGATGGGGTGACTCTGTTCGACCAGCCCGGGACAATACCATGGCCGGAGCCGGAGCTACCACAAGCTCACATCAACCCAGCAAATCCAGCTGGGGAGGGGCTAAGGAGAGCTAGCAGTTATACCAGTCAACGCACTCAATTTCGAAGATGGCGAAGACAGAATTTACGTGCAGGCAACACTTCGTCGGCCCCGTTTTTTCATCAAGCCGGCGCACGACGAAGACCTAATCGGCAACCAGAGAATCGCTCGCATGACACAATTATGTACTGGGATTTTCCGAACGGACTACCGTTTGCCGGCGAGATCCAAAACGGCGAGCTCCATTTCCACGCGGTCTTTCGAGTCGTTCATCATTCCATTGACGAGGAAGCAAACGAGGACGACAAGTCTGAGAGCAGTTCGATATATTCCAGGGAAACAGGAGAGGAGAATACGGCGCAGGACAATCCCGAAGATCAGAACCATGGAGACGGAAATCTAACCATGGTGAATGGCGACGGTCCACACATGATGAATGGCGCCGGTCCGCACATGTATGGCGCCCTTCCGGACATGACGAATGGCAACGGACCGCACATGATGTATGGCGCCGTTCCGAACATGATGAATGCCGACGATCTGTACATGATGTCTGGGGCTATTCCGGACATGGTGAATGGCGCTGGTCCGGACGTGGTGAATGGCGACGGTCCGCACATCATAAATGCCGACGATCTGTACACGATGTCTGGGGCCATTCCGAACGTGGTGAATGTCGATGATCTGGACGTGGTGAATGGCGACGGTCCACAAATGATGAACGGCGACGGTTCGCCAGGACCATCTGACTCTCCTCCTAGCGAAACTACCAATCCAAACGGCGGTACGGGGCCTGCTCCATGGGCTTTCCTCGATGGTGCTTTCGATGATGAGTTCACATCACCTGCCGACACTGCTGTTTCCGCTGAGTGTTTGAGGGTGAGCAATCGGCACGTCGATTGTCCTACCCCTGAGTCTGACAATCAGGAAGGTGCACAAGCAGCTTCCGAAGCATTCCCAGGCAAGATTGAAGCCACAAGAAGCCACGATCCTTCTCATTCTCGTCGCCGATCAAAGGCAGAAATCGAGTCGTATTTGCGCGTTGTGAACTGGCAATGTCAACAAGAGGCAGGGGAACTGCGGGATCGTCAGGAACAGGTTCAGCACTCCACCATTACTCCTAGAAGCAACCCCTCGATCGTTCACACTGCTCCCTCGAGCTCCTCCGCTACAATCGTTCCTCAGGCACTGGATTTGCGCCTCCTCAGACCCAAAGGACGGCCTTCTCGCAAATCTGCCAAGCGTGGGCCAAGCAGCTGCACCCACTGCCAGTTTGGCCAAGGCCCTGCCACCGGGCGCGTCGAGCACAAGAGCCAGAGGCCGTGCGAACAGTGTAGCTACCTTGCGCCAGAATGCGATAAGCTGCATCCAGCAAAAACGCGCACTTTGCTCACGAAAGACGGCACTCGTGAAAATGGAGCAGTTTCAGTGGCTTCTACAGGATCGATTGGAGAGGAAATCCAAGGCTGGCCGTGCTGCTGTATTCGAATTCCACTCAGAAGCAACTCAAACCGTCGTGTGAGGCTGAGAGGTGGTGGTGGTGATGGCGCGTCTGGGTCGATAACGTCCGAAGTCGATTACTACACTGCGCCTGAAAACGACAGCGACAGCGATGAGAGTGAAAGTCTTACTTTTGACTCTAGATCTCGCACAGACAGCTCCGTCGAATCGTATCGTACACCGCCATCGTCATCGTGGTATCGAAGGGGCTCTAGAGGCTCGATGCTTTCGCTTGCGACGTTAATGTCTGCGACTGCAGACAGACCGAGGTGGAGGAAGTGGGCAAATCGTCCAAGCGTATCGCAGCATCTTGAGTCTTCCCTCGCGTCCAATTTGAAGGAAGGGCATGCAAAAAGTGGCGATTGTCGGAGCTCGACCACCTCATGGGAAGACGTCGCAACGATTGCAGATACGGAGCCCGTTGAACGCGCCTTTGCCGACGTCGAGTCATCTGGTCTTCAATCCAGTACGGCCCTTACGCCATACCCATCAAGCTACGAGGGCGGTGAAGAGATACTGTCGGTAAGGAAATCGTTTTGTCGCCTCCGCCGCCGCAAAGCCTTTTGCAGGACACAGAGCGGGGAAAACATGATGGAAATGGGAACAGATGACCGCAAGTTTGTCCGACGAGAAGGAATATGCGTCCCTTGCGAAATTGACGGGGCCAGGGAGCTTTGTGATGGCGCAGCTTTTTGTGGACGTTGCGAGATATATGGGTACGAGTGTTATGCGTGGGAGCCGCAGCCAGAGCCGGTATCTTTCTTTGAGTTTGAGTCTGAAGACGACGAGGCGGAGCAAGGTCAGCGAAAGGGAGTCTCCAGGTTGAGGAGGCTCAGGCGTTATTTGAGTTGTGGACTCGGTTGATGTTGCGTCGTTGCAGAAGTGGAGTTTGGTTCACTCGTTGAAGCGTCTTTTCTTTGCACGTGGCGAGTAGGAAGCTCGGCTTTCGTTTCGGTGTCGTGGAGAACTTTCTTTTGGGAAGATGAGTCTTGGTGGATTGGACAGTCGTCGCAATATTCATCTTGAGATTTTGATGTGGAGTGGGAGACCTTTGATGTGGGATTCCGACTTGCCGTGCACACCGCGTCGACATGGATGTCTGTCGAAACGAAACCAAACAAAACACTCACAGCCTACACATCCCCGCAGTGCAGCAAGCCAGCCAACCATCCAGCGAACAAGACCGGCCCAGAGCCTCACTTGCGCGCCTTGCTTGCGTTTGGAAAACTGGTCGCTGCATCCAGGCTGCGTAATCGCAGTATTAGCGGTGGGAGCAGCGCAGCTTTTCCTCGCATGTGCTCTCTCTTTCTTCTGCCATCTCTTCACCATCTCGTCTTTTTCATGCCCATCGCCACCATAAACAGGCCGTTCGCCCCGCAAAATATGCCGTCAGGCGCCTTCGTAACCAACGAAGCACCAGGGTGCTGATGCTTGTCGTTCGCGACCGCAGGCTTGGCGCACAGCCGACACAACGCCGACAATGCCTGGTCAAGAAGGAACAGAAGATGGAGTAGAGTGTTCAAGAAGCAGGGAAAAGAGACGGAGTGAAGATGATGGCAGCGATGGCGCTGTCGCCGCCAAAGACGTCACGGTCCCTGCAGCGGTGCCTCCCGCGAGCACGTCACCTGGGATGCCTCCGATAAGCGGACACGCGACCAAGGGGACCAGCGCCGCCGATCTGAAACCTGGGGAAGCTGGAACAGACATTGAGGAGTCGGGAACAAAAGAAAATCTTTCTTCGAATGACCGTTCAGCTGGTCACGGTGCTGGCCGGTGCGGTCAAACAAAGCAAGGACAGGAGGATGACGATCATCAAACTTCTCCATCCAATATCGCAACAACGACAACCCGTGGTGATTCGCTGCCCGTCCGTTTACCAAGTACCACAGATGAGCGCTCGACCGCACGTCCAAGCGATGATACGACGTCAGGATTGAGCGCTGGCTCCTCGACTTCGACTGCCCGCAAGAGCAAGGAGGAGGGGAAAGATATCCAGCCCAGCAAGCAGGAGGCGGACAAGCTCACTGACAAGGGCAAACGCAGAGCAGACGATGAATCCATCGACATAGGTCCACATGAGCATGAAGAGAGGCGGGCCGAGGAGCTCGACGACACAAAGCTCAGCAACCCGAACCTACGTGAAGCCACCGAACTCGCCGCGCTACCTCCATTTTCTTCCTCCTCATCATCGTCAGCGTCAGGAGCAGGATCTCGATTGTCACAGCGGCGGATTCATGGGAGCGAGGATGAGCCGGGAGGTGATGGTGGTGATGCTCTATCACAGCCGCAAAGTGCCACGGGCAGTGGCAGCAACAGTATGCGGAATCTGAGCGGCCCGCTGTGGTGGCAGGCGGTACAGCGGTGGTGGAAACGGCATGTCAGCGTCACGGTCGAGGTCAAGGGCATGAGAGATCACTTAGGTAAGCAAGCGGTTGAATCCAAACCCCCAATCATCCTGTTCCTATCAAAGCTTCGCCCTTCACCTGCCGTAATCAGATCTAACCAACGTCCCATCGGGTCTCGTCTTCCAGCCCTTGAGCGCACCTTTCTCGGATACCTACGTACCAGCATCGCGCTGAGCATGACGGGCGTGATCCTCGCGCAGCTATTCCGCCTGCAGCACTCGCTGCACCCAGACGCGCACTTGGGCTTCTTCGTGCTGGGAATCCCGCTGGCGTCGACCTTCATCGCGTGCGCCATTGCCGTCGCGCTGCTGGGCGCGTTCCGCTTCTGGCGCCAGCAGAGCGCCATCGTTAGGGGCAAAGTCCTAGCAGGCGGTTGGGAGGTACTGGTCATCATGGTCGGCAGCTTGCTGGTATGTGTCATGCTGCTCGTTTTGGTGGCTCTGGCGTGAATGGGACAGGGGAAGGAGCTTGGGCTAGTGGCGTGCTTTGAGATTCTTGACTGACTTGTGCCTGATTTCAGCTGACTACCGGAGTCTTCATTCTGATGGTGATGGTTGACGTGAGAAGAGAAGGAAATCCTACCTCGAAAACGTAGATGGCGAGCGCAGTCGCATCATGACAGCAGCCAAACAGCTTGGGTTATTCGAAACGCAACCAGATATTGAATTCGACTAAAAAACCGACCACAAACTTCAAGCCCCTGTTTTTTTCGCACCTGGACCACATCACAGCTCATCGTGATCCTGGTCTTCCTCCTCCGGCTTTTCCTTAACCACACCCTCATGAGAAGAAGACTTCTTCACCGTCGGCTTGTCCCCCAACTTTATTCCCGGAACCACAACACCCTCGGGCAGCTTCTCCTTCTTGCCCTCGCCCATCTTGACCGCATCAATCCAGTCCTCCAAGTTTTTGGCCGAGAAATCATCCTTGGTGTAGTGCTTCCACCACCCCTTTTTGGCGTTCGTAACAATAATCTCAACATCATCTGCCTTCAGACCCAGCTCCTTGCGCAATTTGGCCGATGCGCCGATGTCGCCAGGCACTTGGAATGCTGCAAAGGTGCGATGTCCGCCTCTTCGGTGCTTCTTCAGCACGTCGGTGAGGCCATCCAAAGCCATCTTTGCATCTCCCGTCGCTTCTTCGCCAGTCTTGGTGGGAACAAATGTCAAAATGCAATTGTGGCTCTGGGACGTCAGGCACGCGCCCTTGAGAAAACCGTCGGCGTCGATGAGGGTGATCAGGGGCTTCTCTTCCTTGACCTCCATAGGCTTTTGAGCCTCGGTCTCGGGAGCGGGCTTCTTGTCTGCTGGCAGGACAAAGTCAGCACATTCTCATTGGCTTGCCAGATCAAATGGACATGGCGGCTTGTTGGATTGACTGGGGATTCGAGGGCTTCTATGCCCAGAATAAAATATCAGGAGTCTCCTACCCTCTGATTCCTTCTTCTCCTCCTTCTTGGAGTCCGCCTTGTCCTTTGTTTCCTTCTTCTTGTCCTTGGCCTTGGAGTCCTTCTTCGAGTCGGCCTTTACGTCACCAGCTTTAGGATTAGGAGCAGCAACCTGGGAAACGAATTCCACCATTGGATCCTTCTTGAGCTCTCCGTCATAGACAAGAGAGGTCTTGTCACCGCCAGGCAGCAGGACGAGCGTTGGGAATTTTTCCACCCCAAATGTCTCCACTGCGTTCTTCTCCTTGTTCCGGACCTGGGCGAATTGGACGCTTCCCAAAAAGTCAATCGCAAGTGCCCTCAAAAGCGCGCTTGTAGTGCCCTTCTCGGTGAAGAGGATAGCCTTGGCCGTGTCGTTGCCCTCCTTCAAGAAGTCGTCCAAATCCTTGTCTCCCACCTTCTTGACGTGGTTGGGAATCTTTTCCACAACAGCGTCCACAATGGCTTTCGCGCTCCTTGCGCCCTGGTAATCCTCAACCACAGGCCGCTTCTTGCCCGGGCGAACGAGTTTCAGGGTCGGGAAACCTTGCACCCCCATCGATCCGCACAGCGGTTTGTTCTCCTCGTCGTCACAGTCAACGGCGGCGACTTGGGCGAGACCGGCCAGGTTCTTGGCGGCCTTTTCGTAGGCTGGCTTGAGGTTCCGGCAGTGGCCGCACCAAGGCGCGTAGAATCTGGGGTGGTTCGTCATTAGTCAGTCCGGGGTAAAGTGGAGTCGTTCAGCATGGCTTACTCGACGATCTGCGGGGCGGTTAGTGGAAGTTGAACGGCGAAAGTCTACGAATCACCTACAGAAGTGTAATTGGATTTTGCAATCAGCTTTTCGTAGTTCTTGTGGTCGACTTGGAGCACCGGCGAGCCCTTCGTATACATGGTCTCGGCCAAAGCTGGCGACGAGAAACACAAGGCCGCTGCCGCAGCGGCAAAAGCTTTGAGTTGGACCATAACGAGCGTGAAACTGTAGGGGAAGCCGGAGAGGTTGGTAGTACAGGAATGAGCTTTGGTCAACGCGGCAGAGCGCGGACGGGGTAGTTTATAGCTTGGACAGTTACGGCAAGCTGGCCTCAGAATTTCGCGGGGTTTCGACGTCGACAAGCTCCCGCTCCGGTGGTCAGAGCTCCCGACGATCCCGACAGGCGGTGAGCCCGCAGCTGCGGCAGAATCCCTCAACGTCCCAGGCACCACCTGCACCTGAGCTCCCGCACTCTCCCCCGCCACTTTTCGATCCAACGCCCATCAACCATGCCGCCCCAAATTCCTGCAGGCCTCAAGCCGGCCGACATCTCCCGCTTTGCCCTGCGCGCCTCCCAGCTCGAAAAGATCAAGCCTGTCATTGCCTACTGGTGTAAGTTGCGGCCGAATGCGGACAAGACCAGCGACTAAGAGGCTGCAGGCGAGTACCATGTCGTCAACCAGATCATTGGCAAGGGCCTCCACACAAACGACGAGGAATGCATGACATATACGACCGCCCTGATGGACAAGCTCGAGAAGATAAAGGAGCAGAATCCCGACAATGACGCCATAATGGACGAGGTTGCGGCCAAGGCGTACCTGGAGCAGTTTGCGCTCGAGACATTTCAACGCGCTGATAACACCGTGAGGGCCAATAAAGTGACTGCGTATGGAATCTTTCTCCCAAGTTCAACGCAGAGTTCTGACCTGGCCCAGTCAAACAGCCGACACTTTCCGCGCAGCCGCGACCTTTTTGGACCTCATGGCCATCTGGGGCCCACTTGAACCTGAACTCGCGGCCAAGTCCAAGTATGCCAAATACCACGCCTTGCGTATAGCCAAGGCTTTGAAGGCGGGCGAGGACCCGAACCTTTCGAATCCTGTCCGCTCTCCGTCTCCTACCCTGGAAGAAGCTCCTCCAGCTCTCGACCCGAACGACCCCGAAGTACAAAACATCAACAATGGCCGATCGCTACAACCTACTGTGGAAGATGCGCCTCCATCTTTTGCGCCCTCTCCAGCTCCAGCCTTTGAACGGTCCGGAACAGAAGAGTTTGCCCCGCCAGGCCCTTCCAACTCGGCTCCTTTCCCTCCTCCGCCGCAGCACGATGTGTCTCCGCTAGACTCTCCCAGCCGCAAGGGCTCAACAACATCGGTAGGAGGTGGATACTTTCCGACGGTTCCAACATTTACTTCTGAAAATGCTGTGCCGAGTTTACCAACTGCCCCAGAGCAGCCGATGGACACGGACACTCCAATGGCATCGGCACCTTCTGCTCCTCCAGCAACTGCGGACCCTGTGGCACCACAGCCCCCTGCTTCCGACCCTCAGGACTTTTATCGCTCTGCTCCCGCTCCCGTATCTACTACGAACCACATTTCCCCGGCACCAAGCACAGCGCCATCAGCGCCGCGTGACATGCCAATGGGCGGTGTGACATCTAGTATCGAGAGCGCAGGCTCGGGGGCATATAGGAACGACGATGACTCGATCTTGAATGCTCAAAAGCACGCCAAGTGGGCCATCTCGGCGTTGAACTTCGAAGATGTTCCCACGGCAGTCAAGGAGCTGCAGATTGCACTGAAGTCGCTTGGTGCTCGTTAACAAGCTGCATCTCTGTAGTGGCAGTCGATACACGCGTGGTATTTTGCAACATAGTCAGGAGGCTCGCGGTGGAGTTGATTTTGGATTGGAATTCTGCACGTTCTTTCATGTCTCTTTCGAAGATACCCTACGACAAGCATCATTTGATCCCGAATACTGTCTCTCGTTTTTGATTCATTCTCTTAGCTGCACATGTGATGTTGACCGTGCTAGCTCCCTGGAAGCAGACATTTCCACGACCTCTAAGTACGCGCCAGCATCTGCAACTCGTTTCCGGTACCAGCTGTCGGTCGATCCACGGTTTGATGTTGTCGTCGAAGACGCTTCCGACGTCTAGGGCTGCGCGGTCGACCCACGGCTTGGCTTCGTTTTTGGCGAAGCTGTCGATGTCTTTGGGCGGCTTGTTCGGCCCATGGCTTGGCCTCGTTGTGGACGAACTTGTCGGCGTCTTTTGCTGCTTGGTCGACCCAGGGCTTGGCCTCGTTGTGGACAAACTTTTCGACGTCGGCTGCCGCTTTGTCGAATGCACTTTTAATGTTGGCGAAGAAGCCGCCCATGATGACGGCAAGACGAGACTGCGTTACAATCGGTGTAGTGTTGGGCAGTGGGTATCTTCTGATACTAAAGGCAAAAGAGGTGAATGTTGCTGGAATTGAAAACAAACAATGCTATATTTGATTGGATGTCCTGTGTGCGGTGTTGTGGGTCTCGGAGAGACGTTTGGTGGAGAAAACGGAAGGTCATCATCATTGTATTTTGTTGTTTTTCGTAAGCTACAAGCGTCAAGATCTCGTCCTCAACCCAAAAGGCAGGCCTCAAGGAGTCTTGTAAGCCCGAGACAGAGGTCGTGAAGTAGGTACAAAGGTACCCAGTTTCGCAAGATTCCCCGACGCCCGAGAGACGTTTATGAAAAGTCGAAAGAGATCATTTGCTTCCTCAGCGCCCATGGCGTATCGTCATTGTAAGGGAGAGCAAGCGTGACTCAAGGTGGCCAGGGTGCAGCTGCCAGGCCCCTACAAGAACTTGCCGGCCAGCTTCATGAGACCGCCGCCGCTGCTGGAACCGCCGCTGGAGCCGCCCATCTCCGACTTCATGTACATCTTGAGTGCCATCTGGGCGGCCGACTGGACAGCATCCTGCTTTGTGGCGCTGGAGTGCTAAAAGAGGGGTCAGCAACAGCATGTTCTCAGGCGTTTAGGATCTAGTAAACACGTACGGCCTTGCCCGACGACTGCTGCTGATCAAACAGCTGGCTAGCCAGGGACATGGCAGTGCCAATGTATTCGGTCTTGCCACCGCTGCCCCCACTGCCGCCAGAAAAGTGCTTCAGCGCCTGCATGGCAGCGGCGGCGCCAATGTTGTCCGAGGTGGCCTCGTGGCCGTTGCCCTCATCCGTGTACATGCGCTTGTGTTGGCGCACGGCGTCCTCCTCGTCGACGTCCTCCTGGGCCAGGCTGCTCTTCTTGCCCGACAGCATGCCCAGCGCCTGGCTGAAGAGCGAGTGGTCTCCGCTGCTGCCGCTGTGCTTGGATGCGTGCTCCGCGGCGCTCGAGAAATCGTCGTCGTCGTCATAACGCGCGCCCCCGCCGTATGATGTGCCTGTTGAGTGGCCGTAGCCGCCCTCGCTGCGACCGTAGCTCTCCTCACGGCCATAGCCGCCCTCGGAACGACCGTGGCCTTCTTCGCGGCCATAGCCTCCCTCGCCGCGGCGTGAGTATTCGTCGTTGTAAGACATGGTCGGGAGTTTGTTGTTGTTGTTGTTGTTGTGGTGGTGGTGGTGGTGGTGGTGGTAGTTGTCTAGAAGGTGCGGGGTAAAAGCGTCAGTTGGGCGTTGAAAAGTTTGAACTCGGATTGAGCGATTCAGAGAGCGAGGACGAAGAGCGAGCTCCTTTTCACGTTGGGCAAACAGTCAAAGACGTGTACCAGGCAAGCAACGGCGACAAGGCAAGCTGACGCGAAGACAGTAGGGCGTCAGGGGGTGCGGAAAAGCGGCGGCGGGGAACCGTTGTGGAGCTTAGGCCCGAGTGAGCTGGATCGTACGTACTTGGGGAGGTCGTTTGTGCGGTGGATGTTTGTTCGGGTGGCTGGTGAAGCGGTTGAACAGTTGCGGGATGGAGGGTAACTTTTTAGACAGGCAATTGGAGAGTGGTGGAGCGGGGGAGATATTTGTCTGGGTGCACCATCAGGGTGAGGTGTTTGGAGTTATGCCTGACGATGATGATGACGCACAGGGAGGGGCACGCACCCAAGGGACAGCACGTCCGCTGCGCCATGATTGGTGCGTGCACCTCGACCAAGCTTGTTTTGGATGTGAGATGTGAGACGTCGGCACCGTTTTATTTCATGCTAACCCGCCTCTTTTGTAGTTTCTTTTGTATCTGCCAGCCTTGTTTTCTGGCTGCAATGTTGAAAGTCTTGTTGACGCTCGGGGATAACCTTGGGGCACAAGGCGCCTGCATCTATTTCAGGCGCACACGCGTCTTACCTTGTTCCACTGTCGCATCCGTAGCCACCATGGAATCCAAGTCGATCGTGGTGTTGGACTTCTACATTTCTCCGCATTGAGCGATGGTGACGTCTTGGACCGGCTTCTCGCGCTGCGTGCGAGTGTTTTCAACCTTGCGCACGACGTCCATGCCGTCGACGACCTGGCCAAACACGACATGCTTGTTGTTCAAGAATGGCGTGGCCACGGTGGTGATGAAGAACTGGGAGCCATTGGTGTCGGCGCCAGAGTTCTATTGGACGTGGTCAGCTCTGCGCACATCATGTCCAAAAAGAATCGACCTACGGCCATGCTCAGAAGTCCGGGCGAGTCGTGCTTGAGCTGGAAATTCTCATCGGCAAAGGAGCGCGAGCCATAGATGCAGGTCGAGCCAGTGCCATCGCCATTGAGGAAATCACCACCTTGAATCATGAAGTCCTTGATCTAAATGATGGCGAGGTCAGCACGGAAAGGAGCGAGGGCCCATGTATGGCAAGAGGTACTTACGACGCGGTGGAACTTGGATCCTTTGTAACCCTGGGGCCTGCCAAGAGCGTTCTTGGTCTCGCCGGTACAGAACTGGCGAAAGTTTTCAGCGGTCCGCGGGACAAGGTCCTTGAACAGCTCCATCTTGATGCGGCCAAGTGGCTCGCCTGTGGAATTCCCAGTCAGCACAAGCGGCCGCAAATGGAGGAGGCCACGTGCGTGGACCAAGGCATGATTTGCAGCAGGGTGGAACAAGAGTTCAATCTGTACAGACGCAGACTTAGCCAATGGGCGGCAGCGCTAGATGGAATGCAGTTGGCGGCGATCAAGCGTCGAGGGTGGCTTTTGCAGGAGATCGGGGCGTGGCGAGGGAATAGAAAACAAAGAGGGCACAGCGATGGAGACAACGAGGCGACGCAAGCTTACATACCGCCGAGAGAGACGTCGAAGAAGACGATGGGGTTTTCCGAATTACGGACAGACGAAGCCATGTTATGTTGGAGAGGCGATGACGGGAGCTTCCAGGTGAGCGAGGTGACGACAAGACGTGGGGAGACGGAGGAGTAGCTTGGCGGCGGCCGGTCCCGGCGCGCAATGCCGCTGTCACTCTACTCTGTAGGTGAGGTGCTCGGCAGGGCCAGCACTGAGAACAGCTCTGGAAAGGAGGGAGGCCTGTCTGTGGGATCTCTCTTTTACTTCGTAACCCTCTCCCTCTCCCTCTCCCTCTCCCTCTCCCTCTCCTCGCCCTCTCACTCTCACTCTCACTCTCCTCTCACTCTCCTCTCACTCTCCGTCCCTCTCACCTGCACAACAGCCGGCGACGCGACCTTGCTGCGCCCTCGTCTTCCTTGCCGCCCGCCGCCCGTCAGCTGTCCTGCCGCAAAGCCGTCGCGCCGCTCCTGCCCGGCGCCCTAGCCTAGCCTAGCCTAGCCTAGCCGGTCCCCTGCTAGCCTCTATTCCTCCTCCGTCTGCATCGCTGCCCGCGCGCCCTCTACTCTCCACTGCTCTCACTGCACTGCAACTCACCTCTTTGTCACCGGCCCTCTGACGCCATCTGTCAAGTCCACTTCACTTCAATTCGTCCCTCGCGCCCGCGCCCAAAGCGCCTCGCTCATTCTACATGAATGCCATACTCCGTCTTTGCACTTGGTAGGATTCTTCACCAAGAAACACTCTGCGTCGCACTGCGCCCAAGCCCACCATGAGCAATTCAACGGGTAGCGGCGCCCCTTCGGCCACCTCAAACTCCAACAGTAACAACAATGGAGGCGGCGGCCCCACAAACTCTCCTCTACTCTTCTTCGTTGCCCTCGGCTTCGGAGTCGTCTTCACCAATCTATGGTCAGCCCCATCCCAACCGCCGCCTCATCCCGCCGCACTCTACTGATACTTTGCTCAGGATCATTGTCGGCGTCAAGTACTGCTTCCGCTACAACCAGCGCAGCCGCCGCGCTCGCCTCAATGGAGAAGCCGAAATCGATCTTGGCCAAATTCACCCACATCCGCGCCGTCGTCGTCGCGAAAAGAAGCTCATGACCATGGACGAGGTCAACGAGCGCTTCCCTCTGATCAAGTACAAGACGTGGCGCTCTGGACGCGAAAAGGACGGTCTCCCGGCTGCTGGAGGAATCTCCAGGCCCGGCAGCCGCGCTGCCAGCCTCAGAGACGCCGATGGCACCATTCACCACGAAACCATTGACGCCGAGAAACGGGATTCGCATCCACCCGACCAACCCGCGCCATCGACTGCCACTGCCCCGACTGACAACCACACTGAACACGCCCGGGACTTATCTTCCGAAGAAAAGGACCTCGAGTTGGAAAAGTGCAAGACGGTCGCTAGCACCGTGGAAAATAAACACCTCAACCCTGCTGGCTCCGAGGACGACGACGACGACGACGACGAAGACGACGAGGATCCCATCCGAACGGCCGCTCCTCCTGAGCTACTCTCCTCTCGCGGCGACACTTGCGCTATTTGCCTCGAGGACCTTGAAGATGAGGATGACGTTCGCGGTTTAAAGTGTGGCCACGCATTCCACGCCGGATGCGTCGATCCCTGGCTCACTAGCCGCCGGGCCTGCTGTCCATTGTGCAAGCATGACTACTTCGTGCCGAAGCCTCGTCCAGAGGCCGAAGCTGCTGCCGACCTCAATCCTCGCCGACACACTCCTGGGATTCGCTTGCCGCAGACACCAGCCTCCGTGTGGATCTCTGCCAGCCCCCGTCGACCACTGCGCACCGCACGTCTCATGGTTATTGGAGACCAGCGCAACGAGGGTCGCCGGAGCCCCCGCACTCCTCACACACCTGGCCCACCTGCGGCCCAGCAAGAGAATGCACAATCTCCTGGCCTTGGTGCCCGGTTGCGAGCTTTCAGTCCAGCCATGCCGTCGTTTAGCAGGCCATTCAGGAACGTCTGGCGTCGCTCAGAGAACCCGAACGAGGCGACGGCAGCCACGGCACCCACAGCGACTCCAAGCCAGTTGGAGGCAGGCGCTCGCTGATTTACCACGTGCACATCCTCCTTGCATCCAAAGACAATCTCATCTCGGTTCGACCGAACCCCTCTGCATTCCAGCTCTGGGCCTGGGACTCACAGTTCTTGGCCACGAAATTACTTGCATTGGGATGCTCAAAAGCATCAACTTATCCCTCGAATTTGGGGATTCTATGACTCTCATCTCTCCTTACCTCCTACCACGCGAAATTTCTAGGGATGCATCTTTTCCCGCGCCGGCTAAGCCCGGCGCCCACGGTTTTCAACAGGCGCGCTACGGCTTCGGTTTCTTAAATACTCTTTACATCTTTCTCCGGGTAGCGGATGGTTATGCGGTTAGTGGACGGCAGGATAAGGTTTCAGTAGGCTTTTTTTCAGTTGGGATTTTTTTTCCTTGTTTCATTATCGCCGTCAGATACCCCATCTTACTTGCTTTGCTCTCTGTATACCCAGTTGAACGTTGCTCCGGTCGCTTCCTTGCTGTATGCCACGATTGATCGACACTCAACGGACAACAACGTCAGCAACAAACCCCCCCATAGTGTCCAGCGTTTGCGCTTGCTAAGAACAACAACCCATAAGGAGAGCCGTGCGGAGTCAGCTTTGATGAGAGCAAAATTAGTCGGGACAGGTGGTACGCAGGGACGCGCGGTTTTTGTCTCTTGTTTGATTCTGTCCTCTCCTTTACTCTTCCAGCGCGCATGGTAGGTTCTCTGATTGTCTCGGACGATGATGCCTGTTGAGACCGTTTCCATGGTCTCGCTTTCTCCATCTTTCCTCGTCTCTCCTCCCTCTTGTTCGACTCCGAGTCTACCATTTTCCCCTTTTCTTTTCCTGGCCGGAAGCTTTTCGATGCACTAGCTCACTCGCGTAGTGGTCTTGCGTCGTCACGTTTGCTCCTGGCTCACGACCGCTTCCTTAGGGAACGCGGTTCAGTGTACGTTCAGATACGTATGTAGGTAGACTCGACTCGGCGGCGGCGTTCTTTTGGTCCGTTTAGGAACTGGCTCGGACACTCGACGGAACGCTGCTCAAAGCATAATGACTGTCCCTTTTTTCCATCCCTGTGTGTGCGTGTTGGTTGTTTGACCTGTGGATGAGCCCGTCGTTTGCTAGAAGGCTGTCCCAACTCACCACGACCCCTTTTTTCATCGCAAAATCTCCCTCCCTGTGGCAAGATACCGACTGCTAGCTGCTGCGCCGCACGTTGTCGCCTCGGTCAACGACGCGTGAGCCAGCCAGCCAGCCTCTCAAGTCCTTCCGATCGATCTAAATCCACTGGTCCACACACATGTCCAACCATCAACATAACCCCCCGTCCTCTCATGGTCATGGATCTATGCAACAATTCACGTGCAGTAGTAGCAGCATGTAGGTAGCAGCGCACTACCCACGAGCCTACTGGCGCAACTAGCGGCGCACGCGAGCCCAATGCACGCAAGCTAGCTGCATGGCTTACCTGTACTTGTAGCGTTCACGCGCTCTTGCTTTCCCTGCGCACGCCATCATCCTCCCCTCACGCCGCATGGCTCTGACTGCTTGCTCGCCGGCTGTATGAGCTAGCTAGTCGCTGAAAGCTCCAAGAATGGTTTAGCTTGTTTGCATTTGGTTTTTTTTTTTTCTTGTTTTTTTTTCCCTCTTCTCTGCCTGCTTAGTACGTCATGTCGCTCCAACAAGCATCCCATCTGGCTATCAACTGCACGGCACGCGGGATAGATGGATGGACAGAAGTTCGCAAGCATTGAGTCCGAAGAGAGAAACCACTGGCGCGCGCGCGAGAGAGAGAGAGAGAGAGAGAGAGAGGGAAAACAAAGGCAAAAGAGAAAGAGATGGCGAGGGCCCTTCCTGGATGGGGTTGCGGGGGGCGCCCGATGTCGGATGAGACGAGTTGGGATGGGGGTGAATGTGGGGAACACCCGCCCATGCGTCCAGTCTACTCCACCCACTCACTCCATCCTGATGCCTGCACGCACTCCGCTGCCAAGAGACGCGCTCTGAGAGAGTGAGAGAGAGAGAGGCTGCGGCGCTGTGGGGGACTGTGGGGTAAATAAACGACGACATGACATGACGCGACTTGCATGGGCAGTGGGGGGAAAAGGTGCATGGGATTTGGACGAGGGGAAAGAGGAGGAGGGAATAGAGATGGGTCGGTCGTATAGTAGCGAGCGAGCAAGACTTGGACTAGACCTACGCATGCAGCTCGCACCCATCTACACCCCCCCATCCAACGCTGCTAGGACAATGCCTACATAATAATGGCCGTGGCTGTGTCTGTCGGCAGCACGCTCACTCCGTCTACATTCGCATGGCATCCTGATGAAAAATAGTTGTGCTGACAAGTCGCGCGCAATGCAGACATGCATACTTGCGGACAAGTACGCCGTGCAGTGACCAAAGGCTCGGTTCGGTGTATATGCGTGTACCCTTTGTTTGACCTGCGATGTCTGCAGCGATTGAGGCGGCTGAAGCGGCTGTACCTGCGTGTTTGACGCAACGCCTCCGCAACTGTCGCCTGCACATACAGCAGGTGGTCCAAATCATGCTCAGCATTTCACTACCTAGCCGGGACAGCAAAGAGGCTGATGCTTTTTGTGAAAATGGAGCTGGATGCAAAGAAAGATTTTTGAAATGGTGGGGATACATATGTCGTGACGTCGTTAGGTATATAGCAAGACAGATATAGTAGTAAAAAAGAATAGTGATACTACGAATCAAAGTAGAAAGGGGTGGGGCATGTGCGCAGATTAGGTCGAGCTATGTAGCATGGGACAAAGAGAGTAGGAGGGGAACCGAAGTGGTAAGAAGCAGTCATCATCATCGGAAGAAGAAGGGGGGGGGGGGGGGGGGGGGGGGGGGGGGAATGGTAAGAAATAAAAGTGGTGTCGTCGTCCATTTGTGGCCAGAAAGAAAAAAGGTGAAGAATGGAAAGATGGTCTACCAGCGGAACCATCTACAGCTGTCCCTCTCGGTCACCTCAACGTCGAGCAATCCTCAACGCCAAACCTTCCATCCGCCACTTCCCCTCCTCTTGTCCTGCGTGGCGGCTGTTCCGGATGGCTCCTCCACCCCATCCGCGCCTCCATAATCCCTCGTCTGTGCCATGCTCGTCCTCGCGGCCCCGCCGCCAACACCACCACCACCACCACCATTTAGAACCCTTTCCGTTCCGCCAACTTCCTCGCCTGGAATGCCCCGATCTCCCAGCACAGCCCTGTCGCCTCTCCTCTCAACGACAAAGCCCCTCTCGCGACTGGCGCTTGGCCGACGGAGCCCCGCGCTCAGCGCCCGCAGCCCGCCCCTCAGCTCTTGCTTGACCTCGCCAAACGCATCCTTGAAGCCGCGCCCACGCCCGCTGCCAAGCCCGCCACGGTCATCCTCGGCGTCCCAACTGCGCATGCTCGCACTCGTGCTGCGCCGCGGAATGTTGGCATTGGGGTTGGCGTTGTGGTGCGTTTGCGGAAGCGAGTCGGACGATAGGTAGCGCCCCTCACGTGCTGGGTCGGCGCGCTGCAAGTTGCGATTTGTCCCATAAATGGGTCCTTGTCCGTATTCAATGTTTGGCTCTCCTGGCGCTGGAGCTGGGAGTTGTGTAGCAGGAGGGGATCTCGGACGGCGTGAGACGCCATTGGACGCATGCGTGTCGCGTTCGCGAAGGCCAAAGGTGCCATCACCACCGAGGTCGCGGGTCCGCGAGCGAGACCGAGAGCGCGAACGCGTGCGGCGATGAGAAGTATCCATGTGATGGTCAGAGGTCCGTGGCTCATCGCTCAGAGGACTGGCGTCGCGACTGTCAATGTAAGAGTCTCGCTCGCCTCTGCCCGAACCTTTCCGGCCGCCTTGCCCTCCGAAACTGCCAAAGAAGCCCTTGAACCCAGCTCCAGCGGGTCTCTTCTTCATCAGCTCATCGACGCTTTCTTTGACAGGGCCATGGTACTCAAGCGCAGGAATGAGGAGGCGGTACGGAGCAGTTATGCCTGCAGGGTCGTGCTGCGAGACCTCGAGGTTGAGCACGACGTCGAGGCCATGCTCGAGGTTGATGGCGCCAGCCACATTATCTGGGTCGTCCGAGTCATACCCAGCATCAGGGTCAAAGGGGCCTCCTTTGCGAGCGGCTTTGATGCTGAGACCAGTGGGGCGGCGATGGAAGGGATTCGGACGGGGAGGGTCGGCAGCTGGGCGGTTCAGCTGTGGTTGGCTGCCGGTTGCCATGGCAGTTGGAAGCGTCATTTGGTTAAAATTGCCGGTGCGCGAGTTGGCAGTGCCGTCAAAACTAACAGACCTTTGCCGGCGGCTGTCGTTGTAAAAGGATGGCGGTGGTCCGCGTCCCGAAATTCGCCGGATGATGTTGCTCGGCTTAAAGTCGTTTCGAGTCATTGATCCTGTACGACGGACATGGGCCTCCTCAGCAAAGGAGCCATCTAATGAGCGGGCGCGCTGGCTGGGGGTTGGAGGCGGCGTTGTTCCGGGCCTGTACTCGCGGAGAGAGCACCAGTTTCGCCGGGGCAGCAGGTGATGATTGTTGCGTGGCTTGCCATCCACATCGTGGGTGAACATGGGAATCATGTCTTCGTCAGTGTCTTCGTCGAGATGGTGGATCTTGTTGCGCTTGTTGAGGATGTCTCCCATGAGTTCGGGTGGCGGCGTGTTGACAATGGCTGAAGAGATGATGTTTGGCATATAGCGATGGTCTCTGTCTTTAGGAATGTGCAGCCTCTTTTTGCTGTAAAATTGGCCCACGGCAGCCAGATGGACGTCGCCGCCAAGTATTGTGACCCGGACAGACTTGTCGGCAGCAAGCTCTTGCAATTCTTGAATAAACCAGTTGCGCTCCGCCTTGTGGTGCTTGGCTGTCCAATGGTCGTCGAGGTCGTCCAGAATCTCGACACCGCCGTCAAACTTGTTGACGAAACCTCCGAGCATTCCAGTGCGACCAAGGGCCTTGATAGGATCCATGACTCTGGAAGTGAGGAGGTTTTCCAAAAAGTTCAATCGAGGATACGCAATTGGCTGATGAGTTAGCAGTGGGAATTCAAATTGGATCGTTTGGTACTCACCACTCCAAGCAGGACAATCAGGTGCTTCGTTTCGCCCTTGCGAATCTCTCTGCGACATCGCTCAAAGATCTTGTAGTACGAATCCTCGCTGAGGACTTCGTCCCGCATCCTCTCCGTCCGGCAATCGAGCCCTAGGAAAGCAACGTTTTTGCCGAGAAACATGAAGATGTTTCGGCTCAACTGATTAATGTATGGGCCCGGTGCCGCTCCGAGTAGCCAAGATTCTTCTTGCCTCTCGGTCTCATCTGGCACGCTTTGGTGTTGGAAGAGCATGTAGTACTTGAAAGCAACAGCCCCAAGCCCGCAAAAAACTGGGTTCTTCATAAAGTGATGAGGGTAGGAACCAAAGCCGTCGATGATGTCGTGATCATCCCACATGTTGACCATTGGGATCTGGCTGGCCGCCATTCCAAACAGTCCTTGAGAAAACCACATGGCATAGCGGTCGAGGTAGAATTGCTCGAGCTCATCCTGCATTTCCGGCGTAAATTGAGCCGCGTGCTTGGTCATGGCATTCTTGGTTGCCAGCCACTCTTTGAAATACGTCGTCGCCTGCGTCGACTTGTCATTATAGATTTGGTCGCCACCTCCGATCATGACATGAAATGGCCGAGTCTGGTGGTTGTTGAGCACATCGCGCCACATGGGGTCCGGTCCGCAGAATTGGTTCGGGTCAACGCTCAAAGAGAAGCCGTTGCAGCTGTGAAACATGATGTTCATAGTTTCACCCCTGGCAGGCACCCAAAAACCAATGGCAGGTCCACGGTTGATTCGGTATGCCAGGCGCGACTGCACCTTGCCGAGCTCAACCTCAATGTTGAAACGCCAGAAGGTGACGCCTCGTTCAGCATGAAGTCGTGCCGCCTTGACCTCGCGGAACTTGCCTGCTTTTTCGCCATCTTTTCGACTGATCCGAGATCTGTTGTTTGATGCGCTGCGGGACAATTCAAACAGGCCGGTGTCGTCTTCGCGGGTTGATAGATCGATTCCTTCTTCAAGGTCCTCGACTGGTCGGACGTACAGGGTCTTGCCCGTACGACTGACCTTGGCTTCCCCAGCCAGGGGGTCCACGTACTCGGATGCAAGCTTTTGGCCGTTACTCTCGTCGAGTTCGGCCGGGGGAGGAGGCAAAAGAAATTTTGATTGAACGAAAAGACGCAAAACAGGTGGGGTATCGTAATTGGAATATCTGTCAATGGTTACAATCATCACACTGCCGCGCCAGAACCAGCGGTCGTTGCGGCCCATGCGAGACTCTCTTTTCATGCCGGTATACCGCAAGAGCGGGCCGCACTTCATGTAGAGAGTAGGGTTGAAGCGTGTTTGGCCGGTCTGGTCATCGTACGAGCCGTTGAGGCCGTCATATTGCGCTGAAGCAATGCCAGTTTGACTGGTTCTGCGACGATGAGAGCCGGTGCGCTCCCACCAAGCTTGGGCAAGATCAGTCTCGGAGTCACCGTCAACATTGAGGTCGTCGGCTGTCAATATCGCCTTGTCTGCCGTCTTCCAGTCATCCAGTCCCTTGAAGGGCGCATATCGGCGCTCTTCAGAGTGGTGTCGATGGAATAGCCCGGAAAGGTGGCGATGGCCTTGCTCTTCTCTGTCTGCTGCTACCGCCGCCGGGTCTTCTTGGTTGAAGCCCACCTTGTCCTGCGCGCGGCGCGCGCCCGCGGTCTGGGGCGGCACTTCATATCTGGGGCCTTCGGAGACTGGCTTGCGGACCACCTCTCTTGGCACCGGATCAGACTCATGGTAAGTCTCGGCAGCTCGAGCACCTTGAGAATGGCCCATGCGATCACTTGACAACTGTCTGTATGCATCTGGTGCTTTGCCATTGTCCCGGTTTGCAAGAGGTTTATGGTACTCCTGGGGCACATTGCGCTTCTGCAACTTGCGGCTGTTGCTCCGACCCACACTACCGTTTCGTCCAATGGCAGGCTGGGGTTCTTGACGATGCTCGTTGGGACCATCAATCCCCGCAAGCGCAATGCCAGCGCTAGTAGCCACGGCGGTAGGTCCACTCGAGTGTGGAGTATTTGCGTCGGGCTCGCGAAATTTCACGGAACGTCCAGGGCCATTTGCGGGTACGGCAGCTCGTTTACCACGATTCTCTGTACTGTACGCTTCCTGTTTACGTTGGGCCCCTCTAGAAGAAGGCTGGATAATGTGTTGGTCCTGGCCGACAGGCTTGCGACGTATGGTGCCTTCATCGGTGTCCTTTTGGGGTCGGTTGGATGCCGATGGCACAGGCTCCGGCATGGGAACATTTCGTCTATCACTAGGCACTCGTTCGACAGCTGGCTCAGGTGCAGCGGCACTGGAAAAATGGCGAGTCCTTGTTCTGGAGTACTCATGCTGTTCCGAAGCACGCCTTGCGGCAAGTCTGTCTTCGGCCCTCGCTTCAGCATCGGCTACGCGTGCCCTGCGCTCCTCCTTGCTGATATTGTCTAGCGCGCCTTCAAGCTTTTGGAGAGGTGAGCGATGCGAGACGGAGCCTCGTCCGCGTCGCACGGGAGCGGTGGCAGAAGAATCATTGCGACGGTCTGGGGCAGGTGGAGCGACGTTGGGGCTTGTCGGAGCTTGGTCGAGCTGGCGCATCGGCTCGACTTGGGTGTAGACGTGGGCCTGAGGTCGGGCCCGCGTGGACCCTTCGGTTCGCATTGCCGGAGCTGGTTGGTAGCGCTTATGGCTCTGCGATCCCGCGGGAGCCGCGAAGCTGCCCGTGTAGACGTCGTCATAACGCAATGTCTCTGGGGGTGTCGCATAGCTTGTAGACTGCCCGTTTGTTGAACGCGGGTGAGATGCGCTGCCCCGACGCTTACTGGGTCTCCGAGCTGAACCGTTTGGGGCCGGCGCGTTGTAATGCTGATCGTTGATCAATTCTTCCGGGGGACGAGCGTAGGTTTGAGTGGGCTGCTGTGGATATCGGCGGTACGAGGCCGGCTGCTGGAGATTTTGAGCCTGGTAAGCCTGAGGGGGTGGTGGTTGGGGGCCTCTTGTGTATGGGGCGCTTTCGAGGCGGGCCTCCATGGTGACGGACTTGATGCAGAGGTTAGAATAGCATATTGTGGGAGTCGGGTGAGAGTGGAGCGTTAGGTTGCAGTAGCAGCAATGCGAGGGTGCGGAGAAGGCGGAGGAGTGGAGGGCTCAAGGCTGCGCCCAAGATGGCGCGGGAGGTGGGCAGTAATCAATGGATACAGATATTGGGCAAAAGGGCGACCATGACGATGCAGACGTGAGATGGACGGAAGACGAGCGAGCTGAGCGGTGACATGAGTGTGCGAGCAGGCAGGGAAGCTGCAGCAGCAGGTGGTGATGTGGCTGGCATATACCGGCCAGCCACAGTCGAGGCGCCATGAAGCTGCATGTGTGGTAAACGGGCAGGTCCAGTGGTGGTTGAATACATGGTCCGCTCCGTTTTAGGGCCTCAATGGCCAAAAGACCAGCGGGCCAACGTAGGGCCGCGCGCTGCTTGTGCTTCTTGTCCCCTTCCTTGGCTCGCCGTCCCTTTCACTCCCCTTGCCTAGCCTTGCCTTATCTGACGACGACGACCGCTCATCATGTCGCCGACACCTGTTCTCACCACTGTCGCTCCTTGACCTTGACCTTGACCTTGTCCTTGTCCTTGTCCTCTACTGCCACCCTTCCCATCCATCCGATCCTCCTCCAGGTCTCAGGGTCCGCTCTGCTCTGCTCACCATTCCCTCACACTACCGCTTCACTGTACGCGCTTGGCCCGCCTACGACACTAGCTCGACAACGGCCGCTAACTTGTCCCCCACCCTTTCTCCAGAGTCGCTCCTCCGCCGACCTGCGCTTCCTCCCTCACCCTCCCTCTTCGACCACGGCCTCTTTGCGCGTCGCTATGCGGCGCTCCCTCCTTTACACGCTGCTGGCGGCGGCCTCGGCATTTTGCGCTCAAGACCTCCCTCCGCGCGATTACAACACCCACGACTTTTATGCCCTCGAACTGCACCCCGATTCCTCGCCGGCCCATGTCGCGCAACATCTCGGCCTAGAATACGACGGTCCGCTCGGCGACATCGACCGCCACCACCTGTTTCGCACCACAAAGCACAACCATGACATTGTTGGCGACGCCGTTACCGAACTCAAGAGACGTAGACGGAAGAGGGATCTCCCCTTTGAGCCAAGTCCTCTTGACCACGTCATATACCACCAAAAGCAAAAGGCGGCAAAACGTCTGGTCAAGAGAGGTCCGATCCCGGATCCTGTGCGCGTCGACACTTCTGACTCGTGGTCCGGGGCTGTCGCTATGCCCTCAACAACCGAGGCTGCCGCACTATTTCACTCAAACCTGGTCGAGTCTCTCGAAATACAAGACCCCATTTTCAAGGAACAGTGGCATCTGTTCAACGGCAAGCAGCTCGGCAACGACTTGAATGTCACTGGGCTGTGGCTGGAAGGCATTACTGGCGCAAACTCGACCGTGTGTATTGTAGACGATGGTCTGGACATGGACAGCAACGACCTCAAGGACAACTACTTTCAAGCCGGATCTTATGATTTCAACGACCACGTCAAGGACCCAAAGCCCCGACTTTCTGACGATAGACATGGAACGAGATGTGCCGGCGAGGTTGCAGCTGTCAGGAATAATGTCTGTGGAGTCGGCGTGGCCTATGATGCCAAGGTCGCCGGTGTTCGCATCTTGTCTGGAGGCATCACCGACGCCGACGAGGCGCTTGCCATGAATTACGCCATGAACGAAAACTACATTTACTCGTGCTCGTGGGGTCCGCCGGACGACGGTGCCTCCATGGACGCCCCCGGAATTCTGATCAAAAAGGCCATTGTCAATGGGGTCCAAAACGGCCGCCACGGTAAAGGTTCCATTTACGTCTTCGCGGCAGGTAACGGCGCCGCCAACGACGACAACTGCAACTTTGACGGGTACACGAACAGCATTTACAGCGTCACGGTTGGGGCCATCACCAAGCACAACCAGCACCCCTATTACTCGGAGCAGTGCTCGGCTCAGCTGGTCGTCACGTACAGTAGCGGCCCGACTGACGGGATCCACACCACCGACGTAGGCACCGACAAGTGCAGCAGCGCCCACGGAGGCACTTCTGCCGCTGGCCCGCTCGCCGCCGCCGTCTACGCTCTCGTACTCTCAGTTCGGCCTGACCTGACCTGGCGCGACGTTCAGTGGCTCACCATTGAGACTGCCGTGACCGAAGGGCTCGTCGGCGAATGGCAGGACACGCCTTACGGCAAATACAGCCACCAATTCGGCTATGGCAAGATGGATGCCTATTCCATCGTCCATGCCGCCGAGAAATGGGAGCTTCGCAAGCCCCAGGCATGGTACTTTTCGCCCTGGATGCACGTCAAGCATGAGGTTCCCCAAGGTCAAGCGGGCCTAGCCAGCACTTTCGAAGTCAGCAAAGACATGCTCAAAAAAGTCAATCTCGAGACCATCGAGCATGTCACAGTCACCATGAACGTCGAGCACACGCGCCGTGGCGACCTTGGCGTCGAGCTCCGCAGCCCCAGCGGCGTCGTCAGCCACCTCTCGACGCCGCGGCGCCACGACGACTACAATGAAGGCTACGTGGATTGGACCTTCATGTCTGTTGCGCATTGGGGCGAGCATGGCATTGGTAACTGGACCGTCATCGTCAAGGACACCAACGTCAACGAGCACAAGGGCACTTTTACGGACTGGAGACTTCGCCTGTACGGCGAGTGCATAGACGCCAAAAGCCAGGGCCTTATCCCCATGCCCGACGAGCACGAAGACGACGACCACGATGTCATCGTCACGCCTCCACAGACCACCATCCTCCCCGTCCCTACGGCCACGGCCACCGCCTCGGTTCCCCCAACCGACTCGCCCGACCGCCCGACCAAACCCAAGCCCACAGGCACCACGACCGCGCCCTTGCTCTCGACTGCCACAGCTGGCTTCGAGACTCCTGCCGAAGGAGCAGAGGATTCCACTTCGGACGCATTCCTCCCTTCGCCGTTCCCAACGTTTGGCGTCTCCAAGCGCACGCAAATCTGGATCTACGGATCTCTTGCGCTCATCGCCCTCTTCTGCGCTTCGCTGGCCGGCTACTTTTGGTGGGCGCGTCGCAAGCGTCTGCGCAACAACCCGCGCTCCGAGTACGAATTCGAGCTCGTTGGCGACGAGGACGACGACGGCGACGGGGCCAACGGCGCGGGCGCAGGTCGCAAAGGCAAGCGTCGCGCTGGCGAGCTGTACGATGCGTTTGCGGGCGAGAGCGACGAGGACCTGTTTAGTGAGAGCGACGACGGCTACCGGGATCGCGACGATGATGATGAATTTGACGAAAAGGCTGGCATGATGGGCCGCAGTGGCAGCGGTAGCGGCAGCGGTAGTGGGTCTAGCGACGAGGGCCGCAAGAGGTTGAAGTAGTTGTTGACTGTTTTGAATCGAGCTAGCTGCACGCATGGTGGGCGGTGTTTGGATAGAGATGGCTTTTTTTTTCACTCGCGTCACGTCTGTGTGTCTTGTACAGTTGCATTTTTCTTGTTTCTTTTAATTTTCCTTCCTCTTTCGCTCTTCTCCTTCATCTCCCGTCCTCTGTGGCAAACGAAAAGAGCGAGGGACGGACGCGACTATCATCTTCGTTTGGCATGTCTTGTATTACCACCGGTTCGGCAGCGCGGGTCAGCTAGGCTACATATGTGGATTGGTGCATCATGGTTGGCTGCCATGGACGGATGGAAGAATAAGGGATCGAGATAGTAAGGCGCATGACCCATTAGAGGCAAGCCGCAGTCGCATAGAGCGAGCGAGCGAGCGAGCGAGCCTGCTGTCAGTTACGCACAGGTGTGTGGACTGGGTTGACATGGATGCGTGATGGATGGATGCATTTGATGGGCAGAACAGTGGGGTATAAAAGAATCGATTGCACTGTACACTTGTCCACGTCGCTTTTCCTGTGATCTTGCTGTGATTTATCCTTGGATTGCCACAGTCGGGCTGGTTCCGTATGTGCAACCATTCATGCGTAGGGTTTGTTTGTTGTTTGTCTCATGGGAGAACACGAAGTCTCGCCATTGTAGGCAGCCGGTCTTCTACGGAGCGCCTTCACCTTTCCCAAAAACACCATCAACAATCCCCCGGAAAGCTCAACGCCCAGCCACATGCTGCCTGCCATTAAGCAACAAAGAAAGTCGACGGGTATTTTTGGTCGCTTCCAAAGCACAGGCGAGATCTGGTGCAGGAGAA
This sequence comes from Phyllosticta citrichinensis, assembly GCA_038380885.1. Taxonomy (NCBI): domain Eukaryota; kingdom Fungi; phylum Ascomycota; class Dothideomycetes; order Botryosphaeriales; family Phyllostictaceae; genus Phyllosticta; species Phyllosticta citrichinensis. The sequence continues at coordinate 1,706,552 of JBBWUH010000006.1, forward strand.
CAAGCGCCGCCAGCCCGCCCCCAACACCCACCAAACCGAGCCGAGGACAAAAGAAAAGAAAAAAAATCCAAAACCGCCCAAGACATCAACCAATCCATGCGAACACCTGCCACGACCCTCAAAACAGCAAAAAGAACAATCAATAACTCTTGCGCGACACCTGAGAGATTCGAACTCTCGCTCCCGAAGGAACTGGCTTGGATACGATCAGATGAGATAGTAGCAGGCCAGCGCGTTAACCACTCCGCCAAAGTGCCGATAGGACACCTCCGTCGCTCAGAACTTGGAGTGCTGCCGGTTGTTGAAGTTGGAGCGAATTGCAACCAATATATAGACATATTGCAACGACGGTTTTGAAGTGAGCAAGTGCTCCCAGGTCGCACAACAGTGCGCCGAAACCTGGCATTCGCGCGGGGACCACATAATCGAGTAATCCAGCAGTCACGGCTGTACTGTCAGCGCCCTTAGCGTACCAAAATCCCCTTGGTTCCGCAGTGTGCTGGTGAAGTGACGAGGCGAGGAGGCGGTCCGGTCGGGCCCCCGGCCTGGCAGCGGGTGTGGCGGCCCACTGACGCGGCACAGACACCTCCCTCCCTGCAAGGCTAGGTTGGCCTGTCGACTGGTGCGACACCGCGTCGACCGCCCGCCATCTCACGCTGCGTTTTTCTGACTGCGCGCTGCAGACTGATGTGCTGTGATTTTCTTGGTTGAGAGCTGGCGTCGAAGTGGCAGAGCGGTGAATGAAACATGACTCGAGCTGGATTCGAGCTGGATGATTTATTTTGCGTTTGTTTTTGGTTGTCCGCGATTTTCTGCAAGAGTTTGTCAAGGAATTTGCGAATCGACCTCCACCCCCTAGAAGACAGCTAGAGCAATTATTCTGGTAATCACCAACTACCCAGAGTTATTTTACGCTCGCTCAATTCAGTATGTGGTGCTCTCAAACCAAAAACACTCCATGTGCTGGCCCGGGGCAATATTTCGACTCGGGGAGAGCGTGGTGAAAAAGGGGAACATGAATCGAATTTCAAATGAAGAATTTGATATTAAGTTTCCTGAGAGCATTTTCGAAAGGTCAAATGATTGATCGGATGAAGGATGTTCTGCGAGCAGCCGAAGTGCGATAGAGAAAGGCGATGATGTAAATAAAGAGCATTCGAGCGTTATTCCCCCCCGCCCCTGGAATTGGACATGAGGGGGTCTCAAATACTGAAACAGATTTTTTGAAGACTTCGTGATCCTAAAGGTGGAATGGGAATCGTTCGCAGCAGTTGCAAACACAGAATTCGATTGAGTCGTTCTACGTTCCTCTAGAACACTGTGCAAGATGCGGAAAAGGCACTGAACGAGGCGTGAAGAAGTCTTTTCATTCCACCGATAGTGATAGCACATTCTGTATGAGACTGGGAACAAACCAAGAAGGTAAGGAAATGTGCCATTTTGATCAAGCTCAACTTCTAATCGCCAAGTTTCTGAGCACCTGTCCGCTTTGGTTGCTGGACCACAGTTAGCATATCCTCAGGAGGCGTCACTGATTGACTGATTTACCCCATAGGAGCTCCATCATCGTCGTCGACCTCATCCATATCCTCATATTTGGCTTCGTAGTCATTGTGGTCGTCGAAGACTTCATTCCACTCCTCATCGACGTCCACAGTCTCCTCCTTTTCAATGTTGTCTTTCTCGGTGTTATGATTTTCAGAGACGCCATTGTTGCGAAACGGACTTGGGAGCGAAAAGCATTCCTTCTTTTACCAAGAGGGGTCCTAGAAATTGTAGCAGCGGCGGCGAGGGTAGCCAACGAAGTTGCGGCCGCCCTGTGAGTTCATGAGAAATGGAACTGCGACAGGGCTGGGGAAACGGATTCGAAGATGGAATTCCAAAGGATGACAAGGCGGAATTTGGTACCAACATCAGCTCCCCACGTTCCCTCTCGCATCGCCCTGCCTGCTTGTTGTCGTAGCGATGCTGCTTGGGCCTTTCCATGATCAGTCAGCTACGGACGCTCCTCCAATGAGGGTAGGAGCTAACCTCACCACATCTCTGGATTGTTTGGATACCTCTCTCTTGCCCGTCGAAGTCTAATTCTGTAGTCCCTCCTCTTTTTCAGCTCGCTCCTTGATCTTGATGACCGCGCGGGCCGTTTCATTTCGGTATGAATTGATAGAATTTAGAAATATGGGGGAGTGGGCGAGATGGGGCAGCTCAGTCTACTCCACGCAGTGGAACAGCAGGGGCTCCGAGAGTCAGTTCCTCGCTCAGACAAAGAGATAGTCGTCCAAGTAGGAAGGCTCCTCCTGACTCCCCAGAAAGACTTCCCAGGCAAAGCCACATGTAGTTAACGACATCCAACTTCGTCCTGCCATCCAACCCAAAGAGCTTCAAAACACATCTCATCCCCATCTTCATCCCACTCAGAGCATATCTATCTGCTGCCACAATGCGTAATCCAGTACGTCTTCCACACCTGACTGAATGACCGTATATTCACAACCTCCCTGAGTGCTTCGCAGTGTTTCGAAAACGCGGAACGAGATCGTACGATTGCAGAAGAGATACACGCACAGCACCAGCGGTACGAACAGAGACGGCAGATTCGGGAAGAGCGACGTCGTCAGCAATATGAAAATGAACAACTGCGACAAGTGTCTCACAAGCGATGTTGGTGATTCGTCTCTTCCAGCTCGAGACCTTGCTAAGAATCTCCTTGCAGCTTCGGATCCTTTCTCGCACGATGACCGCAGCGCAAAAGCTCCCGAAGCCTCGAAGCACGAGTCTGAACAAGATGTTCCTATGGAAGAGACACAGAGTGGTGACGAAAGATCGTCGACTACGATCAAGATGGAGGACGTCGACGAATCCAGCGACGTGGGGGCCGGTATCCCGATGCACCAGGACAGCCCAAAGCCAAAGATCAAGATGGAGGAGGAGGACGAACCCCTCAACTTGGAGAATATCCCGATGTTCGATGGAGACGGCGATGCCACGGTCTCTCGCACAGAATTCAATCAGCTCAAGGATCAGCTTGAAAGACTCGATGCCAAGGTTCAAATGCTTACGGATCATATTCGCTCCATCTGAGCAGACATGAATCCACTTGCCGAAAGTCCTCAGAACGAACGTTTAACAGACTGGGTCGACAGTAGCAGCATGCTTGCTGCAGGGGGGTCCGCATTCATATGTCAAGGGCAATGAGAACAAATGTATTTCTTCTCCTCAGGGGCCTTTTATGCAGGCGTGATGTATGATTGGTGACAAAGATGAGCTCCAGGAGAATGTAGACGCACGGTGGTTTCTCTTTCTAGCGGACCTCAGCATTGCCTGCCGCCATCTCTTCCTCTACAACGAGCAAATGGGTTCCCTGAACTCACTTCGTCAGACGCACGAGACTTCTCATCTGACCTGTGCTTGCTGCAGAACTGTACTGAGCTCTGCTCGCAACTCCTAGACCCACTCTCTTGCTCTGCCCTCTTCTCCTTGCAAGACTTCTACTCTCCCCCTACCCAAACCTGCTGCGCTTCTCTCAGTACCGCCCGCGCTGATCGATTCTACACCGGAACCACCATCGACGCCGACGACCTTGATCCTACGCTTCAACTCCTCGCGCGCCTTGCCCCTCTTGCGCTCCCGCTGCATCTCAACCGCCTTGCGCATCAGCGAGAGGCCAGGACCGACGAGCGAGCGCCGAGGCGTGTCATCTGGCACCGCCGAGACGGGCGTCACGGGTAACGATGCCGACGTCGTAGCGGCGGAGGAGGAAGATGACGCCGAGTGCAAAGGCGGCAGCGGCGCAGAGCGCGGCGAGAAGGCGGGCAAAGCCGAGGAGCTCGGGGAGAACATGCGCGGTTGCGGGTTATAGTCATGCGAAGGCGGTGGTGGAGGGGGCGGCGGACCGAGATTGTGATGTGGACGTAAAGACAGCGCTGCTGCCGCGCTCTTCGATTTCGTCTTCAGGCGAGGCTTCAACGACGAAGACGTGTGCACCGCTGTCGCCGACTTGGACGGCTCGGCACGCGTCATCGGTCGTGGGTATCCGACTGATGGGCTTGGAGTGCGTGCAACAGTGGCCGGTGCCGTCAAAGGCGGCGAGGGGGTGGGGCTTGGTTCAGACGTTGTGAGAGCGAGTCCAGGGGCAAAAAATTGCGTGTGGGTGAGGCCGTGCTGGAGCGGCGAGGGCGCGTGAGGCGCATTTCCCGCCGACGGAGCAAGACGGGGGCTTTTGGATGCCGAGGAGCCGGTTGTGGGAGCAGGCGAAAGGAATGGTGGAGGCGAGGCGGCCGATGAGGAGGAAGAATGCGAAAAGTGCGATTTCAGGGGCAGCGGTGCGGGCGGCCGCGCCAGCGGCTGCTGTGGGTTGAGTCCTGATCTTTGGAGCGCATTTGGACCTTGTGGCCCAAGGCGCCTTTGAGCAAGAGTCGTGCTTTTGACTGTAGCAAAAGCCGATGGCGTTGATGGACGACCGGTGGCGGACCTGGGCGTTCCAGGGACAGGTGATACTGGAGGGAGACGCCGGCGACTTTCGGCTGAGGGCCTTGGAGAGGATTCCGTGGATAGTGTGGTAGGTAGAGTTAGAGGAAGCGGAGGCGTGTACGGCTTGGACTTGTCATTCTCCTTGTCCTTTTTGCTCTTCTTGCTCTTCTTGGACTTCTTGGTTTCTGCAGGCTGAATTATGGAGCGTGGCCGAGAATTGTACATGCCCGAATATCTCTTGGTAGCAGGGTTAACGCGACTGCGAGGACGCTGCCTGTTGTATCTGGCTGGATTTGAAGGTCCACCCTTCACCGGTGCCGTCTCGTTGACGCTAAAGGAGGTGGTCTCAGCCGGCGCAGAGATGGGGATATCACCGCTAGTGGCGCTAGTCTCGCTTGCCTTCCGGTTATGCTGGGATGGCAATATCATCTGGAGAGTTCCGGTGGCCAGAGCTGGAAGCTTTTCTCGCATGCTCGCTCTGCGTCGTGTTGGAGATGGGGACCGCGGTTTTGGTTCTGGTTCCTGGTCCGCTCCTTCAGACTCGTTCAAAGCCCTTGCCAAGCTGATCGTCTCTATGTCGCGTGGACTCTCCACCGGGCTCTTTTGGAGTCTCAGAGGTTGCGGAGCCATGTTGGCGTCGTCGGGGGAGATAGGCTGGCAGTCCAATGGGGCCGGTTTATCATCATCCTCAAACACATCTGGAGTGGGAGCCGCGAGTTCACGATACTGCTCTGCCAAAGCCTTGTGGTAGTCATGAGAGATTCGATCCTGCGTCACTCGCCTGGTCGTCTCTTCAAATTCTTCCCAATCGTCGTCGGCGCCGGGAGCTGCGGATCGTGGAACAAGTTTCTTTGGTGACGTGATGCGGATGGAGAACTGGTGGGCCAAGCCTCTGTCTCCAGGCGAGCCATCTCGAGTTACTTTGCGGCCCCTTGGCGTTGAATCTGGGGTTTGCAAGCCGTGATTTGGAATGGAGTGGCCATGGCGGTCAGGAGTTCCGTACACAGAGCTTGGAGTAACGGGTTGGGCCTCCTTTGTATTTGCAGAAGGCGACGGGGATGGAGGAGTTGGGAATTTCCCCAAAAGAGAAGTTTCTCTGACCTTGTCTGGCACGCTCAAGGGCACTGGTGGAAGGGGTGCTCTTGGTGGTGACTCTGACGCTGGCCTCGGAGAGAATTCCACAATAGTCTCGTACTCGAACGGATGGCGATTCGAAGGTTCCGGGCTTGGAAGCGGCGAAGTATCTGGTAAGAGAGGGTCAAATGCCCTTGGCTCCAGAAAAAGCTTCCCAGGTCCATTGCCTCGATCTGTATCAGCTCGGTCTCGCGAGGGCGGAACATAAGTTTCAGGCTGGAGAATAAAGCCATCTGGGGACTGCAACTCTGATTCTGTATTGAATTGAGCGTCGTCGTAATCCCATGTTGAAGGTCTTGTCCACGAGGATTCTCCAGAGGTGCTGCTATGTGGATTGGGAGTCGAGATTGAGCCTGGGGATGATGTTTCTGGAAGCCGAAAATCAGGTTGGCCTGGTTGTTTAGGTGAAGGGTGCTGTGGTGGTGAATGTGGTGGCGGAGCAGTCTTTACAAAATCTCCAAATGAAGGAATCTGCTTGTCTGCGCCGTCGAAAGACTGTGAAGCCGGCGCATACAGAGACCTCGCAACTGGGTGGTTGTAAGGCATCATTCACGACTTCTTCACATGGAAGAGGAGTAGACTAGGAAACCTTCGCATCATGAAGGCGAGTGTCGCAAACACATTTGACCGTCTTCATCCAAAACAAAGACCCTGAAAGTCCACGTGCGGAATGTCACAAGCATTCCGGATCAAGCGCTTGGCAAGGTGAGGACAAAGGGGGCAGACGTAAGATGACGCGATTGGGACTCGACTGGGGCTTACGGATATTTTCTCATGACGCAGGATGCATCGTTTGTTTGTGACCATGATTAACATGTCATTTGGTGAAAGCAGAGGCGGTGCGAACAGAACAAGGCAGACGTGGTGGGTGTTGGTGGCTGCCGCAGTCCAGTGAATGCCTTGATATTATGCTGCAACACAAAGAAAGTAGAATTTGCACTGCCTGCGGCACTTTGAGCAGGTGAAAATACTTGTAAATCAGCTTAGCGTGGCAACGAGCCATCCAATCCTGAGGGAATCTCGGTCGAGGGCAGGCCGAGCGTGCCGTGCCTCGTCAGCTATGTCCGGTTGGCCAGCCGAGCGAGCGTACGTGGATATCAGAGAATTCATCATCGAGCCGAAGAGAGGCACAGCGGATGCGGGGTCGGGTTGTGAGAGTGTTGCTCACAAGAGGTGCGGAGAGATTTCGTCGGTGTTGGGTCGAGGAAGCGGGTGGGCGGCCAGGCGTGTTAGTCATCGTGGCGCTAAGCCTTAAGCGAATCGGAACCTGAGCCGCCACTCCCAACCTCCCAACCACATCTGGCAGCCTTCACTCCATCAACGCTAAAACCGCTGCCTTCATGTCGTTTTGCGCACATTTCGACGCCAGTCGCCAGCTCATGCAACTACCTCCCACCGAACGGTCCCGCCCAGGGCCTGTAGGTGCGGATAACGGCTTCCCGTGCAGATCTGGCACGGCTTGGGCCAGCATGAGTCCCCCTGAATGCAGATGCAGACCCTGAAGAGAGCGGTATACAACGTTTTCAATTTCCTGGCCCAGTGACCGCGCCATGCTGTGCAGTCGCAATTTGGTGCAGTGGGCCCGCTGTCTGGGGCGAATAGGATTCCAATGGCAGCCATGTTCTGTTCCGTTTGAATCTAGTCTCAGATCCGCCGGAGCCATGAGGGGTCCCGGAGAAGAAAAAGTCCAACACCAAGAATCGGATTTCGACAGCTTGAGAGAGACGCGCAGCTCATTCGTTTGCCAACGTTGCCGTTACTCTTGTCATATCTGGGCCGTTGGCCTTGTCCAATTGGCGTCATATGTCAACAGAATTGCCGGTCATCGCCCAGCAACAACTCGTACTAGTCTCACTGCATGGTCAAAGTATAAGCTCAACCGCTTGGACCAGTCTGTTCTATTCTGTCGCCGATGGTCTAGCCTGCAGTCCATTCCTCTGTCCCCCGTCTTTAGGTTCAACTGGAGGTATCAGGGCAAACTTAGCACATTCTTCTGTACTTAACTGAGAAGCCCTCTACACTGTACAGCGTCACAAGTCAACCAACATGTCGCCTCAGCCCAACATGCCGTACCCATCACACCATGTGGTGGAGGAGAGCCCGCAGTTCTTGTCCCCGTCCACTCATGATTCCTTGTATTCCTCAATACCAGAATCAGCCTTGACTACGGCACCAACCTCGAGGGCCCTTTCCATGAAGTCTGGGCACTTTTCCGGTCACTACTTCAGCAGTTTCAACTCCACCGAAGTCCTCGCCTTACCAACACGAAGATTATCATACTTTGAACATGACGACGAGAACAGTTCTTCGAGGACCAATTTTCGGCTGTCAGATTTCAAGCCTGGTTGGCGTTTCTACGTTGCTTTTGGTTCGCTTAGCGTGGTGTCTTTGATGGCGGCTTTGGATGCGACCAGCATTTCGGTTGCACTCCCAGTATGTTCCTCGAAGCGTTCATTCACGATCTTCTTGGCTGATTCGAATACAGGTAATGGCCAAAAAACTCGACGGATCTGCCATTGAGGCATTCTGGTCTGGTACATCATTTCTCCTCACATGCACAGTATTCCAACCGGTCCTGGGAACATTCAGCACAGTTTTCGGACGCAAGCCCATCTTGATCATATCCTTGGCATTCTTCGGCGTTGGTGCCATTGTCGCTGCTTTGGCCAACGACTTCGGAGTCATCTTAGTCGGACGCAGTATTCAAGGAATCGGAGGTGGTGGAATCCTGGTCTTGGAAGAAGTTATTGTCACAGATATGGTTCCTCTGCGGGATAGAGGCAAGTGGATGAGTGTTGTCAGTGCAGTGTGGGCACTGGGTACTGTCGCTGGACCAGTCCTGGGTAAGTCAATTGCGTGACCGTTTTCGACTATTCTAATATGCCGCTTAGGTGGTGGTTTCTCCGAAAATGTGAGCTGGAGGTGGATCTTCTGGATCAACCTGCCCTTCATTGGTATCGGCGCACCCCTCGTCCTGCTCTTCCTCAACCTCCACCACCGTCCCAGCGACTTGATCGACAGACTGAAGTCGATTGACTGGATCGGAATCGTCGTCTTTGTAGCGTCGGCAACCGGATTCCTCATTCCCGTCACCTGGGGCGGCGTCATGTACGAATGGTCCTCGTGGCGTACGCTTGTCCCTCTCTGCGTGTGCGGCGCTGCTCTTGTCGGCTTTGTCATCTACGAGGATCGATTTGCCACGAATCCCATCATCAGGACTAATCTCTTCAAGAACCGCACGTGTGCTTCGGCCTTTGCACAGACCGTTCTTCATGGCCTCGTACTCTGGTGCGCTCTTTACTATGGCCCATTCTACTACGAAGCTGTCAAGGGCTATTCGCCCGTCCTCGCTGGCGTTGCACTTTTCCCTCAAACATTCACGGTTGCTCCCGCAGCTATCGTCGTTGGAGTCGCGATTGCCTGGACTGGTCGCTACCGATGGGCTTTGTGGTCAGGCTGGTTCCTGACGACCTTTGGATACGGCCTGCTGATCTACATGGATGTCAACACGACCGTCACCCAATTTGTCTTCCTCAATATTGTACCCGGTGCCGGTACCGGCATCCTGTTCCCCAGCATGGCCATGGCAGTCCAAGCCGCAGCCTCCAATGCCGACCAAGCCGCTGCTGTCACCTTGTTCACGTTCATGCGTGCGTTGGGGCAAACAATTGGCGTCGCCATTGGCGGTGTCGTCTTCCAAAACGAGATGCGCAACAAGCTGGCATCGTTCGGAGGGGAGCTCGCAGCGAATGCGGGAGAACTCTCCAAGGACGCCAGCGCGCTGGTGCAAGTCATCAAGTCGATGCCCGACAGCGCCGAAAAGTACAATCTCCGCCTCGCTTACGTCTTTGCCTTGCGCCGCGTCTGGATCGTCATGTGCGCCGTTGGCGCGCTCGCCTTTGTCATCAGCTTTTGGGTTGAGGGGTTGCCGCTGGACCGCGCCCTCGAGACGGACCAGGGCTTCATTCACGACCGCCGCTCAGAGATTGACGACGAGAAGGATTGAAACCACTAATGTCATGCTTTGTGTGCTAGCGAGAGAGATGAAGGCCAGCACATGTTTCGTGTTTGAGAGAGTAGGATACCGCAGGAGCGATTGACTTTGCAGGAGGCTGGCGAGCATGGCGCTTCCTTGATTTGGGGACTGGGTCGGCAATTTTTCACCTCTTTCACGTTCAGGCGTTTTTTTTGGCTGTCTGCTCGCTCGCTGGCTGACTGGGCCGAAGCAACCGTATCATACCAAGTCTTTTTTTCGTTGTAATTATGTGGGCTCTACATACAGAAACACTGCATAACAATTCTCAATCGCCATGCTGGCAGAATGTTTCCCCTACAACCTCACTTGCATGCAGACGCGCGTTTCATTCGCCGCTCAACGCCCCTCTGCACATGCACCCCCTAGCGGATGACATCGCGGCTCGGCGGGAGAGGCAAAAGGGAGGCTCCGCGTCGGGTCGAGCGGCAGAGGATGAGCGGCGGTCCACCACCGCGGCTACAAAACAAAAAGCAAGGCCAAGGACGCATAAGATTGGTTTGGTTTCGACGCACCATGCCTCATCGAAACAGCTGTTGGCTTGCCGTCTTGCCTTCTCACTGAACGATGGATTGGGCTAACGGCGCATGAGTGCGAGTTTATTCTTTTTCGCGACAAGCCCTTTTCTTCTTTTAGACGAGAGACCGCTCGGCAGCTAGATCGCTTGCGCAATCAACGTGGGTAAGACGGGACTGCCCTCTCTTTCCTTCCCTTCCTTGTCCGCAGCCAACCGCGCAGCCACGCGGATGGATGGACGGCAGGCGCGCGGGTGGATACGTCCTACGCGTCCTACGCGTCCTACGCGTCCAGCCAGGTACAGCAGACGGCGAAGGAGCCACGAGGCTAAGATAATCTGACAATTTGGTCACCTGTGTACTTGAGTGGTGGTTGTTTGTGGTGATGGAGAGGGACAAACAAGCCGACGCGTACACAACGAGACAACCAACTCAGCGCGAGCGCACATGCCAGGAAAACTCCCCAGTCTCTGGCATATATATAATCTCTAAAAGCGACATCAACTGCAACGAGCCACAGCGCCTCGGCCGAATTGGAGTGAGCTTCTCTTTCATTCTTTCCGCAGCAACCCTCCTTTCTAATCTCCGTATTTGGCCACCCAATTGAGGACTGAGCAACCGTTCGCTGACTCGCTTTTTTGGCCTGTAGAGGGCTCGAGCTCGATTCTCGCCGGGGCAAGCTTTCATTGCTGATTTGTATTGAAGCGCTTCTTTGTGTCCCTTTGCCTGCAGGTCCCTGCCTACATTTTGCAGTCTGCCACGGGCCATCTTTTTCGGAAGCCCTAAGGCATTTTCCTCGGACAAGACTCGACTTACACACTTGCTTGTGGCCGCACCCCATCGCAGCATACGCGCAATTCTTCTCTCCTAGTTCTCCATGTCTCGCGCATTAGCGTAAGTGATGGTATAGTGACAGTACTAATACATGATAGTTTGAAAGACTCCCATTCTCTGTGCAAATACCTGCTTGCCCCGCCTGTTCCGTCTCGCAGGGCTGTATCTCTAGCGAAGCAGCCGTGACCCGCCCGTCTCGTGCTGAACATAACCCAAGGAAACAAGCAAAAATCATCCTCCACATGCATACCCTTATCCTTCAAAATAGACGTCTTCGTCATCGTCGATGCGAGATCCCATCAATCGTGGAGATGGGTTTGGGATTGGCCGTCTTAAGCCATTCCCCATTGAAGGCGTTGATGAGCCAGTTGCTCAGCTCTAGAGGCAAGTTAGCATAATCTGAGAAAGCCATGAGGAGGGAATCTTTACTGTCATAGACGATCCTGTTTGCATTGTGGAAGTAGATGCCGTGGTCGCTGTCAGGAAAAACGTGAACATCGTAATTCTCAACGCTCGCAAGATCGAGGCGATCGAGCAAAGCCAGGCTGTTCTGGAAGTGGACGTTGTCGTCGGCGACACCATGCATAACAAGGAAGCGCACGTTCTGCGAGAGCGCCGTTGCGTTGCTGATGGCGACCTGGTTGTAGCCTTGGGGATTGTGCTGCGGCATGTGCATGTAGCGCTCCGTGTAGATGCTGTCGTAGTACCGCCAGTCGGTCACAGGCGCCACTGCCATACCATACTTGAACGTCTCGCCAGCGTCTTGCTCTAGCGTCTTGAGTGTCATGAAGCCGCCGTAGCTCCAGCCCCAAATGGCGATGCGCTCCGCGTCGACGTAGCTCTTCTCCTTGTACATTTTGGCAACGAGGATCTGGTCGGTCGCTTCGTAGTGGCCAAGGTTTCCGCGTACGACGCAGCGCCCTTTGCGGCCTATGAAGCCAGTTCCGCGACCATCCACGGTGACGACAATGTAGCCGAGTGCTGACGCAACATAAGCCTGGAAGTCGACTGCAAACTTCTTCGTGACTTGCTGGCTGCCAGGACCGTTGTAAAGGAAGAAGAGGACGGGGTATTGCTTGCTAGAGTCAAAGTGAGGAGGGCGTCTCTCCACAATGTTCAGATCCAAGTCGTCGACTTTGAAGGTAGAATACACCAAAATCGGCAGCTCGTGCTTCCGTGCCATAATTGCCAGCCCGGTATTCTCTTCGACGATGCTCGAGTAAGACGACGAAGAACTGGGAGTGCTAATAATCTTTTGCCAAGGAATGTTGGGTCCTTGGTAGGAGAGAAGTGCGAACCCAGCTCCGCTAGAAAATTCGACGTCGTGGTAGCCCTCCTTGCTGGTGTCGGTCAAAGCCTCAAAAGCGCCACCTTCGAGATTGACACGGTAGACGTGCCGCTGAATGGAGCTCTCGCGAGTGGCGACAAAATAGACATAATTCTTCTTGAGATCAACGGCAGATGGCGCATCAACAACCTCCCAGTTGCCTTCCGTAAGAAGAATCGGCTTCGAAGAATTCAAGGGTGTAAAGTAGCCGAGATGATCATAGCCATTGTGAATGATCATGTCGATGTAGCCGTCGTACGGACGTCCGTTTTCTGGGTCTGCGGGGACAAAGGTCGTCTTCTGATTGACCTCAAACCACCCACCATCAAGGGCAGCGACATTTTCAGTCCGCACAATGTTTCCAGTCCGAGCACGAACGTCGACAAGGCTGATTTTGAGGACATCGCTTTCGCGATTAGTCTCGCGGATCAACACCTGCTCGTTCTTGGCCCAGACAACCTCTGTGATCAAACGATCGAGATCGGGGAAATCTTTGTCAATTTTGACGGAAAAGACCTCTTTCTTCTGGACATCGTAGAATTGAAGGTTGACAATCGGATTGGGCGCCCCCGCCTTGGGATACTTGATGTCACGAACTTCCGGATAGTCCTCCTCGCCCTCTTTTGGCTCAGTGCCGCTTGCCCTGGAGAGGAAATACTGGACAGGGTACGTTGGGACTCTGGACTCGTCGGTGCGGAGAAACGCAATATAGCTGCCATCCTGGGACCACCAAGTAGCAACGCGGCCGCTAAATACTTCCTCTTCATAGACCCAGTCAGGAACACCATAGAAGAGATCTGGGCTGCCATCGCTGGTGATTCTCGTGATGGTAGTGGTATCTGTCCGGCGCAAGAACATGTTGCTCTCTCTCGTAAATACGATTGCGTCCGAATTCGGAGACCATGTCGCAAGCTGTATTCTGACATCCGGGTGTTGGGTATCCAAGGGCTCACCAGTCTGCGTTTCCACATCGAAGAGGTAGTAGATTCCATAAAACGAGTGCCTCCAGTTGTGCTCCTTGTTCGTCATGACGAGCACCTTTTTGAAATCCGGCGACGGCCAGACTTCCTGCGGTTGCACCCATTTATCCCCAGCATAGAAGCCCGCACCTTTCATGAGAACGGTGGTATGCTCAGAAGCCTCTTTTTCGTCCCTGTGACGGACGTCTTCAACAACCAAGTAGCCCTTCTTGTGCGAGCCGCCCTTCTCCAGCAGCAATCCATCTTCACCACCGGGTCCAGCGATCCAGGACAATGAATGTCTTGTGGGGCTCCATTCTCCACGAAGCACCTCGTCTAGCTTGACTTTGCGTCCAGATCCTCTCGAGGCCGTCGCAGCCGGGTCGTGCGGCTTGGTCGAGGCGTGTTGGTAGGAGCCTTGGTAGATGAATGCGACCAGAGCAAATGCCCAACCCGTCGCGCATATTATACCCAGGATCCATAACCATCGTCGAAGCCGTTTATCTGCGGGCCGCACTCCGCCATAGTAGTTTCCGTCTTCAATGTCGAACGCGTGTTCTCGCGATTGGTTGTTGGGGCTGTTTGCGTCCGTGTAGGGCTCGGACGCCTGCGCCTTCGAGTACTCGCCGTTCAAGCCCTCGAGGACCAGTGAGGTGGTTGACGCAGTGCTCGTCGAGGCGCGCGGCCCGTCTTCTGATTCTCGCGGCGCATCGGCGACTTCTTTGGTGAGTGGCTGCGTCTCCTCATCGTTGAGGGGACGCTCCTTGGACATGGCGAGTCTCTCGGCGGTGGTTGTACGGTCGTGGGGTTGGTGGGCAACAACACTAGCAATTGTTTAGCGCAGTCGCCATCAGCTAGTCCACTGGTCGACCGGGGAATCAACTAGTCTTTGGAATGTGTCGGCTTCTCTCAAGAGAAGCTGTTTGATGGCAAGTTATCTACTCATAGCATATTGAACACGAGTGCAGGCACCTCCGGGGGCGACGCCAAGAGAGCCCTTTATTGGTGCATGCCGAATTGACCTCTATTTGCGGGCCGACCGACATTCACACAGAGGGCATCAAAGGAATAAAAAACTTGAAGATCTGGCTTGTATTCTATAAATCGGCTGGTGTGTGGTCCACAGCCATGCATAATTGTTTCGGAAACACGTCGGAAGGCCTCCCGGCCTCCATTGTTTTGCATTACTTGGTGATCTGATATCCCCAAAATACAACGAGAGCTTGTATAGCTTCGCTTCTTTCTTTTGGCAGGGCGCTGGAAGTTTGGCCCTATCGCAACCTTGTTCGGCTGGGACTTCGCCCGTCCCAATTGCCACACGATCAATACCTTCTTGGTTGACCAAGACGGTTCAAAGCTTCGGGCTTTGCCTATTCAAGTATCCAACTCCATCTTCTCGAGTATTACGGATTCTCGTTGAGAGGTCTAACACAAAGCATGAGCAACAGTCCCACGAGCGCAGATGGGCGGGGCGGAAGTTCAACGTACCCGAGATAGTCCTCCTTGATGGTTGCAATGGCATACATGTTGCCCATTTCGGTGCGGAGACCCTTGATCTTGACACGAACGTGTGTGCCTTTCTCAATGACCTGGTCTGCATTGTTGGTCCATTGCGGGGGAGTGGCATTGCCGTCGTACTTGATATTGCTAGGAATCATCTGGTCAGAGTTAGCGCCGGCGCCTCGACAAACCTCGAGCGCGACCACATACGCTGGAGACTACGAAGCCGTTGAGAGGGCCCATCTCAACGAAGAAGCCAGAGTCGTGGACAGCTGTAACGATTCCGTCCATCTACACGATGGTTAATGCCCTGAGTTTATTCCGCGGCGCCTCTGAACCTACGATTTCGCCTTTGAATGGTCTCCACACAATGGCCTTGAAGTGAACGTTGTATTCAATGTAGCCAGTTCCAGGCATCACGCGACCCTCAGACTTGTCTTGGGAGTCCATGACGCAGATGATGAAGTAGTTTTCAATCTGAATGCCCTCGACATCTTGTTTTAACCGTTCCTCGATGTACTCGTGTACGTTGGGGCCCAGAAAAGATGGGTGCAGGGTGATGGTGCGCTCAAGCTCGTGGAGAAAGAACATGGTGTCAGAGAAGCGTGCAGCGTGTCGGGGCTCTGGAGACGGCGGTTTTGGAGCTTGGGTCGGAGGAGCGACCAGAAGGAAAGGCGGCCGGTATTAAATGGGGCGGTCAGCGAGTGCGACCTCTGGGTATGGTTCGCGTGTATCCAAGGCGGCGAAGAGAATGAGGGACGTGGCAGGTAACTGGGACGTTGAATTGGAGTTTGGACGGAGGTGCTCTCCCCACGGATGCGCACCGAGCGAGCTCGTCCAGGCCGACGACGTGCTCGCACACCCCGCAGTCGAGGACGGCCGCACTGCAAACGAGGGAGCACGCGACGGCGGGACAGCGCGTCTGGGAACGGGCGCTGCGGCGACACGGGCAGGTCGAGTGAGGTCAGGCAAGAGGCGTCAAGCGTTGGTGTTGAGTTTGCGGAACAGGCAATATTTGCGCGCCGACGGGCACATGTGACGGCGACGGGAGCTGCGGCTGGGGAAGAAGCCGACGGCTCCATGACGAACGACAGCCTGGTCTGTCCGTTCACCACGGCATGCCCACACCACCTCGGTCACCATACCTCTGCCCTTCTTCCGCGGCTGGCCATTCTTCGATCCTGCTTGGGATCTTTCCTCTCCGCCTCTCTCCACCCAGTCCTGTCTACCTCCTCTCATCCTCCACGGCCCCACTTAACCATGGCCTTGAACCTCGAGAAGCAGCTCACCTTTGTATGTACCGCACCACATGCAGCATTGCCTGCCTGTGTCGCGAGAGCTAACTGTCGCAGTATGGGAGCTATCACCATAACCCGGTACGATGACGTCCTGCTGGATTCAACAAGCGCAAATTAACACGCCAATCAGGTCAACATCGGCGTCCACATCACTTGCGTCCCTCTAATCATGATGACGGCCTTTCTTTTCGTAAGCCTTTTGCGGCCTTGGGGCCACCTATGTCGGAACTAACACTGAATTGCAGCTCGCCAACACACCGGCCATTTCACTCCCAGCGGCGGTCTCTGTTCCGAATCTCCCGCTAAATGCTGCCACCGGATTTGCAGCCCTATATTCATTGTTGTACATTTTGATGGAGCCAGTAGCTGGAGGATTGCTTGCCCCGCTCCTCTTTGCGGGCACAGCCTGCGTCCAGCACCTGCTGGCCACTTATGGCGCGACGGCCAACTGGTGGGCGCTAGGTCTTCACATATTTTCGTGGGTCGCCCAGTTCGTTGGCCATGGCAAGTTTGAGGGTCGCGCACCAGCCCTGCTCGACAACATCGTGCAAGCTTTGTTCTTAGCTCCTCTTTTTGTGTGGCTCGAGGTCTTGTTCTACTTTGGGTACCGCCCCGAACTGAAGAGCAGGATCGACAGTGCTGTAGCCAAGAACCTCAAGAAATTCAGAGAGGACCGGGACAGGAAGGCAGCCGCCAATGGCAAAGCCAATGGAAACAGCAAGTGAGTAGCGGGGATTGAACACAAGAGGATGAAGGTCAATGTTAAAGCATAGCTCGGACGGCGGGAGGTGCATGGTTCTTTGACGCAATTCAGCACATCCACTAGGCGGACTGGTGAGGTCATATCAATCATGGGAGCTGGTTCAAATTGAAAATGACGCTAGTGGTCCTTTGGTGGCCCCAGGGTGTCAGTCGACCGTCAGCGTGTTTGCACGCACTCGAGGCGCAACCTGCATAAGCGCCGTTATAGCCGGGTAAATGCCTTGGGATTCGTCCCAGTCGGGTATGCCAATCCGGGGGAGGAGTTGAGGGTGAGGGTGGTGGATGGGTAGCACCGGACAGTTTCATGGCTTGGGGAGGGAAAAAAGGATGAAGTTGTAAACGGCGTCAGTAAAGACCAGAAGGAAATATATAGATGGCAATGTTGTACATGTCTCATCCCGCGGCCGGCCGACGGGCGCCATGTTCGGATGCTTGGCGCTTTACTTAAGCGGACTAGCGGCAGTGCGAAGTTGAGAGGAGGCTCGGGTCCTTCGTCCTCTTCCACCAAGAGCTCCATCCCACCGAGCACCACTCTCCCCTCTCCTCCCCCTGCTTCAATCTCAATTGATAGCAGTGCTATCGAACGAAGCTTTCTGAGCACGCAGCCATGTTCAGGAACGCCCTCAGACAGTCCACCCGCACCGTCGGGGCAATCTCTGCCGCTGGCAGAATTGCTTCGGTAAGTCCATCAATCTCATCGCCGCCACGCCTCTCTGCGCGATGCGTTATCGATCCAAGCTTCTTCGACCTTATATCTGTCTCTTCCGACCCTGTGGACCCCGAATTGGCGCTGCGGCTGCGTCGCTGCAATGCGCTGGAGCTCTTTGCAGGAACCGAGGGCTGACGATTTTTCCGCGCAACCTCAATAGACCCGTACCACCCCCGCCGTCTTCAACGCTGCTTCCAATGGCCTCCGCAGCTACGCCTCCGACGCCAAGGCTGCTCCCACTGAGGTCTCCTCTATCCTCGAGCAGAGGATCCGCGGTGTGCAGGAGGAGTCCGGCCTCGCCGAGACCGGCCGCGTCCTTTCCGTCGGGTACGCTCCCTCGCCTACACCATCCAAACGACAACGAATGCGCATTGGGAGTTCTGGGCTAGTCTGACACTTGGATCGCAGTGACGGTATTGCCCGTGTTCACGGCATGAGCAATGTCCAGGCCGAGGAGCTCGTCGAGTAAGTACCACCGCGGGTTGGGCCACGCGGCATCCATCCATTGACAGCTTTCCAGGTTCGCCTCTGGCGTCAAGGGCATGTGCATGAACCTCGAGGCCGGCCAGGTCGGTGTCGTCCTGTTCGGTTCTGACCGTTTGGTCAAGGAGGGTGAGACCGTCAAGCGTACGGGCGAGATTGTGGGTTTCCGGAGCTCCAATGACGTATCCAACTTGCGAGGCTGACCATTGTTTACACAGGTCGACGTCCCTGTCGGCCCTGAGCTTCTCGGCCGTGTCGTCGACGCTCTTGGTAACCCCATTGACGGCAAGGGCCCCATCAAGACCACTGAGAAGCGCCGTGCTCAGCTGAAGGCTCCCGGTATCCTTCCCCGTCGTTCCGTCAACCAGCCCGTGCAGACTGGTCTCAAGTCCGTCGACGCCATGGTTCCCATTGGCCGTGGTCAGCGTGAGTTGATCATTGGTGACCGTCAGACCGGTAAGACTGCCGTCGCTCTCGACGCCATGCTCAACCAGAAGAGGTGGAACTCCACCAACGACGAGACCAAGAAGCTCTACTGTGTCTACGTCGCCGTGGGCCAGAAGCGTTCCACCGTCGCCCAGCTCGTTAAGACCCTCGAGGAGAACGATGCCATGAAGTACTCTATCGTCGTTGCTGCCACCGCCTCCGAGGCCGCTCCCCTGCAGTACATTGCTCCCTTCACTGGCGTGAGTCCTCCCTCTTGACGTGCCTCCCCCTTGACATGTTGAAGCTTCTGGATTCTAATAACCTACCGCAGTGTTCGATGGGGGAATGGTTCCGTGACAACGGCAAGCACGCCGTTATCATCTACGATGACCTTTCCAAGCAGGCCGTCGCCTACCGTCAAATGTCCCTGCTGCTCCGTCGTCCCCCCGGACGTGAGGCCTACCCCGGCGAGTGAGTGGTTTCAAGACCTTGAGATTTGGCAGCCTCTAACGTTGAGCAGCGTTTTCTACCTCCACTCTCGTCTGCTCGAGCGTGCCGCCAAGCTCAGCGACAAGCACGGCGGTGGTTCGCTGACTGCCCTTCCCATCATTGAGACCCAGGGTGGTGACGTCTCCGCCTACATTCCCACCAACGTCATTTCCATCACCGACGGCCAGATCTTCTTGGAGTCCGAGCTGTTCTACAAGGGTGTCCGACCGGCCATCAACGTCGGTCTTTCCGTCTCTCGTGTCGGTTCCGCTGCCCAGCTCAAGGCCATGAAGCAAGTCGCTGGTTCGCTCAAGCTCTTCTTGGCCCAGTACCGTGAGGTTGCTGCCTTCGCCCAGTTCGGTTCCGACTTGGACGCTGCCACCAAGCAGACGCTCAGCCGTGGTGAGCGTCTGACTGAGCTGCTCAAGCAGAAGCAGTACACTCCCATGGCCGTCAACGAGATGGTTCCCCTCATCTTCGCTGGTGTCAACGGTTTCCTCGACAACGTCCCCGTCAACAAGATTCTCCAGTGGGAGGCTGACATCCTTTCCCACCTTAAGACCAACGAGTCTGAACTTCTCGCCACCATTGACCGCGAGGGTGCTCTGAGCAAGGACCTTGAGGCTAAGTTGAGGGACGTCGTCAAGGACTTCACCAAGAGCTTCGTCGCTTAAACAGGAGGCTCTAAAGGAGTACGTTCTAAGCAAAAAAATCACATTGGTTAGAACGTCGCTGATGAGGGTGACGTTTTAGAGATGTATAATAGAGCATGGTGATTCCAAATGGCTGCCTCTAAGTAGGAAAGACCTCTAGTGCATTCTCGAGACCACCTCAAACCACGTAAACTGCATCACCAATTTCCTTTGTCTCTGCTGTTGATACACCAGCTTTTAAGCACGTGGCGACGGGTAGGGATGGTACTAGCCAGTGTAGTTAAGCGCAATTTCGTTGTCCTTCAAACCCATCAATCTTGCCGTGACTTTGAATTTTGTCATCCTAGCTAAAGATTTGCAGCGGTCAAAGAGCTTGGGAAAAAGGTGGGTATCGAAAGAAACAAGGCATCATTCACTGCCGGAGTTACGCCTAGGGAGCGTTCATCTGCTCTTGCAGTGGTGCCTAAGGAGCAGTCGTCCGCCATCATAGATGCACTCATGGAGATGTGGTTTGTTGTTGCAGCTCGACCTGGGAGTCTTATTTCTTTCGGCAGCCGCTCGGGAATGAGGGAGCTACTAACCAGAACCACCACTCCGACAGTTGACGTGTCTCCGCTCGCAGCTGAATATCTTTGGCAGCACAGTGGGTGTCAAAGGAAATGAGACATCGTTCACTGCCATGGTCCGCCTGGGGAGCAGTCAGTCATCTACTATCATGGTGACAACTAAGGAGCAGTCATCCGCCATCACAGGTACACTTAGGGAGCCGTGGTTTGTTACTGCAGCTAGACCTGGGAGTATTATTTCTTCGATATGTGGAGCGTATTCACAAGTTCATTACGGAGCCTTGTGACTGAGCTTTGGCGCCGTAGGTAGGTCAAGGTGATTACAATCCACCGCTCAGTTTTGAAGCCCGTCGTTAACTCCAACTCCAACCTTGCAACAATCGCAACCAACCGAGGCTCATCTTGGAGCGACACGAAAATGGCGTCAATGCCGACTCCTACCTCGTGTCCCAACTTTGAAGAGCACCACTCCAATCGTCAATCTGCGGCGGAAGAGTTTCGCGAGGTTGTCTCGTCCGAGCCGTCCGCCAGCGACACCAAGGCGCTCGAAGCCCACTTGCGCAAGCAATTCCACTCCGCCGAGAAGCTGATTCATCTTCTGCACATTGAAATTGACGACCGCCGCGAGATCAACGAGCTGGATATTGAAAAGATCTGGTACCTGTCCGACGCCATCGCCGGCACCATTCAGCTGCTTGACGAGCTGGTCAAGGACTCCGAGAACATCAAACAATTCCTCGAGCGCCACCGCGAGCTGGCGAGGCGCCACTACAAGAAGGAGGCCCGTTCGATCAGATGGAAAGCTTGCCGCGACGCAGTCTTCGAGTTTTGCGGCTTGACGGCGTTTATCGCCGACGTCAAGACCAAGATGGGCAAGGAGGACGAGACCAAGGACAAGGGCAGAATCTCGGTCCAGGATGAATACAGCGTCAAATTCGATACTGCCGCTGAATATGGCACCAACAACCTCGCCGCTGAACATGGCACCAACAACCTCGGCGCTTCTCGCAATATCCACGCCAACAACGAAAACCTCAACAGCCGCGACCCCGTCTACAACCACGCTCTGCACTTTCCAGACAAGCTCAATCACAATTGCGAGAATCAGACTTCGAC
This sequence comes from Phyllosticta citrichinensis, assembly GCA_038380885.1. NCBI lineage: Eukaryota > Fungi > Ascomycota > Dothideomycetes > Botryosphaeriales > Phyllostictaceae > Phyllosticta > Phyllosticta citrichinensis. The sequence continues at coordinate 1,727,826 of JBBWUH010000006.1, forward strand.
CAACACTTGCGAGGGCCTCGTCAAGCGCGACACCGTCCCCTCCAGCAGCAGCGGTCGCGCCAACGAGTTCGATCGTGCTCTCCAGGTCATCAACAAAAGTGCGATTCAGATCGCCCGCCACCACGGCGAACTGAAGAAGAAGCTCGCCGACCTCACGGCGGGTAAGTGGCAGGTTGGATTCAGGAAGGACCTCAGAGAGCGTGGCGATATGCCGTTTTCTCCGGCTTGAATGAGTGAAGGAACAAGCTTGCACTTGTCATTGGGGCATCAAGAATTTGGAAGTTCAGGTTGGAAAACGACGCAGGTGTCAAAAAAATGAGACTCCCTGGGTCTGGCTGCGGCTGTGGACGATTGCTCCCTAAGCGTGATTGTAGCAGTGAATGAATGCTCCTTAAGTGCACTCTTACTGCCAGAAGGTCTAATTTCTTTCGACACCCACTGTGGTGTATTGATGTGGTAGGGTAGATGGCGCACATCGAATATCATACAGACGTCAACAACGCCACAGCTGTGGCTTGCCGTCTCCAGCCCCGCTATGACGTGGGTATTCCGACAGCACTTCCATGTCGGGAGCTTCCTTCTTGACCACTGACTTGAACACACCACTCCAACATCTCGCCCGCTTCTCTGCACTCTTCTTTCTCGCGAACTGACCTGCAATTGCACTCCTCCTTCTCTCTACCAGTCTCGCATGTCTCAAGATTCACAAACCATGGCGGCCTCTTCGAGAAAAGAGCTTCTGTCCAAGGTGTACAAGATGGTTCCGCCCATGCTCGAGAGCTTCCACAAAGGCAAGAAGTCCTTCGAATAGTAACTCCAAGTCCGCACTGTATGCTGACCGACATATCAGGTCAATTGGGACGTGTAGCCGTCATAGGAGGCAGTGAAGACTACACCGGCGCCCCGTACTTTTCCGCTATGGCCTCCGCAAAGCTAGGCGCAGACATGGTACGTCAATGTCCTCTCCCAGCTGTCTCACAATCCAAATAATGCTGGCCCAGTCCCATGTCATCTGTGAGCCCGGCGCCGGTGCCGTGATAAAAACATACTCGCCAAATCTGATGGTGCACCCGTACATGCGGCAATCAAAGAACGCAGGCAGCGACGAGACGGCATCGAGCGTCAGCGAACATGTCATCTCGATGCTGTCACGTCTGCACGTCGTCGTCATCGGACCCGGACTGGGGCGCGACCAGCTGATGCAGGACGTGTGTGCAGCCGTCATCAAGGAGGCGCGTGCGAAAAACATGCCGTTTGTGCTCGACGCCGACGGACTTTACCTGGCCCAGACGCGGCCGGAGCTCGTCCAGGGCTACAAGGAGTGTATCCTGACGCCCAACGTGGTCGAGTTTGGCCGGCTGGCCAAGGCCAAGGGCATCGATGTGAGCGGCGGCGATCCGACCAAGCTGTGCGAGAAGCTGGCCAAGGCCTTTGGCGGCGTCTTGATCATCCAAAAGGGCTCGCAAGACTACATTTCGAATGGCGAGTTTACGCTCGTCGGCGACGGCGAGGGCGGCTTGAAGAGGAGCGGTGGCCAGGGCGATACTTTGACTGGCAGCCTGGCGACCCTGTTGGCCTGGCGCAAGGCCTACCTGGACCGCATCTGGGACCACGATGGCTACTTGAGCGCGAGCGAGCTGCTGGCCCTGGCTGCATATGGCGGCAGCTCCATCACGAGGGAGGCGTCACGATTGGCCTTTAAGGACAAGGGCAGGGCGCTGCAGGCCAGCGACTTGACGGAGCATGTGCACCAAGCCTTTTTGAACGTCGTTGGGGAGCCAGGGTCCAAGGCGGCTAAGATTTAAAACGTTGGACTATCAGCGTGGTGAGAACTTGAGGGCGAATAATGAGGCCTACGAATTGTACCAAAATAGCGAACGAGTGATTCAATCAAACTTTTGAACAAACAGAAATTCTTGGAGGCAGGAAGATTAAAGACGCCAGACGTATGAATTGACTATCATTTGTGTCCTCGGGAACCCATTGCCCATTCTCGATTTGGGACCCAAAACCCTTTCAACGCCATGCCATGTCCGTAGAAGCCCCAACTGCATTCGAAAAGGGTATAACATGGAGAAATCAAAATAATAATGGCTCAAGCCAGCATCATCACTCAACGCCGCTACTCATCGTCATCGTCGCCCAGACTAGCCTTTTTGAGCTCCAAGTCACTCTGCAAGCTCTTAACCTTGGCCATGAGGCGCTGCTTGAGCAGCGGGTTATTTTGACGCTCCATCTGCTGCTTGGCATTGTCGACCTCGCGCTTAAGGTCGGCCACCTCCTCGCGCAGCTGTGCCTTCTCCTCTTGAGCCGCCAGCGCCACCTCATCGATTTCGTCATCATCATCATCGTCAGCGTCGGACCCGGACGTCGCCTCTTGCTCCGTGTCGCCACCGGCCGCCGACGCGCCAGGCGTCTCGCCTTCGGCCCCCGTAGGCGTGCCAACTTCAAGGTCGCCGCCGAGAGCTTGCGCTGCGACAACGTGAGCGGCGTCGATGTCGTTGGCTGTGGGCGGCGCTTCGACGCTGGCCATGGGCTCGTCTTCGGCTTCGAGCTGCTGCTCCATCATGGCCGTGAGGGCGTCCTCGTCGACATCTTCACCTTCGGCGTCGAGGAAAGAGCCTTCCTCGTCCACGGCGGATTGGGCTTGCTGCGCCAACAACTCATCGAAAGCACCGTCGTCGTCGGGCTCGTCGGGCTTGTTCGGGTCGACGAGCTCATAGACTGATTCGCCTCCGGCTTCTTTGGCTTGTTTGTCTGCCGTAAGTAGTCTTTCGAGCTCTTCTTCTACAGCGTCTATGACATGGCGGGCCACACGCGGACGGAAGCGGCGTTTGCGCACGTAGTGCATAGGCGGCGTGAGACCGTGCGGGTATTGCCACGTCTTGTCGTCAATCTCCTTAGGCAGCGGCCTTGTTCTTGCCTCCTCCTCCTTGTCCACTCGCGCCCAGACTAGCAGAAGCTGGCAAATATCTGTCGTCTTGAACCAAGCACCTTTTCGCTCCCAACTCTTCATTCCTTCAACCACGCATGGTAGATCCAGCAGTGATGCTGCGTAGTGATTTCCTTTGATGGTGACACAAGCCCGCCGACCGTCTCGGTCAAGAAAGCGGAATGAGACGTCCGCGCCGCCTTCCTTGAGCGACACGCCGACCTTTTTCTCGCTGATAGCCTTGGCAAGATAGTCGCAGTCCGGGCCTGGCATCATACGCAAAATAAATGCATGTTCAATGGAAGGATCCTCCTCTGCTTCGTCGTCTTCGCTGTCGTAGCCGTAGCCTGGCAAACGTGGCGGAGGCTTTCCTGCATGCTTGACCTTGAGCCTCGTAACCGTCGGAGTCTTTGGTTGCATGTTGCGAATCTTTAGAGACATTTTCGTGTTTGCAGCCGCGGCAGGAGAGAATGCTGTCTTGAGCGCCAACGACGGCTTCGACTTCTTGACCAATGCCGTTGCGCCATCTTCTGTTCCTTCATTCTTTCTCTTGCGGGACGCCTTTGGACTCGTGGGCTTGACAGCGGCGGCCGCACCTTCGCCGGCAGCCTTTCCCTTGTCGGCCTTTTTTGTGTATTTGCGCTTAGGTTTTGCGGGCGGTTGTGAAGCGGCGGGTTGCGGTGCAAGTGCAGGTGGTGGATTCTCGCTGGCGGGCGTATTCTGCGCGGATTGGCCGCCCCATTTGATCTTGATCTTGTTGCTGCCACCGGGAGTCTGCACGCTGGGAGTCTGGACGGAGGGTGATGGTGCTGCAGCGTCAGAGGCGCCGGCCGCTCCAGTCTTGGATCCGGAGTTGAGCTTGAGCTTCATGATTGTCGGTCGTGGGTTGTTGGGAGAGGACATGTCGGGGTAGGGAATCGGCGACACTCTAAAGTTTACAGGGCTCGTCCGTGAGTACTGGCTGGACAGTCTCGGAAGGCGCCCAGGAACAGTTGTGAGTCGTGGACTAGGCAGGACAGGAACTGCCTTAGCAAGATGGGTGGGTGACGTTCGGAGCCGCGCCAAGACTTGATGCGCACTACAGCGCGGGAGCTCTACTTTGCGTCTGGACCAACACCAACCCGCCACCGGTACTCTTCAGTCCCATTCTTCACGACCACCGCCACCTATATCCGCAAAATTCCAGCATGATCTGTCGATAATCGCTCTCACTCTGCCGTCATGTCTGCTCAAGAGCTTCACGCCGCACTCCTCCGTCCCGCCATCCTCCACATTCTACGCGCTGCTGGCTACCACAGCGCGCGACCCTCAGTCGTCGATGCCGTCTCCGACATTGCCGCGCGATATATGCTTCTGCTGGCCCAGCGCACTGCCTACCACTCGTGGAGTAATCACAATGATCCGGCGCCGACCTTGACCGACGTGCGCATGGCCATGTCCGACGCCGGCTTGCTCATTCCGTCCATGACGGGCGCCGAAGAGGCGTGGAAAGAGGTGCTTCGCAAGCCCTTGTCCGACTACCCAGAGCGCAACGGCATGCGCATGAAGGAGGCCCGGCGGCGAGACCTCGAAGACACGGCCGACGTCCGCGAATTCATCGATTGGGTTATGGGCCCGGCGAACAAGGAAATCATGAGAGTAGCGGGTTTGGACGTCAGCACAGGTGCTGGCAAGGCATTGGACGTGGCGCCGGGTGCTAACGCATCGAGAGAGGACTACTTGACTGGTGAGTGGTGGCCGGTATGATTTTGTCGCCCGATCGCTAATTGGACAACAGCTCTCAAAAAGAAGCACAGCAAAACGGGCGAAGAGTCGCGCTTTCAGGGCACTGTCCTCGGTATCCCGGCAGAAGACAAGAACGTGCGCATCGAAGGCGGGCCCGAGTCGCTACAAGACTGGATCAAGCAAACGTCGGACAAGGCCGTCGCAAAAGCCGAATCATCAGCAAACGGCAGCAGCAAGAATGCGAGGCAAACAACGCCCGAGCAGACGCCTCCTCCTCTGCCGCCCACGACGCATGAATCCGAAGACACCGTCATGGAGACTTGAGCGTCCAGAATCTCGTCCTTGAGACTTCACAACGTTCCCTCTTCCCTTTGTCTGTAAAAGGCAGGGAGTCAATTCTTCTCCGCGAGCCCCAATGTCGGAGCCCACTTGTCCAAAAAGTCAAAGCCCCATCGCCAAGGTCTCGCCCACAAAAGCAACTCTGCTACACACGCCGCCAGAAATGGTGAAATAACACTGAGCCAAGGACCGAAGCAAGGCTCAACATCAACACACCCATATACCATGTCGCCAGTCTTACTTGGACGTAGAAGGCCAGCACCCTCCCACGTCGAGAAAGACCCGCACCTTTTCTGGGATATCAAAATGGGAAGCAGGCATGGGATCGAGAGGAGACAACGAGAAACAAAAGGTTGCATTGCTGCTGGTCCCGTGTCTATCCGTACAGGCTGCTGTAAAGCGAGTGAGCGAGATGCAGTTAGGCATGCGGCACACCGTAGGCGAGCAAGTGGCAGGCTGGGAGGACGGAGATGACGAAAAGACGTTAGGTGGACTACCTGCCTGCGTCAATATAATAGTGGGTTGGGCACCGAGTAGCCTCAGTCGTGCATGGAAGCAATAAATCTCCTTCCATCTCGCCGCATATCTCAGCTCTTCACGCTTTGGCTCGTCCCAGTAAGCACCTATTTTGGTCCACTCATTACTATGGGATCGTCTCTCCATCTTTCCATTCATCCCACCTGGACCTCTCCATTTCATATCTTCGCTCAGTCCTTTGCACATTCAGGGCACCGGATTCGCCGGGCCTCCCCTCTGCCCCAAAACGCCGCCGACATCAACATCGTGCTTCCTCTCCTGTTTGACGGCGTCGCGTAGCGGCGCCTGCTCTGCTTTCTTCCTGGAACACGCGGTCAAGTCATTAGCCTGGAGTTCTTCTGACCATACCAAACATGAACGAGACAGAAAAGAATGAGGCAGAGAGAGAAAAGAGAGGAGGCAAACTCACCGTCCCAGATCCTCCTCAGTGCCCAAGCCACCGGCCCCCGCGGCGCCGCTCTTCCCCTGTCCACCTACAACCGCGTCCGCGACGGCGCCTTCGCCCGGCGCTGCCATTTGCTCCTGGTCGTGCTGCCCACCCCCAACCTCACTCGCTGCTTTGTCTGCGCCTGCTTCGGCTGCGGTGCCGTGCACGCCGCGCGCCAGCGACGTAGGGACGCCTGTGGATGGGGCGGACGAGGCCGTACGGTGTGCTTCGGTCGTTGTGTTTGCGTCGGCGGCGGATGTGGAGGTGGAGGGCTCGGCTGGGTTGCGCGAGACGGGGTTGTTGGACTGCGCGTACGCGGCTGCTGTTGGGGGCTGCTGCGGCGCGGAGGAGGACATGGTTGTCGTTGCTGCGGAGTCTCTGGTCTTATGGTGGAAGAGTGTATACAGGCCGGGTTTGCGGTTGTAGTTTTCGTAAGATGTGTTTGTGAGAGGCGAGGTGCTGGCAAAAGATGTAATTTGTGCTTAGAGCAGAGGCGCAGAAGGCAAGAAGTTTGTCAGTTGGGAAAATCTGCAGTGGTGAGCGAGGTGACGAGATGATGTCGAAAGTGGGTGCCGGGGCTCTTGTTCTGAGGAGCGCCTGGAATGCGGGCAATGACGTATGTAGGGCCAGGGCCCGCCACGCTACGGTACATGTATACTACATGTAGACTCACTGGCATCACTCGATCGACTCGCTTCGAGCTCTTTGCAAGACAGCTATTGGGAATGTCCTTTTGCTCATATCCGTCTCGCTGCTCTCACCTCACGTAAATCAGCATCAGTCGCATGCCTACATCCAGCGATTCCAGTTACCACTTTACATACAAGTTACCATAACATATAACCTACCAATCAACGTGCTATACTGAGTTAGTATAGTGACGCACTGGTACAGCTTCTCCTTTTTATGAAGCATAATCCAGGTTGTCATTCTGGCGGGAATTGAAGTACGATTCCTCCTCTCTCCTGCCTTTCCTTTTTTGGTTTTCACTTCTCGTTCTATTTTTCTCTTGCTTTCTTTCTCGAATCCATCCATTTTGCGTTGTAGAATACGTATGAACAAGGAGCTGCCAATATTCAGGCATTCAAAGCGTTCCAGCTGGGTACCTTATGTTTGATCCGTTGTTGCGCTCGGACCACCATTACCCAATACGGAACAGTCGCCTATTACAGCGAATGGATGCTCCCCATTGGTCGTCTGTCAGAGCAAATGAATGCTCCCTGGTGGGCACTAATCTCTACTCATGGTGTGTGCCACGACTTTTGCGACCAAGCCTCGGAAGCAGCTGAATCATCGCAGAGCACTTGGAGCAGCAAACAAGGCTTTCTTTCCTCGAAGGATAGAGGGATTTTGTCTGGCAAAATCAGCGCGAGAAAACCCACAATGCCTCGTAAGCAGAAAATTAGGTGGTAGCTCTGTTCATGCCCGGCCCAAAAGAGACGAGAAAATGATATAAATTGATGCCCGCAAAACGCCGTCCTTTGCAACGATTTTCCTTGAGTAGGTCAATGAAGCATTCTTTTCCAATGGTTCTACTACTTGATGCGCTCCAGGCGAGCGCGGTTCATGGCAATCTGGTCGTCGACCTTGTCCGTCTGTACAAAGGTTGTCAGGAATCCGATTGAGAAAAGAAGGTAGGAAGAGGGTGTAACTCACCTTGCCCGTGATCCTGGTAATGTGAGTGTTCTGCTCATCAACCTCCTTGCCCATGGCGCCAGCGAGGCCCTTCAGACGACCGGCCGCACCGTGGAGAGCATCCAAGTTGGAATCGATTTCGTTCTCCATCTCGTCGTCTTCAGAGTCGGCCTCGAATTGGTACTTGGAACGCTCGGCCAGGTTACCCTTGCCACCGGCACCGCCTGAGCCACGCAATTCGCGCTGGTACTGCTGCTGACGCTGACCTGTCTGGTAGGCAGCAGCGCGGGTGGCGTCGCGCTCGTCGCGCTCGCGGCGGTGCGTCTCCATAATGGCCTCATCACGCTGATTGCGGCGCTTGGAGACTGTGAAAGGATTGGAGACATGCATGCTGCGTCACTGTCAGTCGTGGCCAACGGGGCGCGGCCGTGCCGCCAAGACGGATACGTACGCAAACATGGACTTGTTGAGAGTCTTGAGTTCGCGAGCCTTTTCCTCAGCAACTCTGCTCTGGTTTGCCGAAAGGTCAAGGTTGCGCTCCGTGTTGTGAATACGCTCGCCTTGAGCGCCCAGACGACCGAGAGTGTCGCGTCCAGTCTCTTCGGCCTGGGCAGCAAGGCGCAAAGCGTTCCGTGTCGAGGAAACGTCCTGCTGTTTCATGAACCTGATCTGTTGCTTGGTGGACTGAATGTCCTCTTCTTCCTCCTCCCTGCGAAGCTAGTCAGCCATGGCTTCATTGTCCAAGTGTTCACTAAACTCACTCAGCAGTCAGCTTGCGCTCAGCGTAACTCCCGTAGCCGCCGCTGTCGCCACCAGGGGCAGCTGTTCCAGAGACGCCGCTCTGCACTGGAGCAGGTGGTGCCTGCTGGACTCTCTCGGCAGCATTGCCAAAGAGCTCTTGTCTTCCAGTGTCATCGGCAGGGCCCATTCCGCCGTATCCACCAGCCCGCGCGGAACCACCACTCGAGCTTCCACCGCCGAACCTGTCCTGGCCGTATGCACCAGTGCCTCCGAAGGCAGCACCGCCGCCGCCATAGCCCCCAGGGGGAACGGGGGTCTTTTCAGCACGGTGCTGGGGGGTTGGGCCGCCGCTGTAGGGCGGAGGAGCAGCCTGTTGGGCATAGGGGTTCGAGGGCGCGGGCGATGAGCTGTTGGACTTGCGGTTGCCGAAAAGAGCCTTGCGGTTGGAGTCGTCGCCGGCGGCTCCTTTGTCCTTTTTGCTAAAGAGACCCATGGCGGGCGATCGAAGTGTGGGATGTGGGTAACGGGAGGGTTGTGGGGTCGATGGTTGAGGGGTGGTGGGTGGTGGGTGCTGCGAAGGGCACCGGCGACAAGAGGTGTTGTTGGACCCTTTCTTGGGAGGTGGCTGTGGGCGGTGACGAGGTGTCAAGGGTGAAGAGAAGGAGGATGAGAGGGAGAGAGACGGTACGGTTCTACTCCTAGGTAGGACGTAACACGGATACGTGAGGCAGTGCAGGTCTCAGTCTTAGCCTCCTAGCCCCCTCCCTCTTCCTCTCAGCCCAGCCCAGGCTCAGGCGCAGGTCCGGGCAGTCAAACCACGCGAACGGGGGCTTCCGCTCTGCCTTCCGCTTTCGCCGCAGCAGCCGCCGCCACGGCCCGTCTTGGCCGCCCTCCGCTGGGCTGTTTATGCCCCCCGTGAATGTCGACTCGACACTTTTTCAAACGGTCGCTTACCTTGGCTCCTCTTCTTCACCTTCTCATCTGGCGCCGAGACCTGTGCCGTATCAAATACGTGGCATTGCACCATACAGTACTTCTAATTCCCCTCTGCTGCTCCACCAACATCAAGTGTGACCACAACAGAACAATGGACCCACAAATCACCCCCGAAACTCTGGTCCAACAGAATGCAACGCTATGGGGTATCGGTAGAACTCGACAAATGCTCGCTTCTACACCGTCCCGCCCGACGCCTGCAGATGGTATAGCGCTCGTTCATTCCACGTGTGCTCGTCGTCCTCTCCCGTCGCCGGCTCCTCATCCAATGCAGCATGCTCCTCCGCGGTGAATATCTCATTCCCTTCCACGACCGGAAATGGCGTCAGGATTCTGCCAATGTCTCCCCACCAGACCTCCCCAAATTTGCGATACCAGTCGACCGTAATCTTCAACCCTTCGTCAAAGCTGGTCCTTTGCCGCCACCCGAGTTGAGCGAGCTTCGTACCATCGGTAGCGTAGCGATGGTCGTTGAATGGCCGGTCTGTCGTGTGCTCAACCCACGTTGAGAACTCGCGCGGAGTGGAGCTCGGGAGACCGAAAAGCTTCAGAAGTCGATGGCTTAGATCCAGGTTCGAGATCTCGTCACGAGAAGCGACATTGTAGATTTGCCCTATGGCGCCCCTGTGGAAGATTGTGTCGAGAGCATCGGCAACATCTCCAGCATACAAGTATCGGCGCGTTGGCGAGCCGTCTCCGTGCAGCAGGAGCTTGCGGCCTCGGTGCAGCAGCATTGCGAATTTGGGTATTATCTCTGTCGCAAAGGGGCTATTAGCAAACGTGTCGCAAGGCATCTTGTAGGTAGGCAGGCATACTTTCAGGGAACTGGTGCGGCCCGTAGACATTGTTTGATCGCACAATTATGACGGGTAGCTTGAAGCTTTTGTAGTAGGCGTTGACCATCATTTCGGCCGCCGCTTTGCTGGCCGAGTACGGGTTTGTAGGAGCAAGTAAGCTGCTCTCAATGAGGTCGTCCTTGTCGGAAGCCACCTCGCCGTAAACCTCGTCGGTCGAAATGTGTATAAATCGCCGGATGCCATGCGCTTTGGCGCTCTCGAGCAAAACGTGTGTGCCATAGACATTGGTGTTGGTAAACTGGTAAGAGTTGCCAAAACTCAAGTCGACGTGCGACTGGGCTGCAAAGTGGAAAATGGTGTCAATGTTGTGCGTGCGAAGGCAGTGCATGACGTCCGCTGGGGACGTGATGTCACCCTGCACAAAGGTAAAGTTGGGGCAGCCATCCAGGATCCGCGTGTTGTTGAGCGATGCGCAATAGTCCAGTTTGTCAAAGGAGAAGACGTGGTAATTTGCCGGGTAGGTCAAGACGAGATGGCGAACAAACCAGCATGCGCTGTTCCTGTCGTTAGCCGTGCAGAGGTCGCGGGGGAGCAAGCGCATCGCGCTCCACTCCCCGGATCCACAGTCGCGTGGGCGACTCGACATACATGAAGCCCGCTCCTCCAGTGACCATTAAATTCCGCGCGTCGGAGAGCGGCTCGAACGCGGTCGAGCCCTTGAGCACCGGCGTCTGAGTCCATATCGCGGCATCGACGTAGGTTCGGGGGTTGAGAACCGTTGAGCTTCGGCGACCTGGTTTGCGGTCAAGTCAGCGCCACGACGGAGCGGAAGAGTCTGCGACGGCAAAACTCACGAGAACGCCTGCTGACAGCTGGCGGGACCAGATCGTCCGGAGCGGGAATGTTGTTGACCTTGGTTGCCATTATACAGGCGGTGCGGGCTGCAGTCGCACGTTGTCCTGCCGAGGGAACAGGCTTCGCGATGAGATCATGCTAGGTGTCGCATCGGACTTGTACCAAAGGGCGCACAATAAAACCAAGGTCGCAGGACTCAACCGCGGCGTCTTGAGGTCAGACAAAGCCGCAAAAGGCGCGTCCAGTAAGCGAGATGTCGTATGTCTAACCACCGAGAACCGCCCCACCCCCTCCGCCGCATCCATGTCACCCCCCGTACCGTCACCAACGGGCACAGGCCAGGTTCTCTGGTCTCGACGTGCACATCTTGATCTGGATCAATTAACTGTCGTTTCAGCTATTATGAGAGCCGCGTTGATCTGGTCCTGTCACTACTTGGATATTCTCATCCGCACTTTTGCCCGCCGTCCGTCAAAACTTGCCACCTTCCAATTCACTCCTCGTCCGAATGCTTTTTAAGATAACAGCTACCCAAGCTGCAGGTTTTGACTGACACAGATAGAAAAGCCCTTCCGTTGGCTGCTCCTTGTATCGCCCCACCCAGCGCCATCTGGGCTCACCTTCAACAGAGCTCCTTGACCAAATCCGCCGCGCGTGGAACCCACCAATTGTTGCTGAGCGCCTCTTTGCGGGCAACAGCCCTGTGCTTACTCCTTGTTTACCAAGCGTCAACGTCGAAGTATTCCTGCAATCATGTCAGCAAAATCCTCGTCGATAGCTGTTCGGAAAAGCGAACCTCGCTGAAAAACGTGACCACAACGGTGCGGTCCGCGAATTTTCTGCCAGCCAGAGCACGGAGTGCTTTTTGTGCCGATTCGGGTGTGTCGTATTTGATGTAAATCTTGCCCACGCCCTTCTCTTCCTTGCCATGGAGGGGTCTCGGAATCTTGAGCTCCAGCACTTTGCCGTACTTTTCGCATTCCTCCTTGACATCTTCGCAGATTTCTAGTTTTGTCAGTTAGTAGTTTGCCCTCTGGAATTATCGATCGTAGTATTACCTTCGTACTCATCCTTATCCATCAATTCTTCTGCAGTAACCATGTTGAGCAGCATCAGGACTCTGCCCTGCTCGACGTCTCCCGAAGAAGTACCCGCGAGCATGGACATGGCACTGACGCCCATCTCAAGGCCAGAGGCTTGCTGAAGGCCGACACATGCCTTTTGGACCTTGATGTACTGGTCGCTGATTTGCATATTGTTCAAGCCTTCGACGGCAATGTCGGTGGCAGCAGGATCGAGATATTCGCAAAAGGCAATACCCTGTTCATGTCAATAGAGCTCCTGAGCCTGCCACTAGATTCTTACCTTGGACTGTTCTGTGTCGCTGTCCTTGACCATGGCGAATGCCTTGAGCTCTCCAAAAGAGCCCAGCAGCTCGTGTGCTTGCTCTTCCATGAGAGCAGTGGGGAGATTTGTGACCATGATCTTTTGCGGGCTGTCCTTGACCTTGTTGGAAATGACACCCTCTTGATGCTCCTCCTCTTCAGCCGGTGCGGGAACAATGTAGTCCTTGGGACGGCGGATGACGAGACCGGGGGCAGCACCATTGCTTGATCCATTTGTGGCACTGTCTGATTCCATCGAAATACCGTCCAATGCCAGAGCTGTTGTCGCATCCTCTGGCGTCTTGAATTCCAGCAGCGCAAAGGTGCGGTCCTTTGAGATCTGAGCGGAGGTACAAGGATCTGGGCTCGAGACGACGTTGAGGTGGTTGAGTTGAAGATTGAAAAAGTCTTGAACAGCCTCATCGTTGGCCTGCGAGGGGAAGTTGTAGACGAAGAGACGCTTGGACTGGCGGGCGTTGGATGCCTTTAGGGCGGAGGCATTGGCAGAGCCAGCAGGCTGGTTCATAAAAGCCTGGAGGCGGCTGGGGTCCATTGGCTGTTGGCGAGGAGCTCCAGGCAGGGGGAACATGCCAGAAAGCTTGGCCTGTTCGGCCGTGACATTCTCGTATCCCGGCGGCTTAATATCCCACTGCGTCATGCGTCTCTTGCGCTCCAGGACCGAGATGACATTGGTCAAGTCTGGAGTGGGCTCCCTCTTCTTAGGAGGCGGCGATGCACTCCTTCTCCTGCCACCACGACCTCCAGCGGCGGCGTCGTCGTTCCTGTCTCGATCTCTTCTGTTGCGTCCACCGCGGTCGTCGAACAGGTCGCGGTCCCGGCGCGGCGGCCTCTCGTCCTCATCTCTTCTATCCCGCCTGGAGCCACGGTCCCTGTCCCATCCACGCTCCTCACGCCCCTCACGGTGCCGATCTCTGCCGCTGTAGCGCTCCTCGCGTTCACGTTCCCGATAATCGCGACTGGAAGAGTAGGTGTCTACTTCGTAATCGCGCCTGGAGCGGTGACCGGGTGACCTCGAGCGGCGACGGTCGCGGCGGCGCTCATCTCGATCACCGCGGGAGGACTTGATGAGCTTGTCAGTGGAGGCTCCTCGTGTTAAGATGTCGAGGTCTTACGTAGTAGTCGCGCGAGCGGCCGCCGTCTGAAAAGCTACTGTTGGTAAGCTGTTTTGAGAAATGCGGGAGGGAGTGATACGGACCTCTTTCGCCATTCATCTTGAAGGATGCAGCACAACGCAATTGTATGCGGTGAGGTGCGCGACGGTGAAGGTCGCCGTGATGGTGAGGCGCTGGCGAGCGGAAGTAGACGGTGGGTGGAGGAAGAGCAGCGTCGCGGAGCTGGCCAACACAACGCAAAGGCGGTTGACGGGCGTTGCCGCCTTGCCCGCGCTAAACTCATTCGATGAGGGAAACTTTGGCTGCCCGTAGCCCGTGCACTCGGCCAAGAAGACGCGCTTGAGTCTGCTCACCGCGAGTCGAGTCTCTCCATCCGACCGGCAGCTTGACAAGGTCTTTTCATGCTTATTCCTGGCTAAACACGCCGAAAGTTTGTTCGTCAAGCCTACGCAACGCGTCCAACGGCACCCCGGGCAGCCAAAACGCGTCCAAGTGGCGTCGCGTTCTGTCTGCATTTAGTTCCGGGCCGCGACCGACCTCAAGGCCCGTCACTCTGCCTTCTTGATTCCTCGTCTTCTTTCGGCCCAAAACCACCTGCAAAGCCTCGTGTTGACAAATTTGTCCTGCCTTTATTCCCTGACGATCGTGAATCCTTCGTTTGCTCCCGTCTCCTGTCATGGGCAACCTTCGCTTCACAGAATGGCAAAGACTGCCAATCAGCTTGACGGAATTGTGCATAAACACGACTTTGCGCTGTGGGCAATCATTCAGGTTTTACCTCCCGTCTGCCTGCCACTTGCTTGCGCTGACAGCCGTCCTAGGTGGCGAAAATCTGGCGATGATGAATGGTCTTGCGCACTCCACGGCCGCATACTCTCCCTCCGTCAGGACGCCGAGTTCCTGCACTACCGCGCGATATTTCCCTCCAAGCCCAATCATCTCTTGCCCAGCCCACCGCCTTCTGCAACCCCATCGGCCGCCGAATCTCCAAGCCCAGAGGATGACGATACACCGGCTCTGATCGAGCACTACTTTAACCTGAGGCCAAATCTCGGCCAGCTGTATGAGGAATGGGCGGCGGCGGACACGAATTTCAAGGAAAAAGCCCCGAAATTCACAGGAGTACGAATATTGAAGCAAGATGCGTGGGAAGCACTGGTGGGGTTCATCTGCAGCAGCAACAACAACATTGCGCGTATTTCGCAAATGGTGGAGAAGCTGTGCACAAACTACGGTCCGTTGATAGGGCACCTGGGCAAAACTCCATACCATGACTTTCCCCCAGCGTCAGCCTTGACGGATGCCAAGGTCGAGCAGCAATTGAGGCAGCTTGGTTTTGGATATCGGGCCAAGTATCTGTATCAGACTGCGCTTATGGTCAGCGACAAAGGTGAGGCGTGGCTTGATGGTTTGAGAAACCCAGAAAGTCCTGTGCTGGGTGCGGAGCCGTGTTCCGGTGGACAGTTCACAGATGGTGGACGGGAGGGCTATAGAACTGCCCATGAGGAGCTCCTCGCCCTCCAAGGCGTTGGACCGAAAGTCGCCGATTGCGTCTGTCTCATGGGACTTGGCTGGGGAGAAGCCGTGCCTGTCGACACTCATGGTAAAGTATTAGGTATCTTCGCCTGTACGACCGCTAACATGATGCAGTCTGGCAAATCGCCCAAAGAGACTACAAGTTTGGAAAGGGCAAGCATAGCAGCCTGACCAAAGCCACCTACGACGCGGTCGCAAACAAGTTCCGCGGCTTGTGGGGAAAGGAGGCTGGCTGGGCGCACTCGGTACTGTTCACGGCTGATCTGAAGACCTTCTCGGAACGGCTCGTGGCCAAAGTCGGGGTCAAGGAAGAGACAATTGAGGTCAAGGTCGAACAGGAAGATGTTGGCATTATCTCGAAGACCGAGGAGAAAGTCGCGAGTAAGAAGGTGAAGCGAGAGGCAGAAGATGAGCACCAGGCAGTTGAAGCTCAAGGCAGGACGACCAAGAGGACGAGGAGGAGTAGAGCGCGATAGGCGCATCTCTCAATTGCAGTCATTTGATAGGTCCCTGTGAGAACAAGAGCGGAACCAGGGTGCATTGCATGTGGGAAACATGCTTCGGTTTTGTTAGGGCAGCCATGCAGGCTGAGGTAGCGGGGATCAGCTGCAACCCAAGGACCTGGACTCCCGTCCAGCCTCCAGCCTTCCAGCCATCCTCTAAAACCACCATCACCACGACCCCCACCTCGCCATCGCTACCGAACCTTCACCTATTCCAGCTGGCACGAAGGCGCCTTTTCGTGCTACCTAAGATCCTCTGACCAAACATCCGAGACCAGAGACAATTCGAGCGGCGCGCAGCAGCCAGTCTACCCATTACGTCACCTCACCTCGTTTGACAGCCAGGACTCGGACCGCCGCGACAACTGCTCGTCTGCTCCCAACATTTCGATCTGCGCGCCCGGTGCATGTTGACACAACTCTGCGACAACTGAATAGGTGGAATCACGGGCTCATTGCGCTTCAGTCATCATGTCGAGCTCGGCGCAAGCAAAGGCGCTTCCGCGCTACTTTCGCAACGATCAGCCTCTCACCAAGAGGGATGCATTCAAACAGCTGTCAGCTTCGCTCGATCGCTTGATCAACAGCTATCCTCCGGATAAGATCCCTCCTGGCGGCGGCTTATACTATGGTCCAATCAGTGTGTCGTTCCTCTTCTTTCGCCTCCAACAGCTGTACCCCGAAATGCTGGTAGGCGAACATCCGCTGGGCACCTGGTCTGCAGCCTACCTGGAGCTCGCTCAAAAGTCGATGAAGGAGTACCCCGGACCCAGCACCAGCAAATGCGGCATCAGCGACGACATCATGTGTCTCCTAGCCCTTGGGGCAGCTTCGGCAAAGGACGCGGACATGGCCAAGTCTCTGTGCGACTATGCTGCCATCGCATCCGACGAGGAGGCTGGTAACGAGTGGCTGTACGGACGCGGCGGTTACCTGTATCTGTTGCGCTTGGTGAGGGCCTCTTTTGAAGATGACGAGGAGACGACGATCATGATTGACGACGCTGCGGATGAGGTCATTGAAGCCATTATGGATTCTCCTCGACCCTGGAAATGGCATGGAAAGGCTTACCTCGGGGCTGTTCACGGCACCATTGGCATCATCACGCAAATCGTCCTCACCGATCCCGGCATGGCGCCCAAGCTCGAGGCTGACCTGGGGGCTCTGCTCAGTTACCAGTACGAGAGCGGCAACTGGCCCTCGTCCATTCCGCCTGGCAAGGACCGACTCGTGCAATTTTGTCACGGCGCGCCGGGCGTGGTCGCGTCGCTCCAGTCGATCCGCCAGTATTTTCCGAAGCTGCAAGAGCGCATGGACAGGGCCATCAAAAAGGGTCAGGAGTGCATCCTGGAGCGCGGCCTCTTGACCAAAGAACCGTGTCTGTGTCACGGCATCTCGGGCAACGCGCTCGCGCTTGACGACCCGCACTTTGAGCACTTCCTCACCTTTACGACGGGCCATGAGATCAAGCAAATGGAAAAGGAAGGCATGATGGAGCGCAGCGATGATCCGTCGGCGCTGTGGTGTGGCGAAGCCGGCCGCGCATGGACGTGGGCTGTGGCAGACAAACACCTGGAGAAGCGGTTGTTGGGATACAACGACATTTGAGAAACGGACGGCATCTTCCACTGCAACGACTGAACGACGGTTACGAGATTATGAAATTGGATGCCGAGGATATGGCGCGTGGGGTTTCGGTAAGGGACATTTGCTGGGGGGGGGGAACGACGGCAGGGCCTGAAACCGTGGGATGCTGCGGTATTCAAGTCATGCATGGCACGCCGGTTTCAAAGGATTCAAGTGCAGCTGCAGCAGCAGTGGTGCTAGAGAGGCTAGTATTACCCATGAATCGATAGTTTTGGCCCACGGCGCCCAA
The DNA here is from genome assembly GCA_038380885.1 of Phyllosticta citrichinensis. Lineage (NCBI taxonomy): Eukaryota > Fungi > Ascomycota > Dothideomycetes > Botryosphaeriales > Phyllostictaceae > Phyllosticta > Phyllosticta citrichinensis. The sequence goes on from JBBWUH010000006.1 coordinate 1,745,243, forward strand.
GGTTGGCAAGAGAGGTGTGGAGCATAGACGCGGCGGTTGAGGCTGAGACGCGACGGGAGGCGTCGGCCGTGACGAAGGCTGTGGACGGGTAGATGCAGGAGGGCAGTTGCGCATCCAGCCAATGCGTAACCATCCATCTCTTGAATGGTGGTGTTGGTTGACGACGATGGCTGCCACGCAGCCGAGCACGCAGCGACGAAGCAAGGACGGGCGGATGTGGTGGATTGAACGGCGAACGGCATGCCATGTTCAAAACAACCAACACAAGTCCTAGGACCTGGAGATTGCGGCTCGCACCACATGCACCTCGGGAGAGGAACATCATGTGGACTGCTGGTGCAAGTGCAAGTGGAGCTGCAAGTGGTTCGACAGGCTAGGAGGACCATGGTAGAGTTTGGGCGGGAGCCACGTCGATTGGTGTGTGCCGGAGCCGTCGTGGTCGTGGTCGTGGTCGTGGTCGTGGTGGACGGCCCCTTGCAGCTTTCCCGTTGTGTACGGGCTTCTCATCTCAGGTCCTGCCTCGAGCGGTCCGGGTCTGGTGGGTGGCGCGAGCGTCGCAGCAGGAGCCAGAACGACGCCAGAGGCCCGTAGTCTGAGTCTGCACTGTTGTCCTCGTCCTCGTCCTCCTCCTCCTTGTCGTCCTCCTCCCCCTCCGGCCTCCCGTCGCCCTCCCTGACCGGACCCTCCGCTGCGTCTGTCTGTCTCTCCAGCGAACTCATTCCACAAACCTTCTCCCGCACTTGCTGCCGTCACTCGTTAATCGATCGAAACGATCCTTTTGTCTCTCTCGCATTATTCCACCAACCGACCCCGTCCATCCTCACCACAGTCACTCGTTCCATCCTGTCGCACCCCCGACCGGCCCGCCCCTGCGAGTCTCAGCTCCCGGCCCTTCCAACGCTTCCGCAAATCTGTCTGTTCGCGGGCCCCGATTCGCTGTCATTCTCCCAGATCTCTCATCTGCTGTCAAACCCCCCGCGACATGTCGGGCTCGCCACGATTTTGATCCTCTCGTTGCCTCTTCTGCTTAGTCGCCGTCGCGCTTAGTCGTCGCGACTCCACGCTCTCTCCCGATTGACCACTTCACCCACCTCCTCGCTGTCGGCCACGGCTATGAGGTTCCACTCCTCATCCCCAGGCTCGCTGGCCGGCAGACTCGCCCTCCTCTTCCTCACCTCCCTCTATGCTGTGCCGCTGTGCGCAGCCGTCAACTTTACTGCAGCAACCTCCCTGAACTTGGATCTCAACTCCCTCGGCCACGTCGCTCTCGCAGGCAACTTTGACGCTGTCTCGCTCTATGAATGGATGGGCCAGAACCAGGCAACCTACACCCTCAACGGCAGCCAGTCAATTCTCTCCCGCTTTCCCAATGGAGCCTTCGCCCACATTGCTCAAGGCGATGCCAACATTAATGCCATGTGCCCCTGGGTGAAGGATGGTATGCTCCAGGGTATCGTCATTGGCGGCAACTTCACTAGTCTCGACAACCAGGCCGCCCAGGGTGTTGCCTTGTTCAACCCCAACACCTCGCAGATCACGCCCATTTCAGGCCTTACCGGCAGCGTCAAGAGCTTGTACTGCGATTCGCAGTCCGGCATCGTGTACATGGGCGGTTTCTTCAACGGCGAGAATTCGACAAACGCAATTGCTTGGGCCGACGACAAATTCAAGGATCTCCCCTTTGCCGGTTTCAACGGACCCGTTTACTCCATCGTCAAGGACTCCGACGGCCATTTGGTATTCGGTGGAAGTTTTGACGGATTGGGAAACACGAGCACGCCCGCCCAGAAAGACAAGCAGGTTATTCCGCTGGGTGCAGGGAACATTACGGCAAGCGGCTCCTCCTCGACCGACGGTTTCAGCGACCCGAAAAACATCGTTTGCAAGACTGGCCAAGGCGGTTCGGGCAATGTGTGGCTCTTGGAGGACAACACTGCTGGATACTGGAAGGCCGAATTCCAATTCGGGTTCCAGCCCACGAAACTTCGTCTCTACAACACCAACCAGGATGGTCGCGGCACTCAGACCTGGCGCTACACTGCGCTGCCAGACAATGGCATCATGAACTTTACCTACATCGACTCGGACGGGAAAAACAAGAGCTGCGACGCCCGATGCCCTCTGCCGCAAGGCAACACGACCTACCAGGACTTTCGCTTCGTCAACAAGGTTGGAATGAATTCATTCCGCATCGACATTTCGGCCTGGTATGGAAGTGGAGCAGGCCTCGCCGGTATCGAGTTGTATCAGGACGACATTTACGCTTTTGCGATTAACTCGTTTAACGAGCCAACCTGTACCAGCGTCAACCAATCAGCTCAGGCAACCACCACGGGAAATTGGCAGGTCGAACCTTCGCACTCGAGCAGCTCCGAATGGTTGTCCGTGAACTTCACATCTGGCGAGGCGGTCAACAGCAGCTCTGCATCGGTCGTCTTCGAGCCCAACATCCCTGAAGCTGGCGATTACACGGTACTCCTGTATACTCCGGGTTGCAAGCAGGACGACAGCTGTAGTCAGCGCGGCATCGTCAACATTACCGGAACCATGAGAAACAGCAGCAGCACTTCGTCGAGCGCACCCATTTCGACCACGCTGTACCAGACCAACTACTACGACAAGTATGATACAATCTACTACGGCTACATTGATGAAATCTCAGGCTCCTTCCGTCCGTCAATCACGCTCACCCCCGCCGATGGTCAGACTGGTCCTTTGAACGTAGTTGCTCAACGCATGCGTTTTGAACTCATGAGCGCAAACTCTGGTGGTCTCAACGGTATCTTCGAGTATGATCCAAGCGTCGTCACTGTCAGCGACGACCTTTCCAGTTCCCCCATCAACGCCGCGGGCAACAGTCTCGGCGACGAGGCAGTCATCAATGCCATGGTTACAGACGAAAACACTGTTTTCCTTGGCGGCAATTTCTCCAGCACGAACGTCAGCAACATTTTTGCGATTCGCGACAACATTTCCGTGGCCCTTGCAGACCGCGGACTCAACGCCGAGGTCCACGCCTTGTACCTTAACGGCTCGGAGCTTTACGTTGGCGGTAATTTTACCAACACGGTCGACAACAATGTCGAGGGCCTGGCTGGCGTCGCCGTTTACTCAATTTCGGACAACACGTGGTCTGCACTTGGCGCCGGTGTTCAAGGCAGCGTCATCAGCATCGTGCCCATGCAGCTCAACCTGACCACCGGGAGCCCTGAGTATGTCATTGCTGTCAGTGGCGACATTACCGAAGTGCATGCCTTTGGAAGCAACGAGACGTTTGCTGTCGAGGGCGTTGCGCTCTGGTCTCCGTCGAGAAAGAACTGGGTCCACAACCTTGAAATCGCCTCCATTTCCGTTGCTGGACGATTTTCGGTCATGACTGAAGTTCCTGGATCTGAGCCGCTATATGCTGGTTCCATCTCGTCCCAGGCTGTAGAGGCTCGAGGCATTGTCTCTCTGCTAGAAGATGATGACACCCTCGGATTGTCGCCTTACTTTATCAACGTTGACAGAAACACAAATTCCAACTCTTCGGGTGTCACAACGGCCATGGTTTATGACGAAAACAACATCAACGTTACGATTCTCGGCGGCCAGTTTACCGCTACTTCGTCGAATGGGACGACTTTCAACAATCTCATCTTCGTTGATTCCGCCAATAACAACGCGGTCACTGGCCTAACCAATGAGCTCAACGCCACGGCGACCGTCAAGACTCTTGCCACTTCTGGCACCACGCTGTACGTCGGTGGCCAATTCAGAGGCAATCTCACCAATGCCGAAATCGACGGTCTTTTGGTCTGGGACTTGCAAAACAGCCAAGCTTCCTCCACTCAACCACAATCCTTGGTCAAGAGTGATGGCCAGGTCAGTGTCAATGCTGTCGCTCCTCGTCCCAGTTCCTCGAGTGTTTTCGTCGGTGGCGATTTCGACTCGGCAGGTGCATTTGGTTGCCCTGCGCTGTGTGTTTACGCGACGGACCGCGGCCAATGGACCTCGCCCGGTGGCAGCATCGAAGGTTCGGTCTCGTCTCTTTACTGGGTTTCGCAGAACCAGCTCATGGTCGCGGGCAACATCACGGTTGGTGGAAATACTACGACGCTTGCCCTCTTCAACGCCAAGCAATCCAACTTTCAGACTGTCGACGGCGCCAGCAACGTCCCTGGAGTCGTCAACTCCATGACGGCTGCTAATAGCGATGGTTCCCAATTCTGGATTGCCGGAATTGCCACCAACGGCTCGAGCTTTGTCATGCTTACTGCATCAGACCCTGCCGACTGGAAGAGCATTGGGTGGGCTCTTGGGGACGACAGTGTCGTCAAGGGCATCCAAGTCTTGCCAGTCTCCAAGAACCACGATTCCTCTGACAAGATTGACAAGGACAAGGTCCTGGTCGTTCTCGGTGACATCAATCTGCCCAACGTGGGCAAGGTCTCTGCTGCCGTGTACAATGGCACCGAATTTTCTCCCTTCGTACTGTCGACGCAAGGCAACAATCAAGGCAGCCTGTCCCAAATCTTCGTCCAGAAGCCGCAAAACGTCTTCAAGTCTAACGGTGAGCGTCCAACACATCGAACTCTTTCATGCCCTTCTAACATGTTGCAGGTGGCAAATTGGCCTTGGGTCTGGTTGTACTCGTCGCTCTGGCCATCGCCCTCGGGTTAACAATGGCCATTGTCGTGACCGGCATCATTGCTGAGCGTATACGTCGTAGAAAAGAGGGCTATATACCTGCGCCTACGTCCATGGGCGATAAGAACACCAACTTGAACCGTATACCGCCGGAGCACATTCTGGGGAATCTGGACAACCCGGGGCAAGAGCGCCTCTAGTCGATAGTGATGTCTTGAAAGGAAAAAAGTCGCAGTTGGCTTCAGCTAATTCCCCTTCTCCTTTTTCCCTTTCGAGCAAGGGCGTAATGACGGAATGTACAGAAGAGAATTGGAGAGAAGAAAGGGTCATTCAAAGCGTTGTGTTTTGATAGCAAGGCGTCACCGGCGGATTTTTTTTGTGTTCTACTCCCCCTTGAATTTTGTTTTCTTTGCTTTGATTTTGAAACCTTTACACCTTTTTCACTTCGTGTCAAAATCATCTGGCTTGGTTTGATATTTACCGACCAGGAAGGATTCGGGGGATCGCCGACATCGGAACGATGCATGGATGGACGGGATGGACGGAGGATTGGGAAGCATGTGCTCGAGAGAGTTTGTCTCGACGCACGGATCCGGGGTTTCTACTACAGTCACTTTCTATCGACGCCGCCTCTGTCAGTTTGCCGTCTTTTCTCTCGCTTCTCTCTCCTCTTCCTTCCTCTCTCTGTCAAAAATTCCATACCACCATCCCGCTTGGTAGAACGCGCGGCACTCGCACACTCTCACACTCTCGCTCTCTCACTCTCTCACTCTCTCTTTGTCTCCTTTCTTCCTTTCTACCACTGCTTGCCCGCGCGCGTCAATCGGTCAGCGAGCCAGTCCACCGGCCACACACATGCCACAGCCACAAGGCGAATTTGACCACCCAAATCTCTTGGCAAGCCACGGTACCAGATACTCGAGCGCTCGACATTCGCTGGGACTGGACTGGCTTGGACGGGCTCGACATGGGTGGGAATGAACGGGAAGAGCTCTCGCATTTCTCCCGTTTTATCACGACGAGATACCACCATCACGACGACGACGACGACAGCCCGGCACTTCTGCCCACGTCTCCCTCCCTGCTTGCCAGGATTCGAAGCTGTGGTAGGCAGGATGATGTGGTGCGTGGGCGGACGAGTGGACGATCGGCAGAATGGCAGGCGGACGTACTTCTAGTTGTTAATGTGTAGACCACCACCACCAACCACTATTTCTTTTCTCTTCGTCTCAACGATTCTTATTCAATTCACCCTCTAGAGCAAGTAGTTTCACATAGCCAGCGGTTTGTTGTCGTTTATTGCAAAGTTGCCGAGCGCGCTTGAAGCGTCTTTGTTCGCCTGCGTCTTCGCCTGCTAGTTTCTACGTTGCCATGCTGCCGTTTGCACTGCTGCTCTGCTGCTGCTGCTTTTTATCCGAGACCTTTATGGCATCTGACGCCTCGAATGGTTTGTTTGTTTGCTTGTTTGTTTTCGCCTTGAAGGCACAATGTTCCTGCCTGCCTCGATAACGACACCATTGCCATTCATCGATTCATCGAGCCACCGCCACCTTGCGCTTTGCTCGCGCATGCGCGAGCCCGAATCACCGCCATCAAACACAGAAACATGGTTACAGCTGGACTCGATTGGCTGGCAGACACGCACGCTCGAAGTAGCTAGCTGGCCCGGCTACTCTTGCGATTTGATCAATGGATTCAATGGATGGACGCATGGGCGCACGGTATGGACGAGAGTAGGGATGAATGGGTTGACGGATGGACGGCCGCGATTATGAACGCTGATACGAGGAGCTCCGATGACTGTAAATGTATCTACGTAAGGTGAAAGCGAGGCTTGCACCATGGCTCTTGTGGAATTCACAATCTTCGTCTAGGATGATGTACTGAGGCATCGTGGTTGACTTGGTTGCTTTCCTATTCTCGGTGCTGGAAGATTCTGTGTGTCTGCATACTGCTCTGCTTGCTACCTTTTCCTTTTGCTGTTTTGTTTCTCAAGATTTCCTCATCTCCCCTTGGTCCTGGCCTGAATCTCATCACACTATACACAACATGTACCCAGGTTGCTACAGCTTCGCCCTATCACCTTCCCGCTCCTGGTCCATCTCCGCCACCTTCCTCCTCTCCCTCTCGACATCCCTCGCCCACTCACTCTCCACGTCATCCCAGCAATCGTACGTCAACAGCCAATCGCCCACGCCGCCCTGGCGCCAGGGGAACGGGTCGCTGCCCTGCTCCAAGCCCTCGGCCGCGGGATCGACGCGCTCGCCGCGCGCCCGCCGCTCCTCGACCCCGTTCCACGCGCGAAACAGCGCGTCTCGCTCGTCGCGCTGCGGGCCGTCGTGCACGTGGTACAGGTACTGCTGCTTGTTGCCGCGCGCGACGACGGCCTCGGTGCGCTGCTTGCGGCAGGCCTCGTAGACGCGGAGCGCGCGCGCCTTGCCGGACTTGGTGCCGCCGGACAAGCGGCCCAGGCAGAGGCCCAGCACGCAGGCGTCTTCGAAGCTCATGCCCGCGCCGCTGGCCAGGTACGGCAGCGTCGCGTGCACGGCGTCTCCGAGCAGCGTGAAGGCGGCCGACGAGTGCGACCATGCTGGTTCCAGCGTTGGCCGGATGCACAGCCGCCATTTGTGCACCGACTCGCAGAGGGCCAGCAGCTTTGGGATGCGTGGATCCCAGTCGCGGAACGGGGCTTGCATCTCTGGTATCGAGCCGGGCGAGATGGACACGTTGGGAGGCAGGTCGTCCGGAACCAAGAGAACCATGTTGAACCATTCGCCGCCGCGGAGAATGTAGTTTACTAATTGACTTGTCAGGGGTGGGTGTTTGGATAGGGGGGAGAAAAGGGGAAAACGCACCTGCGTGCATGTCTGGACCCAACCAATAGTTGACTTGCGGATCAAGCACCAAGTCTCTCAGCTCGTCATCCTCGAGCATCTTCTCCGTCTTCAGCAGCAGCCTGTAGGCCAAATCGCCCGTCAAGACCGGGGGGTCCGGCCTTCCTAGCATTATCTCTCGACACCGCGAGTTGATGCCGTCAGCGCCAACGACGATATCTGCGCGCGCACGCCCGCCGCTCTCCAGCACCGCCTCCGCAGCGCTCTGGTCCGGTCCCAGTCCGCCTTCGCCCAGGTCGCCGTCAAAGCACACGACGTCCTTGACGCGGCAGCCGGTCCTGACAGCGCCACCCAGTTCTAGGACTCGCGCGACGAGGGCGGAGTGCAGCTCGGCGCGGTGGAAATCCCAAAACTCGCTGCCGCCGCCGATGCGGTCCGCGTACGGCTTGAACGGCAGGCTGGCCAGCACCTCGCCCTTCCACGACAACATGTTGCAGCAGCGCGGCGTCGTCAGGTGCGGCGCCAGGTGCGGCTCCAGGCCCAGCGCCTTGAGGATGCGCACCGAGTTGGGCAGGCACTGGATGCCGGCGCCGACGTCTGAGAGCGCCGCTGCCGACTCGAGGATCGTCACTTTGTGGTCGGAGAGTAGCAATGCGGTGGCGGCGCAAAGACCGCCGAGGCCCGCGCCGATGATGATGATCTGGGGAAGTCAGTCGTCATTCAAAGTGCAAGGGAAGGGCAGAGCAGAAATACGTCGAGTCGTTCATCCGGGGCGCGATGTTGTTGCTCGAGGACTGGAGGTGCGCGGGCTTGCGGTAAAGACATGACGACGGTGCTTATGCAAACAAAGTATGGACGAGTCTCGAACAAGCAGACAAGGAGACCAGTCTTCCCTGATGAGCAAAAGAAGGGCGAAACGCGAGGCTCATGTGTCCTGGGCAGATGGTATTTGAAGCATGGCCGCGATGGAGCGCGCGCGACTTGATATGGAAGAGGACATGGCAACGTAGTACCGCGTTCCGACGTCTACGGCACAAGAGTTGATAGGTAGGGTTGTTAGCTTGGAGCTAGGAAGTGGTGGCTTCGATTGAGACGTCGACGGACTCGCCGGGACGAACAGAGAAGTGGGATGACCAGGGTTAAAGGTGGGAGACCAAAAGTGGTTGCCGGACGCATGCCGACTCTGCACCTAACATTGCAATTCTCTTTAATTTGTGTGCCAGTCACTTCCGGTAAACACATCGGACGCAAAAAGATCAGGCCGTCATTTCATGTGGTCTCCCATTTCCCAATTTCTGCCAGCTCATTGTCCACCACGCCATCAAACTCCCACCGGCGGCTTCTTCAACATCTCGCCAGCCGGAGCTGGCATCAGAGCGCCCTCTGGCACCGGATTCCGGGCCTTGAAGTCATCACACATTTGCTCCATTGTCACCCACTCGACGCCCTCGTGCTTGTTGATGTGCTCGATGATTCTATTGACAAGATCAGCTCGGATACGGGCACGCTTGCGCCGAGAACAACGTACCTCTCATGCATCAACAGCACGTGTGGCCTTCCGCTGACGTCGGGGTGAATGGTCATGGGAAAGACGAATTCGTCGTACTCGCGGTAAAAGTAGTCAAAGTGGTCCTTCCACAGCTCTTCGACGACCTTGGGGCTAACCCAGCCGTGACTGTTGGGGGCGTCCTTGATAAACATCATAGGCGGCAGGTCGTCAATGTACCACGACCCAGGGATTTCGACAATGCCCGTGGGCTTTCCCTGGACGAGGGGCTTCATCCAGTCCTTTGCGCGCTTCGAATAGTCAATCTTTGTCCACTGGTCGTCGGTTCGCAGCCAGTAGCACTGGTAGTCCGAGTGGCTCATCGAGTGGTCGTACTCGATGCCGTAGCTGAGCAGGAGGTTGGCGCCTTCGCGCGAAACCTCCCACCACGGCGCCACGCTGCCGCGAGGCGGCTTGCCCGCAAATTCGGTCAGCATCCGGTACGTCTTGTCCAGCACGTCGCGCTGCTGCTCCAGCGTCATGTCCTTGGGGTTCTCGTGGCTGTAGCCGTGCAGCCCAATCTCGTGCCCGGCATCGCGGATGGCGGCGCAGTCTTCCGGGAACGTCTCCAGACTGTGCCCCGGAATGAACCACGTCGCCTTGATCTTGTACTTGTCGAAGAGCTTGAGCAGTCGCTGGACGCCGATTGTGCCGGCAAACATGCCTGGGGAGCGTCGTGAGCGCGCATTCTATGCCAAAGCAGAGAGCTGCCTACCTCGACTGATGTCGCTGGTCGAATCCTCGCCGCCATACGACCCCAGCCATCCGGCGACGGCGTCAATGTCGACGCCGTAGCTGACCAAAACGCGCTTCTTGCCCATTGTTCAGGTTCAATCGCAAAAGTTTGTGTGGAGACGAATGAATAAGCCTCGTCGCAGTCGTGAAAGACGGAGTCAAGTCAGTTGTTTCCTCGCAAACACAAGCAGACGAGCAGGGAGTTGAGCAATGAGGTTCAAGGTAGGTAGGTAGGTAGGCAGGCAGGTTGCTAGAATAAAAGGGAAGCAAAGAAGAACCCCACCATGCACCAGGTCGTCGCGCGCCGGCTGATAGTGGAGAAGGCAACTAAGCCCCATGACAATCAGAAACCGCCTCCTTCTCTTCCCGCGTCGTATCTCCCAACCCGATCCCTGCTGCTTGCTTTCCCTCCGCACTCAACTCACCATTCACACACGCGCCAGACGCCGTGCCGTCCATGTTCCTCCGCACCGCTGCCAAACTATGCACCTCAGGTCTATATATCTACCCAAGGAAAATCTATTCCGCTAGATATATGCCCAGCTGCCCGCTTCGCTCGCCCACTTCGCATATGCCCAAGCAATGTCTAATCCAACACACTTTCTCCCTCCTCGACACCGCGCTCTCGCCCCGCCATGCGAAGTTGGCCTCGTAACTGGTCGCATCATCCATTGCCACTTTTCCCCGGCATCGCACTGCATTGGCATCGTCAGGCTTCTTCCTGAGAGAGTGGGGAGAGGGACAAGAAAATGGGCGAGTGCGGATAAGGTCCAGGATTGGTGGCCATAGCTCCCATCCCCTTTTGGCATAGCGCAGTGTTGGACCTTGCATATGCAAAAGGGATGGTGATTGGCTCATGGCTGAGAGACAGGCACGGAAGACGGGGGCTGTCGTTGTAAGGTCCTCTGGGGATATGGATTGCTTTAGGTGCAAGGTGAGTGGTCAGACGTGAGAATCGCGGTGAGGTAACGGAAGTAAAGCCATGAATCGAATTTCCGGAGTAGACCCGTCAGTTCGTCAAACAAGTTTTCCACATGCTTCTCTCTCCATTCCACTCGGGTTTGTTGTGAAAACGGCCAACCATGCAATTCAACCATCTGTCAGCCTATCCACATGTCTGATAGAAGAGACAAATCTTGAGTCATTACCATGCGCCTGCCTGTTTGCTACATAATCAAGTCCATCAACGCCCTCGCCTTCTTTCTGCCAAAAAAGATTCATGCTCTTTCTTTGTGCACGCCCCCTCTCGATCTAAATCCATGTGATTAGTATGCCTGGCCGCGCAAATCGCACGTCAAGAACCGCTCAAAGTAGTCATCCAAGAAGCGCATGGCCTCGGTACCCTTTTCCCTCGTAGTGCCATCATCCCAAATCTTGAGGGTGCCAACGTAGCCATCGGGGCGCACGACGGCAATGGCCACCTGGTCGGCGTCGAGCGTGTCTGCACCCAGCCACTTGTCGATGCACGACTGGCTGCGCGTGTCCATGTGCGCGACGTTGTCGAGGTAGACGGTCCACGGCGAATCGCGCAGCACTTGGGGCAAGTCGGCGATTTCGAGGCGGCTCTTGGCCATGCGCGTGACGAGCGCAAACGTGAATAGGCACGAAATGGGCGTGTAGCGCTCTGGACACACGAATTCGTCGTGCGGCGCCGCGACGGGCGGTTGCAGCGTGTAGCTGGCGTTGGCAGCGGCCGACACGCGGCCCATGAAGCTGGCGCTGCTGTTGGCGGCCGAGCACGCCCTTTCGAGAAAGGGTCGGCTGCGCAGTGCGTCGTTGGCGAAAAAGTAGATGCGGAATTGGCCCAACGTCGGGATGTCGAGCTGGATGTCGACTGGATTTGCGTCAATGAAGCGCGTCACCTTGGCCGGAGAGGGCAGGCAGCCGGGTCGCAAGTCGCCGCAGCCCATGGCGTCTGTTGCGATGTTGAGGTCGTTTTGGCCATATTCGGCCCCTGTGCCGCTGATGAAGCGCACATTCTTCATGAAATTCTGCGCCAGTGCCGTCGAGTCGCCGGCGGCAAAGGCGTTGGCGTGCTCATAGTCGAATGAAATGAGGTCCTGGGCAATCTTGCGGCGTTCTTCTTCGTACGAGTGCAGCAGCTCGGGCTTTGCGATTTTGCGGATGACGAGGTTGAGCTTCCAGGCCAGGTTCCAGGCGTCGTGAAGCGACGTGTTCATGCCCTGAGCGGCCTTTGGCGAGTGCGTATGGCTGGCCTGTGCAACTGGTGAGCTTTGTCCCCTGACAAGCATAAGCGAGGGCGAATCCTACATCTCCAGCGATAAACACTCGGCCCCTGTCGTCGACAAATTTGGTCGCCACGCGCTGGCCCACTTGATACCTGCCGTACCATTCTGCAATTCTCTCATTAGTAAGTTTCTTCGTCTCCTCTTCCCCAAACCGACTCACCGACCGACTTCCACCGGAGGAAAAATGGATGCATAATCTCCTGAGCCCTCTGCATGACAATCTCTCGCGTGAGCTCGTCCTTGGACGCGCTCCCTCTCGACTCGGATTTGAGCTCAATATACAGCCGCGTCAGGTTGCGCTCACGCGGGATGATGAGGACCGATCCTGCCTCCTCCGAGTAGATGACGGCCTTGGACCACAGGTCCGGAAAGTCCGTCTCTATCTGCCCGTCCAAGACTCCCCAGATGGCGTCCGAGGATGCTCCAAGCGGCTGCGCGCCGGGCATCGACTTGCGGACCTGCGAGTGCGCCCCGTCGCATCCCACGATGTAGTGCGTATTCATCGTCCTCTTTTGCTGCTGCACGTCGGCCTTGCACGTGACTTGGATGGGTGACGTCTTGCCCGGAAGATACTCAAAGTCCCTAAAGACCGTGTTTCTTTGCACGTCTACGCCTCTTTCCCGGAGATCGCTGATGAAGAGCTGCTCAATCATGCCCTGGTGCACGAGCAGGATGTAGGGATCCAGCAAGTCTACCGTTTCTTGCGGATAGTGCACCTCTCTCCCCGCTCTGTGCATCTTTTCCGTCAATGATGATCTCTGGCGACTGTTAGTGCTCGAGAATCAAGAAATCTTGGCTGGCGCCTACCCAAAAGCAAATGTCAAAGACTTTGACACCTTTTCGGAGAAGGGGATCCGCAATCCTCATCTGGCGCAGCGTCTCGATGGATTTCGGCTGGAGGCCATCCGCTCTCCCCGTGAGGGTCCGCTCTGGCCGGTCATCGATGATTTCCACCTTGATTCCAAAGCGGGCAAGGTTGTCTCTGAAGGTTGAGTTAGTCGGGGAAATTTCACGTGAGCTTGGACCAGGGAGGCGTACGCAAGCATGAGGCCGGCCGGACCGGCGCCTACGATGAGGACTTCGCTTTTCGAGTGTGTAGGGCCATGGGATGGACCGGGAACGGAGGGAATATCGGCTTGCAAGATGTCGACGCTGCCTTCTCTGAGTTCGCCATTCGGAATTCTGCTGGGGGACATTTTGAGGAACCTTGGAGGAGTGCTGCGCTTGATCAGCCCCCAGATATGCGGAGCCATTGCAATAAAAAGGACGTAGACAGTGGTGGAAGAGTGGGAAGAGTGGTGGTGGGAGTGGCCATTATGGTCGGACTGGCGTTTTTCAAGACCGAGGAGTCGCGATGGGAGGCGGGGCACACACAGAGGTTCAAGGATGCTGTTGCGGGTGGCCTGATTGCGATCCAGAAATATTTTGGTCGCAAGCAGCAGAGAGAGGTCCCGTCATTGGGGAGGAGTTTAAGCCAGAGCAGAGGCTCACGGGAGGGAGGCGCCCAGGGGTGGGTGGGTGGTGTGGCGGCCGTTGGCTTCCCCACTTCCGCATGCTAGCTCGCTGCGAGCCTCCCACGCACGCTACAACGACGACTGATCTGGTGCTTTGGTAGTGCTGCAGCCGAGCGCTCTTCGACCAAACCCAAGCGCGCCGTCGGCTAGGCTAGCGCTTGCCATGGCGTCTTTTTTTGGTCGAGTCGGTGGCGGATGGTGCATATCACTCGCAACAGCTCCAGTGTACGTCAACATGCCCTTTACGGGAGCCGTCGGACGGGTAGCACCGCCTGCCGCCCACAGCGTCGCCAGAGGATCCGACATGTCGCCGTCTTGGATGCTTGGACTTCTTCTTTTCCTCGGACTTTTTTGCGTTTGGCTGCAGCTGTCTTCAGGCGGGCCATGGAGGCAGTGTTGAGGTCGTCTTCTCAAGGTGATGCAACACCACAGGTCTGACTCTACTCCAACGAAGATCTCAACCCTCTCATCTTTACCGTGGCTGCCTCACAAGACCGAGGCAACTAATTTCGCCGATTCCTCGACAAGCCGGCGCATCCGGCCAAATAGCAGGCCGGTTTCTCCAGCGTCGTGTTTCAGCCTTACTGAACGGCTCGCTACCAATTCTGCGTCTCGCTCTGCAACCCTCGATTCCTGACTCGGCGGCATTTGGACTGACTTGTGCTGCACAGCTTCGAGGGATTCGAGTTCCGGGCTTGAAAAAGAACTGCCAAACAGTGTCGAAACGGTGGGAAAAAGTGCCAAAAGCCCCGTCGGCATGGTTGGCCAGTCTCTTTTCTTTCTTCATGCTCGTCTGGCCCAAGCACTCCTCCACGCTTTGAACCCTGCATTTCCGCTGGATCGCCATATGCAGTTCGTTCCCCGTGCAGCCCTCCGCGTTCCAAGCGAGGCGAAGATCCTCAGCGCGTGGCTTTTGTTGGAGATGGCTTCGTGCTCGCCCACTTTAAATGCTGCACCGCGGTAATGGCAGGACTTCGCTTGTACGACCAGAGTTGCCCTCGAGATACGCCGAAGACGGTGATTTTCCAGCACTCCAATTTTGCCCTGGGTTCCGGCGAGGCATGCGTACGTACGATCCACATTACGCACTTTTACCATGTCCACCATGCGCTCGGTTCCACGGCCTCAGGTAAAGCGCGTCTCCGCAAGACAAAAGTCGGTGTCTGTTCTCCATTGTTGACCCGGGCCCCCATATTGCATCTCAGTCGACATGACCAACTTCGAGCAGGGGTAAGCACTTGCCAATCTTGGAAAGTGAACAACGTGAGCAACCACTGTTCAAAAGATCCGATGCTCCCATCTACTTGCTGGGGAAAGTGCTGGATTGCAGGCCAGTATGACTGCCTTTTCACAGTCATGTTAGACCATGTTTACCCTGTCGGCCGACAACAGTCGGCAGGCTCTGTCGGCGCCAGTTGTTGTTAGATGTGACTGTTTAACCCCCTATTTTTACTAACTACCATACTCAGCAACGCCGACAGCTGTCAATGCTGGTTGGTAGAAGGTATGGTTTCAGGAGCCCACATACTTGTACAGCTGTTTGAACTGTCAATCAGCTCTAACAGCTGATAGAACTCTGGACCTATAACAGCCGTTCATGAGGCACGCAAACTTCTCCATACCCACACTCGCCGACGATAAGACGACAACTAATTGCGAAGGCACCCATCCGGTTGTGGATAGTCTGCCAACTACCGTCGACTGGCAGGGTGAATGCGCTCTCAGCATGTGGCCCAACAAGAAGGGTTGGCAAGAATATCAAACCTCAAAACCTGCCAAAAGGGGCTATTTTTGAGGCTTAAGCTCATCTTTCACAACCATGTCAACATGATTGCAATCGCCGAGGATAAGAAGAATGTTATTTCGTGTGATGCTCAATGTTATGGAGACTCCTTCTGCCTCATGGGAGAACACAGAGATATGATGTCGACACTAAGGATGCGGATGCTCCACAGTGCGGCGTCTCCATCCGCCTCTTCTTGGGAAAACACCAAAGTATAATGTCATCGCCGAGGCTGCATACGCTCAACGATGCGATACGGCGTCTCCTTCCGCCCATGGGAAATACCAAAGTATGATGTCGTCGCCGAGGCCCCGGATGCTCAAAGGTGCGGCGACTGCTCCCGCCTCATGGAAACCCACCAAATTATTATGTCGTCGCCGAGGCTGCGGATACCAAAAGACAAACCGCGGAATCGCGGCGGCGGGGGCGACCTCATCTCGAATTCCGTAGCCCACCTTTCCTCTACCTCGACCTCCTCTCTTCATCTCGAGTCGGCAACCGGTCCACTTCCATCTCGCAAAAGCGTCAGCTAAGGCACACGGCCTGCCTCAGCATGATTCCTCAGAGCAAACATCGCATCCTTTGGGCGCAGAAGTCCAGCGCCAGGGACATCGACCGCAACTTCTGCCTTTTGACGCTCATGCCGTCTTCCAGGATCATCACCCACAATGTCAAGGTCCAGCTCGTCGAGGATGGACTCAAGATGAGAGCAGAGGGTCTTCATGTCGATCTTCAGCTGTTCGGTGCGATATACTCGGCCATATACAGACGTCGAGACAGGGGAGACTCGCTTGAGGTGCTCCTTCACAAACAGGAGATGAGCGACGAGGACTGGCCGCGCCTGCTCAAGCCGAACCCTAACTCATCGTTCGACTTCTGCGAAAGCGCCACGATTACACCTTACAAGAACATCGTCGATCATGATGGAGAAGCTCTTCGCGACCGTCTCTGCAAACTGCGCATCGTGCAGTCCGACAACATCGATGGGCACTCTACAACCGGTCAGGAAGAAGTCAAGCTCCTTCCATATGGACAGCGCCCGGTGGACTTCGATGACTGGCTCGCCCGCGCCAACAGGACTGTCGAGCTCAGGGTCAGTCCAAGCCTCCTTTTGATCAATTGTGGGATCGAATTGCTTACGGCCACAGAATTTCGAAGAGTCTGAGCTTCTCCGCCTGCCGCGCGAGCTCCGGGACGAGATATGGAAGTTTGCTCTCGTCGACGAGGAACCAGTCCGAATGTTCGACCGCCTCCTCCCGTACGCAGAAGATCAATTTGCTCGCGGCCTCTCCCTTAATGGCAATCAAGTCCACCTTGCCGCCTACGAGGTGTACCGGGAGCGGTGCAAGATTTACACTAGAAGCAAGACAGGCTCACGAGTTGTAAACTTCTTCACGAAGCCAGCCAGCTTCGACCGCGGTGTCGCCCTCTTCACCACGTCCCGCGCCGTCTCTCGCGAGAGCCTCCAAGTGTTGTACCGCAAGACTCGCTTCATCTTCCCCGACCAGTATGGCATCGTTGGAGCGAAGTGCTTCCTGAACACAATCGGCAAGCTCAACATTTCCAACCTGCGCAAGATCTCAATCCATATGCCGCCCTGGAATCTCCCCCAAATCTCCGACAGACAGCGTGCGGGCTGGATTTACCAATCCGCGAAGGCCCATGGCCTCCAGATCGGAAAGAAGCCCCGTGACCCGCTTCTGACTTCGTTCGTCACTACCCTCACCACCCTTCTCAAGATCAAGCGCCTTCGCGAGCTCGACATCGGCATCTCCCCGTTTGTGACCAACTCTTTCGTTCTCGACATGCGCATCCCCGCCCCCGACGATGTCCCGACTATCATGAACAGGCGCATCAGCCCCAAGTACCTGACCCGCTCTGAAGCCGAATTTGCAATGCTCCGCAGGCTGAAGGATGTCACGCACCGCGTTCATGTCCGCTTCGTCGCGCTGGAGTACACCACGACTGAGTTCGACTCTCCCTACGACCAAGAGAAGCAGGATTACTGGAACATGGTCAAGGAGAGGTACATGCAGTGGGGCTTTGACTACGTCAGGGTTCAGAGCCTTGAGGAGGAGCCTTCCGAGCAGCAGGAGGAGGGCGAGGTTGATGAGTAGTGCGAGCAGTACTCTGGAACTCTGCAGGATGGATGGTGGGGGATGAACTTACGAACATTCCGTTTCCTGCGTCTTCACATTGGCCGACTGGCTAGCTCCGACAAAACAACGGGATGGACGGGCTCAAAAATTTGCTGGTGGGATACAAGTTGCTGAAGTGGTCATGGGATCGATGAAAAGGAGTCATGGACAGGAAAGAAAACAGGTAGCTTAGGAGCCATATCCATGGCAAGCACAACACAATGCAGACCCCCCCCTTGGATAGAAGGGAGTTTTCATACACTTCCAACTTGTTGCGCACAAGGAGCATTCAAGCTACTCTACCCTCACTACTATTCAAAGGCATCTGGGCATCTTGAGGAAAAGCAACAGGGAGCATTCAAGCCATGCCCATATCCTAGATACACTGGAGCTCGTGCGCGAGCAGAGCCGTGTCAAGGAAGCCCCGAGACAAGTGAGAAAAACCTTTCTGCCCATTCCTACAGGTATGCTTAGTCTGATTCTCCACCTATTTCCCAAACAGTCATCTCTGCATATTCTCATACAATACAGGCGGTGAATGTGTCAATCAAGCAATTGATCAAGCTCTCATAGATCCTCAACACGTATGCTTACCGTAGTCTCTCATCGTCGAATTCCTTTCAGTGACGCACATATCAACAAAACAACTGACAAATCAAACACCGCCAATATCCATACCGCCCAACCCCATATCCATACCCATTCCGACATTGACGCCGAGTCCCAAAACCTCTGCAGCATCGGCGCCAAACGCACCGCCACCGTTCCCGCCAGCGTGGCCAGCGCCCAATCCAGCCAATCCCATGGCCGCAGCAGAGACAGCAGCTTCGCCACCAGCGGCAGAATGACCAGACACACCACCACCACTGAATCCTCCACTCATCGCAGCACCGCCGCCTGTCGCGGTGACAGCAGCTGCTGCGGGCGACGCTCCCAACCCCATTCCAATCCCGCTGCCGCCCAACCCACCGACGACGCGGCCAGGCACCAAGCCGCGCAGCACCATCATGCCGTCGTGGACGACGGCCCAACGGACGCGGCTCAGAGCGTGAGCGCCGACGGCCGTCAAGCCGGCGGTTTTGCGTTTGATATTTTTGATGCGCGGGAGCGACAGTGCGACCTCCTGGGTCTGCGGCGCCGAGGTAGAGGACGGCGGTGCGGTCGTGGTGGTACCATTGTTGGTGTTGCTGGCAGTGGGCCTGGATGGGCACGCGGGAGGAGGCGGCTGAGCAATCATGGCTCTCAGCAAAGCATGCATTTCCGACGCCGGGTTCCAGATGGGCGCGTCGTCATCAATGTCGTCATCGTCTGGCTCTTCGTCCGAACCTTGGCCGTGGCCATCGAGGGACTCGGTGTCGGGGTCGACTGGCTGGCATTGAGAGGGAGAGCGCTGGCGCAAACGCCTTGTCGTAGCGTCTTTTTCCCACGCTCCGCCGGCAGATGCGTGGAGCGAGTCGCGTCTGTTGGAAGACGAAGTCGGTTGTGTTTCGTCCCGCGGCTTTGCGTGCCAGTAAGCCCAGATGCATAGACAGGCAAGATACAAGCACCAAGGGTAGTGGAACAAGCCACCAGAGTCCCAATCCCGCAGACGCGTCGCCCCATCTCGGATGAGGGCCGCGGAGTGCCAGGCAGCTTTTGCAGCATTGCTGCTCATGTTGGCCGTTTTGGCAGAATTGACCGCTTCTGCGTTTATACTGGTCGACGGATTGGCGTAGTCCGCGGCCCCCGCTGCCCACTTCTTGACGACGCGCTGAGACCGAACAAAGTCTGCGCGCTGCACAGGATGGCCAAGAATGTGTCGAGCGCCGGCGTAAATTTGTATGTCTAGAAACTCCGCATTGAGATGGAACTGAGCGGCGTGGTAGATGGCGGTGTTTGCAGTGGCGAAGAGACGAAATTCGTTTTGGAGACTTTGCTGGATGGACGACGAAGCCGTGGTATGATGGTTTGGACAGTAGCGCGAAGTATATGACGCACAGTAAGACTCAAAGTCAGATAGCCATGCTTCGTATGACGCTGAAATGCGAGCCTTCCAGTCACCAAGTGGGACATTGTTGACCAGTCCTGGTATGCTTGTTAGATTTAGATTTCCAAGGAGCAATTCGATCAACCCGACTCACCAAGCGACGTTTGATCCCTCCTCTTCATATCCCAGCTAATAGACATCAGTCCATGCAGTATCAGCACCCTTGACAGCGCATTCAGATGTTTCGGCGATGACACTGGTTTTGGCGTGACCAAATACGTCTTCAGCGTGCTCAAGAACAGAGGAGGACGAGAGTGCTTCTTCCAGAGCCTGTACCACGTGTCTGGCGAATCTGCTTCCCAAAGCTGTTGGTGACACGGTAGTGTCGACCGCAATTCAAACGCAGACATGCAGAGAGACTGGCAGAAGAGCACTGCGTGCTGAACGTCCCACATGAAACACAGATATGCGAGTCTGCTTACACTCAGCAAAATGGCTTGAAGTTGTTTACGTTTTTTACTTGCCTCTTCTTGTGCTCTGCAATCACCCAGTGCTTCCATACCGAGTCCAGGTTGTTCGAAGAAGGATCAGGAATTGACGAACCGACAGTTTGGCAGTCACTCCGTCGAATCAGGTTGATCAAAAGCCCGTGGAATAAATGAGCCATGTCATGCTGCTTTTGGCCCGCGCGGCTCTTGCCGAAGCATTCCACCAACAGAATAGTCTGCAAGGCCCAGAGATCGGGCTTGGCGTTGAAGCCGGGATGGGCAAAAATGTGAGGCCGCAATACATCGTGAATGCATACCTGACCGCATTAGCGTAAAACTCACAATAGGGGCTTCCCTCTTACGGCCATTTGATGCGCGTCCTTCTCGCAATATGTGGCCCCGATGAGCAGGACAGACACAAGCAACAGAGGCTCAACACTAGCTGGATCAAAGGTAGGCTGGTGAATGAGCGGATACGCAGTGTTGAAGCGGGTGAAGTACATGTTGCTATACGTCTGTAGAGAGGGAAGCGTCAGGAGGGGGTGGCTCCTCGAAATGTAAAACCCATCCGGGGTGACGGGTTTGGCAGCATCAATCAGATTGACAATTTTATTTTTCGTAGCTTCATCTATTACTGGTAACATTGCAGATCGATTGAGGGTCGACATTGGCCGCTCAAAGTCCATGTCGGGTGTGCCCTGGGTAGGGGCAAGTGACTTGCGTGAGCCTCTGGCTTCGTTGGCTCTCAAGGACTCGCTGCTGTTGGCAACTGAGCCTCTAGTCACGCTGGAAAGTGGTGGACTGGTATCTGCGAGGGTTCGTTGCGGGGCTAGCGGAGGCAGTGAAATGCCGGTTTCCATGCTCAGCTCGGGTATCATGGCGTAATGGGACTGGTTCGTTGCATTCATGGCTCTTCCGTTCGTTGATGTTGCAAGATCACTGACAGCTGGCGTATGCCTCCTGTTTAATCCTATTTCCAAGGTATGAGTGGACGCTTGACTTTCAGGAGCTTGGTGTACGTGCGTTGGGGCAAACAAGTCTGGAGACGTCGATAACGACTGCTGCGTGGCAAGATCCAAGTCAAACAGCCAGTTGTAGTTGCTCATGGTGGTGAAGGGCATGTTGAAGGAGCTTGCTGTCGAGAAGTTAGCGCGCATGTCCGCTGCTGGACTTGTTCAAAACATACCAGTGTCAGGGTTGAAAATATCGTCGTAGGGTACGTCGTCAAATGATTTGCTGATCGCAGTAGACGACGAATATCCCTCGTTTGACCCCCAGAACCGCTCCGTCTCCTGGGGCAGCGTCTCCGGGTCTTGGTACAACTCTGATGACTCGTGACCAGGACTGAGAGCCAGAGGGGGAAAGACCCAGTCATCGCTGGCCAGCTCTGTAGCATTCGTGGCGTGGGATGCTCTCCTCTCGTAGGTTTCGGAAGAGTTCGAGTTGTTGCTGGAAATAGGAGGCGAGATCGGAATTGCAATGCCAAGGTCTTGCGCGTCGTCTTCAATGGATGCGGAGGGCGCAGGCGACTCGCGCTGGATCTCTCTGGGAGAGCCTTGTTGAGAAGTGGTGCCGAGGTTGGGACGCTTTGTAACAATCTTGCCGTCCACGTCCTTCCACATGCGCTTCCTGGTGTTGAGGACGCCATGACCTTCGCCACCTGCTTCCTCGTCCTTTTGGCGATGACGTTGCATGTGCCGTTCTTGGATCCATGTTAGTGGAACGCGTCCCAGAGGCTTGGTGGAACAAGAAAAAGTGGGATGTGTATTGGTCCATGTTGACAGCCTTAGCAACGGAAATAACAATGCACCCCATTCTTGACAGCCATTGACAAAATGTAAAAAAGTAAAAACTCGAAAGTGTACATATAACAAGCGTGGGCTCCCACGTGTGAGAATGGGATGTCGTTACACAAATTGATTCTATTCACTGTTCGACGCGAGTCAAAAAGAGCTTACCAAGCAGGTCCTTGCGCTTGAAGTGAGCACGGCATCGTTCACAAGTGCTTTCTCCTTCGGTGTGGTTGAGCAAGTGTCTCTGGAGGTGCTCCGATCGCGTGAAGCTCCTGCCGCAGCCCGAGTAGCCACAGGCGAACTTCTTGACTGCGGAGTCTCCAGGGAGGCTCTTTTTGCGGGAGTGGGATCTCTGCGAGTCCGTGGACCCGGTGGCGGACGACGCTCTGCGCATGACGAGGTGGGGGGGAAGGCGATGTCGGCAGACGAGCGATTCAATGGCTTGGAGAGACAGTTCACAGAGGAGAGGCGATGTAGGTTCAAGAGCAGCGCAGCAGGACAGCAGTGGATACTTGGGTTTGACTGGTCTTATCGGGGTGATGCGACGTCGGCCATAAATTGTGCTGGTAGACCCTGTCCAGAGGGAGCCGCAGGGCCCCAGGTCAGGCACGCACGGTTGCACCTGTTCTCCGCAACCCCTCTTGGAAGAGCGGCATGTCGCCATTCATGGCACAGGGATGGCCATGGTGTTCGCATTTGGCCATGGCGCGCGGCCGACGAGCGCGTTTCGGCTTCGGCGTCGACGATCCGACGGCCGTGCTGGTCTTGGGCGTGGGCGTGGGCTGCGCGGCCTGTCACTCACTCTGCCACGGGCTCAATCAAGAGTGGAGACGACAGGCATACGTGAAGAGCTGCTCCACCTCCTCGTGCTTGGCCGGCAACGGGTCGAGGGAAGCACGAGACGAGACGGGAATAAGCTGCTGGATCCAGAAAAGCAAGTTGGAGACGGTCGAGGGTGCGGGCGGTCAGGCGACGGACGACAGCAGGTGGATGCGAGATGGCAGGCGGCGATAGGATGATGGATAACGGCGTCTTTAGCGCGAGGGTGGCACGGCATTTGGCCAAATTCGCCGAGAAGGTTAGGACGAGGTGAAGGGGTGGGTTTGATATCCGGAGGCTGTCGGTTGGGTTGGGGCGGGGTCAGTGGTCAGTGGTCAGTGGTCAGTGGTCACAGCGGAGTCGAGCCTGTCGACCAATCACCCCGATCCTCGACCTTCGTATCCGGTACGTGCTGGAAAAAGCGTCATGGCCCACCCTCTGCCGCCATCTCACCTCGACGACGGAACATTCATGCAACAACACGTCTGTCTGCTCGACCTCTCCCAGCGTCGCCATCTCCTGTTGCAAGCGCCTCAAGCACCACCCGCCCGCCATGGCCAACCCAACAGCTCCCCATCGGCCACCAACAAGGCCGTGCAGATGGCGTTGCGGACTGAACCTAAACATCGATCCAACGCCCTCTGGCCATTCGTAATCAACACAATCGCCATTCATCGCTACGGCGCAGCAATCGCCTCGACACGGACCGCGAACAAGCTCGTCTCCGACAGCTAGGTATACACTCCTGCACAAGTACCTGGATGGACCATTGTTTGCTGGATCCAGAATCTGATAGCCCGTCAATCATCGTCCGGATGGCCCAAGTCCCTCGCAAAACGAACACGGACGGACCCATATCAGATGGATGATCCGCGGGACACGACGGTCACGGAGCGGCCCACGCCCCCCATCGATAGACTCAACTCTTTGTCCCAGCACCGCAGCGAGCCCACATCGCTGTGACTCCTTTCGATAAGCGACCGTTGTGTGATGAGAGGGCTGTGATGTCGAGTTTGAGGCGCGAGTCTGTTGGTCCCCATCACCAACCGCGTCTCGAGACCTATCGCTGTCATCTGCCGAATCCGTCACGGCCGACAAGCAAGGTGTCCCATGCAGCCATGCAGCAGGATGAAAAACAAGAATTGCATTCTTCAAAGCCTAACCCGGTGCCGATCAGTCTGGGAGCACCCACGCCTTTCCATGTCAAAATGGCAAACCACCATACAGCCAATGCCCACGCTCGCCAAGAATGAAAACTTACACGTTGGTCAAACTACGCCACCTCCACAAAAAATGCCCTTTCGCCATCTTTCCTCTCCACTGCGGTCCGTTTGACGATGTCATCGCCGACTGCCAGACGCAATCGCTCTGCCGTGGCCGGTCCATGCAGCACGAGCGGCTCAGTGACGCCTCTCTCTATCCGCGCAGCCCTCACGGCCTCTCTCAGCGCAAAGAAGACGGTTGCGCCCAAGAACAGAGGCGGTTCGCCAATGCCCTTGCTACTCTGCACGCTGCGCAGGTTGTTCCACGTGAGCGCTTCGCCATTCTCGTCGACGCGCAGCATGCCCGCGTTGAACACTTGCGGAATGTCTGCAAATCCAGGGATCTTGTACGTGCCTGGGCCCGCGGTGGCGAGGGCGCCGTCGCGCGCTGTCCAGAGCGACTGCTCGGTCGTGAACAGGCCCATGCCCTGGATGAAGGCGCCTTCGATTTGTCCGTAGTCAATGGCTGGATTAATCGACTGGCCGACGTCCATCAAAATGTCGCTGCGCAGTACCGTGTGCGCGCCGGTCAGGAGGTCGAGCTCGACTTCGGAACAGGCCACGCCCTAGCGCGTGTTAGCGTTGGGGTCAGGGTCAGGGTCAGGGAAAGAGCAAAAGCAGGGGACGAGGGAGCATTCCTTAATCCGAAGCAAATGCAGTCAAGGAGCATACAAGCTTCTCGACTCCTCGTGGACTACACGTACCTGCGTCCAATAGTAATACATTGGCTTGGCCTTCTCCGCATCATATGTTCCCCAAATGTATCCAATGCGAGGCATCTTCCAAAAGCCATTAGCCGCCAAGTTGACGCGATCGAGATAGGCCGCGTGTGCAATGGTCTTGAACGCAGCATCGCGTCCAAACTTGTCCCAGTACGGCTGGAGCCGCTGGTTGAGCTGGTCGCAGGCGTCCTTGACGGCCATTCCGTTAAGGTCACTGCCGCTGCTGGCAGCCGTGGGACTGGCATTGGCCGTCTGGTAGCTCTGCGAGTCTTGCGTGTACACGGCGTCGAGAGGGACGCCCAGCTCTTGCGCGGCGATTTGGCACATTTTGGTGTAGAGCCCCTGGCCCATCTCAGTGCCCCCGTGATGCAGCAGCACACTACCGTCAGCGTACACCTTGACTGATGCGCCGGCCTGGTTCAGATGGATCGCAGTCGCAAACGAAAGACCAAACTTGCAGGGGACGAGCGAGATGCCGCGCTTGCGCCAGCGGTGGGAAGCGTTGAAGGCCACGACGTTGGCCTTGCGCCGCTCGTAGTCGCTCGACTGCTTGAGCTGCTTCAGCATCGTTGGCACATGCCAGTCGTCGTCAATTAGCTGGTGGAACGGCGTGCGGTCCCCGATGTTGTACAGGTTACGCAAACGCAGCTCATCGACGTCCAGGCCGAGTCCCTCGCCCACGGCATGCATCATCTGTTCGGCGATGAACATTGCCTGCGGCCCGCCGAACCCGCGGAACGCCGTGTTGCTATGGATGTTCGTCTTGCAGAGGCGCCCGCGGATCCACACGTCCGGCACGTTGTAACAGTTGTCCAGGTGCGTGCAGCACCGATCCATGACGCCGCCCGACAGGTCTTGTGAGAAGCCTGAGTTGGCGTATAGGTCTGCGTCCATGACGAGCAGCCGTCCTTCGTGCGTCGTTCCGATTTTCCATCGCGCCTGCACTGGATGGCGTTGACCAGAAGTTGCCATGTCTTCATCGCGGTTGAGCATCACACGGATTGGCCGACCCTCCTTTTTGGCGGCAATGGCACAGTAGCAAGCAAATGGCACACTTCTACTTTCCTTGCCTCCGAAGGCCCCGCCCTTTCGATCGTATTAGCTTGAATCTACTACTAAAAAGCGGAAAAAGAGAAAGACGAAAAGAGAAATAAGGGCTAGCAGGGGAGACTGACCATGCGTTTGACGCGTACATTTATGCGGTTGCTGGGGACTCCAAGTACTTGACTGACAAATTCTTGAGTCTCCATGGTATTTTGTGTCGACGACCAGACCTCCATCGATCCATCCTCTTTTGATGGAATTGCTAGAGCAGCATTTGTTTCGAGGTAAAAGTGGTCCTGTCCGCCAACTCGTGTGACGCCAGTGAAAATGCGGTCGCACTTTGCAAAGGCCTCGTCCATCTTGCCGGCGACGGCAGCTCCTTTCCGGAGCTGATTGTCGTGCTCGTACATACTGCCGGCCTCGATTGCCTCGTCGATGGTCAAAATTACTGGGAGATCCTCGTAGACAATCTTGACTGCTTTGGCCGCTGCGGAGGCATGCAAGGCCGTATCTGCGTAAACCATGCCAACAACTTGGCCATGTGCCAGGACCTCGCCGTCAGCAAAGAATGGCTCGTCTTTGTATTTGGATCCCCACATATTGGCTTCTGCCGGTATGCTCTTTTTGTCGATATAATCGACTACACCAGGCAGGGACAAGGCCGGCGTCCAATCTATGTCTGCAATCTTCGCGTGGGCTTTTGCAGAGAGGACCAACGAGCCAAAAAGCTCTCGGTCTTGTCGGGGGATATCATCCAGGTACTCTGCCTCTCCAGTGCACTGTTTCAGAGCAGACAGGTGCGGTACCTGCTTCCCAACGACTCGCTGCTCCAGCGGGTTAAAGTCGTCCCTGGTGCCGGTGGAAAGCTCACGGTGAATCTCCTCGATGATATCCTTGTCGACCGTGCCAATTCCAAGTCCTGCGACGACTTCGTGCCAGAAACGGAAAAAGAAGGAAAGCGCCAAAGCTCGTCTGTAGTGCGCCATGCCTCCTGGAACAGTGTAACTGAGATTGAAATCGGCCGCCAACGCGTCTAGTCCAGCTTCGAGGGTCGTTGACTCAAACCACTTCTTCCCGAGCAACGCCTCCTGCGTTTTCTTGGCCTCAACAGTCGTGGGTGCCATTCCGCCATATGCTAAGCAGACGTCTTCTACATTGCCGCCTTCGTCAAGACGGACGCGGAACCCAGCAGTAACGATTGCAATGTCGTCGTCCTTTCTCTTGGCCTGCTTGTAGGCTTTGGTAATTTCTTTGGCGCTTGCCGGAGGAAGGGGAATGCGTATGTGCGTGATGACTCCATCAGGTGGTAGCGTAGTCGTCCTGTATCCGACAAAGAACTTGGAAATGGGAAGCGTGAATGAGCCCTGTTCTTGTGTTTGGACAATAATTTCCGCACGGGCTGCTAGCAGAACTGGGTTGCCATCAGAAATAGGAGAGGCAGTAGCAACATTACCAGCCAGAGACGCGACATTACGAATTTGGCGGCCAGCAAAGTACCGAAGCTGTCTTCTCAAGGCTTCTAGAGCCAAGGCTCTTTGGCCGAGCTTGCTGTGTACGACTTTGCACACATGTTCAAGTTCAGACAACGGAGTGTTTGCGCCCAAGTAAAGCTCGGTTAAGGAATTCCACTCGGCATCCGTTTGGGGTAACTTGGTCTCTTGGAGTTCTTCAATGTCTGACACGTAGACAGACACGGCGAAATTGGAGTTTTTGAATTTGACTTCGACCTGCACTTCACTGGCACCTCCCACGAGCTTCGCAGAGGGATACGCATTCTTCAGCTGTACAAGTTGCTCCAGCGTGACTGGCCTGAACCATAACCTCCCATCGTCACCGAAACAGAGAGGTGTCTTCGAATGCTTCCAAAGAGACGGTGGAAAGATGAGCTCCGTGTTGGGTTGGTAAGGCTTGAAGATGTAATGTGGAACTCCATGTTTCTTAGAAGCAGGGGCAGCGTCTAGGGTCGTTTGTGCTTTGGTATTTTCTGGCTTTGTTCCCTCCTCCTTTGTCTCTTTGGACTTCATTGGTTTTGCGTAGTCTGCGCCTGTCAGACCAGCGTCCACTTCTTGCTCATCACCTAGACTGGCTGTTGCAGATGACGAGTCCGGTTCAGTCAAAGACGAGGACGACGATTTTACAGTTTCGCTGTCAACACCACTGCTACTGCTCGACGGACTTTTGTCTCTACAACATCCTCCGGGTCTGCCGCAAGACCCTGAAGAGGACGATCCACAGCCGCCCCGCGGAATCTCGGTGAGGTCAAAAGCATTGTCCTTGGAGTAAGAGATGGTGCTCGGGGCCAAGCGGCCGTTCAGATCCTCCCTAACAAACGTCTTGGCCGCATGAAGGATGGGCTTGTAACCGGTACAGCGGCAGAGGTTGCCGTCGAGGTGGCCTTCGTCCTCGATTTCATGCTCGCTTAGGTGGAACTCGCCGGTCTCTGGATTGTACGCATTTCTTACAAGAGCAT
Source organism: Phyllosticta citrichinensis (assembly GCA_038380885.1). Lineage (NCBI taxonomy): Eukaryota > Fungi > Ascomycota > Dothideomycetes > Botryosphaeriales > Phyllostictaceae > Phyllosticta > Phyllosticta citrichinensis. The sequence continues at coordinate 1,773,235 of JBBWUH010000006.1, forward strand.
ACAGAGACATGACGATTCCGGGGGTGCAAAAGCCACATTGCGAGCCGTGAAGTTTGGCGATGCGCTCTTGCAAAGGGTGCGGGTTGAGGACGTTTCCGATACCCTCGACGGTGATGATGTGCTTGCCGTCCACACCGACCAGGGGGAAAAGACAGGCGTTGACGGCGAGGTACTCTATCTTTTTCGTCCTCTTGGAGATTTTGGGCGAGCTGAGGACAACGGTGCAGGCACCGCAGCCTCCCTCTGCGCAACCCTGCTTTGTGCCCTTGAGATCATGAAAGTCGCGGATGAAGTCGAGGAGAGTCCAGTGAGGGTTGGGATTGTCGAGCTCAACTCTGTTACCGTTGAGGAAGAAGCGGAGAGTGGGAGATGTGTAGGTGGTTTGGATGAGAGGTGTGAGAGCCTCAGCGGCGGAGACGTCGGTAGCGGGTCTCGTCGCAGCAAGGGGTGGTCTTGGTAAGGGAGACATGGTCCGTCTCGTTGTTTGCAACAACACAACGCGATTCTTCGCAACACGGTATCCTTCTTTCTTTCAAGCAACAAAAGGCGCCAGGCCTTGTGGCAATCAATGCCTCCTACCCCTCCTGAACGCCGCAGCTAACGTGCGGTGCGACAGCCGCGTTGCACCGGCCATTCAAGGCCGAGCCATTACGGATACCGCGCTTATCCGACTCCCACTCCTCGCCCACTCTATCCATCCCATCCCATCCCATCCTCCACGTTCCGGGTGCGCTTGGTGTAGCTGCTCACGTTAGCCTGCCATTGGCCGTCTTCAAATGTCGGAATGGCGCTGCCCTATTTTTTCAACGTCGCGTCGCCCTTGTTTTTCGTCCTGCACCACCTTGTTTGCGTTGTTCCCATCCATCGCCCATCATGACAGCCACCAACGGCTCTTCAAAAACCAACGGCAGCGCCAATGGCGCTTCGGAATATGCTCCTCTCAAAGATTCCGCCCTGTTCACGCCGCTCGAGCTTGGCAAGATTAAGCTTGAACACCGCCTTGTCCTGGCCCCTTTAACGCGTCTCCGTGGTCGCAAGGTGAGCGACGGGATTTACGCGCCATCTGACCTACACGTGCAATACTACGGACAGCGCGCGTCCAAAGGCGGCCTTCTCCTGACAGAGGCAACTGAGATTTACCACCGTGTGAGTTGAATTGGTTGCGCCCCAAGATCAAGTCTGACAACCCCCCCAGTCTTGTGGATATCCCGGCGGACCGGGCGTTTACGACCCAGCTCAATTGGCTGCATGGAAAAAGGTTACAGATGCTGTGCATGCCAAAGGTGCCTACATCTTCTGCCAGCTGTGGCACACCGGGCGTGCCTCTCCTGCCACTTTCCTTGCCGGCCAACCGCCTGTGAGCTCTTCTGATATTCCAATCAAGGGAAAGGCAGCAGACGGCAGCGACTTTGAGGCAACGCCCCCGAGGCCGTTGACGGTTGAGGAAATCCACGACATCACCAAGAAATACGCTCTTGCTGCCAAATTGGCAGTCCAGGAGGCCGGCTTCGATGGTGTAGAAGTCCACGGTCAGCTTCAATCTGCAAAGGCTATTCCTACTCAACTGACACAACCATAGGCGCCAATGGCTATCTCCTGGACCAATTCCTCCACGATAATGTCAACCTGCGCACCGACGAGTACGGCGGCTCAATCGAGAACCGCTGCCGCTTTCCACTCGAAGTGATCTCGGCTGTGTGCGAAGCAATTGGCTCCGAACGCGTCGGCATTCGCCTGTCCCCTTATAATTACTTCCAGGACACGCGCGACAGTGACCCTAACGCACACTGGGCTTATCTGTGCCAGCGCATCATTCAGCTGCCACAGAGACTGACCTACGTGCATATGGTCGAGCCGCGATTCGACGAGGTGCTCGACCACCAGGCCAAGATGGACGCGCTGGCCGCCTATAATGCAAACGGCAACGGCGTCGAGGCGGAAGCCACGCGCGGAAAAGAGGCCTCGTACAAGCCTTCGCTGGCGCCATTCTCCAAGATTCTGGCCAACGGCGGTGTCAAATTCTTGACGGCCGGCGGGTTCAGCAGGGAAAACTGCACTGTGCCGGTCCAAGAGGGCTACGGTGACGCGATTGTCTTCGGGCGCTGGTTCATTGCGAACCCTGATCTGCCAAAGAGACTGTCCGAGGGACTTCCTTTGAATCAGTATGACAGATCGACTTTCTACGGCGCGGATCCTCCTGAGAAGGGCTACGTTGACTATCCTACTTACGAGGAGACTGTTGCGGCATAGATAGACCATTCTTTGCTATTTGGAGACTACAGGTCGGGGTTTAGATCTTTTCTCTCTTGAAGCACGGCTTCGGACATACTTGTCACTGTCTCGAGTTCACAAACCAACGCGTCAGCAAAACTTCATTCAATGTCCAATATGAACCTTTCGGCGGAGGAATTGTTCTCCCTGCCAGTGGCACTTCCCCGAGTGGACCCTTCTTCCGATGCACGTAGAATTCTACAGATACCGAACATCCTTAGTTGAAGCTGCCCGACTCCCGTCCTAAGTTCCTATCCATCCCCCAGCCGACGACGTCATCGGCTAGCCCACCGTTTCCCGATCCGACTCCCATTTGGTAGCTCGCTGCCAGCCGACGAGCATATGGCCTTGGAAGAGAGAAGCCAAAGAACTATTCCAAGTCTTTCCTAGACGACCAATTGCCAGGCTCATCACAATTATACCTCGCGAGGCATAGGAGGTGCCAAGCCGGTACCCCTCAAGGTATCAGTACATATAGATACATACTAGGCCGCACGGCAATCACGGCACTTGTGTCGTCTCGTCTCGCGCAACGATCGAGACGCGAGGATCGAAAATTGAACGAAAAGTCTCCAAGAAACCTCATAAGGCGCGAGCAAACAGCTGCCACTTACGGCAACTGCCCTTTGAAGTAAGCGAGTTTGCTAGCTCGACAGGGACCAAGCATCGAAAGGGTGGCTGGGATCCCCAGCTCGGATGCGGGCTGCTCAGTGCTCAGGGCTAGCAAGAATGGGGGCGGGGAAAGGGTGGGTGGAGGGGTGCTCGAATTCATCCCACTCTTGGCCGCTCCTGCTGCTGAGCGCGCCGTGTTCCTGTGTTGCGGGGAGCAGCAGGAGCAGGGGTCTCGCGTATCTCGAGGTGGACGACAATGGATGGCGTGCAGGGGTCAGGCTGAAGGTGGGTTGCGTTTTGCTGACACAGCAGCGGACGCAAGAGCGCGGCCGACTATCTGGCCAGTTCAATGATGGGAGACCGATCAGTCGCGCGTTGGGCAATTGTGTGGTCAAATGAGTGCGAGTGTGCTGGTATTCCGTGTGCTGGATATCAAGGCGACAGTCCGGCGAAAAACGATTTGGGACGACGGACGAGACAACAACTTTGAGCTGCTTCACCTGACGCGGATTCGACCGGATTTAGTTGGCTTGTATCACCTTTTTACTGCTGTAGCACGCACATTACCTACCCTACGCATCGTAATCGTCATGGCATCTTCTGAGCCCAATACCGCGCGCAGCCCGCCGCTGCTCGACTTCTCAGTCTTCTACTCGGAGGACCTGGCGGCCAAGAAGAAGCTGGTCGACCAGGTGCGCGACTGCTGCTTGCACAATGGGTTTTTCCAGATCATCAACCACCCCGTGCCCGTGGAGCTGCAGCAAAAGGCCATGCAGTGGAACAAGCGCTTCTTCGACTTGCCATTGGAGGTCAAGAAGAGCGTGGGGAAAGGTATTGGCACCCTGCTTTCATGCAAATTGCAGTGCTGATGTGTTGATAGATCTCAACACCTGGAACCGCGGCTACGAGTTGCTCCGCTCCCAGATTCTCGAAGAGGGCACGCTGCCCGAGCTCAAAGAGGGCTTCTTCATTGGCGAGGAGATCCCCAAGATGCACCCTTACCACGTGAACAAGAAGCTCAACTCAGGCCCCAACGCATGGCCTTCGGCAGAGCTGCTTGCGGAAGTTGAGGACTTCAAGACGACATGCATGTCCTACTACCACGCCGTGGTGTCGTTGGCCAAGGACATTCTCAAAGTGCTGGCGCTGACGCTGGATCTTGACGAGAGTTACTTCGGGCACTTCAGCGACGGGGCAGTGGCCACAATGCGCCTTCTGCACTACCCACCGACGGAGAAGGGCGACGGCGAGGAGAAGCTGCGGCGCGGCATCGGTGCGCACACGGACTTTGGCGCCGTGACGGTGCTAATGCAGGACGAGGTCGACGGCCTGCAGGTCTGGGACAAGGACGTCCAACAGTGGTTCGACGTCATGCCCGTGCCGGGCGCCTTTGTCGTCAACTTGGGCAACCTGATGATGCGCTGGAGCAACGACCGCTACATCAGCAACTTGCACCGCGTCATCAACCGCTCCGGCAGGGAGCGATACAGCATTCCAGTCTTTTTTTCGGGCAACCCGGATTATGTCATCGATTGTCTGCCAAACTGCAAGGCCGAAGACGAACAGGCCAAGTACCCGCCAATTACGGTTGAGGAAGCTGTTGGCGGGAGCTATCGGGAGAGCTACGGGAGGGCTGAGAAGTGGAAGGAGTCGCAGAAGAAACAAGGCGTTGGGAAGGCAATGGGCGCACCAGTGGGAAATTCTGTGGCCGTTGCTTGATTTTGCTTTTCATTTGGATATATGTTCTTGGGAGGGCGAGCTTTCTGTTTGCTGTTTTGATTTAGCAGTGGCCAAATGAAATCTTCAATGGAGAACCCCGGATTTTGGTGATCATTCGCAAGTGCCACGGAGAGATCATGGCCGCCGTAGATTTATTTGGTCAGGATGTGACGACTTGGGTGGTGATTTTGGCAGAGTACGGTGGTGAAGATATTGACCGCGGACTGCGACTTTTTCGGAGCTCATCCTTGCGGGGACTCCGTTCACCGGGCCACAAAGCTGCAAAGACAGGTCAAGAGGGAACAGAAGAAATTTGCGGGGGAGGCTCGGCGATTCCAAAGCTCAGATGGAGTTGATGCTGATGAAATGCAAATTCAAAGCATCGTGAGCGGTCGAAATTCCACCTCGCGTTGGCCCGAGCTTCGGCCCGTGATGCGCCGGATCCGGGGCCCCGTCGACATCACTCGACGAATAGCATCACCGCCAGCTCCAACTTCACCTGTTTGGCCATTGGAGGCACCACCAACTTCCAAGGCATCATGTTCGCCGTCCGCCGCAACGCAACTCGAGCTGCGCAGACTGCCCGTGTGCAGCTCGCACGCCAACCCCGTCGTCTCGCTCACGACTCCCACTCCTCGCACGCCCGCCATGATGTCCCCGCCGACGAGCCCATTGGCGTACGTCCCCGTCCCCACTCGGCCCTTGCGCAGACACATCCCTGGGGAGAAAGGAGAGGAAGAGGACGAGCTATAGCTGACGGCGCGTGGCGCAACAGACAGGTTTCTGGCTGGTGGTCGGGCTCATCCCCGTCTCCTGGGGCGTCTACAAGCTGGCACAGCCAGACAAGGAGGGCAAGCTGCCGTGGCTGACGCGTGCCATCGACTACTACGGCGACTGTAGGGAGCAGAACTTGGCCGACCACGTCCTGCACACGCGCTTCCAGGCGCAGGCCGGCTTCGACAAGAACCTCTTCTTCAACTCCAAGCCTCACGGCTACCACACGCTGCGGACGCCCGAGTACGTGATCCACAAACACCGCCGTCCGGTCACCACCAGACATTGTCAAAGCGAAAAGAGACGCCAGAATGCTTTGCTGATTTGGGTCATCCAGAATGTTTAACACGGGCTCCCCCTTCAACGTCCCCGCCGGCTTCAACATCGACTTGTCCAAGGTCGTCGAGCACTACGAGCGCGAAAACTACGAGGCCCAACGCCTCAAGCACGAGCAGCTCAAGAACGGCGCCATCCCTTGCGAGCAGCCCCCGCCGCGCATGGGCGACGCAAACTACCCAGCTCGTTTCCAGTCTTAATTTTGCGTGTTGGGTGCTGCTGATGGATATGGTGGGTCGGGTGCATCGGACAGCTGAATATACCTAGGCTTTTTACAGGGCCGTTGCTGTCGTTGATGAGTTGCGAACCTCGTGTTGAGTTGGTCCATCTGATTAAGTGGTAGGGGACAGGTAGGTCAGGGTTTTGTGATGTAGTAGAGTCTCGATTGCGGGTAGACAGCGTCAATTCAATGCTGAGGGTATTGAGAGAATTGCTTGACTCATAGAACCCATCTGCAGTGCTGATAGCCTCAGAGGCTCGTCTACTTCTTTTTGGCTACTATCAACTTCATACTATATTCCCCAATGATACCTAGAAGCCATTTGGAGCATTCACGCCTCTCACTGTCAAGAACTATCAGTGAGTACGAAAGCTCCTTGATCAGGCAATGCTAGAAGACTGGGAAGCTCCCCAAGGCCACAAGAGCCCACACGTTAACATCCTGTCACGTTGCATCAGAATCAGGCACGTAAGAAACCCACATCATCAATCCATTGAGCAATCTAGCTGACCGCCGTGAGTTCCACCAGGGGACAAATCAAAGTACGTCCGAAACCTATCAGAAATCCATCATCAGACTCCATCAAGCCGTGTTAGTTTCAGCCGGAAAAGTCGCGACAGCTGGAATGGTCACGCTGCTGGCTGAAAAGGGCCAGACCGAGTCCGTCTTGGTCTCCTCCGCCGTGGTCGCCCAGTGCATGCGACGTCCGCCCTCGACATTGAACGTGCCTTCCTGGACCACCGTGATCGTGTAGATCGGGTCCATGCCCACAGTGGTGAGTACGACGGGCTCCGTGAGCGCGGCTGCAGGAGCAGTCGTGAGCGACGAGTCATTGAAGGAGGAGGTCTCGAAGATGGTGGTCGATGTGCTGGTGGACGCGGTCGAGATCAACATCGCCTGCTTCATGCCAGGGTAGTAGAGCGTCCAGAAGGCCGTCGTCATGTACTTGTACGTCGCGGTCACAATCTCCATGGCCAAGGTGTTGGTTGGACCGCATCCGACCGTCATTGAAACCGTGTGGGTGAGAGTGGTTGGGGTGTTTGGGCGGCCCACGCCGACGACGAGCTTGCCGGCGGCACTGCTGGAGGCGGTGGGAGTCACGGCCACGTCGACCCAGGTTGCCGACGCCACGGTGGTAGTCGTGCCGTTCTCAGCAGCCAAGAGCGTGGTCAGGGTGGTCGAGTTCTCGAGCAGAGAGGTATCGGCGGCGCTCATAGAAGACATCTCGCCGCGCTTGGGGATGACAGGAGCAGACGAGACCTGGTTGAGGCTCTTGAAGTGAAGCAAGCCTGCAACTTTGATCGAGGGTATAGTCTTGACGCTAAGCATCGTACCTTGAGCATGCGTCAGCTTGAGTTCTTGAGTGAGGTGAGGCCATTTACCATCTTCCGCAGTCTTATCAAGCATCGATTCGGTACCAGGGGGAGACGTGCCAGGGACGATGCCAGCGAGGAAGGGCTCAGAAGGAGTGACCATGTTTTCGATGACATGGGATGGCAGGGTCAAGTCGGAGGTGACAGTCTCCAGAGCAGAACCAGCGAGGGCCGGAAGGACCATCGCCATGAAGGCGAGAACCATGCACAGCTTCATGCTGGGAAGTGAGCGACTCTGTGAGAGGGTGAGTGAACGGAAGGCTTCGAGCGCAAGGGGCGAATCCAGAACGGAGGGATGTGGTGGAGAGTTGGCAGCGCAACACCGTCGACGACATTTAAATACAGGCAAGTTCGTGAGAGCGTTAAGCGAGCGCGCTAGCGGCGGAAGATGCGTCGCCGGAGGCAGGCGCAGGCTCCTCGTGGCCTCGTGGAGTCCTCTCTACCCAGATTTCCGTAAGTGGAATGGCGCGGATCAAAGGTCCACGTGCTTGGGGAGACGCTTCACGCCTCTGCATGTCCATCTGAGGAAGATCCACTGTCGCTAGAGGTATAGGTCAAAGATCAGTCACCAGCTTCACCAGCGCCCCCTGAATATACGAAAATCCGAGGTCCTCAAAATCTCTAAAAGGACCGCTTCAAGAGCGCCTTTTCCCAAAGGTCAGGTAAGAAGTATGGCACTCTGGAGGGCCCTCAAGCGATTGAAGCAGGAATCATGAAAGTCTCTATTTAAATGCTCATCTCGTTTGCTCACAACATGGCAGAACACAAATCCTCACAAACACCCTCCTCTTGCGCCAAAACCCAAGAACCCAATTTCAACAACAAACCAAAGCACATACGCCACATCCGCTCCTACTCTCCAAACAAATGGTCTCATCCTTCTGCGATCAAGGCGACCACGGGAAACACTTGAAACTGGTGACGCGGCGGCCCATTCCATACGCGCCCAAGTTGGGGGTACCAGGGTTGAAGATGCTGACCGACTTGCCACGGCAGCAGTTGGTGTCGTACAGCGTACACGCGCCGTACAGCTCAGGGCCGACGGACGCCATCTGGTCGTTCCAGGCGTTGCCCAGGTTGTAGTAGTAGCCCGGCGTGAACTGCTTCTCGATACAGCGACCCTTCCAGTTCTGCTTGTCGCAGAAGTACAACTTGATGGGCGGCGTGCGCTTATCGTGCGTGTGCTGCTCCTCGCCACTGACGGCGTCGGTGGTGTTGAGCGGGAGCGCGGGCGCGGCGTCCTCCGTGATGTAGTCTCCTGGGACGACAACGTCGGCAGCAGGGGCGGGAGCGGCCGATGTGGACGCGGCGAGCGCGACAAGAGCGACGCTGATGAGCGCTTTGGTTTACATATTTGCTTGGTTGAATGAATAGGATAGTTTGGTCTGTCTTGCTTTGTCAAGTCGGGTGTGTGGAGCTCGTTTGTAGCTGCAGCAGAAAGAGTGTGCGGGGTTTGGAATGAGTATAAAGGTAGGCAAAGGAGCAGTCAACTGGCTCATTGTTGATTACAGACGAAGGTCGGTGAAGATGAAGAAGAGACAAGTAGATGCTCTGACAAGACCATCGCTTTACAGACCATGCTGAAAAGTAACGATGCTTAAAAAAGAAGTCACCTCGAAGTGCATGACACGCAAAGCGTACAAAGACGGGGAGTGTTCTGGATTCTGAAGAACGTTGTGGGCGTTGGCTATTGATGACCCAATTAGGAAGGTTGATGGTGGTAGACAAGCCTTATGTCCATGTGTCGATCGACATGGGCGTCGGAGATGAGAATGTGATCATCAATGAACAAAGAAGGATTTGAAGACAAAGCTCAAAGTGCCTTCTGAAAGTTGAGAAGAAAGAAATATTTCAAGATGGGACGACCAGGTAAGGTACCGACGTCAGGGCTGGAAGGCCGACAAGGTCCATGTTGAGGCAGTATCGTTTAAACCTATTGCAGAAAAATGTGGTATTTAGCAAAGAGCAAAAAGAGCAAAAATGTCCAGAGCCAACACGCTGCAACGCCCTGATTTTAGAAGAATAGCAAATAGACCAGACCGCCCAACCAGCAACATAGCACCGTAAAAAACCTGCAAGTATCGATCAGCGAACAAACCTCCAGCACTGAACACCGTTACCTAGCCACACTGCTCGTAGCAACCCCCCTCAGTCAATGAAAATCATTTCGTCATCCTCTGTCGCTTCAACGCTCTCACTACAAGCGCCCTCTTCACTCTCTTCACTCTCCTCCCTCCTCTCGCGCGACAAAGCCGCTGCAACCACTTCCTCGAACACCTCCACATCAACAACGCTACGGCCTTCCTTCGCCCCAGCTTTCTGCACGCACGTTCTCAGTCTCGCTGACAGCGCCATCACAGTCTCTGGATCGGCACGGCGCAGTTCCTCGCGCGCGAAACAGTCGTATGCCTCTTCTGCATCCTGCGTATAGTCCGGGTAATCAAGCTGCGGGTCAAGTCTCCGCGAATCAGCAGCGATGCTCGAGACGCTGCCGGGATTCAGTGTGAGGTGCAGGTTTTGCAATGGCGCTCCGCTGGGGGTGCGCTTCAGTGGGAGGTGTGCGGTGCGCGATTTGGTCCTTGTGCGGGTGCGGCGGCGGTTGGAAGAACGACGGGCAGAGGTGGAACCACGGTCTTCATCAGAAGGGCTTTGTTCGATGGATGCGTTGCTCGGTGCAGGGCGGGGTCGTAGTTGTCGCGTCGGGAGACCTTGTGCCTGTGGTGAAGGTTCTGCGAGGCGCTGTCCGTGTGGGGCTGATGATTCGTCCGGCTCTTGTGGTCGTTCTGTTCTGTCGGATACTCTCCTTGGACTTTCGCCCTGGCTCATGAGTGTTTGATGTTCTTGGTGATCTGAATCCGTCGAATTCAGTGGTGAAGCAGCCGCCAGTGAGTTCCTCGTCTGCCGTGCAACCTGCGGTACTTGATCAACAGTATCATTTTGATCTACAACAGGCGGTGTGACTGCGGCGGCCTGGCGCCCTCTCGTTCTCGTAGTCATGAAGTTTCGAATGTCATGGTTCGGCTCGCGCTCTGGATCGTTAAAGATGGGATCTGGACCATCGGCAGAGTTGTGACGCATGCCGTTGCCTTGCGATTCGGGAACGAAAGATTGAGGATTAACACGTTTGCCTGCTTGCCTCGAGTTCGTGGTCGCTGACGTTGTGGGATTTTGGTGAACAATTGGGGACTTAAAAGACTTGTTCACGCGGCCAGCAGGACGCTTCCGACGATTCTCTGATTGCTGTGGCTCTGTTGGTAGTGCGCTGTCAGTGCGAATGTCAGTTCCGTTTCTTGGTCGGTTAATTGGCACGAAGCCACTCATGGGCTGAAAGCCACTGTTCTGATTTCCTGGTCGGATAGGGCTTGAGGGTGACACTCGTATGGATTGATGCTCACGTGGGGTTTTCGAAGATGGTGGAAAACGTCTGATGTTTTGCTCCATCTCAAAATCGTCTCGAGCAAGATCAATTGGCTTCCGAGGCGATGGTGTTTGTGGACTCGAGAGCTGTACATTTCTCAGCGGCGAGGAAAATCTTGGTGTGTTAGGTGGAGCATTCACACGCGCTGGTGACCTTTCCCCTAAGGGCGTTGGTCGCTGCGAGATAAGAGAGACTGAACTACTCCTCGTTGTGGGTGTGTTCATCTTGGCCATCGTCCATGGATTTGACAGAGCGACGCCACTTTTATGACCTCCAACATCGTCCATGTCTACTTCCTGAGGCTCAGGCGGAAGCGAAAAGTCAGTATTCTCCTGCGGAAGATCTTCCATGTCGAAGTCGAACATGTTGGATTTCCAGGTCCGTCTTCTTTTCAGAGGTCGATCACTGATGCCATCTTGCTCTTCAGCTCTGCAAGGGTCAGCGTCGTCAGCATTAGGTTCTGGAGTACAGTGGTCAGATTCGGCAATGGTGTGGCTTGATTCAGAGGATGGCGTTGCCACACGGGAGCCCAGTAAGATCTGACGCTCATAGAGAAGGCTGAGTTCATCCACTCCTTTGCTCTGGTCGAAGAGAACAAGCTTTGAGGGGTCGATACCATAGTCTGATCGTATCGGGACTATGAATTCCTTTCTGCACATCGCTTCGTCTTGCATATGGTCATCCATGTTCTCGTCCTGATCAATTGGAACGACATTTGGAGCTTTGGTACTCTGGTCAGAACGTATCGGAAGTGTGAAGCCATTCGGAGATGTTGGCTCTTGAGGTGGGCTCCTTGAAATGTCCATCTGCCACTGTAATCTCCTCAACCCAGGCGTATCTGGCGAAGGGAGGCTCTCGAGCAAGTCCATTTCGAAATCTCCAGTAGTCTCCGAGGGCTGTTGCTCGAGTTCCTCTTGATCCGGCAAAGCCTTTTTGAAAAAGTTTTCCACAACCCGCAAGACCAGGCCAGAGTCCATGAACAAAACGTCATCCTTTGCCGGCTCGACGTTCGGGTCGTAGGCCTCCGGCGGACACTTGATGTCCAATCGCAGGAATGGATCCCTGAGACCCTCAAAAGCCTTTCCACTTCTCTTCAACCGTTCTTTGAAAAGTTCGACCACCTTTTTCAGTGTTGCTTTCGATGTTGCAACCGGCCTCGAGTCAACACTGACGAATTGCCCGATGCCGACAATTTTGGTCGCATCACCGTCCTTTTTCGGTACCAAGCCCTCAACCACGAAACCCTCCTCTTCAGACACCACTAGATTGCACTGGTTCGCGCAACCGACACCAAAAACCCTCAAGCAGGCGTCCTGCATGGATGTCTTTCCAGGACTTGGCGCGTAGACCCAGTCGCCCCTGGCAGCACCGGCCTTGCCCTTTCCCTTGACGATTTTCAGCTGAAACCGCACCTCCGGCCTCGCCACAGCATACGCCATCATCAGTTTCTTGATCTGTCCGATAAATCTGTCCGCGTGCTTCAACGCCGCCTGTTTGCGAACGGGAAACCTATCGAAAAAGCGCTTTGCCGTCACCGTCGTGCCAACCGGATGGCTCTTGCGGCCCGGCTGCCCCTTGAGCTCGCCATTTTCGCCTGTCTCCATGACAGATCCAACCGTCTCGCCCGCAACCCGTGTGACGATTTGGAGCGTCCCTGCGCTTTCGGCCACCGCGGCCAGCGCTTCGCCGCGGAATCCTAGGCTCGTGCCTCCGAGGCGCGCCACGTCGGTGAGGCAACGAATCTTGGACGTGCAGTGGCGTCGCGCAGCGAGTGGGCGATCGGCTGGCGGTATGCCGTGGCCGTTGTCACGAAGTTGGATCAGGTCGATGGTGTTGGCCGAGATTTTGAGGCCCAGCGACGTTGCGTGGGCATCGAGGGCATTGTCAATGAGCTCTTTGGCGACGGCCGTTGGTGATGTCAGGAGCTGCGCGGATGTAAGGACACTGCTGGTCTCGGGCGGCAAAGCGTGCATAGTAGTTGGTGGCGTCAGAACATCGTGGGTCGCCATGGTTTCGGTCGGCTTGGACGATTGCCTCTAAGAAGGTCCCATGCCGAAATGATTGGCGCGAAGGAAAAGATGCGAAAAGTGTAGAGACGGCCTCGATTGGGTTGTTTGCGTGAAGGACGGGATGGCCGGAAGACGCGACGAGGTCCGGGAGACGCGTCAAGAGTCACCGGACCCACTGGACCTCACCCACCCGACGTCGCTTTAGTGACGTCACTAGGCTACCAGGAAGCTAGGTCGATTTGAAGGAACCTCAGGCTGCCTGATAATGAAGGAACCTCACTACCAGACCACGGAAGGTACTCCAGTGAAATTTCTCACTCGAATGCTTTGAAATTGGCCGTAGGAGAAAGTGTGCAGTGAGCAAAGTCTAGGATGATTTACATTACCTAACCTTGCAACTCGAAGTATGGCACACGGTACCTACCAGATGCATCGTTGAATTTCAAACGCCCCGTGCAAACAATTGGGCGTCAGACGCGCAGACAAAACCGAACCCAGTATTGTACAGCCAGTCAATCCACCCAGCTCGTGGTTCAAGCCACCTCGAGTAGAAAAGGCGTGAAAAAGACCTGGACAAGGGATCTAGAGAAAAGGGGGTGGGGACCAAGAGGGCATAGTAAAATTCACACAGATAAAAAGAAAAAGAGGACTCCCATCAACCAGCCAATCAATCCTGATCCACCGTCGCCGTAAATTTGCAGTCCACCACCCATGCCTCATGTGCCCGCCGACGCCCATGACGCCCATCGTCATCATGTAATACAACAAGCGACCTGTTTGACCCCAACCTCATGAACTCGTCATTTCGACGTCGTCGTCTCCTTTCGACTCGCCATCGGCAGCTTTGGAGCCAGAGTCAACCAGCTTCACGAATTTGGCCTTCCGGGAGTCGACGACGTCTTTATCAAGGTCCTTCATCCAAGCGTTGTTCATCACGAGTTTCTCGTGAGCCAAGTTGGACCGGTTTTCCTTGACCTGCTCCATCTCGGCCGAGCCGTCCTTGCCACCGCTGCGCGCTCGGTCGTTCTTAACCAAGTACTCGAACGAGCCAGGCTCAAAGACGATGTGGAACCTTTCCAGACTGATGCGGATGACCAGGCTTTCTTGGCTCCGGTTGATCTCGTCGAACCGTTCCTCTTGGTCTTCGTCGTCTCCAGGAATGTCCCGTCTAAGGACCGGCCAGCGAACACGACCATGAGGTACGCCTTCGGTTGGAGCAATGCGGGTGTAGGATGAGAGATAGGCTCGCCATTTTTGCTCGTGGCTGGCCTGTTTGGCATCGAAGGTGGGTTCTTCGCATTTGAAGATCATCACGCGAGCGATGGAGTTCGGTTTGTTCTGCTCACGTCAGCAAGTGATCAATGCATTCGAAGAGGCACTACTCACATAAGTGATCTTATATACGTCGCCATCCTTCGAGTACTTCTCAACTGTCCTCCGGTAGTTGAGCTCAGCGTCGTGAGTCGTCTCCTCCAGAGCACGGTCCTTGCGGAAGAGCTGGTAGATGTCGTAGGTCTTGTCCTTGGAATCGCTGCTGAGAAGCGCAATCGCAAACCTTACCAAAGAGCTGAGGAGCTTGTCAAATGAGTAGAGCTGCCACCCAGTCTGGAGGTAGTACCGCCTGAGCGTCTCCTCAATCTGCCCGAGCTCAATCTCACCCTTGATCTGGTCCATGAACATTTCCAAGACCTGCTGATAGAAATTGGCCGTCGGCGAGGTGTCGCGGAAGAAGTCCTCAGGACGCTTGTCAATGAGGTTGAGATCCAGGGCAGGCTTGGTCTGCTGTGCTCTCTCGACGAGCTCATGCACCAAGTCTTCGTTTCTTTTGAGATTCGCCAGGCGCTCGTAGAGAATGACGAACATCCGGAAGAAGCAATAGATCGGGAGGTTGCAGTACATGTTATACGTATCCCGCCTGTAAGGACAGTCGGGGGCAATGTCCTGGACGTCCATTATATTGCCGTCGATGGGGTGCTCCAGCCAGCGATCTGAGTTCGCATTGCTGGTCTGCGGAGCTTCTGCGTCATCTGCCATCTCCTCGTCGCCTGCTGATCCCGCCTCAGGAGTGCTACCGCGGCTGCCAGAGGCGACGCTGTCGTCGGCGTCTTTGCGAGTAGCCTTGCCGCTCCGGCCGGGGTCAAGAACTCCACGGCGGAGATCTTGGTTCTTCCCATTGACCTTGTATCCGCGACGCGAAGGTTCCTCAGTTCCACCCATCTCGTCATCTGTGTAGTCGGATTGTGGAGACCCAATGGCGTGGTCAAACTTTTGCGCGTCCAAGCCAAAGAAGAGAGGGACAAACTCTTTGACAAACGTGTAGAGGCGGTGGGATTCGGCAGAGTTGCTGTTCTCCGCATGCATCAGGAGCAATCGCGAGGCATCCAGAAGGACATCAACATCGCCGAAGGAATATTCGAACTGATACTTTGGCACGGGAAGACCTTGCACCTCGCGTTGGCGCTTCTGCTCTTCGTACTTGACCTGAATCTCGTTCTGCAGGGTCTTAGCCTGGAATTGACGCTTGTCGGCGGCCTTTGCGCTAGCGCTCTGATGGTCCAAGCTCTTCCAGAAAATCCTCTGGGTCTGCTCGCGCCACACCTTCTCCCACTCTCGCTGAGCGGCTTTCCATTCCTCCAACTTTTGTTTCATGCGATTGAGGAGGACCGGAATGACGGTGTAGGGTGTGGCAAAGAGGTGCTCGATGACTGCATTACCCCGCTCGCGATTGTAGATCTTGTAAATGACCCTCTTGAAGATGGTCTCGCTCTGGCCGCCGAGGTTGGGCGGGAGCTTGAAGGCAATCCTCTCCTCGGGACTCATGTTGATGAGCTGCTGAGCAATGGGCTCTAGCTGTTGAATGGTCCGCACACATGCTTCGATGGTGTGGTCGTAGTCATGGCGCTCCTCCTCAATCCGGTGCAAGCCTTCCTCAAACTGATTCTTGCGGTGAGCCACGAACCCGCTGTCTTCGGAAGCCCAGGTTGGATGAGAAGCCCATTCGTCGTTTAAGACCGAGTGACACAGCTCGTCGCGACCACTGCAAGGCCGCATCTTTTCCGCACGAGGCAGCTGGCGGTAACTTGGACCCAGACCACGACAATTCGACAGAGCGACTCGGCCACTCGGAGGCTTGGGACGGTTCTCAAGCTTGTCTTCTTCCTTCTCGAATTCCAAGAATTTCCGGAACCAATTCATGAGCTCGGGATTACCGCCAATGAAGGACTGCGCACGGTGCAGCAGTAGCGACTTGTCAATGAGATCGTTGGAGAAGAGATTGCACAGCTTGAGAAACTCGTTCATGGTGTTCTTGTTGCTGATGTACTTCTTGACGCGGTCGAAGAAGGCAAGCTCGTCAGACTGCGCGGCGAGCGTCGTGGTAGGCGGCAACGGTTCCGGTGGAGCAGGAGTCAACGTCGGAGAAACGGCTGGGCCATCGGCGATGCCGGGTTGCTTGGCACCATGTTGCTTGGGTCGCTTTGAAGGAAAATGCATTAGCAATGTTTGAGCTGCTGTAAATGCAGCTAAGGAACACGGGGGATTGAAGGTCTAGTAAACCAGGCAGTCCACAGCCTTGACATGAGAATTGCACGCGGAGAAAGAAGAGGTGAGAGGGCTCGGGGCAGGTGGGTAGAGATGGCCGTTTGTAGTCAAGGAATTGTATGAAGAGCAGAGCAAAACAGAGCAAAGCAGGGAAACCAATTGGAGTTGATCCGTGCGTTCAGTCAAAGCAAACCAAAAGACACTTACCTTGGCCATGCCAGTTCCCAATGGGAGACCACCTCTCTGACTACCAGCAGGTCCATCCGTTGGCATAGAAGTCGGCATCACTGTTGAGCTGGCTACAGTCCCCTGTCTGTCACCCCGTTTTCTCTTGTTGTCGCGACTTGCGCTTGGAGTGGGAGCAAAGTTGCCAACAGGAGGCAACCGCCCAGGACCCTGCTCGTTCCTAGGAGTGTGGTGCATTTGAGGAGTTCCACTGGGCTCACCGCGGACATTGCTGAACATGTATTGCTCCTCCGCTTGCTGCCTTGCCTGGGCTGCTCGGTGCTGAGCAGCGGATTCTGGCAGAAACTGTTTGAAATCCTCGAGCAGATCAGGAGCCGAGTTGAAGAGCTGAGTGACCTGAGCGTAGACATCTTGTATTGGTTTCGATTCCCGCTGGTAGGTCTGGAGTATTTCCAAGAATTGCTTGTAGATGTCGGGTTGGGTCGCGAAGCGATTCTAGCTCGTATGTTAGCTTCATTAGCATTTCAATTCTAACTCAATACGTACCTTGATCTTGTTCACGTAGCTTATCGCGTGATTGAACTCGACAGGACCCTTCTTGTCCAGCCCGGCTGGTGCGCCAGCTTGCTGGCCCATGGCGCCAACGCCGTTCAGGTTTTGGCCGCCCATCTGGTTGGGGGCTCCACCTGGCGCAGACATAAGGTCAGGCCTGTTCAGCATACCCGTCGCAGCTGATACAGCGTTGCTCAACTGGGACACACCTCTCTGCTCTTGTTGATGCGCAAGCGCGGCAGCAGTCATTGCAGCTTGTTGTTGCTCCCGGACGTGCATGTCCGGAGAGACCGGCGCTTGGTTGCTTTGACCTTGCTGAGGAGGAAAGTGAGCCTGTCCAACCGGGCGGCTGGGACTGAAGACGTCGGCTCCGCCTGCCCCCTGTTGCTGGGGTTGCTGCTGAGCTTGAGGTTGCTGAGTTGATGACTGCTGGGCCCACGCCGCTATGGGTCCGCGAGTGTTTGTCTCGTAAAACTGCTTCTCGGCATTAATTGCGCCATCGCCGTTGACTGGCACACTGCGAGGATTTGAAAGCGGACGAGGGACAGGCATCGAAGACACCGTAGTTCCCATTGGCGTAGTGACCCTGATTGCATTCGGGTCGCCGCCCGTTCCACACTCAATCTTGTAGCCCGGTGGAAGAAACGTGTTGAAGCCTTGGATGAGGTTCGGGTGTCCTGCGAAAAGCGTCGAAACGCGCTCAATCACACCCGGGGTATCAATTCTGCCATTCGCACTTCAGCAATTTTCGCACAACGGTATCAAGGGCGACTCACGCTCCACTCTTAAAATCTTTCATGATATCCAAGAACTTGTTGTACACATCGGGGTGGTCATGGAACTGAACTTTTACCTGATCGAGGTAGCTCAACGCGTCCTTTGAAAGATCAGTACCTTGCTCATATGGCCTGCAGACAACCAAGCATGCATAATTCACTCACATTCAGGATCGGCTGCTGTCCTTGGCCCATAGCCAGGGACTGCTGCATGCCTGGGGGACCACCAAATGGCACCATGAGGCTTTGCTGGGCTCCTTGAACTGGGTGTTGCATACGAGGACCACCGTCATTTTGTTGTTGACCAGGGCCAGAGCCAAATATGGCGGCAGGTCCATTCGGCCCAGCCATGGAAGATGGGAGGGAGTTTGGCCCGATTTGAGACGAGTTGCCCAGTATGCCGTTGGGGCCGTGCATGGCACGCACCTGTGGCCCTACGGCCACTGGTTGATGCAGGTGGACAGAGCCAGCGTGGTTCTCGTGCGTGGCCTGCTCGGCTTGCTGGCGCTCTTGGATCTCGCGATCCCGATGCTCCTGCATGACCGCTTCCTCTGCACGTCTGTCGTCCCTAATGTCTCTCCCCCGCTCGCTGTTCTCCTGTGATCCGTGGGCCAGCTGCTGCTGTTGTATTTGACCGATCCCGGGAAGGGAGTATCCAGGCCCTTGCGGCGCGGCTTGATGTGCCTGCGGTCCGACGCCTGGTTCTTGGGAGGAGGGCGTTAAACGTGACGTCTGCGCAGGCGAAGCTTGTGATGATTGGTTCAGACCTGCGAGACCGGGCAGATTGTGGCCCGATTGTTGGTTTGGCGAGAAGAAGGGCGCTGGATAAAGACGGTGTTAGGGCTTGATTTGGCTATGCAAAAACATAGCTGGTGGTGCTTTAATTTTGCTTACCGTTGGGAGGAGGAAGAACGGTTCCGCCACCCTGCGCAGAGACTTGCTGCGGAGGCTGCTGGTTGGGAGGGTTTGAGCTGCAGGATAACGGCGTTAGCTTCATGACATGAAGAGGTGCCGAGCTCCAGTGTTGATGTCGAGTCTTGCAACAACCAAACTCCAGGCTGCGTCTGCCCAGCTGACCCTGTGAGAAACGCTTACCCAAACCCACCCATAGGACGGGAAGCGTGCGCCTGCGCTTGTTCATTGTTTTGAGATGCACCAGCGCCACCCTGGCCATGCGATGGAGGCCAGCTCTCGCGATTCGCTGGATTCATGGCGATGCGACAGGAGTCGAGAGTGGTGATCGACGCGCACGCGTCGTTGCGACGAGGGTCTCGATAGGAGAAGAAAGAGTAAAGTCAGCCTTTGGATGACATGTGCCTCCAGAATCGGAGCTCGGCCAGGTAAGAGGCAGCGGTTTTGACGAGTGCTGGAGCTTGCAGTGTGGACGTGTGCGAGGGCTGGCAAACGAATCCGGACGTCGAAAGCGACAGAGGTCACCGGCGTAAAGGATGTGGCGACCCTAACTGGACAGTCTCAAGGGCCCGTACATGCGCGAGAGACCGCTGAGTAGCGATGTCTGTATGGGCGTGCAGGTTGGCGGCTTGGAGCAATGGTGGGCTAGCTTGTGGTAGATAGAAAGAGTCCAGTCGCGCACCCACCGCGCGGGCCATTCCGTTCGCTCGGCACAGAGGAAACTCCGATGACGCATTGCCTAAACGGGCTCAACCAACCGGGGCCGGTCCACGTGAGGCGGTGACGAGGACAGGAACCAAGGGAGCCCACCAAACGAACGCTTCACGCGGGCATTTTGCTCTGAGTCTGGCTCCTCATGCTCGAAATCACCATCTGCTCGTCTAGGCCACCTGACGGGCTCGCACACTCTGGAATGAGAACGGCGTAAGGCTCTCCTTCACCGAGCACCACCAACAAAACGCCGTAACCCCCACGTCACACGTTCAATTGCACGCATCTCATTGGCTACCTTCAGTTTTCCCTGTCCAGCACCTCTTCCCTTGACTCCTGTCCACAGCCTCAACTCCCACTTCAACCTGAACTTCCATCATGGCCTTGACCAGTTCCTCGATTGGTTGACTCCCGCATATTCTTCATAGCTTCAACTCCCGTCATGGCCCAGAGCCAATCTCCATGGCATTGAGTATCCATCAAACTCTCTCGCCAGCATGTTACTCGGCAACCCACTCGGTGCGCCAAAAGTCGATGGTTTTTTGCGCATTCTCTTCTCCCATCTCTTCCACCATCTTTGCCCAGGCCTCCCTGCATGCAGGATCATTCGGGTCTGCCGTTGCTGCAGCAGCAATGTCCTTCAAACTGGGGAACATATCTGTCAAGGCAATGACTGCGTCTCTTGGAAGAGGTCCGATGCCAGCGGTGCAGTGTGGGAGAATGTCGAGTGCTGCCTCGCTGAGAGGGCGACTGGGTGGACGAGTCGGCTGCGGATTCTCGAGGTGGCGCATATATGATCTCAAGAGTGACTCCAACCCTGAGATCGCTGGGACTGGGAGGATTGGTGGGGTCGAGCTCGAGCTGTCGTCCAAAGCTCCCTTCAGACGGTGGTAGGCATCCATGGCAGCATGGGATCCGTGGCATGGGCTCGGCCGCACTACTGTGATTCTTTCGGTCGTGAGTTGGATGCTCTGACGCTGGGTCTCGTCAGGATGCAGCAAGAACAGAATGACCGAATGAGTGCCACCGTTCAAGGTCGAAAAGCGATGGATTCGCTCGAGCGTGGATGGAAGGTGGTCCGTTTTCACTGATCGAGGCGAGAGGAGCAGGACCAGGAGATGGCCTTGTTGGGATGGCAAGGGAACAGCAAGATCATGGGTCTCGAGTGCATTTTCTGACTGGAGTGAGCAAGCTGACTGCCGATGAGCGTCATTTTGACGTACCCTGAAGACGCAGGCCGGTCGAAGCTGTGACAATCGGTATGACTGAGGCAGCTGACGGACGGCGTCGAAGACTGCTGCAGAACATGGTGGGTTGGTGGGTGAAACTCTGAACAGGTAGGGTTGTGACTCCCTGACTTGGTCAGTGAGAATGTAGAAGGAGAGTGTGGATTGCCAGGCGAAGGTAAGATATCTGTAGCCTTGACCGTTCGTCACAAGATGTCAGACACCGCAACCTATGCTTCTCGTGTGCACGTGGCCTACCGTCAACGCGGCTTCCACTGGTCAACCTACACTGCTTCATGTGTCAGATGCTTTGGGGACGTATTGAGTGATTCTCTACATGATTAAAGCTCTGCCACAAAATGAGACGCCCTGAGAGCCATGTCAAGTCCTATACACAGATGATACACATGAAAATCCAAATTTTGCCAACAAACGCCCAAATTCTATGTGGTTTCTAAAGCGCGTATTGTCGCGCGATCAGTTCGGGTATCGAGGAGAGATTTGAACGCGAAGAGGGACGTCGGTCGGTGAAGGTGCATATCCAGAAATCGAGCTGTCATGGCTTTTGAGCAGATCCGGCGTCTTTCGAATCTGCAGACTTAGGTTCTGCGCGGGTTTTGCTCTCAGAAGCATCAGAAGCCGCAGGCTGTTCCTTTTCTGTCTTGGCTGCCCACGATATCGATTCGGCAGCCGGACCCTTGTTTTCCTCGGCGCCGTTTGAAGGCAGTACAGAGGCAATCTGAATCTTGAGCGCAAGGATCTCGTCCTTCAGCTCCTGGTTCTTGCTCTGGAGCTCCTCAAGCTTGTCGTCTACCTCATCCCGACGGCCGCTCGCCTTTTTCCTCGATCTCCACTGTTCGAATACTATGACAGCACCGGCAACCAAGAACATGAACGTCTCGGATATGAAGGTGGCCCCCATGTCAATGGCCTTGGCTTCCGACAGCGGCCGGACCTTGACGGGCCTCGAAGACTTTTCCTTCAGGAGCTGTTCTTTTGTCTTTTTGAGTGCTTCCTCGTCCGCCTTGGCCTCCGCTTCGGTCTTGACAGTTGGGCCTTGGGCAGCGCGGCGTTTTGCTTCAGCTTCCTTGAGTTCACGTTGTATTTGCTTCTCGATGACCACCGGATCTTGGAGCAGGCCGACGCGCCACCGCACGTCTAGTCGGTGCAAGCCCTGAGCAAGCTGGACACATCGTCGGCGAAAGGCTTCGTGGTCGCGGGCATTGCGCTTGATGGTATTCTGGGGCAATGGGTTAGCTCCGCTGCAAGCTTTACCAGGATGACATCACTGACAGCAATCGGTTTTGCCAGTGTCCTTATAAACAGCGAGCCAATCTTGAGGCTCAGCGACATGGCTGCTGAGGCTGGTGGTGGGACTCGGTGCGCGCCGGGGTTGGATGTTGAAGAGTGGTTCTAGTAGGCCATGGAGTCGTCAGACAAGGTCCGAGGCGGTTGAGTCAAGACAGTCGGTCCTTGCCTTGAAGCCTGTCGCTGACGCTGCGCCATGGTGGGAGCTCGTGGTTGCGGGTCCGGGTCTGGGTCTGACGGAGCGTGCTCGGGCCTGCATTACTGCCAGTGCGCCGATGCAGCATTTGAGGTGGCCGGTCCCTCCTGCTGCCAGGCGCGACGCGACGACGATTTGCAGAAGGCGCATCGAGGAGGGAGCGAGCAAACTTTGGCCGGCGGATCCAGGTCTTCTTCCATCAGCAGCAGAACCTAGCACACGACGATACCTCAGCGCGCATCTTCAGCAATCCAAACATTCGCTTGATCAGGGGACCGGCCACGACTTGGGTTCCGTTGCCGTCGGTTGCGGAGTGACAGCTGCCCGAGGGCGGTGAGCGGTCCGGTTGCTATGCGGCGGTTGTTTACAGCGATCAACCCACCCGCTCTGTTTTCTCATGCTGTCTCGTCCCGCTACCCGCGCCCTTCTCCGCCACAACACCATCACCAAATGTCTGTCCACGCTGATCCGCCGCCTTCGCGGGTGCGGGAGCCCCAGCGCTACGAGTATGATACCGCCGAACAGTTGGGCAAGGGTGGCTTCGCCATATGCCACCGCGCAACTGTGCTCGACCAAGGCCGCTCCACGGGCAGGATAGTTGCCCTTAAAATCGTCAAATCCAAAATGGAGCCCGCCAAGCTTGCACAGAAGGTACACCTCTCTCAATTGGAGGCTTGCTGAGACGCAGCGTCATTAACGCCGCCGGTCATTAGTTTGTCACGGAGCTCCAGATTCACTCCAAATTGTCGCATCCCAATATTGTCCAATTCTACCGCGCCTTCTCCTATTACAGCAGCACCTACGTCGTCCTCGAAATATGCGAAAACGGCTCCCTTGCCGACATGCTCAAGAAGCGCAAGTTCTTCACCATGCCCGAAATACGGAGATTTCTGATCCAGACTTGCGGCGCCGTCAAGTATCTGCATCACCGTAACATTATCCATCGCGACCTGAAGACGGGCAACCTGTTCCTCGATTCCGACATGAACATCAAGGTGGGCGACTTTGGCCTCGCAGCCGTCCTTGTGTCTCAGAACGATCTAGGGGCTAGGCGGACGACCATGTGCGGGACACCAAATTACCTGGCCCCGGAAATCCTGGACAAGGGGGGCAACGGCCACAACGAAAAGGTGGATCTGTGGGCAATTGGCATCATCGCATACACTCTGGCCATCGGGAGGGCTCCTTTCCATGCACCGAAGAGGGAGGACATTTACAGAAAACTCCAAAACCGAGAATACAGCTGGCCAGAGGGGACGATCGGGAGCGACGTTTGCGAGGAGCTCAAGGATCTCGTGGGAGCGCTGCTCGTGCACGAGGATGACCGCCCAAGCCCTGATCTGATTGTCAGTCACGACTTTTTCAAGCTTGGATACATGCCGCCAAGACTCGACGCAAAATACAAGGCTGGTGCGCCGAAATTTCCCATCAGATCGCTGTCATCATCGACGAGGTCCAGGGGATACACGGACGAGTGGTTCAAGATATGCAAAGAGTCGGGAGTTGGTGAATACGCCCCTGGAAAAATATTCCCTCTCCTTGGCGGCAAGAGAATCCGCTCGGTCGTCAAAGATTGCGAAAAGGAGCTCGCGTTGGGTCGCCAGCCCGTTGTACCGATACCATCGGACGTGGTTTACGTACCGTATCCGGACCGTAATGACTGGGAAGATGCCACCGGCGGAGGCTTGAGCCAAATCGCAGAGGAGCGGGAATCGTCGCAAGAGGATGCAGCATATCTTGCCGAAATCAATGCGAACGACAGGAAACAGTCGGCGCTCAATAAGCCACCCACCAGAGGCAACAGGCTGGGTCTGTACAAGGAGAATGTTGCGCCGCAACCGCTCCAAACGGGGGAGGCTTTGGAAAGACCCAAGCGGACCAGGAGTACCCAGGCGGCGGTACGGACTGTAAGTGCACAACGGCCCCCGCGGCCGTCTAAAGAAGTCAAGCCCAATCCTGCCTTAACAGGACCTGTGATAGGAAGGAGAGCTGCCAGGTCTCCATCGGAGGAAGAAGTGGAAGATTTGGAACCTATTTCAAAAGCCGTTCCTCCACCCAAAAGAAAAGGGACAGAGAGAATCGACTCACTAGAACCAATCCCAACACGTTCGGCACCGATATTTTCAGCGCCCCGGTCTTCTGCGTCCTCAGAAGTGCCCTGTACCGACCCAACGTCGGTTCTGGAGCGCGTTTCCACATTCCGCGACAACATTGCCCGGGCCCTTGCCGGCAGGTCTACACCTGGCAGGAAACCGAATAGCGCGTACAAACTTCCGTTTGTTGCCAAATGGGTCGATTACTCGAGGAAACACGGCGTCGGTTACGTCCTCGAGGATGGGAACGTCGGTTGCCTGCTCAGTGCGACTTCTCGTGATCCGGTTACGCATGTAATCGTCCGCAAAGGGTTCCAACATTTGCAATCCCTTTCCAAAGATCCGAGCTCGGTGGACAAAGTCCCCATGACGTACCTCACAGACTGTGGTGAGGACGGGATTCACACGACGGAGCTTTCGCGGGAACGGAGACGGACCTGTGGCATCCTGTGGGCCAAGTTTGGCAAATACCTCTGCCAGCAGTATGTCGGCAACGATACGGAGCAAAATGAGCAAGAAATGCCCACGTTTGTCAGGTTTTACCAACGGCTGGGCAGTGTGGGGATTTGGGGATTTGCGGACGGCTCCTTTCAGGTTCGTGTCCTGGCGACAGTGTCATTTTTGAAGCGGTGCTGACAGTCATGCAGTTCAACTTTCCAGACCACACCAAGCTGGTACTTTCAGCAGACGGTTGTTTCTGCAACTTTACGTGCCTCTCGCTCGAGGCCACGCAGCACCTTGCGGAGTTTGGAGAGCTTCCTTTCAAATACATTAGGCAGCGCAACGTTTTGACGTGTCTTTTGCGGACTCTTTTGCATGCTCAGGGAGCCAACGGAGCAGAGATAAAGGCGCTTGCGTCAGCAAATCTCCTCAAGGAAAAGCTTGATTTCATAGTCATGGTGGTTGATGCCTGGATATGTGGAGGCGGGCTTGGACGGTCGTCGGATCGGCTCCAGTGGAACGGGCCGCAACTCGACGACGGCAAAAAGCAGGATTGGATCACGGTTGGGCGTAGTGGGGGCGATTGTCCTCGAGGTGTCTAGGCATCGGGATTGGAGATGACGTTGCTCTTTTCTCGGCTTTTTTTCTTTGGCGTCGATTATTGCGCTCATTTAGCGGAGGAGTTCGGGACTTGGGCAGCAGCACCGAGGCATTCAATGCGGCGTTTTGGAGACCGTGGGCGGAGCAGGAAGCTGTACAGGCGGGGAGGGGACGTTTCGGATGGCGGATACCTAGGAACTACTGTAACCAAAGGTAGCAGCAGTATTTGTATGCCAAGTCGTCAGAGAGCAGTGAAGCGTGAGAGTTGGGCTGGGGCTGGGGAGTGATTGCGCGTAATCCATGCACCGCCACACCGCCACACCTCACCTTCCAGTCGCAGGACCCACTCACGCCCGCGCTGCCCTACCTACGCTGTGACGTCCGCTCGTCCCCATTCATTTGGCCCTCCGTACCCAACCACATCACCCTTGGTCCATCACCCTCGACTCTCTCTCGTTGCAACCCGTCCGTTCCTGCGATACCCTCTCCATTCTCTCTCCCGACTGCACAGGCCTGGATTCCGCTTCCGCCTGTCCAACCCACACCGCATCGCGCCCATCTGCCGTCTGCCTGACCAGAACTTGACGGCGCTTCAGGGCGCATTTTGGACCCACCATGGTAATTACCTCGACCGCCAGGCCCCCGCCCAACGACCACCTGTCCGCAATCCATACTAACTTTCCAAGGCTGTCACCAAGCGCGCAGGGCGCAAGAAGGACGCCGGTGCCTCCAAGCAATCCGCCGCAGGCGGCGGGGGTGGAAAGGGCGGCTTCGCCAAGAAGGCCGTCTTCGAAACGACCAAGAAGAAGGAGGTGGGAGTGTCGGATCTCACCCTCATCAGCAAAATCTCCAACGAGGCCATCAACGATAACCTGAAGAAGCGCTTCGAAAATGCCGAAATCTACACCTATATTGGTCATGTCTTGGTCTCGGTCAATCCCTTCCGCGACTTGGGCATTTACACTGAGCAGGTGCTGGAAAGCTACAAGGGCAAAAACAGATTAGAGGTGAGTAGGGGCGTGTCTCAATCGCATTGGGCGCTGACGGTGTTTTCTAGATGCCTCCGCACGTCTTTGCCATTGCCGAGTCGTCGTACTACAACATGAATGCCTACAAGGAGAACCAGTGCATCATCATCTCCGGCGAGTCGGGAGCAGGCAAGACGGAGGCCGCGAAGCGCATAATGCAGTACATTGCAAATGTATCGGGGGGCTCCAACTCGTCGATTCAAGAGACCAAGGACATGGTTCTAGCGACCAACCCGCTCCTCGAATCATTCGGAAACGCAAAGACGCTGAGGAACAACAACTCGTCGCGCTTCGGCAAATATCTCGAAATCCAATTCAACCCGCAAGGAGAACCCGTTGGTGCCACCATCAACAACTACCTGCTGGAGAAGTCAAGAGTTGTAGGCCAGAT
This sequence comes from Phyllosticta citrichinensis, assembly GCA_038380885.1. Classification (NCBI taxonomy): domain Eukaryota; kingdom Fungi; phylum Ascomycota; class Dothideomycetes; order Botryosphaeriales; family Phyllostictaceae; genus Phyllosticta; species Phyllosticta citrichinensis. Next base: position 1,799,927 of record JBBWUH010000006.1, read on the forward strand.
TAAGAACGAGCGCAACTTCCACATCTTCTATCAGTTCACCAAGTCGGCGCCGCAAAACTACCGCGAGCTGTTTGGCGTACAACCTCCGCAATCGTACACCTACACAAGCAAATCGCAATGTTACGATGTCGATGGCATCGACGACCTCGGGGATTTCCAAGAAGTGCTCAGTGCGATGCGCACTGTCGGTATGACGCAAGACGAGCAAGATAACCTTTTTCGCATGCTGTCGGCCGTGCTATGGCTTGGCAACATTACCTTCATCGAAAACGACGAGGGCAACGCGGCGATATCGGACCAATCCGTCGTCGATTTCGTTGCCTATCTCCTGGAAGTCGAGTCGGCCCATGTCAACAAGGCTTTGACAGAAAGAGTGATGGAAACTAGCAGGGGTGGTCGGCGAGGCTCGGTGTATGACGTCCCGCTAAACAGAGCGCAGGCTAGCGCGGTCCGGGATGCACTCGCCAAGGCCATTTACTACAACATGTTCGACTGGATCGTCTTGAGAGTGAACCAGTCGCTCAAGGCGCGTGGTGGACACGCCCAGTCTATTGGTATTCTGGACATTTACGGATTTGAAATCTTTGAGCGCAACAGCTTTGAGCAGCTGTGCATCAACTATGTGAATGAAAAGCTGCAGCAGATTTTCATTCAGTTGACGTTGAAGACGGAGCAAGAGGAATACGCCAGGGAGCAGATTCAGTGGACACCTATCAAGTACTTTGATAATAAGGTTGTCTGTGAATTGATTGAAGAAAAGAGGCCCCCTGGTGTCTTTGCCGCTCTCAACGATGCTTGCGCCACAGCCCACGCAGACCCTACCGCAGCCGACAATACTTTTGTCCAGCGTCTAAATGCCCTCGCGTCGAATCCCAATTTCCAGGCTCGCCAGGGGCAGTTTATCGTCAAGCACTATGCCGGAGACGTCGAATACGCCGTCCAGGGCATGACGGACAAGAACAAGGATCAGCTGCTCAAGGATCTGTTGAACCTGGTGGCGGTCAGTCAGAACCAGTTCCTCCACACTATTTTCCCACACCAAGTCGACCAGGATAACAAGCGCCGGCCGCCTACGGCTGGTGACAAGATCAAGGCCTCTGCCAATGACCTTGTCGCTACACTAATGAAAGCATCGCCATCGTACATTCGCACAATCAAGCCGAATGAAAACAAGTCTCCTTCTGAATACAATGTTGGAAACGTTCTCCATCAAATCAAGTACCTCGGTCTGCAAGAAAACGTCCGAATTCGTCGGGCTGGTTTTGCTTCGCGTCAAACGTTTGAAAAGTTTGTTGAGCGTTTCTTCCTGCTATCTCCCAGGCTGTCTTATGCCGGTGAATACACATGGACGGGCGACTATCAGACTGGAGCACGACAAATTTTGAAAGACACCAACATTCCTCCCGAGGAGTGGCAGATGGGAGTAACAAAGGTCTTTATCAAGACCCCCGAGACCCTCTTTGCGTTGGAGACGATGCGCGATCGCTATTGGCATAACATGGCCATTAGGATCCAACGAGCATGGCGCAACTATCTCCGCTACCGAACCGAATGTGCCATTCGTATCCAGCGTTTCTGGAGGAAGCTTACCGGCGGCAAAGAGTTCATCGAGTGGCGAGACCAGGGTCACCAACTCCTCGGCGGCCGCAAGGAGAGGCGGCGGTACAGCTTGGTCGGCTACCGTCGATTCCTGGGCGACTATCTCTACATGAACAGCGACAGTGGGCCTGGAGCGTACATTGCCAACAGCGTCGGAATCAAGAACGGAGATGTCTTGTTCTCTTGCAGGGCTGAGGTCCTAATTTCGAAGCTCGGTCGTTCGAGTAAACCTGAGCCGCGGTCCTTGGTGTTGACTAGGAACAGCGTCTACCTCATCAAGCAGGCCATGATCAACAAGCAGGTCCAGATTGTTGCTGATCGTACGATGAGTCTCGGGGCCATCAAATTTGTCAGCTGTTCCAACTTGAAGGATGACTGGTTCTCGCTGGGTGTCGGTTCTCCTCAAGAACCTGACCCTCTGCTTCACTGTTACTTCAAGACGGAATTTTTCACACATCTGAAAAACGCGACCCGCGGCACTTTTGATCTCAAGATTGGCCCCACGGTTGACTACAACAAAAAGCCTGGCAAGATTGTTTCGGTCAAGACTCAAAAGGATCCTCAGGTTCCGTACTACCTGGACGTTTACAAGAGCAGCACAATCCAAACCAGCCCTGGCGAAGCCCCCAACTCAGTCTCGAAGCCCACGCCAAAGGGCAAGCAAATAGCAGCCAAGCCCATCACAAAGGGCAAACTGCTGCGCCCCGGTGGTCCTGGCGGCGGTCCCTCGAAGCTGGCCAATCGTCCCAAGCCGACTCCTGCTCCTGCACCAGCACCAGCTGCAGCAGCTGCAGCTTCCAGGCGGCCCGTTCCTCAACCCGCCCCAGCTCTTTCAAATGGTGCCGCCCCAGCAGCACGTCCAGACTCTTCGGCCTCAAGGGCACCGCCGCCGCCTCCGCCGCCCCCTGCTCCACCCTCCGCGCCAAAAGAACCCACGTACAAGGCGCTATACGACTTCAACGGCCAGACGAGCGGCGAACTCAGCGTCTCCAAGGACGAAATTGTGCTGGTGCTGCAAAAAGAGAACAATGGTAAGTCTGGTCTCCCAAACGGTGTCCTGACCTCCCCGCAACAGACAAGACGAGAGAAACTGACTCGTCAATCAAACAGGTTGGTGGCTGGCCAAACGCCTCGACAACAGCGCTCAAGGCTGGGCGCCGTCGGCCTACCTCGAAGAGCATATATCCGCGGCCAGACCGGCGCCGCCGCCCCCTCCGCCCGCTGCACCCGCGCGCGCCGTGCCGACCCCAATCAACGGCAACGCGGCCAACGGCACCGCTTCGGCCGCCGCCGCAAAGGCAAAAGGCAAACCCGTTCCGCCCGCTCCACCGGCCAAGCGGCCCGCCGCAAAGGGCAAACCGGCGCCTCCGCCTGCGCCTGCGCAGCCGAGGGATAGCGGCGTTAGTGCTGGTAGTGGTGGTGGAGGCAGCATGGCGGGCGGTTTGGCCGAGGCGTTGAGGGCGAGACAGGCGGCGATGCGTAAGGGTGCGGATGGAGACGACAATGATTGGTAGGTTTGGAGCAGTCGTGTGAAATCATGGTGTGAGTTACGGCAATGGGGGAGGGTGGAATGGATAGTAGGCATGGAAGAGTTTCCCCGTCTTTTGATCTTTGGTTCTGTCAGCTTTTCCTCCTCTATTCTTCACTTCACTTCTTTTCTGCGATAGCGAGCGAGAGCGAGGCTATCACGTCGTGCCGTGACACGCGTGCGCGGCACTGGGTCGTGAGGAAGGTCTGGTCGATGGTCGACGGATGGGGCTGTTTGCGCTTTGCTAGCAGCTCCTGGCAAGCCGTTTGCCTGCCCCAAGGCGCCGCCAGTACGCTGGTAGACTGAAAGTCAGGTAGCTCAGCTCAGCTCAGATCGATAAGACAGCAACGGGGAAGGATTGGGTTGTTAGCGTGGAGGCAGATAGGGTGGGGTAGGTTAGGTGGTAGGTGTCTGGGCTTAGACGGCACTCGATGTGATTAGCAGGGACGAGTGAGATGGTAATTTGGTAATTAAGACTTGAGAGATGCAACTGAGCACTGCATGAATACGTTGTACTTGTGCGAAGAAAAAAAAAACACGCACGCGTGATCTCACCAGGTGTGTTTGCTGCTTGCTAGAAGAAAGCATTTGAGAGCGCTGTTGAGCCGCGGGCATTCTCGAGAAGAAAATCACGGGCTGGGGCGCTGGAGTATTGGAGCTTCGAGACTCAACCTTCTGGAGACTCAAGATTCTGTGTGTGTCACAACCATTGTCACCCAGCTTTGGACCTTGATGACAGTGAGAATTGGGCGAGAAGTCTTTCGCGACTGGACTCGTTTCTCTACCTGTCAACTAGTACTTCCAAGGACTTTTGATGGGGAAATCGGCACAGTTCGCGACAGAACAAGGTGCAGATGGACGGGCGGGCAGACATGCGAAACTTCAATTCAATTCAATTCAATTCAGATCGACTCGATTTCAACTCGTTGCTTCATCCATGCGCATCACCGCCAACAACGCCCACAGCTACTCAACTCACATGACTTGCGCTTTTTTCTCGTCCATTTCTACCGCCTCGCTTCTCGCTTCTCTCCCTGCTACTGCCCACTGCTCGCGCCAACATACTCGATTGTAGAGACACACACCGTGTACGGAAACAGTACAACAAGAGAGGAAAAGGGGGAGTATAAAAAGGTTTAAAAGGGGCTTTGGGGAATAGGAGCTGGGACGATTAAGTAAGGCAGACAAACGGCAAAGAGTGAAAAGAGAGAGTGTGTGTGTGACGCATACATGCGTACATACGTACATGCATACGTACAATACAATCCGGTATAGTACAATAACGGATCAAAAGGGAGTGTGGGGATGCACTACTGTTTCTGCAAGTACATGTACTGACTGGCAGCACAGTCGACGGCTGTGAATCACGGGATAATAAAGAGGGAGTAGGAAAAGGCCTGGGTGTCTCGAAGCAGTATTATTACCGTCCCACAGCGCAAAAGAAAGTAAAAGAGATATAGGAAACGGGGCGCGGAGCTCAAGACGAGCACATTGGAAATCATCCGTTTAAAGACAACGCCGATAGGAAAAGGGCAGGCAATGAGCCTGAGTGGTCATGTTCGGGAGGCTTCGGTGCGACGAGGCTGCCGCAGTAGCCGTGCTAGTATTTTTTCGTTTGGGCGATGTGTGATAATACAGGAATCTTCGCAATCGACAGCGCAGCTAACTGCGAAGGAAATTCTTTTTTGGATGATTGCGGTCCTGGTCAGCGATATTTGACAATTTAGTGCCTGTGGCCATTGGCACTGTGTCCATTGCCGTTTTGTGTTGTGCAAGAGTCTTGAGATCCCTCTGCTGGTGGCGTCTTGGGAGGGCAGCATTGCTTGCCGTCGCCGCAAGCATCTCCACAGTCCAGCAGACAGCAGGCCTCTGGATCATCCTTACTACCCTGACCGCCGCGGAGACTACCCGTGGCGCTGGTCTGCTTGGTGATGGGAGCTGACTTGGCATGGCCGTTGTTGCGGTCGCCGTCGCAGGAGCCGTCGTCTCCGGATCCTTCGCGGCCAATGTGGTCGTGCTCTGCGTTCAGACAGAACTCGGGCTGGATGGTAGAGCTGTGGATGCCATACTCGTGGAGGCACTTCCGAATGGCACGGGCCAGTTCCATGTAGCGTGCAGATCCCTGGCCCCTGAAGTCGAATTCGACCTGGACGTGGAGAGAAGCAACGAGCTTGGTATCGCTGAGCTGCCAGACGTGCAGGTGGTGACAGCTGATGATGCCGGAGAGCTGAACAATGTCATCCTGGATATCTTCGACGTTAATGGACGAGGGAGCAGCTTGGAGCAGAATGCGCGACGCAGCCTTGCAGAGGGGGATCGCGGAGCATAAGATGATGACGGTGATGATGAGCGAGATGGCTGGATCCGAGTAGAAGCGCCATGAGAATGGGGTCAACCAAATGATGAGCGCAGATGCAATGACGCCGACGTTTCCAAGCGCATCGCCCAAGACGTGGAGAAAGACGCCCTTCATGTTGAGATCTTCATGCGAGTGTCCGTGTCCACCAGAGCCCGAAGCCTTGGGCTTTGCGTGATTGTGGCTAGCGTGCGTGTCCTGAGAGCGGCGGTGGGAATAGCCACTGTGACGTTTGGAGTCTTTATTCAACAGCGGCGAATTCTCACTGGGGTTGCCGTCTTCGTCGACAGCATCCTCAGAATCACTGTCGTCCCTGCGCGCAGCGTTGATGATTTCGTTGCGGAACGAAGCGGGATGAATGGGGAAGTCGTCGACCCTGGACCTTGAACGGCTGTGGCGGCGATACTGGTGGCTGGTGGACGAGGAACCATCGTCAACTTCAGCAGAATTCCTCTTCATGTTCTTGCTCTGAGGCCAGTTGCCAATCTTGTTTTGAGGAAGAACGTCCGCGACATTGCCGCTCTCATCGGCGACGGGATCGTGTGTGTGTCCGTGTCCCTCCTCGGCCGCGCTGAGCTCGTCGTGGCTATGCGAATGGGCATGTCCTCCGTGACTGTGGCCGCCATGGCTGTGGCCATGGTCGTGGAACAGGAAGAGACCGATAATGTTGGAGGCGAGACCAAAGGAACCGACGATGAGAATGAGCTTGGGGTTGGAAACCTCCTGGGGCTCGACGAATCGCTGAATGGCTTCGAGGAAAATGGAGAGGCAGAGGGCGACGAGGAAAACGCCGTTGACGAGGGCTCCCAAAGTTTCGGCGCGCTGGAACTGGGGCACATTTAGCCGACGGCCGTTGCGAGGCACACAATTTTCTTACGCCGTATGTATAGATGCGAGACCTCGTCTTGGAGTTTGCGACCCGGACGGCCCATAGTCCTACGCACAAAGAGAGGACATCGTTGAGCTGCGCAGAATTAGTGTGATGTCATGGCGGCGCAACGTCTCGGTGTAACCGACCATGTGAAAAGCATCCGCCACCAGCGCCAGCGAGTGCACAGCATAGCCTGTAGAGTGTCAGTCGCTGCTATTGAGGGGCCAAAGACCAAACGTACCGACGATCAGCTCAAGCAGGAAGAAGGCCGAGTCAATGGCGAGCAGGATCAAAATCCTGTTCGTCTTGGAGAGGCCCATGGCTGTCGCAGCGAGGGCGAAGGCGATGGCGCAAAGAGTCGATGTGGCAGAGAGGCGCAGTGACGAAGAGGTGGTTTGAGTAAGACTGGTCGCAGAGGGGAGGCACACTCATGAGCAGGTGGAGAGTGTGGTATTGGGGGCGGGAACCGTGGGCGAAAGGCGAATGTTGATGGTTCGGGGTGTCGGTAGGGCAGCGGCCAGGATATAGTTTTGGCGATTCCGGAGGTTTCGTCGGTCTGCTCACGCAATCATCCGGCTAAACCAACCAACCAACCAATCCATCCATACGTCAAAGCCGATGACCGAACGAAACCAAACCAAGGGTTGAGACGAATACACCTCACTACTCAAGCCGCCGAGCGACGTGCCACCCGCTCAGGCCAAGGGGCAGGAAGGGAGAGATTCATTTCCCAATCGCCGTCGACAAGCCCGCGGTAACGTGTTCCGCCCGAGCGCGGCATTCCTCTCTGATTCAACACTTTTCCAACCTCGACTCCTGGCTACAATCGTTTGAGGCGTCAGTCTCAAGTCCGACAGATTGCTGAGGCCGACGCACGGCATCCTTCGCCTTGACGCCCTGCCCGCCTCTGGATCCAGGAACTAGCCCTCGTGCTAGGAAACCCAATTTGATCCGTTGGGCTGCATCCGCCGGCCGTCTGTACCTGGCCGTCTGTTGTGCCATCCGACGAACCGAGCGCAAGACCAGTGTCGAGTCGCTCATCATCAACGGCCGCTACACTTGGGAGTACGCACCGCTGCATGGGTATCTCGTTCCCACCTCGAATTGCGCGTCCTTTGTAGTAGTGTTTTTCGTTTGCTAAAAACCTCCAACCTCCGTCTAGAACAACATGGCAAATGCCACGGGATACTCTGATTGTGCAATGATACACAAGGGTCCATCCTCCTCCTGAACAGGCATTCGACGTGTCGCTCATGATCTGACCTGGCATGACTTGTCCACATCCCTGTAGCGCTTCGATGTCGTTATCGTCTTGTCTTTCCTGTGTATGTAAGTGAGGAGCTTTGGGCAGGACTGGACTGTGAAAGATGTAGAGCTACGGGCAACAATCGTCTAAAAGTTAAACTGCCTACTTCCAGGGCTGCTGTCCAGGAAAACATGTGCGACAAATGCACATGGAGCGCAAGGAACAGGTCCCCGCGAGCCCCGCGCCAATCCTCGTTCAGCCCTACTACGCACAGACCACTGCTTAAACGTCATGATCCTAAACCACACGCACTCGGCAGCTCGCTTTTTCAACACCCCAACATGTCCTCTCTCAGCCCTCGCATGGCCGACGCCATGCTCATGCTCGGCCTGGGCGTGGGTATCGCTCTTGTTGTGCGGGGCGTCAGTTTTGGACTACACACCATTTACCGCGACACCGAGGTCGCAGAAGATCCTGACCCGCCTCACGCTGTTTCGCAAGGCACAGAAGAAGGTATCAACACCCCTGACCACCAATACCCTACCACTCCACTAACGTATTTCCCCAACTAGACATTCCCCTCTCCTCGCTTGGCATGCTTGCCACAACGCATCAAAACCTCGAAGTCCGCAAAGCCGCCATCGTCATCCTCACGAACCGCTTCCTCAGCGACACGGCCAACATCCGCGCCCTCCTCAACGACGCCCGCCAGCCACCGGGCACGCCGCACCAACGCGCCGCCGAGCTCGCCATAACCATGATCCGCGAAACCCACGGCGTCGACCTCGAAGAGTGGGACGCCCGCGGCCATCGCCAGCACGTCCGCCACCAAGAAGCTGTGCACCAGGCGCGCCAGCTGTGGGAGGTGCTCCCATCCGAGCCAGACGAGCACGGCCGCTGGGAAATGCAGCCCTCGTCGCGCTACCCCTTTGTCGAGGACCGCGACCGCGACGCCGCCGCAGAAGTGGACGATTCGACGTCGGTCCAGCTCACGTTTCCGTTGCTGCCGCGCAACGCGCCCGCGCCCGAGGAGCTCGACGACGTTGAAGACGACGACGACGACGACGACGACGACGACGACGACGACGAATACAATGACAATTGGGATGGCGCTCTTTTGGATCAGCATGCGCGAATCACGCGTAACCTGACAGTGTCGGCGCGTCGGCGGCGTGACAGGTCCGAGGAGGTTGCCCGGCGGCGTGTGAGGCGCGAAGCAGTCGTCATTAACAATGGAGATCGGCCCATCACCCAGGACGACATCTTCCAGCGTCCTGCAACCCGTCCGACCACCGTAAATCTGCTGGAGCTTTGAGTCTGTGGGCTGGAACGGCGCAACGATCGAGGCATGACGTGGGAGGAGCTGGTAAAGACTGAAGAGTTGGCTGGCGCATTTTGATACCCCCTGTATGGTTTCGTTATTTTGGGCTGCATCATTCCTTGTTCTTTCGGTTGGGTTGAAAAAGCATGGAATGCTACCATGGTGGAGATCGAAAAGTTTTGAGCATCTTCCAGAAAACCGCAAATCTGTCCTGCGTTTGCAGACACGACGCCGGTGAGCGTCAAAGTGGTACCATTTTCATATCTACGTGAATCCATGGCCATATGACTGACAAACAACAACCGGGTATCATATCCATGCAAGCGAACCGCCTGCTTTCCCTCTGTCCACCTGTCTCTCAATCCCACTCAATCGCTCCCGTCCTCTGTCAACCCCGGACCTTGCCCATCCATATCCATCCACACACTGACAACCCACGCCATGACCAGCGCATCCAGCTCCCGACACTCCAGTGGTCGCTCGAGGTGCAACCAACGCCTCGTCGACGTCTGGTGCATCTTCCGCTGTCGGCCCCTCTCCCTATCTCTTTTCACCAATGGCGTTGAAGAAGGAGCCCCTGTGTCTACGCCGTTGTCGTTGTCGTTGTCAACGATGTTGTCTGTTGTCCGTAGACTAACGCGACTCGCAACGCGGCGGAGGGCTAGGGCCGTGCTGCTAGGCCGGCGCCTCATCATGCCCGTCCCCATCCTGGTCCCGGTCGTCGTCGCGGTGCTTGTCGTGCCCGCCCTCCTCCTGCTGCTACCCTGCGCGTCGTCGATCCCGGCGCCTCGTAGCTCGTTGGTCGAGGTGGCGGGCGGCGCCGTTGCCGCATGCACAGGGAGGTTGATCGGGATCGTCTTCGTAGTGGTGATGGCGCCAGAGGTGGCGACCAGTTGGCTGGGTGCTACGGGGGTCGTGGCCGTGGTTGAGGACTGTGATGGGGATGGAGGAGATGGGCAGGAGAGCGACGTCGTTGTCGTAGTCGCTGGAGCGGTCGCCATCCTAAATTCCCGTCGCAAACTCATTCCCAGACTTCCTTTGCGCCTGACTCGGCGGACTTCTTGGCTCCAGGACAAGGTGTCCGATGTCTGGTCTTGAATCATTCTAGAGAACTGACGAGACAATGGGAAAGTATAATGGGAAAGAGAGAATACGACATGCAACACAAGGACTTGGCAGGTCTAGAACAAACCACCCTAGAGAGGCACCGTCGCTTGAGAGAACGTCGGCGTCTGGGAAACATTGTTTATATTGCTCCGGGACAACCAGCATGGCCAGGTCTGCGAGCCAAGCTCCAAGACCGGCTATCTTCAACAAGCCATATTGGCTGGAGCTTCATCGTTTTAGCGTTTGACACGACGATGAGGCTTGGCCGGAGAGAGTGGACTTGGCAATGGGGTTACAGAGTGTATGTCGTAGATGATGCGCTCGCGGGCTCATGGTCTGTGACGAGGGCAACGATTGACCTGGCGGGCTGACGCAGAGCGGGAGGCTATCTACGAGGCGTCCCGGTGGCTTTTGTGACTGGGGATGCGGTGAGAGGCAATGCTGTCAGCAGGCCTGGGGGTTGGGCGGTTTGTTGTCGTTGGTGAGTTGTAGACTGGAGGGCGGAGGGCATCCTTGCAGCAGGGTGGTGAGCAGGGGGTGGCATTCGACGGGCACAATGCGGAGAAGGCGATGGGCGCAGGGATGGCGATGGCGACCCACTGTTGTAACTTGGCAATGATGAATGAATTATTAATTGATAGATGGTCTAGCTACTAAAATACAGGATGGGACCCTGTACCCACTATACCCTTCTTAGTAAGTAGGATGGTATTATAGCTAATTAGGTAGGTCTAATTATTATTATTAGTCTTAGCCCCTTAGGCTTTACCTACCTATAGTAGTCTTCCTATAGGTATAATACTCCCCCTAATAGTAATAACTATCCTATTTATTTATAGAGACTACTAACCTATCTAAGGAGATTTTATTAGTATATAGAGAATAGAATAAGGAATTAAAATATATTAAAGAAAATAGTTAAATTATCTGGTATAGTATGAACCTTATTAACTTTAATAGGAGCTAATAGATCTATCTATTAGTTAGATCTACCTAGTATCTAGCTATTATAGGGCTTTTAGTAGAAGAGGTAGTTAGTATAAGGAATGCTAATAATATTTACTAGGATCTTATATTTATAGAATGGCCTAAGTATATTTATCTCTTAATAATTAGTATAGTAATTAATCTATTCTATAGCCCTTTCTAATATATAGTATAGGAGGTAGGTAATATCTAGAAATAACCTAATAATATAGTTACTATTATAGATTTTATATAGCCTATATAGGTAAAGGACTCTAAGGAGGCCGCGCAGGGCTTTAGTTATTTTATATAATAATAATCCGCGCTTAGTAAGGTGCACATATAAGTAGAGTATAGTACTAAAGAGGTTAATTATATGGTTCTTAGTCTAATTAGGTCCCTTAAATAGGATCCTTAGTTATCCTTAATATTACTATATAAGGTAGTAGATAAGAGTAAAGGCCTTATCCTTATTAGTAATCTACTCATCTATAATTAGCTAGAGGTCTAGCTAGATTCTAATAAACTTAATAATATAGGCCTTATCTTTATTTAATAAAGTATAGAACTTCTTAATAAGCTTATTAATTACCTTACTAGCTTCCTCCTTATTAGTAAGGCTTTCTTAAATAATAATGGCTTTATACTCTTATATAGTGATCTTATTATTTTATAAAGGACTAGTAATAGAGAAGATAGAATTATAAGGAGAGTAGATAAGAGAGATAGGATAAAGCTATTTTATAGGCTTCTATAGCTTCTACTTACTTAATATTAGCTATATAGATTTTAGATTAGTAAGTTAGGAGAGAGAGGGAGAGATTAAATAGTAGATTTTTAATAAAAGAGAGAGAGAGAGAGAAAAGAGTAGATACTAAAGTAGTCTTATTACCTAATTTAGATAGGTAATTTAGGTTTTATTAGTAAGTCTATAAGCTACTTTTTAGACTCTATAAATAGGATATAAATATGGTTATTAATTACTTACTCTCTATAGTAGTAATTATGCAGGGTAATATGCTTTAAGTGGTGGTGGTTATCATGGTTTATAGTAATAGTAATGGCTACTTTATTATCCATATACATATTAGTATATCTAGACCCTTAAACTTATCCTTAAAGGTGCAGTTCTTTAAGTAGAGATTTAACCCATATTAGCTACCTATAGGTCTTAGTAAGAGCAAGGTACTCAGCCTTAGTGGATAAATAGATAACTTCCTTTTATAGATGGGACTTCTAGCTAATTAGCCTATTACTAAGCTAAATAAGCATGCCTAATATTAAGTAGCTTATATTAGGATCTTCTAAGAAGTCTGTATCAGAGTAAGCTTTAAGTATTAGCTTAAGTAATAATCTAGTAAACATTATACCTTTATTAGGGTTATTTATAATATATCTTAAGATATGCTTTATAGTAATAAGGTGTTCCTCACCTAGATTAGAGTTAAATTATATAAGGTGGTTAACCATATAGGAGATATCTAGCCTAGTTTAGTTAGCTAGATACTACAGTCCTCTAATAATCTTATTATACTATAAGTATAGTAGGTGGGAGAACTCTTTAGTATTTTCTTACAGCCATTAGTCTAGTGGTTATCTAGCTGTCTTATAGTTAATAAGATCATATTATTAGAGGAGTGCGCGCGTATATAGACCTTAGTCTATTTTAAGGTGCATCTTATCTTTAGTAATTCTGATACTAAGGAACTAGTTAGATCTTACTATCTTAATTTTATATACCTTATTTAGGGCATATATAAGGTTTTTAATCTTTATTAGGCTTAGTCCTATAACTTAGAAGTTATCTATATAGAGCAGGATAAAGATGTCCTTTTCCTTACTTATATAGAGATAAATATCTAAGGTTATGGGCTTAAGGTTAAGCCTTATAAGTATGGCTTTTATATTATTATACCAAAGAGCTGCTACTTGCTTTAGGCTATATAGGCCCTTATATATTTATAGTATTTTACCCTCTTACTAAAATCCTTCTAGCATCTCTATATATAGTAGAATATTAAGGTTTAGGTTAAGGAACGCGTATAGTATATTACCTTAGTATTAGTACTAGTAGAGGTAGTAATAAAGGACTATTAGGATTTATCCTATCTCTAATCTTAGAGTTAGGGTAAAGGTTTCCTTATAGTCTACTCCTTCTCTTTAAGTAAAACCTTTTATAGTATAGCATGCTTTTCTCTTATTAAGAGTACTATTAGTATAAAGCTTGGTTTTAAATATATACTTGCCCTTAAGTAGCTTGCGTCCCTTTAGTAGTTTAGTTCTATTAATAATTTTAACTGCTCTAGTGGATAGAAGGTTATTAAACTCTAGCTTTACTGCTATAAGCCATTCTATCTTATTTAGGGATGTTAAGACTTTACTCTAGGTTATTAGGTTACTTAAGTTATCTACTAGCTTATAAGCCTAGTAAGTGGTTTTTCCTATATTAAGGTGCTTATAGTCCTACTTAATAATTATATGGCCTTTCTTAGTTTATATTATATTATCATTATCAGGAGAGCGGTCTTGCTTTATACCTATCTTTAGAGGTGGGTTAAATATACTAACCATTAGGTTAGCTAGTTTATAATAGTAGTAGGAAAGGTTTTAAGCTTAATATTATTTATCTTCATTACTTAGATATTACTAATTATAATTAATAAGCAGTGGTTAATTGGTTAGCTAATGCTCCCCCTAAATAGTAGGAGTCTATAGTAAGAGTAGCTCAGGGTGTAAGGTGATTAGCTCATTACACTGGCTTATGTGCCTATTTAGCGTGTATGGTGTTATTGGTGTAATTGGTGCTCTAGGCGTTATTGGTATAGTTAGTACTAACACTTATTAATCTATAGGTATTTATTACTTAGTGGCTTGTTAAGTGGTATCTAGGCTTATTAGGTGATTGTTTAGAACCTCTGGTTATACTAGTGCTTACTCTTAAGTTTATTAATATTAAGGAGGGTTCTAGCTGCTGCTCTAGCTATCTTAATTAGCTGCTGGTGCTTTATTAGCACCTAAGTTAGCTATACCAGATATCTACTCCCCCTTAAAACCAGCATGGTTTTGGCCCTGGCTAGTATAGCTAAAAGTTTAAGAGTTAATATTTACCTAATAGGATGTAGTATTTTATCTTTTATAAGAAGATATAGCTAATCTAAGAGTAGTCTCTTTATTAAAAGATATATAGGGTATATAGGATACTTTCTATATAGTCTAGCCTAACTTAGTTTAATATAGGTAGAGTATTATAAAGTTCTTACTTATATTCTCTTAGAAGCTAAGGAACCATCCTATCTCTACTTAAGGCTAAAATTTACTAGGTTTTAGCTCTATTATCTTAAATACCCTATAGCTAAACTATAGCAGGTCTTTAAATAAGATGTGCGTTTAATGTGGCTGCTTAAGGCTAGATTAAAGGTTAGTAAGGGGAATTCCCTTAGTATAGAGGTTGTATAGTCTGTTAGTAATAAAGCAGGCGTGATTGACTGCCTACTCCTAGTAGAAGACTGGTATACTAGTATTAATAAGGAAAGCTCTTACCTTACTAATAATTATCTTATTAGCTGATTCTATAGTACCATGCTGCTTAGGTATATATAGTAAGGAGATATCTATTTAGATACTATACTTATTATAGTAGTTTTTTAGTATAAGGAACTCTAAACTACTATCCCTAAAGATTATCTATACCTGCTTACTATACTAATATTCTATAAAGGTGATCTATTAATATATCTATAGTGTAATGGTATCCTTACTAGCTGTTATAATAGTCTAGCAGAACCTGGTATAGGTATTAGTAAGGATAATAAGATAGGTATGCCTAGTAAAGATAGTAGTATTAAGCAGTCTAACTATATTAATGTGTATTTTATTAAGCAGCTTATTTAGTATTAGTCTTAGTTCTTATAAGATATATTACTATGCTTTACTTAGGTGATATATCTAGTAAGTAGTAAGTTTACTAAAGTCTATACCCTCTAGACCTACTAAGTTTATAGCGGTCTTCTTAAAGATCTTCTCTTTAATATACCCTAGGTGCTAATACTACTAGTCTGTATTTAAGGTTTAAGGAACCCATGTATATGCTAGGGTAGTGATCTATAGGTGTTGCTAGTTAACTTAGTTACTTTAAAGGGATTTGATAAAGTATATGTTGCTCTGTTTTATAAGGTGGGTGAATAGGGTGCCATCTTATAGGATAATAAGGTTATTATATTAAGTGAGTTTTATAAGGTGTTCTAAATATCTAGCTGAGATAATATTATAGGAGGAGTTTAGTGAGTAAAGGGTATTAGTAAGCTTAAGTATACTATAGCTAAGCTTAATTATAGCTATTCCATAATACTTAATTAAGGTGGTGCTAATAGCTTAATTAAATTTAAGTAGTTTAGCCATCTTCTCTAGGCTTATAAACAACTGCTTTATCTTAATAAAATGGTAAGAGGATCTAGTATCCTAAAGGAGTAATTATTTATCTATCTTTACTAATATATAGACTGTCTTATAGATAGCTGCTAAGCTTATATATAACTCTTTATCTTTACCCTTACTCTCCTCCTTATTAGAGTTGCTATCTTTAGTAGTAGCACCCTTATTTCTACCCTTACTCTTATAACTTCTCTTGTTGTTACTTACTATAACTGTTTTATTACTGTTATAGCTCTTCTAGCTCTTAGGTGCCTTATTAGGGTACTGTTTATAGTACTCCTAGTTGGTGTGCGTCTTCTTTTTATATTGGTTATATAGGTCTTAGGGCTTGTTACTAGTTATTTTACTAGTTAATTTACCCTTAGCTAATGTAGCTAAAGAAGTGCCTTAATTAAGCTTATATCTACTAGTAGCCTCTCTAAGGGTCTTTATTATTATATTAATTATAGTATACCCTTCTTCCTTGACTGCTTTTATGTTGTACTAGGAGCTGAGCTAGTCCACGCCTGCTATACCTTTTATAAAAAGGACTATAGTAAGGCCTAATAGAATTAGATAAGGTATAGTCTAATCTTTATTAGGGCTAATTAGGTGTGCAGTATTTTTAATGGTTTTAAGGTTCTAGGAGAAGGTATTAATATATTTATCTATATCTAATAAGAATTAAGTTAAGAGAAGCTTATTAATAGCTTTAATATATAGAAGAGATAATGAAGGCTTAAATATATAGATTATATAGTTATAGAGATCCTTTATAGTGGTGTGTTTATTATATAGTGGCTTAATTAAATTATTAAGCTAAATAAGAATAATATTTATAGTAATCCTATTATTTATAATCTAGTCCTCTAAGTTATTGGTATAGATTTTAGCTAGGTAATTAACTTCCTGCTATATAGTAATGTTAGTATTATCTACTAGTTTAGCTAGTAGTTAGGGATGAGTATAAGGTCTAATTCCTAGTATATTATAAAAGATATAACTAAGGACTTACTTTTTAGATAGCTTAGCCTATAGTCTAGTTTTCTAAGCTAAGAATAGAATATCCTTTCTTAGGATTACCCTTATAGGTTCTTCCTTATTAGAGGGTATTATTATTTTTAATTTAATTATTCTTATAGGTGGGAGAGTTAATTAATTAGATAAGAATAAGTGAAGTTTAAGTTAGAAATAAGTACTCTTAAGTAGTATAAGGGGTAGTAATAAATTAACCCAGGCTTATAACCTATTATAACTTAGTAATGATAAATAAATTATTAATTAATGGATGGTCTAGCTACTAAAATATAGGATAGGACCCTACACCCACTATACCCTTCTTAGTAAGTGGGATGGCACTATAGCTAATTAGGCAGGTCTAATTACTATTATCAGTCTTGGCCCCCCGGGCTTCGCCTACCTGCAGTAGTCTTCCTGCAGGCACAACACCCACGCGTTGGTCGTGCTCATCTGCTCGACACCATCATCGTCTTTCATTCCCGACGCACGCGGACAATCAATTGCGCCGCCAGGCTGCTTGTGGCTTGGGGCCTCTGCAGCCATGACATGACGTTGTGACAGAGTCCAGGCCTTGTCAGCTTCCCTGCTGCAGTGCAATCCTATCCCGTCCACCACCACTTCTCCATCACAATCGGAATCTTGGAAATATCCATCCCCTCCTGTTCTCCTCTTCTGCCCCCCAACTCTGCTCAAGCCTCCTCTCAACTTGAGCCACCATGGTCTCGCTCTGGGGAACCAAGCGCGACGACGACGACGACGACGACAATGAGCCGTCCGATCCCACCCATGGCCAATCTTCGCGACCATCCTACGAATCGCGCGAGCCAGATGAGAATACACGACTTCTGGGCTCGCAGCGCCAGCGGCATGCTGATGGCTACTTGGACCCCAACGATCCTGCTGCAAGTTTCCGCTCTCATGCAACAAGATTGTTTCTGACACACGCACAGGTCTCGCCCTACAACCTATGGAGCGTTCGTTTCACTCGCTACCTGACCGTCCTCATTCTCGTCGTTACCTTCCTATGGTGGGTGCTGCTGCTGGTGTCAATCTTCGTCTCGCCCCCGGGCTTGCACTCGCGCGGTTCCGGCTTCTTCGACTTTTCCTACACGACCCTTACCTTGGGGAACCTTTTGGTCGCGCTCCTGTTCTTCGCGACACCTTCGGCCGCCATGCGCACATCGGCCGCCTTGATAGCCCTGATGCTACTCGTCGACATGATTCTCATACTAGCCGCGAAGCGCATCCGTCTCGAGGAGGGCTGGGTCGGCATTGCGTCCGTGGTCTGGGCCGTCGTGGTCGCCATCTGGTGCGTCATCGCCGACAGAGTTGTTGCGTGGGGCAAGGCGGAAGAAGAACAACGTCTCACTGGGAGACCAGAAACACGGCGCTCGCTTCGCGAGTGGTTCGCTGTCTTTGTCTCGACCATCATCCTGGCCATCTACGTCATCATTACCGTTTTGATGACTGCGACGCTCATCATTCGCGCCCGCGATGCTACACTCGAAATGCCTGGCGAGCGCTATCTAGTCGATGGCGACAAGTACGCAGTCCATTTGTCGTGCGTCGGCAATGTGACTTATGCAAATGAGCGCAAGAATCCAACCATTTTGCTCGAAGCTGGGGAACATCCCAGCGAATACAACTTTGAGCACTGGCTCTACAGCGCCCGGCAAAACAAAACCATCTCGCGCTTCTGTTACTGGGATCGTCCGGGCTATGCTTGGTCGGACAATGCTCCTTCTCCACATTCGGCTGGCATGTCTGCAGACGCGCTGTCCGAGGCTTTAGCTCGTGCAGGTGAAGAGGGCCCCTGGATCCTAGTCTCGGCCGGCATCGGCAGCATCACGAGCCGCATCTTTTCGTCACGACACTTGCGCGAAGTCACGGGCATCATGATGGTGGACCCGATGCACGAAGATTTGCTGCACCGCATTGGGTCTGCAAGCCGCGGATTCATCTTGTGGGGTTGGGGCGTCATCTCACCACTGGGCATCCAGAGAATAGCTGGGGCTTTGTTCAAGGGTCGCGGTCGCGAGGATCGCGTCTACGGACGAAACGCCTATCAGTCGGGCAAGTACGTTAAGGCGCAGCTGCAGGAAAATCTCGTCGCCGATTCGCTCAGCAAAAGCGAAGTTGTCAGCGCGCGCGCCATCCAAGACCGCAACACTCCTGTGGTTCTGGTCAGTTCGGGGGTTGAGGTACGCAAGAGCAGCGAGTGGGAGCGCAAGCAGCGTGATCTGGCCACTTTGACCGACAACCTGGTTGCGTGGGAGGTTGTCAACAAGGCGCCACATGAGGTGTGGCAGGCGCTCGAGGGCCGCACCACCATGGAAAGTGCCCTGGCTGAACTTGTCAAGGCCTCTGCTCTCTACTCAAAGCCTTGGGATGGGGGAGAGCAGGACGGCGAGCGCAAACACGGGAAGAAAGGCAAGCACAGGGGTGAGCGCAAGCGTAAGCATCACGGTTGAGTTTTGAGTTCAGGTAATCGGGCAGGGACTCGGTAACTGATTGGGTGGGACTTTGCATGAGCGCATGGAAACACGGACCAGTGTTCTTGAGCCTGGCGTTGGTTTGGTCTTTTCTTCTAAGCTTTGGACTTGCTTTTGATCGGGTTCCTAGCATAGCAACTTGTCGAAACATTTTCTTTTGTCATATCAAAATCTTCCCTAAAGTACATCAGGGCCGTTTTTCCCATTGTGCCCATCATGTTTGACCTCTGACGAAAATGGTAACTCTAGCATTTTGGTCTGAGGAGCTTTCATTTACTACTATGGCTCACGACTGCGACTAAGGAAGAGTCGTGCACGACCACAGCTACACTCACCACCGATGCATCCAGGGAGCCCTCACTTCTCCATTGTTCCGACGTATTAGCGAGATGCTCCAGCTGCAGACCTCCCATTGCGGTATTCCTCCGGCCCCCATCCTCGTCCTACTTCAAACGTCTTACTAGAGCAGCAGACGAAGCGCCGATATTATGCTGCTCTCCCTAAGCGCCAGCCCCACCCAATGTCCATGCAGTGGACACAAGCAGAACGTATCACAGCTCAAGATCCCAAGTTCAAACGTCTACACAATCATACCAAACTTTACCTGCATGGCGCGCTAGTCCGCAACAAATGGCTGACGTCTACCATCCTGGCAACATTGAACTTCTGATATTCCATACCGAGCTTCTTGAGATCGTTGGGACCACGGACGCCTTGGTTGGTTGCAACGTCAAACGTCTGATGCTCGCTCCGGCAGGATCGCGCTCGTCGTCCGCGCGAGCGAGCGCAAGCGTCCAACTAACTTTGAACGTGATGCTTTTGACCCCCGCTTGCGGACCACCATCGCCACCCCCGGCAATGGCCAATCCGGCTGCGCTGCCGTGGCACAGCGTGTGTGCACGCCCACCAGTCAACACGGCGCTCCTGCAACTTTGAACGTCGTGAGGGGAACATTTTTGCCGGCCTGCCACGGCAACGCTGGCTTATTTTTCCCTCGTCATACCCAAAAACAAAGCACGGCGGCGTCTCCGCAGCTGGAAATGTATCGTGGCCAGCCAATCCAATGCTTGGTCGTAGCGCCGCTCGCACACAACTTCCGACGCCGTCCATTTATACCGGCAGCTGTCGTGCCAGCGGAAGCGGCATTAGCGCAGCTACTTGCCAACTTCGAACGTCTTGCGCTCATTTTTTAGATGTTCGGGTAACTGTGGAGAGATGAGACAGCTGCGAGGGAGCAATCGAATAAATGAACAGCTCGAATGCAGCCAGACCAACTCACCCGTGAGACGGAGCAGCCAAGTTCAAACGTCGTACTCAGTCTTACCAGCAGCAGATGGTGGCACACACACGCGCGCGCAGCCAGCTCGTCTGTGTTGCTTGGCTGCTTTCTTGGGCTTACGATAACGAGTGTGTACTGTACAGGCTCAATGTGTAGTAGAAGTGGTCCGCCAAGTACCTATGGTTGTAGAATATCAGAGGTTGATCTCTCGCTCCCAAATTCCTGCTACTCATCACCTCCGCGCTTCTAGTTTTTTCTTTCTTCTTTTCGCCGAAGCACAAAGAGAAGGATGTACTATACGATTGCTTGAGTGATGAGTTTCCTGCTTTCGCCTCGCATTGTTTCCCCGTTGTTCGTAATGCATCCAACCCTCTTCCACACCCTCAAGACTCTACCATTACTTTCCTGTCGCTGGCAGAGCACGTGGGCCCCAGAGCCGCCTGCCATTCTCAGGACCGCTGGAAAACTTCTCCTTGATCCTCTTACCAGCAGACGCGACGTCAACCCTCCTCTCCTCGATCCCCTGAGCTTCCATACTCCCCCTCTCGACGTATTTCCCGCGCTTGCTACGCCGTTGACCCTTCTTCCCCAACTCCAACTCGATTCCCGTCTTCTCGAGGACCTTCCGCTCGATCTTCTCCGCAAAGTGGCTGACCCGGGCTTCAAACTTCATCCCCTGGCTCATGACGCTCTTTTTGATCCTGTCACGCACGGTCTCAGCTCTAGCGATGGCGCTGGCGAGTTTCGTGGAGGATTCGATGGCGAAGCGAAGGCCTTCGCATTTGTGGCGCAGCCGCTGGCTTTTCTGCTCGAATGTTTGAGCGAGTTTATTGGATCCCCGACGAACAAGAGACACGTAATTTCGTTCCCTCCTGCGCGGCTTCGGCTTCTGAGTTGCCGCTCGGAGAACCCATTTGCGCTTCGCGCTCTTCATCGCGGTGGTGCTAGAGCTTCTGAGCCTCTGCCAGGACGCTGTTGCTCGCTGTCTCCTGGGGCTGGGATGATCATGGATTTGAGACCGTGGACACTGCTGGTGGATGGATTGCGGGGACCGTTTGCTTCCAGTCCTCGTCCGTGGATGCGACTCTGTGTGGTGAACGTGTCTACCAAGGAGAGGAATGGATGGGAGGCGAAAAGTCCCTTTGCGGGTCTCAGGATGAGCGGCGTCCTCGAAATAATCCATGGCGTTGCCCTGGACGACTCGCAAGTCTGTCAGCTCGCTCTTTTCCCCGACTTGACAGGTGTAGGAGTGATGGTTTTGCGGTCTCCGGTAGGCTATGAAAAGCATGTTGGAGAACTTACTGCGCCCCTGTCTAGTTCTTGAAAGTTCTGACAAGAACAACGGCGGGCTGACTCCTTGACTGACACAATTTGTTTCCAGAGAGGTCCAACGTGTGGAGGCACTTTGTATTCATGGGGCGTCGCAAAACTGCGTTGAATTTCTCAGAGTGACCTTGCCCAAAGCGAGTGGGAACATCAAGCTTTCCAAACAAAGCGTGTACTGGGTGGCGTGTGTTTGGAAGACAGACAGCGTTTACCGGAGAAAGCTGTGCTCTGGTGAAGTGATGGATAAAGAGAAAGGGAAGTATGAAATGCTAATAAGGGCAAGTCGCCATAATAACGGAAAGCTGTCACAATGACAAATAAATAGTGGAATCAAGTTGTTTAAGCAAGAGAGCGATTAGAGGTGAAAATTGCGCCGAGATCCAGGGGTTAGGTAGGTGACTACGTTGTACTGGCGGACGGACAGCTACCAACACCGTCACTGCACAGGAAAAAGATCTCTGGAGGGCATTGAACCTGCTTTTTCTACATCGGTCTGGTGCAGCGTGTGCTTGAATTGACTAGATGGATTGGATTGGAAGGCATTCAGGCTAATCCACACAAAGGAGACGCTGATCAATCCCTTCATACTCTGTGAAGTGTTAGAACTGAGAGTGGGTATCCATTCGAGGTCCTTGCCGGCGAAATAAGTCTGGCTACACATACACGTGACAACTCCAGTCACCAGTCTCCATTGTCTAATATTCAATACAGATTCCGAGTTCCAGCACCATCCAACGGAGCATCTCCTTTGTTGATTCAAACGCCAGGAAACGCTGCACGGGATGCACCAAACCTCCTTTGCCAGTACCTGACCGTTTCAACGCCGCGAAAACGCCAAACCTTTGCTTTTTTGTAGGCGCCTATGCCTACTTACTCGCCCTTACGCGATGTTCCTGTCTTCTCGCCGAGGTTTGAGCCATGGGTCGTCAGTCAACCAACGCTCGTTCTCTGGCATAAAGTCCTGCTCAACTTGCTTGTTTTCCCGCGGTGGATTTTCTGCCGCACGTCCTCTTTCTTGAATGTCTTCTTCGAGCTGCTCCTCTTCCCAAAAGAGTTCTTGTTCATGCTCACCAGCTAATAGTCGCTTGTCGCCTGGTTGAACTTTCTGCTGGAGATGCGCCTCTTCCAATCGAGCTTCGAGGTGTGACTCGTCCGCTGGCGTATGCTCCTCCTCTGGCACGTTGTCCTGTCCCTGAGACACAGCATCTCCTTCTTCTAGCGAAAATTCCTTTTCTTCTGGGGTGGTTTCCGGTCGGAACTCGCCATCATCTTCCAAAGCATTGCCGATGTAAAGCTCGAGATAGACCTCAGACGCCGTCTCATCGCCCGTCGAGCAGTCCTCGACGCCCCATTGCTTTCTGAGACGGTCGATCCTGTCCTCGACCTGATCTGGACTCTGCTCACGCAACATAGTGATGCGTAGAAACTTCGTCAGCGTTTCTAGCAAGAGCTGAGCGCGGCGCGTCGTGTTGACAGAATCTCCCATCATGATGTCGTTCTGGACGCGCATGTTGAACATTTTGTTCATGATCTGGATCAGCTTGGTCGCATCTGCTTGAAACAGAGGACTGCCCGCCATCTGTCTGCGTTGAAGTGGGCTCCGGGTGCGAAACGCAAGCGAGGCGACGCTGCCGGCAATGATTTCAATCATCTTGGGCGTTGGGTAGATGCCGAAACGTCCGGCAAAGACGCGCAGCGCCATGAGAGCACCGCCGTAGTCGCGCTCGCTGCAGAAGCACTTCATCATCATGTGCAGGACCTGATTGCGGGTGGACATGGCCTCCATAGTTCGTGCTCGGCCGCGCCACCGTTTCCTAAGGGACTGCAGCGTGTATTGCATGCATTTTGCTGCGCTTAGGTTGTTGGCCTGCTTTGTGCCCCTCAAGAATTTGGTCCCGCGCCGTCTCTGGCTCAAGTAGCACGCGTTCCATATCATTACGAGTGCGGGTTCCTGCGGCACATTCTGGAAAGGAGCATGTTTGAGGTGCTCCATGATTGTTTGGGAGACCATGTATAGGTCGTGATTTTGCAGGTAGAACTGGAGGACTATGCTCAGGCCTCTGCTGTCGAAAGGAAGCTGGCATTTTTGGAGCTCGCCCAGGATGTTTCCAAACTCTGCGCTTGCCTTGTCGGACGATAGTGTCTTTCGGTTTCGTTTGAGACAGAGATCAAAGAGGACCCCAAATGTTGCACTCGAGGCAGGTGGGACAGGTCTTTCTTTCCAGATTGACGGTTTCCGTCGGCGCTTGCTGATTTCCGAGTTATGAGTGATCTTGCGCCGTTGAACTGTTTCAAGACGTTGCGACACCATGCGCAGGGCAACCTCTTCAGCCAACTCAAGTTCTCGTGTGGTGGCTGTCGGTGAAGAGACCCAGTTGCTAAGGATTTGATCCATTATCCGTGGCGTAGGCACATACCCTTTTTCGTATGCTAACTCGACGACAACGAGGGCCGCTCTTGTGTCGTTGAAGTCAAGGAGCCTTTGCTGCCACGTCTTGAAGAATAATCGAGCGTTGAAAAATGATAGCAGTGTGTTCAACATTGGCAGAAAGAGTCGATGCACATCGCCGACAGATGTGGCTGATTTTGCAATACGGGTGAATTGATGATGAAACTCTGTCTTGTCCTTTTGAAAAGTGGTTTCAAATTTTCGAGAGCGGACCATGTGTTCAAATACCTTTACGGCATGGTTTCTTGCGCCGGCCCGCAAAAATCCCATCCAGTAGAACTCGTAGTCCAAGTTTGACATTTGGTCGCCATACTTTCCCTGCACGTCGACGTAAAGTTCCCAAGCCTCCTTGACAGCATCTGGCATGCCGTCTTGGAAAAGAGGGGCGAAAATATACTTCGAAGCTCTCAGTACAGCTTTTGGATCAATATCCTCTAATCCCAGTAGGATGTGTTGAGCGTATTCGACCATTCCGATACGGACGACTAATTTGATTCCTTGTTCCAGGAAATCTGGTCGCTCCGGATCTGAAGAGGAATTGTACCAATCGATCCACTCCAAAGCCGCTTCCGTCTCTTCACCCGACTCAGACAGAGCGTCAAGATAGGCCATGCGCAACCTCGAGCTTCCAGTCCTTTGCATGTCGTTGGCCAACTCTTTCATGTGAGCCATTCTGTTGTCGTTGGTAGGAGAAACATGGGACTGAGTCGCCCACAGAACATTCCAGGCGTCGTCAGGTACGAGGCGGAGGGCATCTGGGTGTTGAACTTTGACTCTTGCGTACCACTTCCACAGATTCTTTCTGATTCTGTCATCGGCAGGTTCATGGAGACCTTGTCTCAGGGAAAGCCTGAGTTTCCTAATAGAAGGCGGCGGTTGTTTGGTGGAATAGGGTATCGTCACATCCTTGTCCAACACAACGCGCCTCATGACAATTTCACCGCCATGACCTATGATTGGGGAGTCATTTGGTGCTACGACGCGCTTTGGTGGCGCGCGACGGTTACGAAATTTTTCGCGACTGTGTCTTGACAGCGGCGAAGGTCGAGCAGTGTCAAAAACTTTGGAGAGGCGAAATCTGGACAGCGAGCGATGCAAGCGGTGGAAAGTGTTGAGGTGGTAAGGTCTCATCTGTACGCATAACTCATGCCGATATGATGGACTCCCTGGGCAAGATGACTGAAGGAGTAGTTTTGAGGCTGTGGTCAGGTTGGCACGCTAGTGTAGGTAGGCGCCAAGGCCGGGCCAGGACCGGCCGTGTCATGAATTTCCAGACGCTTTGCGCCACTGACTCGACGCCGTTTCCTAGCTGCTTGAGACAAACTCAACACCATCACGCCCTCGCATCCATCATCATCAACCATCTGGTCGCGACAGGCACGCGCTCAAATGTGCCAGACACTTCGCGTTCCCTCCATGTTTCCCGTCGAGACGATGCTGCAAGTCACCATCCATGCTCGTCGGACTTTGCCGTCTCAGAGCGCAAACGAGAATCGATATCTATGATATTCATTCACCGGAACACGTCTTCAGTCTCGTTCTGCCCGTCAATCCGAGTCCCGAGCTGCTATGAGCCGTCTTGAAGCGTCCTCACGGCCATCGGCAACCGATGATACTGCCGGACTTGGTCGTCGCTTGACACAGATCCGTGCCGTCGGCCTCACTCCGTTCTGATTCCGTATCAGCTGTAGAAGACGTCCATCGGCACGCCTTTTAGTCCGACGTCGCTTGGCAAATCCGCAAGTCCAGATCTATTCCATGTCACCGAAGCCCAAGGTCTGATGGATGCTCCCCTACCCGCTCCGTCGGCAATGTTCAGCCTTCTCTTTCGGCCTTCCATCGACACCCAGAAACCTGGGTTTGGATCTAGGGTTAAGCTGTGATACCAAGCTTGAGGATCGCTAAGGTTCCGAGACCATGCAACTGGAAAATCTAAGATTTACTCTCTGGGGCTTGAAGCGTCTCTGCATCCGATGTAGAAAGCAGAATGTTTTGTCAAGGCCGTGTATCGCTTGAACGGCAATCGACCCATATCTAGTGGAGACCCCCGATCTCTGATAGGATCCGGGGCACGCTTCCCCAAGAAACCAGCGTGGACCTGCTCTGTTTAGCTTCGGCGAAGAAGTTGCCTCGAAATGGCTTATCAGGACATTACACCCCGCAAATGACCATCGGAAATCTGCCTGTGGCTCGAGCTGACAGCACCATTCAGGGCCACAACATGCTTCTGCCAGGTGTGTATAATCTCTGGCTTTATCCAAAATCAAGATATCAAATGTCGAACGCTGGCCTCCAAGAGCCTACGACGACAAAGATTCTAGTTCACAAAAGTTTCTCGACTATCATACAGAATCATTACTTGTGCCAACCTCAACTGGGCGGCGGCCTTACGCCCTTCGCAGACCAAAAATGAGTCCGTTTATCTTCAATACCCCTGCAGATAGGTAGGAACGCGCGCTTTACTGAGCCGCCACAGGGCGTGACACCTATCGCAGATGTCCGGTGGTCCACCCATTGGCAGCAGATTCTGTCAAGTATATAAACATGCCGATTTGGCTTGAGAACAGAATGCTCGACAGACGAAGCTGAAAGCTTGAACGGCCTCTCCCTTTTTGACCTGCAATAGAGCCTCGTTTCCGAAATGGGTCTCTCGTTGTTGCTCACGGCCACCAGTGTCCTGGCTGCACACGCAGCTGGAAAGGTCATTCCTCGCTCTCCATCGGTCCACTTCAAGGGTCCTTTCACCGCCGACGCTGAAGGAGCATCCAACATTCATATCAGCTTTGCGAGCCCAGTCGATGGCGAGCTGTCCCTCTACTATGGCTCCTGCGACATGAGCTCACCATATGATGCTCATCATCATGTGGGCACCACCCACATTGGAGACCACCCCTTGGCCAAGCGTCACCTCGGATGGGAATCCAACAGGCCTACCCGGTTCACATGGCTTCCTCCGGCGGACACCTTCTCTGGCGGCTGTCTGCACGCATTCAGTGGCGAGGAACCCGTTGGAAAATCGGAAAGCTTTGCCATCAAGAGGAGCAAAGCCAAGCGCAGCGTGACTTTTGCCGAGATTGCTGATGCGATGGGGCCTTGGTTCGACGGTGTTGAATATCTCAAGGAGAAGGAGCCGGATACGGTTTTTGTGTCCCAGGCAAAGGAGAAGACCATTGGTATCCTCGGAGGTGGCATGGCTGGCCTGATGACCTCCGTAAGTCGAACAAGTCCCGGGAGCATTCTGTTTTCAGCGCCCGCATCAAATTTCACTCCAGATGCTAATATTGCCACAGCACCTGCTCGACTCTGTGGGAATCCACAACTGGGAAATCCTCGAAGCCACGGAACGAGTTGGAGGCCGCGTACACACGGCTTACCTGAATGGCACTTCTCCTGATGATTACCAGTACCAAGAAATGGGACCCATGAGATTCCCAGTGAGCATCACAAACTCGACCACCAACGAGACGATTCAAATCATGGACCACCGCATGGTCTTCCAACTAGCCGACACCCTGAACAAGATCAATGGCAACGACTCCTCCCTAGCCGTCAACTTCATCCCCTGGATTCAGAGTGCTGCCAACGACCCGGAGGACACGACCAACACCACGGCCACCTACTCTAACGTGACGGCAGTCGAGCAGGCTCTGGCTCAGATCGACATCTGGGACGCTCTGACGTGGGAGAAGAAGACCGAGATCGCGACCAACGTCTTCCAAGCGCACAAGAAGGCCGTCGAGGAGGGCTACTTTGACTTTTCCGAAGCCGGCTACTTGCGCTACGTGATGGGCCAGTCGGCAGACATTGCAGACCAGGCCGTGTCGACGGCATCCAACAGCCCCGAGTGGCTCTACGACTCCATCTACTTTGGCGCAACCGAATGGCGCACCATCGACAAGGGTCTGTCGAGCCTGCCGCGCGCCTTTGTCCCGTCTGTCGCCAACCGCACGCGCTACAACACCAAGGTCGAGCGCCTGGCGTACGATGAGGAGGCGCAGAAGATGACGGTCTCGTGGCGGCCCGATGGGCCCTGGAGCGACCTGACGTCGGCCGAGTACGACTACACGGTCGTGGCGGTGCCATTCACGCGCGTAAGGCTGTGGGAACTCCCCGATTACTCAAGTCTGATCAGCCGGGCCATCGACACGATGAACTATGGCACAGCCTGCAAGGTCGCGCTGCACTACGAAACGCGCTTCTGGGAGCACCTCGACGCGCCCATCATCGGCGGCTGCGGCAGCACCAACATCTCGGGCATCGGCTCCATCTGCTACCCATCGTACGCCATCAACAGCAGCCTGCCGGGCGTCATCCTCGCCAGTTACGACTCCGACAGCACGGTCCTCAGCTGGGGCGGCCTCTCGGACGACGAGCATGTCGCCTACGTGCAGCGCGCCATGGTCGCCATCCACGGCGACGTCGCCGCCCAGCAATACACGGGCAACTACGACCGCATCTGCTGGATCAACAACGAGTTCGAGTCGGGCTCGTGGGCCAGCCCGCTCGTGGGCCAGCAGGAGCTGTACCTGCCGGCCTACTTCAAGACGGAGAAGCAGACCGTTTTCATTGGCGAGCACACGAGCTACACGCACGCGTGGATCTTTTCGGCCCTCGAGAGCGCTGTCCGTGGAACGGCACAGCTGCTGCTGGATATGGGCTTGGTGGACGAGGCCAAGCAGGTCACCGACGAGTGGATGGCCCGGTGGATCTCGGTCTGAGCGGCAGACGTTGCACCGGATGGGGAAAAATTAAATATCTAGACACGCATATAGAGCGCTCGCTTTGAGCTTATTTAATGAAACGACCTTGACGTTACGAAGCCAACGTCCAGTACACGGAGCAAAAGTTGTGGGCAAATTCCATTGTAAAGCTATCCATCTGCATGACGAAAGGAAAGCACGAACTGCCCGGAAGAGAATCATTGTAAACCGAACTTCCGAAACCACCTTGGCCAAGAGCACCTCTCCAAAACCTGCGAGGTCTTAGACTAGCCCAGGCCATTGTCAACGCAAGTTGTCGTGGTTTGCTTCCCTTGATAGCCAACCCGTTGTGCTCGACTCTCCAATTCCATTGTGCTCGACCCACTTCATGCCATGCTCAAGGGTTGTAGAGGCCGCATCGCTGGAAACGGAATCTGGATCAGTATTAGTACGAGGACGGATCAAGTGGAAGGAGAGAGGAAGTGGCTGCGTACCGGGTATCAATCAACCACGCCAATGGCGTCTTCCATGCTCAATCAGACTTCGTGGAGGCTGGCGTAAAAGAGCCTTTGTCAATGTCAGTACGGGAAGGAATCATGCTGGAAGGGGAAGAGTAGTACACACCGGTGTCGATCTGCTAGACCGACGGCATCTGCCACCACACTCCAACGTTGCGTCGGCGACGGCACAGCCTAACGGCGACGAGGCTCGGGCGGAGGGTCGTCGGCGGGGTTGCCGAGCCAGCCCTTAAGAGCGCGGTCGGTGATGCCCAGGTGCTGGTTCTCGATGCGGACGGACTCGGTGAAGTTCTCGAGCATGCTTGTCATGCAACGGATGTTCTTCGAGAACGCGTCGTTGGCCGCCTGGCCCCACTCCTGTTGCTGATTGAAGTACATGTGGAGTTCCGAGACCTTGGAGCGCTCCTGGTCGAGCTCCATCTCCAACTTGCTACTCTTCGCCTCGACGGACGCGTAGTCTTGGAGGGCCTTCTTAGTCATCTCGCGCTGGCGCTGCAGCAAGTCCGAGACGCGCCTTAGCTCCGTTGAGTAGCAGTGCTCGGTGACCTTGAGCTTCCGCATGAGAACCTCCTTGTCGTTCTCCAGCTCGAGGACCTTCTGCGCGTGGATCTGCTCCATTTCGAACTTGGCCTGGCGAAAGTCGCGAGCTTCGGCCTCGAACAACTTGATTTTGCCGAGATATTCTTCGTTCCTGGGAATGGTCATCAGATATCCAATCTGGCGCACCAGTCCTTCGATACGGTCTTGGAGCGCCTGTGTGTCAGAGACAGCAGCCTGCAGACGAAGGCGTGAAACGTCATCGACAAGAGACTTGATCTTGTCTATCAAGATAGACTTGTCATGTTCTGCAACTTTGACACGCATGGCAAGGTCCTCGAGAGCGGCCTGCGCATCCTGCAACATGGTGATGCAGGGGCCATGTTCCTCGGGCTCGAGGGTGTTCGGGAACGCGCCAATGACCACAGAATCCGTAGAGGGACGTTCAATCAAGGGAAAACCCTGAGGGACGACCTGATGGTTGAGGTGCGAAGGCATTTGGCCAGCCTGAGTGTGGTTGAAAGTAGAAGGGCCCTGCTGGCTGGCGCGACGGGAGTGAAGGCCGTTGGATGGGCAGACCGTCTCAGAAATTCCACCAGGGGAGATGTTCTTGTCGGAGACACGCAGCTCGCTGGAAGGAAGGGGAGCGTGACCGACGGCGACACAAGAACTCTGTTGAAATGGGTCGGTCATCATGGCCTGGCTGTTTTGCCGGGTGTGGGTGCCACCAGGCAGCGGGCGGAGCGACTTGGCACGTCCACCGGAGGCGAACTGCGTGCCCGTGAGGTACTGCTCAGCAAGGGGAAGGTCTTCAACCTGCTGCATTTCAGGAGCCGGCGCCGTGCAATGCGTCGATGGGGGAGCGTAGACAGTGCTGCCGCGACGGGTTGGGGTGCTCTCCATGACGGGTAGAGTCTGAGAGAGGATTGATGGGGTTGTTGTTGAGGAGTAGGGTGTAGACAAAGAGGTTATCGGGAATTGGACGGTGGTGCTCGGCTGGGGAGAAGTCCTGTGGGTGGTAATGTAGAGGATTCCCAGGTGGAAGCGAACCCAGCTCCGCCCGCGATCTCCAGTTGATGTAAAGGCTTGTGACGGCAATCGCAGTAAGGTCCGAATTAGAAGAGTAGGACAGGACAGGTGCTTGGGAAGGGTCGGGAATCCACATGTCTCAGAGAGAGCCCGCCTTGTGCAGTATGGTGTCGTCCCGCCGATTGCCCACACAGCACTTTTCGCAGTAAACCGATTCACACAAGCCGCCTCCTCCATTTCCCCAATCCAATATGAGCCTTTCACACCGCTTCCCCACGGCCAAAGGAACATAGAGATATGCAGGCCTGTCTCGTGGTACGTGTTGTTGGCCGCAGAGAAGCTCAGGGGCACTCAGCTTGCTAAGAATCCCAGGAACCACACAGCACATTCAACCGACCAAGGACCAGAGACCCTGGAGATCGGCTCTGCGCGATTTCCTTATTGACAAGCTCAGCCTGCACCAACGGCAACCTTCTTTTCTTTCTTCAAGCCTCCGCCCCTCACAAATTCCACGGCACGATGCGTCCTTTCTTCGAACCCAGCGCTCTCTCCCTTGTGGCCTTCGAGCCAGCACTTTCGGCAATACAAGTCGCCATCGCAGCCAAGACACCGCAATGTGGCATTGTTGAAACATATAATGCACCAGCTGTCAATTTCTTCGTCCGTGAATTGGGACTTGTTGGTCTTGATCGGAGGCTTCTTTGACGGTGCAAATGAGGGCGCAGAGGGAAAGCTGGGGTTTCCAGAAAGAGCAGCAAGACGCGCATTCAAGGCCTCGTCATCGGGAGTGGCACTGCCAGACTCTTCCTCCGGAAGATCCTTTGGTGCTGCTGGCAGAGACCAAGCAGGGTCATTTGCGTCGGCATTGGAGGGGTTTGTCTGGTCAAGCTTTTCGCTCCTGGCTGGCTTCTGCGCCTCGTTCTTTTCGCTGGACGGGCCAAAATGCTCTTCTTCTTGTCCTTGTTCTTCTTCGGGGCCTTCAGCCTCAGCATACTTCTCCTGGATCTCCAAATCGGCCAAAACTTGAGCAATATACTCGTCAGCTTCCTGATCATCGAGAGCATTTTCATCCGGCTCTTCTTCGACATGTCCAAGCTCCAGCTTCGCGACGTCCACCTCTTTGGCATCTTCATCGAATTCCCTGTGATCCTTCTTTACTTTTGCAGTCTTCTGCTCATTCCTCGGCGTCTTGACAGCAGGCAACACGCTTCTGACTTCTTTTACCAGCTTCCCAACATCTCTCTCCTCGCCCTTTTGCAAGTCCCATTCTTCACCGCCAAGCTCCTTCAACAACACATCCAAGCTCTTTTCCTCACCACCAAAGTCGACTCCTGCATCCTCCAAAGATGGCGACGCCTTGCCAGAGGATCCAGAGCGTGGACTGGGCGTGTGTAGGCGCTTGAAGCGCGTCGCCAGGTCGACCACTGGGTCTTTGGTCTCATCCACGGACGTCGGAGGCGGCGCCTCTGCGAACTCGCGCAACACGTCCGGCTGGATCTCAGCGCTAGGCGGAGCCGAGGACAAAGTCACGCTGGACTTCTTGAGGGCATTGAGGCGCGCGAGGAGGGCGTCGTCGCCCCGGTCGTTGGAGGAAGACATGCCCGACTCACACCAGAGCGAGAGCTTGGTCGATTGAAGCGGATCTTCGAGCAGAGGTGAGGAGAGGCCAGGTCATACATGCAGCAGTAGCAGCATCAGCAGCAAGGACAGCTAGCTCGAGACGCCGTTCCGGATGGCGGTGGAGAGTCGGTACCAGTTAGCGCCTCGAGATGGGGCCCGGTGCCGTTGGGCTCTCGTCATGCAAGCAGGGGGAGGCGAACCGCGGTCATAGGCTACGAGCCTCAAGCACGCATGCTGAATCGACGAGACGGTTTGATGGTGAAAAGAGAGCGGCTGGTTACGCTCTCTCAACAATGAAAGACTCAATTAGTTCGGACGAAGGCAAAGACGCAATGCAAGAGGCTCAAGGGCAAGCTATTGATGTGCACCAGGGCCTTTCGGACCGAGGTTTCTCCGACCGTCACCAGCGCGCAGCTTTATCGATAGGAGCAACGCGTCTGCCTCTTCTCATTGGCCAACGCTATCTCCAAACTGCTTTTCATGTCCTTCGCAAGTTATTCAAGTCTGAAGGATATCTGATCCCTGAGACGTTTCCTAAAGTAGAACGATACATCGCTTCACTACTCAGAAATCGGCAGCGTCAATATCCTACTTGTTCCAAACAGTGAGTGCGGATTGCTGAGAGATGCAAGTCATGGCATCACATTGGAGACAAACAGCAAGGGGGCACATCTTCGGGCAATTTCCACTCTTAGACGTTTGAAGTTGTTGGGCAAACAGCTTGGCGTCACAGAAAGATGACGTGCTACCCGGCATGCGGTCCGAAGGGGGGCGGGCCGTAATGCAAACGGACCTCCTGCGGGGGATGGCATGCAATCTTAATGCCACGCGGGGTCAAGGCATGCGAATTTGAAATACCCACTCGAGAAAGCGGATGGCACGGTGGAAAGCAGCATGCTCGATTCCAAATAATTACGACATCCGTGTATGCATCATGACGGCAATGAAAGCGAAAGGAAAGAAAACGACGAAGACGATGGCCCTATGTAAAAAAATGCATGGCACAATGGTATTCGCCCATCACCACTCGTGAAGAAGCCAGAGATAGTACGCCAACACCACTAGTGCTACCTTCGCGAGACTCTTGCCCAACTTCGCCATGAAAAAACTCGAAAGGATCTGCTGCCACACGCCCTTTTTCCGTGGTCTCGTCTCGACGACGGGGGATATAACCTTTTTCTTCTCTTCAGATGGCACGCCGCAGTAGCCCGCATAATTTATAAGAGGCAGCGGATACTTCTCGTAGCCGTTTGGCTGCTTCCCATGGCCATTTAGCTGGGGTGAGGGCAAGCCATACCCACCTACGGGAGTTGGACTGGGATTGCGAGGGGAGCGTGGCGGCAAAGACCGAGCAGACAGAACCCCCTTGTCTGATGAGTCTGATGAATTGGAAGAGCCTTTTCCAAGAGAGTCGGTCCGCTTGCGATCCGAGTTGCCCTCTGCTTTCTCTGCATCTGCAGAAGACTCGGTGTGGTTGTGGGTAGGAAGGATAGAGCCATTTGAAAAGGATGCCGTCTTCTTGGCTCGGAGACTGAGGATGGTTGCGCGAACGATGAGAAGGCTGAGCGAGAAGCCAAGGAGGAACCCGTAGCGGATAAAAGTGCTCAGCTGGTCTGGCAACAGACAGAGATGAGTTTGGATAGTCGGATGTCCAGAGGTGTCCTGGGCCGTGAGGGAATTGCCCTGGTGGTCGACAGGATTCCACATGCTGACCATGAGAAATCCTGGTTTTCGCACTCCCATTGCCCAGGACAATGATTTGACGGTAATCTCTCTAATGCCGCTACCACCAGAGGGATATCCCATGTGTACGACTTCACAGTAGTCATGGTCATCTCCAGAGAAGGCGTACTCGATGTGACCGACCTTTTCGGTAATGTCCTTGGAGATTTGGCGCGTAAGAACGTTTTGATACTGGTAGCCTCCTCGCACTGGAATTGCGTTGCGTTCGTCAGGATTGACTTGTTCTGTTTGGCCTTTTGGTGGTTCTGTTGGCGGCCAGTGTTCTCGCAAAGGCCCGCATGGCGTGCCCTCGGCTCTGTACAACGGAACGTGAGAGAGAAGAATAGTAGGGAATTCGGCATCATTGACGTTGGGGTATGGAAGGTGGGAATCGGCCATGTCATCACCCTCCAGCACGACGTGATCGTAGAGCGGATGCGGAGGCAGGCCTTGTTGCCGCAGCAACTCTCTCGAAACAGCGCGTTTCTTTTGCTCTTGTGCTTGATCCAAGAAATCCTGGGTGGGTTTCCAGAGCGTTTCGGAGCCGGTGGCATGGCCAAGCGCGCTCAGAGACACGGTGTCTACCGATACAAACGTGTGGTTCCCAATAACGTCGACTCGGTTTCCATCTCCAAAGTACGTGTTGAACCTCTTGCGCACATTCGGCCGGATCCCAGTCGCAAAGCCGAGGTCGTGGTTTCCGGGAAGACTGGCAATAATCTTGCGACCTTCTTGTCCCTTGCGAGCCGCCATCCCCGCGTCCGGCCAATGTCCAAAGAACAGGCTCCCGAAACGATCGTATTCGCGCAGCCAGTACTTGTCTCCATACTTCTTCCACGACGTATCCTCGCTTATACTCCCATCTGCTGTCCATTCTCTTCCGCCGTCGAATAGGTCGCCAAGGAAAAAAATGGTATCAGGGTATAGGTCGGTCTGGATGAGAGAGAAAGAGCGGCGTAGGTATTGGTCCGTAAATGCAACAGTAAGGGTGGAAAGTGGCCATGGACGGCCTGGGTAGGTATGCGGGTCCACTAGCTGTGGATCGGCGACGAAGACGAGGTGATGGGGGTTAGCATCTTGAGGCTGGCGAGCAAGTCAGCTTGATCACGAGTTGCCTGACCAGAGGCGATGGCCAGCAGGCCGGTTGTTGTAGCGACATACCCAGCTTTCCCAGTTGCTCCAGTCGCAGGCTTGGATGGCGCTGCGGAACACGGTCCGCTCACCCCAGCGCAGGTAGAAGACCCAGAGAAGTATCAAGAAGTTGGGAAGAGAGAATATATGCCTGAGGTTCCATCTTCTGGAGGCGGGGGCACGCGAATTGTAGATTCCCACCTGCTCGAGGCCCGACTTGGCCAACGTTGTCGCCCGAGCAGTCAGCGAGAGTGGCTCGTGGAAGTGGTTGCGCGAAGACGTCGGATAGCCCCAGTCATCGTAGGCGGTCATGATTCAACGGGGCGGGAGAGATAGGGGTCTGGCGAGCATGTCTTCACAACAACAAGGGAAGAGAACGAGGAGGCTCCGTGCTGGTGCATATATTTGGAGGTTTCGTCGGGAGAGCCAGGGTAAACCCCCTGGTCCCCGCCCGCGACCGGGGTCAGCGCCACCGCGACTCAGATTGCGCGGCCCTGACAACACCCACCAAGCATCCAAAAGGCCCTTTTCTGCTTCACGGCACCCCTTTCTTGTTGAAACTACAGCTCCGTGAGACCTCAACGTACCCACCTCCGCATTGCGTCCTCAATCCGTTCCATTCTGGCAGATCAATCGTCCGCCTCAACAAGCTCGGATCAGGCGCTCGTAGCTTTAGTGGTGAAGCAAATGAATTGTATAAATCAGTTCCTTCTAGGATAGACTTGTTCGTGCTCAACTCTACGACCGCCTCCGAATCTTTGCGTCCATCTTCCATCTTCAAGCTCCCTGCCCGTGTGCTGTAAACAATGCAGCCCCGTTGCCCTCCTCTCTACCTCTGCCGACATTCCTTGAGCCCCACGAGGAGCATCCATTCCCCCTCTCATTGTCTGAACGCCAGCTTGAACTTGAATGGCAGTTGGAAGGCAGGATCCGTGACGACAACTTCCTCGCCATCCTCTACCAGCTCTTCCAATCTCTTCTTCAAGTTTGGCCTGGTCTGCTCCTCAATGCTTTGCGGAAACTGGTAGTACAGCGTCTTTGCCTCTGACCGGATCGAGGGCTTCTTCAGCTGTGCTTCAGGTCTCTCGGCTAGGCTTTCTAGGAACTCTTCGAGCGTGCTCTTGGCATTCACGTCAAGCTTCCTGGCCAGATTACCACAAACCGGACAGTCGTCTTTCTTTTGATGTTCGAAGGTGTACGTGTACACGCTGTCGTCGCCCGTGTACATCATGTAGTTGCTCTCCTCGGGCATGCCGAGCGGAGGGGCTGTGCTGGTAGCTACCTTGAATGCCTCGTTGCAACAGCTAGCTGCGACTATTGCGTTTGTCGAGGCAATGGCGGGAATGATGTTTTTCACGACACCCTGCGTCATCGAGTACGTGACCCCTGGGATGTTGAATTCCTTGGCGCGGTTCAGAGCCTTGTTGTAGAGCCAGGTGATGTGTTCGGGGTCATCAGTGTCGAGCGTGTCTTCCTTGCGCTCCTCCTCCCAAGCAATGATGTGTGCCCATTCGATGCAGTGCTGTGGTTGTCTGGGAATGGTCGCCAATGTGCACAGAGGTACAGCTGCCCGCGGTGCATGCATGTCTAACTGACACTCGATGCACGAAGTCATGGTAGGCAGGACAACACGAGCCTGGCCCTTGAAGCCTGTGAGACTGTCAGAGGTTGTTTCACTCCGACCTGAGGTAGACCCTTACCTTCGGTGCCTCCGTCTATCAAAGGCTTCAGCGAGTCTGGGTTATCTCCGTCTACCATGCCAACGAGCATAGCATTGATCCATCGTCGTGCTTCGATGCTGTCGAGGCCACAAATCACCATGCCGAATTGCATGTAATATCCTTCATCCTTGTCCTGGATCTTGCCGCAGTAAGGGGTGATTTGGACTCCTTTGACGCGCTTCTCGACGAATCGAGCCGCCACCTCCGCTTTTGGTTTTCCAACATCGGCTTGACGGAAAAGAAACTGCCGGTTCAGGTTCGAGACATCGATGGTGTCTGTGGAAGTTAGTCACGTGATGCTTTGATGAAGAGGACTTGTGCCTTTTTCGTACCCATGTCAATGACGTGAATGTCCTTGAAGCCAGAAAGGGCAAGGTTCTTGAGAATCTCGCATCCCAGACCTCCTGCACCGCTGCTAGCTGTCAGCTAGGCGCCTGCGTGCGGCGTCTAACAGCTTACATGACTCTAAATCAGAACCATTAGTATTTGAGCCCATCATTTTGAAGAAGGCAGCGTACAGAATCTTCATATCTGCCAACGTCTCAAGAGACGTCATGCCCGGCTCCCAATCAGGGTCTGTGAATGGTCCTCGTCGGCTGAGGATGTTCTGAAGGTACTTCCTGTTTTGGGTGAGCGAAGAGGGGTGAAAGCGGCTTGCAAACACACCATTTTTGGAGAGGCTCGCCGTCAGTTGCTGCCATGGCTGATTCTTCTGGGCAAATTCAGTTTGGGAGAGGTGGAGTCGTCGGGCTGTCGTTCTGGAAACTGAACCGTATTGCGTCAAAGCTCCCGGCTCTCCACTATCGATAAGCGCACTGGCCAACACGCGCGAGCGACGCGAGATCCGGACCTGGACTTGACTGGAGCCTTCGCCTTCTCTCCATCAACGCCAAACCTTTTCAATGTCCGCCCTCGAGACTGAATCATGACCATAGATCTCGATCATGGATGATTTACTAACCGCCGTCAAGACGACTAGAATTCAGGAGGTCAATTCTGAACATCACGCACCGAAGCCTCAACATCTCACGGCAATTTCCGCAGCTACAAGCACTCCAGATCAAGCTCTGAAGGCCCTACGAGAGCAACCTGATCCACAATCCCTTCACGACGTCTTGGGGTTTCTCCAGAAATCTACGCAAAAATCTGCAGACTTCAACGTGAGGGTACCTGGGCCGCTTTCAGCGCAAATCATCGGTACGCTGGTCAACTCAACAATTCCCGAATACTGGGAAACGTGGGAGCAGTCGGACCATAATGATCGCAGTGTCATCTTGCAATCTCTC
Organism: Phyllosticta citrichinensis; assembly: GCA_038380885.1. Classification (NCBI taxonomy): domain Eukaryota; kingdom Fungi; phylum Ascomycota; class Dothideomycetes; order Botryosphaeriales; family Phyllostictaceae; genus Phyllosticta; species Phyllosticta citrichinensis. The sequence goes on from JBBWUH010000006.1 coordinate 1,838,161, forward strand.
AAAAGTGTTGGAGGGCTGGGAGCATTGGTAGCGCGGATGAAGAGTCTTTGCGTAGAGGAGCAGGCCCAGTCACAGCAGCAGATCAAAAAGGCCAGGAGCACAAGGAGCCAGATCAGGATCATTCTGGACGTTTTGAGTAGACTCATCACCGGGTCTGACTTTGCTTCAGCAATCTGGACCGACGTCAATAAATTCATTTCCGCATCAAACCAGCGCCAAATTCTTTGGCGTGAGTTTGTTTCCCTCACAGCTTCTGGTCGCATCGTCTCAATCTCTGCGCAAGCTGAAGACTTGTTGAAAGAGACATCCGTGCAAGTGGAAAGCACGTGGCTGTCTAGCGGCCCAAGATTCGCAACATGGATTGGCTGCAATGTTGTTACCCTGCTCGGAAGCGGCCAGGGCGACGTTGGTCCCGCAGCAGCCCTACTGCTCGGCAAGTCTTTGACATTGGGCTATAATGGTAAGACGCACCGACTACTGCCTGATTCTCAGCTGACGAGGAACAGAGCACATAGTGGGAGAGATCATATCCGACTTGGTCGGCGGCCCATCGAGCAAACCAACACAGTTGCAACGGCTGTTGCAAAAGACCCGAGCCCATGAAAAACGACAATTTCTTTTCTCTACCCTTGATTGGATCTCAAAGAAGCATCCCGGCGCCCAAAGAGCCTCCAAGATGGAAACAGAAAAGGAACAGAAGGCGCTTGGTGGAGCATCCGCGTTGATAGCGGTACTGATTTCAAGGAGCGAGTCCATGAAAGACGCGTTGGTGAACTGGTTGTCCAGTGAGAACTGTGTCGGCTCCTTTTTAGTCCGACGCGCAGCCATAGCTGCATTGCAGACTGACGAAGGTATGAAATTTAAGATCTCGGGACAACCGATGCTGACATGTGCGTAGACCGAATGACAAAAGTCATGGAACGGACCATGGAGCAATTTGGAGACGAATTATTCATAAAGCACACCCCAATCATTCATCAAGAAGCCCTCACTCAAGTGCTGCTCATATCAAGCGGCTACGTCCATCGCTCAGATCCAATGTTTCTGTTTACCGTTGCAAGATCTAGCGTACACATGAGCGGAACTTCGAACAGACTTTCAGCCTCGTCGCTCCGTGCAAGGTTTCTTGGAATGGTCACAGCGATGGCCATATCTGAGCTCATCGATAAGCCTGACAAGAGATTGAAGTTTGATATCCCCCAAACCGAATCTGAAGAGGCTCAATTGTATCTTCAGTTGATCCACCTGAATGATCCCATTGGAAACCTGGACGATGTATCAGCCGAAAGGAGGACTGACGACAAATCGACGACCATGTCGAAAAAGGCACCGGGACTCCAAGAGAAGCGCCGCCCAGTAAAGGGAAAGGAAGCAGTGGCAACAGCATCAGGACCCAGAATAGTGGAAATACTCGATTCTGATGAGGACGACGACCTGATACCCTACGCCAAGCCAGACTCGGACCCGGAAGACGACCACGAAGACCCCACGCTAGTCACGCGCAACAAACCAACCGCACCAGTATACATCCGCGACCTTCTGGCAGGCCTCCGCGAAGCTGAAGATTACGACAAACACCACTTGGCCCTCAGCACGGCGGCAAGTCTGATCCGGCGCAAAACCAATTTTGGCAAGGAAGTCAAAGACAGCCTGGAGGAGCTCGCCTTCGTCCTCACCAACCTCAAGGATCAATTCAACATGGACGGATTTGAGGAGATGCGGCAGCAGGCGCTGATTGCTGTGCTCCTCGCCGAACCGGAGGAGATCGGACCTCTCTTCGTGCACTCATTCTACACGGGCGACTTCTCGATCAGCCAACGCGCCGCCATCCTGACGGCCCTAGGACTCGGAGCTCGCGAGCTGGCAGACTTTGGCGACGACGACGAAAATAACGGCAAGGATAAAGCCTCGTCCTCGTTCCCGACCAAAACGCTTCCCCCGGCGCTCCACAAAATCTACTCCACCGACCACAGCAAGACGCCCATCGACGCCGTGAGCAACCAGCTGAAGCAGCGCCTCATCTCGCCACTCGCCCTCGATGCAGCCGATAAGCTGACGGGCCCGTCGGCGCTGAAAGTCCGCACCTTCTCGTCGCGCATGGACGTGGCCAAGCGGTGGCGCGTCATCAACAACGCGCTGGCCAAGGTCGTCGCGCACGGCATCTTCTTCCCGCTGACGGGCGGCTGGTGGGCCTACGCTCGCGCATCAGGAATGAACAGGGGCGGCGGCGGCGCCGGCGCCGGCAATGGCATCCTGCACTCGCCGCACGTCTTGCCGCTGCTGCTCAAGACGCTGGCCATCGTGCTGCACGCGGCGGGCACGGCCACGCTGTCGCTGCCGCAGATGACGGCCGAGCTGCTGGACCTGCTGCTTTCGCTGCGCGCCGTGGCCGTAGCCGACGCTGCCGTGCTGGAGGCCGTCTTGTTTGCCCTGCTGGCCGCCATGGAGGTGAATGAGGACGGCGAGCGGCTGGTCAGGGACCAGGCGCGCGAGCTGCTTGAGACGCAGGAGTGGGTGCGGACTGTCTTTGACAACATGGCAGGCGGTAGTGAGGAGGAGGAGAGAGTTAGGAGCTTGGCTGCGGCTGTGCTGGTCAGGATTGGCGACGTCGTTGAGAGGTGTCAGCGCCTGATGATGGGGGACTTGGTTGACTTTTAGGTGTTGACGCTGAAGGCGGTCATTTCGGCGTCATTGGCGATCCCATCATCCGCGGCATTCAAATGGTACTTGAATTCATTCCACCGTGGAATTTCCACGACAAAGGGGCAACAGTCTTCAAAATATTTGCTGTGATTCTTCCGACTCAAAGACCATGCCAAGCCTACTGCGCTCATCCTCGTGATTGAAGAGTGATCCTACCATTCGATATTAGAAGTCGGGAGTCGAGCCGATATGTCACAACGGATAGAATGCGCCCCCAGAGTTCATCAACACATCAGCGTGCTCAAAACACCTCAAACCCAGGAAAGTCGACCATTTTACAAAAGAAAAGCAAAAAGGGAAAGATAGTCAAGAACAAGCGTGGACAAAAGCACAGAATGCCAATGGGGCTCCATGTTCAATGAAGTTGAGGTCAGCTGGGTATGTCGCGTTCCCCCCGATTCCCAAGCTCGCCAGCAAAACAAAAACGCCGTGATTCCGTACAGAGTCATAGTCCGGCCTGTCCGGATGAAACCTCCCGCAAACGCCAAATCTCATGCTTCAAAGTCTGCGGTGCGAAAGAAAACCAAAGCCGCAAATAGGCATGAATCAGCGGAACATGCCGCCGCCAACCGCGAGACCTGTTCTGGGCGGCATGGCGGCTCGCTGAAGCTGCTCGCCTGGATCCTCAGCCTTGATTGAGTTGGATGTAGCAGCGGCATTGGAAGTCGTAGGAGGTGAGAGCCGCGGTATTAGTGCAGGGTTTTCGTAAATGTTCGTCGGCGGATGCGAATTCGGTTCATTTCTGGCAAGTTCGCGGGGCTGTTGGGGTCCAATGCGGATTGGCGTTGATTCGGAGGGATGATGGCGGTTCTCGGAGCGTGCCATGGCTTGCTTCATCTGCAAAACAGGGGACTCGTAGGTGTCTGGTTGCGGTGCGGAGCTTCGGCCCTGAGCCGCGGAAGAGGGAGGGTTGGACCCTTGCATGTCAATTGTTGACGCGGAGCCATTCGGCGCATTGATGTCCACCGTGTTTCTTTGCGCTGCGGGTGTCGAAAAGGGATTGCTGGTCACTCGAGGTTGGGGTGCCGATGACGACGGGTAATATGCTTGATGAGGCGGCAATTGAGGGTTCGCCCAAGCATTTTGTTCCAGTGATTGCTCTTCGGCAGGTCGTTCTCCTCGCAACGAAGGTTCTTGAGCGGCTTGCGGGCGGCTGGGCTGGGCAGAGCGAAATGGTATCTGCAGTCATCAGCATGGACTATTGGAAGGCATCTTGGCACTGATACTACTCACTCCCATTGTAGCCAGGTCCTGATCGATTTCTGGAGCGCGAGCCGAGTTGAGATCCGGCGCAGCTGGAAAACCAACGTACTTGGCGACACCTGATAATACTGAAACTTCCAGGTTGTACGCCTGCTGCTGGAGCGCTTGCAGTGACCTCTTGTTGTTGAACTTGATTGTGTAGTCCGTCTCGTTTGTTCCCCAGTATCGTCTTTCTCTCTGAAGCTGCGTGATGCGTTGATTGCATTGGGTGAGAAAACTCATCCGTATGTCTCCTACATCATGCACAAATTGTCCGTGTATCGTTCCGCGCATGGCCACAAAATGCTTCTTGAGGATGTCTCTTTTCAGATTCAGCCGCACGTTTTCTTGTCGTATCTTTTCGTCGCGACGCTGGTCTACTGCTGCCAGCATGAGCAAGTATTCTTCGTGTGTCGAGTTGGGCGATTGTAATTGGTTGAGTTCGATCGAAAGCAATTCAAGTCGTTCTTCAAGCCGCCTGCCAAGCCAGTTAGCAACGAGGCATCCGTCATGAAACAAACGACTTACTTTTTCTGAAAGGTCAGGAACTGTCGCTCAATCCTGTTGAGAGCCTCGAGCGCGTTGTGTTTTCGGTCACCTAATTCGCAGGTGTGAGCGGTGCGGCGCCTCTCGCGCGGCTTGGTCTGCTTACGTTCTTCCTCAATCATGCCAGCTTCCTCCGCGTCGATTTCGCCTTCTGCACCGTCTTCATCTTCCACCTCTGCAGGTGTAGCTGTTTGATCTTCCTTTTCGGTCGGCCTGCCCTTCCTGCCTTTTCGCTGGCCCCTCTTACCCTTGGCCTTTTTTGAGGTCGCTGGCGCCTCTTCAGCAGGCTCAGCCACTTGTGCAGCGGCACCCTCTCCACTGTCCTCGTCTTCAGCCTGCGCTTCGGCTTCCTTCTGAGCATTATCGTGTTCCACAGTCTTTTCCACCTCAGGCTCGTCGACCTCCATCTGATCACCATTCATTTCGTACGGTCTTGCCGAGCTATGACGCTTGGGAGCCGGCTGATCGGTGTCGAGACCGTCTCCGATCGACGATAGGGCACTACTCGAGCGCTTGCGCTTTCGTTCGACCCCGTCACCTACTGAGCCATTGTCGGCGTCGGCTTCAATGTCGCGGCTCGCGTCTGGGAGAACGACGTCGTCATCGCTGTCGTCGCCGACTTCGGAATGGATCGCAGCCTGCTCCGTAGACGGTTTTGGCTTTGAATGATGCATGTCCACACTCAAACCCCTCGCTACTCTGCTTGGGGTCCGCTCGGCCGGGCCATCTGAACCGTTTGTGACGTCGGTAACCGTGCGCGCGAGTTTTCGCGGAGTGTTGTCGATGCGTTCAGTCTCCGCTTCGGAGTCGTTCTCCTCAGCATCCGGCGAAGCTTCGTTAGCTCTGTGAGCTTCGTCTTCACGACCTTCAACACTCTCTTCTGGCTCACTGAGGCTGCTGGAGCCCTCGTCTCCCATAAAATTGTCATAATGGTCGTTTCCAGTATCTCTGCCCAAGTCTGGCGTATCGTCTAGCCTATCGCCGAGGGTAGAGGCGAATGTTTGAGTCGGGACGGCGGAGCTATCATTTGCGACCGTGGAGTTGTCGGGGTGGGGTTCGTCGCGAGACTGGGGCGGTAACACGGTGTCGGGCTCGGGAGAGGACTCGAGAGGTTCTGGAGTAGGGGCTTTGGAAGGCGATGCCGTGGGGTGTGTGATGTCGGATTCTACGAGCGATCATGTATTAGCGGCTGTTCTTGTGGTTTCCTTGTGACGTGGGATGCGGTGGGTGCAAAAAAGGCGGCGGTTGGAGCTACTCGGCCAACACGTCCACTTTCAGCCATCCACGATGACATGAAAGCCATGGAGAATGCTTGAATCGAGAGCAGAAGCAAGCGTATCAAGGTCTGAGGTTCAGGTCTCGACTCACCACCGGGTGCGTGTGCGCCGGCCTCTTTGGACCGGCTTCTGCTGCTCCGAAAGGGCGCGCTCATGGTGCGCTGCCGGTACGATGGTCCCACGAGATCCAGCAAGTGTTCTGCAATGCGTATAGGGCGTCGAGAGCTTCGCGTCGTCAAAATTGGCGGGATTGCGTGTGGAGCGAGTGCGCGTAGAGAGGACCAGGAGCAAGGCTCGCCAGGGAAGGGTCTTGGGCGTGTCGAAACGGACTTCGCGCGGGATGCTCGAAGCGGAAGAATAGAGGTGACGAGGGAAGAAGAGGCATCAGCTTCGGGCGCGCTGGCTGGTGGTGCGGGTGTAAGAGTGACCTCAAATGGCCCTGATGATTGCCATGGCCAGAGGCGGGAAAACCCCGGCCAGTGGCCCCTCCGCGTGAGCTCGCCGGGTCCCGGTCGGCGTTTGGGAACCCTGACGCCGACGCTTTTTCTGGATGCGCGCGTTTCTCTGCTCTGCGCTTGCCCTGTCCAAATTTCCTCCACCCACGCACACCGGCACAATGGCCAAGGACAAGTCGAAGAAGAATGCGCCCGTCTCCCAGAAGGATGCTCGAGGCCTGAGGCTGGTGGCCGACACAAAATCCATTGATCCTAGCCTGGCATCTCTGTTCGCAAAACCCGTTGGTAGAATCCCTGCATTTGCATGCCAATCTCCTAACAAGTCATTCAGGTTGGACCCGCGAAGCCTCTGCCGAAAGAAGTGTACCAAGAGTTGAAGAGAAAAGAGGATGAGGGAGCCGAGGACGAGTCCGACGACGCGCAGGAAGTTGACGACGAGGACTTGTCGAGTATCGACGAGGAATTGCCCTCCGACGACGACGACGACGAAAACGAGGATTCAGATGATGATGTCTCAGACAACAAGAAGCAGAAACCGTCCGAAGAAGATTCCGAGGATGTGGAAATTCCGGTGCACGAATCTCTGACCAACGGCCAAGACAAGCCGGAGCGCAAGCGGAAACGCAAGGCAGACGATGATGATCTCGAGGGTCAGTACATGCGAAAGCTCGCAAAGGAAGAAGCCAAGGAGACAGCAAAGCGGGAAAGCGAGAGGAGCAAGAAGCGTCTGAAAAAGGAGGACGGGCAGGTCGCCGAAAAGTCGGACCAATCCGAAGAGGACGATGGCTCCTCAGAGGAGGGAGACGAAGACTCAGAGATGGAGGATGCAAGCGACGCGTCTGAGGCAGACGCTGACTCCGACGCCGAGGTCCCCGAGCGCGAGTCCAAGTCCTCCACGAAGCCCACCGGAGAGAATGCAGAGCTCGACAAGGCAGCGCGGACAGTCTTCGTTGGCAACGTGTCGACTGCGGCCATCAAGGATAAATCTGCGCAGAAAATCTTCACCAAACACATGTCGTCCTTCCTATCCGAACTCCCCAAAGAAAAACCTTCCCACAAGCTGGAGTCGCACCGCTTCCGCTCGACGCCCTTTACGGCGAGTCTGCCCAAAAAGGCTGCCTACGTTACCAAGGATATCATGGACGCAACTGCGCACAGCACCAACGCCTACGTTGTTTACTCGACTCAGCTTGCGGCTCGCGAAGCTATACGCCGTCTCAATGGCACCGTCGTCCTCGAGCGGCACATTCGCGTCGACTCTGTCGCGCATCCGGCCAAGGCTGACCACAAGCGCTGCGTCTTCGTCGGCAATCTAGGTTTTGTCGACGATGAGAGCGGGATCCAACAGGCTGAGGCCGAGCGGTTCAAGAAGGCGCCGCCCAAGAAGAAGGAGCCGAGCGACGTTGAGGAGGGCCTGTGGCGTGAATTTGGAAAATGCGGCACCGTCGAAAGCGTCCGCGTCGTGCGCGACCCCAAGACGAGAGTCGGTAAGGGTTTTGCATATGTACAGTTTACAGTAAGTCAAAGCTAACCTCAACTGTGATATCCTCGTTGTGCACAAGCTGACGTGCTCAGGACGAAAACGGCGTCGAAGGCGCGCTGCTCTTCAACGACAAAAAGTTCCCGCCCATGCTTCCCCGCAAGCTGCGCGTGACGCGCGCCAAACCCTTCAAGCGCTCCCAGCAGCGGCAGCAGGCCACAGGCGCGTCGACTCGCCCGGCCGTCGGCGGCGGGTCGTCCCGGATCTACAACCCCAAGCTCAGCGCCGAGCAAAAGTCGCTGCAGGGCCGCGCGGCCAAGCTGCTGGGCAAGGCCGGCGCCGCAAAGCTCAAGAAGCCCGACTTCGGCACTGGAGCCAACGCCGTCGAGATGAAGGACGGCAAGGGTGGCAAGCCGGCGGCAGCAACCACCGGGCCAGGCGGCTTCAAGGCCCCCGAGGCGTTTGTGTTTGAGGGGTACCGCGCCAGCTCCAAGGGCGGCAAGTCGGGGTTGAAGCTGGGAGGCGCGAAGAAGGGTGCGAGCGGCAAAAAGGGCGGCAAGCCGGCGTCACGGAGTAGCAAGCGGGGAACGGCGTGGAAGAAGAGCGGGGGAAAGAAGTAATTGGAGCATGCAAGGGGTTGGTCGCAAAAACAGGGGGGTTTCTGCATGTACATAGGGTTGAACAGCACGCGGTTCTGGCTACATCGTAGACCACGGCTGTCACGGCGTCCATGGGGCTGGGGAAAAGCTAAAGTCCTTCTTTCTGTCTGCAAATGCTCTGCGCCGCCGTTCCGTTTTCCCCTTGTCACTCACCCTCGGCCACCAGAGCGCTGGCTATACCAAAAACCATAGAAAAGACGGACCGACCACGCAAGCAAAGCAAACATGGGACACATCTGCTCAAGTTCACCACACGGAAAGAACTAAGAAGTGAATGAGACGAGACGTAGAAATCAACTGCTCAAACCCTCCTTCGCACGAGAGAATCGAGGAAGTAACAATGCTGGCTGGCTCCGCCGGTGAATGGGGAACGAAGCCAGAAGCAAGAAAAGAAAGCAAATTCAATCATCAGGTCTCCCCATCGACCATGCGGCAAAGCAAGACGTGCAGCAAACCGTGACTGAAGCAATCGGAGTGGGGAGGAACATGACCGTCCCGCTGGCCAGACTTCTCCATTGCATTTGCTCGTTCGCAATGCTGACGAGTGGCCGTGTGCTGTGGACGTTGAATGCCGCACCAGTAGGCTTCGAAGAGGAGGCGAGATCTAATAGAGCTCCCGTCACATGAGATTGCGGTGGCTCCGGGGTTATTGACGGAATTGTGGCTATGGGCCTGGTGGGCGAAGAGTACTTTGTTGCTTTTGTGGTGACCAGCATGGGAAACTGCTTCTCAGTCCTCAACGGGAAGCATTTTTTGGATCTTCCCCTTCCCTTCCTGGCGCTCCTCAGAGTCGTCAGTGTCTCCGTCCTCCTTCTGAAGTTGCTGGATCGTTTCGGTTATGCGATCAAAGAGCTTACGCGAAGGCAACACTTCATTACGCTCGAGCAGGATGTGGTCCCTCCTGAACAGCAAATCGTCGCGGTACTGGGCCAACGTCTGATCATCCAAGCGGTCGCCTGCCTTCGTCGATTGCGAGAACGAGAACGAAAGAAAGGCGCAGAATAGCTCAGCCATCTTTTGCATGTCGGATGGGAAAGCCGCTTGCATGATGACGTCCTTGGAGCTGTTTTGGTGCTCTTCTTTCAGCGTGTCGGATCTGAGAAAGCTGAGGTAGAGGTCGAGGGCGCGATCCTGACGCGCCTGGGTTGACAGGGACTCGGCACGGAATTCGTCAGACGCTTCCGCCAATCTTTCAAGTTCTTCCCGAAGCGGTCTGATTTCTTCGTCTGTCATGTTTGCAATTCTTTCTAGCTGTTGGCGGAGCGTGGGGCGGAAATGTCCGTATGCTGACATGTTGGGCAAGTGGATGTACCCAATTACGTTGCTGAGTCAAGCGCAAGACTCGGTGGGGAAGAGCAAGTTGTCGGGATAGACTGCCGGGGAGGTGCCAGGCGGTACAGGCAGAAGGCGTTGAGAGTGGGCGATGAGGAGCAGGTGATTTGGTGAAGTGAAAGCCGTAGATGGTCAGGGACTCGGCAGGTAAAGGCTTGGTGTGGAGAGTACTGTCGATTGAGAAGCTAAAGGTCTGCCAGCACCGCAGAGAGCAGGTGAGAGGAAGCGGTGTAAAGGCCAATGTTCGTGTTGCGGAGTGAGTGTCTAGAGAATTATTGAAGGGTAGAGTGAAGAAAGAATGCGAGTTGTCGGATCGTGATCTGCAACAAAATATTGTCGACTACGCGTCCACAGCCGTTGGACTTCTAGCCTTTTGCCAGTACTTACCCGTCTCTTGCCTACCTTACCTGTCGTCCAGTCGCTTCTTAAGCCCTCCGCCAGCGCCATCAAACGCTACCGTCGCCCACCACCACGACTCGAGCACCCTGGCAGTGCTTCCACAATCTGAATCGGGCCTTATCAGCCCTTCAACAGCACTCAAATACCTTCACTTGGCCTCATTCCCTGAACATCCTCCCTTCGACAGCCTCGACTCCAACATATACCAGGTGAGATGCCTTTCCAACGCAGTGAGACCCAAGCCCCCGCTTACGCTCTCTTGGAATCAGGATTGGAAGCACTTCACCAGCGTGGTGGCCGCCCAACGATTACGAACAATGAATTCCTTCGCGGTGGACCGTGTCGAGGGAACGTTCGGTGATCGCTTAGCTCCACTCCCATCGCGCAGGTTGGCGGGTTCAGGCACAGTCAACGGGTCACTTCCGGAGGTGGAAGATGCACTCAAGTGGCAGCAGCCGAGCGACCCAAGCGACTTGTCCTCCACCGAGCGGGTTACGCAGAACAACCTTGCCGTTATTGCTGCTAAGCAGACCGCCCAAACAAAGGTCCTGGAAGACATGCTTGAAACCCTTACAACCATACAAAAGGGCGCCGTCTCTGAGAATTCCGCGACGAAGAAGCAAGTGGCCGCGGCAGTTGACGGAAGGATGGCCATGTTCGAGGGCGACAACAGGGAATTGCTTACTAGTCTCTTGGTGGGTTGGATCGATTGTGGCAATCTGGCAGGTTACGCCATTCCTTACTCCAGAAAATTCGTGGCTAATGGATTCGGTGGCAATTTCTGCGGCTACGTCCTGCTTTGGCTTCAGACCCAGGGCCCCAATTGTACCCACCGCGCAACCAAATCGCTTTGCCAGATCTTTCAGGAAATCAAGCTTGGAGAAGCTGGCGACGTCTACACTCTCATTTGCAAGACGTTGATGCCACCAGAGGGTAGCAAGCGCAAGAGAAACGAAGACAACGAAGTTGAAAAAGAGAAGGAGCGGAAGACGATGAAGCGCGAGCAGGAAGTCGAGTAGGGGTCTGATGGCGAGTCTGTTGTCGGCACTCCTGGGGCGTGAAGAAGACACGGCAGCTCGGTCGAGCGTGGCCATCCTCGCGGCATTCTCAAGGACAAGGACCGCGCCCAAATTTACCCATTCGACCTGACTATCCGGCAAGCGTTTGTCGACTGATGTTGCTTCAATCGAATTTGCTTGGGGAAGGCAAAGGATTGCGGATCCAACAAAAGTTATCAAAAGGTGCGGCGTCAGCATCTCGTTACGGTCGAATGATTCAAGTGGTTGAGATGGTGGCGCGATTGCCGACTGGCAGTCGATCGCTTGCTTTGTGCGGGTGAAGCGGTGCTGATGAGCGAGATGAAGTGCTCGAGGTTGCGCGGAGGTGTCTTGGGATGGATTGCGGCTTGGCCGTGAGACGTCGTTGGTGGTGCAGTCGGCACGGCGTCGGAAAATTGCGTGACTGGCTCTTCGGGCAGTTGCCCCAGCACCTATGAGAGCATCTTGAGTTGCTAAATAGACATTTCAGCTTCAGGCTTCACAGACACCTGGCTCTTGATCCATGACTGGATATTATGATGACCAAATCGGTGTCTTCGGGTGGATAAATTGCAAAGCAGCCCTGGGCCTCGGAGTTGGATTGATTGGCTGAAATGCTAGAGAAACCAAAGGATTCAAGTTGGACGAATGACAAATGCACAAGCAGATGGCAAGCGACAACGACTCCACGTAGCCGACGGACATGCATGTACTGTGCCATGATGACAGCGACGCGTCTAACGATGCGGGGCAAAGCGCGACGCCACCAGGGCCCGAGGCGTGCTGCCGGGCTTATTGACGCTCTCTCCAGGCCGCATTACCAAGCACTTTGTGGTGCTAAACAGGAGCTCGCAGACGTAGTGGCATGCGCCAGAAACAACAGTCGAGCCCTTGCTTGTCTAGTTGCGATTGCGCCATAGCTGGTCGACTTGAGGTGTGAGTGACTCTACCAGGGAAGCCATCCATTCCATCCGTCTTGTCTTTAAAGACGAACCGAAACCCAGCGCTGCGCCTTTTTGCCCGACCAGCCCACCACACGGACGCCGTCATACGACGTCGACTGCCATTCTGTTACCCAAGAGTTTGAAATCTTCTTCGACGCCCTCGGCCCTCTGCTTTTTCTTCTTCTTCTTCTTCTTCTTCCTCTTCTTCGCCTCCTCAAAGAACCATCCGCCGTCGCTGTACTGTACTGTACATACGCAGTGGCCGCCGCCATGACGCAGACCGAACACCCCATCGATACCCCGCCGCGCGCTCCATCGCCGGACCACCGTTTTGGCACTCTGGCTGTCCACGCTGGCTCGCCTCACGATCCCGTCACTGGAGCCGTCATTGAGCCTGTATGCTTGCTATGCGCTTGCGCAAACCCCCACAGAACCGACCGCTGACTTGTCGCTAGATTTCCCTCTCGACCACCTTTGCGCAATCAGCCGTCGGCAAGCCCGTAGGCCACTACGAATACACTCGTAGCTCAAATCCCAATAGGTGAGAACATGCCCATGTTTTGGAGACAATTTCTAATCCTACGCGTCAGGGACAACTTTGAAAAGGCGGTTGCTGCACTCGAACACGCCCGCTACTCTCTCGCATTCTCCTCCGGCTCCGCAACCACCGCTATAATACTCCAGTCTCTGGCTTCAGGCTCGCACGTCGTTTCCGTGTCGGACGTGTATGGAGGAACCCACCGCTATTTCACCAAGGTCGCCGCTGCGCATGGCGTTCACGTCACCTTCTCGCCCTCCATCGAGCTCGATATCGAGAACCTGATCCGCCCGAACGAGACCAAGTTGATCTGGATCGAGACGCCCAGCAACCCTACGCTCAGCCTGGTGGACATTCGAGCCGTCGCCACCATTGCTCACAGGCATGGAATCCTCGTTGTGGTTGACAACACCTTCCTCTCTCCATACGTGCAGAACCCGCTCGACCATGGCGCCGACATCGTGGTACACAGCGTGACCAAGTACATCAACGGACACTCCGACGTGTTGATGGGCGTCGCCGCATTCAACTCGGACGCTCTGTTCGAGCGCCTGTCATTTCTGCAAAACGCGATTGGAGCTGTGCCCGGCGCATTCGACTGCTGGCTGGCGCATCGCGGTCTTAAGACGCTCCACCTGCGCGCGCGGGAGGCGACCACAAACGCAACAGCGGTCGCGACCATGCTGGAGAATTCGCCCGAGGTCATTGCTGTCAACTACCCCGGTCTCGCCTCGCATCCCCAGCACTACATTACTCTCAAGCAACACCGCAACGGCATGGGCGGAGGCATGCTCTCCTTCCGCATCAAGGGCGGCAAGGAGGCCGCCGAGCGCTTCTGCACGCACACCAAAATCTTCACCCTTGCCGAGTCGCTCGGCGGCGTCGAGAGCTTGGTCGAGGTGCCCGCAAGCATGACGCACATGGGCATCCCCAAGGAGCAGAGGGAGGCCGCGGGCGTCTTTGACGACCTGGTCAGAGTCAGCTGCGGCATCGAAGACGGCGCAGACTTGGTGAGCGATATCCAGCAAGCGCTCAAGAAGACCGTCGGCGGTGTCGCCAGCAACGGCTTTTCCAACGGTGCTTGAGTTCCACCCAATGCGAAAAGATGGGCCCCGGAATTTCTCTTCTTCCCTTTTTGAAACCAGTAAAATACCACTCCTAGAGTTGATAGATACGTGTCAACGGCGTTTGGCGTTTAGAGCCAACACGTTGGTGATGCCGCTTCCTGATACAGCGGCTTGCTTTCGGAAATGCATATTCTCTTCTCCTTTCACCTTCACCTCCTGGTATTTCCTTTGGTCATGCGCCGCTTGCTATACGCCAAGTGTATATTTGGTAGGCCTTTTGTTTTTCCTAGTCACGTCTTTGTCGTCTATCAATGTCACTGCGTACGCCTTTGGCAACAAACTTTGCCATTTGTCGTAGTGAGGCATATATATGCGAGTTCTAGACATGGCTCTGGGGCGCCCTGCTCTGAAAGAGGCACTACGGCCACTTATTTGCCCTGCTTGGGCTGCCCTCAACTATAGCACAGTGGCTGCGCTACTCGACTGGCGGTCAAGATGTTCGAGAGATTTCTTGCAGACTCTTTGATGATCTTCGACGTGGGTATATTCTTCCTTCTTCTCTTACTCTCAGTTTGGAGATGGCTCGGTGGCATGGCTGTTCAAAGGGTCCGGCCAAAGAGACTCATCAAATGTTGGCGCTTTCGTCTGGTCACACCAGATCTGACGAAGCCCGAGACGCCTAGAAGCAGATTTTCAATGTTTGTCGTTGTATGGTTGCGCAAGTTTGGTCGCGGCCGATATTCCTCTCCTTTCCGCGCGCCAAGAGCCGCGTTCACGTCTGCCTCTGTGCTTGCATGGCGTGGGCATGTCGTGGGTGCACCGAGTCCGCGCAAACTTCCAAATCTTGGTTGACATTTGTGGTCACTGCACCCGCCCGTCTGTCGAGTGACCCTGATCTTATCGTTACTCAGCTAGTTCCACTTGGTTCATTTCTGCAACATCTACCATGGCTCAACTCAAACTTGAGGCAGAGCACTCGAGCCAGAAAGAGAGGACCCTGCCCTTAACGCGCCAGTGTCAGGACCCCTCAACCATGGAAAGCGAGGCTCGGAGTCAGCTCGTTCCAAACACCAAGAAGCGGTGAGTACCACCTCAATAACACCCATCAATGAAAAGGCTGCTCAATACGCCCAACCAGATTCGCGCTGAATGCTCTGCGCAAGCTGGTCAATCGACTGAGGAATAAGGGCGCGCAGCCGCGGAGCAGTTCCACGGGTTCAACGAGCCTTGACGGCGCGCTTGACACGCTCCCTGCCCCCTCAGAACTGGAGGTCCTCCATCGCTGTCCTCGCCCGACCAGCCCTGCTGCCAGCTCGTCGATACCTTCTCCTGCTCTCGCGTCCAACTTCTCGTTCTCACCTGGACCGGAGCCGTCACTCGACATCCGCTCAACTTCTCGCCCCAAGTCGCCTTACCCCACCGACCAGCAAGGCCTCAGAGAGAACCGCCTTCCGACTGCGAAGTCGTCTTCTACTCGTGTCGAACCTACCAACGAGAACGAATGGCCCCCGGCAGCTTCGGCGGACAGTTTCTAGGATTGCCGAATCTCAATGGAGATCCCAGAGGGTCCACCGACGCCAGGTTACGGTATTCTGAGATACCCCTACGACTACTCTTCCGCGGGTGCTTACGATCTCACCCCTACGCGCGATCTGACCTCACCCGACCGCTGACTGGGAAAGATCTGAGAGGGAGATGTGGTACTTGGCGCCTTGCTTGTGTCAATGGCTCTCATTCACTGTTTTCTAGAGTGGTTCTTGTAACTAGACTTGGGAGAAATAGGAGCTTTGGCTGCAGGTACCAAAAGAAAACTATGGGCCGCTAATCACAGAAAGGTCCTAAGACCCGGACAATCAACGGCTTCGATATCTCCTACTTTGTTTTTGCGTATCATTCTTAAGGAAGACATTGCGTCTTCATTAGCTTGTGATCCAGTTCGTTTGGTCTTTGATCGTTGGTTTTCTGGTTTCCTCCATACCTCATTTGGCTTTGCGCAAGGTTTCGCACCATTGGTACTCTTGGAAGACTGTTGGGGTCGCGTTTTGCTTCCTCACGACCGAGGCTCTACCGGACGACCGCTGACAAGTTTACAGGCCAAAGTCAAATCACTGAGAAAGAAGACGAATGTCAGTCACACTTTTGACCGAAAATGGGCGACTAACAGGATCCATTGCGAGTCATATTTCCTGGATTCCACGCCTATAAAGGACTGGGCTTCCAACAAGTATCGGCATCCTCGCTCCATACCTCACTTCTCCACACACAAATTCACCTTCGCCGGTGTCTACATATTCGCCTCGAGACGAGCCGACATTCGCTTCTTTCCCCTTTCTATTCAATACCCATCTTGCAACTTTCAGCGATGGCTCGCACCAAGTCCCTCGCCCGCCGCGCATCCAGCAAGGTCTTCAAGTTCTTCATAGCCCGCCACTGTGCCAGCTTAGACACGAACGACGCCGTCCCAGCAAAGCCAGTATCGCAAACGTCGACCGGCAGGGAGCTTCGCACATCGTCAGTGTTCTCAAGCCTCACGCACAGGAAGCCAGCTGATTTCCCGACAGAGCATCCCAAAGCACCATCTCGGAGGCCAACATGGTCTCAAAATTCTCCCTCGACAGCTCCGACTTCGAGGACGACGATGACGACAGGGACGAACACGAAGAAGAAGAAAAGGACGACGAGCTCGACACAAGTCCAGCCACGCGCGTTGTCCTGCCCGTCCAACCCTCGGACGCTCCCGCCCCTGCGCCCACGGCGAACCTCTGGAAGCGCATCCGTCCCAAGCGCATCCGTCCCAAGCGCGACCGTCTTGTCGGCAGAGCAGCAGCGCCCCCGCGCGCCAACCTCCACAAGCACATCCGCCGCTCCGTCGCGCTCTCGACGATCTTCGAGCTGCTCGAGCCGCCGTCGCGCGGCAGCAGGCCGCCCAAGCGCGACCTGCGCCGTGAGGAGCGCAGTGATAGCTTCATCACTGGCTGGAAGGGGCTGCCGCCCGTTAAGACGACCGCGGATGATGGGTTGGAGGGCGAGCGGAGGCGTGATCGGTGGTCGTATGGGCCGATTGTATTTACTTTTGATTGGCCTGGGTGATAGCGTGGTGCGCCCTTTGTTCTTGTTTCGTCGGCGATGAGGGGGTGTTTGTCCGTCGTTGTCTTTTAATGCCTGGTTTTTTCTCTACCTGTGGATGTGGATTTGGTGGTGTTGCGTGAGGAAAGAGGAAGAGAATAGAGGTTGAATTTGCTTACATTGTGTATAAACAGAGCTCTGTCTTTGTTTCGAACGTTTTTGGCATCCTGGCGCGGAGATTTGGCTGTCATTTTCTGTTTTGTCTTTCCAAGTCAACAGTCTGTCGGCGAACGCTTGGGTGTCGCGCTTTTCTCGTTCAACGCGTCTGTCAGCATCAATGGCATGTTGTGGAGGTTGATTGGCCAAAATCTCGTTGCATTCTGATTCACTTCACTTCACAACCACTTCCACCCACCACACTCCACACCTCCAACATCTTCAAATCTACCTCTTGCAACCACTCTTCATCTCATTCTGCGCATCCTCACAAATCTCACGACAAGAAACTCCTTTCTTCGACCATCTCCATGACTCGCCTCAAACAACTTGCCATCCGCGCCTGGACCCGGACGAAGCGTATCTTCAAAGCCGGTCCTCGTCACGAAGCAGAAGTCCCAGCACCGAGCTCTGCTACTCCAGACTTGGTCGATGATGCAGTTGCGGAAGGGTGAGATCCAATCGCAGTGCAAGCAGAGAACGATTACCAACGCTTCCCCTATCACAGACCTCTCGAGCAAGTCGAAACCCGCGACGAAGGACCAGCCAAAACGTCGAGCAACACGGAAGACTCCAAGTCAGAGGCCGAGCACCAACATCTTCCCGAGATGCCACTCTCAGATTCCCAGAGCAAGGTCGTAGCCTCGTCGCCCACCACACCCAACAGCGAGAGCTCCGACAGATCGACCAGTCCAAGGGGCGACAACTCCTCTCAATCCTCACTCGACAAGGTTGCCGCCAAACCCCCTTCCGCAGCGATCCTCTGCCCTTCCGATGAGAGATCCGACTTTTCCCTGTCTCTGACGCCGAGCATCCACTCCCGCGAAGACGAGCCGGCCCAGGGCTACGACGACTGTTCTGATCGCCCATCCCGCGAGTACGGCGTCTGCAGACTGTTCAGGCATGGTGACCCTTTCGTGATGCCGGAGGAGACGCTGTTGGGTGATGCTGGAGAGCTGGAGGTTGCTCCGGATCCAGAGTTTATCAGGGCGTGGCGTGCTCGTCATGGTCATGAGTAGCTGCGGCAGCTATGCGCCAAAACAGCTAGAGGATATAGAAATTGCCTCATTTGGACGATGGAGGATTGTGTTGCTCGGATTCAGTCGTTGGCTCATCTTTATTCTCGTCTCTGCTGTAGCCATCAGTCCACAATGTTAAGCATCAGGCTTAATTCGGTTCTCTTTCTTTCCAAATGTATATCTTGCGCAGATGAATGGGGAGCATGATTCAGCAAAATGCTTACAAATTTTCGATCCCGTTTCCCAGACTTACGTGGGCGATTTCCCTCACGTCACGGTCGCGACGAAGAACCAGCGACAGCGCGCAAACAATACCCATATCACTATACATGGATATATTCATCTTGATAACCGCCGCTCGTACGAGGTTAACAGCGTCTCGGCCAACAGTTATGACACGCCTGATCATCAACCCTGGCCAATCTCACTCATTGTCTTTTCCATGTTTCCAGTGTTATTTGGGTGTTGTTCCTTCCTCGCTGAACGCGTCTGCCTGTCCTGGCACGTCGCGCTCTGTGCGTGGATTTTGGCATGTTATTGTTCTTGTCTCGCAAACCTTTTGTCTCCACCACTTTTTCGTATCACTGTCAACATCCACCGCCACTCCTTGTTTTGCTCCAACGTCTTCAACCTTTCCTCTTCTTGCGAACCACCGCTCGTCCTCCCAACACCCTAACCAGCCTCACATCACGACATCCATTTCCCGGCACTCACCATGGCTCGTATCAAACGCCTTGCTACCAAAGCCAGGCTCAGCATGAAACGTCTGCTCAAACTCCGCCAGCGCAAGACTTCGGCGTCACTTGAGATCTCAACTCTTATCGACTCGGACGCCCACGAGACGTAAGTTTCCTTGCCAAAATCAGAGCGCAGTCGCCTAACCCTCAAAGATCTTCGGAGCACTGCGAGCATCCTCACGCCGACAGACGCTCAGAAGACTATGTTTGCCTGACCGGAGACCTCAATGACACCGGAAACGTCGAAAACCAAGCCGAGCTTCCTCGCTCTCGCGAGTCGCCGTCTTCTGAGTCCTTCGGCGAAGCCGATCCCTTCCAGTCCACCATGTCGGACGTGAGCAACCCCAACAAAGCGGGCTTTAAGACGTGCGAGAGCGACCCTCTGCGCAGAACCGAGCAGCAAGCCACGCGGATCACAGCTCCAAGGATCATCTGCCCGCGCGAGGAGAGATCGGACTTCTTCCTCTTCGGTTATGAATCCGACACTGCTTCGAACAAGTCAGCCACCAAAGACGGAAAGGGCGCGAACGCTGTCAATGACTACGACTTCGGAGGCCCGTCGCACTACTATGGCGTTTGTACCCTCTTCAGAGACGACCGTCAATTCGTCGACACGGAGACTTCCTTTGAGCTGAGCAGCAGCGGCAAAGAGCAGGTTCTCAATGAAGATACCGTCAAGGAATGACGCCGGCTTCATGGTTATGACTAGATTTATCAGGCGTGCCATTGTACCGTTCTAGACATCACTGTGTCCAGGCTGGTTTGTCTTCAACTCAAGCAGTGGTTCTGGAACTGTGACAAATGAGGAGGCTGCCCTGGGGGGAAGGTTTGGTTGGCCTGTCATTTGCAAATATATGACTTGTCAATTGGGAGAGGGCTTGATTGTCAGAATCAGACTTGCGATGGTTTCTTCACTGCAGCTTCATGTCCATTCGTTTCTAGCTCTTGCTGTAGCCACTAGTCCAAAATGCCAACCAATAGGCTGGATTTGGTGTTCTTTCCTTCTTAATGTATATTTTTCGCGCAGACGAATGGGGGAGCGTGATTCGGCAAGGCGAACACTTCCCTGACACCCCCTTTGCTAATTCTGACACCCCTGCTCTAATTCTGACACCTCCGCCCACCTACTGCGCCAGCTGCGAGTCTTGCGAAGTTTGAAGTTATACGCGCGCGGCCTCTGATTGGTCGGCTGCTGAACCATTCACTTTATCCATCTCTCCACCGTGAGCTTGCCGCTCGCTGCAGACCCGCCGTCGCCATCGCCATCGCTGTCGCCTTTGCCGCGCGCGCCGCGCTCATCACCTGAAGCCCTACACGTCGTCGCCGCCGTAGCAGCAGCAGCAAGCGCAGCAGTCAGGTGGCACGCTTCGGCCGCGTCAGCTAATTAGCTGGTGCCATCACCATCACATGCAGAACTGTCCTTACAAGAGGCATGGAGAGAAGGAGTAGATAGACAATCAACAATCAACACCATGAGTTGCATCTAATTTACTTAATTAGGCAAGGTGGCAGCGCGGAGGTGCGGCCAATCACAGGCAGCACCTATAACTTCAAACGCCGCAAGACTTGCAGCTGGGGCAGTAGGCGGGTGGGGGAGTCAGAATTAGAAAAGGGAGTGTCAGGGAAGTAGTCGCCTTCAGCAAATGCGTGTAGTCTTACAGTAAGGTATGTATACATACTGCTTCGGGCCTTGGGCATTGTGGGTTGTGGTGCCTTCCTCTTTGGGCGCACCTGCCTCCACCCGCGCGGCACACTGCACGAACGCACGCGTGCTCCACGAGGCGCGTCCCTTCAAATACTTCGGACCTTGTCCCATCTTGTGCGTCCTCAACCACACCACCTCCAACTTTCTTCCTCGTTCAGATCACGACGCGTCTCCTTTGGCTGTCACCCAGTTGTCTTGACATCCTCAAGCCCTCCTTTCCTACAGCTCAACCTCAACCTTTCTACGCTCAAGCAGACTTTACGACGCCACCTTAGTCTGCAAAATGGTTCGTGTCAAGAGCTTCTCCAGTAAGGCAAAGGCCAGGCTGAGCAGCCTTTCGAAAGCGCTCCTCCGCCGCAAGCCCAAGGCTTCAACGACTGTTGTCAGCACCACGGCTTCCAACGAGGAGTCCCATGATTCGTAAGCTTTCTCACCTCAATGCAGAGCACATCCACTAAGCCCTCTCATAGGTCTCCGGAGCACTTCCAGCACGCGAAGGTGCAGCCAACTTCAGACGGCAACTTGCTCAGCAGCGAACCCAGCAACATTGAGACCAGCGGCCTTGAGGAAGATCGCCCTCAGTACCGTCAGCTACCATCGTTCGGATCATTGAGTGGGGCCATGATCTCTTCCTCGTCGCAGTTCGACTTGCCGGCCCCCGCCGACACCAGCTTCGCAATGCTCGAGACTGACGCTCATCACACGGGCTCTTCATCAGCCACGTTCGAGATGGAGAACTCCGCCAACGCCAGCAGTGAGGCCCATCGCAACCACGAGCTCTCTTCCACAGCCAACTTGGACTCAGAGAACGCCGCCGACGCCAGCAGTGAGATCTACCATCATCACGAGATCTCTTCGGCCACCGAGTTCGACTCGGAAGACTACGACACTGAGAGCCACGCGACCAAGCCCGACGCTCCAAAGATTCGCATCCCGATGGTCGAGCGCTCGAAGATGTGCCTTTTTACTCGGTCCAGCAACTCAAGCAACTCGATCTCCATGGGCAACGAGGACGCGACTGTAGACGATGACGAAGAAGATGGTCGCTACTACGGTTTCTGCCGTGATTACGACTTCAGCGACTCGCTGGTCATCCTAGAAGAGGCCAACGTTCGCGTCGGTGACGTGGAGGAGGCCGAAGACGTTGACGAGGAATTCGTCAAGGCCTGGCGCGTGAGGCACGGATATGATGACTAGCGCTGCGACATTCAGTTTGGTTCGGGATGGGATATCGCGGGTTTGCTTTCGGCTCTGGTCCCTGATGGTCCTTGGTTTTGGTCTGAATGCAGGCATTGCGGTCATGGGGTTTGAGGCTGAGTTTACTGTACTTTAGATATCAAAAATGCAGTCACTTGACCGTCAACCGAACAAATTTTGAAGCGGATTTGCGAGGCTCTCAACAGGACGGGCGCTTTGCAAGTATAGATTGGACAAAGGAGTGCCTGTGATGATGATATCCAAACACGGCAAGACTTTCAAGCGTACCGGGCAAATCATTGGCATTGACAAGTTGTCAACAAGGATTGACCACAAACAAAGCAACGCCCCAAACCTGGCGCTTTGTCAAGAGGAGGGCCTCAACTGCATGACAACGATTCCAACAGGTACTCTTTCCACCGCTTGACCGATGGCAGTGGCCAGCGGCGGATGGGACTGTTTTCTCTCGATGGAATCAGCTTTCAGGAGCGGTCTAACATTTTGGGCTATGACGCAAAATCTGAAGCCATCTGCGCACCCATTACTTCTAGAACCAAGGACTTCGATCCTCGTTTGGACTGAAGGAAGCATTACGGCTTGCCACTTATCAAGCAAATAGAGTCAGTTTGACACAGCCAAATCAGTGCTGTTGAACCAGGCAACCAAACCAAATCACTACCGTAAATACGACCCATCATCCTCCGCATTCTTCTCAAAGTATCATAGCATCCAACGTCTGTATAAATTACTTCATGTCATCAGTATAGAAATTCCGGCTTTGGGCCGGCCATTTTGCGCCAAGTTGGGCGGGGCGGCGATTTGGCTTCCCTTCTCTTCACTTCGGTGTGGTTTGTGAATTCACGGCAAAGATTACCCGGATTTCATGGGCGATGAATTGAGTCCCGTGACGTCATACTGTGCCAAAGCTCGTGGTGGTCTACGAGAGCTGCGCGGTTCTTTGCTTCGCGTCCAACACCATCTCAAAATTTCGCCCTTACCGCACGCCACGTTTCTTTTGCCGTCTCATTGACAGTAAGTGGTGCAATCCACACGTCTCTTGTTCCGAAAATCTGTCTACAGGCTTCTGACCCCAGCTATTCGTCTCCGGATCGTAAAACATGGGCCGCATTTCGGCTTCCGCCCGGAGGGCTGCCACGAAGATGAGAAGTATCTTCTCCAGAGAACGGCAATATCGTATAGAGCAGACGGTGCACACCAGCCCGAGCCCCCAAAAAATTGCGGAGAGGCAGGATGCAAGCCTCCACAAGTAAGTCTCCTTGCACCGCAACACAAAAGTCCCACACCAACACTGACTGCTGCAGGTCGAACGCTCGCCCGACAGCTTCGGCGGGCTTCCGCTTTCTCGCCACCAATAATTCCACGAGCACGGTTTCCTCTTGCTCTTTCGAGGGCACGGCGAGCCTCGAGCGCCGCCATCAACACCCAGCCATCGACGATGACGACAATGACGACGATGACGACTCACAAGGGAGGCCGAGTTCTGTGCCGGACGCGTCCGACAACCAAGACCTGCGCCTGGAGGAGCGCAGCGACACCTCCTCGCTCTTCGGAACGCACAATCCGTGGAACAACTCGGGTGCGCGAGGGTCCAAGGCGGAAGGAAAGCCTCGCAAGCTTCGCTTGCCGTCGTTCGTGAGGCACAGGGCTGCGGATCAGAGGGAGCAAGAGGAGGGACGGCTGAGGACTTCCGAACTGGGCGAGGATGAAGAGTGGGAGCTTCATCCGAACGAGGTCGGTCCAATCCAGTTTTCGAGCCACGACCTCTTTGCGCATTCGGCAAAAAACGACTTCGGACCTCCCCGTGTTGACAAGAGGCGATCCGTCTGACATGGGCGAGGTGGAGCAGGGGTTTTGGGAGGGTTTGGCCTTAGACGGACGGGGAAATTTGCGGTCGCTACAACACCCAATCAACAATTTTTGTTTCCCCAACATTTGTAGTCGGTTTCTCTGGAGTCTTAATTTGGTATTTTGATGTCGGAGGTCGTAATTTGTGTTGTCCATTTATTCAGGGGTAGGCGGACCTCGGAGCTTCGGTTGTCAAAACTGCTCTGTGGGAAGCCAGAATCTCTTTGCATGCTATTCAACTTTATCTTCGGACGTCATAGTAGCCCTCAGCGAGCCTCGCAGAAGTTCCTCTGAGAAAAGCGGTGCAGGAGGCGTCAGTGAAGCATCCGGAAGGCTCGCATTGAGCAGTGACAACCCACGAACGAGGCCTCTTTGCCCACATAGGACTCAACATCATGTCTCTTGTTCAGTCGGCAACAACTCTTAGCTTTCAATATTGAAATGAGGTGCCCGTTTCAAGGGAATGGTGGTGGACGCGTTTTCAAGTCATGTTTCTCGGTGACTTACCGCCATGAAACGCGCTGGTGGCCCGGTCCGATAAATTCGGTGGTTTTTGGTGTTGACTGCGATTATGCAGACGGATAGAGGCAGAAGGAGGCGCTGGATGGAGAAAAGAATTGTCCACGATGCATTGTGTTGGTTCTTTGAGCACGATGTGCGCCTTCGGCTCCTCTGCGCCTGCTCGTTACCTTCCCCACGCTGCAGACTTTCCTTCAATCAGTCTCGACGTTCAGCCCATCATTCAACGACACGACTGGCTCCTCCAGATCATCGATTATCTGGTATGCCATGGATCTGCACTCTGCGACGGCGGGGACTACAGGTTGGTGCAAAAGGATCTGCAAACAGCGAGCGAAAGCAGTCCTCTACAAAAGCGGCGGCGAAAAGGACACACTGCACCTATCAATACCATCCCAAACCATACATTCAATGATCCAGCGCACGACAAGACGTAAGTGTCTCCAAACCTCTCGTGAGAAATCACTGACCAAATATTTGCTCAGCACACATCTGCCCCTGAAATGGACACTTCTGAAAGGTCCTCTCCCATCCAAGTCGCTTCTCTGTTTGCGAGGAGAGACATCCAAAATCTCAACGTCTTCAGGGTGCAGTCGAAATATCGTTCGGAACTTTTGGCCGCTTGCGCTTCCCTGACCCGCATTCCGCGGAACAAGTACCAGCAAAAAATCAGGGGGTAACCGAAAAGAAAGCAGCGCCCTCGACAAGTCTTTCATCGGGCAATATGGAGCGTGTCTGGAAGTAATTTAGCTTAAAAGCTCCAGGACCACGGTAGTTTCGGCTTTGGAAAAGAAAGACAGGCATGTGAGCATGCCGGAGCTTCGTGCTTGAGTCCGGAAGTATACGTGTATTAGGCAAACGCGGCTGCATAGTCTCTTGCTCGAAAGGAAATCGATTCACGGCAAGATAAGGGCCGGAAAAAAGGTGCAGAAAGGCGAGACACGCGAGGCCGACAACGACGCAGCGATAATGGACAGCAATTTGCGGTTGGTCCGGTTGACAACCTCCGAGCCCGCAGCTCCGGATTCACATTCACATCCGACAATAGGCATTTCCTAGGAACTCAGCGCATGGTCGGCGAAGTGGACCGGCCAGGGATTGTCAGACTTTGGATGCGGTGCTGTTGAGGGGGCTTTTTCTGTTCACTCTTTGTATTTTGGGAGAGTTCAAAAGCGAACAAGCGCTTTGTGTTAAACAAATCGGGCTTGTACAGCAACAATGCAACTTAAATACTCTGAATGGTCTACTTTGCGACAGTTCCAGCGCTCTTCTGCTTTTGTAGTCTTGAGAATGTATACTCAGTCTTTAGTGATTTGCCCTGAATCCTTTGTTGACATGGCCAAGGAAGATGGTTGATTGACCAGTTTTTGGGTATGGGGGCATTTCACAATCCTTCACTTCAGTATTTTCACATCTTTTGTCCCAATCGGGTAACCTAGCACGCCTCTGGCTCAACAACCACGAGACATCGCGCCTGGTCTTGACATCGACCTTCTTCTTTCTATATTCTACTCATCGATCTATCCACCTCGACGCTCGACCTCACTAAGAGCCCCGAATCCACACACTCCCCACTTGAAATATACCAAACAACGTAAGTAAACCACCCGTCCTCGTATCCCTCAGCGTGAGCACCTCTGACCTTCTCTCCGCAGAACAAGCATGGCCGGCTTCCGCAAGTGGAGCTTGAAGGTCCAGGAGAAGACCTTGAAGGCTTTCCGCTCCAGCAGCAGCGAGGCGAAGGAGGCGCCATCCACACCCAAGTCTGCTGCCCATGAGGAGTCTGTCAGCCCATTGGACGGAAGCACGTAAGTATCTCGGAGACACCAAGCGACGAGAACGAAGGCATTGACCAGATCTTGCGTCCAGCGGCGACAGCCTGCCTGAAAACGATGAAACCACTGCCTCCGAAGGCGCTCACTTGAGCAAAACGCCCAAACCCAGCCGGAAGCCCTGCGGAGAGCTCGAGACGCCACCAACGAGGCCAGCCAAGGTGGAAACCAAGGTGATAAAGCTCAAACTTGTCTTGTTCTCGCATGCTGACGATCTCGCAGCTCCAGAGCGCCAACTCAACGCCATCTCCACGCTATACGCTCTTCCCGAGCGAGAACATCTCGTTCACTAAGCGTCTGCCGCCAGCCGAGGTCATCAGGCTTGTGCGTGAAGGACGCCTGAAGGAGGCATATGGGAAAGACGACGGAGATGAGTAGCTGTCTAAGGGAATTTGACGACGGAATCCAATCGGAGAGAAGCCTGAGAATTGGGATATGGCACGTCGGAGTTGTCGTTCGAGTGGAGTTAGGTGCTATTTTCTCGGGATCATCGAGCGCGGTCTTCCACCACCAGAGAGAATTCAAGAGGATGTTGTCGACAGCGGAAAATACAAGACCTTGCCCTACCATCATCCTGCTCACGTGCCGTAGACAGTACTAACTACTTGAAAAAATGTGACATGAATGGCAGCACCATTTTGAAATTCTGATGCGGCACATTTTGGGATTAGCAACATGCTCCAGGTTGGACGAATCAGGCTTGTTTACAGCTCACTTCAGTTCACTTCAGTGCCCAGTCTTTCAAATCAGATGGCGCAGAACTCGTGATACGCCTCGACCGCGCGTGATATTGCGTCGGATCTTGACGATGTCCTCTCCCTCTGCATCTGCTTTACCTTCAACCTCCATACAGACCAACTCGCCGACCGTTGCCCAAGAACCGACATTTTCACACAACACCCTGGACAAGTCACCAACTTCAAGCTCAACTTTGTCCAGCAACAATGGCCGACTGGCGCGCTTGGGTCCGAAAGGCCCGTCAGAAAACCAAGTCCATCCTACGCCGTCGAAGTGGTAGGAAACATGGGACGTCCATGTCTGCCCACAGCACTGGGGGCAACACCAGTAGTAATACTGTCGCCAGACACGTGTTAGTTTTTCCAGAGCCATTTGGATGGCAAGGAAGACTCACCGCATCTGCAATATAGTATCAACAAGGAACACGGCAGCGGCTTTACATACGAAGACATGACCAGAGCAGCTACAGCTGTACGAGAGGTAATCCAGCCCAACTGCAAGATATCCGCACCGATCTGCTCACCCATCGTCTTCCGCAAAGAACGCCGAATCATGCCACCAGCTCTCCAGAGCCAACTCAGCCAACTCCTCCACACAGTCCAGCGCAGTCGCCTCCTCCGATGCACCAACCCTTCCGCCCATCTACCACACCGCAGACCACCTCCCACCGAGCCGCGCGCCCACTTTCAAAGAACGGCTACGCGCCTACTCAGCTCACCATCCCAACGCTTCCAATTCTACGACCGATACAAAGAATGACCGCGCCGACGATGCCGCGATCAGAGATCTGCGGCCAGAGGAAGTAGGGACGAGACGGTACCGCATGGTGTACGCCAACGAGCCGTGCGGCGACGAGGACGGCGGGCTTTCAGATGAGGAGCTTACGAAGCCGTGTCCGCAGTCTGAGAGGAGCTTTGAGCTGTGACCGAATGGAAGGAGCGGTAGGGTGGGCGTGCCGTGGGTTGGTGATGCGACGGGCTTCGGATTTGGGGTGGAGTAGTCATGTGCAGTGGGTGAGTAAGGGTGAAGGGAATACCAACGGAAGAATCTTCTTGGGTACGGTCCCAGCATTGTTCGTCCTCAATGGCGTCTTTGTCGGCCGCGCAGCTAATCTTTTCACCTTCCTTCCCCGGGCCATAAGACTTGGACGTTAGGCCGATGACAGTAGATGGAGTAGCGGAGGCCGGCAGACCGACACGTGTCGACTAGGCCAGCGCGTTCGGGGGTAGTTGCTCAGACGCGTGGGCGAAGACTTGGAGGTATTGCGCTTCGTTCCGCAGAGGGAGGTCAGGAGCAGGCGAGGAAGGAGCGCAGGAGGTTGATAGGCTAGGGTGGCCTGGAGTTGATTTGAATGCGCGGCCAAGGGCAGAGAGCCTGCCGCTGTGGAGGAGTATCTCGCGGTGGAGACGGCGGTAAGGCAAAGCAAAGCACAAGGCGTGGCACTCCCGTCACAACGGAAAAAAAGAAACATTTCCAACAAACAAAAGCAATCAAATTACCATTACCATATCCATGCATCCCATTCATGCAAAAACCCAACACATAAACAAGCCCGCCCACTCATAAATTTTCCTCGTCGCTCAGTCGTCTAATTAGCACCCAGACCGTGGGCCTTGAGCCACTGGTTAATGTAGGCGTAGGCGCCCGTCGCGTTGTAGTGGGCGTTGAGGCCGTGACCGGCGTCGGGCTGGATGTACGCGGTGAAGTTCTCGGGCGCGACGTTGATGAACGACTTGGAGACAGTGGCGGGGATCGAGGGCGAGCTGGTGCCCGTGGTCAGGCAGTCGCCGCCGCAGAAGGGGAGGTCAGCGGCTGGTGTGGCATGTCAGTATGTGTCATCGCGCCGAGAAAATTGTGGAGGATGTGGAGGAGTCAGGGTGAGGGGTGGGTGGACAGTGTTGATAGGGGCAGGAAGAATCGACTTACAGCCCGTGATGACGAGAACGGGGCCGGCAAAAGCGTTGGTCGGGCTCAAGCTGCTGAGCGTGAGCAGCTCGCCGACGGTGACGGGCTGCTTGGTGCGCTCGCTCTCATACAGCAGACCAGCGTCAAAGTAGCCAGGCAGGAAGAAGTTGTACTGGTTGGCGCTGGGGTTGCCCGTCACCAGGTAGCCGCTGGGCAAGTTCTGCGGGCTGCCTGT
The DNA here is from genome assembly GCA_038380885.1 of Phyllosticta citrichinensis. Lineage (NCBI taxonomy): Eukaryota > Fungi > Ascomycota > Dothideomycetes > Botryosphaeriales > Phyllostictaceae > Phyllosticta > Phyllosticta citrichinensis. Next base: position 1,866,875 of record JBBWUH010000006.1, read on the forward strand.
CGACGGAGAGAGTAGGTTCGCAAGGTTGGCAGTGAGGTCGACATCCAGACCTTGCTGAGCGCTGAGGTCGGCGCTGGCGTGCAGCAGGTCTTCGGTCAGGTTTCCAAAGCGAAGAGGAGCATTAAGCGACGCCAGCTGGAAGTTGCCGCCAGCGAGGAAGAAGGCGTTGTAGGTCGAGTTGAGGGAGAAGCCCGTGAGGATCAGGCCGTCCGTCTCGGTCGGGTACAGGTTGGCGAATGAGTAGCTTTGGATGGAACCAAACGAGTGGCCGCCGTGGATGATCTTCTTGTACTTTTGGTTGACGCCAGGGAAGCTTCCTTTGCGGAGCTGGGTCGTGAGAGCGCGGAGGGCCTCTACTTCGAGGAAAGATTGAATCTCGTTGACAGGATCACCGTGAGACGAGTTGCCGATTCCAAGGCGATCGTAACTCAGGGTCGAGTAGCCGGCGGCAAGCGCAGCATTGATGTAAGAGTAGTTGTAGTTGTTGTAAGGGAGGTCCCAGTATCTGCATTCCCGTCAGACTATGCCATTGAGGCTAGAGAGATGCGCGTACGTCTTGTCAAAGCCGATGCCGTGGGTGAGAATCTGCAGCGCTGCGTCCGTTCCAGACTTTTCGTTGTCGTAGCAAAACTTTGTCGAAATGTTGTAAGTACCCGAGACGGTGTTGTATCCGCTGAGAACGGTGCTCGAGTAGTTTTGGCCTGGACGGGACAGGTTCTGAACAAAAGCAGTGGCTTCAATGTTGTTGCTGGGAGCTTTCAAGCTAAAGTTGCCATTGCGCGAAGAGATGGTGACGGGGACGGTCTGGTTCAGACAAGTCTTTTCAGAGGCAACAACAGCGCTGAGTGCTGCCAGCACAAAGGCCTTGGTATGCATGGCTGTGATTGGTTGGAAAGGAAGGCTAGAAAGAAGAGCTCCTAGAAGATGCGTGAGCCAAAACCTGGGCAGAGTCCCGTATATACAATTTGTGTAGGGCTTCGACGACGACGGAAGACGGTGCCGAACCATGCAGTGGCCAGGCACTTGGTAAAAATGCCATGATCTCCCCCAGCCCAAAGCCACCGGGGCAGACTGACGTCTGAATAAAGCCCGGGAACGAGGGGGGCAAAGGCGGGATTGACGTTGGGGGTACCGGGCGACGAGTAAGGCTAGTCGCGACTGACAAGCTCACCATTCCCCAATGAGCAAAGCGCTGCACGCCATCTCTTTTCAATTCGAATTCGCTGGTCGCCGGAATGGCGAACGGGACGGAGTGGTGATTCAATGACGCAGTCGTCGGCCTGCTGGTTGGAGAGCTGGACAAGCACTATCGGTCAGCCCGTGTCTGTCCAGCCGGCAAAGCGGCCTTGACCATGGCCGTAAGCAAGTGGTCATCATGTACGGGCGAGGATTTGGAATTCGAGAAAGCGCAATGATGCAGGGCCGTGAACCGTCCGCGCACCCGCGATGGGCGAGGATCCCAATATCGTTGCGGAGACGAGGGTGCATGGTCATGGATTGCTGATCCAAAATCATGGCAAATCTTCGTCTATCGAGGAGTCGACGGGTCCAGACAGGGCGTTCCCTACCCGCCTTTGCTCAAGCACCTGCAGCGTCCAAAGTCCAGACGCGCGGTATGTATAAAGGGAGCGACCGCGTCGAGAGGAGATCCGGAACGGCTGACTACGGATAGATAGCGAAGCGGTGAAGTCTGCTGATCGGAGATTGACCGAAAATCCGTCTTGGCGCGCTGGCTGTCCGAATGGTTCATCATCGCAAAAGTGCCTGATGGCGTTCCCTTTGCTGGTGCCGTCGACGTGTCCGGGGATTCTGGATCAGCGCTGCGCCTAAGAGTCATGATGCTGGCTTCCATTCAGGTACCGCCGACGGACGGCCAGGTTCCGGGATTTTGCATCCATCCTTGAAGCATTCAAGTCCAGCATGTGCCCGCAATGAGCAGTCGATGAAAGATTTGGCGCAGCGCCGCAGAGACAAGGGTGGTGATCGTCGCTCGAGAAGGGGAATGCAGAGTAAGCGAGCAGCTAAGCGGACGACGTAAAGACGACGTCGCCTGCATCGATGGCGTTGCGCCCATCATCTGCACCCACCTGCGATTGATTTGGAAGAATGTGTCAATGACTCGCCCCCTAAAACGCAACACTCCATGTTGTGCTCAGCCTCGCGGCCCTGACAAACGAACGAATTACCATTAATCTAGTCAAGGAATCGTACAAGGTTTGTTTGTGGTTCATGTCCAAAGGCCGCGTGAAGGCGATCTCCTTTCCTGTTCCAGCTATACACAATGAAGACGTGCTGCTACAGCATGGGTCAGCCGCCTCATTAAATGTCATCCAGTCGACAGCCTAACCAGCAATCCGCGAATCCAAAAGCCCGCCCAAATAAACGACGAAGCAAAACAAAAAACAAAAAAAAACAAAAGCGCCGATGATAAAGATGCTTAAAAAGCTGCAACCATCCGCTGAGCACAACCATGTACGTGCAGCAAGGCTCTTCCCCTGTGGTGACACTACCTCAATTTTGTTGTATATCATCGTGCATTTTTAGCAGATGGCAACTCAATTTCGCGGGCTCCTGGTGCAAGTAAAGACGAAAACGGGACCCGAAAAGACCAGAGTGCAAACGGCAATGACAACGCCCGGCATGGTATGCTGCCCTGTTGACTGAGTAAGAAGCGCGAAAGAACCATAAATGGCAAGAGAAATGTGCAAAGGCAATCACGAGACCTCGAACTTCCTCTCCTTCACTCAAACGTCATATGCAACTCCTTTTCGTGCCCAAACTCATCATCGTCAGCCCATGCGTTGCGCTCGAGGTCGACAGGCGCCGGAATCGATGAAGTCGAGCCAGTCTTCAACGGCGGTCGTTCCGATACGTCTGCTGTCCACGTCGGCATTGAAGCAGTGGAAGGTTGTTCGAGGGGCGAGCTGCGCGGTGGTGTCGAGTAGCCCGTGTCAAACGTCATGGAGATGGCGCCTTCGCCATTGGCGCTGTACGGATGATGGTCACCGTAATCGTCGTCAAAAGTGAAGCCTTTGCTGCCCGCGCCCATGAGCGCGCCGTCATCGTGCTTTTCGTTGGATACGTCGTTGTTCTTGTTATCGGGTTGCCTCAAGGGCGACTCTAGCGTCTCCAGTTTCATGGGCGGCATTGTGCTTTCGAGCTGGCGCACTTCGATTCCTTGGGATGTAATCTCCGCAGCTTCGGCTCTGATGGCGTCGACATCGAATAGAACGTTGCCCTTGGCGTCTCCCCCATTCTCAGCCCCTGCCTTGAACTTGTCGTCGTACATTTCCCACTCCTTCTTCTCCGCTTGCTTTCGCTTGAACAGACTCCAGCCCTTCTTTTCGGGCTTCTTATCTAGCTGTTTGCGAGCCTCTTCGATTTCGTTGATGAGTTCGCGCTGGCGCGCCTCGTGATTCTCTGGGTCCGGGTCCTCGATTTCGGTGAACTCGTCACTCTCGACAGACCAGCCTACTTCGCGGAGCAGTCGGGGCATGGCAGCACGATAGGCCATGTGGCCGTTGACCAACTCGGTGACGTTGAAATTTTCAACACCCGGAACATCGACGGGAGCAAGGCCAGCGACGCCCATGATGCCGCCGCTGGTGGCCCGGAAAAGATAGCCAAGGATCCAGTCATTGGTGGCGTAGCCATTGACAAAGCGTCCCGGGACCACAGCCCGCGCCTTGAGGTACTCGTCCTTTTTGGCCACAATGGGCGCTCCAAACATGTACACGTTTTGCACAAGCCCATGAGCTCCTCTTTTCGAGAGCTCCTGAAGGCAAGTAAAGATGACGCGGCAGCCCAATGAGAAGCCAACTAGCGTGATGGGCCTGACACCGAGGTTGCGATCGATGAGCGAGTCGGCCAGAATGAGCCCAGCCAGCTCTGCTCTCGCCAGCGACACGTTCCAGGGGTTGTCGATCAGGTAGGAGAGCTTGGTGAGAACTATGGGAAGTTGGAGCGCACCCATCAGGGCGACCAGGATCGTGCTGCCGAGGACTTGTTGCAGACTTTGTGTGAGAGCCTACCAATCGTCAACAGAGTTGCTCGTAGTCTTCGACATCAACTTACCTCGGTGGCCAAAATGCTAATGGTATCACCCATGCTCTGCAGCATTTCCGGTTCCCACAACAGCGAGTAGATATCTCCCATGATGGGGTCTACCGTGCTGAACGGCAATCGAACGTCATCAACCTTGCCGTTCATCCACCCGGAGATTGTGAGAATCAGATTGACCCTCTTGTTGTTGTGAAGCGGTCTGTACTCAAAAGTCTTGACCGCGCCTGTCCTCCTGCCAGAGGCACGCACAGCGATAGTGCCACCAGAGACAACGCCGCTAGTAGTGATGAGGGCAGCGCCTCCCGCACCAGCCAAGAAACTGCTCGTTCCCGCAACACCGATGGTGGAGAAGCCCGCTGCAAGACCAGCACCAATGACTGGAGCCAAAAGTCCCGCCGAGAGTCCGATGACTAGACCACCTCCAACGGTCGCCAGGCCCATCATCACAAGCCGCCTATTCCGCTGCAGCTTTTTGCGATTGTCAATGTGCTCTTGCTCGTTCCAGTTTTCCTTGTCTGCCGCCTCTTGCATTTCAAGGGCGTCCGTCACTCGCTTTTCAAAACGGCAAATGTCTATCCATGGTACATCGAGGTGGACTCCCACTCGTTCGAGCAGCTGTCGTGACCGGGAATCATACACGGAGTCGGCAATAAGGACGAGGAACAGGTCGCACAGGATAGTCCAGCGTAGGTCGATATCGATGCTTTTTGTTTCGGGGAGCTGTGATGGGGTCTGGACTTCGGGCAGGTCCTCATCCTCTGCCTTTTCATGGTAAGGAGGCGGACTTTTCGGGAAGCTCTGGACCGAGTCTGGTCTTGGTGAGGATATGGAGGCGCGGTCCTCGGCCGCCGGGTTTTTGACTCTTGCGTTTTGCATGAGCGCCGGAGTCAGGTCCTGGGGTTGCACTCCGTGCTCAGCCAATTGCTCAATCATGATTTGTTCGGAAGAGTCGATTTCCATGTGGCCATACAGACGGACCATCATCTTCTGGCTCCACATTTGCATGGCCTCGGTCGAAAAATCGAGCTGCTTTTTGGCGCCCTTTGTTCGCTCAAGAGACTCCAACTCCTTGACCATTTCTCGCATCGTGAGTCTAACTACTCCCACATAGGCAATGCGCTGTCCCTCGGTGAGTAGGTCCTTGGTGGCCTGCATCTGCGACAGGGGGTCGCGGGCCTCTTCGTCGTCGTCCTGGACGTTCGTTCCTGGATTCTTAAACAAGTACGCCGTATGGTCATCCATGCTCGTGGCCGATTCCGCATCGTCGTCCAGCTGCACTCTGGTGTATCCCTTGCCCGCTCCTCCAAGGGTCCCGTACTGCATGAGGTCCTCGTCCATGTCCGGCGCCTCGCGCGCCACGAGTTTGTTGTCATCGTTGTAAACGTCGTAAGGAGCGTACGCGGGCATTTCTTGCCACGCGGCTTCGTCGTCGTTCTTCTTCGCATCATGTTCGTTTCCCGGAGCGAGCTTCATGTGGGACCACTCGGAGAAGTGGTTGGCGGGCCCTTCGCCTGCCAATGGTACTTCGGCCATGAAGTCACCGTGAGTAGAGTTGCGCTGGGGAGCACTCTTCTCCTTCTCGGGGGGTGAAGCGGCGGGCTCCGTACGCGGCGCCTCCTTGTGTTCACTTGGGTCATCTTTCGGCGGGGCCGGAGCCGCGGGATCGTTTGGCCCTTCCGCATGATTTGCCGGGCCCTTGGGTGGGGCACTGTTCGGCCGTGATTCTGTGGGTTTGCTCTGTACGTTGGCGTCGTCGTGGACCAGCTTGGCTGGCTCGTCCTTTGCGCTGTCCTCGCTCGCGTGCGAATACGTCCGTCTCACGGGCCGCCGCTTCACGGGCAGGCCAAACTCGTCCAGTTCCACAGGCTCAGACTGCGGCAGAGCAGTTGTAGGCTTGGCGTCAGGTTGGCTGTGCGGTTGCGAGGGATCAGGAGGGGTCGAGCGCGAGGCATCCTCAGACATAGTGACGTGGAGGGGAAAGAGAGTAGCGGCGGCGGCGGCGGAGTACTAGAGGGTAGAATTGGTCGACGACGCCGTCTCGGACAGCAGCGGTACGGGGAGCAGCGGCATTGACCGGCGATGGGCGATGGGATAAGTTGTATGGTTGCATGTGGAGCGAAGCGCAGCCTCAACGCCGAGAGGACGGCCGCTCAGTTATTGAGACATGGATTGCGTAGGGCGCGACGCTACCTGTACCGGTGAACCATAATCCTACCGCAACCACCGCAGCACCCGCGTCCGTGCGCCGCAAAGCTTAACTTTTGACAACGACTTCAACTCGTCACCAGCACCACTATCTCTCGCGCCTATACCCTGCGCCAACACCGTCACCATGCGCGGCAAACGGGCGAAGCAGTATCGCAAGCTGATGCACCAGTATGGCCTCACGTTCGGCTTCCGCGAGCCGTACCAAGTCCTTGGTTCGTTGAATCAATGCATTCCTCGAAAAAACAAACGCTGACTCCTCGCCCACCTCCCACAGTCGACGCCGACATGGTCCAGGACACGCACCGCAGCAAGATGGATCTCGCCGCCTACATTGAGCGCACCCTGCAGGGCAAGACCAAAATCATGATCACCCAGTGCTCGATGCGCCACCTGTACGCCGACAAGGACCAGCAAGTCATTGCCAAGGCGCAAGAGTTTGAGCGCCGCCGCTGCAACCACCACACCCTCGAGGAGCCGCTCTCCACACTCGAATGCCTCTCGTCCGTCGTCGATCCCAGCGGCAACAAGACCAACAAGCACCGCTACGTCGTCGCCAGCCAGGAACAAAAGGTGCGCTCGCACATGCGCCAGATCCCCGGCGTGCCCCTCGTCTACATGAATCGCAGCGTTATGATTATGGAACCCATGGCCAACGCGACCGAGGGCGTGCGGGAAAAGGCCGAGCACGACAAATTCAAGGCCGGCATCAAGACGCGTCCAGCCGGAAACATGACCGCCACAACGAAGAGGAAGCGCGAAGAGGATGGCGAAAAGGGTAGCGATGGAAGCGCAGACGAGGACACCAAAGCCACGGAGCCTGAGCCAAAGAAGAAGAGGAAAAGGGGTCCCAAGGGCCCCAACCCGCTGAGTGTGAAAAAGGCCAGGAAGCCGCAACAGTCTGCCGCATCAAAACCGAAAAAGGATGTCGAACAAAAGGCAGAAGGCGCATCCGAGGAGCCAGCGAAGCGGAAGAGGAGAAGAAAGCCGAAGACTGAGGATGGAACGTCTGGAGAACAAGAAGCACCACAGGAAGCATAGGTTTTCGCTTGATCAGGGCTTTCTATCTGTTCCGCGTCCCCTGGGGCCCCCGACTTATACCACGATTTTCCCTTTCAGCGTAGAGTCTTTGCATTGCACGGCGTTCCGGCAGGGGATTAGAGTCAGTTTGGTCAAAAAAAAGTGAGGGGTATAAAGGGATGGGGAAAAGTGCTACACAATCTAACAAATGGAGATGTTGCCATGCAGGCATTCTTGAAGATGAATTTTCGCTACACCTTCTTTCCCTGTGCAATGAGATCCGAGACCTTGGGCGGCAGTACCAACGCGCTCCTGTCGTTGCGCTTCAGAAACTCGACGACCGAGTGAGCCACCTGGTCCGGGAGGTCTTCTTGCAGAAAATGGCCTGCCGCGGGAAAGACTTGCAGCTGAAACTTGCCTGTAGCGAAAATAAGAGTGTCAGCCCTATACAAATCGAGGAGAACATGAAGAGCCCATGAGTCAAACGCACCTTGCATCTGCCCAATCATCAACTCCTTGTCCAAGCGATCCGTGCCGGCGAGCAACAGCAGCTTGGCGCCCCTGGCCGACAGAAACTTTGCGCTCATGCCGCCAAACCAGTCGCTCCAGTACGCCTCGGTGCGGCTCAGATCCGTCTTCCAAACCCACTTGGCGGCGTCGACTTGGGTGAGCAGGCTGGGGACGCTGGCGCGGGCGCTCTCGGAATTGCGCAGGGTGCGGCTGCGGATGTGCCAGGCGACGGCGTCGTCCATGGAGGAGAAGACGGACGGCCGCGAGCGCAGGTACGCCTGCATGTGCTTGAGGGCCTCCATGGCCGAGCCCTCGACGACGTCGAGCACGGCGTAGCCCAGCACCTTGGGGTCGAGGGCGCCGCTCTTCGCCGCGTCGGTCACGACGGCGCCTCCCAGGCTATGGCCGACGAGCAGCAACTCTGGCGACGGGGCGTCCTTCTTATCCCAGCCCATGCGCGCCTGTACCAGCCCGATCATGGTCGTCAGGTCGCGCGACAGGCTCGCCAGCGCCATGCTGCTGTCGACGTTGGCCGCCGCGTCGTAGACGACCGACCCGTGCTCGCGTGCCTCGACGGCCAGGATGCCCACCTCGGGCATCAGGCGCCGCACCTCGAGCGCGAACAGCGCGAAGCTGAGGGCCGACGAGCCTGCCCCGTGGTGCAGCACCATCAGCGGCGTCTTGGCCGTCGCCGGCGGCGTCAGGTACACGTGGTATTTGGCGTGCTCGCCGTTTTCAAACGCATGCTCCAGCCAGAGTTCTTGGGCAAAGTACTTGGTCCATTCGATGTGCAGCGCCGCCTTTTGCGTTGTTGTTGGTACCACGGTGCCCGTTGATGAGACGGATGATGCTGACGACGAGTCGTCTTGTTCTTCTTCTGCCTTGGACTCGGCGCTCGCGGGCACCTTGGCCAGTTTGGATTTGCCAATGGTTCGCGCCAGGTCACTCATGATGGCCGTGTCTTTTTTGTCTTCCAAGTGGGCATCGGATTGCTGGTTTCCAGGTTGCTTGTTTGCAGATGAGGTCGAGTGGTGATAACAAGTGACCCACCCAGCTCTGACAGGGATGCTCCGTGGGTTGCACCTATCGATAGGGACCCATCTACGCGCACGTCCCGGGTGCTGGTCTACGTCATTTGGACAAGCACTACAGGTAAATTTATACGGCTTTAAATTCTCAAGTTCGAGATCAGATTATGGCCAGGACCAGAAGTAAATATCTAGTCATTAATCTCAATTTTTCCTGAATTGCCTCAGGGAAAATTGTTAGTTGACGAGGGGGTATCAAATCATCATTCGGTTCGTCCAAGCGCCCAAACCACCATTGTCCACCACAATGAAAAGACAGCAAAAGAACCCAAACCTAGTCCTCTCCCTCGTTATCGTCATCATCATCAGAGTCATCACAATCAGCAGCAGCGCGTCCATCTCGTCTCCGAGGTGTCCCATCTCCCAACTGCCACACGCCTCTATGATCGCACTCGACAAGCCCTTCGCTGCAGAGCCAGTCTCTCAACTCGTCATCATCTCTCCAGGCGTCGACGCCATACACCGAGCACTCGGGCTTCTTGTCCTTCTCAAAGTGGCGTCCGACGTGCTCCATCCGCTCGTCCCAGCTGCCCGTCCCCTCAAAGATCTGGCTGCAAAAGAGGCAGGAGCTCTTGGGAGGAGGATCTCTGAGCTTGATGTAGCACCGGCGCAGATACTCGGCCATATTTTCATCAGTGACGGGATGGTCACGAGAGGGTCCGCGCGGGACGGCGTGGCCAGCGGATGAGCTGGCAAAGTGCATCCGGCGCAGGTGTTGCGCGAAGAGATCTTTGCGGTTGAAGTCGTTGTAGGACGTGGTGATGCCATCGACCGTGTTGGGACAGAGTTCGCACCGCCAGAAGCCGAGGCGAATGTGCTGGGTGGAAACGTGCCGCTTCCACTCGTTCTTGGACGCAAAGGTTGCTTGGCAGGAGTAGCCAGCCAGAGGACACGGGAACGGTCTTGCCGCGGAGCTGTCCTTGTTGAATCTGCTGCCCTTGGGCCTCTTCGACACTCGATTGCCCATGTCCATGGACTTGCGAGCGCTACTGAGCCGCCTGGGGAACTTGCTCGATTGAGAAGCACGACTGAGACGGCGCTTGGGTCCAGAAGCACTGGGTGTGTAGTCGGAATCGGGATCTTCCTCGGACTTCGATACCGGCTGTACGGACTCGGCCTCCCTCATGCGCACTTGCAAGTCTTCGTCGTGCTCTGGTACCTGGGAGTAGTGGTGGTCGCCACTTTCTACTCTGCTGGGGTAGTAAGGTGCCTCCTGCTCGTAGGTAAACTCGTACTTGATGTCGGAGCTGTCATCGTAGTCCATTTGTTGCTCGGCGTCCTCTGACGGCGAAGGGTACTGTTGAATCTCGCGGAGCGCGCAAGAGCCACTGACCGAGTCCTCTGGTTGGTATGTAGAAAAGGGTCTGCACTCAACATAGTCTTGCGATGCCATGCCGAGGGGGCTGGAAGGATCAGAAGAGCTAAAGGTCGCAACGCTGGGTTCGTCCGGTAGAGAGTGGTTGTAGCTGCTCGAGCTGGACGCCGACCAGCTCGAGCGGTGGTAGTCGGGTGATTTCTTGCCAGCGGCTTGATGATAGTGCCATGGACCAACGGCGTCGTACTGCGAATCCAAATGGTAGCTCCGCGTTCCGTGCTCTCTTCGGCTGCCATCGAGCGGGAAGACATCCGCGCTAAACAGTGGCCGCTCAGGTCCGCTGAGGTAACGTTGCATGTTGGACAAGTTCTGACTTGATGCGCTGTCTAGTGCCAAATCGGGAGCGAGAAGACTGATTGTCTCGGAGCTGAGGCGCACGCCGTTCCAGTGAGTATCGTGACCGGGCCATGGGTAAGACTCGGCAAGATGGCCGTCTGGCTGCTGGCCCATGGCCGAGAAGTCGTCGAAATAGTGGAAAGTCATGTCAGTCGGAGAGGCAAAAAGACGGTGGAGGATGAATCAGAGGGTGTGGGACATGGCCTGGAGGTAAAGTCGAAATGGTCTGCAGGATCGGGAAGGAGGAGGAATGGATGGGTATCTGCAGGCGCTTAAGAGTGGGGGCGGGCCTCAGCGAAGCGTATAGCAGTACTTATACAAAGTCGCAGGCACAAAGAAGAGTCGACGAAGGAGGCGAAGCAGGTGCACCTTGTAGGGCAGTGACAAGAGCGCAGCGCAGCTAAAAGTGGATTGGTGCTCCGCCTTGGAAGTTGTGTATCAAGCGCAGGCGGGACGTGTAGGGCGTCTTATGGAGGCAGTACAGAGGGCAGCATCTCAGAGCCGCATTCTTCTACCTATGCGCAGCTGCGCAATTGCACGAGCGCTGGCATGGGTGGCACCCAGGACTAGCCAGACCCCTGCATGCTGACCGGTCGGTGTGTACACGACGGCTTCGGGGAGGGTCAGCCATGGTGGCATTCGACCGTCTGTCCCACGGGCAGCGCCTGGAGAGCGCCGATCATGATATGGGGCGTCGACGCCTCGAGAGAGCGGACAAAGAGGGAAGAAAGGGCCGGGTCGTGGTGCAGTGCAGTGGGTGGAGTGATGATTATTGCCGAGGTGGGTGGACGGGGGACGGACGGATGACGGGCGCAACGTCTGGGAGGGCAAATGGTCCAAAGAGGTGTGAGGTCGGTGTTTGGGGGCCGAGAGGGCTCTTTCGACCAGACCTGCCTGACGCAAGGAAACGGACGGGCACGCACGCACCCATGGATCGCAGGACGACGACCTGAGGGAAGCGAAAAACAATCAAGCAACTTGGTTCTGTTGGCATCCATCGGCCCATGATTGCGGCAAGTGGCAGCAGAGACGAGACGAGACGAGGGCGTTGAAGGAGGCAGCAAACACTCGCCGCCTGCCCGGAGGCACCAACTTCGCATGCACCCTCCGCCACAAGCAGCCGCTTGGCATCCTCAGCTGCACCCTCTCGCCCAGCGCCCATTGGCTCCTCTATTTTATCCAGATACCACAGGCGACCCCGAGAGGCTCTGCTGGCTCGGCTGTGCTGATCAAGCATGCAGCGCAGATGCAGATTCCGCCTCGCCCTGCTCTGCTTTGCTCCCCTCGGTTCTGTTCTGTTCTGCCCCCGCGCGTGCATGAACCCTCCGCCCACCCCTCTCGTCGTCGTCCTCCTCCTCCTCCATCTCTTCCCGGGGCTCGGACGCCCTCGCCTGCCGCGGGAGCTACTGCGCCCCGCCGCCCTCTTCTTCAACAGCCCCTCGTCATCACCGCAGCTGGGCCAGCAGGCGATCCTCGACACCCTCGAGGATCCAGTAGTGATCCACCACCTCGAGGTTTTCCGCCTCGCTCTGAAACAGCTTGTCTGGGTCCTGGTCTGGCCCCATCAAGCCCGTCGGGTTCATACTGGCCATCTGCTGCGTAACTTGATTCGCCGCTAAACGAACAGCCACCAGGGCCCCGGTCAGCAAGCATTCGCCCCGCCAGCACAGCACAGCCGTGACTTACCATTGTTGCTCCCCAGGATGAAATTGTAGACGGGCTGCAGCCCGAACAGCGTCAAAAAGTACCACGACAGGCTTGACACCCACTGCACGTCAAGGTCGCGGGTGCCTACGCCAGATTGCAACATGGATTTGAACTGCGGTGTCAGCGGGAACGGAAGCTTGACTGCGCGGTCCAAGTTAGCAAGCAAATCGGCAACCTCCGTCGTCCACACCCACACCCGCATGATGGGGGGAGGGTCAGCTCACGTATCACGAAGCCCGAAAAGAAGGCGTTGATCCAGCTCATAATCAGAGTCTGCGGGACCATCATGGCGACGTTGCCCTTCATCATGCCCATCATGCCCTCCATGGCAGCGGGGTCCGTCATGGGGTTCGGTCTTGGCTTGCCGCGGGACTCGGGGTCGGCCAAGAAGGAGCCGTCCTTGAAGGCGGAGACGAGGTACGACTTGCGGTTCTGGAACGACGACGGCGAGACGACGTTGGCGTTGCCGCGCAGGTTGACGCCGCGCATGAGGGAGCGGTGCTCGCGGAGCTTGGGCAGGGCCTGCTTCTTGGGCGTGCTCTGGAGCAGCACCATGGCGTAGTGGCGGAGGACACCCGTCAAAATCTGATCAGGTCAGAGGCGCATATTCAGTCGAGACCGTTCGATGCTGTCGTTGTCCGTACCATGACCACCGTAATTGGCAGCAAGATCCACCAGCTGCATCGCCGTCAGTTCTCGGTCGGTCCTGGGGGAGCTGTGCGCTGGGCAAAGCAAAACCTACAACAAGGCCGGATCCCTGTGGATCGTCTGGACCACGAGTTGAGCCATGATGCTAAACTGTCGACCGTAGATGCCGTGAAGTGGGTGTTGCGGAAGCAAGTTGGCGTGGACCGACGACGTAGGTAGCAGCTGGCGCGGCCAAGAGTTTCGTTCGCCGCGCGACCAGGTTCCGTGAAGCTCGAGCGCTGGAGCTTCCCGGTCCCCCAAAGAACACCTGTTGATCCCCGTCCACTATCCACGACAACCTCACCACGTCGCACGCGTCGACCCCAATCTCTTCCCCTCAATCCGGCGCGCACGACCGGACCAATTCAGGAGCTCCGCGCGCAGCTGCACCGACCGCCACAATGTCGACCTCCGAGCAGAAAATCCAGGTGCATTCAGTTCCTGGTGCGTGCCTCGCCAGCTAGCTACCTCACATACCTAGCCAGCTCAGCTATCCGCAAAGCAACTGCAACAAAAACAGCTAACGAGAGGCGGATGCGGCGGGCCCAAACAGACTTGAGAAACACGTCGGACGATGCGCTGCCCAACTACCTCAACTCGCTCAAGTTTACGCCGGACAACAAGTACCTCGACGTGCGGCTGGCGCTGGGCTACACGGCCGTGACGGTGGCCGGGCTGCTCTTCTACTTTGACTGGAAGTTTGGCTGGGACGCGACGAAAGCGTGGACGGGCCCCGCCGTCGCCGCCTACTTTGTGCTTAATGGCGCCTTCATGTACTGGATGTACATTGTCGAGAAGGGCCTGGTCTACGCGGGCGAGAAGGACGGGCAAAAGGTGCGTCGACGCCCCTCTCTCAGCACCCACACAAACCGGACGTCGACAATGGCGTGCTGACTTTCTTGTTGCTACAGATCCGCATCTCCACCCGCGTCGAAAAGCACATCCCCATCTACCACCTCACCATCCGCTACACGACATCGCGCAAGCCCGCCGCCGCGCGCGCCGAGCTGTGGCAGCAAATCGAGCTGTCGGCCCCCTTCACGCGCTGGTTCACGGCCGACGGCTTCTTCGTGACCAAGCCGTTCCAGCAGTTCCTCGCCTCCGAGATCCCCATTGTCGGCGAGGCCGACCCGGCAAACGTCGTCGAGGAGATTGGCCGCGGCAGCGCTGCTGAGACCAAGACGACCAATCCGGCGAATGTTGCCCAGGTGTTAGGCAAGATTCGGGCGCAGGCTGCTTCGTCGGGGGCGAGTGCGGCGGGTGGGAAGGCGAGGAAGAGGGGTTGATTTAGGGGATTGTTGGGATGAGTGAGGTTTGAGAGGGCTTGTGAGACTAGGGTCGCATGGGGAAATAGGTTGGTGGTGTGGGAATAGTCATTGGGTCGAAGAAACCAAACCGCTGTGTCGCAGCAAGAAAACAAGACATTCACGGCACACATAAAAGAATAACAATGGATGTCTCTGAGCGACCCATGCCATGCCAAGTGATGTCCAATCAAGCTAGTCATTCCGTCCTTCTTTGTCTTCAACAGACCGACGCAGGAGAGGAGACGAAGAAGAAAAAGGAGTAGCTGGAGAATGCAATGGACAAGCCATGTAATGTAGCCGATTCGATGCGCCTGCTAACGTCCATACGCCATGCATGCCGCTCATGCCGCCAGAAGTGCCAAACCAAAGGTCATCACAAAACCTGGAAATGGACCAACATCACACCTGATCGTACCTCCTCCTCCTCCTAGCCGAGTCTTTTCATATATTACTCCAACAGAGTCCAATGATCTCGCCGCCATCAACACCACCACACATCCATACGGCTACTCGTCATCATCCAACCCCATCATTCCCAACACCTCCAGCTCAGTCCGGACAATGCGCTCAAACTCGTCGCGCGCAATGCCCGCGCCGCGCGCCAGCCGGTACAGGCTCTTCAGGTCGGTGCTGATGTGCTGCTTGATGGCGACCTCGGCGGCCGCCTGGCCCGCCGCCGCCGCCTCGATGCGCGCCACGCTGCTGCTGCTGCTGCTGGCCGCCGACGCGGGCGAGCCCGACCCGCCGCCCGGCGAAGTCGACGAGATGGGCTGCGGGTGGTTCAGCTCGCTGTGCGTCAGCGTCTCGAAGGGCGATGTCTGCGAGAGAGGCCCCTGCGGCTGCGATCCATGCGTGGCCGCCTCCGCCGCTCCGTTCGTGTGCGGAAGCGACGACGGGTCGTAGCCTCGCGGGCCGATGTTGGCGGCCGCGGGCTCGAACTTCACGCCCGCGCCGCTGCTGGCGCTGAATGTGTCGCCGTGCAGCGTCGACTCGAAGCCGTGGTCTGCGGGCGCTTCTTCCTCTGGGTCGTGCGCGTCGAGGGCGGGCTGCACTTCGGCGGCGTAGCGCGCAAAGTACTCGAGCTCCTCGGTCGACGGGGCGAGGTTGGAGTGTGAGGTCTGTTGTTGTTGTTGTTGTTGTTGTTGGAGGTGCGTAGGGCGCTGGGCCTGGGGTGCCGACGACTCCTTGGCTGGCGTGCGGTTTGGCGTGCGGTTGGGCGTGCGGTCGTACATGTTCCAGTAGTCGTCGTCGTCGTCGTCGTCTTCGTTTTGGGCCGTGGCTTGCGCATGGTGGTTGATGTTGCTGCTAGGTGCGGCTGGGACGTCTGCGCTGCGCAGAGCGTCTGCAATGTACGCTGCCTTGGAGGCTTCGCGTGCCTCGTCCATGCTGGGGAACCACTCCTCGGGCTTGTCGTCGTGGTCTTGAGTTGTGCGCAGCTCGGTCAAGCGCCATCCTGGACCACCACCAGTGGCGTCGGCCATGCACCAGAGGAAGACGGGCAACAATTGCAGGTCCGGCAGCTCAATGCGGGCTTCCAGCGTCTCCTCGTCCCTCCTCCTGTACCGGATCTGGTTTACATGTCCCAGCTCGATTTCGCCAGAGGCGGGGTGCGGCTCGAGTTCGATGTTGGCGATGATGGAGGTAAGGTTGCCGGCCTTTTCGCGGTCCCAGCATAGCAGCGGGAGCCATGATTCGTCTTGAGAGCTGCCCGAGAGAAGTTGGACTCGTTGGCGGAGGATGGGCGAAAGTAGAGGCAGCAGGGCGGGAGGTGGGCGCGGGGATGCAAAAGCGAGCGGCAAGCAAGCGAGCAGTGGAGGAAGCAACGCGTGGGGGTCGGGCGGTGGAATGAATTGCACCATTTTTTGTTACAATTTTTTGCCTCTTCTTTTCGAATGATAGGGAAGGGTGCAGAGGATTGAGTTTTTGGAGGAGAGGACAAGGAGATTGTCGAGGCGTGCAGTTTGTAGAGGGCGGAGGTTCGCGACGGAGCTACTTGTAGTGCGGTGGGTGGGTTTTGATGTCTGTCACATGCAGAATGGACCAAAGCCAAAGCTAGAGGGTCTGTGGCTGCAACGAGATCAGCTAGAAGCGCAACGTGGAGGAGAAGAAGAAGCAGTGTCAAGGCGACCGGGAAGGCTTGGGGGGGGTGGAGCGGTGAACTAAAGGCCATGTAGCTCTTCTCGCATCGTTCACAACGGGTTGGGTCTTCGAGGGTCAAGGGAAACCCCTCCACCTGCTCTCCCTTCGTCCGCCGCGCTAGACCGGCCTGGGGAGGCCCTTCGCCTCGCCTACACTGTGATGCGCGCGTCGTCGTCAGGTCCCGTCCCCTACGACTCGATGGATCGGATTGACAGCGCGTGGTCCGCCTCCAGGCTTTTTCCAACGACACGCCGTCGCTTTTTCCCGGTGGTGTTGCAGCGCCCACGGCCGAAAGAGAAAGAAGGCGCGCTGCGTGATTCTTCACGTACCGGACAGTCCTGGACTTGGCCCGCTGCATGGGCGGTACCACGGTGCAGTAGGGTCATTGACCTTACATAGGGATGCAGCCGCTCGCTCAGCTACGGTGCGGTGCGGGCGCGCTGCAACGTGGTGGAACCCTTGGGCCTTGGGGCCATGCCCGATGGATGATGGGTAAGGAACGGCGCGACGGAATCGACGACGGATGCCAACTTCTGGTGACGACGGAGGTGCAGGAGACGTGAAGCACAGAGCAGAGCAGAGCAGACCAGAGCAGACGAGACCACTCACCCATGATGGAATGAGGCTCTGGTCGCTCTAGGCAAACACCAACACCGAGCCACACTGCTGCCTCCATGTCCGTCCGCCTCGACTTCAGCCTGCTCACTCTTGCGCCACCACCGTCCACATCCTATCCTGAGCCACCGGACATCAAATCATGCCTGATGCTGCCATGCAAAGACCAATCGCTCCTCTCGCCAGCGCGAAGCGCCCAAGGCCATCAAAATCGTCGTCCCTCCGCTCTCTCCCTCCATCGTCTCTTCATATCCATGTCCTTTCGCTTCGCTCGACTCTCGCCGTACTGTTATTGGCATCTCCTCCGCCGCTGAGTCCCGTCACCTGCGCGCTCCGCCACCCTTCGTTGCGCCACCCAATCGACTGCTGCGACCGTCATCCTCCAGCGGCTACGCGCTTGATTTCCTTTCCGAGTCTTTCTTCGTCCGAATGATCGTTGAGCCCATAGATCCGGCACCATCATGGACGACTATTTCGCCGCCAACTTCTCCAGAGACGGCTCCACCCATCTCCCAGATTCCTCTGTCAGCCGCTCAACCTCGACGAGCAGACATGCGACAAAGTCACCACCAGTCTTGAACATGTCGCCTGATCATGACCCCAATGCCACAGCGAGCCTCGAGCCTTCATTTTGCGCGACCGCCACCATGTATTCGCCAGACCTCTCCTCTTTGCAGGGCGACATGACTCCCGGATGGTCTTCTGATCCGCAATTCAATGCCAGTACCCAGGCTACTCCAAATCTCGGCCACGACCTGCTTCTGAATGGTTTGCTGCTACTGGACGACGCCGACTACCCAGTTGGCCCCCAGAATCCTCCAGCTGTGCCTCATGGCCCCTTTCTGTCCAAAGCCGACTCGACTCTCGCGAATGGCAATCTCCAGCCTCCGTTTTTTCGACAAACTCACCATGGAAATCAACTCATGTCACCATGCACCACCAACCACTCGAGCCCCAGGTCAAGCATCGAGTTTGTAACGTCGGCCAGTGTGCCCCAATCATCGCGTGTCCCTCCAACATCTTTCCCGCAATTTGCGCAAAGCGATTACGCTTGGGGCCTGCCTGCACCGCAGCAACAGCACACCCCAGCAGGGACAGATAGCCCTGCGCCGGGCTCAATCGATCTCTTTGATGAGCACCAACCTTCCATAATCAGTCCCGAGATTCACGTTCAGAGCTGCAGTCGAGCCAACTCACCCTCGGGCTCCGAGATCAACCGCTACGTGGGAAAGAAGAGCAATGGAGGCAGGACCTTGGGCTCCCATTTGTCCCCATATGACGCCGAAGCGACCTCTGATGAAGATTCTCAAAGCGACATGGTCCTGTCGCACTCTCAAGCACATGCGCAACGTGATGAAGACGGTTCATGGAGACGCGATTCCACGTCCGGCCTTGCTGGAATCGGCCCAGCGGAGCGAAGCAATGTCAACGACGCCCTCATCCCATCCATCAATGAAATGGAAAAATTGCGCATTGCCGACGACAAAAAGGAAGAGGTCCACAAATGGCTCACCAACACAGACAGGACTGACGCCAGTCACGTCGACCGCGCAGCAGGTGAAGCCAATGCCCTCTCACCAGACGAATCTGGTGTTGACACACATCGTGTTGACGAACCTTCTCACTTGTTGCAATCGAAGCCTACCGAGCCGCCAGAATCCCCTGCAGCAAATGTGGAAATCAAAGATTCAAAGGAGGACGAGTCGTACTTTCCCCGAATCCCGCGAAAGGACACTTACGACATGCTTCCGCAGCGGATACAGCCATGGAATGACCTCCCACGACAGCCAACCTGGGATAAGAAATACCAGCCGGAATCCTCAAGCGCCGCGATGCAAAGGTTCCAGGCCAGGGCCAGAGACATTGAGACGGCCTCTGTCACGGCGACCATAAGCTCATTTCGCACACGTCGCAGGAGCGAGTCTGAGCTTGCTAGCATTTGGTCAAGTGGTGGCATATCAAAACAAATCACACCTTCCAATCGTCCACGGAAAAGCAGCATCTTGGACACGTTTAAGAGAACTCCCAGCCTCTTGAAGAAAAAGAGCCCTCCCTCAACCACGAGTCCCAAACACAGCTTGTCGCTGGACACTAAAGTCAACGGATCTGTCAAGCGCAGCGGCAGTTGGAGCCGGCCCAAGTCTCCAAAAGCCGAGGGAAGACCTACGAATCACTCCAGAGGCAGCGGGTCCCACGGGGATAATCTGTTCCCTTCCATCAGGAACTTCACAGCGGCGATAACCCGAAGCAGAAGCCCAAGTCAAGTTCAACCAAGTCTTTCTGAGCTCATTACTGGTATCGGCGGCCCGCCCATGATCCCTCTGCGTCCTGAAAGCCAACATGATGCCGACTCGGATGATAGCGAAGAGGAACCCCATGCTCCACCGCAAGTTGAATGGCCTGTGGTCCCGACACTGGACGGGTTCGCCAAGAACGCCATTGAGTCAAGCAGGGGCCGGAATCAAGACTCGACAACACTCAAGATTGAAGACTTCATCGTAAAGCGTGCCGCAGAACTTCATTACAGACGATACAAACAGCTTTTGGAGCAGAAAACCCAGCATTTGAGACGAGTCAGGAGTGGAGCCTGCTCCGGAATATTCTGTCCTGCCCTTGGAGGCCAACCCAAAGTTCTCCCCTTGCGAGTAGGCAAGGATGGCAAGACAACGTCCGGCGGCTTCCGAATACGTTCTACTTTCGATGAAGAGGAAGAAGACCTCGACGAAGGCGGGACCGTACAAGTCTCAGAACTCAAAAAGGGAGAGCCCGTTCCTCCAATGAGACGACTACCAGCACAATTCGAATGTCCGTTCTGTTTCGAAGTTCGGGAATTTTTGAGACCTTCAGACTGGACGCAGCACGTACGAGACGACTTTCAGCCCTATTTCTGCACGTTTCGGGATTGTGATTGCGGCAAGACGTGGGGCAGGAAAGCCGACTGGAAGAGACATGAAATGGAGAAGCACCGGCAACTGGAGATGTTCAAGTGCAACTGGCGCGACTGTGGAAAAGAAGTCGCCCGCAAGTCCAACTTCTTGCAACATCTCCTCCGCGAGCACAAAGTGCCAAGGCCTGATAATGAACCAAAAACGAAAGGTTTCAAGGACACGGTTGCTCACGTACGTGCAGGACATCGTCTGCAATACCTGATCGACTGGGAAAGGGGGATTGAGGACTTTTCTGGCCCCGGCAACCAGTCAGACAAAGTATGGCTGATTGTGAATTTTTGCCGCCACGAAACGTCGTCAGAACCAGAGGACGAACCGTGTCCCTTTTGTGGCGTTCGGTCTACCAGCTGGAAGTCCCTCTTTTCTCACCTGGCAAAGCATATGGAGGTGATGAGCATGCCAATCACTCAGTTGGTTGAAAGTCATGACGTCGACGTAGACACAATCCTCAGTCCTGTCGAGATGAATCCAGTTCAACGACGCCGAGCCAAGTCTGCCGTCACTCCACCTGTGGGTAACATGGCTGGCCATGGATTCAATCTGGCAGTCAATGCGCCGTCGAGGGATTGGCAACTTGGCTACTACTCCGACCTGACAAACACTCTGGGTACATCGCCGTCAAACAACATGACGTACCCGCCCCCGCAAATTGCCAGCCCACGATCACAGCCGTTCCAGGTCTCACAGCAGCATCTGTCGACTTACGCAGTTGAAAATGGTACCGGATTTGCAAATCAGTCCTGCCTCAGCCCCTACGGTCACAAACCACGCACATTTGCAAACAATGGCTTCTATGCGCAAGAGCAATTGCATGGCGGATATCCTCAAGCAGCTCCAGCGTTGGTCACTGACATTGTGCCGTCAGGGCAAGTGTACCAGTCCCCAGTGGAAGGTCCATCTTTCGGGGCAGACCTGCCTACGAATCTCTATGCGGACAATTGGACGTTCACGGCCGACTCGACGCCGTATGGGCAAGGTGACACTATGCAATTTGTAGAGGATGACTTTGATTAGTTTGCTGCGTCGTACACGAGGCAGCAGCAGCAGCAGCAGCAACAGGGATTTTACCCGGGATTGTAACGAACACGCAAGGAGAAATCGCGTTTGAGGAAGCTCTGCAGACTCCAACCTTTGTAAATAGTACAGTCTGCTCTGGTTAAGCCCCTTTTTGGATGAGTTTCCTTCCATGTACGCTTTCGGGGAGGGGTGGAATGCACACGAGTGACAAAAACCCAGTATCCCAAACAGGAAAGCCACGGGTGTAAGCGGCGTTTTCCTGCTCTCGAGTTTTGGCCCCAGAAATCTAGGGCCGTGATGCAGTTGACCGAGAGCAAGACGTACCCAAGCTCTGACTGAAGGCAGGGTTGCAGCAAGGCTCGCTCAAGGCGCAGCCGCATCTATCAGCAGGGCAAGCAGGCAGGCAGGCAGGCAGGCAGGCAGCAAGCAAGTGGCTGTGAGTCGACGGGTCTTCGTTCGTCTGTGCCTCAATCTCACCGTGTCGGGCGCGCTACTGCGGCTCTTGTGCAATCAACACACAGAGAGGCTGTCGTCTGCCAGTCCGGCGGTGAACGAGGCGCAAGAGTACTAATGTGCCGTGATGGTCCCTCCAGCCTGTCTGTTGTCCTGTTTGTCCAACCACTCCGACGGGAACGCCTTTGTTCTGCGTTGCGTTGCGTTGGCCTTGCGTCGCCATCTTTGAGCATCTTTTTTTGGTCTCTTTGGTTGGTTCGCCAGCCTTATGCCTGGATATTACCACTCTGCATTGCGTCTGCGTCGTCGTCGTTGTCGTCGTCGTCTTGGTTACAAGACATGTCCCAGGCGACCTTTCCCACCTTTGCTGCATATGGCGCCGCGCCGGTAATATATATATCCCCCCCCCCCCCCCCCCCCCCCTGCAAACTCTTTATTGACAGATAGCTTGTAGTCATATTACCCTGTCGTGACTGAACCAGACCACGCCTTCCGCCACTTACCAACAATACCGCCGCAGCTTGATCCACACCATCGTTCACCTGCCACCAGATCCGCAACCTCTATCCCACGGCATGGCTTCCTCGACTGGACAATCTCAAGACTCGAGCCGGCTCTCAACTTTGAGCCTCATGACGTTGCATTACACCAGGAGCGAGGCTCTTTGGTGAATCATGCTTTCCCGCCCCATCCCCGGCCATTCCCCCTGAGCGGCGACGGCGACGAAATCTTCGCAGACCCCATCGCGCGCTTCTACCGCGACGCCGACGGCCCCTGGAGCAGCGTGCAAGCAACGACGAGCGAATCGGCAGGCCTAGCGCCGCTACTCGCTCCCAATGTGCCAGCTCCCCGATTCCGCGCACCCAGCGACGTCTCTGCCGGCTCTGAGACGTCGGCTTTGGGTCGGTCTGCGGCTACGGCGCTGTCAGAGGGGAGCGGCCGGGGTGGCGGGGCGGCTAGGGGGGTTCGGTCCGTCCAAGGGGACGGGAGTGGAGCGGCATCTTGCCGTGAGTGCGACGAAGCGGCGCCAGGGGAGGACGAGAACGCGATGGTGTTGCCCATGGCGATGATGAGTGAGACGAAGAGCAGGACGAAGCTTTTCCACTGCCGCACTTGTCATCGCAACTTCAAGTGTGCGTCGGATCTCAAGTGCGTATTTACCTTACCTACCCATCCATCCAGCCCTCTATCCTCGAGAACATGACTTCCCCCTTCTCCCCGAGACTCTCCCTCACCCCCCTTTTTTTCCTGTCACTGGCGCGTCCTACTCCACTGCTCAAAGGCAAGATGAACTAAGTAAGAGGTAAACCATGCAGAAAAGACCGCCGCAAGCACTGCAAGCCCTTCACGTGCAGCGTGCCGGGCTGCGCGCGCGGCAAGAATCTCGGCTTCACGACTGTCAACGACTTGAACCGGCACAAGAAGAGCGTGCATCCGGAAGAGATGATGGCGATACACAACACTTCCTCCTCCACTTTCACCTCCACTGCCTCCCCCTCCACCAACACCGCCGCCGCCGCTGCCGCCACAATGACAGCGACAGCGGCGACACGGAGGGCAGCAGCACCGTCCATGACGCCCTCGTTCCGCTGCGTCGGGCCCGGCTGCACGCGCAGCGGCAAGATCTGGCCGCGCCGCGACAATTTCAAGCAGCATGTGCGGCGCGTGCATGGCGTCGGGGAGCGCGATGTCGCGGAGATTGTCCGACGGTTCGTGGCGTGCTTTCTTTTCCTCTCTTGCACTCCTTTCGCGTCAGGGTCTTGAATGGCTTGGCTGGCGCGTTGCTGGTTTCATGAATGGAAGGATGCTGGGTTGGGCTCGGCGATGCTGATTTAGGATTGTAGGTCGCTGTACTACCCGGATGGCTCGGCGCCTGCGGATGAGGCTTTGCCGTCGCAGATGGCCGGGGAGGTCGAGTCGGCCGCCATGACGCAGAAGAGTGGCGGGAAGGCGAAGAGGAAGAGGTGTCGGACCACGGCGCAGCAGAGACTAGACGAAGGCGTTGCGTGTGAACCGCCGTCGCTTTCATTGCTGCTGCGTCAAGATGCCTACGCCTGCGCCTCTGGCCCTGGCGATGGCATCTCGACACCAGCGAAGCAGTGTACCAACGGCGCAGACTCCCTTCCTGGCCTTCGAACAGTTGGAGACGGTTGCGGCTGCGATATCACAGATGAGCGCTTCGCTTTGCTGCCTCTGCCCATCATGGCTGACGGAGAGGACGGCGAGAACGGCGGCAGTGCAGGCATGAATTTGGACTTGTCTTTTCACTACCCTTCCTCACGCCCGACGCAGAGCCCCACGCGTTGAGCGAGCGATCCTGCTTATCCAGAGTCTGCGCGCGTGTATGATTATCGCATTACCACGAGCCTATGCGTCAGCGAGCAATGCAAAGACTAAAGACTAACGGAGGCCTTTTGCGCAAAGATGCGGGTTGGAGGACGCTGCTGATTTGCGTGGTGCTCCTCTCTTTCTCTCTCTCTCTCTCCTACATGGATGTCGAATATGTGAGTTCCACTGGCCTCTGCAGTAAAAACGCCGGATATCATCTGCGGCTGCACTGCTGCAGGCAGCGTCGTTCAGTGTGGGAGGGAGTTTGAAAATAAGAGTGATCCCGGGGGGCTTGTTTGTTCTGTGCACGCGTGAGGAGTAGCCAGGGAGTCAAGCAGGACGAGCAGAGAAAATGGCGGGCAGCGGTCGCAAGCTATCTGAAGGCATCCGCGCTGATTTGGGAAAGATGGGGGAGTGGAAGGGGGTCCGCTCTTGATTTCGTTGTGGCACGCAGCATAAATACCCGCTTCCCAACTCCCTATTCAAAGCCACTGATACTCCTCCCGCTTCTCGGTGCTTGCCGTTTGGACATTCGTCTGTGTCGTGATGGCTGGCCAACCAGCTGTGTCTCACGGTAAGCGGACACTCGCTGAATCGTAAATCAAGAGTCTGGAGAACTCTCTTGTCTGATATTGCTCGCTGCTGAAAATTGTTGTGGTAGAATGCCGGAGAAATCGTGCAGTGCGCTTGAGAGAAGCATCTACTGGCGCTAGATGGTGATGTCTAATTACTGTGCGTGCAAATGATGCGGGGGAGAGGTATCAAATTGCCTTCTTTGGCAATCTCGACGTGCCCACGACATGCGCCTTCAGTTGATGCAGCCTCGCGTGCCCGTTTGGCACCAGTCAAACTTCGGTAGGCAAGCACGTCGCCCACTAGCGCGCCCCTGCAACGGTTTAGCGCGCCATTCTCGCTCATTTTGCAGCGCAAAACTCTCACACTTCTGAACACCACCACGACAACCCAAAACTGAATCCTGATGGGTTGACATAGTAAAAAGTGCATCCCGATGCTCAGAGAGGCAAAAGAATATACTCCACGCGGGACTCGAACCCGCAGCCTCGAGATAGCGTGTTACGACGACTTAGAAGTCTCGCGCGCTACCATTGCGCCAGTGGAGCTTCTTTGTTGGAAACGAGATTGCTAAGCCACAATATAGATTGGTACATGTCTGGGCGAGCATGGAGAGCCCTGAAAACACTATCTCCAAGGGCAGGAGCGATTGGTGGGGCGTAATCGTCGAAGTGTGGGGAAGAAGAGAAAAGTCAAGGCTTGGTGCGGAAGCCCCGGGGCGGAGGGCGCAACGGCCTTATCACAGCTCTCGCCTGTGACACGCTGATCTAATTGGCCCATTCCAGACAGCACACTAGCACAGGCCGACCAATCAGCACCGGTTCGCTATTGCCATGCATGAAAACATCGCCGCAGGCACTGCGGCAGACACTGTTCAGTACTCGAATTTTGACTGTCGATGTCGCTTCACTCCGTCCAGCACCTGCCTCATCGGCTGGAAGAATTGACTGGCTTACAGTTTAATGGGCGACTTGATTTGTCGCCCAATGCTTCCTCTGGTCACTCCGAAACATCATCGCTCCGGGTTAAGGGATCCCGCAAAGCAGACCGGCGATTTCTCCGCATTCCAGTGTTTAATGGTGACTTCACGCGTCTTTGCACTACATAGGTTGCGTGATTCGGATGAACATTGCTCGATCATTACATTTCTGTTGAATGCTCGCTAAAATGGCGATTGTTCAACAAGTAGCTGGATTTCCTTCAACACAGTGCGGTCACGAAACTCACAGAGCTTGTAGTGATCTCTTCCGAAGAGACTGAGCCTCACTGCTAGAACCGTCATTGTCTTCGTAGCTTTGGATCACCGCACATAGGCGGAGAATCTGGCTAACGCCTGGTTGACAATGCGGTCGGGGGGTTCGAATTTGAGTACCAAGTGGGATACTTTCCTTGGATTTCTGGGGCTGATGGACGTAAATGTTACTATGTCAGTTCTTTCAGACTCGACTTTGGATTAGTTGGGAAAGCCTGGTTGAAACCGAGGAAAATAGCGAAGTCGCTTCACAACAAGCGACCAAATGGACTTCGAGCGGACCCTGATATTACGTGGTAAACTTCGCCAGTCCCTTTCTGCCACGGTCGGGTCTACATGAGCGCATGATCACGTAAGGGGCATGTATTGGATGACGAAACTTGTATTGCCAAAACATACATGGCCTGCACATCAATATACAGGTTCCGTGCGTAGACAGAAGAACATTAACCCCAGTCGTACTCAACACCGCCACACCATTCTGCCTCGCCGTCTCCAGGACTTAGCGACCACCACCACCACCTCCCTTTCCACCGTCACCGTCGTCACCGCCACCACCTCCTCCCTTTCCACCGTCACCGTCGTCACCGCCACCACCTCCTCCCTTTCCACCGTCATCACCACCGCTGCCACCACCGCGGCCACCACGGCTGCCACCACCGCTGCCGCCACCTCCATGTCCACCTGAGCGGGATGGGGGAGAGCACTGATCTTGTTAGCCATGAAAATAACAATACTCGAAACAGACGGCTAACCTGAAGACGGGTAACAACAAGAGCCGGACCGCAGTCGAAAGTCTCGCGAAGGTCACCGCAGTAAGCTCTCTCATTGTTCTCGAGCTCGAGGTAGACACCTTCAATCTCGCTGCCGCCATGCTCCTTCATACACTTATCACTCTCGCCATTGGTCGGATCCTCGCCGTTATCCTTCTTCTTCGAACACTTCGCCTCCTCGGGCGACACTGTCGAGTGCGGGTTGAGAGCCTCGCATTGGTAGAAGTGGACCTTGATGTAGCGGCCCTGGTACTGGACGAGAGAGGGACGGGAGCACCAAGCAGTGTCACCCTTGCCGATGGTAGTTCTGGAGTCGCAGACGGCCTGGCCGCCGACCCAGGCTACGTAGCGGGTCTCGCCGTTCAAACTGTTGAGACATCAGTAACAGGTCTGTCTTTAGAGAAGCCATGATGAACTTACGACTCGAGACCCACGCGATAGTCAAAGTCCTTGACCTCCTCAGGAGGAATAATGTTCTGTTGATCAACATCATCGCCGCCGCTGCCCTTACCCTTGTACTTGTCCTTCTCCTTCTTCTTCGAGTCGTCTTGAGCGCTGGGCAGCGCGGCGGCAAGGCTGAGTAATGCCACGGAGGGAATAATCCACTTCATTGTGAACGCCGAAGGTCAGATTTGCTGGTGTTGACGATGTTGTTGGTATACGAGTTGGAGAGGAGGAAAGGGGAAGAACATCAATGTATATATACTCCTTCCATGATCACTCTCCGCAACGGCCGCACCCAAGGCACTTGCAAACAAGCCGACCCAGCTTCCCAGAGACTCTCAATCAAAAGTCAATCTGAAGGGCTTCGCACAGGCAAACCTCGGGAAGCGCGGAGGGCCAGCACAAGCTGAGCAACAACCAAGCCTCACTGCCAAGAGAGGTGCCGAAATTCAAAAAAAGAACGTGGACTAAGTACAACACAAAACATGGTTAAAGCCAACAGCACATAGACGGTGGTCCATGCGGCCGGGGGAGGGAAGGGAGAGCGACGCTGAGCGTCTTGGAACTCCAGAACTGAATTCAGACTTTGTCTCTGAGCGACTGGCAGCACCCCGATCATTGACGTGCTCATTGGCTGGCTAGCGGACGTGGGGAGCTAAAAATGGTCGGAGGTATGAATAAAGGCCGTTGCTGGACGGGTGCTCCCAAGAAGTGCGCTGCTTCTGATGGCTCTCAGTGGTTGGAGACAGAACAACAACCCCACCCAAGGGTAAGTAGAGCCAACGGCCGAGACGCCAGGGTAAGCCGTGCTGACATGCACGTAAAAAGCTAGGTTAAAGGGATGCACCCATTCCGATTACATGAAGGAAGCATCGTCGGAGGTCGTGCCAAGTCCCTGCGAGCGCGGGTGAACGCTGCTAGCTGTTGGTCCATGTGTCCGCGCACTTAATATCCGATTAGATTAAGGCTGCCACCTTAGCGGCGTGATGTCAGTTGCTCTTGCTCCAGGGCGGCACCCAGGAAGGGTTCGCATGTCCAGTCGGGAAAGCGCCAAACACGACCAGGGTTGTGCCTATTTGGCTCCGCGCGGCCACCAAACGACTCATCTGCGAGTGCTTTGGTAGAGCCTCCCTAGGCCTCCAAGGGACTCTCCCGCTTCTCCAACGTGAACCCCGGCTTTGTGCCAGTTGTCCGTCGACCTTCCAGAAGACCTCGCCAATGGAGGCGCAAATCTCGACATGTGGTGGCTCATGGCTTTCTCCATCATTTCGCCGTTAACGCTGTCCCCGTCGAGTGCCAAAGGCTGGTCTGAGCGAGCTCCCATCTCCTGTTCTAGGGAAGTTCTACGCTTCTTCTGCCGCGCCCGCATCCCCCCAATATACCTGATGCGACTCATGACAAATGCCGAAATTGACGTTCGAATCGTGCCCTGCGCAAACAGAGTTGCGCCCTGAGGCCGTCATGCAAGGGTCCTGGGTGTAACCAAATAGCTGCCTGACCTGACTGCCGCTCAACTTGCCCACCCTCCCTCCTTTCGACCATTATAGCCGATGCCTGCAGGCTCTGATAGACGATCGTGCAGCCGCAGTCTTCCGATTGCTGCTACCTTCCGAGCATCAGGAACGCGCTAGCCGCCGTCTAGAGCCGTTGTTTGAAGAGGGATTGCGAAGTGCGAGGGTTTGCGTGGCCGACGCTGACATTGGCCCACAATCCGGTCGTAGTCGTTGCTAACTGGTGATCGTCGCGGGCCCGAGATTCTCTGACTTGTCGATTTGTTGCTTTCACTGATCGACTTTTGAGGATCTCGCTGTGTCGACCGGGTTTTCAGATGATGCGCTGCAGGCAGTTCGGCGCCTCATTCTGCCTCCACTTGCGCACTGCCCCGGCCGCCCTTGAACGCTGCGGTTGAATTGCGAGCAGGGATACTTTGACATCTTGCTTCGTGATCTCCTGCAGGAGGTGTTTGCTTTTGCTGGGAGCGTGTTGAACAACAGCACAGTTGTGGTGGAGTAAAAAGGAGCTCGTCCAAGTTGAGTGACTCTGTAACCTTACGTCTGGCAAGTCGAACATTTCACGTCATCGATAAACCAAAAGCGTAGAAGCATAAAGCTAAAGAGCGTTGAGCTTAATAGGTCGAGGCTTGGTAAAGGCTCTTGAGTAGTCCCAATTGAGGTCTGAAGAGGGAATAGACGGCGCGAGTGTTTTGTTGCTCACTGTGTTTCTGTTGCTCAGCCTGGTCAAGTGGGAAACATTACCGGTTGCAGCGTCTCAAAGGAAGCTTTGCCGCTGGCAGCTTGTAGAAATCGCAGACGTAGGAAATCGCAGACGTAGCCATGGCACGGACGATGTTCATATGACACCAAAGACTCTCACAGGCTTGGCGAAATGAGAAGCGTGGTGGAACGGTCGCGATGCCGCAGCAAAAGAAGTCAATCGCCAGCGCCTTGGTGACTGTCGGCGGAGAAAGTTACATGGCTGGCAGATCATGACACGCCGCGACCCGCACGAGACAGTAGACCAGAATAGGCTATTTTGCAGTGATGAATGACCCAGACAAGCAATATTCAAGGTCTTTGCAATCGCAAGTCGACAAAGCGGTGGCTTCGGTCCAATCGTTGAAGGGAATAAGTCATCACGTCCTGCTTCGCTCGGTTTCGGGTCTGATATCTGGGAAAAGAACTGCATCAGCCTGTCTTTCTTTAGGGGAGAATTTAGTTTTTACGACGCCAAAATCTTTCACGCCTTTCAGATCACGCACAAGCCCCCATTGTCCTCCTCCAGCACTGCGCGGCAAGTTAGGCCACATGCATAACCGCCTAGAAGAGTAGGACGGCTGAAGATAAGGCAATAGACCTAACCTGTAAACGTCGTATTTACCGTCGTATTTAAGCTCACTGGATCTGTAGCCTAGTTTGGCGCAGTGACCCTTGGCGTTGTCAAATGTTTAAGGTTGTTTTTGATGCTTGACGTAGTCAAGCTGTTCGAAGCGAGACCGCCGCCCGCAGAGCTCGGGACAAGTCTGGGCGATGTTGCCGGCCGCCGAAGCGCGTGGCTGCGAAAGTTTGCTTGTAGACGCCTGCCGAAATACGAGGTGTTGGCATTGTTGATGCCTTATTGCGGCAGTGTCGGCGACAGAACACGCCGTGCCTTGCTGTCGTCCACGTCGTTCACTGAGCTCTGGAAGGTTGAAGCAGATGTCTTATGCGGCTTGAGCGACATGCTGGCCTTTCGAATCATGTTGCCAAGCGGATGGAGGTAGGTGTTGGTGGTGAGTGCAAGGAACGTGGCCTTGTGGCGACCGGAAAAAGCGAACGAGAATCTTCGAAGCCGCAGTCCGTCCCCAATGACACAGGTGGATTCAAGAAGCTTCGAACCTTGGAACTCGAAGTTGTCCAGTCACCAGGCGCTGATAACGCATGTTGAGCAAGAAATGCAAAGTGTCGCTGGTTGGAGTTTGGCGGCTGCGGCCAATGCAGCCTCGCGTGTGTTACGCCTTTTGGCACCGGTCGAACTTCGGAAGGCAACTACGTCATCGACCAGCATCCCCAGGCCGTTCCTTCTCCCCACCAACTCCCGCAACGCAAAGCTCTCACGCCTCACAATGCTCGCAAAACAACCCGAATCCGAGTCCCAATGCGTTGACATCACCAGCCGTTGCCGAGCGAGGGAAGTTCGGGGAGAGATGAGCGATCTATGGGATCTTTCGCAGAGGCAGCGAAGAGACTGTTGACGTTAGCAAAGACTTGCACGTACAAAGGTAAAGCTGCGAGCCCCGGCGCTGGCAAAATGACGAGCAGGGTGCAGCGCTTCACTCGCAATGCTGATTGCCAGCTTGGTACTGTAGTATGTGTACCTCTGGAGAGCGGGCATGCAGCTGATAGCCTCTATAGACTACTACCGTTTATGCTGTGGGCACTTTTGTGTGGCGGTCATTGAGCTCTGTCCATTTGCTTGCACATGCTCACCTTACAGGTGCTCTTTAAATCTATAGAGCCAGAAATTCTGCCCGTCCTCTCGCCTCCGCCCGTCTTGCTGTCGCACTCTCGTCTGTGCTCTGCTCGGCTCCGGCTTGTGTTGCGTAGTACACACTCTCTTCTCACACGCCACCGCAGCAACCAGATTTCCCCGCCAAGTGAGCGTATGATTATTGCAAAAATATCACTGTACAATTCCACTCATCCTGCACGTCTAGATTCGTCTACGGTCGTGGGCCCACGCTCCAAGAGCAGCTAGATCTTCTCCGTGATGACGAGGAACAAGCCAAACAACTTGCGGAACTAGTCAAGCGAGAGGGACAACAGTGTCATGAACACCGATCGGAGTCGCTTTCAACCTAGGAGCGCCAGGACGTCAGCTGTATGAAGCCACAGGCCCTTACCCAATATTATGAAGATTTGCTCTTCTGGACGCGATGTCTCTTCGCCGAGCGCGGGGAATCGCCCAATCCATTTGTTTCCGACAATTCGACAACACACGCGCGCTCTTTTCAGCATGGACATCCAGTAAGTCAAAGCCCTAAGGAAAGCCGAGCAGGAAACAATTTGATCGGTGCAATTGCCGTACCTTTTGATGTTCGTCATGACCGACTGCGACCAGGCTAGACCGCGTTCTACCCCAGGGCAAAACCAAGCACGAAAGCCATCAGCTCCTGGCTTATTCTGTCCCGAAAGCGCTTCTTTGCGACTGACCGCTCATCATGATTGCGCCGTATAATATGCCAGGAAACACGGTCACCTCACTGTGGACGACAACAATCTTCCACCCGTCACCTAGGTAGAATTCCCTACATCGACTCGCGAGCTCCTGTAATTGACCTCTGGAATTTCACCCCACTGACAAGGCATTGTGGAGTTCATCGACACCCAAATAACCATTCATTGACTTGTCTGTCTGATGAGCCAAGGGGGCCCAATGCTGGATGATGGGAGGCCAAGCACTGTCCTCTGTTCACGTTATTTCCTGCCGTTTCGAGGTTTGTGTCCTTGATCCGTCCATGCGATTTTGCTGCGTCTACAAGCTCTGCTGAAGGAACTTCTTGATGGTTCAAGGTTGTTTTGCGCGTCTCTTTGCATTTGGTCCACTGGCCATGATGCGCCCTTGCTAAAAGTGACTGCGGGAATGGCTTGTAGGCGCTGCTTGGAGACAAAAGTCCCACGCCTCCGAACGCTGGCAGACCATTCGTTCCCGCTTTCCTCTTCCATCGGTGGAGTGGGAGGCGCCTGCCATGTATTTTTTGATTACTGACTTCCTCCTCAACCTCTCTCCCCATGTCTTGTGCTTGTCCAGTCTCCCAGCCTTACTCTTGCACATTTCAGTCCGTACACCACCCAGCAAGTCATTTAATTCAAGTCTAACAAAGGTATATTTGATACATGGTAGGAAAAAAGTTCGGAACAGAATACGACGCATTCTCCACCACGGGCGTTTTCACGCTCCCCCCTTCGAGTCGATACCACAAGCAAGCAACCTCAAAACGCCTACCCCGTCTCCGTCCGGCCAAAGCGCCCAAAAGTGCCAACATCACGACGGAAGAACTTGCCAATATTCCTCAAATTCTCATTCAAATTTGCCGCAGGCCCGCCCGCCGGCGCAGACGCCGCATCGTTGGACGAGGCCGCACCACCAGGCCCTTGAGCTGCGCCGCCAGGGACAGAAGGCGAGGAGCCACCGCCGCTGCCGCTCTGATCGCGCATCATGGCCGGGATGGCTTGGCCGGCACCGACGACGCCAACGGGGCCGAAGCGGTCCACGCCGTCGCGCGCTGCGTTCATGATGCCCGATGCAAACGTCGCGGGGTCGAAGCGGCTGGTTGACGACGAAGTGAGTCCGCCGCTTTGTGCGCCGCCCCCGAGACCTACGACGCTGGCGCCGCTGACGCCTCCGACGCCCAGTGCGCCGCTGACGCCCGAGGAGACCTGGAGCGGGGTGAGGAGGGCCGAGTTGGTGGGCAGCGAGGCGTGTGAGGGGGACTGGCGGTGGGCGGCGAAGAGATCGACGAGGGCGGCTTGCTCGGTCTTCCGGATGCCTTTGAGGTCGAGGATCTTGCGGAAATTGGCGTCAGAGCGGTCGGCAATGTGGATGAGGTAGGCTTGGACGAGGGCTTCTGGCGGCGACGGCCGTACTTGGAGGGTTTTGAGGAGGGGGTCTAGGCGAGACATGGCCGCGTTGACGCGTTTGACAAAACTGTGTCGAGGTTAGATTCGCAATTGTGACCGCGCATGGAACTTACGCTGCCGGAGGCTGAGCATTATGGTCTTCGCTCGTGAGAATGGGGAGCTCGGTGAATCCTTTCTTGAGGACGTACGAGTCCAATAGCATTTGCTCTGCGCCGACCTCGGAAATTGGGCGGCATTGGACGAGGCTGAGAATGTACGTGTTGACCATCGAGTCTACGAGATTGTCGCAGAATGCCCGAGCGTACTGCTGCTTGTGGAGATATTTCAAAATCTCCGACGCCTTTTCCTTGACATGCCTCAATAGTTCCGCCACATAGCTGGACTGGTCGCCCACACTGTCGAGCTTGCTCCATGGCGTGTTGCGCATCTCCCGCCAGACAGGCTCACACTCGATCTCCACCTTGCCGACAAGGGTCCTGACGCAAGCGCTCGCTATTCCCATGAAAGCATCCGCCTGACTTTGGAGGTCCACCTTGCTGCGGTATTCCTCATCGACACGACCCCGTATCTTCTCCTCTAGTTGATTGCAAGTTTGGTAGCAGTAGTCGGCAGTGTTGAGGATCAATATCAAGTCCTCTAGAGAAGTCCTTTCCTTGAGGAAATGAAAGAGGACCTGTTGCCCATATTGATCTAGGTACCTTGCAAAGGTCCTGGAGAGATCTAAGAGTCGAATGCCCGTGGAAAGCTTTGCACATTGTGCAAGCGCGGTCCGGTAAAAGTGGAAAAGCTCCGTAGATGATGGTATAACGCCTTGAGGAGAGAATTCTTCTTCGAGATTCCGAAGAGGTTGGGTGCGGTATTTGGGAATCAGAGTAGCTAGTTGCTTGTCCTGGGATTCGACCCAAAGACTCATGTACGGCTCAAACGCTTCCGATATGGCCTGCGTAAAGGTATGCGGTCGGTCCTCTCTCGAGACGACTGTATCCATCGACGATCGAGAATCTCCCGAGAAGCGCCTTTCCAGACTGTGCTCAAAGTCAAGCGTCTCTTGCAGGCACGAGAGGAGTAGGTTGACGTCGATTGTCTGCCCCCTTTCTCTCATGGTGCGCTGGAGAATGCCCTTGTAATCTTCTCGTGTACCTTCACAAAAGGCATTGGCGAGCACCTCATTGACTCTCCAGTGGGGTGGAAACAAGACGGCGTGTTCGCCGTCGTATGTCTTGAGCATGCGGTTGAACCAAGAATATCTCCTGGAAATATTGTCCAACGAGCCCGCCTCGTCATTCCCCCGAAAGACCTGGCGATATTCCCGCAGCTCCGTGTTGCAGTACCACGTCACCAGGCGCTGCCGCGCGTGCTCTCCCAGGGCGTCCATGACCACGCATGCCTCGGCTAGCATTCCTCGCCGTTGCGCAACTTCGCCTTTGGAAAACGTGACCTCAAAGTCCTCGCAAATTTGCTCGAGAAGCTCTCTTTGCAGTTCGGCGACGTTTCTGCTCAAAGTCGCAATTTGATCAATTGACCTGTAGCTCTTGAAATGCGCGACAAGTTGTATGACGGCCTGCAGTAGCTGCGCGCACTCCCTGTATTGCCTGGTCTTGCTCAGACCCCTCAACTGCTCGTACGCAGTCGTCAACATTTGCAATCGCTTCAGCGCAGTCATGGACAAGGTGAGGTTGCGCTTGGTGTTGTCCAGTCGCTTGATGTCGGCCGTCATCTCCGTGATGCTCTGCTCTGTCTGCACGGCGCGGTCGCGCACGTCGTCAATCTTCTTGAACAAAACATCTAGTTCGGCCTTGGCGCTCTGTATGTGTCGCACGCTCTCGGCGTCTGAGGCCGTCTGGGCCTCGACGGCTTCGGCAATATCCTCGTCCAAGTCATGTTCGTAGTTGCGGAGGGCGGCGGAGGTGGGAGCGACGGAGGAGAGGGTCGTGGGGTGCGAAAAGATTCGATTCAGGTGGTCGATCGGACTGTAGTCGGCTTGCTAGCGCATCAGCTTCTGTCTTGCCGAGGGACACAATGGTGTTGAACAGGGGCGGGCGAATACCAGAGTCGAGCGACGCTGACGTTGCTGCCGACATATGGTCAGCCTACGCTCGCATTGGCGACAACGCAGCGGTGTGAGATACTCGGAAGCAAAGCTGGATCAAGTATCGAGAAAGCTGAGGGCTGGCGGGTCGAAATTAATCCAGATCGTGGGGTAGAATTAGGTTGATGGCGCGGGGCGTTCCTTTGAACAGCTTGCGGACGTGCGAGGTAAACCGGGGCCGGAGCTGGAGCAGGGGCCGAAACGCGTCAAAGCTCCCTTGCCTTGTGCCTGAGCCGCGAGGCACAACTCAACACCATGACCAGTGGAATAAGTTGCCAGAGGTGGTTGTCGAAACAGCTCCATCTAGATCTGAAGTTCCAGCTTATAGGCCAGACAAAGTCGTCAGATAATAGCAAACAGGGCATCCTCGCCGTGATATCTACGTAAGGTATATATGCATCATAATGTATCCTCCTAAAATGTACCTATGCAGAGAAATCATGACCCAGCCGCCCGGAATCCCTTTATGCATCCGCTAGTTGTGCATCCCAAGGTAACCATTAAACACCAAGCTCTCCTGCGCGTCGCTCTTGTCCCCCGTCCCCGTCCAGTAAAACATGCCCGCCAAACCGTTTCCCTTGACGTACTGCGCCTTCATGCGCACCGTCTGCGCATTGTCGTACGTCACAAATCCACCGTCACCACCTACGCAGAATGCAGCTCCGACCTTTTCATCGACGTACTCTTTGGAGCCGGGTCTCGGAAGGTCCTTGTACAGAAAAGTCCCCTCCTCACCGGCGTGCCCGCTGTACTTGTGTCCGACCCCCTTTGATTTGAGGAACGAGCGCCCGTAAGCAGGGACGCCAAGAAGCAGCTTGTTGGCAGGAACGCCATGAGAGACAAAGTAGTCAATCGCGCTGTTGCAGGAGATGGCGCAGTGCTGATTGTGGGGGCGCTGCGGGCTGAAGAGCTGAGCGTGGTGCTCTGTGCTGGGTACCCAAGGGCCAGAAAAGTCGTACGTCATGACATTAATGAGATCCAAGTAGTACGCAGCTTGGGCCAGGTTGATATGCTGAAGAGCCCACTGCCCTGCCGGCAAGGCAGTCGTCAAGGTGTACTTTGGAGGAGGCATGTACGACCGGATGGCGGCCAGAAGCTTGACGTAGTTGGAGCCTTGGTGAGAATCGCTTGGATGCTCCCAATCGACTGCAGACAGTTAGAATCCAAGTTCTGTAGGCAGTGATGTGAAACTGCCTGGAATGCTAGGAGATAGAAAGCCACGTGGATCTGTAACTTGGAGTGCATGACGAGCCGGGGAAGCACAAGACAAAAAAGGTAAAACGCACTGTCGATTCCATCCAGGTTGTACTTGTTCACCAATTCTTTGGCAGTTGCGGCGAATCGTTGTCTTGTTTCGTCGGTGCTAGCAGCTGCAGCAAAAGGCTCGCTGCCTGCGCCGCCGCCGCCTACGGACAAGACAACGCGAAGAATCGAGTACTTTTGTTTGAGAGCAGCAAAAGCCCGTAAGCATCCCTTGGTGCCGTCGACATCGATTTGGTCATCAGCCCACTCGTCGCTCAGGTAAACGGTGCCATCAGGCTTGACGTGAGCAAAGGAATAGAAGACGTGGGAGATGACGTCGAAGTTGAGCGAGGACGGAGGCAGCTGCTTGTAAATGTGCCAATTGGGATAGTAGGCGCCGTTGAGGTACATTGTGATTTTGGGAGAGAGACGGTCGTAGACGTCGGTGGTGTTGTAGCCTCTGCGAAGGAGGGTGTTTGATTTGGGGGGGCCTATGCCGAGCATGGCTAACCGTAAGCAGGCTGTGCAGGGCGAAGCTCGGCGGGACGGCGCGTCGTATGCGGTAGCCAACACGGGCAAGTTGAGCGCTTCACAGAGTCCACGGACACGATGGTCTAATATGGCTGCTTTTCCCTCCAACCTCTGTCGGCCATTCTCATCCAAACTTTGGTCTTGGGTTCCCCATCCAAGCTCAGGTTGACAGTGCGGGCCTACCTTGCGCGGCAGATGATCCGCCTAGTCGGTATGGCTCACGGCCTTGACGAAACCACCGTCCAGCGTAGACGAGAATGCCATGGTCAACATGCTGCCGGCGCTCTACTCAGCCGAAAGACTCCAGGGCGGCTGTGAGCAGAATCCGCAGAGCCCGGTTCGAGCTGGGAGCTGAGATTGCGAACACTCGACCCCATCTGCCACTTTCCGAGGTTCAAGTTGCAATGGTAGTCTAGCCCTGCTGGGCGGATTGATCACCGGATCGTCTCTGGAGGCCGAAGTGTTTGAGGAAAATGATGCAAAAAGGGCTGGGATGAGACCGTTGACGGCTTCCCTGTCGCCCAAAATGCAAATGTCGCCATGGGTTGCCCTTGAATGAAAAGCTGTCGGCGAGGAGCCGAGGACGCAGCAGTTCACGAGGCGAGGGCCGTCAGGCATTTGCTTGCGAGGACCGCTTCAGCCAAACCCTCTCCGCTTCTCCAAGGCGCAGTAGAAGTGGATGCCTGATGGTGGAGCAGACATGCTGTGAGCTGCCTTTTTGGGGGGGTCCAGACGTGGACGAGGAGAACAGGCCGCGGAGCAACACAAGGCCGGCCCCACGCAAGAGCGAGCGACAGTCAGAGCCTCTCCAGCTGCAGACATCAATCAGATGGCCAGAATTTCGAAATGAGCCATGTCATGGTGCGTCAAGCCTCGAATCGGTTTGCCCGGCGGTTGGGTGGTTTTGGCTGGTTCCTGAGTCGCCCTTCCCTTCACGTGCGAAACAGCCATCGGATCCTGACCTCCTCGCGTAGATCATTACCTCAGCACCTCTGTCCTCCAACTGCACGCCATTGTCCAAAGCTCCCCAGACACCAACCCAGCACCCTCGTCATGGCCGCCGAGACGGCGACCAACTTCCCCATCGTTCAGCGCGTCCTCGAGCCGGCGACCCCGGTGCGCTTCAACTTTGGTTTCCTCGACTACCTCAAGCGGGAGCACCGATTCGGCCTCGACCCCAGCCGACCCATCTGCAATGCCTTTAAGCAGGGCCACTGTCCCCTAGGAAACCTCTGTCCAGACAAGCATCCCACATCGTCAGCCTCAAACAAGTACGTGGCCCACCCCCGACCAAGCGCCGACGCGCACAAGCACGCGCAAAGCTAACCTTGCCCCGCCGCAACAACAGCTCTTTCCACAACAGCCTCGTCTGCAAGCATTGGCTGCGCGGCCTCTGCAAAAAGGGCGAGACATGCGAGTTCCTGCACGAATACAACCTCCGCCGCATGCCCGAGTGCAATCACTACAGCCGCCACCTGACGTGCAGCAACGGCGACGACTGCCTCTACCTGCATGTAGACCCGGAATCCAAGCGCCCACCGTGCCCGCACTACGACCGCGGCTTTTGCCCGCTGGGCCCGCGCTGCGCAAAGAAGCACGTCCGCAAGGACCGCTTCTGCCGCTTCTACCTGGCCGGCTTCTGCCCCAACGGCAAGGCTTGCGCCGAGGGCGCGCATCCGAGGTGGACCGACGACTTGAAGAAGCCCGAGGTGCGCCAGGAGAAGAGCGCCGAGGAGATTGAGAGGGAGCGCGCCGTGAGGGAGGAGGAGGCAAGGCGTGAAGAGGAGAGGGAGAGAGAACGCTTCGAGGAGCATGGCGGCGTCATGCGTGGAGGCAAATTTGGAAGAGGCGGCTGGCCGCGGGGGAAGAGGGGGCGCGGTGGAAGAAAGCGGTATTAAGGAGCCAGAGCGCAAAGGTGCTATTGAAGCGTGATACCCCGGTTGTATTTGCAGATGGCGCGGCGGACGATGATGTTCATTTTATGTGAACGATTGGACAAAAGTTTCTATCCTTCAGCACAAAACAGAGGCGTTTGATCTGGTTGGAATTCTCTACGTATTACATGCGATCAACCTTTTGTTTTTCTAAAACTGGTCATCTCCTCTTCCTCCTCAGGCATCGAGATGGCATCTGCTAGGTATTCAAATGTCACCTATTCCACCACCTATCCCACCTTCTCCACCACCAGAACAAACCCCCTAAAGAACCCGCAGAAATCAAACGCAGCCCTAACGCTCATAATTAGCCGCATTCCATCGCGCTCGGCCTCTTCCCGTTCCCCACCAAACAGCAGCACCAGGGCACAGTGACTGTCCACTCGGACCGACCGCAATCCTAAACCTGACGATGTCGCCGAGCTACCTTGCGTCTCAGGCAACGAACGGAAAAGCACATGACCTGCCGCGCCAAAAGCAAGAATGGGCGGTCACCTTGCAGAATACGTCTATCAAAGCCGTGGCTTGAGGTCCGTATTTGCGCCAGGAGAGCGGTTCGCCGTCGCCTCTGCAATCTCGCCCGCGCTAACGACGAGCCAGTCAGTCAGTCAGTCGACCGGCTACCCGTAATTCATGCGTCGCCACCGCACGCAACAGAATAAGGCAGCCAACGTTGACCTGATAGAACGGAGGAGGCGGGAGGGATGTCGGGTGGGTGAAAGGAGATGAGTAGAGTGGAGTGGTGGAGGGATGGAGGGAGAAGGGAGTCGGGAGCGGGCTCGCGGGCCGCTGTGGGTGGTCGGGTGGCGTTGAATGTGTGTGTGGACTGAGCTTGAGTTCGAGCTTGAGCGTGGGTGAGCTCTCTTGTATGAGGGTTGTGGGAAATTAACGGGGTGGGGTGGGATGGGATGGTTCTGGGGCAGCTAGAGAAGAAGAGGTGTTTGCCAAACAATGAGATGATATACTGCAAAGTATATCCAGATACGAGTAGAAAGTTGTTGGTTGCAGTATGCCAAATCATATTATCCTTGTGGTGATGCTACTCGTCCCTTCATCTGTCTTTATCTATTTGTAGCATGCCTGTCGCGTGATGAGCCATGATGATGTTCCAATTCTGTATCGTCGTGGCAACAGAGCCTCTCTCCCGTCATCTCTGTCCTTATCTGCCTTGGCCATACCGAGGCAAGCTATGCTGTAGTACCGCACCGTCGACGCAAGTTATCGCAGCAAAGAAGACCTTTTCCCTGGAAATCTACGAATCTGGTCGTAGAATGCCGCAGGCCGAACATGTCCACCACTGCTGTTCCATGAACGTGCCACAGCCGATGCAGTTCCATCCGAGCGGTTTTTCGCGCGGCGGAGGGATGCGGTCTAGCGGATGCATGATGTTGCTCGCCGTGCTGCTACGCGCCTTTGAAGCAGGCATCTCGGGCAGAGAGGGGCGTTCGACGCCGCAAGCATCGCAGCAGAGGTGTGTAGGTTGGTTGACGAGGGTGCAAATTTCACAGGTCCATGTCGAGGGTGTTGTCATGGATGACGAGGCGCTGGATATGACGGACGATGGCTTCTTGGAGGGGCGGTCGTCGGTCAAGTCGATGATGTCGGCCGGACGAGGCCTGTTGCGACTGGGTTCGGCGACCAGGCGAGAGACTGGACGCTTGGAACGCGCCGACGAGCTGGAGGCGGAGGAAGAGGCAATGGACGGCGGAGCGCTGGATGGCTTGTTGGGCGGTAGTGGAGGAGCCATCTCCAGACCCCGGTCATGCGACCATGTCAATCCCTCTCTCGACTGTGATGCTATTTGCTGGAGGACTGCTCGGTCTGCGTCTTGCTCTCCTTCCATCATGGCGATGGCGATGGCGATTTGGTTGGCATCTTCCATCTCGGCCTTCGTGCTGAATCCCAGCCTCTTCGCTTCCTCTTCTGCTCTCTTCTCCGCGTCGCGGTCACCGTGACCGCATCCCTTGGTGATTTCGGTACGGCGTGATGCAGCGTCGGCGATGACCTTGCGCATATTGGTTCCTCGAGTGACAGGCCGGCCACCCACCTTCTGGCCTGAGCCGGTGTTCAATGTTTTGCGCTTCTCAGCGACAATGCGAGCTTGTCTGCGAGTTTCGTGGAGAGGTACGCGGCGTCCGCCGAGTCGGTTGCCATCCGAGAGGAAGCCCTCTCCTGTATAGCCTTGACGCTTGAGAGCCCAGTATTCTTCCCGAAGTTCATTCCACAGCTTGTGGAACTGCGCGTTGTGAGGCCCCACGGCATTATGTGACAGTCTATGTCTTGGTTAGCAGAGCTACGAGATGAGTTCTGATCAAGGCTTCTGAAACAATTGGCAAAATTGTGGCGCAATCAAGTCAGGCCTCATCTGATTGAGAAAATTGACAGCACAAGTCGTTGGTAGAAAGCTGCAAAGCTAATGGCAATTCCAACCTCGGACTTACTCGTGAAGCAGCGTGTCGGCGACTACATCGTATTCCATGAACTGATTCGTCGATTTTGGGTAACGAAGCCGAATCCATATTTTTTGCCCGTGGTTGACATTCAAGCCTGTGCGCCAACGTCAGCGAAGCCGCATGGAGTGCAGGTCGGGCGGCGCTTCGCTTACCCAGCAGATTGGCCTGTTCGGGCAGAAACTCGCCAAGCTGACCTACTTTCCAGTTTCTTTTGCGCATGATGGGCTTGACGACAGACGCAAGCTTCTTCAGCATGAGCTGTGCTTCGTTGGCCCGCGGTAGATGCTGCAGGTGCACAAAGTTCCCAAAGAGGGGATCAAACTCGTGCCCTCGAGCCATGGTCACACGAGGATGCTTGTGAGGCGGGCCACGGACGATGAAGGGAAAGTTTGACGAGCAGCGTTGAAGCGGAAACGTCGAACAGAAGCTTGGTAAAGAAGAAGGGTGAAACGGGCGACGCGAAGGCGCCGCCCAAAAGGAAGGATGGCTCCTCAGGCAGAGCGAAGTGACTGGAGAAGAGCCGACGTAAGCAATCTCACATTGCCACGAATGGACTCGTCAAGGCTTCAACGACCAAGACTTGATGGCGACAGCTCAACGGGGCTTGGGTTGTAGACACGCGGTTTACGCGTTCACGTGCTGGTCGGGTCGGGGATCAGAAGCTAATCTGGAAGCGGAGTTTGGGTGACGAATGACGAAGGTTGCTCCGCTTTGATCACCTCGCGATGCTCGCCCCAACACCCCCATCATCTAGTTATCCGCCGCGCTCGACTGCGCCCCAGGAACTAACCCCAAAGTCCTTGCAGACACAATGACCAGCGACGACCAGCACTTTCTCCATGTCGTACGACTCCCTTCCGCGCCATGAACTTCCGCAGTGCTGACCTCGCCATCGCAGCTCGCGGGCGTCTCCAGCGACATTCGGAAATTTTCAGCAGACCTCGCCGACGCGACAGACAAGCACTTCGAATCCGTAGCCGCATCCATACGGGAAACGCTCGCAAACTCGACATGGCTCCCCAGATCCGCACGCCCATCGCCACCGCCCCGCGCTGTCGTGAGCGCTTCTTCGAGCTACCTGGAGCGCGCACAGGACTGGATATCTAGAAATCGCGCCATCACTGCCGCAATCATTGCGTTTATTGGCACAGGCACGTTTGTAATGTACCAGCAAAAGAAATCATTTACCAGGAAACGAAGGGCCAGGCGCGCAAGTAATGGCGCGCGCACAGAGGTGGTTGGTATGTCGGACCGCCGTGCCACGGGAGAAATTGTCGCTCATCAAGCCCAGTCATCGCGGGACCGCCTGCTTCGCCAATCACAAAGTCACTATGCGCGGATCTAGAACGTCGCGGCTTCGTCGTCTACGTCGTCGTGTCGTCGCCGGAAGAAGAGCAGCAGCTCCAGGGCGAATTCGCTGTCCGGCCCCTGCTCCTGGATATTGCAAATGTAAGATGGGCGACGGTATCACTCGATGGTCAAGACTGACGTGGCACAGCCGCTTGATGCACAGTACACGATCGAGCGCTTCACCAACACCTTACTCAGTCCACATCACGCATTCCCAGGGGCGTCTGCACACAGGATGAACTTTGCAGGTCTGGTGCATGTGCCCGACCTTATTTACCCGTCTGGACCAGTCGAAACCATTGCCCCGGAATATTGGTCGGATGCACTAAATGCCAAAGTGCTCAATACGATAGCGACAACGCAAGCATTCCTGCCGGTCGTGTGCCAGTTCAAATCACGTGTGGTGCTCCTGACGCCGAGCATCGTGTCGTCGCTGAAACCGCCCTTCCACAGTGTTCAGAGCACGATTGTCGGGGCACTCGAGGGTTTTGCGTCGTCGCTGAGCGGTGAACTGGAGACGATCGGCATCGACATGTGTCACATCAAGCTCGGGACCTTTGACTGCAGTGGGGTAGGAACCAAACAGACGCTGCAGAGCGCGCGTGGAGGGCAACCACATGCTTGGCCTGCGGCGACGCGGATGCTGTACGCGGAAAACTACGTGACGCAGAGCCGGATTGCGGCACGCAGAGGGCTGTTTGCCGACAACGGTAGCGTGGCCAAGGGTAGTTCGCTGCGAGAGCTGCACAACGCTGTTTTCGACTGCCTCACACGGAAGCGAGCACAGCGTGTGTGGAGAGTCGGCCGGGGAAGTGTGGCGTACGATATTGTGGGCAAATGGATGCCGAGTGGGCTGGTTAGGAGGATGCTGGGGATCCGCCCAGGGGGACCAGCGGGCGCGGTGGATGCGGAGCCGCAGCTCAAGGATAGCGTGGCGTGGGAGAAGGTTGAGGCAACGGGCTAGAGGCGCCTGCAATCTCCATGTCGGGAGCTAAGGCGTGGGCGCATGACATGACGCATGGGGCGAGGGACGGAGTGCGGTGCGAAGGCGGGTGTGTTTGCCGTGTGGATGAAGAAATGGTGGTGAAGCTGAGCAGCAGAGGGTCAAGTCTTGATTGGGCCAGGGTCGAGAAAGCCACCGCGACGATGCGAGTCGACATGCGTCCCTGCATGTTTATTTATGCATAAGGCTGGAAATGGAACACGTGCAGTCCAGTGCGGCCGAAACGCAGTCAGTGCCTGTTGAAAAAAAGAGACGCCAAGGCCCGATGCCCCTTTGGCCTGTCCGGTCGTTCGGTTCTGCTGGTGGTGAAGCTCGTATTTCCGCGCCGGCTTCTCCTCCACCACCCTACCCTCTCAGTCGTATACCTCGGCCACCCACCGCACCGCTGCATTGCCTCCAACTCGACGTCGCTCTTTTTTGCAACCGCTGCCTCAAGACCCTCGCGCCTCGCTCAACCTAACCAACCGCCCGCCCGCCCGTC
Organism: Phyllosticta citrichinensis; assembly: GCA_038380885.1. Classification (NCBI taxonomy): domain Eukaryota; kingdom Fungi; phylum Ascomycota; class Dothideomycetes; order Botryosphaeriales; family Phyllostictaceae; genus Phyllosticta; species Phyllosticta citrichinensis. Next base: position 1,910,913 of record JBBWUH010000006.1, read on the forward strand.
TCCGCTGCGCGTCCGACCTGAGTCGTCCAGTCCCCCTCGCCCGCCCGCCCGCCCGGCCTCTCGCTCAAGCCTTGCCAGCATCCCCCTACCTCGACACCACCATCCCTGAAACCCCAAGGCGAAGCCCCATCCCCCATCCACGCTTCCGACGCCGTCTCGCCACCACTCTCGCTCGTCTTCCGCTTCCCATGCTCGCCGCCTCCTCAAATCTTTCTGCTCCGGCCCTGGCTCCCACCTAGCTACCGTCTGCTGTCGCGGAGCTCCATCGTCCACAAACCCATATCCAACGACCCAATTTCGAACCGCGGTCAAGTCCCCACTCCTGCCGCTGCAGCTCCCTCGCCAGCACCACCATGCCACAGAACCGTCCAAACGACTTGGACTTGCGTCCAGGCTCCAACGAGTCGCGAAGAGGCCGTCCGGCCCAGTTTGTCCACGAAACCGCCTCGCCGCGCACTGGCGAAGTTCCGCCTGCTCTCTCGCCCCTCGATGCCTTTGCTATGCAATCGCGGATCCTGGCCAAAAGATTTGAAGAAAAACAAAATGGAAGGCGCTTGAGCAGGCTACCCCCGTTGGAGATTCAAAACGAACTCGCCAGACGGGTTGGGCCTGGATACAGTCGTTCGGCAGAGAGAGAAGGCCGGTCACCCACTCAGTCCCCAAACGGACCAGAGGATGACGCGGGTGTGCCGCATAACCCACGTGAGGTAATGCCAGAATACCGACCTATTTCACACCACCCCACCATTCAGTCTGGGGACTATGATGGGCCAGCTTCCCGGCATCAGAGCCAGTTGTCGCCCCTCGGCGAAGAAGAACACACGCCCCCCAAAGTACCTCACCAAGGCTACTTTTCGATACCGCGAGCGACCTCGCCGGAGTCAATCGAGCCCCGGGTCGAGGAACCTACACCGAATACCCCCAGCTCCAGAGGAACTCCGACACAGCGCTTGCCAAATCGTCCCCACAGAACGCATACGGGCGAGTCGGTCGCCTCGACAGGGACCGGTCGAGGACTCATGCCTCCCCGCTCTCCAGGGTTCCAAAAATCTCCCCGCCCCTCTCCCAGCATTCGCTCCGTGCGCAACGACAGTGGTGATGATGGCGAGGGCCTTTCACTCGGAGGCTCTTTCGACTCGCTTCCCCCTAGAGGAATTTCTTCCAACACCAGCTACTCTAGGTCACATTCTCCCACGTCGCCCTATCCTGCGTCCCTTACAAGATCCCCTTCTGTGGCTTCGGACTATTCGTTCAGCGGCGCCAAGCCGATTCCTGCTTTCAACTTCTCAAGGCCAATGAGTAACAACAGGCGACCCTCTGACGCGCGGTCTACTCTTGAGCCTAATGCGGAACGATCATGCACTCCATCCCGGCAGGCTTCTGGAGAAAGCTCCAGGCTCGGTCCACTTTACGATAGAATACCATCCCGACAGGGTTCTGGAGACTCCAATATGCCCTACGGACAAGAGGTCTCGACGCCAATTAGCATGACCAGTGAGGGTTCGAGCATTGCATGGCCGGATCATTACGGTTACCGGCCAGAATCCCACGGTCCCGCTCCTTCGTACATTTACGCAAGGTACGACCTGCCTCGTGGTCGCACACTGGACCGCCAATCGATGTGTGCCTCGAACGCTATGGATGGGGAGTGGAACTGGGAGAGAGGAGTTCACCCCGCCCATCGTACCGGAAATGAGCGGCCACCCTCTCCCCCATCGCCGCCAAAAACATCTTCATCAGACTCTCAAGGTGCCAAGCCAAAGTCATTTGACATTCCTCGGCCCTCTTCTCCATCCATTGTGTCCAGCAACAGCACAATCAAGGCCAATGCCACGCGGCCATCTTCGTCTGGCGCCGCCACGGCGACCACCACCCGCATTGCAGACATGACGCCTCAGATGCACCTGGAAAAGGGCATCGAATTCCACCAAAAGGGCGAGGTGCAAAAGGCCACATACCATTGGCGACTTGCTGCCAAGGCCGAAATCCCCACGGCTATGCTTCTCTACGCCCTTGCATGCCGTCACGGTTGGGGCATGCGTCCCAACCAAGCCGAAGGAGTCAAGTGGCTGCGCAAAGCTGTTGACGCGGCGCAGCTGGAGGTTGCGGACGACGAAGACAACGCCACCAAGGGCAAGCCGGGTCCTGACGTGGTAGAGCGCCGCACCCACAAGGCGCAGTTCGCCGTTAGTGTATACGAGCTTGGCGTCAGTTACATGAACGGCTGGGGAATCCAGCAAGACAGGAGCCTCGCGTTGCGTTGCTTTGAAATTGCTGGCAGCTGGGGTGATGCAGATGCGCTCGCCGAAGCAGGCTTCTGCTACCACGAAGGCATTGGGTGCAAGAAAGACTTGAAGAAGTCGGCCAGGTTTTACCGAATGGCTGAGGCGAAGGGTGTTAGCGTTGCGGGCAATTCTTGGTAAGTTGAGATTTGTTCACTAGACTTCTCGGTTCCCGTCTACAGGTTGAGGCATTCGACAAGGTTGTGCTAACTTTTTACCCGCGCAGGATATACAAGGATAAATACAAGGATGACGACGACGCCGGCAGCGTCCGGGGGAGGTCCGCGAGGAAAGACGGCGACAAGAAGTCCCGCGATAAGTCTCGCACGCGGACCATCTTCCATCGCAAGAAGAGCAATGCCTGATTGCTCGTCGCACTTATCCTTTGAACGCTATATCACCTAAATCCTACGCCCCCATTTCTACAACGCCGTCGTCAATTGCGACGGCTTGAACTTACCTACAGACAACAGTCACTTGCGTTGCGTCTAGCTTGAAGTTTGCCGCAAGACACTACCAAAGAGTTGTCGATTAGCAAACACCAGCACAATGTGGCGTTGAAGCAGTGGACGCCGCCTTTCCTCGCCGGAGAAGCTTGGGGTGGCTGTTGCTCTGCTGTTGCAGGTCTGCTTTTGTTCTATCCGTACTGGCTTCCTCGAGAGCTATACCCAAATGCACTGTGCGATTTGAGCGAAGCTTTTGCATATCAAGTATGGCTGTGCAAGGTGCTAACGGTTTCTTTCCTATTCGTCACTTCCTTTGAATTTGGTCCACCTCTACATTTTCGATTCCAGATCGGCGGCTGTTTATTCCCCAGTCTTCCTTTTCGAGCACGGTTTCAGCTCCATTGTGGTAGCCTATGGCTCTACATCACTTTCGCTTATTGTTTGTCCCCTTCGTTATCTTCGTTCGCATCTGAATGCTTCTTTTCTTTCTTCCCATCATTTGCAACCAATTTTTCAATACCCATGCTTCTTCTTCTTCGAGCAACACAACCATCTACACGCAAAGCGCAAAGTCTACAAGAGCCAGTTCTCTACTTACCTTCCTTACACGTCACTCACACAGCCTCTCTTTTTCTGTCAATCTTTACTACTCATGCGTTTTGCCTTCAGTCTTTCCTTCATCGCAATCAAAGTAAGCACGTACCTGCTGCGTTGCTGCTTGAATCGTTTAACATTCAACTCGCATGGTATCTCGCGTCTGCATTGCTTTTTTTTTTTTTTTTTTTTTTTGCAACAGCTCCACCATAGCACTATTACTACTTTTGAATCCCCGCCCCCCATCATCTTTTGCTCCATTTCCCCGTCCATCAACCCCGACACCCGTACACATCGAAACATCCTTCGAGCAGCATCATCATCGTCTTTGTGCTATATTCTCTGTACGGTGCGGTACATGCATGTATCTATGAGGGACCGACTGGCATCATGGACGGCTAGACAGCCCGTCACAGCAATAATGTTTTTGGCCTTGAGCCGCCGCCGTTCTTTTGTCCTGGCAAGCGCGTGACAGCGCTTTTTCCCAGGCAGAGCGGCAAACGCATGGCGCTCGTTAGTGTAGCGAGGCGGCGGGTAGATGATTGAGTTGGAGACTTGCCTACCTATCTACCTATTTGTGAACACTTGCCGTTTGCACCTTGACTTTGTGATTAGTGCGATTCGCTCCTTGTTCTCGAGCCTGTCGTCCCCGTCCTCGTCCCGGCATCTTCCTAACCTTTTTCCTACCTTGTGCGCTCGCGCGCTTCGACAATCTCTAAGGGGCAGTAGTATTCTACGAATAGCACACATCAGGCACGCGCACCACACCACCCACCTTTGTCCCACCATGCGACAACACGGCCGTGCCAAGGCACTCCGACTGCGCCACACCACTACTCGCCCACTGCTGCGCATCGCATCGCGTCACGCACGCACGCGCAATCGCCTCCTCGCGCCGCCGCCACCTACCTATCGTACGTCCCTAGAACTAGAGTAGCCCTGTGGCCCCTGGCTAAGCTAGACAACGCCACGCTCCGCCACGCCGTACTGTCGTTTGTTTGTTCGTACGCGGCGCCACTCGCTCGCCGCTACTTGCTCCTCTCCCGTATACGTACGTTCATCTAGCACCTAGCACCATAGCGCCGGCATCACGGTGATGCTGCGCCTCGATTGCGTCAGTCAGTCGGTCCGTCGATTTGACGCAATTAGACTCGCTGTCAACTGCCGACCACACCGTACGCTCGCAGTGTGGCGTCGTAGCTCAGAGACTGTTAGGGACCTAGAGACTTGTAGTTGTTGTTTTCCTTCGTCCGCGGAGACGCGGGAGTCGTGACGTTCTGCCGCCAGGCTGAGTGAACTAGTTGATCGACTGAGCGGTTACATTGCATGCGGACCGCTCGTCGTGGGATGCTAGATCTAGATCCTGCCTGATGCTCGCTGACTAGCCGTCAAACAAGGTCCAGCAAGGACGACGGGTTAAGGTGGCCATGATGGACAACCAACGACGGCATTTGTGGGTCTTCTCCCTCTTCCTGCTAGCTAGAGGGCGAGTGCTACTGCTGGTCATCGTGCATTCATGTTCCTCTGGTCGTGATGGCGCCGCGCGAGAGGGAGAGAGGTAGATACAGAAAGGAAAGCGGAAAAACGAAGAGCTGTCAGAACTTCTCAAACCTGCCTGAAATAGACAAGAATGGCATGACATTCTGTCACCCTTATACCAACCCACTGGATGGATAGCCTCAACAATTGAACGGACTGATGCAACGAAGCAGAAACCACGAGGGGGATTTCAAGCGCGTACATGACGGAAGCAAGAAGTCTATACCTGTTCAAGTAATCCAAACGCCATCACGTTGTTCGGTCGGGCAACACGCCAGCGAGCATTCTCCCCGCACGCAAGGCATGCACGAAACGAAGCCTCGCCGGCCGCCAGTCAAGCAACGCGCTCGACCCGGCCATGTGTGTGTAGCAAGGCTCGCCCCGTCCCGCATCCACGTGGCGCACGCGCACACCGTACGCCGATATCCTGTGCAAGGGCGAGGCGGTGTGTCCGGTTGAGAAGGGCAAGGGAGGCGGGAGGCGGGAGTCGGGAGCCTGAGCGGGAGCAAGCGGGAGCGAAGTCGGGAGACGTCACGAAGAGCCATTTTAAGATGATGTGTGGGTTCTTGGGGTGTTCAGGATCTTGTGTGGTTTCTCCCTTTCCCATTGTCTTAGTCTTCTTGGACCAAGTGCCGGAATGAGGAGTAGGGGCAGATGGTATAGGGCAAGTGGTCAGTGAGGACTGTACCTTGGGTAAGCATCGTGACTTGGATATACCCAAAGATTAGAGCCAGCTTGAACTCAAGAGAATGCTCCTCCTCGCCACTCCGCGTCTTGAAAACCGTCACGTACCCGACCTCACGTCACTCTCCAAGTCCCAGGCGCCCAGTCGCCGAGCACGCGCTCGCGTTCTCGAGTAGGCGCATATGGGCACGTACTACTGAGAAGTGAGAACGTGAGCAGAGTGGTGGCCTTACGATATGTATGCAGAGAACTGTACGCATGCACCTGCTGCGGGAGGCTTCCCAGCGGAACGAAATGCATGCAGCAGTTTTCACGTATATATGTGTGTGGAACTGGGCAGCGGGTGTGCTTACTGCATGTTGTCTGCAGGGACGGCCAGTTGCTGACGACAAATCCGGACCCGAAGGCGTGTGGGAGTGACGCTGGAGTTTGGCGCGCGAGAAGACGGCAGAATCATGGGTAGCAGTCCTTGTGTTTGTAAGACAACTGACTGGCAGTATTGACACCCAGATGACAAGATTTGATGTAGCGACGACGGCACCTGACATCAAATTTCGAACAGCGAAAGGGTACTTGTACAGCGTAGGCCGGGGCAATCTTGACTGTCAGGGTTGAGAGAAAGAGGTCTCTTGCCTCGTGATCTTGGTTCAGGTTTCGGCTCCTATGCGTACTGTATGTAGCCGATTTTGTCAGCGCCTGTAAGCATGCATGCAGACCCTGCACGAAAATGTCCGGTGGTGCGGGACAGAGGCCGGGGACAAACAGGGGGTTGACGGGCTCCAGGTACCATTGCCGAATCCAGTACCAACCCCTGTGTGGTTTTGCTTTTTCCCCAAATAGACGGGTATAGCCACGCAGGTTGGCGGGTGGGCCGGCACGCGGCACACAGCTCGAGCGTCATCGCTTCATTTTCCGGTTGTCCGGTGACCGCTGCCGCTATCGCTGCACTCTTCTCTTTCGCTACCTTACGTACCAGCATGTCTCTGTATGGAGTGCATTGCCGCCCATCTTAATATCGATAGGGGGATTAGCGAGATGGAGTCTCTTGCTTTCTTTGCGCAGTCCAAGTTTGCTGACGTTTTGAATGGGTGGATGTCATTTGGTCGGATCCACTTGTAGGCCATGAAAGGGCGACGATCAGGAAACTGGAACCGCAATTGTGTGATAGAAGGAAGTCAGAAGGACTCAAGAAGGGAGCCAGCGTCAGCAGCGTCGTGTGCCTGCTTGGCAGCCTCGTGGCTCTCGAGTGGACTGGCCCCCAAATGAGCACGCAAGGAAGAAACCCGCCTGACTCGCGCGGGAGATGCATTTTGGAAAAGTAGATGTCGCGGTTGCTATAGGTCCATGGTGTGGAGAGCTTGTTCTCAGGATACGAATTTCATGCTGAGAAAAAGGTTGATACAAGCTCAGGACAGATTGACTCGCTGTGAGCAGCATCTATCCCATTGCACGGTCCTCGGATTGAGCTGGGCAGGGATGATTTGCAGCGAGGGGTTTTGACGGGTGAGGGCTGTGCCTTGAGACCCATTGCTGTTGTTTCATGCAATCGCGATTGTGGAATATTTTTCCAAGTTCCCAAGGTTTGCCGGTTTGCAAGGACCCTGGACGGAAGAAATGTTTGAATTCGGAAGCGTCTTTGTACGCAACGTCTGGCAACATGGTTCCTGTCGTGCGTGCAAACAACAGCCAGCCAGCGAAGGCTACGGGGAAGTGTTTTCAAGGAAGAGGCGTTGTTTCGGCGCCACAGTCGTGCAGTCTCCAAAGGTCGTGCTGCTTCCAAAATCATCAGCGGCGTAGAGTCCATCGTTGGCTCAGCGCACGCCGCGGTTGGTGCGGGTCTTGAGTTTGTTGTTGCCGTTGGCCGTTGATTGACGAGACGGACGGGCCACCGTTGACAGGCGTTGAGTGTGGGGATTCATCCACTCAAAAGGGCAAGCTGCGGTCAAATGTCAGGCAACGATCTGCACGCTCTCCTTGGACGACTCTCAGATGGACGATGGGTTGATGGGTCAAAGTCTTATTCACGGCATGGGGTCGAGAATCGATGCCAAGGGCAAGAGGTCAAGATTGACGCCGTGATAGGAGGAAAAGTCAGGTGGAGAGATTTCCAGTGTAAGGATGGATGGGTCAAACAGAGCTGACAGCGGACCAGTAGACGTTGGGCATTGGCATGCGGCGCTGATGTGCGCCCGAATGCGGCGACCGACGTCGCGAGGGTCAGCTCGAACGAGTCGTGACGACTGTGATGGATCCTGCCGTGTGATGGAACATGAGAGTCTTCTCCTCTCGTGGGACGTTGCTTCATGCGGTTCGCGCATAGTTACGAGTCGGGGTCTCTATCTGTTGGTGCCAGACATCGGAGCAGGTCCAGCGGCCATTTCTCGACTGGGCATGGGATTGCGTAGTCGGGGTCGGCGGAGACAGGGACTCGAGAAAGATGCGAGATGCAGCACCTCAGTGCAGTCGGAGATGGTCATGGCGAAGGGAGGCGAGGCGTGGCGTGGCGATGGGATGGGATGGAGACGGAGGGGCCGGCAGCCAGTTCGGGAGGCCTTCACCTTTACGGGCAGGCCGCGGCGCTGATTGGCTGCTGCCCTTGACGCCGTGCCTGCCTGCGCTGCGGCTCATCCATCCCAACGACACCGACTGTATTGGCCACGCGAAAAACCCACTTCCTCGACATGTATCTACTGCAGCCTCTATTGCCAGGCCGCGTATTTCTCCACGACGACCAGGAACCGCCGTCCCCTCGACATCGTGTCACTCGCTGGTCCAGGACGAGCAAGAGCAGGGAATTGACGCCGTCTGATGACTTTACTGGTCCGCGGCATCTGCGCCTTGCCATCATCAAGAGCCGCCGCAGCGGCATCGCCGGGTCCTGGCCTAGCCATTCGCGCTTCCAAGATGCGCGTTCTTGTGATTCTGTGCCCGAAACGCCCCTGCCCCTGTGCTCGACCTCGATCCTACCGGGATCCCCATTCTCCCGGCGCTGTTCTACCATGCTCTGATTGATCGGCCTGTCCTCCGTTTTTCCAAAGCTGAGTTTGACCGTCGGGGAGCTCCATTGGGGAAGCCAGAATTTGGGCCATCCTGCTCATCGGCTCCCCATATTCTCACTGTCTCCCCTCTCGCTCTGTCTACCGCCTCTTTCGACCTTCTCTTTCAAGCCGATATACCTATGTCTACTCGACCCTCTGTCGCCAGCCGTCCATCCTGCTCCCAGTACCTGCGCATCGCATTCGGCCTGCATTGACCCATTGCACTGTGTCCCGTGTCTTTTGTCCAACCTCAATTTCTCATCAGTCTCGTGTTACCATCAAACTACTTGCGCCGGGTACCGCCAGCCCTTCAATATCCCGTTCTGTCAATCCAGCGACAGAACCTATCTGAAGTTCAATTACACCTACTCTTGTAGCGATTGGTCCGAGTTCGAAGCGGCGAAGAGAGGCAGAGGTATCGCTATCCCGTTTGTTGGGTGCCCGCTGTCTGGGTTCGAATGAACTAAGAAGCGGTCATGTCCGGTTTGGCAAATTGCCCACCACCCTTCCTGAATCGGGCCAACTTTGGAGATGGAGGATGTAAGTCGAACTACTCATGAGCCGTGGTTCACACTGACATGTACAGATACCTCAGGGCGGCTTTGTGCCAATGTGTCGGACGCCTACTCGGATCTCGAGTGTTGTCTTCCATGTCCCATCACGGACTGGATATTCTCCGATTGTGAGTCAGTCTAGGCCTGCTTGCTGTCCAACATTAACGTTGTCAAAGCATTCGAGTCCGCTTACAAGGTGACTGAGGCTCTGAACCTCGTCGGGCTCATCGGCTGCCTATTTCTACTCGTCTCATGGCTGTTTCTGCCAGTGGCAAACACAAGACGGCACTATCTCAGCGTCTGCCTGGTGGTAGGCTGCGTCTCGCTCGCAGTAGGTCACATCCCTCCTCGTTGAATGCCTTGCTAACGATCAAAGCTTGGATTTGCGATTCCCCTCGGCGCACAACCAGAACAATGCTTCGATGAAATCACTCCAAACGACATGCACTCGAGCGTGTCTTGCGCCTTTTCCGGGACTTTCATCGTTGCCGGTGGACTTTCTGCAGCAATGTGGAGTGAGTCGCCTCCGCTCACTCGTCTATTCTCCTACTGACAGTTTCTCAGTCTTCATCAGAGCTCTATCGATGCACGTCCAAATCTGCTGGGATGCCACACCAGGACGCAAATTCTTTTACGCCTCCCAGTTCTTTGGATGGGGAATACCTGCGATTCTCTTCGCCACAACAATGGCCTTTACTGGTGTTTCTTTCCGCTTCGGAACAGCCTGCCATGTCAGCTTGGAGCATTCCATGGCCGATTTCTGGGGTCCCCTGCTTGGCATTGCAGGAGCGGCGGCGCTCACCCAGCTTGGGACATTTTGCTACTGCATCAACGTTTACCTGAAGAACATGTGGAGCGATGACCAGACCGAAACGCAAGACAGTACTAGCCTACCTTCGTACACAGGGAGCTTGAAGTCGCGCAAAAACTCGGCGAAAATCGTGTATCGGCGCGTCAGCAAAGTCCTTTGGCTGCAATGGCGAGGAATCCTCATTGTACTCTTCGTGTTGGTCGACGTCATCTTCTTTTCTGTCGTCTTTGTGTACTTGGATCAGAAGGAGACGACAGCTCTTCACTACACGGAGACTGCGCTTCCCCTGATTCGGTGCTTGATGGATTATCCATACCCAAGCAGCGGTATGTGCACCGGTGCCGCACAAGGCCTCAGTGTCAATCAGGGTACTGCAACAGCTACCCTTGTCCTTTTATCGGTATGTTTGCATCATCACAACAGCCTGTCATAGTTTTTCTGACACGCCGATAGGTCCTTAGCATTCAATGCTTCTTGCTCTTGGGACGCTGGTCCATGTTCACCGGCTGGGTGGGAATTGTCCGGTCTCGATGCTCTCCAAAAAGAGAATTTGTGTCGCTCGACGCCCGCGGGTTTTCAAAAGACACGCGCGCTTTTGCGTCTGACCGCGCTTTCGAGCTCATCAAAGTGCCTCAGTCAAACACATATGTCGCCGCCATCAAGGCTCCCGAGACTGCCGTGCTCAGTCCAGAAGAGCTGTACGGGAGCCCCATCAGCTCGAGTGACGGGGGAAAGTCGCCAGATTACTTAGGCAGCGAACACCAAAGACAGTACCTGAGTCCTGTAGGAAGCTTCAGCACACCGAGAGCACCCAGTACCGCTGGTTCCAGGGACAGCTACGATCCTTACAACCCGCGGGCAAGAGGAGGACTTGGACTTCATCCGGTTTACAGCGAAAGCTTTGACGACTTTCCAACGAAGTTCTAGGGTAAAATTTGCATTCGCCGTCGAAAAAAGTTAGAGGCTACGAGCTCACTGCTACAAAAGCGGATGCGGACGAATTTCTTCTTCTTTTTTTTTTTTTTTCTCAGCTGTGCATCATCATCTTAGCTTCGTGGTCTAATTTGAATGATGGGATCGGTGTCTCGAGACAAAAGCAGGTGATGTCGTTCAGAAGTATTCTGCACCAGAAACGCTCTGCTGCAACAAAGTCGTTGGTGTTGGTCGTTCGTCGTTTGAGTGAGGAGCAAAAGGGCTGGGCCCGCGGCGAAGATGGTTTACTTGTTGTTTGATACCTCTCTGTCTTTCGTTCTGATTCCGCTCAATGTTCGGATCGGTGTTTTTTGATTTTCAACGCAAATTGCATGTTCAAAGACCAACATTTGCGTCCACAGGCAGAAATGGAGGTCTTCGGTCTACTCCGAATGTAACGACGGCGCAGCAGATGTGATTGACGACCAGCACCAAGCAGCGCGACTCATGGCAGCCACGGAAAGCGCCACGGGTGCAGGGCTCCGATTCCTTGGCCATCAATCCACGCACCACCTAATCCAATTGTCTCTTCAAGATGCGGCAAGAATATAAGTTCAGCAGCATTTGTCGGCGTAAGTGGCAGGAGCTTTGTCCTCGACAGCTCCGGATCGAAAAGCGTGCCGGCCGTAACCGACAACACGAGCCACATGCAGGCACTGCAGGCACGCGGCGATGACAGCACGTCTGTTGGACGGCGCAAGGGTTCTCTTCGACAATCTGCATGGCGTGAGGAGGTGACGAGGAAGAGACGTTGTTATCATGGCACGCAGAAAGCTCGTCAAAGCACGTGTAGTCATGCGTTAGAGCGGGCAAGAAACGTTGCCGCTACGACTCAGGAAAAGCGATTGATTCGCCGGCCATGACTTCGATGATGCACCAGAGCATGTCCCGTGTTTCCAACGTCCAACGGCCGCGACGGCGGGATCCACGATAGCCAGCCACTGTTTTCCCCATCTTACCCATTTGGACGACTGCCAGGGCCTTGATCGAAGAGAGAGAAAATTAATTGGGGGCAAGCACAGACGGCAGCGCAGCAGCAAATACGACGCAAGAATGGCGCTGACAAAACCACCCGCCGTCCGGCAGCGGCCATCTATACCAGTCCTGCTACTGCTCGCCTTGGTCTCGCTCACTCTCACTTTTCCCACCACCACTTCGTCCTTCCCCTTCATCCCTTCGTGCTCGTCCAATTCCCTCTTGCAATCCCTCCGCCTGCTTCCCTGGGCCCGACAGCAGCAGCAGCAATCCCCACTTTCGGCCCACATTAATCACATCAACACCATCATCATGGGCGGCGGCGAAGAAGCACCACCCAAAAACGAGACGCTCGTCATCGTGCTGCCGGTCCCGGAGCCCGTCGAGCAGCTCTCGCAACTGCGCCAGCGCTACCCCTGGATCCGCGTCGAGTTCCACCAGATTGCCGGGTGGGGGGCGGCGCTGCCGAGCGAGGCCTTTGCCAACGCAACGGTCTTGGTGACGGGCAGCACTTTTCCGAATGAGCGGAGCGACGCGCCCAAGCTGAACTGGGTGCATCTGACGAGCGCGGGGTCTAACCAGATCCAGCGCAACTGGATTTGGCAGGACGAGGACGTGACGATTTCTTCGAGTAGTGGTATCCATGGGCCGCAGGTGGGTTCTCTTTTGAGTCTTTAATATTTGACTTTCGGTTTCACCATTCCGTCTCCCTCTCCGTTGTCTTCTCTCATCTCATCAAGAGCCAGTCACATCAGAAAAATCTCACAAATTCAGTTTTGCCCTCTTGACGCCCAAAACATACCCCGGATTCTAAAAAGACTGCTATGAAACTACAACTAACTAGAATCACAGATATCCGAGTGGGTGCTCATGGCGCTCCTCGCCCGGACACACCACTACGACCAATTCCACGACGCGCAAAAGGCGCACCGGTGGGAAAAGTACGGCCCAGGCCAGACGGTGCGCGACCTAGTGGGCCAACGCATCGGCGTCTTGGGATACGGCAGCATTGGACGACAAGGTAAGCTGCATCGATACTGCTCCTCTCGCTCCTCGCAATGCGCAAGTCCTAGCAAGGGAAATAGCGAGGAGCAAGTGCTTCCAAGAGATGACGGCTAACCAACGCACAAACAGTCGGCCGCGTAGCCAAAGCTATGGGCATGGACGTCATTGCCTACACAGCGCACGCCAAAGACACGCCCGAAAGCCGCGCCGACAACGGGTACATCGTGCCAGGCACAGGCGACCGCGACGGCAGCATCCCCTCCGCGTGGTACAGCGGGCTCTCGACGCCCGCCCTGCACCACTTCCTCGCCCAAGACATCGACGTGCTGCTGGTCTCGGTGCCCAGCACCAACGCAACGCGCCACTTCCTCGGTGCCGCCGAGTTCGACGTGCTGGCGCGCGGCAGTGGTGGTAATGGCACCCACAAGCGCACGCACGCCCCGTACCTCGTCAACATCAGCCGCGGACAGAATCTCAACCAGGCGGAGCTGGTCGAGGCGCTCAAGGACGGCACGCTCGCCGGTGCGGCCCTCGATGTTACGGATCCGGAGCCCCTGCCTGCCGACGATCCGCTGTGGGATGCGCCCAATACGACCATCACGCCGCATATTAGCGCCGTGACGACGGATTATGCGTCGAGGAGCTTGGAGATTTTGACGGAGAATGTGGGGAGGAGGGCGCGCGGGGACCGGCTGTGGAATGTGGTGGATCGGAAGAGAGGGTATTAGAGGGGCGTGGATTAGTTCTCCAGGGGGGTTTTGGCCAGGCAGGGGGTGTTGGTTGACGAGGGGAAGAAGAAAAGGCCAAAAATTGAGAGGGGGCATTTCTCGGCTGGACTTTGGATTTAGACGCTTGCGTCAGATGCTTTTTGGCCAACGCGTGGCGAACGCCACGTCGGTTCAACGCTTTCTTTTCCTTGTACCGAATGGTACCCTGGGTCTCTGTGTCCACTTGTAAGAAGCTAGCCCTCATAGCCAGTCCTTTCTGTCAGTAAACAGGGGCTGGGTGCGATGGACCAGACAAAGTCATGCAACATTCAGTCAAGCAAACAGTCAGACAGCTCGATACTCCTTTCTAGTTGCCAATAACTGAAAAAGTACAAAAAGAATCTACATCCCTGGTAGCAGAACCGCGAGATGAAGCGCATACACCTCTTCGTTGTTCCGATGATTGCCGTCTCATCGGAACATGCGCGTCACCATGTTGCTGGCAAGGGTCTTTGCAATGCCACCGCCGTAAAAGGCATTGCCTGCAAAGTTGGAGGCTTGGCTGAATTTGTCGCAGCGGGAGAAGGCGAGTGTATTGGTGATGGTAAGGACGAGGGCAATGACTGTTGTGTGTTAGCCATGAATCAGAACTGCCACAAGATATCATTCTGTGCAAAACCTCCTCCTCACCCACCACTGCAATTCTACTTCGACACAAAGAGAGGGGAAGAGGCAACTCACCAATCAATGTCAACCAAATGAACTCAAACTTGACGAGCGCCACAATGGCAAGAGCGATCCAGAGCAGCGGCTGGGCGTACAGACTGAGCCAGAAGAAGCGCTTGTTGGTCGCGTTGATTTGACGTGTCTCCGGATCCGCGCTCTCAAAGACCCAGCGCGAGTCCCCGGACGACGTGTCCACTTCGTTCCACCAGCGCAGGCCGACGAGCCGCCGTCCCGCAATGTTTTTGAGGTAATAAAAGTCGGCCGCGAGGAGGATGATGGTGATGATGAAGATCATGACGCTGTGGGGAGCGTGTTAGCTGTTTGAGGCTCTTTGGAGAAGGAGGGGCGCCAGGTGGTTGTGGAGATGGGCGCGGGTGGGTAGGTTGGGGAATTGAGGACGGCACTGGAGGTCGACGTACAAGTTGTCGGTAAAGAGGAGACCCAGGAGGTAGACGAGTAGACTGGCTGTGCTCGATTGTAAGTATCCGCTGCGAAGACAACTTTTTTGCGCCGTAGTCGGCAGCGTGCTGCGACTTACAGATGCGAAAGATCAGGAAGCAGAGCAGCGTGATGGGATGGCTGCTCAGACGCCAGTTCAACTCGCCCGATTGGGGCCCTGCGGCATGGTCCATGACTGCGGCCTCTCAAGCGTATTCAAGTCCCTTTTGCGTTGGTGTCGGGAGAGGTGCTCGGGGAGCTCTGGCGTTGAAGCTACGCAGCCTGAGGCGTATGTAAGGGACCCTGGCCCTAGCGTCGGTGTTTCAGCTTGGCTTTTGCCGACGCATGACGCATCCGACCCGAGTGTGGGGAAGATTGAAGCTCCCCGCCGCCTCCAATTCTCCAATTACACAACCTCCAACACCTGTCAAAGAGCAGATTGTGACTTGCTCGGCATGGCAGCACCCATCATCCGTCGGGCGCTTCTCTACGGTACCCTGGTTTCTACAAACAATGCGACATGATGCTAAACCCACTCAGTGCCTGGCTCATCTTCAAAGATGCTGGAAAAGTCGCGAGCCCTCAACGTAGATACAATAGCATACGACCTGGAAGACTCTGTCACGCCTGGCATGAAAGCAGAGGCACGCTCGAATCTTCGAAAGCTCCTCGAGCAGCCGCGTGTAAAGGGCATCCGCGAGCAAGCTGTACGAATCAACTCGGTCGACAGCGGCTATGCCTTGGATGACCTGACCGAAGTGGTCTGCTCCTCTTCTTGCCATGACGCCCTCCTTACGCTGAAATAGCAGCCGTCAAACAGCTCAAAGCACCCAACATTGATGCCCTCGTAATCCCAAAAGTAAACTCGGCCTCCGATCTGCACTTCGTCACCGATGTAATCCGCCACACGCTTCCGCTCCGCCACACGCTTCCGCACCGTCGCTCTGCCAGCGACCAATCCGCAGCCCACCGGCCCCTGCGTCTCATCGCACTCATTGAGTCGGCAAAGGCACTCATGGACTTGCAATCAATCTGCCGCGCGACTCCCTACCTTTCTGGCCTCATTTTCGCCGCCGAAGACTTTGCCCTCGACCTGTCCATCACTCGCACTCCGTCGCTGCGCGAATTTTTGTACGCGCGATCCGCCATCGTCACCGCCTGCCGCGCCTTCAACCTACCTTCTGCCATTGACCTCGTATGTACGGCCTACAAGGGTGAGCAGGGCCTGCAAACTCTCAACGAAGAGTGCGTCGACGGCAAGCGCCTGGGGTTCAATGGTAAACAATTGATTCATCCGAGTCAGGTGGAGGTGTGCCAGGAGGTATATGGGCCACAGACGGACGAGACAGAGTGGGCAATGCGAGTGGTGATTGCGAATGAAAAGGCAGAGAAGGCAGGTCGAGGCGCATGGACTCTGGATGGAAAGATGATTGATCGGCCCGTGGTGGGCAAAGCGGAGGCGTTGGTGAAGAAAGCTGAGCTGTGCGGAGTTGATGTGGGCGAGCTGAAGGATAGGTGGAGCACTCAAGAGCCAGAGTGAGAATCCAAGGCTCAATGCATAGTAGATAAGTTTCGGTCGAACGAAATGCTGAGAGATGGATGTCGATGCAGTACGCGAATCAGGGCATGTTGACGCGAGGCGTTCGCGTAGAATGTCCTTCCCCACATGAAGGCGGTCAGCGGGCGCTTAGATCTGCCACCCATTTTCAATTTTCCCTGACGTGAACACAGCCAACATCCACACTTCGCGCCTCTGCCCTGCCCTGCCTCAAATCAGCTTTGCGCAGGTGCAAAACGATGCCTCCTTCCCAACTTAAACGCCTCAAGGCGTCACTCCGCGAACAGGGCATAACCGGTCCGCAGAAATCCAAAAAGGAAAAGAAGCGCGCCGGCAAGGATGTCGCCAAGCGCGCTCAGCGCAACCAGGCCCTCGAAAGCATTCGCGACAGCTTCAACCCGTTCGAGATCAAAGCCAAGGCGCGTCCGGAAAAGTTTCAGTCTACAAGCTTGCACAAGCAGAATGCAAAGGATGGCATGGTCGCCGTGGCGCGTCCAGGCGTCACCAAGAGTCTAGGCGAGGAGACGGTACGCACAAGAACTGACACTTTTCCGACGTGAGTCGTCGCTGACTTTGGACGACAACAGAGGCGAAAGATGCTGCTACCGGAACTGCAAATGAGGAACAAGACTGGCGGAATCATCGACAGGCGCATTGGCGAAAACGACCCAACCATGACCATCGAAGACAAAATGCTCGAGCGTTTCACTCGCGAACGATCACGCAAAAAGGGCAACGTTTTCGATCTAGAGGACGACGCGGACGAGGAAGAGGTGCAGCTCACCCACGGTGGAATGGCCTTGGATCTCAAAGGCGAGAACGACGATTTCGATGCTGGCAGTCTCGAAGGCGGCAGCGACGACGAGGGCGACACGAAACGCAAGCCCAAGAGGAGAAGAGAGAATGATGGCGAAGCGGAAGCGGAGGAAGAGGAGGAACAGCCGGAGAAAAAGAAGACAAAGGCAGAGGTCATGAAGGAGGTCATGGCCAAATCGAAGTTGCACAAATACGAGCGCCAGCAGGAAAAGGAAGACGACGAGGACTTGCGCGAGAAGCTGGACGAGGGCATGTTCGACATGCTTGCAGAACTTGGCAGATTCAAGAAGAAGGCGCCGCCGTCCAAGGAAGAGGAGGCCAACGGCGGTCTTGGTTCGATGGACCCGGAGCGCGCCAAGATGATGAGCCAGGAGGACAAGAAGAAGGCCGACAAGGAGTACGATAGACTGATGCGCGAGATGAAGCTTGACAAGCGAGCGGCTCCTACGACTAGGGTCAAGTCGGATGAAGAAAAGGCTCAAGAGGAGGCGGAGAGGTTGAAGGAGCTGGAGCAAAAGCGCCTCAAAAGAATGAAGGGAGAAGATGTCAGCAGTGACGAAAAGATGGATTTTGAGTCACAGGACGAGGACGACGAGTTTCCCGACGATGCCGCCCAATTCGGACTCAAGGACCTCCGCGTGGGGACTCTGCGGCCAGACGGTGTCGACGACGAGGATGACTTTGAAATCGACGGGGATCTTGTGGCCAGTGGATCCGACATCGATGAAGACGACGTATCAAGCGCGAGTGAAGAGGAATCTTCTTCGGACGATGAGGAAGAGCTTATTCGCCAGCGCGACGAGGATGAAGAAGATGAGTTTGTTGAACAGTTCAGGGATAACCAAGAAGCGAAAACTTCGAAGCTTTCCTACACATATCCGTGCCCACGGAGTCACGACGAATTACTCTCAGTTCTCAACGGCGTCGCCGCCACTGACGTTCCTACCGTCGTCCAGAGAATAAGAGCTCTGTACCACCCTCAGCTGAGTGCTGAAAATAGAGAGAAGATGGAAGATTTCAGCAAGGCGCTGGTCGACCACATCTCTTTCATGGCGTCGAAGAAGAAATCGCCGATAGCACCGATCGAGACCCTGATACGCCACATCCATTCGCTTTCTCGCACCTTTCCCACTCCCATCGCTCAGCAATTTCGCTCTCATTTGAGTTCCATGTGGAAGACCTCCACCATCGCTCCTGGGGACATGATGATTCTCACGGCCATTTCGACAATCTACCCAACTTCTGACCACTTCCACGAAGTCGTCACGCCTGCCATTACCATCATGGCCCGCTGGCTCGGGCTCACGACTCCGCAAGGCCCAGAGGACCTAATGACGGGCGCCTACGTGTCCACCCTCTCGCTCAAATACCAGGCCCTTTCCAAACGCTACATCCCTGAGCTGGTGCGCTTCACGACGCTCGCTCTGAAGCATCCCGCCCTACCAGAAAACAATCTCACCGCCATCTACCTCGCCAACGTCACCACCATGACCAGTCTGTGGTCCACAACACCCGCATTTACCGAAATCTTCACGCCATCGCTCGAAGCTGCCCTCTCGAAACTCAAGCCCAAGCCCACCAAGACGCTCGAACACCTGCGGATCCAGCTCTCGCAAGCGCGGCTGGCGCGGCGGCCGCAGGCACTGCACAACTGGAAGCCGCTGGCCATCAAGACGGCGGTGCCCAAGTTCGAAGACGACTTCAACCCGAACAAGCACTACGACCCGGACCAGGAGCGGCGCGAGTCGGCCAAGCTGCGGGCCGAGTACAAGCGCGAGAAGAAGGGCGCCATGCGCGAGCTGCGCAAGGACGCCAGCTTCGTGGCGCGCGAGAAGTTGCGCGAGAAGAAGGAGCGCGACGCTGCGTACGAGGCCAAGTACAAGCGCATCGTTGCCGAGATCCAGGGCGAGGAGGGCCGCGAGGCCAAGGCTTACGAGCGCGAGAGGGCGTCTCGCAAGAAGAGTCGCATGTAAAGGCGGGATGGGGCGTGTGTTGGATGGTGACGTGCGTGTGGGTTTTTCGGCGTTGATGTCAACAACTGCATGGCTAGGCCACGTGGGAAAAAGGGCGCGTTGTGAAATGCGCATCCACGATTTCGGATTTAATTCATACGTCTAAAGCAGTACCGGTTTGATCTTGAGCGGAGTTGCAAGTCCAAATTGCCCCAACTGTCTGTTTCCTTGACTTGTTACCAGATTTCGTCCTTTCAAAACCGGCTGATCAAGCTCCTCGCCTGTATTTCTGGTACCTCGTCAAGCATTTCGGCTTGTTATGGTGGTAATCTTTCACAATTTGACGAACAATTAGGGGATGCTCGGTACCCGCTAATTAGTGCCAACAATCGCTTGGTTTAGACTGACAGGCGCATTTAGGACTGGATATTAGCCCATCCTTAACTTTGGGATTTCGATAGCTACCAATGGCATAAATAAAAAAAATTGCCCATTCAAACCAGTTTAGAACAACTGATCAACAACCTCGAAACACCACCTTCAGCAATACAAATATATATCCAACCGCCACGACATGCTCAACCCAAGCCGATGCGCCAACGCCTTGATGGCGTCAGTGGCGCCGGGTGTCGCTAATAGCCCGTCAAATCAGTCCCAGCCAGCGACGTAGGCGACGCTTGCAGCTATGACGTCCGGCGGCCCGTCAACACCTGTCAAAACCTTAGACACTAGCCAAACCTTTACAGAGATTTTGGCAAAGGAGGACGCGGCGAGCACGCGGCCGCTTCTTGCTCCTCCGTGGTTGAGGGGAGGCGAACCAGGGAATTGAGAGCGAGGAGGGAAGGGAAGGGAGTGGAGGAATGAATGGAGGGGAGGGGTGGGGTGAGCAAGTGAGCCTCGACCTCGAACAATTCTCCTTGAGCTTGCTCGCTATTGTTTGGGGATCACCTCCCCCAGCAACAACAACAACAACAACAACAACTGCGCAAAGGCGACATCAAAATCGACTCCCGCTGGGGACCGTACAAGGTCGTCTTGCGCGGGATCTACAGGCAGCGCAGCCGCTGGACCAAGCGGCGCTACTTGAGCGGCGACTATGAGGGCAAAGAGGTGAAGAATTAATCGAAAAGTGATGGCAGTTATTGGTGTGAGCATCCGGATGGGAGTGTGTATTTTAATGAGGGGATGGGTGGGACGTGGAAGAGGGAGGCGGGGAGTCGGGAGCGGGTGAGGTGTTAGATTGGGTGGTAGGGGAACGGGGGTTAAGGGGGTAGTAGAGTGTTAGGCGAGAGGCAAGTGTTTGAGTTCGATGGTTATAATTTTTCGCCTACCTTTTCAACAGCTATCTTTACTTTAAACACGCACAATCGCACCTCTATCAACTAAACCCCCCTGTTAATGCCCATGTCCACCCGCCCAAATCGTTACTGAAGTACTACTCAGACAATCGACAAATGCTATCAAAATCACGACTGGTCCGTCTGCCTAACTCGTCTGTAAGTATGGCGGATGATAAGGCAAACCATGATCCAAGAAGTGCTTTCAGGGGTCACGTTAGGGGGGAGTGCGCCAGTCAGAAAACAGGGGACAATTTAATCACTGCATCTCCAGACATCTCCAGACGGAAGAAAGATGTGATGAACTGGAGGAGTTCGTCAATTCATTCCCTTCATGCTGCATTACATCCTGTAGCGCTCATAGTCACGAGCACAACCTCAGCCAAACCCACCAAACCGTACCCGTCAAGAAAGAAAAACAAAGGAGAGAGAAGGAAACGACACCATCCAGTACCCCGCCCGCCATCAAACACCACTCTGCCCACCGCCGCACCCTCCACCACCCACAGCAGACGGCCCCGTACACCTCCGCCACCCGCCCGCCCTCTCCCCTCCCTCCCCTTTCCCCTTCCCAGCAGCAACCCTCAAAAACACCCTGCCCCTCGCACTCTCAAATCTCTCACTGCCATCCGGCAACCTCGCATAGTTACTGCCATCAGCATTGGAATAGTGGAACGAGGTGCGATTGGGTGAGCCAGGCCTGTAGGCGCGCCGTTCCCAGCGGTTGCCATGCACGTTGACGCCGCGCGCGACGAGAGTGTAGGCGCGCTCGGCGGTGTGCAAGGAGGGCGTTGTGGATGAGGAAGGGGAGGCGGAGGTAGTGGACGAGGGAGAGGGAGAGGAGGGGGAGAAAGGGGAGCAGGTGCGTGAGGTGGATGCAGAAGCTGAGGAGGAAAGGCTGTACGTCGCGCCGGCTGGGCTGGGCGTGCGGGCAGTGGTTGAGCTAGAGCAAGAGATGGTGGCGCTGGCACACTGCGACATCGCTGCCGGTGGGCTGGGGGCGCGGAAGGTGAAGGCGCTCTTTGGCGGCGAGGGTGAGAGCGAGAGCGGCGGAGAGCGTCGTGTCTGCGCGTCGGACAGGCCTGCTTGGCCGAAGGCTTCCTGCAGTGCGGAGACGCTGTCGTCGGCAGAGAAAACTGGGGCCTGAAGTTGAGGTTGAGGTTGCGGATCGGGGGAGACGGTTCGAGATGGAAACGGTGGGCTGGCGGGTTGGACGGCGAGAGGAGAGCGGAAGGGCGGTGTCGTGTGGATAGGAGGGACAGGGGCACGGGGGCCGGGCGATTTGGCTGGAAAGAACGAAGAGGAGGATCCGTGAGCGCTGCTCGAGTCGACGCTGAAGGTGCGCATAGGACGTGCGGTTCTAATAACGGTGCGTCCACTGGCAGAGGAGGACGAAGATTGCGGACTGGTTGGAGGTCAGCCGCAGCACTTCGCGGTTCCAGGTCTCCCTTTGATTCCACAAGAAGATTTCCAAGCCAAAGAGAAAGAAAGCAGAGCGAAAACAAAGGGAAAGATTCCTGACCCTAAACGCGCATCCTCTCCCACTCTGCTCCCACAAACACTCTCGCCGCCATCACTGCCGCCGACAGCAGCAGCAGCACACGAAGCCTTCACAACCTCAACCCATCCCGCCGCATCGTCGACGGCGACAGCAAATGCCACGCTGTGCTTGGCAACAGCAGCGGCATACCCATCAAAAGCACCAAGCAGCCGCGCCAGCGCCTCTCCCATCTCCTGCCTCAGCACCTGGGCGCCTGGGCCCGCTAGCACTTTCTGCAGATGCGCCATGAAGCGGCGGCATTCCGTAGTGATGGTGGCCGCGGAACGCGTGACGTCGTCCGCGTTGCGTAGCAGGGCATGTAGCTCATGGGCCGGTCTTTTGGGGTCGTTGTTTGTAGAGGACATTGCGATTGTGGGATGTAATGGGATGGGATGAGATTGAGGGGATCATGGCTTTAATGGTCAAGTGATGCAGAAGTGTGGTGGCGGGGACTCGTTGGAATTTGAAGGAGGTGATTGGGGATCGTTTTCGCCATGGCCGGTCGTTGTGCCGTATTCGAATCTTGCTTTCCTCTCCAGCCTCTCGCTCTATACTTCCCCTGCCTCCAGCTGTGAACTTAAATAATGATCTCAAGCAAGACTCAAGAGCGCAAAGCCATCAGCTATAGTCTGGAATGCGGGGGTTTCCAGGCGTCGAAATGGGCCTTGCTCAGAGTGTGAAGGATACAGCTAGAATGTCAGTGAGCTGTGATTAGCAGGAGCAACAACTCAACGCTTCAGCGGACCCGTGCCAAGAGTTACCGACCTCCCGCAGCGGATATACCTTGGGCAGGGATGTCAAGCCATGTGCCTGGCTGGTCAACCTCAGGCCATCCTAGTCACACCCCAGCAAGGCAGATATGGCGCGGCACTTCAGGAACAGGTTGCAATCCCAACCAAGACGGGTAGTAGTCATACCAAGGAGTCTTTTGCATTACAATGAATCACACATCAGCCGTCAGCCTTCCATTGTAAAAGGAACACGCCTTCAGCAAAGACTCCAGGAAGATCAAGTCAGAACCCAATCCCCTCACTCCGAGCAATTCGTCTCCACTCGACCGACACTGAGGAATGGCGTCTACTTGCGAGGGGTGGGGTGTAGGTGGAGCCGCCCTTGCCGTCATTGTGGTAGGTACTGCCGTTTGGGTTCTTGTAGTAGTAAGAGCCGTCACTGTGATGAGGAAAAAGCTCGAGGTCAGCAGCTGAGCGGCGGATTGTATGAGATTCCATATGGAAAGGATGGAAACTCGTGGTTGAAAGCGCCGAGGAAGACTTGCGTGTTGGAATAGTGGTACGAGTTTTTGTAGGGAGCAAACGGGTAGTTGCAGGAACACCAGTGGTTGCCCTACATGAACATGTATTTGTAAGTACATGAGGCATTCGAAAGCATAAGCGCGCAGATGGGGTACAAGGGCATGAGAGAAAGTATACCCTGCTGTTGGTGCCACTGCCTTTGTAGCTGAAGTCGTCAGGGCCGGGATTAGAGCTACCCTCGTTGGAAGGCATGTTGTCAAAGTTGTTGTTGTTGTCGCTGTTGTTGGAAGTGGAAATTGGGGATTGTTTCGTTGGATGTAGAAGCAGTGGAGAGTGAGGAGTTGAATTGAAGGGGAGAGATGGAGAGGGCAGAGCTTAAGTAGTGTCCCAGGAGGGTATCAAGGGATAACCGTGCGTGTGGTAAGTGAAGAGCGAGCGCGCTTCTGGAAGATGATTCTGGACGGGCGCGCTTCGTTCCAAACGACAGGTACGACCTTGATTCTGCTCTATTCTTGCCTGCCGCTGGCATCCGCACCTGGATAACAGATCATAGCCGCGAGCAGACAGCTGAGATTGCGTATAATCATCGCGACTGCAATGGCAGCAGCAGCAGCTTGGAGTCGTTTGTCCAGAGACCCCGGTGAATCAAGTAGGCACAAGGTTAGCGACGCAGCCTTTTGTCTGGGCAAAGAGACAAACTCAATCGGCTTCTCCGGGTTTGGTCGTCGTTGCAAACTCTCATGAGTCGGGCGGGGCGCGTAGCTGTTTCATGACTAGCCTCAAACAAGCCCCATCGAGTTGCAGGGTGTGGGGTCAACAATCAAGTCCCTGGCATCGGGACTGCACTCGTCGTGCTTTTTCATGGCGTTGAAATGACGTGATGCTCGAATTGGCGCCAATTCCGTGTGAGCAGTCGATTTTCCAAATCAGACCCACAGCGGATAGTCGCAGGACTGTACTGCCTGACCCCATCCATGTCCGGACGATGAGCGCTCCGGCTTCCTATCAAGCCGCATACTGCATCCTCTTACAGGTACTTGCCCCCCGAAAACTGGGAGCTAAAGTCCTTCATCCGACTGAACATTTGCTGCTTCTCCTTGTGGCCCATCCTCGAAGAAACGGCCATGTCCTTCTCTCTGTCAAATGCTCTCTTGCTCGGATCATCCTCTTCTTCCCCCTTATCAGCCTTGCCCTTGTGTTGTTCCAAGAGCGATGGTCCCCTCGCCTTGTCCTGTCAATCGGTCAGCCCACGTCGACCCACTATACATCAGTCAGAAACTCACTCCTTTCTCTCTCAGCCGTCTCGCCGTTTCTTCGTCCTGTTTGCTCTTGATATCGCGCTCCGATCCCTTGGACCTTTTGCCCTCGGGCGCCGCGACGCCCATGACCTCGTTCTCCAGCCTCTTGCGCTTCTGCTCCGGTGTCTCTGTCCAAGTGCTCATGTCACCGCCGCCAGTGTTTCCGCTGCCTGCTGCTCGCGCTGCGCGACCAGACACAAAGCCCCGCGCACGCAGCTTTGTTGGGTCCATCCGTGAGGCCAATCCGTCTGCGTCTGGCGGCAGCATCATCCATTCGTCGCGCTGATTCTGCTTCGGTTCGTCTTGAGGAGAATCGCGGGGAAGAATGCCGTAATCGCTGGCCTGTAATGCAGCATGAGCCTGCTGGTTGTCAGTATTAGGCTCAGATCTGGAAAAGAGCAGTTTGCCTTTGCAGCTTCGGCGGCAGATGGAGGCGCGGGGCCAAAGCCGTCGTCGCTACTGCTGTCGCCTTCGCTTTCGGATGCATCTGGGCCGACAGTGGGCATCTCGTTTAGAGGCGCTGGCGGAGGTGCTGGGCCTTGGACACGCCTGCGTTTTTCGCCGTCAGGCGTGCTGGAGCGGGAGACGCTGTTTGCGTTCTGGGGTTGCGGAGAGGACGAGCTCGAAGACGATGAGTCGTCGTCGCCATCTTCACGCTTGCGCTTGGCGAGGAGGTGTGGAGGAAGAGTGGGACCAATGGTCATGTTGGGGAGGCAGAGCAGCAGTAGCGGTGATGTTGTTTAGATGTTGGCGGTGGACATGAAGCAGACGACGGATTGCTGACGTCGACGTGAACCCTGTCGCGCCAAAATCTGCGACAGGGATGACCCCACATCGACGCCGCCTCGCCAACGGCCGGAGCCGTGCCGCCTCGTCAAGGCTCATCGGGGCACATGAAGCCGAAGATGCACGACAGCAACGGACAACGCTTCATCAACTACCACTATAGTACAACTACCGATCCGCGTCCTGTATGCCACGTTCAATCCCACTTTGACTTGGTATCATGCCTTTGATAACTCCCGAAACCCGGAGAAAATTCAAGCAAACGAAACAAGCTCCTTCAGCCCAACGCGGCGACGACGAGGTGCTGCGTCTCTTCATTTGACCCGATCTGCCACTCTTCGAGGATCCGCCGTCTGAGTTCATTTCAGTCATTCGCCAAGCTGGC
Organism: Phyllosticta citrichinensis; assembly: GCA_038380885.1. NCBI lineage: Eukaryota > Fungi > Ascomycota > Dothideomycetes > Botryosphaeriales > Phyllostictaceae > Phyllosticta > Phyllosticta citrichinensis. Next base: position 1,936,609 of record JBBWUH010000006.1, read on the forward strand.
GCCATGATCGACCAAAGCAGCAATACGACGTCATCCTCCTCTACAACTCGTAACCAGAAATATGCGATGAGCTTAATGAAGCAAATTGCGCAAGTTGGGGCTAGCACTCGCGCCGCTAGCTCCGTTCTGCACTAGAGGGCCGTCGCGGGGCGTGGACGGTCTGTTGTGCATGGAGCCCGGACCGACTGCTGCTGAACCAGGGCCAGGGCTTCCATGAGAGGGTGGGCCATGAGGAGGACCACCGTACAGACCAGGAAACGGGCTCTCGGTGTGCCGCTGAGGCGGCGGGATGTGCCCTAGTGCAGGAGACCCATAGGGTCCGGTATGGGGAGAGTGAATGCCGTTGGACAAGCCAGCAAGCATAGGAGAGCTTGTATGATGCAAAGACGTCGGCACCGTAGGAGGGGCGTACGGGGACCGTATCGTTCCTTGCGGGCCGGGAGGCGCCACACCAGGAACATTGTAAGGAGGATAGCCGTTGGGCGGGGCCGGCGGAGGAGGTGGATGATGCTGGGCCACCGCAGGATGGTACGGATGAAGCGGTGGCGGCGCATGAGGCCCCGACGGCTGAGGCGAATGGGTGACGCCATTGAGAGGAGGTGGAGGGTGACTAGTCCACGGAGCCATGGGGGCAGTCGAGGGTGGAGGCGGTGCCGCAGCCATGGGTCGCCACGACGAAGGCGGCGGCGGCGCCGCAGGCGGTGGAAACTGTCGTGGAGGAGATCTGATGGGTTGCGGAGGCGGAGTGGGGTTTTTCTTAGGTGGGATCAGCAGTTTTGGCTTGTGTGTCCACTTCCAATGGCATCTGTTGCACAGGTACGTGCCGGGACGAGGGATGGGAATGCCTTCGGGGGTATACATTCTGCCATTTGCCGATGCTGATCTGGAAATGTTCTCCGACTTTTGCGCTTCGGGTGGATCAGGATTGATGATGCCGTTCGGGAATCTCGGCCCATCCTGAGGTACCGGGGTGCTTGTAGTTCGAGCATTGACTGCTTCAATTGTACTCATTGGGAAATCAGGATCAGAGTCGGGTGAACCAGGTGTCTCTGACACTTCCCACCACTTTGGTGACACTTGCTTGTCGCAAAACTCGCATTTGATGCCTTCCTTAGGCTGCGATGCGGCAGTTTGACCATCAGACTCCTGGTCCTCCAGTTTTGGCAAACCCGCAGTCGAATTTCTAGCCGATCTCGATCCAGCTTGCACAATTGAGGTCCTGCGGTTGACAGGGGCGCCGGCAGTGGAGGTGGGAATGCTCTTTGTAAACTGATCCAGAAGATTCGCCTTGCGAGCTGTTCCAGTCAACGTCGGGTCGGCCTGCTTGTAATTTTGCACGTAGAGTTGCAGAGCCGTGGTCCCGTCTTCATCGACAACTTCGTTGAGCGGGTGTATAATGGTCTTCGGCGTGTGTTCCTTGCACCAGATCGCTGCAGCCAACGAGCCCGTTTCTTGGCCGAGAGTAAAAGTCGGGACAGCATCTCTTCTTGAGCTCTTGACAGGTGTAACGTCGAAGCCAAAAATGAAGCCCGCAGAGTGCGCGCAACCGACGTGGAAGTTCGCGTGGCACTGGTGACAAGATGTGCAGGCGCCCTTGTTCGTCTTGCAAATCTTGCATACTTGGTCGTACTTGATGGTCGGCGTGCCCACTCCTTCGACAAGCTCATAAATTCTGGGATTGGTGAACTTGAGTTCAGGCGTCCAGACGGCGCAGTGCAAGTGAACCCAATTATTCTCCGCAGTCTTTTTGAGGGGTTCGCGGGGGAGCTCAGGCCGGCCCCTGTCACGTTGCTGCTGCTGGTACTCCTTGAGCTTTTGCACCCGCAATTCTTTCTCGAGCCGCTCTTTTTCACGCTCCTTGTCGCTCTTCTTTTTGTGAGACACTTTGGGGGGCTCAATCAACTCCTGGACAGTCTCCTTGATAGGACAAAGGACACATTCGTAAGTCTGCGAAGAGTTAGCCGTGGGTTTCTTGTCGATTTGGGCGACACATACGTATGAGACGGTTTCTTTCTTGTCATTCTTGCACTGATCACAAACCCACTTGCCCGATCGGGATTCGGTGACACCATAGCATTGGCGATGAACCGTCAGCCGGCATTCCTTACACACCAAGCGTTGGTCGCCGAGCGGCTCAAGTTGCAGACAAACTGCGCAAGGGAGCTCTCTCATCTTGGGCATGACAGGCTGAGGCGGCGGGGTCGGCAGCTTTGGAGGAGGAGCAACCTTCTTCTTGGGTGGCTCCACGGGTGTCTGCTGCGCGGAATCCCTCTCCGGAGCAGCAGTCGCACCTTTTTGCCTCTTCCGCGGCGGTTCGGGTTGAGGAGGAAGCGTGTCGCTCGTTGGCTCGATGCTCGTGATCGGCTCTGGAGGCGCGTTTTGCGCCGCATTGATCTCGTCCATGAGCTCTTGATCAATCATTTTCCTCCACTTCTTCCCGCCGGTCGCCGAAATCTTCTTGATGATCTCCTCGGCGTCTTCATATTTGATGGCGTACTTTCTCCACAAGCGAGCACAGCGCTGGCAAAGACCCGGAATGAGGTGCGTTCCCTTTTCTTTGCTGCGGCCATCTGCCAGCACAGTCTGACCTGGTGCAACACCGGGAGCCCTGCGCCATTGCCGAGACTTTTTGGTAGAGCAGAACTTGCAGATGAAATTCTTCTTGAGTTTTTCGGCCTTTCCTACGTCGAAAGCGGAGTCATCAACGTCGTCGGCAACGTCATCGACGAGTTTGGAGGCAGGGTCGGCGAGCTTCTGGTTCTTCCCTTTCCGGCCGTCGAAATTGCCCCATATTTCTTTTCCTCTTGGAGTCTTTTTCCACATGTAGTAGTATCGGACGACGTCGGCATGGGACATGGTTCTAACATGAACGCGGACGTTTCGCAGCTCGGATCCGTATTTGGAGACAGCCTCCTCGAACCGTTTCCGTTCTTCCTTGTTTGGCTCAGGCTCTCTCAGATCTTTCTTCCTGCTGACCCTCTTCAGGGCCTCGATGGCTGCGTCGGCGTCGTAGTTGTGTGCGTAAAAGAGCTCAATCGCTTTTGTCAAGAAATTGGTGCCGTACTCGGGGACTCCAATGACCTTGGCACATTCCGCCTTGGCCCTGTTCATGTACTCATCTACCAGTCTTTCGCGGTCAGCAGGCGCATCGTCTTCTCCTCTGGTCGACTCGGGCATTTTGAAAATGGTCTTTGCGGTACATCTCGGATCGTCGTTGGGAAAGTCTTCTCCTCGTCGCACGTATCCCGGCGGCTCATCCTGGACCCATTTCGGCCTCTTTGCCTTCTCGGCCCGTTCTGCCTCAACGGCTTGAGCTGACTCTTTGGCTTTGTTGTCTTTTTTGTGCCCTGCGGCCCTAAAGCGTTTCCGCGCCTCGGACGGCTTGACAAGCTCCACAGGCCTTCCGTGCCAAACGTTAACGTTTGCTTGGTGGCGCGGACCTAACCGTGAACTTGCGCGAGGGTAGATGGCTCGATCGTCGTACTGCAGGGCGTCCTCGACCCGGCAATGTATGCCAAGATAGCGCATGGGCCACATTTTTGCCAGTGCAATCTCAGCCTGCGTTGCGGGATGGTCGTCAACGGGAGCATCGGAACCACTTGGGCTGGGAGCGGTGGTGTTGATCAACGCGTTAGGATCCTCTTCCTCTTCATCCACCTGCTCCTCTTCCTCCTGAGAAATGGCGGCCTCGCCAATGATGGGAGTGCGGCGTGCTTCGAGTTTTCTTTCTTGGGCCCTTCCACATGGTCCACAGGCCCAGGCAAATCCTCGAGAAGGCTTCTTCAGCAGAGGGGGTCGGACGCAATTCATATGGTAGGTGTTGTGACATACGGCACACTCGACAGAATCGTTGCTGCAAGGTGTCAGCTGACCGGCACCACTTGGTGACCACAAAAACTCACGTGGCGCAATAACCGGAGCAGCGCTTGCACGTTTTCACGGCGCTGGTGAGCTCCTTGACTCGGCTTGTTTCCACCACGACAAACTTCCATCTCTCATCTAGCGCCTTTTTCACCTTCTCCGGAACATTGATGACTGCAGCCACGGGTATTACATCATACCAGCGATGAATAAAACGATCGAAAACTTGGTTGAACCAGAATGAGTCCTTTGTTCTGCGAAATTCCTCGAGATCGTCTATTTCGCTGCGGTGCTTGATGTGGCATTTGCCACGCAGAGACGCGATCGGGCAAATGTCGGAATGCATGGTTCCGTAGACTAGTCTCGTATCATTGTTGTAGCGCAACACGTCGCGAGGCCGGTAGTACCAGTTCACTCTAAGGGAGTCCACTGGGGCTGGGGCATCTGGCTCCCTGGTGTTGGCGTGCAAAAACTCCATGATACGGCAGAGATAGTAGGGCTCGCCTGGCGGCTCGCAAACCAGATATACATGATCTGCAAAACAATTAGTAATTGGTATTGGACGATTTGTATTTTTTGCGCGAATTAGTGCGCTCCAGTGGGGGAGGAAATTTTACCATCAATGGCGAGGACGGTGCCGTCGTCGGCCTCGAGTTGCTTCTTGTCGTTGAGAAGGCCGCCGCATTTTTCAAAAGTCATCATGTTGGTCTCGCGGCGCATGTTTGCCGCCACGAGAGCATCCTTGCGCTTTGCCGATGATGATGATGATGATGATGATGATGATGATGGTGCTGCGGCAGAGGCGGGCGGCGCATTGGAATTGGCTCCGTGGGAGCCGCCAGCCTTGCGTTTCTTGCCCTGGGCGGTGGCGGCGGTCGCGTTGGGGTTTGCATTGAAGGTCGAGGTTCCGGGTATCGTGGAGGAATCTCTGCTTGGGGCAGCAGAGACGGGAGTTCCATTTGTGGCTGCGGCCGGACCCCTCTTGGCGCTCGGAGCCGGGGAATGAGTAGCGTCAAGGCCGCTGGCAGGACTACGAGTGGTTCTTTCGGACGAGGTCCCGTTGTTGCCGTAGGCAGCGGCAGCGGCGGCGGCGGCGGCGGCGGGCATTTCGAAATCCATTTCCACGTCCTCGGCGTAGTTGATCCTAGCGGTGCCTGGACGGTTCCGCGAGCGAGTGCCGTAGCCGCTGGTGCTCGCCGGAGTGTCGTCCTTTGCGGGCGCGTGTGCTGGCGCCAAAGCGGACATGGTGGCCGAGTGGGACTGCGAGGGCGCTGCAGACTGGGTCGTGGCAGACGGGGCCGGGGGGGTTTGCTGTGCGTCCCGCTCGGCGGCCAGGTGCACATTGGCGGAATGCGAAGCGGTGTGGTGAGAAGAATCCTCGGTGCTGGGGGACATGTCACCAGGCATGTCGTCGGACTGGGGGGCGCGAGGTTGCGCTGTGTCCGGAGGGCTCACGGTGCCTGGGTGGGCGTGGTTGAGTGCGCGGAAGGACGAACCACGACCCCCCTCCGTGTCGCCATCAACCATGAGAGGGAGGTGGAGAAATCACTGGGGGAAAGGTCTGGAGGGAGAATGCCACGACTCTCAGAGGGCCGCCTGATGAGATTCGAGGCGGGGCGTTGCCGTCGTGGCACGATATCAACGCTGCATTGAAGAGGATGGCGCAGACAGGGCAGGATGGCGGCCGCAAAACGCGAATATCTCGGGGATGATCGCGTAGAGGAGGGATGGTGGGAAATGGTTGTGAGATGGGAAGCGGGAGAATCAAGGGGCAAGACAGAGACAGTAGGGGGAAAAGGGCACGGCGGTGGAGGTGGAGCGAGGGCCGAGCGGAGTGGTGGTGGACGGGGAGAATTGAAGAAGAATGGAGTGATGGATGGACTTTGGGAGAGAGAAAGAGAGAGAGTCGAGAAGGCCGCTGGAGCGGCAGGCCTAATGCTCGCAGCTAACGACTAATGACGGGACAAGGATCCTCGCCTGACGCTACGCTGCCACGCTAAGCCCCCAGCTTGCTTGCTCCAACAGTATTTGATCTCATGCCTCGCCCACTTCTTCCTACATTGCGCACTTTGCTCGTTCGATGCTACAATTTCGACCAGACCACGGCAGTCCCCACCTCTCGTCCGTGCCGTCTCTTTGTCGTCCTCCCGTCTGGAAGCGAGGACGACGGCCGATGCCTCTCCGCAAATGGCCCAATGAGACGGCAGCTTCAGTCATCCACGTCCAGTCGTCCTCTTCAGGCCAAGCAGCAGCGCGCCCTCTCACATCGTTTGCCTGTCGGTGGGAGCGTGGCGTACATCATGTTAACCTAACCATTTGATTTTGATTTTTTTTTTCTTTCCCCTTCCCCCTCCGCTCGTCGCCATGTCGGCGAGCGGCAACGCTGCGCCATGGTCATCTCCGTCGCATTCCTCCGCGCCAAAACACGGGCACGACGGGGTTCGACGTTAGCCCGGGGCACATGGCCTCGGAGGCAAAAAGGCTTGTTGGAGCGGCATAGATGCTTAGGTACACGTAGAGAGGCCCGTCACGCTTGTACTGTACATGGCTACATGTCGATGGTACGCGAGCAAAGGAAATTGGCAGATTGCAGCGATGGATGCACTTTGAACAAAAGACGGCCGGAATCGTCTGAGACACGGCGACAGTCGTCTGGCTCTTGTCCAGGTCATGGTTGAGCAGAGGCCGCTGAGTCTGAGCCCGAACCCGAACCCAGAGCCTGAGGGCGGTTGCAGTCCAGAAGACCGCTAGGCAGAATTAGGAAGTAGCGCCTTGGCCCGCCAACCTCATCAGATGGCCCTCTCCTACTTTTGGTCACAAACTCTGATGCCTCGAGGCCCCAATCTCTCCTCTCTGCTCGCCCGTCAATCTGCTCGACTGCCATCGTCAACCTGCCCCGGCCATGGCTCCCACACCCCTCTCGTCCCTGCGCCGCCCGTCGGCCTCTCGTTCGTTTTTCTGTCGCGTGCGCCAGATGAGCCCGTTTCTCATTTCCTTGGTTTCATCGCTCCAGCCTCTGCTTCTCCGACGGCCGTCTTCACGTGCCTTTTCCAGCTCGTCTACCAAGCGCCATGGCGAAGCGCAGATGGTCGTCGACGCAAGGCGTGGGCTGCGAGGTTATTGAGGACGAGGATGCAGGGATGCCGTTCTGGGCACATTGATTGCCGTGCCTCCGCTCGTGTCTCAACCTCCCTGGCGTCCACGATCCAGCCGCGATCCACGGTCCAACCACGTCCATCATTTTGGTCTTCATAACCACGGTCGGCCCCGTTCAATCACCATCGCATTTGCTCTTTAGGCCTATTTTGTCTGGTTCTGTCTCCGTACATCAATCATTTTTTTCGGCCAATGCTGCCACTGTCCGGCCCTGATGCGGACGTCGGCACTTGCATGCCAGTCTCAGCGTGCTGCCGCCAAGGCGCATGCTTCCCGCTCGGCCGCCGACATTTTCCTTTTGCCAGCCTGCAGAAATGACACTGAGCTCATCACCGCGAAGCACCTTGACTAGGTAAACGGCCTTCATGGTAATTCCGCCGCGTCAGCCGTAGCAGCCCGCAGCTGTCGCTCGCGTGGCGCTTCTTGCTCTTTGAAGCTCGTTGACCCTGCTCGTTGCCAAAATGGTTCTTCAGCTTGCAATCCGGTCTTTTTCATGGTCGCGCCCCCACTGTTGCGATGGTGTTTGCGATGCGCCAGCTTCGGTCTTGGATCTAGACTCGTCTGGGACTGGGATGCTGCTTACTGAACCGACGTGGAACGACCTGCATAAATACACATTGGAAGCCCAAGTCATCCTCTCCACCACCTCCTACGAAGCCAACGCATGAGCGTTTCTGGAGTAAGCAAAACTCGAGCCAAACCATGGGTGCCGATTTGCCGTCGTTTAAGCTTGTCGCTTCGACTTTGGCATGGCAGAAAACTTTCGTGTCTTAAAGTCTAGGCAAACAAAGGCATGAAGGCTCTTGCCATGGACAACATCGCAATTCTCATCACGGTTGGTGTCGAAGAAAAAGATTCATTACTTCGCCCTGGAAATTGTGATTCAGAGATGCACTCCAAGAAGAAGGGGATCCTTGGAGATGGAGAACGGAAGGAAGCGAACGACCAAGAGGACACTGCACGTGAAGCCCTTGAATTGTCCTCGAACAGGTCAACCGAGGACCTAGAACAGCTGATTCATCAAAAACTTAGCAACCTTGGACATGAACGTGGCTCTGTGCAACAACTCGACTGCGACGTAGCCGACGGCATTTTCCCATGAGGCATTCGGTTGCGCTTTGTCAAAATCGAAGGGTCGCAAACTCGGAATCATTCATAGCCATGACGCGACCTGTCTTTACGGTCCACGGCACCGAGTCAGGCATGAAACAAGGGTGTAGCAACATGGGGCGCATTCAACGGGCTCATGTCATGAAAACTGTCGTAGTGTAAATAAATGTGCCCGGTTGGGCTGCCGGTCTCCAGTTGTTAGCCTGTCTTGCCGTTGCAACGGTTGGCTCGACGACGCAAGGAATAAAGGCGCAAAGCGATGGTGTTCCGGGCAGTAAGGACCATGTGTTTAGTTGGGCGACGTTATTATCGAGGGAGGCTGTAGTTTGTGTCGGTAAGACGTTTGAGCCTAGTGGCGTCGTGGCGGGTAGCGAGTTTAGGTGACGTTGGAGCGGACTTAGACAGTCAATGGCGACGTGATTCCGCCAGAGGCCGAAGAAAAGAGATGGTAACAGGGCGCGATCCCTGCCACCCCGGCGCCTCTGCTAGCCCGAGGCAGCTCAGCGCGACAGGATGACGAGCATCAGGGTCTGTCTTGTCTGTACATGGTTCAGTGACATGTCTGAAAGTTCTTGACGAGAGAGAGGTTGACGGCCATTGACGGTGGAGGCACGATGGATCAGTCCGAGTCCGAGTCCGAGTCCGAGTCCGAGTCCGAGTCCGAGATGAAACCTTGCCATCTGGAAAAAAGGGAGATGCGCTGTCTCGCGAGCGTTTGCTTTGCATGTGCCTGCGGCGGCGGTACTTTAGATGCACACCGGGCAGTCAGGCATGTCCCTCCCCCGCGCAATGTCATCATCGGTCACCAGCAGCGCAGGACCATCCAACTCAGCCTGCCAGCCTGCCAGCCTGCCGGCCTACTACAAGCCTGCCTGAAATATCTTTCTTCACCCCTTCGCATCCCGCCGCCACTACCGCTAGCCCTACCCCACACAACCACCCCTCGTCCCTCCGCACGTCGTACATGTAATGTCTACCTCGTCGCCCGCCTCTGCCGACCTCCCGGTCCCGTCAAAAGAACAATTCCGCGCCATCGCAAAGGCTCAGGACGAAAAGTATGACGCCCTGCATGCGCCAAAAACCCAAGCCCAACAGGAGCTGGCTGCGAAGCTGATCCAGCGGAACTATCGCGGCTATCGTGAGCGCAGGCAGCTACAAGGACTGAGGCTGGACGCTTCAACCCGCTGGATCGAGGTAAGACACGACAGTCTCACACTCCGTCGTCCAATTTCTTCGTCATTTGCACAATGCTGTCTTGGGTGTTGCGTTTGTCTGCCTGGTGATAGCTAACGGACGTGCGCTGCAGGCCGTAAAAGAGGGTCAGTTGTCTCCACCATCACGCCCATCCCCGTCTTCACCTGGCCTTGATCGGTGCTGAAATTCTTCAGCGCGCTACAGAAATGCAACGCGCCCTCGATCGCGCCACGACAGCAGCCCTCCGCAACCCGGCTCCATTGCTCCCACCGGTCGCCCGCGCGGCACCTCGGAACCTGTGCGAGAGACTTGGAGGCGAGTGGCTACGATAGCCCTCCGCGCCGGCACCGATGACCACCAGAGCGACACGTCGTCAGTCGACACCGGGACCCTGACGCCCGAGGAAAAAGAAGCGCGGAGGAAACGCAAGATTGAAGCCAAACGATTGCGCGACAAAACGGCGCAAAAGATGCAGCTACAGTACTATCTCGAACTCGTCGACTCGAAACATCGTTACGGCTCGAATTTGCGCGCATACCATGAAGAGTGGAAAAAGGCAGACACCCACGAAAACTTCTTTTACTGGCTGGACTATGGCCAAGGCAAGAATCTCGAGGTCCCCACCTGCTCGCGCGAGCGGCTCGAACGCGAGCAAGTGCGCTATCTGAGTCGCGAGGAGCGCCTCAACTACCTGGTCAATATTGACAAGGACGGACGTCTCTGCTGGGCCAAGAATGGCGAGCGAATCAGCACATCGATAAACTACAGAGACAGCATCAACGGCATTGTGCCGACATCTGACCAAGATACGCCCGAGTTTCGCTCACCAGGGGGTCCTGCCTCGAGAAATACGACGTCGTCGTCGAGCAGCTCGAGCTCGAGTGTCAGCTCCATGTTTTCCAGGACTGGTAGTCCCGAAGGCAACCACTACGTCAACAGCGACTTGAAGCAAGCCAAAGGCGTCAAGAAAGTCAAGCACATTTCCGCCGCGGCAGTGCTCGATCACTTGCTCCGCAAATCCGTCAAGCCCAACAGTTGGATATTCGTGCGTCCACCACATTCCATTCGCTCGTCAACCGTCGTGACTAACTCAGATATTTCCTTGTCCACCCACTAGGTCGCAGACACATCCTTCCGCTTATACGTCGGCATCAAGCAATCGGGCGCATTTCAACACTCGAGTTTTCTCCACGGTTCACGCATTAGCGCGGCTGGTCTCCTCAAAGTCAAAGATGGCCTCTTGACCCAACTCTCACCGCTGTCTGGCCACTACAGACCCCCGACGTCCAACTTTCGCGCCTTTGTCCACGCCCTGCGCGACGCCGGCGTCGACATGTCGCATGTCAGCATATCGCGCAGCTACGCTGTCCTGGTCGGCCTCGAGGCATGGGTCAAGACTAGACGACGGGTCAAGGGCGTCGGAGAGGTCTTGAAGAGAAGCGAGGAGGCAGTTCTGAGGCCTGAAGATGCAAAGGGGCGAAAGGAGAGAGAGATGGATCACACGCAGGCAGCAAAGAGGGAGGCCGAAGTCTTGAAAGCGGAAGAAGAGGAGAAGAAAAATAGAGGTTGGCGGGGTCGCTTGGGCCGCAGACTGAGTCGACGTGTTGAGCCTCCCAAAGATCTATGCGCAGCGGGCGGCAACGCAAAAGGCCAGGCATCAGCTGAGAAGAGACAAGGCGCAGAAGAGCGGCAAGACAGCGAGAAAGTCGGCGAAAAGCTCGACGATGCTGCTTCAAAGGTTGAAAATGGAGACATTGCATCGGCCGCGCCAACCCTAGAGACGAACCAAGAGGGGCCTGGCGCAAAGGACGCTGTAACGGCAACGTAGGGCAAAAGTAGTTGAGGCTTTTGCTGTGCCGCTTGACGTTGTCCTGCCTACTGTCTGTTGCCCGATCACGCACGACTCTTAATATGGTACTGCTTCTCCCTCTCGTGCTCCCGCTGCATGAAAATCTATTTGGGCGTCATGAACATGGACGACGCTGCGTTGAACATACATCTCCCTGGCGTTTGTTGGTTGGTCTTTTGCTTTTTTCAATGTTTCCTGATATCCCTGTCGACCTGACTATTCGACTATACATTCTTGACTCTTTTCTTCAGATTTGAATGGGATTCATGTTGTGGATGCTCTGGCTTCACACTGGTTCTGGCCTCTCTTGGTCACGATCTAGATGCTCTGATGGGTAAATCCAATCGCCAGGCTCCGTTGGATCTTTCCTCTTGTTGGAGGTGACTGGCTGGTGAGTTGGTGTTGGTGTGTTGGTTCATCTCTGGCTCTCTTTCTCTCATCGCACTTGCCTTGGATGAATTCCGTCACCGTGTGGAGACACAGCCCTGCCATTTGTCCGTGTCCCTATTTCACCGCGGCAACAAACTCGCTCACACTCACTTGTCGGCATCGATTGAACGGACCTGTTGTTTTCCATCATTTGCTTCGTCCTGTCTTCGCTTTTCCCACTGCTGCAAGAATCTTCAGGATCGCTCACCACACAAGAAGAGCTTTTGTCCATCACACATCCTTTTCCGTCGTCTTCTTTTCAGGTACGCTCGATACCCCGCAAGAAGCCTTCTCTGCTCGACCTGGGAACTTTGGTTTGGCTCACTCGCCACCAAGTTTGCGCTGCATCAGACACGCGTCTCATAAATACCGGTCAACATCCCCGACATCACCATCGCGCTTCCATCATCCAACATGGCTGCCAAAAACAAGAAGGGCGGCCGAAAGGGACGACCGGTGTCTAAGAGGCCGGACGTCAACGACTTGTCGAACGAGGAGTTCGCTGCTCAACTCCAGGCCGTGTGCGGAGAGCCCGCGTGCATGTCTCAGTCTGTTGAGAATGACAACAACACTCCGTCGATTGAGCGCGCTGATTCTCCACTGGATGCTGCTCCACTGGAAGATAAATTCATGTGCGAAGAAGAGGAGAAGGACGACGATGAGGAGACGGGTCCGCTCACTAAGAAGGAGTCGTAAGTTTGCTCCATGTCTTTTTTCTCAACTCCACCGCGGTTCTCCACAACTCATCAAACCATGGCCACGATGCTAATCCACACCCGCCTCCACGTAGTCCGGAGACTGTGCCCTCCAGCCTCCTCTACTTCACCCTCGACTGCTTCGGTCGCCCCATCGCCGCGCGCAACATCGCCGGCCCCTCGATGGTCGTCACGCACATGCCGATATCCAGGTACTACCACCCATCGCAGACGTTCCCAGTCCTGCGCCACGCGACGCCCGCCGAGCTCGCCGACCCGCAGCTCTTCCCGCCCATGGTGCCCGTCGCCGACGGCCTCATGTTCGTCGCCGAGCTGCCCAGCCGCCGCTTATTCCACCAGCGCGCCGACGCCCAGGGCACGCTGTGGGCCGACTGGCACACGCTGCTCGCCGAGGCCCGCGTCGGCTGCGACGTCCGCTGGTTCGAGTGGGTCATGGCGTTTGCGTTGCCGTGGGAGCGGCCCGGCGAGCGGCTGTGCGATGGCGTGCACGCGCAGCGCGTCGTCAACGCGTCCGCCTACGAGTTCGAGGAGATGGATAGGGCGAAGTGGGCATCGGAATTGGAGTCTCGGAACAACGTCGACGACGAAGTCGACCAGGAGGAGGAGCAATCGGAAGAGGAAGACGAGGCCGCAGACAACGACGACGACGACGACGAGAAGTGCGAGTCCGGCTCCGACGCCGACACCACCTCTGCCGATAGCGACAGCGGCAGCGACAGCGAGTGGAGCGACGTCGACGACTCGATGGACGACACCGTCTTCGAAGCCATGCTGCGCGACGCGCGCCCTGCCCTGGCGCAGCTGCACCTCACGGGCGGCGGCGGCGGCGGCGGCGGCGTCGTCAATGAACGCGTGCTCGCCAATTTGCTGAGCGAGGCGCGCGCCGCCGCTGCGCCTCGCCCTCTTCCTGATCCGCAGCCAGTGCCGAAGAGTTTGCTGCCGGGCCCTGGCCCTCTGGACGATGAGATTGGTACGTTTTTGGCTGATATGGTTGTTGGTGTTGGGTCCAGTCGGGAGAAGGCAGCTACGAATGATGGTGAGTAGTGAGGGGAGGCGTCGCTGATGAGTTGCGAGGTGGGACTGATGGCGTCTTCTATCACGCGCTCAGGTCGGTGTTGGATGCTTTGGTTGGTTAGTCGGTCGGGCGGTTGGCAAACACTGTAAACACTGTAACCGTCGCTCCGTCTGCGCTTTGCGGTGTCGTCTTGGTTGTTTTGGGCAAAGGCACGCAGAAACTACAGTAGTCACTCATAGCTCTCATAGCTACCTACCTAATGGCCGACCATAGTCACCGTTCAAATTCACTCTCAAATCCCGTCATCCACCAAGTAACCGAAATGGCGAGTAAGTTTACAATTAACAAAACCGGGATACTCTGACACCGGAAGCCCAATCGTCCGAATGTTGGCGTCGTGGGTGGATGGCGTTGTCTGCCAACTTGTTCGGATTCTGTAACAGCTATCTTCTATTCGAATCTGGGCGGGGGATGACGATATTCGCATTCTTTTTGCCTTTTGCCTTTTGCCTTTTGGTGGGCGGCCGTTTTTGTGTTTGTTTGTGTTGCAGTGTTGGCATCGGTTGAGTCCTTAGATCCGGTGGTGAATGTTTGCTGGTGGCGGGCAGCGATTGCTTGCTCCTGGCTGCCTTTTCCGCTCACTCACTCTTCATGCTGCACAGACAGCAGATACAAAGCAACTTCTCGCCTTCGGCTAGAGAAGTTGACCGACTCGGCATAATACTGCAAACACGAATTGGGGATGCAGTTACTTTGTTCTACCAAATTCTAGGACTGGTCTGGATGTGTTGGGTCAAACATTATCAACGAGTTTCTGTTCTACTATTTGTCTGTATTACGCTTCACATTCACTGTCCCCACGGACTCAAACTCCACGGCCTGTCGCCCGTATCCCACTCCGTCGGCGCCGGACCCATCTCAAACACCAACTCGCCGCCCTCCCCCAACTCATCATGGGCAACCCACGCGCGATCCAACCTCCTCCCATTCAAACTTACCCCCTCGACCCACATATTCACCGCACTCAACCCATCCGCGCGAATCCGCAGCATCGTAGCTTGCGGCGTCCCGTAAAATAGACGCACCGTGACGGCGGGGAAGCGCGGCGCCGACAGCAGGTACAGCGGCTGGCCGGCGACGGGGAACAGGCCAAGCACGTTCCAGACGAGCCAGGCGGGCAGCGCGCCGCTGTCGATGTTGCCCGGGTACCCGGAGCGCGAGGGGTTGTAGTACGTGTCGAGGATGGCGCGCGTGGCGTTGACGGTGCGGTGGTGCGAGCGGGGGATGTAGTTGTAGAGGAAGGGGGTGAGGAAGGAGGGTTCGTTGCCTGGTGAGGAGGTCAGTAGGAGTTATCTTTTTTGTGCGAGCCCCTGAAGGAAAGAATGGATGCATGACGGCGGACTCACCAGGATTAAACAGCGCGCTACCCGCATCATTATTGACACCAACGCTCGTCCCAAAGCCCGGCAAAAACGACGCATCGAGGCGCTTGACAAACGCGTCGTCGCCGCCCATCAGCTCCACCATCTTGGCCATGTCGTGGGGCGCAGCGGCAAAGCTCGTCTCCCACACCTTGGCCTCGTAGATTTCGCCGCCCCAGCCGCAGTTGCTGCAGTTGCGCGGCTCGTAGCCGGTGAAGTTCCACGAGCGGTCCGCGTTGCGCGCGCCCACGAAGCCGAAAAACGTGCCCACGCCCTCGAGCGTCGTGTTGGCGCCCGGGTTCCACTGCTCCTGCCACCAGTCGGCGCGGTCACGGTACCGCTCGATGTCCGAGGTGGTCGACGTGGCAGGTAGTTTGTTGAGCGCGCGCAGGCCCGAAGCGACGCTCCACACGGAAAAGTCGTTTTGCGGGTACTCGACGCCGCGGCTCAGGCTGCGCGAGTGGTTGCGCGTGAGGAAGCGCAGCCGCAGCTGCTCATCCAGCGCGCCGCGGCCCTCTTTGGTCGCGCCGTCGAACGCAACCGGGTCGACGTTGCGCGCGGGAAGTACGTCGGCGTCTTTGACCACCGCTGCGTATGCGTCGGCCCAGTCGGCGTCGGAGAGGTCGAGCTCGCCCCGGCCGCGCGTCCCGTTGGTGGGATAGGAGAAGACGGACTTGACAAAGGCGTCGGCTAGCACTGTGTCGGCGTGTGTGCCGCCTTGGACGCGGCCGTTCCAGTTGGCGGCGCGGCCCGCGGGAAGGTAGCCTTCGTACTTGAAGATGTTGATGAGACCCTTGACGATGCGAGTATAAGTCGAAGTGTACAAGACGTGGAAAAGTGGCAGCGTGGCGCGGTACGTGTCCCACAGCGTCTATAAGGCATCAGTCAGCTTATTCCCCCTTTTCTTTACACCTTCAACTCACATAGTGGTCATCGTAGTACGGCTTCGACTCGTCCGACTCCCAATACGGATTCTCGCCAGTCTTGTCCGTCGGCATCAGGCCCGTCTGATACAGCGCCGAATAGAGCATCTTCTTCAACGTCTCATTCTGGCTCTCGGGGCTCCCGTCGTCTTCGACCGTCACTGACCCGAGCACGCGCTCCTCCCACTCATTCCGCGACTCCTCGACAAAGTCGTCGAAGCTCTTGCTCTCTGGTAGCTCGTCGGCTGCGTACGCGCATGCCTGCTCTGGCGACCCATACGAAATGCCAACCTTGGCCTCGAGCACGGCTGCTTCGGCGCCCGCGTCTGACGGTCTCCAACTGAAGAACGCTCCCAAGCCCATGCCCGCGCCAGCGAACGACTTGACGTCCGTGTACGAGCGCACGACGGGTTTTTTGTCGCCGCTCGGAGGGATGACCGGGTCATAGGGCCAGCTGAGCGTGCCAGCGCCGTCGACGCGGTCACCGGAGCCCTGGGCGACATGCGCTGTGGTGGGCACGAGGGGCGACGTGGACGGCACGCAGAAGTTGCCGCAAAAGTGGAGCGTGTGGATGTCTGGTTGGGACCAGCCGCCCGTGTACGACGCGCTGCCAAAGTACGAAGGCTCCGACGACGCGTCGGAGCGCACGTGGACGTCGCCGTGGACGTACTTTTGCGAATAGGATTGCGTCGTTGGATCAGCGGCAGGCAGGACGTGCGTCAAGTCAACAAAGACGTGTGCATCGTATGAAGCCGGATTGGCGTCATTTGACAGGCTGGGTATGCCAGAGCTGCTGCTACTGGCGCCAGGAAAGGTGTAGCGAATAAAAGCCGAATGGTTGCTCGACGTGATTTCAATTTTGATGCCATTGAGCAGCACCGTCGTGAAGAGGCCGACTGTAGCCGTTTCTTGTCCCAGTGACCGGTTCTGCCAGTACGTCGTGTTATCACCCAGGTTAACGCCATCGAGAGTTCCAAGGAGCGGCATCTGCGAAACCAGTCCATCTGATGAGATCCAACGTCAATGCCACGAACGACCCCAAGTGACGCGCAAATTGGTTTGACAAGAGCTTACAGGTTGGATTTCCCCCACTTCCACTAACATGGGTCATACTGACAGCCGTCACATTTCCAATTGGGCTGAACCCAGCATTGCAATCGTTGCCAATGCCCTCGGGCAGACCCAAAAAGCTCGTGTCTATGCCGGCCTTGACCATCCCCCAAGGCATCGCCGCACCGGGGAACGAGTTGCCACCTGCGATGGTCGAGCCAGGCGTTGGGCCCTCGACGCCGATGAAGGGGTCGACCAAGTCTGTCAGACGCGCCTGTCCGACGCCAGCCCAGCAAAAAAGCAGCAGAGTGGCCATGGCCGCGAAGGCGCCCTCTCCCAAGCTCTTTCTCAATCTCATCGTCTTCTATCTGTGCGTCGACGATTTTTGGGGGATGTGGAGAAGAATCTAGGAAGTACTGGTACGGCGGAAGGGGAGGGGTGGCCGGGAACCCGGGTGACGCGCCGAGGGTAAATGGGGCACGAGGACCAGCAAGAAAAGTTGTACATACTTCATGGCGCCCGTAAATCTCCTCACAAGTGGGACGAAGAGATGGCAGCGACTACTTGGCGTGCCTGCGGGTTCCTGGCCGTGACTCAAGCTTGAGCGGCCCGCCCGCAGTGCGGGGGAATGCGATCCAAACCAATGTGGAGAAGAACTGGAGAAGGGGAGCGCTGGCCCGCGTCGTGCAGACCTGACGCAATTCGCGCGGAAAGTAATCCGAGGCCGAACCATCTCTGACTAACAGTCGCGATGCGTTCGTGCCCGAGCCCGAAGTACCTCTGGCAAACGGGAGTTGGCTGGATGGTAGGGTGGATGATGTTGGAGGCAAATGGATTGCGGTTGAGCAACAGCAAACCAAGACCTCGCCAAACCGCAAGTGCCACCACATGCGCGACAACGTCACCTCGAGCAAACACGACCTCTCCGCATTCACCCAGGCCATTCAAAGTAATTGATCACCTCTCCATTACAGTCAAGCTACGTATACCATGTAGAATTCCTAGACAGGAGCAATAAAAACAGCAACGCTAGAGTACAAAAAAAAAAAAAAAAAAAAAGTACAAGTGGCTTTTTGCAAAATCCAACTCGACTCATATCTCATGCTGTCGTTCGTGTCGTTCGTGCCCATTAGAAGAGAAATTGGGAAAGATGAAAACGCCTGCGAAACGCTTTTCAATCAAAAGACAAGAGGGAGAGGAGAGGGAAAAGGAGAACCATTGATGCCCATCGCCGCACCTCACTTTCTTCTCTCCGGCCTCCTCCCACAGAAGCCGCAGAGCTCGTGTGGCACAGCGGGTCGCCAAAGTCTCCCCCAACAAATCATCCACTCACTCTGAGCTCATTATCTCCACTCGACAAGTCTACTTTGAGTTTGACCCAAAGAGACCGCCGACGAGCGGCAGTCCCGCCACGGGGTTGCCCTTCTTCTTCTCCTTCGACTTGCCGCCCAGGGCCTCGGAGATGCTGCCGAGTCCCAGGCCGTTGAGCAGCTTGTTGATGCCCAGACCACCGAGCAGGCCGTTGACGAGGCCGCCGAGTCCGAGACCGTTGAGAAGACGGCCAACGAGACCCAGCACACCCGACAGCAGCAAGCCGACTGCTGCGATGATTTGGAACAGCGGCTCGGTGAGCAGAGCCCAGAGCGGGTTCAGCTTCTTCTTGGCGTGGGGCATGTCGGCAATCTTCTTCTTTGCGTTGTCGATGCAAGTCACGACAGTAGTCGTGAGCTCCTTGAGGCAGTCGGCCAGGCGGTACTCTTCTGGCGTGGCTTCACGAGTGCCAGCACGACCCTTGGCTTGAGCGGCGATGCGGCCATCGGGGTCAAGACCACGAAGGGCACCGTTGCACTCTTGGAGGATGCGGCCAGCTTCTTCGATGAGTGGCTTGACGTTCTCGACGAGCTGCTCTTCGTCAAGCTCGTCGCGAGGCGTCTTGTCGGCGGCTTCAATGTACTATAACGCTGTTAGTCGAGTTTTTGAAGGACATCTGGAATCTTCTTACCTCTGTGATTTGCTTGCACACCGGCTGCACTCTCTCGAGCGTCTGCTGGCAAATGTTGGCCATCTTGTCTGCCAACTCGGCGTCTTCCTTCTTCTTGCGCATCTCCTCAAGTTCCTCCTCGGAAGGACCCTCTTCGGGCTCTTCCTCGGGCTCCTCGACAATGTTCTCAAGAAGCGTGACTTCGCCGACCTTGTTGCCGTCATTGTCCACGACATATCCGTTGTCGTCAATCTCGAGGCCGGCGCAGTGGCCCAAGTCGCCGGCAGTGAGGCGACCCATGATGTTGCCTTCTTCGTCACGGACCTCGCCCTCCCTGTTGACACGACGGCCAGACATGGGGTTGACACGGCGCTCCTTCTCCTCAGGCTCCCAGCGCTCAGCCTTGCCAATGAGGTTGCCGTTCTTGTCGATGATTTCGCCCTCCTCGTCGACCTTGTGGCCCATGAGCTTCTTGACATCTCCCTCAACAACGCGTCCGACGATGGAGCCGTCGGGAGTGACAACCAAGCCCTCCTTGGCGACCGTGATGTTGTCGAAACCGGCAAAGGGTCCTTCGGGCGAGGTCTCCACACCGTGAGCAAGCTCAGCGCGGCCAATGACATTGCCTGCATTGTCCCAGATCTGACCCTTGCCGTCAACCTTGCGGCCGACCATCGCCTTGGGGTCTCCCTCGGCGACGCGACCAACAATGGCGCCGGCAGAGTCGACAACGTTGCCAGCCTTGTTGACGGTACAGCCGGCGAGAGCGGACAAGTCTTCGGGCTCCTCGGGCTCCTCCTCTGGCGCCTCCCAGCGCTCAGCGTGGCCCTTGACATTGCCAAACTTGTCGATGATATCACCGTCCTCGTCGACACCCAAGCCGATGAGCTTCTTCGGGTCGCCCTCAGTGAGTTCACCGACGACATTGCCATCGGCGTCCTCGACCTTGCCGCCTTCAACGACACGGAGACCCTCGAGACCAGCGAATGGACCCTCGGGCTTGGCGACGCGCTCGTTTTCGGGAATGAGAATGCAGCGACCGACAACCTTGCCCGTGTCGCCGTGGATTTGACCAAGCTCATCGCAGCGGCGGCCAGCAAGTTCCGAGATGTTGCCCTCGACCAAGCGACCGACGGGAATGCCATTCTCGTCGACAACGAGGCCTTGCTTGTTGAGCACCTTGTTGTTGAGAATTGAAAGGTCAGGCTCCTCCTCGGGCTCTTCTTCTTCTTCTTCAAGAGGTTCGGCGTGACCCTTGACGTTTCCGTACTTGTCGATAATGTCGCCGTCTTCGTCGACCGCAAGACCAATCAAGCGCTTAGGGTTGCCCTCGGTGATTTCGCCAACAATGTTATCGTCCTCGTCGGCAACCTTGCCACCCTCGACAACGCGAAGACCCTCGAGACCGGCAAAGGGACCTTCGGGGCGACTCTCGCGCTCGTGCTCGGGTATGAGCTCGACGCGTCCAATCAACTTGCCAGAGTCGTTGAAGATTTCGCCGTTCTCGTTGAGTGGCCTCCCGGCAACTTCCTTGACGTTGCCCTCGACGAGACGGGCAACTGGAGTGCCTTCTTCGCCAATGACATTGCCAGACTTGTTGACAGTCTTGCCGGAGAGGAACGAGAGGTCGACGGGTTCTTCTTCGGGCTCCTCCTCGGGCTCCTCTTCATGCCAGCGCTCGGCATGGCCAATGACGGAGCCTTTCTTGTCGATGATATCTCCGTCTTCATCAACAGCGCGTCCAACGAGCTTCTTGGCGTCACCCTCGACAACAATGCCGACAGTGTTGCCGTTCTCGTCTTCAACCTTGCCATCCTTGACAACGATGAGACCTTCGAGGCCGGCAAAGGGACCTTCCTCTTCGCCTTCTTCGATCGGCACAGTCTGGGCGCGGCCAATGACGTTGCCCTTGTTGTCCCAGAACTGGCCTTCGGCGTCGGCAGTGGCGCCGAGCCTGGAAAGCTTCTTCGCATCTCCCTCGACGAGCTCGCCGACGGTGACACCATCGTTGTTGATGAGCTTTCCAGCCTTATTGACCTTGAGCCCTTCGAGGATGTTGAGGGGTGGAAGCTGAGGTCCTTCTTCGCCTTCTCCTTCGCCTTCTCCCTCGGCTTCTCCCTCGACGCCGTCGACGGCTTCTTCGCCAGTCTTCTCGGCATCGTCTGCAGCCTCCTCAGCCTGCTCGATGGGTTCGCCGTCCGCGTTGGCAAGTTGGGCTCCCTCGGGGATTTCCTCATCAGCATCAATCTCCTGGGGCAGGACGCGGACACGGCCGATGATGTTGCCGTCCTTGTCCAAGACCTCGCCCTTGTCGTTGAGCTTCTTGCCAGCGCAGTCAGAAAGTTCTCCCTGAACAAGCTCGCCGATTGCGTCGCCATCCTCGTTGAGGACCTGGCCCTTCTTGTTGACCTTGAGGCCATCAAGAATGTCGAGGTTGGGGATGATTTGCTTGGGGCCTTCGTCGATTTCGCCTAGACGGGAGAGAAGTTCGCGAGTAGCCTCTTCGGCAGCCTCGCCAGGAACAAGCTCGACTCGGCCAACAACCTTGCCGTTGTCAAGAAGAACTTCGCCCTTGTCGTTGATGGTCTTGCCAGCAGCCTTCTTCAGGTCGCCCTCGGTGAGCTCGCCAATCTCTTCACCCTCCTCGTTGAGAACCTTGCCCTTCTTGTTGACCTTGAGGCCGTCCAAGATGCGCAGGTCGAGGTTGACCGGGTGGAGACGCTCCTGCAGAGCTTCGGCAGCGCCGTCGGCGAGCTCAACATTGCCGAGGACGTTGCCCTCTTCATCGACGACTTCGCCCTTGTCGTTGACAGTAAGGCCCTTGACCTTGTTGATGTCAACGCCAGATTGGACCTGAGCAAGGACATTGCCCTCGTCGTCGACAATCTCGCCCTGAGAGTTGATTTCTTGGCCCTCGAGGGCAGAGACGCCAGGAAGGTCGGGAACTTCGTCTTCAGCTTGAGACTTGGCTTTGGAAACTGCCTCGCCCGTCTCATCACGACCGGACTTGGCGGATTTAGGGGCGGCACTCGGGGCAGTCCCAGCAGTGGACTTGGCCCTTTCGGTAGCGGCGCCAACAGTCTTGCCAGCCTTGCTAGGGGTCTCCTCAGCCTTGCTCTTGACTTCTTCAGGGGCATCGGTCTCGGGGACACCGTCCTGGACACCGTTCTGGAGCTCTTCGACAAGTTCCTCGGCGTCGGGGTGAATCTCCGCGCGGCCAATGACGTTGCCGTCGTCGTCGAGAATCTCGCCTCTTTCATTGACGGTGCGGCCGCGGAGCTCCTCAATGTCGCCTTCAGCAATGCGTCCAATAAAGTCGCCTTCGTCGTTGAGAATGTCGCCAACATTGTTGACGGTGAGTCCCTTGAGAATGGAAAGATCGGGACCTCCAGACGCGGCGCGGCGAGCCTCCTCGGCCTTCTTCTCGGCCTC
Source organism: Phyllosticta citrichinensis (assembly GCA_038380885.1). Lineage (NCBI taxonomy): Eukaryota > Fungi > Ascomycota > Dothideomycetes > Botryosphaeriales > Phyllostictaceae > Phyllosticta > Phyllosticta citrichinensis. Next base: position 1,958,746 of record JBBWUH010000006.1, read on the forward strand.
CCTCCTCATCTTGTCGACGACTTCGGGAAGGAGCTCACAGCGACCGACGAGGTCACCATCATCGTCCAGGATTTCTCCGTCATCACCAATGGAGTAGCCCTGGAGGTCTTCGGCGTCACCCTCCACGAGCTTGCCAATCTGGTTGCCCTCCTTGTCCAGGATACTGCCGTCCTCCTGGACCTCGAGGCCCTTGAGAACGGATACGTCGGGTCCTTGGGGAAGTTCCTGGCCAGTGGCACCCTCGGCCGTGTCTTTGGCCTGGTCTGCAGCACCTTCGGCCGTGTCCTTGACGCCGTCGACCTTGCTCGGAGCGTCGCTGGTGGCTCCCTGAGCAGTGTCCTTGGCGCCGTCAACTGCATCACCAGCCTTGCTGGGAGCTTCGCTGGTGGCCCCCTGAGCGGTGTCCTTGGCGCCGTCGACCGTTCCTTTGGCCTCGTCGGGCACGTCGCCGGTAGCATCTTCGACAGTGTCCTTGGCGCCGTCAACCGCTCCTGTGGCTTTGTCAGGGGCGTCGCCAGTAGCGTCTTCGGCAGTGTCTTTGGCGTTGTCATCGACACCGTCGGCAACATCTCCAGCAGTGTCCTCTGCCTCCTCAGGCAGGTCCTGAGCTTTTTCTGGGAGATCCTCGGCAGTGTCCTGGACATCTCCTGCAGCTCCTTCGGCGGTGTCCTTGGCATCGGAGCCAGCGCCCTGAACATCGCTGGCGGCACTCGAAGCGGCCTGAGAAGGATCCTTTGCCGCCTTGCCAGACTTTCCAGCGAGGCTGGAAGCACGACCAGCGAGGTTCTTGGCTCCAGACAGGACGCTGCCGCCCCTCTGCCTGGCACCCTCGCCGTTGCTGCCAGCCTTTTCCGAAACATTGGCAGAGTCCTGGGCCGACTCGGCAGTGTCTTCAGCAGTGTCCTCGGCGTCGTCGCCAAGGTCACCAGCCTTCTCTGTGGCGTCGTCGGCAGTGTCTTCAATGTCGTCGTCGTCGTTCGGATCGGCACCGCTCGTCACATCTTCGGCCTCCTGGAGAGGCTTGGGGTCTTGTTCTTTCAAATCGCCGGTGGCCTCGGAGACCTTGGCAGTGGCATCGTCGCCGGCATCGCTGGCAGCTTGGCTCGCCTGCTGTGGGGTGTCTTCGGCAGCGCCCTTGGGGCCCTGAGTCTTTTCGGAGAGGTCGTCCGTCGACTGCTGGAGTGGGAGGTCCTGCTTGTCATCGGACTTCTTCTCGCCGAGCTTGGGGGTCCTCGAGGACTGGGGCTTGCGGCCGAGCTTGGTGGGAGTGCGGGGGGATTCGGTAGCTTTTCCGGCGGCGGGGGAAGGCATGTTGGTGGGTGGTCGTAACTTTCGTGGAGTGGAACGTGAACTCGCAGTAGAGGAATGGGAAGATCGTCTAGTGGGAGAGAGGGGGAAGGAATACAATTCGTAACTTGGGGGAGATTTGGGCATGCAATGGTGTAGTGGGAGGTTGGTGTGGGAGGATAGATGTCGAGGCAACTAAGCCAGGCCGGTCAAAGGTTAAATGGATGGTCGAAGGGACGCGAAAAAGGCTATGACGTAGGCATGAGAGGGCCATCGCGTTGGAGGAGGACATGGAGCTCTGGGCCTGCAGGGTAGCTCGCGCCTCAGCGACAGCGTCATAGGGAAACTTGTTTTGGCCATCACGTTACACGCTGGCGGGCGTCGAAGGCGAATGGGGAGTGCACATTGCGTCAGATGGCGAGGGTCGAACGGCCTGGCGCAGGAGGCCTGGCATCTGGTAAGACGGAGCTGTGGCGGGGCATCTGCTGCGACATGGATGGTGGGTAGCCATCGACGATTCGCGGACGGGCGGGCGAGGTGGTGGAGCAGCGATCGAGAGTCGAGCGGACGGTAGTTCTCGTGAGACAGACGGCGTCAAGACGCGTTGGACGAAGTTGTGCAGTCGGCGGAGCCCGCATGACATGGTGTGGCGGCGACAGCAGGTATCATCCCGGTCGCTGGGTGCATAAACCGGATTGGGTGCACCGCGTCAGACCTGGACGAGTCGTCGACCGGGGGTTTCCATCTCTTGCGACCGTCATTGAGGAGACTGTGGTTTGGGCCATGGGCGACGTTGTTGCTGCTGTTGTGGGGAGGCCAGTCGGTTGAGGTGCTCTGGACGACGATGAGTGACGTTGAAGAGAATCGAGTTGAATTGGGACGTTGGAAGCCACTTACGCCACTAGCCGGCCTGTGCGCCGCCCACACCCTCAACACCAGCTTCTCTCTCTCCCTTTCGCCCTTTCTCCCTCTCCTCCCAGAGACAATTGACCTCAAGTCTCTCCCGTCCCACCTCACCCGCCTCCACCGAACCAATGCTCCGCCGTCGATCAATCTACCTCCCGTGCATGCATCCGTCGAAACCTTCCGAGTCCAAGGGATGCCAAAACTTGACACGACCCTTTCTTTCCACCCGTCAACTGACCGCCGCCTCGTCGGCCTTGCCGTCCCAGCTCGGAACATGGGCTACACCATCCGCTGCACGCTACATCCCATCCACCCATTGCTTTTTCTTCCTCTCGTGAGCGACGCTGCCGTGTCACTGCCCGCTTCATCGGGAGCCGGGACCAACTTCGCCCGCCGTCGATCACAGAAAACGGCTGCCAAAGCTGAAACCGGACAATTTGCCAACTGCTGTTCCCCGCCCGACAGAGGCGTGGCCTTTCATCTTGGGGCACTCCGACATCTCAATCTGGTTTGCGCTCGTCTTTTGTGGAGATCTATATCCACCGCTCTACGTCAAGATGCCATATGAACACCTCACCTCCATCTCTGCCCTACAGGATTTGGTCAATTGCATCCAGTCGACCCCGATTGAGACGTCACCACCAATCCCAATCAATCGACCTCGTCCAACACGTCGCCCCTCGAGCTACCTCCGTGTGGGTCAGCGCTTCTACGTCCGTACCCCTAACCACCCCATGATCAATGCCGTCTCCGCAATGACATGGTGCGAGCTAGAATGGATGCAAGGACAAGAGAGACCGACTCAACTTCTCAACTTGCATCAGCCGTCTCCAAACCAGTCCAATCTGACATTCGACAAGTGCATCACCTGTCAAATCCATCCAAACAAACCCGACGTGCCGCGTCGACTGCAGCTGGGGAGCATTCAGCCAGACTCGAGCTACCCTTGGTCTGAATCCCTGGGGATGCACCATCTACTCGACCCAGCCAATCCTGTCAAACTCCCTCAAACGTGCAATCGCTAACGATGAAGGAAGTAGTAGCGAGTCATGTGGGTGACAAAAAGAGTAAGGCGCGACAATGAGGCTCTTCGCAAAGTCTATCATGGGGATCCCTGGTCTAAATCGTGCATCAGGGTAAAAAAACCGGAGCCTACTATCGTCCCTTCAAGTCGAATACCTATTTTTACAAACTCTTCCAGATGTTCTCACTATGAAGGATGCACCATGTCGCAGCCATTCCTGACGAAAGCTCAACAATGCCAACAACAGACAGGGAACTGCCTTGCCTGCGCGGTCACGACACAAAGGGACTGCTCGCGCGCAATGGCTCACCACTTGTTTGCTGGTTTGGAACTACCGTACTCATCAATGCCAGCAGTATTTGAAAATCTCACTTTCACGGCGGCAGAACTTTCAACGGTGCTGCAAATTGAGCACCTTGGTGACCTTATCGTAGTCCGCGGAAAACGGCGCCACTGCAGCGAAGCCGATCGCAGGCGCCCGTCCAGCCACAACCTCAACTCCATTCAACTTTTCCGACGGACAACTGCGGCGCAGATGGACATCGCAATACACTGCTGGGAAATTTTATAAATAGGTGGGATAGCTAGGTAGTCTACAGCTTCTCTATCTCGTCGCTTTGCTCAAACCCCACTTCCGGTCCCTCGCATCCTCTACCAAGACGTACTTGAACAACACAGCTCCAGTCCACAAATTATTGCAGTCTCAGCATTGTCCCTCACCAGATATCTATTCGATTTCCTCGTTTGCTACAAGCTCAAGAGAAACAAAACACGTCCACACCATGGCGATTCCACGCATAACCTTCGAGCCCAAATACATCACCTTCGACTGCTACGGCACGCTCATCGACTTCAACATGTCGCGCATGGCGCGCGAAGTCTACGGCCCCAAGCTGTCCCCCGAACCGCTCGAGCGCTTCGTGCACCTCTTCAGCGGCTACCGGGTCGACGAAGTCATGGGGCCCTACAAGCCCTACCGGGACGTGATCCTCAACTCGCTGCGACGCACCTGCACGCGGCTGTCCGTCCCCTACGACGAAGCACTGGCCGAGACGTTCTACGCGGCCATCCCCACCTGGGGCCCACATCCCGACGTGCCCGCGGGCCTCTCGCGGCTGGCCAAAAAATACAAGCTGGTCATCCTGTCCAACGCGGCCGACGAGCAGATCATGAGCAACGTGGACAAGCTGGGGGCGCCGTTCCACGCCGTCTTCACGGCGCAGCAGGCGCAGAGCTACAAACCGCGCATGCAGGGCTTCGAGTACATGTTTGAGCAGTTGGGCTGCGAGCCGCAGGACGTGCTGCACGTCAGCAGCAGCTTGCGCTATGATTTGATGACGGCGGAGAGCATGGGGATTACGCATAAGGTTTTTGTTAGGGGGAGGAGGCATGAGCCGCCGACGCCGGAGTATAATTATTATGAGGTTGAGGATATTGGCCATTTGGCGGATTTGTTGGGGTTGTAGGGGGGTTTTGTGCGGTGGGGAGTAGGGTGTCGATTTAGCTCGTCTATTCCTCTCGAGCTATCAGATGTGCTCTCTGTCTTGCTTCCTTCTTGAGATGCGCGATCAAAAAAGGGTCTATAACTGGTCAACGCTTCCTCTACCTCGCTCGCCATTTGCAATTCTCAGGTGTTTGAGAGCCTCCCAACCCAGCTCTACCCGGACGACATTGCAACGCAAAAGGCATGGTTTCATTCCAAACTTGATCACTGCTCCTACCAAGACATGAGATTTGCTATCCAAAAACGCGCACACGAAACAAAACCGCAACCCAGACTCCCTCCCTATTCTTACACCCCATCCACCCACCCATCCAACCATCACTCCGCCCCGCCGCTCCCCACCTCCCTCTCCCTCTCCCTCTCCCTCTCCCTCTCCCTCTCCCCATCTTCACCCTCGCCCGTCTCCGCCTTGGCGGCCCCCGGCACCTTCTGCGCGACCGAGTACTTGAAAATCATGCTCTGCATGAGGCGCTGCCAGTCGTGGACGTCGAGCGAGTTCTGCAGGTTGCTGTGCACGACCTCGCTGCCGCGCGCGACGACCTCGCGCTCGTAGCGCTTGACGGCGTCGGCGAGGGCGGCTGGCGTGTGCGTCGGCATGGCGGCGATTTGCTGGACGAGCTGCGCGCAGTCCAGGATGGCGTTGTTGAGGCCTTGGCCGCGGTCTGTTTGTGTGATGTCAGTCTCTGTGAGCTGATGCGCTCCGCAGAACCTAAGCAAGGGCGTTTGTGCTTACGCGGCGTCATGGGATGCACGGCGTCGCCGGCCAGCGTGACTTTGCCGTGCGCCGGGTGGTCGGCCCACGGCTGCGACGGCCAGTACGGCAGGTAGTTGGCCCAGGCGGGCGCGTCGTCCGGGGCGGCGCGCGTGATGCTGCGGAAGACGTCGCCAAAGGCCTCGCAGCGCGCCTTTAGGTCGCGCATGATGTCGGCGCTGCTGCTGTACGAGAGCGGCCCCGTTTGCCGCCAGCTCATGAGGAAGAGAAACGTCCATTCGGCTGGGTCGGGACTGCTCACTGCGTCGTGTGCTATAGGAAGTCAGCTCTGTGTATACTTTGTATGTTCGTTGATGTAGGGAAGGGAAGGGGAGAGGAGTGGCTGGCTTGGGGAAGCAGTGGGAGAATCCAGGGGAAGACTGACTGGCCAACCACAGAAAGTTGCCGTTTGGATGCAAGGCGCATGTAATGCGCTCGTGCAGCGCCTGCAGCTCGCGCACCTTGTCGGCGGGTAGCTTGATCAGGCTCGACGCCATGACAATGTCCGAGTAGAGCAGCTTGCCCTTTTCCGGGCCCAGCAGGTACTCGCGTGTCAGCGAGTGCGCGCCCTCTGCTCCCACGAGCAGCGTCGCCGTGTGCTGCGTGCCGTCGGCAAACGAGGCCGTCACGCCTGGCCCGGACGTTGCGTCGATGCTGACGATTTTCTTGTTGTACTGTAGTCGAGAGGTTAGCTGCTGCGGTTGCGTCGTCTCGAAGTCTGTTGGGTTACCCGAACGTCAATGCCCGACCCCATGACGCGGGCAAACTCTCTCCTGCGTAGTCGCAGATAGTAAGGCGTGTCCAATTGGGTCATGAGCTCGCCCGTGACGCCGTTGAAGAAAGGAATAAAGGCATCAGGAGACGGCCGGAAGTTGTCTACTTGTGCCGAAATAATCTTTTCGCTTGCCTCTTTGGGTAGACATTCGTCGAGTGACGTCTACCACGACCACATGTCAGAAACATGGTTTCCGTCAAACAAACACGTTCGGGGAGCAGTGGGTTGGCTTACCTGAGCCCAGTAGATGCCAAAGTTCCAGTCGCGCGGTCGCGAGTCCAAATCCGGGTCTCTCTCGAAGACTGTGCATTTTATGCCTGCCTGAGCATTCGTCAAGACCGAGTCGATTCGTCCAATTACCAGAGCAACGAGAAAAAGGCGAACAAAGAGAGAGAGAGAAAGTGCAGAGAAGAAACACCTCCCACATACCTTTTTCAGCCCCTGAGCGATCAGTCTCCCACCAGACCCTGAACGACAACGTCAGCGAAACTCCAGCTTCGATGAAATGGCCGCTTCAACCTGCTCCGATAACCATGACACTTATGTCCTCGCTAAGACTGCCCATAGTTGCGATTGTTCAAAGGCGAAAAAGTGAAGCATGAACCGAATAGAATGATTCACAAAAAACTGCTCGAAAGTTTTCTTTGCGATAAATTTTTCTTTTCACGACATTCAAAGGCGGGGGACCATGCGGAATATGTGGTGTACAAGTGCAACCGGGACGGACGGACAGCGACGTCTTTGAACGTCTCGCCACCCGACTTTCCATTCATCAAGCCAGCGCTCCGCACGCTACATGACGCACTGGTCCTGTAGCTAGCGGCGCGGAAAGGCGGCAGCGCGCGGTGGTGCATGGGCTATCGCTATCGCGGGTCGGGTCGCGGAGCTTTTCAGCTCTGAACTCACGTCGCATCTGCTGTAGCCTGTACTACCGCAACCCCGTTGCGGACCGTACTGGCAGTTCGGATCCGGGTGGTGGTGATGTTCGGAGACTCGGAAGCACCGCGTGCCCCTTGGCGTGGCCCCACAACTTATGGCGGACCTCATCCCCCATAGGGCTGTGCCAGGGTGCGGGTCGTCGTCTTCAGCCCTCAGGCCGCGAGTCGCGACAACTGACAAGTAATGAGAAGGGGCGCGTTTTCTATTTTTCGAATGTGGAGACAACTGATGAGCCTTGCCAATGGCAAACATAGATGTTGGTGCCTGGCAACGGATGCCTTGTTTGGCCTTTCGAGTTTTGAGAGTCGAGATGTATGTACACAGGCTTCCACCGGGCGGTCTTATGCCGCGGCAGGACAGGAGGAATCGGCGACCACGGGATCCTCGATCAACAAGGACGGGTCGCCGTTGACGGCGGGTCGCGTTGAGGGTTGGAGTTGGAGTCCCTCCCTTCTCCTATTCATTCACGTGCCAGGAAGAAAGCTGCTCCGCTCCGAATTCAGGCTTGCGTCAGGCCGAAACGTCAGGGTGCCTTGCGTCAAGCCCAATCTAGCGTCAATCACCACCATCAAAGGAATCATGGACCCAAGCCAACACGAACTGAAGGCTGTGGGCCATGCAGCCAAGGTAGGAATGGCCCGTAGGATGCTGGTGCGCAACCCTCTCAGTCATTCAGCCTCCCGTCAGTCTTGATGGGCCAAGTTTTGCCATTGGCCACGGCGTAATTGTTGTCTCATCATCATCAGCGAACGAGATGTCTTCTGGCACCGACTGTGGCCGTGAGGCCTTGACACTGCCACGAGCGCCTCTCGCCACGGACCACCGCCAGTCACCCTGGGGAAGGCACTGCTTTGCCCTTTTAATTGCCCACCTTTCTCCTTCCTCTTGCAACATCCAGCGTCTTCCATCTCCAGTCACGAACGTCCTGAATTTCTTCGACCCTTTGAAACGACTTCATACCTCTCTACGAATCCAACCTCCTTCAACATGCGTACCTCTGCTTTCGGCATCCTCGCTCTCCTGAGCATCGCCTCGGCCTCTGAGGTCCACCACGTCCTTCGCCGTCCCCACGGCGACACCGCCAACATCCAGGCCCGCGACATTGTCGACGACGTCCGGTCTGTCGCTGGCGATGCCGTCTCGGGAGCTGGTGCCGCGGCATCGGGCGCCGGCGCCGCCGCCACGGGCGCCGCTGGAGATGTCACGAGCGTCGGCGGCGACGTGACGAGCGCGGGCGGCGACGCAGTAAGCAAGATTACCAGCGCTGCGGGCTCGGTCGGCACCGACGTCAACTCTCTGGCCAGCGGCGCCAGCGCCGACATCACTTCCGACCTCAGCAAGCTCCTGTCTGGCACAAACATTCCCACCAGCCTCCTCTCCGAGCTTGCCAGCCAGACCAGCCTGGGCGCTGCCGCCTCCTCGGCCCTCGCGGGCATCACCGGTAGCCAGTCTGCTGCCAGCGCCTCTGCTTCGGCTACGGGCTCTTCTGCCAGCGGCTCCTCTTCCTCGGACTCGAGCGCCTCTGCTTCCAGCACTGCCGGCGCTGTCCCGGTTGCTACCGCCGCCGTCGGCCTGACGGGTCTCCTTGGTGTCGGTGCCGGTGTCCTCATGGGCATGATGTAAAAGCTGGATATCAGATCGATCGACCAGTAGCCACGTCCTTGAGGGACCTAGAGCAGTTTAACGACGACCGAATGCACATACACATACATGCCTGGATTGGCTTAATCACTTGATTTGTACATGTTGGGATGGATGGATGCTTTTTGTACTATACCACTTCTGCATTTTTCTTGAGTTATCAAGATATCCCTTCATTTGGACCTGAATCAAAGGCCTGGCCTGGGCGATTCTGCAACCATGCGGGCTAATTTGAGCCAACGTTGATTTTTTAAGACTCATGTAATCACCAGTCTTCCGAGGTACGCCCCACGAGCGTGGTGGCGGTTGCTGATTTTGGCTCAGCCTCGCCGATTGCTTACTTGGGTTAGCGCCACTGCCTCGCATCAACCCAGACCTGAACAACGACAACTTCTCCAAAAAGACCAAGACGAGCCATGAATATGTCAGAGGACAGCAGCACACAGACCGCCTGGCCGTCCTACTCGGATAATCTTGTCCTGTATTGATTTCCCCATCCTACGGCGCCATGAGGTCTTCCGACGTGGCTCACCCCAGCATCTACGGTCTCATGCCATATTCTACGCCCGGGTGACACAACATCTTCATTCAGCCCCAAAATAGCTCGCATGAATCTTCAGCCTTGCAGCTTTCATTCTCTTGGGCTGAGCGAAGCCCTCGTCTATTTCTTAAGCAGTCCTCCGCCTTGATCGGTCACTTTCCAACGGCACCCACCTCTACTGTCAACTCTATCACTTGATCCACTCTTTGGGGCCAAGAGGACTTCCAAGAGCGATGAGAGCTCCGTTTGCTGGGATTTTCCAACGGTGGCAGGAGCGACCACGACGAGATTCGCAAACGCCTGAAGTAGAATTGGGCCACACTCGGTTCGGCGAGAGACCAGCTTCCATCAGCCAGCATTCCTCGAGCTCGCACCAGTTTCCATCTTCGGATTTCGAGGTATGCCTCTTCATTATGACGAACTCTGGGCACCCTGTCTCATCCTGTTTCTCATCCTGTTGCCAGGCGGACTTTGGGGACGATCTCCAGAATTTCACCTTGGAAAAGCGCTCAAGAAATTACACGCGATACTTGAGATTCGACTCGTTAAAGAATCAAGGCGCTTTCGGATTGCTCACATCTTATGGGTCCGATCAAAATTCCGGAGAACTGGCGCCGAAGCCTCCAAGAGACTTTACGTGGTACCGTTGTCTAAAGCATGTCAGGGAACTGCTGCAAAGAAACTCCGACGCAGATTTTGACTTCTTGGTCATTTATGCCGACCAGCAAGTCGGCATTCATGAGACCTTGGACTTTTACCAGAAGACTTCGCTATTCTCATTCAAAGCCGCGCGAGAGGTGCACCACATATCGAAACTCTTGGTCATCCTCATTGTGGCAAAGGAATGGAACCTTGATCCAGAAGACGTCCAGAAACTTACCGAACTATTGACTCTACAATGTGCCCATCATTTTCCCCCTGACGAAAGGACAAACGCGCTACCAAAAACAAAATTCGTCGAGTTGATTTCGCCCCCTTACGAAAGGACCAAAGTGCTACGAAAAGGAAAATTGTGGAAAGCGAATTTGCCGTCTTCTAGACCTCGAAACGGACCGTGGATGACCACTCAAGATGTTTTTACCTTTGAGTATCCGACCGAGAAGACCATTGCGTCCTTCCAATCCGACTTATCCGTCTACATCTTTAGGCCTTCGTAAGATTGCCCAGAACGGAACGGTTCAACATCTGTTTATTTCACTGCCAGCCCAGGAATTCACGGAAGCTCTTGATGATTGTACCCAACCGTCAGGCTTTTGGGAAATGGCCTAAAGCTAAGACATGGCATGGTGAGGTGATGGAAATTGCAAAATCCGCTATGAAACGTATGCGACAGTGCTACATTGATTTTGTTCAACAGATCATTGAAGAGTTGAACTACTTGTTATGTAGTTCCAGAAACGTCCATGCATGATTTCCACTTGAAGCTGACCAAAACGCAGGAATTCAAAGGTCGTAAACGGCCTTCCGGAAGCAAATTGCAACATCTGCTGCATATTGAGGATTGCATAAGAACCGCAGTTCCGACTTGCCAAACGAATACAGAGACCATAAAGCGATTACTGAAGTATTTGGATGAGAATTTAGAGACGTCGTTGACAGAAACATACGCAGAGCATCGCCGCGACATCGGAAGTCTCTCCAATGACCTCGACTACTTCGCCGGTAAACTGGACAGCCTCGCTGAGGATCTCCAGCGGATTCACAGGACGACTAGAGAACAGCTGGACCTGGTACAGTTGCGGAGGACAACAGTCCTTACCTTTCTTGCAGGGCTTTAAATTCCCATGTCCTTTGTCTCGGTGGGTGATGGGATTCAATGAAGACTGCACAGACTGCTAACTACAAGCCCGGCATAGTCGTTTTTTGGCATGAACATCAATCAACTAGACCCAGAGGTATCTTCATGGACTAATCAGACATTCATCGATCCAAAAGACATGACAAAGACACTCGGGTTCAACATTACAGAAACCTCAACGCGAGGCGGCAGCCAGTCTTACGACTTGAGTCTCTTCCGGATGATCTCTGGGCCGTTGACCTGTGGCACCATTGTTCTTCCTTTGATCTTTGGTGCCGTCCTACGTTGGCTAACAAACCATACACAAATACCACGGGTGGCGCCTTGATCTAGCCATGGTAGGCGCAGCGTATGTTTTACCCCTAAAGCTTCCGTATCATCCCACAATCCCCCTCTAAAACCAGTTCACTATTTGTCCCACATCAAAACCTCTGATCTGATCCAATTCCACTGCAGTCTCATAACCTTCAGCACATCGGTACTCTTGACAGGCATTATATGCTTCGTTGTTTCGATGCCTTTTTTCTTAGCAAACATTTGGTCCTCGATGAAGCAGTCCGACCGAAAGGTCCGCTATTTCTGGGGTTCCATGATGTTCCTGTGGGTCGTTGTAACATTTGGAAAACACGTCACTCTCTGATATTGGGTGAAGCAGAGTGCGGAAGAGGTGCAAAGTTCAATATTCGTGGCGTGGCCTGTGGCCGGAGCTTTCTACTGGCTCCTTCTAGTGGCGTCATACAAGCGCGAACCCCAGTGGTTTTTCAGTTTGCACCGCGAGGCAGAAGAGCAGGACGGCAAAGACGGAGAGACGGATTGAGGTCGCAGTCTGGGCAATGGCAAGTTCATGTAGTTGGAATCGCTGATGGAGATGCATTGTGCTCCAAGTGACGAGCAAGCGGGCAGAAGATGATTGCATAGACTTGTCACAACTAGCCTCTTGCCAACGTAGCAAAGCACGTCGATAGATAGGCGCAATGCTACTACGTTGTCAGGCCTTGGTGCCGGGCAGGCACGCGTGGAAGGGCGGATGCAGCAGCGGGCCTGCGCCGAGGCGAGTCGGGCCATTTGCCAAGGGGCCCCGTTGGAGGCTGAGTTTGGCGTCCTCGGTGGATGATGGATGGCCGCCTAGTTGCCGGGCGGGATGCATCGCGGATGGATGGTGTTAGTTGGTTGTTGTACAGTATGAGCATGGGGCAGATGATCTGTGGATTGGTTTAGAGTAAGGGGAAGAAGAGCCCGACGGAGTTGATGGGGTTGTTGATGAGTGACTGGCAGTACCGCGGTGGTGGAGAGATGTGTAAAGAGAAAAGGTGTTGCGGGAGACACGCCGTGAAACCTGCCGTATCCGGCAATCGGAGAGGTCGACGGTATATCAACCCACATTATACTTCTCGGATCCTGGACGCCCCCTTTTGTCGACGCTCCTTTTAATCAGTCCGGCGTGTGCATGGTAGAGGCCAAGCTGGAGGACCCTGGCTTTGTCGGCCAATGAGAGCAGTCGTGATGGAAAGTAGCAGTAGGCGGGGTGCATGAGTAGTTTGGCGAAGGTCCAGGGCCAGGGTTGACGGATAGTTCGGACCGAGCTGCTGCGGTCCACGGCGCCGTCAGTCGGCCGGCGTCAGACAAGATGGAATACTGCCTGCTGGCAATTGGTGTTGTTGGCATGTGAAACGACGTTTTTCTCTCTCGAAGCTGCTCGCGTGCAGGGACCACCTGTGAGTATCTCTGTCTGCGAAATGCGGCCCTCGACGGCCGAATCGGTCACGGGTTTTCCGGATCCCGTCATGTCGTGTTTGGTCCCGTCGGTCAGGATGGCGTTTCATCATCACGCGGCATCATGCCTGCTTTCGCCAGCGGCTCTGCCGGTGGCTGAAATGAGAACAACAGTTGGTAGGTTCTGGTCAGGCGGGTGGTAGCGGGACGATCGAAGCGGAGGTTAGGCAATCGTGAAGCAATTCGGTTTGGTCAAGCAGACGGCCAAGCAGACGGCCAAGCTGAGGGACAGGGCGCGTATCTTTTCTCGAAAGCGGACGAGGCGCAGGGGCAGGCGCGCCATGGCGCATGCAGTGTTACCAATTTGCGGAATTTCAGAGCAAAAAATTAGATAATGGGAGCCTGGGTCGTGCGAGTTGGAGTCCTGGCGGCGAGAAGAGCGTCAGCCCGACGGAGGGAGAGAGACTCGAAAGGGCAAGGCAACTGAGGTGTGGTACCGTACCGTAGCGTGGATGAGAGGGACATCACGTGCCGAGGCGACGGAGCGAGTTCGGAGAGATGACAGGGCCAAACGACGCGGACATGTCATGTCGTCTCTGAGATGAGTGCCGTGGTGTGGAGTTACGTCAAGGCATGGATGGAGAGCGGTGTCGTCTTCGTCTGAGAGTGAGGGTGAGGGTGAGGGTGCGGGTGAGGAATGAATAATAGCGGGAGTCATGGTCGGGCAGCGCGAGCCAATGGCGGCAGCCTGATAAGGGAGAATATCCAGTACGTAACAACGACCAAGCCCACGCCAAGGCCTCTACTCAGGGCCCTTGGCTTATCTATATCTTCATTGGGCCTCCAGCTCGCGACCTCAACACCACGCCCGCCATCACCACCCGCTCCCGCGCCTCGTCTCGGTCTCGGTCTCGGCCCGCCAGCAGAGCAAAAGCAGCAGCAATCCTGACCTGCTGTTCCTGCTTGCTCGCCCCCCGCCTCCCTCTCGCTCTCTCAATGACGGAACGCACCATCCACTTCCTCATCTTCCTCTCTCACGGCCCTTGAGCCTTTGCCCCATTTCGGAATCGGATTGTCTTCTCCGGCTGCGCTGGCACTGCTCTTGCGGCATCCCTACCTGCGTACCTACATACATATCTGAATCCCCCCCCATCTTCTCCGCCTGCATACATCTCGCCTCGCCTCGCCTCCCGATAAGCCCTTCCGTATCCTCCACACGCGACTCCGAACCCCGACCCCGACCCCAACCCCAACCCCAACCTGAACCCCAGCCTGAACCTGACATACCTTGTCCTTATCAGGCCGGCCCGCCTGAGCTTCTCACGTCACTGGTTCGCAGCCCGCCAGACCCTCCATCTTGGAACGGGCACTAATCGACGACCCGCAGTCTGTACCCGTCTATCAGGTTGGAGCTTGGTCATCTCCGCCACAAACGACATGTCGACGGCCGTAGCTATACATCCCGCCATGCCTCGTCCTGCTCCAGACCTTGTGCCTATAGCTGCCGCCCGTCCCAAAACAAAGTCTGCCATGCCCGGCAAGGAGAATGTCTTTCCTCTGAAGCCGCACTCGTCCCAAGCCCAAATCACTCCTGCCGTCCGCTCGCGCCGTGAGAGACCCTGTGACGCCTGTCGCCGCCGCAAGAGCCGCTGCGTCATCCACGACGGCGCCCTGCTGTGCGTCTTGTGCGAGTTCCACAAGCAGGACTGCACCTTTGTCCAGAGCCCCCTGCCGCGCAAACGAAAGACTCACAACCAAGATTCCCAATCAGACCAAGGCGTCAAGAAGAGGTACCGACGACATAGAACCTACCTGCCCCCACTCCCCCCTGCGTGATACTGACTCTCGCCCACCGCAGGTCCGTCGATAGGGAGCTCTCGCGACAACCTCCAACTCCTCTCCAGCGCTCGCCCCGGACCAGGTTCTCGCCCCACGTCCCCCAGGCCAGGGACACGACTGCCCACACGCTGCAAGAGACCTTGGGCCTCCAGCGCAAGCAGCATAGCAAATACATTGGTCCCACGACCCCCTTGGACCCGCTGCTCATCAGCCTCGCCCAGTTTGACCACCGCAACGAGAGCACCACTGACCTCGGTGTGCTGCGCAAGGTTGACAGCCATGAACACTTCATCATGCTGCCCGACGAAAACACCCAAGACAATGACCACGAAATCGAAGCCTTGAACGCCGTCGAGGCCGTCGTGGCTCCCCACGGCTCGACCCTGATGGACATTTACTTTGGCACCGTCCATCCCAGCTTCCCCGTCATCCAGAAAAGCTTGTTCATGCAGCGCCATCGGGATGCCGATCGTCAAATCTCGCCGCCGCTTCTGGCCGGCATCTACATCTTGGCTCTGCAGTGGTTGTCACACGACTCGAGGCTGGCGTCGCTCCCAAAGCCTGACGTAGCCAGGCTGGAGGCCATTGCGTACCAGTGGATGCCCAAGGCCATGGAACGGCCAAAGCTCTCCACCATCCAGGCTGGCCTGCTGCTGCTCCAGTGCCCCGACTCGGACGCGTGGAGCTTAACCACTCAACTGGTTGCCATTGGACAAGAATTGGGCCTGCACTTGGACTGCACCAACTGGACAATTCCTTTGTGGGAGAGGGGGCTGAGGAAGCGTATCGCCTGGGCTCTGTACATGCAGGACAAGTGGAGCTCACTGATCCATGGCCGGCCATCTCACATCTTCAGTGCCGACTGGGCAGTGGAGCCCTTGACGGACGAGGACTTTTGCGAGGAGGGAGCGTCGCAGACGGGCGAGGTGTTACGAGCAGGCAGCGAGGACGAGGCGGCCGAGGACGGAAAGGGGGCGTATGTGTACGCGCAAATGATTACCTTGACGGCCATCATGGCCGAAGTCATGGACACGTTTTACACGCAGACGGCCATTCAAGACTTTAGAGCAGCCGGCAAGAACTCGACACGGCTCATTCTGGAGCGCGCCAAGCCGGTGCAAATCAAGCTGAAGGAGTGGTTCGCGAGGTTGCCTCCGTCGACGCGCATCATCGACAGCCAGAGCAACTCGCGCGCCTCGACCAGTACTGGTAATACCACCCCGCCGCCTCTAACGCACTCCTTTCGTGGCGTTTTCCCTGCTAAACCGCCCGCAGCAACCGGTGCTCTGCATCTGGCCTACTTTGCAACCGAAATCACATTGCACCGGCGCATCGTGCAGTCGCTTGACCCCGACACGTCGGACCCGTACCTCCTCTTCATCTGTCGCTCGGCGGCCAAAACACGCCTCATCTCGGCCATGGACTTTGTGAACCGCTTGACCCCAGCGCACCTGCAGAGCTTTTGGTACTTTGCGTCCAAGATCAACTTTACGCTGATTGGCACGTTTGGATCTTTGCTGTGGGCCACGGCGCCAGGAAAGGAGGAGGCCGACTTTTACCGCACGCGCCTGCGCGAGTACCGCTGGACGCTGAGCGTGAGCGCCTCGCAGGCGCGCTGGCTCGACTACGCCATCCGCGTCCTCGACGCCAGCCGAGAGATGCTCAAGGGGGTCGACGAGAAGCCGCGCCTGGCCGATCAGGTCCACCAACCACCGCGCCACGACCAGCCCTTTTCCGTCTCCGACTCGGGCGTTCCGTCGTGGAAGACGGGCCTCTCGTCGGTGTCTGTCCTCAGTCACAGCGGCTTCCAGTCCACGGCGTCGTCTTCTTCGGGCCACGCCTACCACCGCTACACTCTGCATCCCTCGTCGCACCACGTGTCTGCGTCTGCGTCGTTGGACGTCGACCCCGACGACGACCACATGCTCCTCATGAGCGAAGGCGAAGCCGACGACGCCAGCGACGCGGAGCTCGACGGCGACATGGACGCGGACGAGCTGATGGAGCAGGAAATGATGGAAGACGACGCCGTGGAAGCAGATGCCGACGCGGATGCCGACGCCGACGAGGCCGAGGAGCGCGGCGGTCTCAAGACGCCCATCAGCTCGGCGTGACAATTACTGCGGCGGCCAATCGAGGGGCCGCCGAGCCCGCCGGCGACGAGCGAGACGGAGACGCTCGAGGGCGACGACGCCGGCGTCGAGGTGGTGGAGATCGATGCCGAGGGCGAAGAGGAGGACGAGGATGAAGGCGACGTGTGGGGCGACGAGCTGGCGCAGCACGGCGGCTCTGGAGCTGCTGGGACGCGGGTGCGAGAGGCCAGCGAGGAGAGCTTTTGGTCCGTCTGTTAGGCGCACCTCGTGCCGTGTTGGACAGTAACGACGATGATGATGCATGTGATGGTGTTTGAGACGAGAGAAGACGAGACGAGCAGCGTAAGTAAGGCGCTGGCTCAAGGAGAGCGAGATGATCAACGAGAAGCGAAGCATCAGAGAACAAGACAAGACGGAAGAGGAGAAGGGAAAGGAAACGCGCAAACGACAAAGGAGGTGACGGGAAGCGGCGGCGCATTCTGCTGCGCTGCTCATCTACCCACCTTTGAACTTCCGCGATATCTACCTACGTTCTCATCTGCCTGATATGAGGCGACACGATACCTATTTGCCTTGAGCTGGTTTGGTTGTATGGTTTATGTATATGAATGAATACCATTTCTGATCTTTTTTCTTGCTTCGCTGTTGGTCCGCAGGGGCGCTCGTGCGGTGGATGGTGTTAGTTGATTGATGGTGAGGTAGTAGAAGTGTGAGAGTAGAGAAAGAAGAGGGAGAAGAAGAAGTCAAGAAAGGGAGAAGAGAAATGAAAGCAAAGATAAAAGAAGAGAAGGGAAGAGAAGAGGAGGAAAGATAAAAGAGGTCAGTAGCACTCTCACTCTTTTACTGGACCGTCTTTTCGTCACTTACCTTACCGTCCACCTTATTCACCAAATCTCCTCTCCTTACATCTTCCTTTACCACCTACTACTCTTTCCACAACTCTCTTCCCTTCACCCTCTTCTCTTCTCTTCTCTTCTCTTCTCTTCTCTTCTCTCCATCCATCCATCCATCCACCCACTCTCGACTACCCACCGCAGCGAAGCCGAAAGAAGGCTTGTAAGAAGGTCGGTGGGTAGGCAGAGAGATAGAGCTTAGAGTTGAATGCAAGCTGGTCGGTAGGTATTTTGGCGGAGACAGGCAGGGAGAGAAAGAAGGGAGGAAAGGTCAAAGAAAGAAGAAAAAGGAGAGGAAGAGCAAAAGTAAAGATGACTCCTTCGCTCCAGATCTCAGCTCAACTCAAAGTCCTTGGCGCTTTCATCAGCAGTGTTGCTTTTGACGCAACACGGCGTTGCGAATACGTCAATACGGCATGGATGGATGCATCGATGGAGCGGTGCATGTGGGTAGATTGTGCGTGAAGATGTGGAATCGATGCAACGCTGACTGGCGAGGCTGGCTGACGAAGTCTTGATCCATCGAGGCAAGATATGGCGTGCGTGAGTGCGTGCTGCGTATCGCACACCTGCCTGCCTGCCTGCCTGCCTGCATTGATCTAGAATCCGGAAGCGTTCTTTGTAGATGGACGGACGGATGAGCAGCCAAGGCAGGCTTGGGATGCGGTGATAGACGAGGTAGGATGGGAAAGAGGGAAAGTTGAAGATGAAGAGAGAAAGCACGATGGACAGACAGACAGGCAAAGAGAAGGCGATTGAAATGGCAAGTGAACAGGAAAACAACGACGACGACGACGGCGACTATATCAGGCTATATACATGCGAAAAAGGGGGGACCCTGAATACATACTTTAGAAACCAAACGCCTACATTCGCCCGCCCCCGCCTTACAAACACTTCTTCCTCTTTTTTTTTTTTTTTCTCGCTGTCTTTCTCTCTTTGGCTGACTGCCTGGCTTCTGTTGCCACCACTGCCACTGCCACTGCCTGCTTCCTCCGCTTTGTCGCTCCGTCATTTCTTTCTATCCACGCTCGACGCAACAACATACGCCAGACAACAGACACACACACACACACACACACACGCAACTCCTCTCCTATTTTTCCCATTTGCACGCAAATATTCCGATTGCCTCCACTCACTCACTGTACATCCACATCATGCACCCAACAGGCAACGCCAACGACGGCTCGAGCAGCATCGAGTCAAACACACGAGATGCAACAAAGCAATTACTCAACCCGTGTGCAGCTTCTTGAGGCGCGAACTGCCCTCGTACAGCGCGCGGTCCACGGCCGCCGCGACCGTCAGCGTGCCGCCAATGACGGCGCACACGCCAACGAGGAAGGCGGAGAAGCTCTTGGCGCGGGCTTCGCGGTTGATGACCTTCATGGGCGAAATATCCTGTGCGAGCCTCGTTAGCCATTTCATTTCCTAAGAGGGGCAGCAGATTGGGAGGAGGGAAAGGAACATACGTAGGAGAAAAAGACACCGGGAATGCCGCCGCGGGCGTGCAGTCTGTCCTTGTGGCCCTCGCCGTCGGCACCGCCCGTCAAGCTGCGCTTGTGGCTCGTGACGCTGTACTGGTGCGTCTCGATGCTGCCAGCCTGGCTGTCGAGGCCGTAGCTACCGATGGGCAGGCTGTTGGTGTCGGGCAAGATGGCCGACAGGCCCGTCTTGGTGTCGGCGGCGGCGCGCGACTCCCAGCCCAGCGGCAGGTACGCGGTGCTGACGACCTTGACAAAGTACATGTAGTTGAAGGCCTTTTCCTCGGTGCGCTGCTCCGTGTCGTCGAGCGGGTTGACGTGGTGGTTGGTCCACAGCGACGACGCGCTCTTGCCCGACGCCTCGAGCTTGGCGACGACGTCGTCAGGCAGCTGGGGCCCGAAGCGCAGCGAGTGGATCTTGTGGCTAAAGCTGTGGCTCCATTCGTCCTTGAAGTAGTTTTCGAGATCGTGCACGTGCATGTTGCCGGTGCTGAAGCTCTTGCCCGGCGCAAAGTGGAAGTTGCCCACCACCTTGTTGACCCGGATCCCGCCTTCGATGCGGCAGCCTTCCTTGCGCTGGGCGTCGAGCTTCTCGGCGTAGTGCTCACGCTCGCACTGCTCGACGTTCTCGCCCCGTCCAAACGACCACGAGATGCTGGCGTAGGCGTCGCGGACCTCGTCGCACGTGTTGCAGCAGCCGGCCTTTTGGGCGTTGGTGGGAGCAGGGGCGCCGTAGCATTGGCCGCAGTAGTCGGGGTCCATGTGGGAGGCTTCCTCGGAGTGGCTGTTTCCATATGGTCAATCCTGGGGCTGGTGGTTGAATTGAACGCGGGGATGCCTTACAGATCCAGCGCCTTGCTCTCCAGAACGCGGCTGCCCTCGTTCTCGGGCGAGAGCCTGACCTTGTTGACACCGTGCATGACGCCCGTCTGGATTTCGCCAGACACGTCCATGACGTCCAACGTAAGCAGCTCACAGGGCACGCGGGGGAACGAAATGTTCATGTGAATCTCCATCTTCTCGCCTGCATCGTCGGCCGTCAGCGCTCGTCCGTGGCGCATCGATTGATGCAGGATTGCAACCCACCTCTGCCCTTGTCCACAATCAGCTCCGGCTGCACCAGGATTCGCCGGTAGTCTGCCCACTCGCCCCATATGAGCCACAGAATCATCAACAGGCTGGTTATTGTTATCAGCCCGCCCGACGTGGTGCGCACGCGCGCATCCTCGACCGTCTTTGTAAAGGCATCTAGCCGCGTGAAGCGCGACTTGGCCGGCATGGTGGGAATGAACTCGGTGCCGTCGAGGCGCGGGGTAGTATCGTCGTGGTGGTGCCAAGGTACCCAGGGAGGTCGAACGTGGTTTCGCCGCGGATGGGCGGGGACCGAGAAGAGACCCTTGGGTCGAGCGCGGCTAGTCAGCGTTCGTATGTCGTGTCGAAGAAGTGATTTCGAAATGAATTGTAGGCGATCAAGCACGCAGCGTCGCGCTTCGGAACCACGAGCTGGTGGATGCAGCTCTCCAAAGGGCCAATCGGCTAATTATAGATTTACAAAGGGTATCGAGGGGGAGGACGGGCGCCGCGATGCATGCGGGAGTGAAGAGGACGGCGGACGCAAGGAGGTTGGCGGGGACTCGGGGGTGAGGGTGGACGGCTAAATGTTCAATGGTGGGTTTTTGATAAAGGCCACCTTACGGATACGCGTAGGTGGTGGTCTGGGTGCTGTGGTCCAGTCTGGCTGGCTCTCCGCGCTCCGCTCCGCTCCGCTCCGCCCGCGCAACGCAATGCAGCTGCAGGGAACAAGGGCGCCATGCCTCTTCTGGCACCTTCGCCGTTTGATCCCCGGCGCAGCGTTTCAAAGTCACGTTGAAGACGACGACGACGACGACGACGACGACGACGACGACGACGACGACGTTCTCGAGACAAACCACCACCTTTTTCATTTGGATGCAGATCCAGCCGTCTACCTGTACCCAAGAAATGCCTATGTATCCTCCCCCTTTCCCCCCCCCCCCCAAAGCGAATCAAGTGCTCGTCGTCAGACAAATGCAGAACCCTTCCCGAGAACAGCAATCCTGTCCTCCGCTGTGCAAGTGGATATAAGAATCGTCATAAAAGGCGGTAATAGGCGTCATGAAAGTTGAAAGATCAAGAAAAGAAAACAATGCGCAACCTCTTACTCAGAGGGCTTGTTGATGGCGCCGTAGCCGTGCTGATGTATCCTCCTCCTCTCGGCGTTTTGGACCGCCGAAATCAGCGCGCTCGTCAGGTCGACGTGGAAGAGCGGCCTGTTGACGCCTTGAACCAGCACCCGCTTCTGCTCGCGACCCAACACGGTCGTCTTGTTGAAATTCTTGTCGATGCTGTCCTGGCCCTCCTCGTCCGACGATCCGCGCGGTTCTGTTGCAATCTCGTGCTCTTCGTCCCCGCGACGGCTGGCGACTGTCCTCTCCTCGGCATGTGCTGCGTTGGCGGCGCTGTCAGCCCCTCCGATTTCTGCGACACTGAAAATGGGCTTCCAGTGACCAAACGTTTCGCCAGACTGGAGATCCGACGTGGGGTATCCAAAGCCAGCCGATGCGAGGGCGCGCTTTGTCCAACGGTTGTTGATGCATGCAAAGTGCCACTCTACCTTCTCGGGCGAGGCATAGCGGTCGAGCTGGTTGCGCACGTCGATAAGGTGCTGTACGGAGGTAATGTCGACATTGTTGACGGACGAAAAGTCTAGGATAATGGCCTTGAGCGTGGGACGGTCGTCTTGTTTCAATTCCTTGCCGCGACGCGGACCCGGGTCGTTCCAGGGGCGATCTCCCAGTCTGCCGTATGCCTGAGGGTTGGTGCGTTGCGTCTCCTTGAAGATGACCTCGACCATGTAGTCCAAGTAGTGGTTTGCGTTGGGGTAGTTGAATCCCTCGCTGAAGCGGTAAATGAAGATTCCCGGCGCGGGCGATTGGACGTGCAAGTCTGGGTTGGATCCGTCGTGGTGGTCAATGGGAAGGAAGATTTCCCTGGTCGAGTCGTCACTGTTCTCGCTCTGCCTCGAGTTCTGCTTGAGCATGTCCTCGATCGACTTGGGCTTTGTCTCGTCGTTGAGCAGGTGCTCGCCCTCAATCGACCTGACCTTGACTTTGCCGAGGAAGCGACCGCGGGCCTTGAACAAGCGGAAGAGGAGCAAGGCGGCCGAAACGGCAATGGTCGTGTAAATTCCGTTCTCAATGGAGCTAAAGATGGTTACAAAAACACCGGCGAAGAAGATGGGAACTTCAAGGGGCGATATTCTCCAAAAACGGTAGATGGTGTCTGGTGGAGTGATGAGATCTCCGACTGCGTGGATGATGACGCCACTGAGCGTCGCATTTGGAATGTAAAAGAAGACGGCGGGCAAGGCGTAAATGGCAAGGAGCACAACAAGAGCCGTAATGACACCGGCAAACGGAGTTCGGACACCAGCCTTGGACTTGATGGCGGTGCGCGAGAAGGATCCGGTGGAGGGGTAACCACCGAGGAAAGGACCAAGGAGATTGGAGACACCAATGGCGACCAATTCTTGGGACGGGTCGATGGAATAGTTGTTGACTCGTCCAAAAGACTTTGAAATTGAAATGTGCTCGATGAGGAGAACGATGACGGAAGCGGGGAGTTCAGAGGCAAAGAAGGAGCAGATGTCGGCGTTGACGGTTGGCACGGCTGCGTGCTGGAAACCTCGCGGCACAGTGCCCAGGACTTTGAATTTAGGGTCGTCGCGATGGTGACGGTTGACGAGCCAGCTGACCAGGGTGTAGAGAAGAATGACAAAGACGGTCCGGAGAGTCGATAGGAAGAAGTAGAGTTTGGCCTTGGCAGGGTATCGCTTGGCCAGGGTGGTGCAGGTGAAGCGGATGAGGTAGAGCAGGAAGAGGGCCGTCAGACCCATGGCGGCGTTCAGATCGGACCTCCCAAGGTGCTTCAGCGTGTTGATGACGACCTTGTAGGTTGTACCGCGCGACGAGAAACCAGTGATGCCCATCATTCCGGGGACCTGGCCGACGGCAATGTTGAGGGCGGATCCAGTCATGAAGGCGGAAATGGCCGTGAGCGAGATGAAGTCGACGAGCCAGCCCAGACGGGCCAGTCCGAGGAAGCAGACGATGCCACCGGCAACGACTGCAAGGGCGGATGCGATCTGATGTCCTTCGTATTGTGGAAGCTCGGTAGCAGCTCGGGCAATGATATTTCCGGTGACGGTGGACATGACAGCGACGGGCTGTGTGATTGTTGTCAGCACAAGTAGGTCAGGGGAGAAGTGTCAACATACGCCAATGGTAATGTCCTTGGAGGTAGCAAAGAACCAGTAGATCAAAACACCCATAAAAGACGAATACAGTCCGTAGTAGACTGGGAGGTTTGCCAGCTTAGCGTAGGCCATGCCCTGGGGGACGACGACGGCGCCAACCGTGATACCTGGACAAGTCAGCGTTGGTTGCCAGAAGAGGATTTGGATGGGCGTACCGGCGACAAGGTCTCCGTAAAGCCATTGCAAGTTGTAGTGACCGATCCAACTCAAAAAGGGAAACAACTGCTTGAAGTAGCGGGCGACGTCGGCACCCGAGGGGCAGATGCTCTTGAACCATTCTCCGATGGTTGGCTCTGTTTCGATGTAGTTGTCGGCGCTGGTGACGGAGAAGACAGACTCGCCACGGGTGACGTTGTCGTTGGACGAGGCACTCTCGTCAAGATGTATGCCGAGAATCTTAGCCAGGCCATGGCCGACCTTGTTGGCGGCGGGAGGCGTCATGAGCGGAAGCTTGGTGCTACAGCGCAAAGCTTGGACGAGAGATGGTTTCTGTGCGACGGCGGGACCAGAGTGACGGATACCTTTTTGGGGGAACAGGGATGCCGCTATGGATCCTGAGCGGGAGGCCGGGCGTATTTACAGGCGGACGTGAGCACACGCACCGCGGAGTTTGGCGACCCAGGGCGTCTTTTGCTCGGAGCCAAGGGTTCTGGGCCAGCCAAAGACGATTACCGGATCTGGAGCAGGGTGAAGGGGTGGTAGTGCCAGCCTTGCCAATCCGCAGCCACCGTCTTGGGACCAAGGCGTCGGCGAGAAGCTTAACGGGATGCTTGGGATCAAGCAGGGTTGCGGCAGGGTTGGGCGAGGTTGTGCCAGAGGTGAGCGGTATTGCGTGACTGGACACGAGGAAGCAAGGAAGGAAGGAAGGAAGGAAAGATAAGTAGCTGTGGGTGTCAGGAGAAGCGAGGTGAAGTTTGCGACGACATTCAGTCGAGAGAGCGGCGCTGACTAAAAAGGTCATGGTGGAGAGGGTCCAATTAAGCTGCGAATGTTTTGGTGGAGCGAGCGTGGCCGCGGCTCTGCGCGTGTCGAGGCTAGAGAGAGGGATGCGCAAGTGCACGGGACAGGTTGACGTTGGATTGACCAGTTGCAGGGTTGACGATGGAGCCGTGGTGTTGGGCAGACCGGGACCGTCCAATGGCGCGTCGTGCTAGTTGCGTGCTCGGCGACACTGATGTCGTCTTGTGGCAGACACGGACGGCGGACCCGCACGCCGCGTGCGCGATGCTCTTGGCCGCGAAGGCGACGCTTGTGGCTTTATGTTGCAAAGAATGTCGCCTTTTCGATGCTTTGTTTCCTCTCCCTCTTGTGTTCCGTCGAGGATAAGAGGCAGGTCGTTGTTGCTGCGCGCTAGAAGTCGCATTGCAGCTGCATGTCGACGCTACACGTCCCCACGCAGGCGACCAGTGCACGCACGCCTCCATGCTGCTTGCAGAGTTGCGGTGTTCACTTGGACAGTAGCATGACGTCGTCCGTCGTCCGTCGCCCCTCAACGCGTGTCTGCCCGCCCCCTTGGCCTTCGCTTCGTCGGAGAACAGAGGGGGAAAATGTCGTCGCTCTCCACGCCGCGCCGGGCTTTTTCGCTTCGCATCAGGGCCGCCCGTCCATTCTCTTGCCTACAAGCCCTTGGCGAAGAATTTCGATGCGACCAAAGACGGAGTCGGGGCCTGAGTGCGAAGGGCGTGCGAGGCGAGGCCGACGGAGGTGAGGTTGGGTCGTTGCATCCGCCCGCCCTCAGCTGCCGCCCGCGCTGCCCTGGTGCCAAGGCTAGCGCCTTCCAAGGAAGCTCCACGCTCCACGCTCCAGTCCCGCTCCCCGCCCCCCCCCCACCTCCCGCCCCCCTTCTGCTCCCGCCCGTTTGTCCAGTCTGTTTTGTTCTGGTCTGGTCTGGTCTGATCGCTGTGGTCGCAGCCCAAACACACCGCACACGCGCTCGCGAATGACATCTCCACGTCCATTCCACCGCGTCGCTCTCCACCGTACGACTCGCCCTCCGCCATCTCGCCGTCATCATGACCAACCTGGCCATGTTTCTGCTCAACGGCCCGCCAGATGGCAATGTCCAACAGGGCCTCAAGGATCTGCGCTTCCACATTCTCGACTGCGGAATTCCAGCCAACGCCCGTGATGGCATGGTATCCAGCCAGCCCCCGTCAGGTCGCCGCTCCGACAATCAACTGACCACTTCACAGTCCGAGCTGCGCATCTACATCTGGCTGATCTTGCTCAACGCCGAGCCCGTCCGCACCGAAATGTACCTTGACCTCGTCCGCAACGGCCCTTCCCCAGCCTACACCAAGATTAAAAACGACACCTTTCGCACCCTGGCCACCGACCCGCTCTTTCGCAATCAAGTCCGCGAGTTCAGTCTGATTCGCGTCCTCAACGCCGTCGCTTGGAAACTGCTCGACGCTCACGAGGCCCGCGTCAACGGCTGGCAGTCGCCCCCGACCCTCTCCGACGACCAGCCATTCCGTTCCCGCAGCTCCCTCACCGGCACCACTGCCACCGAAGGCTCTCAGTCCCAGGCTGGCGACCACGCCGAGGCCGAGCAAGATGGCTACGTCCAAGGAATGAACGTCCTGGCTGCCCCCTTTCTCTACTGTGCTCACTCCGAAGCCGAGGCCTTTGTGGCTTTCCACAAGTTCATCACCACCGAATGTCCCGGCTATGTGCGCGGCTCCATGGAAGGCGTCCACAAGGGTCTCGCTCTCGTCGACACGGTCCTCAACATTGTCGACCCAAAGTTGTCCATGTACCTGTCCTCCAAAGGCCTCAACGCCGAGATCTACGCTTTTGCTTCCCTCTTGACAATGTCCGCCTGCACCCCGCCCCTCCCAGAAGTATTGCAGCTGTGGGACTTTCTCTTCGCCTATGGCTCGCACCTCAACATTCTCTGCATCGTTGCCCAGCTTGTCATCATCAGGGACCAGATCCTGGCCAGCCCCAGGTAGCCTCCTCCCGGATCGACATGCCACTAGACTCGATTGCTAACCCCTGACGTCAGTCCAAATCAAATCCTGCGCTCCCTGCCCCCATTGCAGGCCAAAAAGATCATCAGCCTCGTCGTGGCCAACGCCTCCAAGGTTCCAGAGGACGTCTACCAGCAGATGATTGACCATGCAAAGTGAACCACCCTTCGATCTCCAAATGAACTCACGACTTATGATACGCTTTATGAATGAATTCCGACAATGTCCGGACGTTGGAACGGGGCTACGGATGAAATACCCAAAGACACGGATCGGGCGACCCAATCAAAGGACGAAAAGTTGATGGAAATGGGCGTTTTGGTGGCTCCACCATTCTTCTCTACTGCCTGGAGCTTTAATACTTGGGATTTCTTACTCTTCCGTTGGGTTGAACGCTGACGCTTTGTAGGACTCGCGCCTGTCTGACTTGTAACATGTCTACTGTTTCAATATCCTTATGCTGGCATACACGCTGTTGTTCTCCTTTCCTCACTGTTCGTCGGCGATTGCAGAAACGGCAATCCAGCAACTTTTGCACTAATTCAAATCATTATTCCAAGACCAATTCACTCCCTCTGCCAGTTTGAACATCAGATATCAGGAAAAACCAACACACCAAGAACATCCATGTTTTACGAGATCAAACGCTTGCTTGGCCGAAAGCATACCTTATCCAGCAACCGGGTTGCCGGGGCACCAGATTCGCTCAAGTCGATGACTAAGATGCTGGCCAAGAAAGTACTGTCGTTTACCTAGGTACATTTGGCCCAATCCATCTCCTACCTCACTCCCTCAGACTGCAGATTTTTGGGAACTCTCTTTTGGGATAAAAGCCCTGTTCGTCTCACCAACAGTAGTCGATCAACTACAGGGCTCATAGATGGCACTTGATCAGCACCACAGCCATGGAAGAAGCCGAGCGAATTCCCCGGCGGTGCTGACAGCATGGGGGCCGAAATTGCTCGCGGGTGCAGACAGGCCCTGGACGCTGGATGGGGAATCATTGGCGAAGAAGCTGCGTCACGACGTGATCTTGTCCGTCCGCCCGTCTGCCTGCCTGCCTGCCTGCAGCCTTCCGCTATATAAGCACTCTCAAAGACCACAGGCCTCGTGCTCTCTACTGTGTGGCATCTTCAACTTATATGACCGGCCGCCTTATTCGACATCCTCACTGTTTCCAAGTGTCTCCCGCCGCGAGCATCATCTGGACCAACTGTCTGCGATCTTGTCCTTGCAAATAGAGGGCTCTGCCTCCTGACGACGGCCACAATGGATCCAGGGAGTGCCTTCGGCCTGGCCTGCAATGTCTTAACAGTCGTCGACTTCTCGGTCAAAGTCGCAATCAAGAGCCGCGAAATGTATCAAAATGGCGCCGCCGCGGCGGAGCTCGAGTCGCTCAGGTCCATTGTTGGGGATCTGGAAAAGTCCAACGCAGAGCTGTCCAAGTCGATCGAAGACGATGCGGGAAGGAGAACCAGGGAGAGGGATATGCAGGCTCTGTGTGACGATTGCAACAAGCAGGCGGCAGTGCTGCTGGGGAAGATGAATCGGTTGCAGGGCGAGAAAAAAGTGACGTCGAGGAACGTGCCGAAAGCGATGAAGTTGGTATGGGAGAAGGACGAATTGGACGCCACGGTGAGGCGGCTGGAGTCGTATCAGGCGCGGATTAACACGCGGCTGCTTATTGAAATGAGGTATGCTCAAGCTGGAGGACGGGAAATGCGCTGATTGTTTTTCTCTTAGAGCTTTCGACCAGAAGTTTGATCAACAGTTGACCGATATCCTCCGCATTGTGGCACAGGACAGAGGGAATATGCTTACTGTGTCAACTTTTGAGCGACAGATGGACCTGCTCTCGCAAGAGCTCAACCGCATCCACGACCTCGTCTCCAAGAACTCACATGGGGCTCAGCATGGCGGGGCCAGTGCATCCTCAGAGACACTCGACGGTCGTGTCCGCACCTCTAGTAAGGCCTCGGTTTCGACGAACAAGGGCCGCATTCAGTTGACTTTTTACTTTGCAGCTTCTCTCCAAGACTATCCCAAGACGTTTGAAGCCTTTGAGCAAGGCAACATCGACCTCCTGCGTCGTCTACTTGAAGAGAATCCCTCATGGGTGCGCTACCGCGACGCCGAAGGACAGACTCCGCTTCACATAGCCGCCGGGCAGGGCGACTCGAAGCTCACAAACTTCTTGATGAGGAAAGGCGCAACCGTCAACGCAGAGGACAACCACCTGCGGACGCCGCTGCACTATGCAACCATGACGAAGTCGACGGCGTTGGTGCGCTCGCTGCTGGCGGCGGGCGCCTCTGCGTCCATGGAGGACGAAGACGGCCAACCGCCGTCCTTCTACGCATCACCCAACTCGGAAATCCAATGGCTGCTGCTCTGGGGCACCACGACCGAAGCGCGCAACACCCACGGCCGCACCGCCCTCTGCGAGTTTGCTCGCCTGGGCGCCACAAACGTCGTCCGCGGCCTGCTGGGGCGCGGCGCCAACGTCGAAGCGCTGGGCCCCCACAACCGCACTCCGCTCCACGAAGCGGCGGGCGGCGGACACGTCGAGACGTGCGCGGCGCTCGTCGAGGCCGGCGCTCCCGTCAACACCGCCACGCTCAAGGGCGTGACACCGCTCATCGCAGCCGGCACGGGCGGCCACGCGCGCGTCATCTCGCTGCTGCTGGCGCACGGCGCCGACGTCAACGCCGCGCAAGAAAACGACTTCACGGCCATCGGCGAGGCCGCCTGCCACGGGCACGTCGCAGCCGTCGAAGTGCTGCTGAATGCCCGCGCCAACGGTGGCCACGGCAGCGCCTTCCACCCCCTCCTCCGCGCCGCCAGCGCCGGCCACGTCGCCGTCATGGGGCTGCTGCTCGACCGCGGCCGCGTCAACATCAATCAGCGCAGCTGGCAGCAGAAGACGGCGCTCATCGAGGCGGCCTCCGTGCGCCGCGTCGAGTCCGCCCGCCTGCTCGTCGAGCGCGGCGCCGACGTGCGCATGCGCGACGAGTTTGGCAAGTCGGCCTTCTTTTGGGCCGTCGCGCACAACTGCATGCCGCTCGTCGAGCTGCTGCTCGGGCGGGATGCTGAGGGCGTAAGGGATTGGAAGGATAACCATGGCGTGTCGCCGAGGGGTGTTGCGGTGCAGAATGGGCTTACGCAGATGGCGCGGTTTTTGGAGGAGAGGGGCGCGGTGTTGTGAGAGTTGTCTGATCTACGGGTGTTGGAAATGGAAGAAACTTGGGACTTTGCTCTTCTCACTTCTGGGAAGTGTCCGTCTCCAAATGAAGTGCCTACAAGCTTCATTTTTCACTTTGAGCGAACGGGCGATCTCCGTCCCGTAAACCCGCTTGGTTGGAAGATCCAGAGACAACATATTTTATAGACTGGTATAAGCCGCCACGAAGCTGCGCATTGCCCGGCCCAAGAAAATCAAATGGCTTGCCCGTAGCAAGGCTTGAATTTTTGAAGTACCAAAGATTCCTTGAATCGCCACGACTGCTCTTTTTGTGCTCGTTGGATGCTGCCACCACCACCGGCGTCCTTGTCAGAGACTGGAGGTGGACGCAACCGTGGCCACTGGGTATGCGCGTTCAGCGGCGTCCAAGTAGCTCTGCTCTAGTTGCCAGTCTGCCTCCGCCGTTGACGTGCCCGTCGATCAGACCACCGCCTCCTCGTCGTCCAAACCATGCCTGAAAACATCCTCATGGCACGTCGTCGCTTCATGTCGTCATTCACCTCTTCCCCGAGAGAAAGCCTCCCTGCGTAACCACAACGCCTCAACCATCCGTCTTCTTCTTCTTCTTATCCTCAACACACTCGACATTGTCCTCCGGAATCTCCTTGTACCTGTCGATCAAGAAGTCGTACACATCATCGCTGAGGTCGCCCTGAAGCGTAATCTCCTCGCCGCCGGCGGGCAGCTTCGTGACGCTGGCGCCCGTGGCGAACTTCTTGCCGAGGTCCTTGGACACCTTTTTGAGGTCCAGCCCGAACGACTCGAGCCCCGTGATGGCCGTCACGTACTTGCGCTTGTTGCGCTCGATCCGCTTGATTATCACCTGCGACGTTGCGCGCAGCTCTTCGGCCTTGGCTGCTGCCGACTCCGCTTTGGCCGCCTTCTTCTTGGCGTCCTTTTCGGCGCGCTGCTGCGCTTCGAGCGACAGCGAGGACAGGTTCGCGGAGATGGCGTCTGTGGTGTGGCCGCGTGTGTTAGCGGGAGTGTCTGTCTTGAGCGCGTCGCGCCGTGTGGTAGTGGGTGGGTGGGTGAGTGTCCGTCAGGTCGTCATACCAGCCGAGTAGAGGCGCGAGTGCATGTCCGGGTGGTGCGCTTGCAGCCATTCTTCGCACTTCTTGGTCGTGCCGCCGAATTCACAGTACTGCCAACGCCACTTGGTCAACTGGTTGTGCTCTTGGGAATCTATCCTCGTCTGTGCCTCCTACCTACTTCTGGCGGTAGACTGCAGACTGTACGGCAAAGTTAGCGCTCGTGTCGTGCAAAAAAGCGTTTGGGGGTATGGGTGAAGTGGGTGGCGCACCTCCGCAGTAAATGACGTGCTTGGGCTCAGCCAGCTGTGGTGCCTCAGTCTCGGCCATTGTTTTGGACTGTGTTGCTGGTGCTCGAAAGGTTTTGGAATGAGGAGGGGCGACGGTGAGCGGCGAAGTCATGGTGGGGTAGTGGGGCAGCTTTTGGAGGACCGAAGCGCCGGCAGCGGGCTCGGCGCCATCACGTGCCGTTGCTGAAAGAGGGAGACCATCACTTCGAGTTGCACGTCTTCTCATTTGAGCTAATGCTGTCAAGATACTGAGGCCTTTCCAATATGCTTCACAGGTCTCCGAGTAGAGCCGTGCCCATTGATTGCCAAAACTTTCGTGGGTATCAGAATGAAGCGCGTAGCCATTCGAACAGCACAACAGCCCTAGTCCGCCAAAGACCCCGATTGACCAATTTCTTGCTTTTACTATTCCAACGCATCGTCGACTTGGTCGACATCTTCATCCTGACGGAAAGCAACCTCCGCAGGCAGGCGGAAGCTGACGCAAAACATCTCCTTTCCAGGAGCAATGTCTCTCACGTCGTGGACCTCGCCGTCAAGCTCCTTCATCATGTTCCTGTCAATCTTGAATTCAAGCTTCTCTGAAATTCGTTGCAGAATCTCCTCCTCTGATTCCGCCGCCGTTGGGAACTTTGGGCAGAAGCAGTGGACATGTATCATTGGCAACTTGTCGGCAGTGTGTGGGGCGAAGAGAGTCCTTGGATCGGTTCCGCCCAAAGCTTCCCGCACTGGTGAGCGAGTATAAAGCCCGATGAACGAGGGAAGAAAGTCAATTGCCGATGCAGGAAGGTTCATCACAAAGTGTGAAGGCACCTGTGGCCGATTCATGATTGAGAACTTCTTTGGCTTGGGCGATCCTGATTGCCTCTGGGGTGGCTTGGCCGATTTGGGGATCGAATCATGGATACCAGCCTGGACTGATTGATTGAAGAGATTCGCTGCCGCATTGCGTATGAAGGCATGTCCGTCCTCGTTGTACGGCTGGACGAATTTGTCCACCTGGATGCTTCTTAGTGAGCTGGTCCGCATTGCTGCGCGAATTTCTCACCCTGTTCGCTGTGATATTTCCCTCCATGTATGCATAGGACTCTGGATTCAAGTCGTTGGCCAGGACAAAGACGCGCTTCTTGCCTGCTGGTATCGCAAAAGGTCCAACGCCCGCCATGACATCGACGACGACCTCTCCCGGTACAAACTTCTGGACAATCCTCCGATGTTCTTCTTGTAGGCGACTGTTCCAGTAGACCTTGCCAAAGTCAAACCTGAAAAGGCATTTTTCCTCGTGGTGCTCAACCATGAGGTCATCTGGGCCGGCAAGGACCTCGTATTTGAAGGTTCGAAACGCATTCTCATCGCCGACATTGCTGAGCTTGTTTATGACAGTCTTGATGTTGCGGCTGCTCTTGTCTATCAGCACTTGGCTAAAGATCTTTTTGTACGGTTCGTGCTCGGGTCCCAGGTTCAGATGCACTATCACGGCTCGTCAGAGTATGACTCAGGATCCAGAGTTTGCCAACTCACCGACGTGACCGACTTCGGTGAATCGCTTGGGAAAGTACATCTCTTGGTTCTCCTCCGGCACAATGGCACTCATAATCTGATCTGCTGGCAGTTAGTTGCTTGTGTGATTCGGGTAGGCAGCATACGGGAGCGTACCGTAGCTCCAGTAGTCGTAGTCCAGAATCAAGTCGTACGGGATGAGTTCGACGCGGGATTGGTTTGCAAGTTCAGTGAGTGTAGGGCTCCAAGTAGAGGGGTCTTCCTGCTTCCGTTAGCAACTGTGCGTTGGATCTGGCGGGAGCGTGCGTCTTTACAATCGTGCTTGATTTCGGGTCTCAGCAGGATGCACTTTGTGTCGGGCACGTTTGGAGCTTCTTGAAGCAGGCTCAGCCGAGGTAGGTTGAGAGCATCATTGGATTGGCTCAGGACCTGGCGGAAGGCGGAAATGTCCTTTTTCTGCTTGACGGCGGCAGCGGAGATGGGAAAGGTTTTCTTGAAGAAGCCGCGGTCGAGGGTGCGCATGGCCCGGTCGACGGGCGGCCGAAAGAGATCGGCGACATTGGGCTCGGACATGAAGCGCTTGATGGCAGTGCTGGCGAAGGTTCGCATCGAAGAGCGTGGGTGTAGCAGTGGGAGGCGCAATTAGGTGGAAATAAGGGTGCAAGAGAAAGAAAGAGGTCCCTCCTTCCGCTGGCTCATGCCTAGTCGGACGGGAAGCGCAGGGGGCGCCGGGCGGTACGCGCCAGGGCGGGATGAGCGCGTGGGCCAGCTGGAATGACGGTAGGTGGGCGATTCTCCGTCAACAACACCCCAACCTATCCCTCTCTCCCGCAGACTATGAAGCCGCCTTAGACACCCGACCTGATACTACGCACGCCGACCATCATTAGATCCTCGATCCTACGCGTCGCGCCGGCCCTTTGGCCACCAAAATCTCACCATGGCCTCTGGCGGAGGGAACATCAAGGTCGTGGTGCGCGTCCGGCCCTTCAACAGCAGAGGTTCGCCGATCCAGCCTCTCCGCACGCTCTCGCTCACTGCTCGACAGAAAAGGACCGCCGTGCGCAATGTATCGTGCGCATGAAAGACACCCAGACGCACCTGACGCCGCCGAAGAATCTCGATCCGAAAGCAAAGGCTGGCAAAGCCGCCCTCGAGGGGCCCAAGTCGTTCAATTTTGACAAGTCCTACTGGTCCTTCAATCGTGATGACCCAAACTACGCGGGCCAGGAACATTTGTTCAGAGACCTCGGCGTGCCGCTGCTGGATAACGCTTTCAAGGGATTCAACAACTGTATTTTCGCCTATGGCCAGACCGGATCCGGTAAATCTTATTCCATGATGGGCTACGGCGAGGACCACGGCGTCATTCCCAAAATTTGCCAGGGCATGTTCGAGCGCATTGGCGATTTGCAAAAAGATCCCAATATGGGATGCACTGTCGAGGTGTCGTATCTGGAAATCTACAACGAGCGCGTCCGCGATCTGCTCAACCCGGCCACCAAGGGCAACCTCAAAGTCCGCGAGCATCCGTCCACCGGACCTTATGTCGAAGACTTGGCCAAGCTCGTCGTGCGTTCTTTTCAAGAAATTGAAAATCTCATGGATGAGGGCAACAAGGCAAGAACCGTTGCGGCGACAAACATGAACGAGACCTCGTCCCGCTCACATGCTGTCTTTACTCTTACCTTGACTCAAAAGCGTCACGACACGGAGACCAGTATGGACACGGAGAAGGTCGCCAAAATTAGTTTGGTCGACCTTGCCGGGTCTGAGCGTGCGACTTCGACCGGAGCAACCGGTGCGCGATTGAAAGAAGGAGCCGAAATCAACAGGTCTCTGTCCACCTTGGGACGTGTTATTGCGGCGCTCGCCGACTTGTCTTCCGGCAAAAAGAAAAGTGCCTCGATGGTCCCATATCGAGATTCCATTTTAACCTGGCTTCTCAAGGATTCCCTTGGCGGCAATAGCATGACAGCAATGATTGCCGCCATCTCTCCCGCCGACATCAACTTCGAGGAAACCCTATCGACGCTGCGATATGCTGACTCCGCCAAGCGCATCAAGAACCACGCCGTCGTGAACGAGGATCCAAACGCGCGCATGATTCGCGAGCTCAAAGAAGAGCTCGCTCAACTGCGTTCAAAACTCGGAGGCGGCGGTGGTGGCGGCGGAGGCGGAGGACCGGGCGTCCCTCTCGACGAGCAGTATGCGCCAGATACCCCCTTGGAGAAGCAAATCGTGTCAATCACTGCGTCGGATGGCACAATAAAGAAGGTCTCGAAAGCAGAAATTGTGGAACAGCTCAGCCAGTCCGAAAAACTCTATGAGGACTTGAACCAGACATGGGAAGAAAAGCTGCAGAAGACGGAGGAGATTCACAAGGAACGCGAAGCTAAGCTGGAAGAACTTGGAATCAGCATCGATAAAAACTTTGTTGGTGTCCACACGCCCAAAAAGATGCCGCATTTGGTGAACTTGAGCGACGATCCGCTCCTCGCAGAGTGCTTGGTATACAATTTGAAACCGGGCACGACCAATGTTGGAAATGTCGACTTCACGACATCAGCTGAAATTCGTCTGAATGGTTCCAAAATACTTCAGGACCACTGCACGTTTGAAAACACAGATGGCGTCGTCACAGTTGTGCCAAGGCCTAATGCTGGTGTCATGGTCAACGGAATCCGCATTGAAGAACCGAAACGGCTTCGAAGCGGCTTCCGTATCATCCTTGGAGACTTTCACATCTTCCGTTTCAATCATCCCGAGGAGGCGCGCGCGGAAAGGGACAAAGAAGGTAGCTTGCTCAAACATTCAATGACAGCAAGCCAAGTGAGCACGCCATCCGGAACTCCAACTCGACCCGAACACGCTAGGACTTGGAGCGCTCTCAGTAAGGGAGATTCGGAAAATGACACGTCCAGGGGTGGCTCTCCCACGCCGTTCAAGAGTAGCCGGGATACCGACTGGTCTTTTGCCCGCAGAGAGGCCGTGTCCGCCCTTCTGGGTCCCGACCAAAAAATTTCCAACCTCACCGACGATGAGCTCGACGTGCTCTTCGACGACTTGCAGCGAGTCCGTGCAGTCCGCAAAGCTCGACCCGAGAGTAAAATCTTTGACAAGGACGAGGACCTGGAGTCTGATGCCTCGTATCCAGTGAGAGAAAAATATGCATCCACGAGCACGGTCGACAACTTCTCCTTGGATACCGCATTAACTATACCCGGCACTCCCCACTTTGGAAGTGAAGAGGATGAGCGGTTCAAGTCCACGAAGGACGAATTACAAAATCAGCTCGAAAAGCAAAAGGGTGAATACGAGGACAAACTCAAGGACGTGGAAGAATCTGCCGTCGAGATTGAGGAAATCCGAGCCGAAAAGGTCAAGATGGAGGAAGCTCTACGTGCGGCAAAGGAAGAGATGCAACAGCAATTGCAGGAACAGAAGCAAGAGTATGAAAGGCAACTGCAAGAGCTATCTACAGCAACGCCAGATGGGACGAAAACGACGGTTTCCATGCCAAAGGCTCAGGCTGATAGAGCTAGACAAGCCATCTCACATTGGAGACAGCGCAGATATGTTGCCATGGCAGAGACTCTGCTTCATAACGCTGCCTTGTTAAAAGAGGCTCAGATCATGAGCCAGCAAATGGACAAGCACGTCGTGTTTCAGTTCTGCGTCGTGGACATCGGTCATTCCTTTGCTTCCTCGTATGATCTAGTGCTCAACGGGGCACCGGGCGAGGACGACGACGACCTTGAGCTTTGTCCAAAGCCGTGCATAGGCGTCAGAGTCGTTGACTTCAAGAACCGCATCATTCATCTGTGGTCGCTGCAAAAGCTTCGCAGACGAATTAGGCTTATGCGTCAGATACATCAATATCTCAATAAGCCCGAGTCGCAGCACTTCCGCCTCGATAATCCTTTTACGGAATCTTGCATGCCCGAGTTCTCTCGGATCGGGGACGCTGATGTCCCGCTTGCCGCGGTTTTTCAATCAAAGGTGCAAGACTTTGCAATTGACGTTGTTTCGACATACACGTCAGGGGTTGTCGGAATACTGCGTCTTTCGTTGGAGCCGTCCTTTGCCGAAGCATCGTCTTCGACCCTCAAGTTCAATGTGGTGATGCATGAGATGATTGGCTTTCCAGAAAGGGAAGGGACCGACGTGCATGCTCAGCTGTTTTTCCCTGGGATCTCAGACGAGTCGGGCGCGACCACGACGCAAATGATCAAGGATTTCAACGAGGGACCCATTCGCTTCGAGAGTGTCCATAGTATGGGCCTGCCTCTCAACAGTCCAAAGACGGCCTCCCTCCGTATTTCCATTTTCGCCCGGGTCACAACGACTCATCTGGACAAGTTATTGAGCTGGGACGACATGCGCGACTCCGCCCCTCCGCCAAAACTCAAACGCAACAAATCCGCAAGGCTACCCGAATCTGAGTTTTATGCTGAGGACCGCCACGACATCTTCACGCGCGTCCAAATTCAGGAGATGTCGGAAGATGGAAATTATCGACCAGTCGATGTCGTACAGACCAACGCTATGGACCAAGGAGCATACCAACTTCATCAGGGCCTTCAGCGTCGCTTCGTTTTGAACCTGACCCACAGCTCTGGCAAAGTGTTACAATGGCAAGACATATCATCCATTCGAGTTGGCCACGTCAAGCTTCTAGACCCCAATGGCCGGACTGCTGGAACAGACTCCCCTCAGCCCGAAATCCCCGTCAAGCTGTTATCAAAGCCAATCGTCAAGGACAACGCTGATGGCACGAGCAACGTAACCTTTGTGGGTCTATGGGATTCAAGCATGCACGCCTCTTTGCTTCTTGACCGCACGACCGCTGACAGGTATCGCGTACAAGTCTCCTTGATATGGGATGTTGCGTGCGCAAAGCTCTCGAAGCCCATGACCTTTTCACTGGACATTTCAGTACAGATCCGCTCCCGATCTTACGTACGCCCATCTTCCATGTTCACTCAGATCTTCGCGGCTTCACGTATAGTCCACTCAACAGTCGGCATGTTTTCTGTGGCGATCCGTCCTCTGTCTGCCAAGAGGGTGGTTGATCTGTGGCGAATGAGCACCCAACACGACTACATCAAGGGCGAAGAGATGCTCTCTGGCTGGACCCCGCGTGGTGTCTCGCTTGTCAAGGACTTCATGGGGACGCGAAAGCGCAGGCGGCGAGTCGCTGAGATTGAGTCGGCCCGGAGTGTGCTAAGCTCTCGGGCGCTCACTGCCAACAGGGACGAGTACGTCTTCTCTGAGGATGGAGAGCCAACCGACCGCCAGAGGGAACTTCTCCTCAAAGTTCTGGATCTTTGGAAGACCAAAAAGGATATTGGCGAGCTCCTCCTTGTCAAAGAAAACCTACAACCGCCCAGTCGTGGTGCTGCCTTTGCCACGCCTCCAAACGGCGAAACCAAGCCAACACTTATTGCAGAAGTGCGCTACGTGGCCAAAAACCCGACTATGCTCAAATCCGGTTATCTCCTGACCCCCGACGACACCAACACGCGATGGGTACGGCGATTTGTCGAGTTGAGGCGGCCCTACTTGCACGTTTACTCCATACCCGAAGGCGACGAGCTCAACGCAATCAACTTGGGCAATTCGCGCATCGATCACCAGCCGCAGCTGGCGAACTTGTTGCAACGACACAACATGAACGTCTTCGCCGTCTTCGCGCCGCAAAACACCTTTCTCTTTGCGGCAAAGAGCGAACGTGACAAGATTGAATGGATCCTCAAGATTGACCAAAGCTATTTCAGCAGTGGAACCGCAACACCTGCTGAGGACGAAGAGGAGAGCATGTGAGGCCAAACGCGGTGGCATGTCAAAGACTGATGAGAAGTTTTGGGCCATTTAACGGCTTTTAGTGTACGCTGTCTACGTCTCTCCTTTACCCAAAATTTTCGCCGTTGAATCGCAAGGGACCTGCGCTCGCCATTGAATAGCGACGGCGGCGGCGCAGGTCGGTCTTGCTTGCATTTAAACGCTGCTATCCTGATACCCAATGATCTTTTATTTTGTTTTCAGCTTTTACATGTACATTTTCGTCGCAAATCCCCCCAGGACGTCGTTTGAGGTCTCGTCTGTATCACCATTACTTGTAGGCTACTTGCAGTAGTTGGATTGAGCTGAGCTAGAACAGTACATCTTGAAGTCTATGGCCTCGTTTTGGTAGACTAGGAACGAGACATCTCTCGGTCGTCACATTTAGAAGAAGAAATATACATCCCACACGTTTCATTATCCACAATTCAGCTGCGGTGGAAGTGATTGGCTATATTATCTGCAAGCGAGAGAGCAGAACAAAAGAAAGATCGTCTGATGTTGGATGAGAGATGAAGCCCTCGAAGCACAAAAAAAATCACCTCCCCCGGACCTTTAGTTTTCCTGACCGATGGAATGAAGAACTATGACACAAGGTCCAAAATCTCCATGGGGAAGAAACAGTGAGATCCTTGCGTCTCCATGTCTCCCCGTCTGCAAACGACCAATGCTTCAAAGTTCGGAAATTCTCAAAAGGCCCCAAGAATTGACCTCCAGCTTTCGAGTTCTTGATTGCTCACGATGACCGCGCCGCTGCTCGAAGTTCTTCGGATGCCGTCTATGCCTGATGCTGATACAACCCCTTGATGGCCGCACTTCGATTGTCTGTCACGGTGCCCCTACTCCCCACACTCCCGCTCCGACTGCTCCCTGTCCCCTCGGTCAATCTGCTACTACTGCGGGTCCCAAGCGCGTGTCCAGTGTCGTCGGGCACGGCGTGATCTCCGATCAACGTGGACGAGTGTCGCCGGTGAGTGCTCGGGCTCCTCGCCTCGCCCGTGCTTTCCTTGCGATGGTGCTTGCTCTTCAGACTGCCATTTCGCTGGAGATTGGGCTTGTCGACCATGCGGTACTGCGGACGCTCCGAGGTGTCTGTTGCGTCTCGACCTGAGCGCGAGGCGGTCCGCGCATGGGAGGACGAGCGCTCCGTCTTAGGCTTCTCGCTGCCTGCAGCTGCAGCAGGCTCTGCGGCTGTTGCGCCGTCGCCGCTGCGTGACTTTGAGCTCTTGACGCTTGGAGCTTGGCTTTTGCTGCCGTGCGACTTGCTGCTTTTGATGCTTTCGGCTTTGCGGCTTGGTATCGGAGATGCGGGACGGGAACCAGCGTTCGTCCTTGTTTCTTCCGTTGTCTTTTCTCCGTTCACGCTGGGGGCTTTGCTGTGTGGTGGAGATGAGGTTTTGGATCCTTCCCTTTTGAGGGTATGGGTAGAGGTCCCGTACCGGCGAGGCACGGCGATGTACTCAGCCTTAGGCTCTTCTTTCTTCTCCTCGGCTTTGGGTTCGGTCGTCTTTTTTACGTCCGCAGCGGGTGTAGTCTCGGCTGATTCCGCTGGTGCTGGTGCGGGCTCTCCACTTTGACCCTCTGCTGGCTGCTCCTCTGTCGTGGTCTCTTTCGCTTTCTCTTCATCAGTCGGCTCGGTCTCCTTTGCATTTTCCTCTGTCTTCTCCTCTGTCTTCTCCTCTGATTTCTCATCTACCGCATTGTTATCTGTGGTCTCTTCAATCTTCGCCTCTGACTTCGTCTCGCCAGGAGTAGCCTCTTCCGCGGGCTTGGTTTCGGTCTGGTTATTTTCGACAGGCTTGTCGTCAGTCTTTTCCTCCGCGGGTTTGTCTTCGGCAGGCTTGTCTTCGGCAGGCTTGTCTTCTGCAGGTTTGTCTTCGGCAGCCGCGTTGTCGGCAGGCTTAATTTCTCCAGACTCGCTTTTTGCGTTTTCAGCGTCATCTTTGGTGGTACATTCCGGTGTGCTTGTCTCAGGTGGCTTCTCTTCGCTTGGTCTATCAGCAGAATCCTGAGCTATAGGTTCAGTGCTGGGAGGCGGTTCGTCTTTCTTTTCGTCATCTGCAGAGATCGTAGCTTCTTCTACAGCTTCAGTCTTTTGTTCTGGCTCTTTGACGTTCGTTGGGCTTGATTCCGCTGCCGCATCCGGTGCAGGCATCTCTTTGGAAACCTCCGAGGCCTCTGCTTTCTCATCTAGGGGAGCCGGCTCCTTCCCATCCTCATTCTTTGGATTGTCTCCCTCATTGGCATCGGTAGCTTCCCCGGCTACAGACGTCTCTTTCTTGGTTTCTTGCTCCTTTTCCTCGCTGGCTGCTTGATCAGCAGGCTTCTTTTCCGGAGGCGTGGCAATCTCGGTCACTTCGGTAGGCTTATTCTGATCACCAGTGTCGGCTGCTGCATCTCCTGGATCGGTTGCTCCTCCTGCGGCAGGTTCGGAGTCTTGGTTGGCAGGTTCATTCTTCTTGGGGGTTTCCGCGTCAGGGCTTTCTCCCTTGGAGTTAGATTCAGCACTGTCATCCTTCTTGTCTCCATCCGGAGCGTCAGCGTCTTTCGTACCGTCTGAGCCGTCAGATATGCCTAACTCCTTGAGACGTGTCAGAACAGGTGCCGAGTCCTCGTACAGTGCCAACCCGTAGCTGTAGACACATCCCTTATCTGATTTTCCATCCGCATCTTCCGGGTTTGCTTTTGGTAGCCTGTGCTTAGGTTCCCTTCTGATGACCGGGAACAGCCTCAGGAGAACTTTTGATTTTTTCGCTGCGGTCTTGTCATCGAGATCGCCAATGGAGCTGACCGGGTAGTCAGGCGCATCGAAATGCTGTGCCGGCCAAAAGAGGTCATTCTCATCCTCGACACAAGCCTCGCCCGGTGCTGGCAGGGTTGTCGAGATCATTTCACGCTCAATGCACGCAAATCTCCATGTTTCTGCGGCCAACTTGACAATCCTGCGCACTTCAGCTCGAACGAGCTCCTCATCAATCTTGTTCGCCAAGAACGGTTCCAATGTTTTACAAATCTCATCCACGACAGAGCTTGCAGCCGCGTTGATGCGTCGCTTGGCATCCGGTCCGCGGAACAAGGAGCTGAGAGTGTGTTGGCGCCATGTGGCCTCGCGTACAGGATCCTTTTCCCGTAACTGTGTGCTAATCTCTTTCAGCAGCTTTACACTTGCGTCTGCGTCGCCATCGGGGCTGAAAAAGAACGGTTCGAATATGCGTGCGTTCAAAATCTTGGAGATGCTGTACATGGCGTACGAAACTCTGAGGTGAGCAGCTGAAGGACTGTCGGCGAAGAAATCCGGGACATTGGACGGTAGGCGGGCGAGCACATCAGCCGCTGGTGCATCTGGTAACTTCTTGAAATGGTTTGACGACACAGCCAGGACCTGTCTTTGAAGACGGGAAAATGCGCCTAGACTGTAGTTCCTTGTTAGTTAGATTTGAACCCAATGCGTCAAAAGCGATGAAGAACAGTGTTTGAAGGTGCAGCAAGATGGATTATGTGCTAAAGACATGAACCGAAACCAATTTGTTTTCTAAACCGCAAAAAACACCAGTCCCATGCTTTCTCCAGGCAATGCAACTTGAGCTCGGGAAATGGACTTACTAGTACTCATCTCCCTTGCTTTTCACAATGTTCGGCTCACCAAATCCCTCGATGATCTTCTGCATGCGCTCCTTCTCGGCGCCAAAGTTTCCGGCAATGTTCTTGAGTTCTCCAACGACTCTCTCAAGATTCGCTTTGTCTTCGTCCCACTCCTTCTTCATGGTCTCTCTTTCCTTGACGAGCGCTTGTCGTTCATCTTCCGCCTTCTTTTCAGCTTCTGCTTGGGCTTTCTCCATCGACTTCTTAATGTCCTCCTTTTCAGCACTATGCTGGGCCTGGAGCGATTCACGCTGTTCGTCCCAGCCCTTCTTCAAGTGCTCACACTCCTCTTCCCATCCCTTCTTCAGGCTTTCTCTCTCGGCGTTCCAAAAATCACGGCTGTCGCGCTCTTTCTTGAGGGCTTCCTCGTAGTTTGACAGAGCGGCATTGAGCTTCGACTCCAGCTCCTTGCGAACCTTTTCGAAGCTCTCTTCCAATTGCCTTTTCTGGCGCTGAAACTCAGAAAGGAGGGTTTCCTTGTCTTTGACATGCTCGTCAATCATTTGCACTCGACGCCGCTCTGATTCGTCGTGGTAGTCCTTTTGCATGCGGTCGAATTCGACAGCAAGGGCCATCTTCTCAGCATCTGATGTCTCCTTGGCTTTTTCAAGAGCCTCTTGTGACTGGCTCTTGGCTTTGTCGAGGGCTTCCTGGGATTCGATCTTGAGCTTTGCCTGAGCTTCTTCGGCCTCCTTCTGCAAGCGTTCCTTCTCTTCAGCAAGTGTTTTCTCCAATTCGCGTTTTTCTTCACCGGCCTTCTCCTCGACTTGATGCTTATCCGCTTCTATCTTCGCCCTTTCTTCTTCAAGTTTGGCCGTAGTCTCCTCAAGTTTCGTCTTGGACTCCTCGAGCTCCGCGGCCTTGGTCTTCACGTCTTGCAACTCCTTGGACAGCGTCTCCTTGTCGCTTTTCGCCGCAGCCTCGAGGCTCCCTTTCTCTTCTTCGACAGCCTTCTTTTCCTTTTCTAGGCTCGCCTTTGCTTCCTGCATCTCGATCTTGGCCTTTTCTGCGTCTGCAATTTGCTCCTCAAGCTCTTTTCTCTTGTCTTCCAGGTTACCAATTTCAAGTCTGAGCTTGTTGCTCTCGTTGGAGTGGTGTTTGGCTGCTTCCGCCAACTCCTTGGTCAGCTTGTCGATGTAATCCTCCTTGCGCTTAAGAGCATCCGCCTGGGCTGCTTCTGCCTTGCGAATCAACTCCTCACGCACACCAAGCTGGCCACGAGTCTCGTTATAACGTGAAAGCAAAAGGTGCAAGTCAGGTATGGCCGACGAGATGCGAGAGAGTAAATCGCCCGCGTCTTCATCGATAACGGAGCCATTGCCACCACTAGGCCCACCTTGAGGAGACGCCATTTCGCCGAAAGCACTGGCATGTGATCCAGTGGAGTTGTGGCGCTGGCTCGAGTAGGGCATAGGGAAAGGCGGCCCATTGTACCC
This sequence comes from Phyllosticta citrichinensis, assembly GCA_038380885.1. NCBI lineage: Eukaryota > Fungi > Ascomycota > Dothideomycetes > Botryosphaeriales > Phyllostictaceae > Phyllosticta > Phyllosticta citrichinensis. The sequence continues at coordinate 2,002,226 of JBBWUH010000006.1, forward strand.
ACCGTATTGTGGATAGTGCGGTGGAGTGCCTTGAGGAGCAGCCATCGACATGTTGGGCGGAGGATAAAAGTATCCCTGTTGATAACCTGGCATGTGTGGGGATCCGTATGGATCGGGATATGCGGGATGGTAGGGATGTCTCGGTGGTATTGGGAATGCCGTGATTGACGGGGAGCGCGGCGTGTGGTTGCCGCTTCTTGCCTCGATGTACGAAAGGGATGGAGATGCCTTTTGCAAATCTGGTTTTTGGGTCACCGACTTGGGCGATGGAGCGACAGTTGTTGCAGGATCGGGGATCGCGGAGTGAAACGAGGTTGCGTGGCTAGTTTGATCTTGCTGTTCTTGAGGTGGATCGCCCTGCTGAGAGGCGCTGTCCGAAGGCGATATTACGTCGGGGTGTGGAATAGACTGCGAGATGGTCGAGTCTGGTGCCTCTTTTCCTTTCTTGTTGGTCTGGGATGGGCTTTCGCTCCCCACACTGCGAGAAACCTGGCTGAGAGTCTTTGGTGCAGTCCCTGTGACTGTGTCGGCCACCTTGCTTTTTGGTTCTGATTGACTCTCTTCTTTGTTGGACTGGGACGGAGCTTCGCTTTTCGCAATCCGAGAAACCTGGCTCTTAGTCTCTGGTGCGGCCGTTGAGACTGTGCTGGCTGCGCTGCCCTTCAGATCAGAACTCTTCTTCTTGCTTCCCTGAAGTATATCTGGGGCAACAGTTTCTGGAGCCCCGTTAGATGCTTCGAATTTGGATCGACTTTGAGAGAGGCTGCTCTTCGATTTCGGCGATGAGTTCGGAATTGGCTCCTCCGTTTCACTCAACGAGTCTTCTACCGTAGGCTGATGAGACCGCAGAGTGGCTCTGGAAGCAACAGATGCACTTGATGGTGCAGGAGAAGCGTGTCGTGATCTCTGGGATGAGGGGTTGAGAGAGGCGATTGAAGGAGCAGGGCTGGGATGTCTAGACTTTTGAGAAGAAAGTGCAGGTGATGAAGGAATCGAGGGCGGTAAAGGAGGCAGGCTTTCTGGCTGGACCTGAGGACTTGTCGGTGGAGTATATTCGCTTTGACGGGATGAATTCTTGAGGGCTTTGCCCTTGGGGCGACTGTCCCCTTCTTTCTCGAGGAGCTTCCTCGTTCTTGGTGAATACATGACTGGGGCGCGGGAAGACTGCTCTGATATAGGAGAACGGTAGATGTTAAGTTGACTCTTATCACAATATGTCGGTCTGTCAAAGAGGACCAGTTGGAAGATGAGTTTCTGATTGCGTGGCAGCATAGAGCGGACCAGAACAGCTAAGTACGGGCGTGAGAATCGACTGCGAATGCACCGCGTGGCGAAAGATTCCTTTTGTGGAAGGAGGTACATGACTTGGGACGAATTTCGACCCAAAACGGGCATCAAGAGCGACACGATGGAGAAATGATGCCACAGTTAGGCGAAGCAGGGCGCGTGCTGGAACGAGGCGGGATTAATGAGAGAGGGGCGGGAGTCATTGCCGCAACAATTGTCAAGTTGCGACTTGCCAGAGGGATTGACGATGGTTGCACAGGATATACGTGTACACGGTCATGTCAGCCGCAAAAACAGCCCATCACTCTGCATCGAATCCACTCGACATGGTCCGAAAAAGAGGAGGCTGTGAACGAGGAGTGTGAGTGGTGAGATGCGGAGACAGGGCACAGCTGCATGGTGCCTAGGTGACGCACACATCCGCTGCGTGGTTCGGCACGGTTGGCCATCGAAAGGGCCATGTACGCAGCGAGGCGAGAGAGGGGACATTCGAGACTGGAGAGCGTACACGTCGGGCGGTTGTAAGGCGCAAACGTTTAAATATAGAGAAAGAAGACGGCGGTCCAGGCGCCAGTGGACAGGATGAGGGTGATTGGTGCAAAGCGAGAGAGACGGTAGCGGGAGATGACTTGCAGAGAGTGGTGTGGAGTGGGGAGGAGTCGACCTGAGATGTCCGCCAGGTTGTTGACGTCGACGCTGACTAACCTGTCTCCTTAGTCATCCTCCGCCGCGGACCTCCGCTGGAGACGGGAGGAGCTGCTGGTGCACGCGTTCCTGGCTTCCTCTTCGGAGTGCCGCTCCGCCTGCGAGCGCCTGTCCCACGCCTTCTTCAATTGCTCACTGCTCCATCGTACTGCTCGCTCCGCCTCCGCCTTCAGTCACTCCACTCCGCGATGAGCCCTGACACACTCCCAGCTGCCTTCTCGGTCTTGCGCCATGCGGCAGCCGAGGCAGAGGGCCGTCGTGCTCTCGTCCTCAGACCATGAGCCAGATGAGCAAAGCCCTCAGAACAGCCCACAATCTCGCTCCAAATCCTCTTCCGCCAAATCCAAACCGAAGACCAGATCTCAACCTCCTCGCCAGAAATCGAAGACGCTGAAACCTACCCGCACTTCCCAAAGTGAAACCCAAAATGCGAAACCCAAGACCATCCAATCTTTTTTCCAAAACGCAGCAGCCCAAAAGCGGCGGCCAAAGCTTTCACCGACGATTGAGAAAGAACAAGAAGATGGGTTGGAAGATTGTGAGGACACAATACAGGACGACTCACTGGATGAAGGTGCTCCTCCGGCATTGAAGCCCTCTGGCCAGACATCAGTCACGGCACGCGCCGCCCGGAAGCGTTCACGGGACACATCGCTCGGATTTGGCGATGGAGATGGTACTGATGCGCCATTGAGTGGGAGCCAAAAGTTCCTCAAGTCCGTCTCAGGTCAACGGCGGTCCACTCCCGTACAGGAATCAACACCTGACGTCAATGTGTGCCACAAGCCTTGGGTTGACCGGTTCCGCCCTGCAAATCTCGACGAGCTCGCTGTTCACAAGAAAAAGGTAGCAGATGTCAAACTCTGGCTTACCAACGTTTTCGCAAGGCGCGAGCGCAAGAGGCTTCTCGTACTCAAAGGTGCTGCTGGTACGGGCAAGACAACTACTCTGAATCTCTTGGCAAAAGAGATGGGCTTTGCCATTAACGAATGGAGGAATCCAGTCGGATCTGACTTCTCATCTTCGACCTTTGTATCCCTCGCCGCTCAGTTTGAAGACTTCATGGGTCGGAGTGGCAAATTCGGGAGCTTGTCTTTCGACACTGAGGGACCAACCAAGAGCATCTCTCTGCCTCAAGTTACGAGCAATCAGCTAGTCTTGATTGAGGAATTCCCCAACACATTCGCGCGATCTTCAGACGCGCTGCAATCGTTCCGTTCCGCAATTGAACAGTTTCTGTCATCATCTGTGCCTTCCCTGGCGTCAGCATTCACTCGTTCCAAAGACGATGGCTCGGCTCCGATCCCGGTCGTCATGATTATTTCAGAGACACTGCTATCGGCAACTGCTTCCGCCGCAGACAGCTTTACTGCGTACAGGCTTCTTGGTCCAAGCATCATGAACCATCAAGGGACCACAGTCATCGAGTTCAACCCCGTCGCTCCGACATTCATAGCCAAGGCACTCAAGCTCGCATTAACCAAAGAAGCGCAAGCATCCAAGAGAACAACCGCGCCTGGCCCCCTCGTCCTGAAAAGGCTTTCTGATATCGGCGACGTTCGCAGCGCTGTGTCGGCACTTGAGTTTCTATGTCTGCGTGGTGATGAAGCAGGTGACTGGAGTAGCACGATCAAGCCTAGGAAGGGCAAGAAAGGCGCTGGCGAGATACCTCTCACGAAAATGGAACAGGACTCATTGGCCATGATCTCCCAGCGAGAAAGTACTTTGGGGATATTTCATGCGGTCGGCAAAGTCGTGTACAACAAGAGGGATGGACCATCACAGCTTCCACAGCCGCCCACACATCTACCACAACATCGAAGGCCAAAGCAGTCTGAAGTAGATGTTGATGCTCTCATAGACGAGCTCGGGACGAACATTCAAACATACGTTGCCGCTCTCCACGAGAACTATGCGCTCTCTTGCTGCGGACCGAGCGAAGAGGAAACACTGGACTCCCTGAATGACTGCATTGACGTCCTGTCTGATGCTGACATCCTATGTCCTGACCGATTCAGCGTGAATGGAGCCACCAGACGTTCGTACCAAGGTATCGGCACCGACAGCTTGCGGCAGGACGAAATGAGCTTCGAGATTGCTGTCCGGGGACTCTTATTCAGCCTGCCATCGCCTGTCAAGAGACCGCGCATTGAAAACTTCACTTCTAATAGATTTGCCGGGGGCGCACAAAATCAGATGTTCTATCCTACGTCATCCAGGCTATGGCGCGTGCAGGAAGAGCTGGAGGGTCTCCTCGAGCATACGATAAAAATAGCACAGGAAGAAGGTCTCATGGCTACCAAGACTCTCACAGCAGACGAATCTACTCGAGGATTAATCTCCGGTCCGGAGACGCCAGTGGCGCACCCCGCAAGCGATCGACAAATGAATTCCTCCGTCTTGGGCGTCAGCGGCTCGATGAGGCGAGAAATGCTCCTCGAGCGTCTGCCCTACATGGCCAAAATGCTGCAGACGAACCAAAGACAAACGCCAGCTAGCCGCCCAAAGCTCCGGCAGGACTTCGAAAAAGTTACAAGCTTCAGCAGTGTTGGGTTGGGCCCCAACATGCAAAGCGGTGCCGACGAGGAAGACAGCCTTGACGACTGGGCTGCCAAGCTTGGAACCAACACTCAAAGCGTGTTCCCGTCGAGAGGATCGAAGCCATTCGTGGCGAAGGGGGCCGCGGAAGCGAAAGCGCAACAGCGACAAGGGTCACGCGGAGCCAGTGCGACAGAGGTCAGCGAAGTTGGCATTGCAGATCTGGTGCTCGTCGACGACGACATTGAAGATGTCGAATAAAAGAGGACCAAGGTTTAGTGCTGCCTGCAAGTCGGAAAATGTGTCTCTGTTTAGCATCCGGGTTGGCGTTGTCAGAGGGGCGGAAAGGAAACAATGCAACGACTGGCCGGGTTGTCTTGAGCAGCGCTGCTTACGAATGGATTCACTGCGTTTCTGATGACGAGGATCGTCGCGCTGCTCGACGATTGTTGCTGTTGATATTGGAGAGAGAAGGAGGCCATGGTGCGCACAGCAGCACAAGGGGGGCTTCCGGCTGCCGTGCAACCCGAGCACCATACATGGCACGTCCGAAGGTATCGAACCGTCGAGCCACCTCAATCCACCTCTGCTCGAGTGCACAATAGTGCCATTTCTCTTTTCTGTGCCATTACCTCTGGTTCGCATTGTATGCCGTGCCGTGTGCAAAGGTCGCGAGTGCAGATGGATACCTGGCCCGCTATGGCACAGCTGTGAGGAAGGAGTGAGACATGCGTGAGATCACCCGGGTTGCCGTCGAGGGCGTCCGAACGAGGTCAGCATGGCGGCGCCACAACGGCCCTTGGACACTCACTTTGTTGGTCCCCCGGCGACACACACACACAACAAGACACATGGGTGCTGCGCGGGTTGCTGGCTGTTCGCTCGGAGATGAGCTACGCGGAGATGGACATTTAGATGGAAAAGGGGTCCGAAGGCTCGCATTCTCTCCCTCCCTCTTGCTTCGTTCTTGAGAGCGTGGCTGGGCAACGTGCTCGTCGAGACTGTTCGAGACACGGAGGTTTTGATTCACGTGGTGGTACAAGGTAGGAGCTGTGGTGAGGTCAAGCGCCATTGATGGATCTCATTCTCGATTCGAAACATTGCGGCAAGTGAATGGTCACTAGCAGACGACTTCACTGAGCACGCAGAGCATCTTACAGGCAGGAGCGGCCGACTGTTTACAAAGTTTGTTTCAAGTTGTAGAATGAGATTTTTGGACAGAGTCAGTAGCGTGGCTGCCTCTGCACTGGTCTTTTATGATACAAGGAAAATTCCTCTCCTCGAGACCAACTGATACTTGACTGTATACATATCCGAGCGGAATTTGTCTCTGTAGCAAAGGTACACTGGCCTTCTGGACACCTCGCAATGGTGCTCGTGGCATACTCCTTGGGTCAGCTAAGGGAACAAGGAGAAAAGGGGAAACTGTCAACTTTGTTCGTCAACCCGTGAAAGCCCGCAACCCGACGCAATGCAGGAGAGATTGTAAAAAGCAGAAGCAACATCGGAATGAGGGGGTATATGGGATGGCGCCGGTGTCTCCAATATCCTCCGGTGACGGAGCTCCCATCTACGATAGTTTTTTCCTCCCATTGCTCCCCGCCACCAAGCCTCAATCAGAAATGGAAATGAGAACCAAGTCGAACTATAACCCGTCGGAGCGAGTGTGAGTGACTGGTCTAGAAGTCATCGTAGAAAATCAAGCGCACGCGCAATAAAGGAAGCAAAGCTGCTAAAGGGAAATCCCGGCTCAATCTGTAAACCACTGTCGACACATGGAATCAAAGTCTCACACCGCTGAGAAAACAAAAACACGCTCGCTTGTCGTGACTCGTGACTGAAACAACAACCGGGACACAGGAGGGACGCATGTGCAATGCGAGCCGGTGGGACTGCGGATGAGCCCTTGGGGACGAACCGCAGCGTCTCGTATCAGGGCCTGGCGGTACACGAGAGGGTATCGTGTATACAAAAGGGGCGCGCCAACTCCGGAGAACCATGCACTGAGATGATCTCAGTGACACGGCTGGCTCCTCAACCTTCGTCGTCGTCCACGTCCTCGTCCACGTCTTCGCTGGCGTCGTCGCTAGTATTGGGGTGTAGGACCGGTCGAGCCTCAGTTTTTACCTTTTTAGTCGAGGGAGTCGACTGAGAGTTAGGACCAGCTTTTCTCTTGGCCGAGCCAGTTTGTCCAGGCTGGAAAGATTTGGCAGGCGTACCGGCATTTTCCTTGTTACCACCACTTTCTGATTCGCCATTGCCTGTCTTGCCATTCTTCTCCATGGCCGCCACTTCGTCGGCAGTCAAGAATCGACCGCCGGGGCCACGAGGACGGCGCATGGCGTGGTTGTGGCGCGATTCGTGGAGGTATGGCTTTCGGCCTTTGGATGTGAGGCGCAGAGCTTCTTCCAACTTTTGTCTTGCCATGCGTCGCTTCAGGATGCGGTGGAACTGCTTCGCGTTGACGTAAAGAGGCGCCTCGTCTGCACCAGTCGAGACGAGGTCTGGCGATGACTGATGCTGCTGGACTGGGGGCGCTTGCGGCGTCATTTGCGGCGGCACAGAAGGACGTGCAGCGGCGTGGTTTACGGCTGGTTGGGGGTTCTGGACGGCCGGGCTGCTAAGCTGCTGGCTCATGCGCCGCGACAGCTGCACCTGCGAAGGCATTGGGGGTTGTGCGCTCATGCTGTTCGAGACCTGTGCCGGTGAGCGCGGGCCTCGAGGGTCCGATTTGATTTGAGTGCCAGCCATGCGTGGCGAGCCTCGCGGATCTTGACTGAGCTGGTTTTGCATGCCTCCATCGCCCAGGGGATAATACGTCTGGCCGGCTGCGGCCGCCGTGGCCATGGCTGCTGCCTGCGTCGGCGACATGTACTGCTGGTGCATGCCCGTCACTGGATAGCCTCCCGACGCGTAGCCAATCTGCTGCACGCCATGGGCAGTCGCATTTGCGGTCCCTTGCTGCGAGTATGGGTTTGTCTGCGACGGCAGAATGGGCGAAGTTTGGTTGTGCTGAGGGTGCATTTGCGACTGCTGGTTTGGCGAGGTAATGGCGCCGGGACCGGCGGGTTGCTGCGGGGCAGAGTACGTGTTTTGCAGATGCGATTGACCATGGCTGCCGGCGTGGTGTGCCTGCTGGTACGGCGCGTACTCCATCATCAGGGTAGGTTTTGCGGAGCTCGGCGGCTCTACAGGCGTGGTGGTGCGCGAAGGTTGAACGAGGTCGACCGCGTCGGACGCGCCACTGGCTGGCGCGGTGGCTGATTGGCGATCGGGAAAAACAGGGCCTGGCAGGTATATGTGCGCGGACGAATTGCGAGGGCCTGGGCGGTTGTCGAGGAATGGGGTTCGTGGGCGCGGCGGACGCGAATGGAGGAGCCTGTCGGTGGTCTCGGTGGGCGAGGTCGACAAGGTGCAGGTGGTGGCGAAGACCTGGGTGAAGGGAAGGCCCGTCAGCGCGTAGTCCCGGGGGGCCCAATCAAAGGCGAGAAGGGCCGCGTACCTCTGGTGGTCGCGACAGCAGATGCCGACAATGTTTGACTTGGTAACGGACCGTCGGTGAGGGTCGAGAGTTGACGTCGATGTCCCTTGTTGGGAGCAGGCTAGTTATCGGGGTTGCGTCGAGGTCGCTGGCTGGAGCGGCCGGGTTGAGTCACGTCACGAGAAGCGATGCGTTGTCAATTGGGCGGCCACGGTCAGGATGAGGCGGCAGATCCGGGGTGGTAGCCAGCGGCGTCGAGGGGAGGGGAGGGGAAGGGAGGGGACAGAGCAGGGTCAGGCAGAAGTGGCAGAGTCTGCGACGGTCGGGATGGTGGAGGATGGTTGATCAACGGCAGCGGCTGGGCTGGGCTGGGCTGGGCTGGGCTGGGCTGGGCTGGTGCTGGCTCTAGACGGTCCAACGGCCGTCGCTGAGGCGGTGCGGTGCGCACAGTGCAGAGCAGAGCACGGATGGGATGTGTGTTTGAAGGCGGGGGAGCTGAAGCTGGGTTGTTAGCTGAAGCGAAGGAAGGAATGGCAGAGGGATGAGGGTGACAGTGACAGGTGGTGGTGGGTGAGGGTGGGCTGTGTGGGCTGTGTGTGCGAGGCTGGATACTGGCGGGTGCGGCGGCGATTGGAGCGATGTGCTGGCAGTGCATGACATGAGGATTGATGGATGGAGACTGGAGTACTTACTGGCTCTGGGGTCCTGGCGGCGCGGTGGAGATGATTGGGCGAGCGACGAGAGTTTTTCGACGTCTGAAGGCGAGGGTGGAGGGACGGATTAAAAGAGGGACGAACGAGGACGGTCCGAGTCCGTGCCCGCGAAGCCGGAGACTGCGCTGCGGCTACCTTACTACTGCTGCTGCTACAACATCACCATCTGTCTTTCTCTCTCTCTCCTCTGACTTCTCCCCCCACGCCGCCGCCTCGCACATGTTTGCCTTGGTCCGTCCGTCTCCTCCATGCCTGTCCAGTCCTCGTCCCTGCCAATCACATGGCCGCTCGTGTTGCCCGTCTCAGCCTGCCCTCTCGGTACCGAATCAATCAGCCTGCGCAACCTCGCATGCGTCCCCATTATCGTGGGCTCGAGGCGCTGTTCCTGGCCAGACAATCCGCGCCTCGTGCTACGCCTGCCTCCATGTGCTTTTCCTTGCGTTGCCCTCGGGCTGACGTGTGCTTGCTTGCTCGATTGAAGACCCCAACGTGAAGACTGTTGCACCCGTTCCAAGCGGGGTCGTGTCATTATTGCCTGCTCCCGTCCGTCTGCCTCAGCCGCAATCCACTGACTAAACCACCGGAACCATGTCCATTTCCAGCTGCAATTCCATCGGCCTCGCCGAATAGCCCATCTCCATCCCATCTATCCTTGACCACCAGGGCTGTTCACAGTACTGTAGGCTGTGCTGCCCGCGCATGACATACAATGTCAGCCACGTAGACGTTAGGATTGACGGGTCCAGCCAGGTAGGTAGTGTCCCGTCAACCATGGAATGCCATCGCTGGGCCGTCAGACTCGCAACCGTCAGAGGATGCCCTGCCCTGCACCGGCAATGTGCATCTGATGGCTCCGTTATCAGATCTTCCGGTCTCCCGTCCGAGATAAGATTGAAATCACGTGCCATCTATATGCACGGGCCACCGAAATTCGACTTGCCAACCGCCGGACGATACCACCTCAAAGTCCACCACCCGCAATCCAATCGACATTGACGGTCGGTCTGCAACAGCTCCAATCCACCCGCACAATGATCTGCTCCCGCTGCCTCTTCCGGACCGCCAACACGAGCTTGCGCGCCCACCGCCTCGCCGCCGCGCCAACAGCCACGTCCACCGTGTCGACGCGCGCACCAACCTTCAGCACCTCCACACGCTTCCACGACGCCGCCGCCGCCGCAGCAGCAGCATCCGCACCAAGGCAAGGCGCGCCCGGCTCCGGCCAAAACACTCCCTCCGCAACCTCCACCTCCGCCGCCCAGCCCTTCTCGACGCCGGCCACTCCCTCGCCCCCGGAGAGCGTCAAGCCGCCCAAAAAGTCTCCCGATGTGGTCACGGTGCAGAGCTCGGTGCCGGCCGGCACGGCGCTCAAAGGGCTGAACTTCCTCAAGAGCAAGACGGACCCTGTGGCCATGGAGGACTCGGAGTATCCGCCCTGGCTGTGGCGGATCCTCAAGCCCGAGGGCAAGAAGGACGCCGAGAACCTCGAGTCCGACTTGTACTGTGAGTTGGCTGGCCCATTGAAATACCCAATAGCCAAATTTCCAACATAGCTGACCGAGCCACCTTTAAACAGCTAAATCCAAAAAGCAGCGCCGAGCCGCGGCCAAGGCCCTGCGCAAGCAGGCGCTGTTGAATCCGGAATCTTTGGCGCCCAAGGTGCCTCTCTACGAGCAGACCATCGACCTGCCCGCTGGAGATGGTTCTGTTGAAGGCAACTTGGAGGCAGAGAAGGCCAGACACGAACTCACAAAAGCGATGCGCCAAAAGAGGAGAGCAGCAATCAAGGAGGCCAACTTCCTCAGGACCATGGGCTAAGTTTCGAGAAAGCATGTGCACGGGAAACATTATTCAGGAATATTCACACTTGTAGTGGACTCAATTTGCGACGGCGCGGTTCCAAAATAGGAAGCCTACCAGTCAGCACTGTATGGCCTGAATGGGACGGCGTTCTCCAGTGCCTGCTGCCTACCACATTATGCGTCCGGGCGGCTATGCAACGGACAGGAAAATCCCTCGACTGCGGTGTGTTGCAGGTGCCCTCTCGCCGTTCGATACAGCTAGCTCCACCGAAGATCTTGGTTGTCCTTATAGCCGCATCTAGAGAGAATCAAAACGTTCCAACAAAAACGCAGCCTGTCAATCATCTACGACAGGGCGACGTTGCCCCGGGCTAGAAAGCACGTGCGGCGCCACCCCCGTCTACCAGCCCCCTGTCTATTCGGCCAGTACCGATCTCAGCATGTTGAGAAACGCAGGATGTAGCTTTCTGAGCTCGACCACTTGTGGCTTCGGTGGCTCCCCTGACTTGCTCTTCAACTGCTCTGCCCGCCGCGCTCGCCGCTTGCGCTCCGCGATGATCGGGTCAGCATCCTCATCCGAATCTTCATCCGAGTACGTCTCGGAGTCGTCGGCGTCGATGTTGAGGTCTTCAATGTCGTCCTGTGAAGTCAAGGTCAGCGCGCTGCGGTCAATCGCGAATCATAAGGCCAGGACTTACCGCATGCAGGCCAAAATCGCTGCTCTTGAAACCCCCAATGCCCATGCCCATCATCACATCGGCCCCTTCGTCGCCACCCTGGGCCATTTTCTGTCGCGTCTTGTCCGAGTGCCACTTCTTTCTTGCTGCCTGCCACTTGATCAAAGAGTTGATTTCCTTGATCGCTGCCGTCTTTTCAATCACTCCCGCCTCCAACGCCCCTGCTACCAGCGCGTTCATGTCTAGCTTGCGTCCGCTCGATGGGCCCTTTCGGAGAAACTCTAGAATGCCTTCTATCCAGCCCATTAGAGAGTCGAAGAGGCCGTTGTCGTGAATGTGAACCTCGTGGATGAATTTGTACAAGTTGTCCTCGTGGCGTGCGCAAAGGTCGATGAATGCCTGGACTGTCTGGTTAGGATCTGCCGAAATGTCGGCTCGCTGGGCTGCTGAGACTGTCCGGATAATGTCGTCGACAAAAATTGCAAAGTCCGTGATGCTGCTGTACACGTTTGCGGACTTGTAGACGCGCACCAGAGGTTCGTAGAATATGGTGAAGAGATCGCGGAACAATTGGAGAGTCGTGGGCTGTCGTCCAGGTCAGCTTCAGCTCCGGTTCGCGGTAGATTTTCACACTTACCTCTTCGATGATCTGCAGCATCATCTTCTTGTCCCTTTGGCGCAGGCACAATTTCAAAAGCTGCTTCAGATGGGCGAAGAGCTCTGCCCCTTGGCGCATCTCCTTGTCGACCTACGTAGCAAAGTTAGCGCTTTTCGATTTCGATCCAAAGTGCAAAACCCACGTTCTCCACGGCGTTGTTCCACGCTACGAATGCGTTGAACGTCGTGGCAATCTGCTCTTCAGACACCTCCGCACCAAAGTAATTGCATCGGAATATGACGACGAGAATGTCGACCTGATCGTCCTGCGCCTCTTGGCGAATGATTTCCTTGACATCCTCATCCGCTTCGGTGTAGGCTTTGATCTTGTCGACAAGCGTTTCGTCCCTGATCTTGGTAGCTGCAAGACTGTCAATGGCCTTTTGCACGTTGCTGATGCCGTCGTTGATGGCCATTCCAAAAATGCGCTGAAGAAGTGACCGAGCGCCAAATGGTTGAGCAAGAAACAGATCTAGCACACCGCTCATGACCGCCGCCGGATTCGCTATGCGGATTACGTTCTTCAAGACTCCGTACGGCACCATTGAATGGATCCTCTTGAGCTGGGCAAATAAGTCTGGGGAATTGTCCTCGGCTAGGAAGAGGTGGTAGATTGTGGCAGCAACCTCGATGCGACACCATTCGGCAAACTTTTGGTATTCTGGCTTCAACTCCGAAATCTTGTTCTTAACCCGGATTTCTTGGAAGAGGTGTGACAATCCGTCTATGGCCGTGTTAGCATGGTTGGACAACCAATGGATACGAACCTACGCACTTGCTTCGACTATTTCGCGCCTGAACTTTTCCATGTGCACGTCGAGCTCGGCTGCTCTCTGCCTGGCGATTTCATAAAACTTGCGTTGTTCTTCAACTCTTTTCTCGTCCATGGACTTGCGCCGTTCAATGTCTTCCATCTCCTCTTCGTTCAGAGATAAGGGATCCTTGGTCAGAAATTCCGCCATGGCCTTGGAGTTCGCTATCTGCTCATACTTCAAGAAAGTCCGTAGGAAAGCCCGAAGTGACACGCGTTGCTCCTCGCGATAGAGGACTACCTTTTCTCGAACTCTTGACTCCTCGCCTGAAGCCCGTCTGGACGAGGAGCTTCCGAGTGATGCCCTTGACGCGCTACGTCTATGGCCACCGGGTATTGGTAGATAGCTTCTGAAGCCGCTGCCGCCACCGCCACCACCACCAGACTCGGTCCCATTGTCGATTCCATGGCCAAATGCAGATGTGTCTTGGGTGGAAACAGAAGAAAGCGATTCATCGTCGTCGGCGTACTCTGCGTTGGGGCTGAAGTATGAATTCTTCTTGTTCCTACGGGGAAGTGGCGGCAGTACTTTGCCTGGCAACTCAAGTCTGATCCTTTTGTGCAGATTCGCAAAGTCGGACCACTTTCGGCCAACATGTATCTCTGGTTCTCCATGCCGTTGCACGCGAAGCAAGTATTCCTGTTGAGGCAAGCAACTTGTTAGCAGCTGGTCAAACAAACCTGTTTGGAAGACAAATGTAAGTGATGGCGCAGTTGGCGCTTACCGCGTGAGTGTGGTAGCGCACATGGCGCTTGACAGAAGTTGTGCGAACGCCAGCCACATTGACATCCCAACCATTGATCGGATGTCCTTCGGGCTTGTTGACCACCAGTCCGTTCTCATTGGCGCCTCTGTCCACCACCTCCATCTCAGAGAAGCGAATTCTTTCCTCATAACCTGAAGCTGTCGGAATTCCGGAGACCATCATGAGCTCGACCAGCTTTTGGGCTTTCACAGCGAGCTTCTTGCGCTTTGTCTCCTCCAGTCGATCTTCCGAGGATGAAATGTGCTTGTTCGCAAACGACTCTAGAAACTGCAAGCCAAGTGGCTGCGTCAGCGACGTCGCTCTTGAGGCGCAAGGTGTTGAGATTGACGTACGACTTGTAACTTGTCCTGCCAGAATTCCTTTTCTCTAGCTTGGTCAAGAAAGGGAAAATTGCGAACATGGTGGACGAATATGTAGCGCAGGAGGGGAAGCTCCGAGTCTTCGGGCTTGACCTCGCCGGCATCAGAACGGAATGGGGCGCCGAATCTTTGCAGGGCGGTCGGAGAGGATAGCTCGGAGATTTCGAATTGGGTTTGCTGGGCAATGAGCTCGCGCTTGAGATCTGAGGTCAGGGTTGTTAAAGCGGGCCCAGGAAGGCGGGGCCATGGGTGACGTACAGTGCTCCTGCTTGCCCGTCAAGATGGAGCCTGGCGGCGGGACAGAGATGGCCGAGAACTTGGACGAAGTTATTGATCTTTCGAGCTTGTCGCGTTGCGGGCGGTCAGAGTCCTCGGGCGCATCGTAGAAAGTTTCGTCAGATGTGTCGCGCCGACTGAGGCGATCGTGGGACGAAGAGTTGGCGCTGACAGTCATGGTGGAGGAAGGGATGTCGTTTGCGCAAGAGAGGAAGTGAGGGAGGGGGGTGGGATGGAGAAGAGGGAGACGGATACAGGACCGGGTTTAGTGACGTGAGACAGGCGACGTGTGAGGCGGCCACCGGCAAGAGGCGAAGGGGGAATTTGGCTGCGGGTGGGGATGAGGAGGAGGGCAGCAGGCAACAGAAGATGAGTCGAGGTGCAAGTGGTTGTTTAGGTAGCGGACATGGATGAAGCTCAGCATGACGACGGACCGGGAGCAGCGAAGGATGCGCGCGCGTTTGGAATGACGACGACCACGAACAAGCAGGAGGAAGCGAGCGAGTGAGCGGGCGGCCCAGCGGAGCGGGAGGGGTCACGTCGAGAGGGCGCGGGGAGCACTGCGGGCGGGCGGTGTCCGTGGCTTGGTACCTACAGCCTACAGCCTACAGTCTGTACAAGTCGTGGCACCCTAGTTCTGTAGGTACCTGATGGGCTCTTGGGTCCTTGAAGATTTCCCCGCATACCAAACAAAAGTTGCTGGACGGCTTTCTGAAAATCACTTTCTGCAGTGTGAATTCCAGGTTGATCTTGTTCGACTCGCAGTAGATACATGTACCAAGCCTCAGATGTCTGGGCTTGGCCGGGGCAGTAGGCTCCTTGTGGCTCTACCAAGACTGTTTCTGATCGGAACAAAGGCCTGGGCTTTCTGGCCGTGCACCATCGTCGTCAAGACATTCGTTCCATTCTTCAATCTGCATCGCTGCCACTGCCACCGCCCCTGATTGTCTACATCCATCCATCCATCCATCCCATGCAATCATCCCTCTTAGTAGTTCAGCTCGCCCACACTGCCGCCCGCCGCGTCCAAGTCCTCGTAGCTCTTCAGGCTGCGCCCCTGGACAGCCTCTCGAGGGCCCATGGCCCCTGCGCCTCCATCGCTGAAGCGTCCTGCGGCCGCAGGGCGACCGCTTGTGGTGCCTCGCGGCGGAGTCAGGCGTCCCGAGTTGCTCCAGCGCATGTTGCGCGCGTCCTTGGGCTGCCGGTCATACGGTCCACCCATTCGGCTGCCGTACCGACTGCTCTGGCCCCGCCGCATCGGGCCCGTCCCGTGCCGTTCATCTTCCCCGCCAAGCCCGAACCCATTCGACACTCCCTGCGCTCCGAAAAACGCTGACAGCGCTGCAGGGTTGGCTGCCATGCCGGGAATCCCAAACGGCATTGTGGCCAGGTTGAATCCTCGCGGCGTCCCCGTGGGCACGTTGTTGTGCAGCGGAAAGTGTCCGTTGCTATTGGCGTCGCTGCGCGACGGCGCTATGTGCGCTGGGTCCAACACGTAGCGATTGACCATCTCGACCTGCCTCCCGTTAGCTTCTGTCCATCTCACAATCTCGAGCCCAATTCTTCTCACGCACCTCTGACTTGACCTTTTCATAGAATTCCTCATGCCTCTTCTCCACGTGCTTCCTCCAGAAGCTGTGTCCCTTGAAGAGTTTCGTGCATTCGGGCGCCTTGCATCGAAACTTGGCCTCGTCCTCTTGCTTGACGTGCTTGTTGAGCTCGTCTTCGAGTGCTTCTTCGATCGGCTTGCCTCCAAGCTTTCGGATGTCAATATTCTCCGGTTCCAGTAGCTGCAGGAGCTTATCCTCGTAAGTTTTGACCCAATTGAAGGCCCTCTGGAGTTGCTGTTGGGCCTTGACGCCAGTCTTGAACATCTTTCTCTCTTGCGTCGGCGACCCCGACACGTCGTCCTCGCCCATGCTCTCTTGCTTCTTGAGCGGGAAGACTTGTCCGGCTGCACTGGCTTTGGCCACCATCTTGGCTGCACTCGTCAGGCTTGACCGCGGCCGGCGAAGATGGCCTCCGGGGCATTTGCGAGTGAGCTCGTGGACAGAGTCGCTTTCGAAGACGCAGAAAAAGCAGAAGCTGTACACTCGGCGTAGATATTCTACGAGCAAGTCCAGCTTCTTCTTCTTCGCCAGGAGCTCCTCATCATCCGCTTCCTCGTCGTAAGAACCTTCCTCGCCTTCGTCCATGTTGACGTCCTCCCCTTCCTCCGGTTCCTCTGATTCTTTCTTGACTTCTTTGGCCACTGCCGTGACCGTTGGCTGCATGGCACCACTGCCCCTGAGGATTTCTACCCTTTGCTCGATTCTCGTAATGCCATCATAGCCTTCTCCCAACTCCTCGTCGAGCCTCGAAACCAGGCGGATGGCAAGCTGCAAATCTCGCTCGACTCTCTCGGGGGCTGAAAAAAGATCCCATAGTGCCTTTTTCCGCGGAGCCGCGGGGGGCTCATGGACGCCAACGTGGCAGGTGAAGTCGCCGCGGACTTCGTCCTGGATTGTCTTGCCGTTGATTTCAGAGAGTGCTCGCTCGGCTGTACTTGACACAGGCTGTGCTCCGTCCGAATGCAGTCCGTCGCCTCCCTCTCCCTCCTCTTCTTCTCCATCCCGGCCGTCTCCTCGTTCATCTTTGACTGACTGCTCGGTTGCGGGATTCAAAATGACCCATCCGATACGATGGCATTTCTTGATTGGGTTCGGGTCACTGAGACTGAGCCACTTGAATCCGCCCTCTCCTTCTCCCAGGTTTTCTTTGCAGAAAACTTCCATCTTTGATCTGCTGACTGTCGGGGCGATGGTCTTGATCAGCAACGTGGGCTGCAATGCTGCGTCGTCCCGCAAGTCTCCACCTTTGCAGGGCAGAAGATCGCTGACACCGAGCACCTCGTTGGCAGCCGTGGTTTCTCCTTCCTCTTTCTCCACAACGCCACCGGCACCGTTGCTCTCGCTCTTGTAGATACCTTCGAGTGTGAATTCATCGAAAAGTCCAGACTCCAGGTCATGCTCCCAACGACTGAAGAGGCCGTGTCGAAATTCGCTGAGGTGTTGTCGAAAGGCCGCGCGGGCCTCGGGGTCGTAGCGTTCCTTGAACCACTCTTCTCCTTTGTGTTGTTGCACAAAGGTGCGCGCCATTTGGACTTGAAGCTTCTCCTTGTACAAGTCGTACGCTGCCTGTATCTTCTCTCTCTCTTGTGCGCGCTCTTCCCTGCCCTCGCGTTCGCCCTTGATGCGGTCCGGTCGACGGCCGCCGTTTGCCTGTCGCTCTTTCTCTTCTTTGACCATTTGATCCATGCGCCACCATTCAGCGAACCAGTTGAAGCCAACCTGATAGTCCAGCGTCAAAGGGTTTGGGAGTGGGTTTGCCATTGGACCAGGTGCCGGCTCTTGACCAGGAACGTATCGGTCGATACCTGCTTGCACGGGCGGCGGAGACCTTCGTCGCGAGTGCTCTTCGCGGCCGCGGTAGTAGTCGTCTCGAGCCGGTCTGTCGGGCTGGTATCTGTCGATGACTTTGGGGGAACGAGATCTTTCCCGTCCTGACCGCGGTCGCCGCTCTGAAACGCCTGCCAACCCAAGGTTAGATGCCACGCAGCGCAGGGGAGATGAAGGGTCAGTAGTAGCAGCTCACCAGGAGATCTCCTCCGATAAGAATCCGTAGCAGACCTGTCGTCGCGGCTGGTTTCGCCCCTGTCAGTGGTGCTGTGCCAAGAGGGAGAACGATAAGCATGCGTGCTTGTCGTTGGACATTCCGGCAAAAGTACATACCCGTATGAATCCATGGTTGACATTGTGTGAAGATTGGAATTGCCGGGTTGGACAAGAGAGGTGGATTGAGTGGAGTGGTGACCCGGAGGCGACGAGGCAGTGGCTAGTAGTCGTATGGAGGACGGCGGGTGCGATCAGGCAAACGCATTGGTGCCGAGATTGCGTTTGAGGGTGTAGACAATTGTCTATTCCGGATGATGCTGTTTGCGAGCATGACTTCGGGTCAGAGAAGCACAATCAGAGAGAGATTGAGGGAGTGGATAACAAGGAAAGACAAGACGACGGGACGGGGCCAAGTAGTTGGACAAAGTGGAGGTTGCCGCAGGATGGCGGAAACACAGGGCGGAAAGCGCAAGGGGATAGAGATGAAGTAAGGTGAAGGAGTCGGAGGGACGAGATGGAGAGGGGACGCGGCGAGGCGCGGACGAGGATGGGGGCAGGAGGAGGAGGAGGAGGTAGAGAGGTTGGTTTCTGGGCAAAGGAGACAAACAATGAGGAGCAGAGTGCTGCTGCAAGCAGTGGAGAAAAACGAAGGAGCGGGCACTCACAAAGAGCTGCGAGTGTGCAGGCGGTGGAAGAGAGAGAGGAGGAGGAGTGGGTGGATGGATCGATGGATGGTTGGTGTGGAGAAGAAGTACGAGACGTGGGCGCGGCGTGTTGATGCCGGGGCGGGTGGCCGAGGAGGACGGGGCCGACTGGAGCTACTGTAGCTTGGGCTGGTTGGTCCGTGGTCCGTTCCTTCCATTTGCCGCGGCGACCTGAGGGACTCTCACCTTAGTCAGCAGCAACCACCACACCACCACCAACTTTAATGTTCAACTCCTCAGGAATAATCAGGCCCTCTCCAGTCGCCAGAGACATGTGTAAACGAGACTCGACCCGATGGACCTCACGTTTTCTTGGCGCTCCGGCCCGATCAACCCACATCGTGAGATCATGACCACTGCTCCCCTGGCGCAGCTCTTGCCGATCAACCGCGACGCCCCGGCCCGCTCGACATCTACATTACAACTACATCATCACTCCAACTCCCCTTTCCTCCTCATCAACTCGCCGCCATGACGACCTATATCCCACAGCTCACTCTCCCTGCTGCCGTCTTTGACAAGCCCGCCGTCGCCGTCCTGCTGCCCGTCACGGCCGGCATGGCTGTCGGCTTCATGACACGTCGTTCGTCGTCCTGCTGCCCTGACCAACCCCCCGGCACCCGCTGACCATGCCTTTACTTGTGACAGCCCAGACAGACAGCAAGTACAGAGCTCTCAAGCAGCCGCGTGGTAGCCCCCCCGCCTGGGTTTTCGGTCCTGTCTGGACTCTGCTGTACGCTGCCATGGGCTACGCCTCTTACCGTGCCTGGTCCGCGGGGAGCAGCTCGCTCGACCCGCACAAACTATCTCTGGCAAAGGTGCGAAGAGTAGCAGATTTTGCCGTTACCGTCTTGTCGGTGCTAATCAGTTGCATAGCAAGGAGCAACCCTTTACACAGTTCAGCTCGGTCTCAACCTTGTCTGGACGCCTCTCTTCTTCGGACTCGGACGTCCTCTGGCCGCTACCTTCGACATTGTTGCCCTGACAGGTGCTGTTGGTTACCTTTCCAAGACGTGGGCTGAGGTCGATGAGACCGCTGCCTGGTTGATGGCTCCCTACCTTGGCTGGCTTGGCTTCGCTACCTATTTGACCGTAAGACCCCATTGAGCCCTGGGCTGGCCAACAGCAATGTTTGAATCTAACCGCGCTTCGACACGCAGGTCGCCTCTGGCTACCTCAACAACTGGGATCTCAGGAACGTTGGAAAGTCTCCCAAGTCGGAGTAACGCTAACCCGTGTCTTTGCCGCTCTCCGCACTCCGCGCTTGGCGCGAACGTCGTTCCGGATCCGAAGACCTCCACATGCCTTGATAGGCATCATGTGCGACGTTCAAGCCACTTGCAGGTTATCGTGCGCAGGATCTTTTGACATTGGCGCCATGTCTCGTTGGCCAAACTATTTCTGAGCATGAAGAATCTCCATTCAAGTTTTCGCAAAAGCCCAAGTGCTCTTCATCAATATTCCGACCTTAGTGATAACGAAAATTCAAGGTCCAACTATCAATCTCACGTGCTTACTCAGGTCAGTTCCTTGCGAGCGAGGGAGGACTTTGTGACAGTCTTTCGTCCTCGGCCACTTGATGAGGAGGCGCCCACACTCGCGTTTCACATGTATAGCACCTCGCGATATCGTCGCCAAGGATCATCGTGGACTAGATCCGTCAACGGCGAACAGATCGGTCAACGTCGAATTCTCTGTGTGTTACAAAGACACGCACGACGTAAGTTGACAACGCGCCGTAGCTGACTGATGGTTGGATACTCTATGGCGGAGCATTGTCTTATTCATATAGACCGGTCCGGATTCCAATGGGAGCATTGGCGAGGTTTCCGATGAGGGAGGAGTACGCTTGGCTCTTACCCAACTGCTGAACGATGTACCCTGTCGGATCCATGAGCTCTGCTGTCATGCGGTGGTGGTGTTCCTGGTTTCGCGCCTCAAGCCGCGGGATCAGGAGCTACCAAGGTCCCGTGTCATTTGCCCGTTTCTTCCAACCCGTCATCGAAACACTCTTGGCCTTACCACACTGTCGTATTGGCAAATGGCGATTGGTTCTGGGATGTTGGTTTCCAAGTAGCCCCAAGCGCATCCCAAGCTTTGTCAAAGCTTGTTGGCACCTCCGCCCTACGTCATTCAGTTCACGTCAACCGTTTCATTCATACCGCTTTCCGTTTCGAGCTTTCGTACAGACATGCGCAGAATCCATGATCCTCAGCATTCGTGCAGACAGAGGCTTGATTCACGTCCCGCTTTCCTGACTGGAATCCTAAGGGCATCTGGGGTCTTCAAATATGTACTCGTATCTGCCAGCTGTAGGGGAAATCGTGGGTTTTTCCATTGCCTTCACCTCTTTGTCGACCCATCGTTTAAACCTCTTACACCATGCCGAGCTCTAAGAAGATGGCCGTGCTCCTCAACTTGCTCTCCTTCTACGTCCTGGTTCAGGCTGCGAAAGACCATGGCGACCAGTATCAAGAGATCATACCGGGCACTGTTGAAGCAGACAACTCCAGCATGTGCGGCTCCCCGTCATCACTTAACTTGACTCCGGACTACGACCCCAAGATTTGGGCATATCCCCCGCGATGCGAGCATGGCGACGGTGGAAATGCTTGTCTCTACACCAGCAATTCATTCGCTGGAGGTCGGGGCATCTCGATGATCATGCCGCCGGAACTCGCCGGCAATGTTTCGAAGTTGCCCGCGTTCACGGAAGAAGGCTTGTTGGATGCCGCGAATCGTGAGAGCGACCTTCCATACGACTCCAAAATCATTCCAGGACGAGGTATGGGCGCCGTAGCGAATAGAGCTATCAAGAAGGGCGAGCGAGTCACCCTCTTCAATCCTCTGGTCATGATCCACGTCGGCAGCCGAGGCGCTGCACCCGCGGACAAAATGCGATCTATGCAGCATCAAGCTATCCGCCAGCTTGGTTCGGAACAACAAGGCTTGTTCTTACGACAGCATGGTGAATTTGGCGGTGACGAGGTTGAGGATATCATCAACACAAACTCATTCGCCATGGGAGGTGTTGCAGGGGAAGACAACACGTTTGTTGCCATCTTTCCAGAAGTCTCCGTAAGTCTCCAAGAACGCATAGCCACTGGGTACCTGCCGTGAGCTGACCTCTTCTCCCAGCGGTTCAATCATGACTGTCGACCCAAGTAAGTCTTACGTACCCCCTTTTTTTTTTTTCATCGCCTCCAGAAGCATGGAGACTAACCTGGACGACTCAGTCTCGAATATACTTTCGACCCGTCCAGCCTGACGCAAGCCACTTACGCCGCGCGGACGATTGTACCCGGTACAGAATTGACTGTCTCCTGTAAGAAAATCTTTAGCCGCGAAAAGTCTCGTGCTCGTACTCATCTGTTCTAGACATCAACCTCATCTCGCTGCGGTCGGAAAGGCTGTACGTCCTACAGGGAGGCTGGGGCTTCAAGTGCAACTGTCCCCATTGTTCTCGGAGCTTGGAGGAGCTGGACATTTCGGACAACAATATCCAAAAGTTTCGCTCGATTTGGCCAAATTGTGGCGAAATTTGGAACACCGAGTCGAGCTGCCCGCTCGATGACGCAATGGAGCTGACCTGGTTGGCGAAGCAGGAACGCCTCGATGGTCAGTGGAAAGCGATGTGTTACTTCCAAGCAGCGAAGGCGTTCAAGCGCGCTGGCCTTGATTCAATGGCTTCAAAGTACCACCAGTTGGCATACGACAACACTCGGATTCTTACGTTTGAGCTATAAACTCCTTCTCTATATACTTTCTACATGAAGATTTTTTACCTAAGTACCACTAGTTGGCGTATGACAACACTCAGCTTCTTATATTTGAGCTATAAACTCTTTCTCTATATACTTTCTATATAAAGATCTTTTACCTAATTGCTTTAAGGTGTGTATATAAAGTCTAGCATATTGATTAAGGAAATATATATGCTATATATGCCTAGACTAAAGAAAGTACTAATATAGAACTTAGATATATTAAGCTACTTAGTACTAGGCAATACATAAAAGCCTTTTTACTAGGAATAAAATAATAACCTTCCCTACTAAAAACTATTAAAATTATACCTAGTTAGTATAGGCTCTATAGTTATCTTTATAGCTAATATTATACTTATTTAGTACTTACTAGAATTTCTACAGGCCTAATTATTAATATTCTAGAAGGACACTATCTAATTAGCTAAATAATAATTATATAGTAAAGTTCTATCCTTATAGTTTTTAGTATTTTATAGTAGATATTTTAGTATTAATACTTATATAGAACCTATTTATTTATTTATTTATTTATTTATTTATTTATTTATTTATTTATTTAGTTTAATATCCCTTAAAAGTTAAAGACTATAGAGATAAGGGTTTTAAGGCCCTAAGTATCTAGTAGCTATAGAAGCTATAGGTCTTCTAGCTTCTTTAAAAAGAAAGAAAGAGATCTATACCTTAATAATAGTTCCTTTCTATTAAGGGGTAAAATATAAAGATAGTAGATATCTTTATTATCTACCTCTAGATAGGTTTATAGTAGAGAACTTAGTAGATTCTTTACTATAAGAGTTCTTCCTTAGAGGACTAACTACTAGCTATTATAAGTAGGCGCGCGCTAGGATTTAAACCCTAGGCTATACTTACTAGGATCTAAACCCTAGGTTAGGTATTTTCTATATTTTCTAGAGTTTAGTATAGGTATTACTACTTATATATATACTAGCCTCTTTTAGCTAGTCTAGGAGTAAATAGTTATCCTATACTAGCTACTTAATAACTACTCCTACTCCTTACCTATTAATTATTAGTAGTTAGTATTAATTTACTCCACTAGGTATTATAATACTACTAATAGGTCTCTTATAACTTATAGAGGGTATAATTTATTATCTACCTCTTACTAGTAGGTTATTTTTTATTAATTATACCCTATAAGGTATTAGGATAAAATACTATATCTTTAGATATACTAGAAGCCCTAGCTATTATTATTTTTATAACCTATAGCCTTATAAGAGGCTAGAGAGTAAGATTATAAGCTAATATAGTTTAGAATAAGGTAAGTAGCTATTTACTTATTAAGTTATATAGTTTTAGTCCTATATAATAGCTAAGAGTAGCTAGTTAACCTCTAGTAGTAGCTAGCTATTAGATACCCTCTAAAGGATACTAGGAAGTAGCTAGTTATTATTTAAAACTAGTCTATCTCCTAGCTAATAGGTTACCCTTAAGGAGGGTAATAACTATAATAATAACCTACCTAGCCCTAGAGGTACTAGGCTAATAACCTAAGAGCTATAGTAGTAGTTTAATTACCTTATAGGCCTCTTTACTAGCTAAGGTAAGACTTTATAGAGTTAACTAGCTAACCTAGAATAATAGGCTAGAGATAGCTTACCTAATAACTACTATACTTGGTATAGTAGTATCTATAATAAGCTATTATTTAATAAGGGTTAATACCTAAGTAAAGTAGCTTAGGCTACTTATATCTACTCCTATCATGGGCTAGCTAGAAACCCATGATCATATTAAACACCACTTAGTATTAAGCACCAGGTGTACCTATACCATAACCACCCACCATAATAATAAGCTATATATACTAAAGTTACCTAACTCCTAGAAAAGCTACTTAGCTATTTTAGGTAATTTAACTATAGTACCTATATATATAATACTAATATAACTATAGAAATAAGAATAGCACCTCCTATATCTATAACTAGGACTTAACTAAGTAGTTAGTTTTAAAAAGTATATTACTATTATTAAGCTAGTAATTTACTATATAATATAGGGTTAAAATAAGGTCTTATTCTCTTATAGTACCTACCTTCCTTCTCTTATAATTCCTAAGGTAAATTAGGTAATAGAATATAAAAGGATCTTATTATATAGATACTATAAATAGCTATCTTTATTTTCTTATAATTAATACTCCTAAGTAGACTTAATACTAGTTTAACTTCTACCTTATTATATACCCTCTTTACTTAGCCTTATCTCCTATACTTATATACCCTAGTACTAGGTAAATAGTTACTTAGAACTAGTCTACTAATTAGGTAATCTATTAGCTTATAATAGAAAAATAAAGATTATTAAATTATTATATCTTTTTTTATATTAACTCTCCTAATACTTAAGAAGGTCTAAAATATCCCCTACTAAAAATACTAGATATATATTCTAGAAATAATACCTATACTAATTAGCTTAAGTACTACTTTAAGTCTTATAGTATAAGTACTAGTAGCTACCCCTATAAGCCTAGAGGACCCCTAGGTATATAGCTAGAGCTACTTTATATAAGAAGTAGAGATTAATATATAAAGAGAATATAGGTAGTCTCCTACTCTAAAACCCCTATAAGTAATAAGGTTATATTATATAGACTAAGACTAAGTTAAAAACTAGTTAATATAGCTAATCTAGGATCTAGTTATAAGGATAGAATAATAAGGTTAACTTCTATAGCTCCTTAAATCCCTTTTATATAAATAGAAGAAAACCCTAATAACTCTCCTTTAAAATTAGAGAAGGACCCTATCCTTCTACTCTAAATTTATAAAGTTAGTTTATCTAGTCTAAAGGTTCTTAAGGCTATAATTAAATAAGGATTATATAAAGAAATTATCCCTAAACTATTTAATAAGTTCCTAGAACCTAGAGTAGCTATTAAGAATTAGTATAATAAGACCTATAAGGTTAATATTATTAAAATACTCCTTTATAAGAAGTATTAATTAGCTATTATAAAAAAAGTAATCTCCTTCTATAGGTAGTTTATAGACTACTACTAGAATAAGATCTTAGCTATTTAACCTATCTATATAATAGATAAGATTAGAAAAGAATAAATTACTTAAGAATAGGTATCTTAAGAAGCTACTATAATCTCCCTTAATTTAAACTATATAACTATAAATTAGCCTATCTAGAAGTACTATATTAAGATCCCTAATTTACCCCTCCTTATAAATAGAAAAATACCTAAATATTAGGTCTAGCTCTACTAAGTTAAGAATAAAATCTAGACTAATTATAATTAATTTATTTTAGATAACCTAGTAGATACTAAAGCTATAATTATAGTATATATTATCTCTAGAACTAATAGTAAAGTAGTAGACTATCTTCTCCTATTCCTTAATATAAAAGAGAAAGAAGAATTACTTATTATAGATACTAATATCTATACCTTTTTAGGGGATAAGTTTAATAACCCCTTTAAAAGAAAGGAGGCTAAAGATAGTCTCTAGTATCTCTACTTCTAGGTAACTAATAAATTTTAGTTATATATAGCTAAATTTACTACCCTAGCTCTTAATATAGACCTTCCCTAGCTCTAATAAAAGGAGGAGTTCTATACCTCTTTAGACCCTTAACTAAAGATATATATAATACTTTATAAGGATAATAATTATGTAAAATTCTAGGATTATATTAATAAGGTATCTACTATTATATATAACCTAAAAGACTATTAAGCCTTATATATATGAGTAAATAAGTCTAAAGCTAAATAGTAATAGGGGGAATATTCTAAGAAAAGAGTTACTATTAGCTTAGCTACCTCTAAGAAACTTAAATATACTAATAACTCCTTTTATATTACTAAGCCTAAAGGAGTTAAGAAACCTATAATTAATAGTAGAAAAGATACCTCTTATAACTATAAAAAGGAAGGATATTAGGTATATAACTATATAGTCCCTATTAAAGAGATTAATATATAACCTAAGGAAGAAGAATATAAGCTAGAGCCTAAAGAATCTCTTAAGAGTAGTAATTTAGAAAACTCCCTTCTTTAGGCCCTAGGCCTACTTTAGAGATAATAATTAGGATCCTCTAGCTTAAAGGTACTAATATTAGAATTAATAACTTTATAGGAGGCTAAGCCTTTACTATCCCTATTTAGATCTATAAGAATAGGAAGGCTCTCTATACTAAAGTACTAGTTAATACTAGTACTCTTAGGACCTACTTTATCTACCCTTAACTTATATAGTACCTTAATACTCTTAGTATATATAAATATAAGATTACTAGGGGTATCCTTAAAGCCTTAGGATTTAATAGATAAGTAGCTATTAAACTAAAGTATACCTATTTCCTTACTATTACTCTTAACTAAAAAATATATAAAATATAGGCCTTTATTATAATAATTAGCTATAATAATCTTATACTTAGAAAATATTTCTTTACCTAAAATAATCTCTTATTAAACTATAAAAAAATATAAGCTTCTTAGCTAAGATAATAAAGCCCTATCTATATATAAAAAAATACTTCCCCTAGTCTACTTAGTAGTATACTAATAGGGAAAAATCTTAGAAATATACTAAAAAGACCTAGAAAGAAGGGAAAAAGTATAAAAAGATATAGAAAAGAAAGTAGTTAACTAATAGACTAACCCCTTATTTATTCCTTTAAATTCTCTTTTTATATAAAATAAAAATATTAAAGTCTAAGTTATTACCCTCTAAGAAGTTAATATAAGAATTTAAGAACTTACCCTACTCTAAGAGGATAAAGAATATAACTTCTTAATAAATACCTTCCTCCTTAATATTAAAAATATTAGGATATCTTCTCTAAATAATAGTCTAATACCCTACCTCTATATTAACTAGGTATTAACTATAAAATTATAACTAATAGGAATAAACCTTTTTTCCTCCCTCTAAGTCCTTTATATAGAATAATAATTAAATAGCTATAAGCTACTAAGAAGTATATCCTTAAGAACCTTAAAAAGGGCTTTATAGTTAAGAGTAATATACTATATATATTACTAATCCTTATAGTTTAAAAGGGAAGTAGTAACTAGAGATTCTATATTAACTATTAGTAATTAAATATATATACTAAGAAGGACCTATATCCTTTACCCCTTATCTAAGAAATTCTCTAAAGAATTACTAAGGGAAAAGTATATATTAAATTAGATATCTAGTAAGTATTCTACTAAATTCTTATAGATCTAGAATCTTAGGACCTAATAACCTTTTATATATAATATAGATATTTTAAATATACTATACTCCCCTTTAGGCTATATAATAGCCCTACCTTATTCTAGTAATTTATTAATAAAGAACTTATACTATACCTAGATAACTTTATTATTACTTTTATAGATAACCTACTTATTATCTCTAAAGATCCTTAAAAATATAAATAGTAAGTTAAGAAGTTATTTAAATAACTATACTAAATAAATATATAGGTAGATATTAAGAAATCTAAATTTTCTATTATTTATATAAAGTTTCTAGGATAATTATTTCTACTAATAGAATTTCTATAGATCTAGATAAAATATCTACTATATATAAATAGAACCTATTAATAACTCTTAAAGAGCTTTAAGCCTTCCTTAGGTTTTATAATTTTTATTAGAACTTTATCCTTAAATATAGTAGGGTAGCTTAGCTACTAGAGAAACTCTATTTAAAGTAGAAGTTCTATACCCTTAATAATTTTAAAATCTAGATATTTTAATAATTAAAGAAGATAATAACTAGCTCCTTAATAATAGTATACTATAACCTAAAGGTACTTACCTATATAAAAATAGATATAAGTAATAGAGTAGTAGCTAGAGTCCTAGTATAATATTAAGAAACTAGAAAATAGAGACTTATAACCTTCTACTCTAAATTAATATTAGGTATAGAACTCTAGTATAAAATCTATAATAAGGAGTTTCTTATAATTATATATAGATTTAAAGAATAGAGAAGCATATTTCTAGGTCTATACTAGCCCTTTATAGCTATTACTAATTACTAGGCCCTAGAATACTTCTTTACTAAATACTAATTTAATACTTACTAGACCTAATAGTTAGAGAGACTTACTAAGTACTATATATAATTTATATACTAGCCTAGGAAAGATAATATTATTACTAATACCCTTATTTAGAAATAGAAAGAATTATAAACTTAAAAGAATAAGAGTATTACTAGGTATATAATATAACTTATAGCTAAAGAATAGATCCTTAACCTAAATACCCTTAATACTACTCTTAGTAGCTTATTCCTAATTCTTAAGTAAGTACTAGAAGTAAATAAGATATCTAGGATATAAGAAGAGTAGTATATATAAGCCTAAAAATCTAATAAGAAGGATTAGACCCTTTATAATAATTATCTCTTTTATAAGGAGTACCTTATAGTTCCTAAGTAGGATACCCTATATATAGAGCTTATAAATAAAATTTACTTATTACTACTTCTTACCTATACTAGGTAAAATAAGATATAAAAAGTAGTTAGAAAGTACTACTATTAGCTAGGTATTACCTAGTAGATTAATAATATTATAAAGGCTTATTATATATATTAGAGAAATATAAATTTCTATAATAAGAAACTAGAACTATTCTAATCTCTCTCTATTCTAGACTAAGTCTAGTAATATATTACTATAGATTTTAAGGAGATACCTAAGGATAAATCTAGGTATAATACTATTCTAGTATTTATAGACTAGCTAAGTAAGTAAATATTTAGTCTCCTATATTATAAGTTAATTAATACTAAAGGTATTATATAACTATACTACTAGTATATCTAGAGGATATATAGTATACCTAAATTAGTAATTTCTAACTAAGGACCCTAATTTATCTCTAACTTTTAGAATAAACTATATATAATTACTAGTATTAAATAGAAGCTCACCTTAGTCTACTACTCTTAGACTAATAATACTACTAAAATTATTAACTAGGTTATTAACCTATATTTATAACTATATATTTATTTCTAAGATAACTAGATAGAAAGGCTCTTAGTACTAGACTTTATATAAATAGTCCTCCTATATAAATCTATAGGTATATCCCCCTATAAATTAATCTTTAGCTACTATTCTAGCTTCCTATTTAGTTAGGAAAAATATATAGTCTATTTAGAACCTACTAAGAAACTATTCTATACTACTATATAGATATTTACTAAGTATATATAGGAAATTATACTATAGATTAAATAATAGCTAAGCCTTACCTAAGAATAAATAGTATAAGCTATAAACTAATTCTACTAAGAACCTAATTTTAAGGAAGGTAATAAGGTATATATCTTAGTATAAGGTATAAGTACTAATAGGCTAAGTACTAAGCTTAATACTTAGAACTAAGGTCCCTATTATATTATTAGGAAAAGGGGACACTCCTATAAGCTAGAACTTCTAGTATATATAAAAGTTATAAATCTATTCTATATAAATTACCTATAAAAGGCTTATCCTCTTCTACTAGGCTAGGCCCCTATTCCTAAACCTCTAATAATCTATAAGAACTAGGAGGAGTATAAGGTTAACTATATATATAATAATAAGGTAGAATAGGGGACCCTAAAATACTAAGTATAGTAAAAGGGATATAACTAAGATAATACCTAGTATAAGGCCTTAAATATAATTAGTATCCTAGATTAAATTAAGGAATACTATACTAAGTTCCCTAAGGTACTAGGACTACTAAAGTACTTATAAGACTAGAAGGATATAGTAGTATATAACCTAGATTATAAAAATACTATAAAGGATAATAAGCCTACTCCCTAAGTAGCTAACTAAAACTAAACCCTTTAATACCACTATAAAAAGTAGGAAGCCCCTCCCTTAAGACCTATTATATACTAAGAATAAGAGAAACCCTTAAGGCTCCTTACCCTATAAACCCTTAAATATAGACTAATAGGTAAGGGCCTTAGCCTAAAGTTAATTACCTAAACTATATAGAGGTAGAGGTATACCCTAGTAATTAATATTAGTATTATTACTATATCTATCTACTAGGGAACTATAGATTTATATATAGGTATAGATAGGTACTATAGGAGTAGATAATAGTAATAAGGATAAAAAAGATAGCTTAGAACTAGAAACTACTAATAGAGTAGTAGTAGAACTAGGAATAGGTAAAGGAGCTATATATATTAGAATAATAGAACTAGTACTATTACTACTAGATTTACTAGATAAAGAGGAACTAGCCTCCCTAGATAAGGAAGACTCTAATAAAGAAAAACTAGGCTTACTAGGTATAGGTAAGGATAAAGAAGAGTAGGCTACTAGAGGGACTACTAGAATAATATAAATAAGGGATCTAAAAGGTATATATAGAATAATTACCTCCTATTCTAAAAAGGTACTACTACCTAGTAAAGAAGTAATAGATATAGAACTAGCTATAATAGTACCTAGTATATAGGTAGGTAAAGGTATATCCTTAAAAGGACTAGTAGGACTAGCCTTAGTCTCCTTAAATAAAGAAGTACTAGTATTTAATATAGGCTTATCCTTTAAAGATAAACTACTAAGGCTAGCTATAAAGTTATCTAAATAATCTAGAATCTTATCTAAGGGATTATATAGGCTATTAGGTATATAATCCTTTAGGTCCTATATACTATAGAAGGAAATACTATTATCCTACTTATAATTACTATAGCTACCCCTAAAAAAGCTAGGAACCTAGTAATAGCTAATAAATAGATAATAGATACTACTAGGTAGTATAGTATATATATAGTACTTATAGCTAGGGCCTTATAAGATACTAGTAAACTAAATAGCTATAGTAGAGGCCTAAGAATAATAATACTATAAGTTATCTACTAAAACTAAAGGAACTATAAGAATACTAGTATAGCTATAAGGTAAAGATAAGAGCTCCTTATATATATTATAAATAGCTATACTATTAGTAAACTATAATACTATTAGTATAAGAGCTAAAAATCTAGAAAAAGCTAAGACTACTTACTCTATTTAGGGTAATCTAAACCTTATCTAAATATAAAATATATATACTACCTTTATTAAGTCCCTAGGGCCTAGATAAAGGTAATCTTAGAGAATTCTTATTAGAACCCTTAAAATTTAGCTCTTTCTTTTTCTTTTCCTCTTTCTCTTCCTCTTTCTCTTCCTCTTTCTTTTATATAAGTAAAGGATAATAGTAAAGGTAGGTAATTAGAAGGGCTAGTAACTAGGCTAGTAGAGTTATATCTATATAAATAGTAAGAAGGGCTAATACTAGGACTAGAATACTTAGGCTAATAGGCCTAAAGATAATAGTAAGTAATAGAAGAGGTACTACTAGAAGGAGGGATACTATTATATAGTATAATATATATAGATATAGTAATAGAGTAAGTAAGAGTATATATAGGACTAATAGTATAAAAATAATAACTAGGAATAGGTATTAATAGATATAAGGGTATAAACTCTAAGGAGCTACTAGAAGACTCCTTATTACTAGCTATATAAGTATTAGTACTATACCCTTTACTAATCCTAAGGGATAAGCTTTATTTACCTTATAAACTACTATCTATACTACTAGATAAACTAGAACTACTAGAACCTATAGGATAATTAATAGGAGTAAAGCTAGTTATAATAAAAGCCTTAGATAATAGGTTAGTTAAGGCTATACTATAGGTAAAGGGTAGGCTTACTAGAGAGGATAAGATATAAGGTATAATAGGTATAGTAATAAAGATTAGAGCTAGAGGTAGGGGTAGAAAGCCTTTATACTAGGTTTATACCTACTAGTATAACTATAGGTATACCTACTAGAGTACCTACTCTAGTATTCTAGGTATATAGAAGCTTTAAGATAACTAACTCCCTATATAGAGCTAAATACTTAAGCCTAATCTATACCTACCTAGGTACTAGGGTATAACTACTAGATAATAAAACTACCTAGGCCTATAGGTATACCTTAGGCTAGACCTAGGGGGGGTAATATTATAGGCTAGCTAGAAACCTATAATTATATTAAATACTACTTAGTATTAAGTACTAGGTATACCTATACTATAACTACCTACTATAATAATAAGCTATATATATTAAAGTTACCTAACTCCTAGAAAAACTATTTAGCTATTTTAGGTAATTTAACTATAGTACCTATATATATAATACTAATA
The DNA here is from genome assembly GCA_038380885.1 of Phyllosticta citrichinensis. NCBI lineage: Eukaryota > Fungi > Ascomycota > Dothideomycetes > Botryosphaeriales > Phyllostictaceae > Phyllosticta > Phyllosticta citrichinensis. Next base: position 2,034,625 of record JBBWUH010000006.1, read on the forward strand.
TAACTATAGAAATAAGAATAGTACCTCCTATACTTATAACTAGGACTTAACTAAGTAGTTAGTTTTAAGAAGTATATTACTACTATTAAGCTAGTAATCTACTATATAATATAGGGTTAAGATAAGGTCTTATTCTTTTATAGTACCTACCTTCCTTCTCTTATAATTCTTAAGGTAAGTTAGGTAATAGAATATAAAAGGATCTTATTATATAGATACTATAAATAGCTATCTTTATTTTCTTATAATTAATACTCCTAAGTAGACTTAATACTAGTCTAACTTCTACCTTATTATATATCCTCTTTATTTAGCTTTATCTCCTATACTTATATGCTCTAGTGCTAGGTGAATAGTTACTTAGAACTAGTCCACTAATTAGGTGACCTATTGGCTCGTGACAGGGGTCTTAGAAGGGGGTATATAACTTAGAGAAAAATTCTCTATGACTTTATTAAGATACCCTTCTTAAGATAGTAATATAGTCTTCTTAGACCTATTCTAGGTAATATTAATTCCTAAGTAGTAGGAAATAGGCCCTAGGTCCTTAATAGTAAACCTAGATTTAATCAATTCCTTAAAGGAATTAATAATAGATATATCCTTACTAAAGAGTAGGATATCATCTATATATACTAAGACCCATAGAAAATTTAAGTTATTAAAGGTCTTAGTATATAGGTACACCTTAGATAATAATGCCTTATACCTATTCTCTTCTAGAAACTAGCTAAAGTAGGCTGCCTATACTTTAGGTGACCTATAGAGAGCTTTCTTTAATTTACAGACTTTATTATTAAGTTTAAAGCCTATAGGTTAATATATATAGATATCTTCTTCTATTTTTCTATTTAGGAAAGCTATTTTAACGTCTATATATACTATTTCTAGGTCTAAATAGGTAGAAAGGCTTAATAAAAGGTATAAAACTATAGGAGAGATAGTAGGGCTAAAAGTCTCTTTATAGTTTATACTATATTCTTAATTTTAGCCTTATACTACCTATCTAGCCTTATAGTAGGTTATTTCTCCCTTACTATTAGTCTTTAGCTTATAGACCTATTTCCCTCTTAATACTTTAGTATTAGTAGGGGGATCTACTAAGACCTAGGTTTAGTTTTTAATAAGGGAGTTATATTCTTCCTATATAGCTCTCTCCTAGTCTAGGCTATTAGCTAAGTTAATAGCCTAACTATATATTAAGGGGAGTAATATAAAGATAGTAGATATCTTTATTATTTACCTCTAGATAGATTTATAGTAGAGAACTTAGTAGATTCTTTACTATAAGAGTTCTTCCTTAGAGGACTAACTACTAGCTACCTAAGGACCTTTATATAATAGAGCCTTTAATATTCTAGAGGTTTCTTCTTCTAGTATATTATTAATTAGGCTCCTAATAATAGAAAGAGATTTATAATTAATCTGGTGTAGAAGATTCTAGCCTTAGTAATAAGATAATCTAGGCTAAGGTCTAGAATCTTAAGGAACCTATAGGAATAAGTTAATTTATAATAGTAGAAGTCTATAAAATAGCCTAGAGTTTAGGCTTATTCTTAGGCTTCTAATAATACCTAGTAAGCCTATCCCTTCTAGTAAGTCTAGTTTTTCTTTATTAGAGTCTTCCTTATCTAGGGAGGCTAGTTCCTCTTTATCTAGTAAATCTAGTAGTAGTAGTACTAGTCCTATTTTACTCTAGTATATATAGCTTCTTTACCTACTCCTAGTTCTAATACTACTCTATTAGTAGTTTCTAATCCTAAGCTATTTTCCTTATCCTTATTACTATTACCTATTCCTATGGTACCCCTCTATACTTATATATAGATCTATGGCCCTGTTACTCCCTATAGTTCCCTAGTAGGTAGATATAGTAATGATACTAATACTAACTACTAGGGTACACCTCTACCTCTATATAGTCTAGGTAATTAACTTTAGGCTAAGGCTCTTACCTACTAGTCTATATTAGATAGTTTATAGGGTAGGGAGCCTTGAGGGCTCTTTTTCTTTTCTTATTCTTAGTATATAGTAGGTTCTAGGGGAAGGGGCTTCCTACTTTTTCTAGTAGTATTAAAGGGTTTAGTTTTGGTTAGCTATTTAGGGAGTAGGCTTATTGTATTAGGGGTTGACCCTGAGGTGCTAATAATAGCAAGGTAAAGATTAAATTTAGAAGAAATCTCTAAAGGAGAAAATATCCTCTAGCCCCTTATATAACCTCTTTATACTACCCCTCCCCTAAGCCCCTTTTCCTAGACCTACTCTTAGTATTTAACCTTATAATAGGTAGCTAAGGTCTAGTATAAATAGCTAAGGTCTATAGTAATTTAAAGTTTTATATAAATAAGACTCTTAGTTAAGTCTTCTCTTAATAAGGGCTTATATAGCTAAGTAAGCACCTATAGCACCTTATATATAATAACCCTATATTACACGTGACTACCCTATAGGTCTGTATAACCCCATAACATATTATCCTTTATAATACCTTTATAATCTAGATTATGTACTACTATATCCTTCTACTCTTATAAGTACTTTAGTAGTCCTAGTGCCTTAGGGAACTTAGTATGGTACTCCTTAATTTAGTCTAGGATACTTATTATGGGGTTGTGCGGATGTGTAGGGTAGTCACTTATAATATAGGGTCATTATATATAAGGTACTATAGGTACTTACTTAGCTATATAAGCCCTTATTAAGAGAAGACTTAACTAAGAGTCTTATTTATATAAAACTCTAAATTACTATAGATCTTAGCTATTTATACTAGACCTTAGCTACTTATTATAAGGTTAAATACTAAGAGTAGGTCTAGGAAAAGGGGCTAAAAAAAGGAGTAGTATAAAGGGGTTATATAAAGGGCTAAAAGATACTTTCTCTTTTAGAAATTTCTTCTAAATTTAATCTTTATCTTATTATTATTAATATTTTAAAATTAATCTTTAATATTAAAAATCTCTCCTTTTCCTTTTTTTAATAGATTAAGGTATCCTTACTTATTCTCTATTAATATATAATAGAGGAAGACCTATTAATACTTAAATAATTATATATTATATTATAATAGGTATAATAAGATAATAAAACTCTTAATTAATAAATATAAAATTTAAAAATTAAAATAATTTAAGCTTTAATTTTAGCTCCTCCCCTTTCTCCTTTCTCTTTATTTTAAGAGTAGCCTACTCTACCTCTACTTTAAGAATTAAATTATATAAAATTATAATACCTTAATATTCCTCTTTTTTTAGGGATAATATTAAGAAGTACTAGATATTTTAAATAAATCTTTATATAAAATTCTTTCTTAATTATAGAGTATTTATTAATAAAATAGAATAAATCCTATATACCTATTCCTATTTAATAGGAAAGGTAGCTTAATATATCCTTTTATAATTATATATTAAGGAAAATTTATTAATTCCCCTTATTATAAATAGGTTATATAAAGAGTTAAATAAATTATTTAAAGACCCCTATAAATTAGAAAAGGCCCTTATATAATTTAATATTATAAAATAAGAAAAGAAATTATTAAAGGAGTTCTTAAAAGAATTTAATATAGCCCTAGTATAGGTAGATAGTATAATATAGGATAATATATTAAAGAAGGCTAGGCTATAAACTACTATTAATATAGAACTACTTAGCTATATTATTAGTATAAAAAAGGAGGACTTATATAAAGAATACTATTATTAGTTATAATAAATTAAAGATAATATAAATTATATTACCTATTTATATAGTAGGAAGCTAATTAGATAGTTAATACCTATATAAACTAATAAAGATCTAATAAATTAGGAACTAGTAATTAATACCTTTTATATAGAGATTACTTATCTTTATATAAATAAGAGAAAAACCTAGATAGCCTAGATTTCTAAAAAAGAAATAGATAAGAGGAGATAGAATAAGCTCTATTTATATTATAGGAAGATAGGCTATTTTATTAAGTCCTATTACTAATCCCTAATAATATACCTAGTTTAGATAAATACTACTACTCCTAATAAGATAGAAGTAGGAAAAGTCTCTCCTTTATATAAAGTTATATATAAAGGGGCCTAATAGATTAATTAAAGACTTCTCCTTATTAGATAAGCTTTAAATAATTATATATAATCTTATTACCCTTTCTAGTCTACTCCCTTATAGACTAGGTAGTAAATATAAAAGTACTTATAGATAGTAGCTACCTTACCTATAAGGTAATTAGTAAAGACTTTATATAATAGTACTAGATTCCCTAGATTCTAATCCCTCTTAAATAAATAAAGGGAGTTACTAGTAGACTTACTATCTAAATAATTATATAAGTATAATTTAATATTAATACTTACTTTAAAGAAGGGGTATATCTCTATATCCTATTAAGATAAATAAAATATAACCTTATTTTAGGCCTTCTATAAATAAGATACTATAATATAGTATTAGAACCTAAATAAAATTACCTTTACCTTTATATAATATAGACTTAGTTATTTAACTACCTAAAAAGGCTACTTAACTAGCTAGAGATTTTAAGAGTAGCTACTTAGAATTTTTAAGCTATAATAAGAAACCCTAATATTAAACTATTTAAAGTATTATTAGAGGATATTTAAAAAGTACTTTAATAGAAAAAGAAAATTAACCCTTATATAAAGCTCCTATTATAGTATTATAAATTCTTTAAGCTATTTTAACTAGGTAATATAAATAAGCTCCCTCTTTATTATAATAAAGGAGTAAACTATAAAAATAAGCTTATATAAATAGATAGGAAGGAATTAGAGATACTCTAGAGCCCTTTATATAATATAATAAAGGAAGAACTTATTATTTTATAGAAAATAATTACTAATCTCCTAGTAAAGAAGTTTATTTATATTAGCTACTCTCTAGTTATTACTCCTATCCTCTTTATATAAAAACTAGAAGGAGGCCTCTAATTCTATATTAACTACTAGACCCTTAATACTATTATAAAAAAGGATTACTATCTACTACCCCTTATTAAGGAGACCTTTATATAGATTAATAAGGTAAAATAGTTTATTAAGTTTAATATATTAGTAGCCTTCTATAAAATTAGAATTATACTAGGATAAGAATAGATAACTACCTTTTATATAAGGTATAGCCTCTATAAGTAATAGGTTATACCCTTTAGATTAGCTAATACCCTAAGTACCTTCTAAATAGGCCCTTAAAAAATACCTAGATAACTTCTACTTAGCCTATATTAATAATATCCTTATTTTCTTTAGTAGTTCCCTTAAAGATTATTATATAAAAGTTTAATAGGTATTATAAAAATTATATAAAGTAGGGCTCTATCTAGATATTTCTAAGTATAAATTTAAATATTAAGAGACTAAGTATCTAGGCTTTATTATATAAGCTAGAGAAGGAGTTAAAATAGACCTAGAAAAGGTAAAAGCTATTAAGGACTAGAAAACTCCTATTAATATCTAATCTATATAAAACTTTTTTAGGTTTATAAACTTCTATTATAGGTTTATTTAAGACTACTTAGCTATTATATAACTACTTATTAACTTTATCTATAAGGATAAGACTTTTAAATAGACCTTTAAATATAAAGAAGTATTTATATAACTTAAAAAGATATTTACTACTAGCCCTATTTTATTAAATTTTAACCCTAATTATATAACTATTATTAAATATAATTTCTTAAGGTATAATACTAGTAGTATTCTTTTCTAAATAGATAAAGAAGGTAATCTATATCTTTATATCTTCTTTTCTAAGAAGAATAACCTTATAGAATATAATTATAAGATTTATAATAAGGATCTCCTTATTATTATATAATACTTTAAAGAATAGGATATAAAGCTATAATTAGTTCTAAGTTTTATAATTATTATTAATTATAAGAACTTAGAATACTTCTTTAAGCTTTAAAAACTTATAAAATATTATATATAATAGTCTATCTTTTTTAGCTACTTTAACTTCTCCTTTAAGTATTAATAGGGGAAGGATAATAGGGTAGCTAATACCCTATCCTAGTATAATTAGGATATACTAAAAGAATAAGATCTAAGAAAAGCTAGTTATATAATTTAATTACTCTATTAATTAGTTATAGCTATACTCCTCCTTACCCCTCTCTAGCTATTTAGGTTACTAGGTACCCCCTAAAACTAAGCTACCTAGGAATAGGTAATCTAGGCTAATAAGGATTATTAAGATATACTTTATTATATATAAAAGGGCTAAAAATATTTCCCTTTATACCTAGGTCTTAAGATATCTATATCTAAATACTCTATTTAGAATAGATATCTACTCTTTAGGAACTAGTACTAGGTACCTAATTTTAAACCTCTTTATATAAAGATCTTATATTAAGCCTATAACTCTCTACTCTTTAGCTACCTAGAATAAGAGCTTACCTATAATATAGTTTATTTAGGATTCTTTTAGCTAGGAATAGTAATAGATATATATTACTTTATATAAAATTATAATATATATTAATAATATAAGTTAAATTAAGAATTAAAAAAGGGACTACTTAAGCCCCTCCCTATACTAAACTACCTATAATAAGAAGTTTCTATAGATTTTATTATAGATTTACCTCTAAATAAAGGTTATATAATAATTCTTATTATTATTAATAGACTAATTAAGGGGGTAATTTTTAAAGGGATATCTAATCTTAGTATAACTATAGTTACTTAGACTATTATATAAATACTAATCTAATAATATAGGTTCCCTTATATAATTACCTCTAACTAGGGAATATAATTTATAAATAAGATATAGGCTAGTATTTACTATTTTATAGATATTTAAAGGTATTTATCTACTATATTCTACCCCTAAATAAATAGTACTATAAAGAGGATAAATAGTATAATAGAAATCTATCTCTATTTATATATATTTTATAAATAGGCTAATTAGATAAAGCTCCTATTAATAATAGAACTTATAATTAATTATTATATAATATTATCTATTAGAGTTAGCCCCTTCTTCTTTAGCTATAGCTTTAAACCCTCCCCTTTTAACCTAAAGGACCTATTAGAGGAAGAACTATAATTAGCTTATAGCCTAATTTAATAAGGTAAAGTAATTATATAAATACTTTATACTATATTTAACTAGGCTTCTTTATTAATAGTATATACCTAGTAAGAAGCTAAATAATAAGTAAACTAAATAAGGAGCCCTATACTAAGCTACTAAGTTAGTAATTATATTTAGCTAAATCTTTAGAATATTTATATAATATATCCTTATAAGAAACTTAACTAGAAAAATATAAAATACTAAGTTACTAAAGTTATTAGTATATATATAGTAGAACTTAATATTCCTAATAGTATTTATAAGGTTTTCTATATAGACCTTATATAACTAGTAGTAATAGACCCCTTCCCCTTTTAAGAGATAGATAATATATAGCTAGTACCTATTCTTATTAAAGGTAAAGAAGAGTAGGTTATATAAGATATTATTAATAAAATATAGATATAATAAGGCTAAGGTTAGTAGGTCTAATATAAAGTAGCCTAGAAAGGCTATACTTATATAACCTAGGAATCTAAGGCTATAATAGAAGAGACTAAAATATTAAATAGATAATAAGAGAAGATAGTATAGTTTAAAGGTATTATTAACTATTTAAACTAGGAAGCCTTCTAGGCTATTAAAATAAATTAGCTTTAATAGCCCTTATTTTTTTATTTTATTCTATTTTATATAACTTATCTTTATCCCTCTCCTTTTCCCTATACTAATTTCTAGATTATATCCTATAGGGCCCTACCTAAGCGCGTATATAATAAGGCTTATCTATAGTATATAAATAATAGGTATAGTAGGATTTCTACTTATATAAAGTATAAACTCTACTAAAAATACTAGGGAGTTATATAATATTACTAAAGTTACCTAGGGATAAGTTAAGGTAGCTAGTATAGAGTATATTACTATATAATATAATAAGTAAATTATTTATATAGGACTAGTATATAGTATATACCTATAGATATATTAGCTATATTTATATAAATCCTCTTCCCCTATTTACCTAATTAGTAGTAATAACTAGAGTACCTCCCTAGAGGTAAATAAGAAATTTATAATAGGTATAGTATTAGGCCTCCTTCTACTCCTTATTAATAACTACCCTAGATTTAGTTTATATAAGATTTACCTACTCCTAAGTATAGTAGACTATATATAAATACTAGTTACTAAAATTAGTTAAGTAATACTAGGTATACTCTATATTCTTCTATTAAATATTTATATAACCTATAACTAGAATAATAAGATATTATATATTACTAGGAGTAGTTACTAGTAGGCTAGTAAGAGGGATAAAGGGGATAAGTTACTAGGCTATAGTTAGTTATAGTAGTTAGGTTATTAGGAGGGGAGAGCATTAAGGTAATAATAAGGATTTATATAAAGTAGGGGGGGGGGGGGGCTATTATTATAGGGTTATATAGATATATAGGGTAGTTATATATAATATAGGGTTATTATATATAAGGTACTATAGGTGCTTACTTAGCTATATAAGCCCTTATTAAGAGAAGACTTAATTAAGAGTCTTATTTATATAAAACTCTAAACTACTATAGACCTTAGCTATTTATACTAGACCTTAGCTACCTACTATAAGGTTAAATACTAAGAGTAGGTCTAGGAAAAGGGGCTAAAGGGGGGAGTAGTATAAAGGGGTTATATAAGGGGCTAGAGGATACTTTCTCCTTTAGAGATTTCTTCTAAATTTAATCTTTACCTTACTATTATTAGCACCTTAGGGTTAACCCCTAATATCTAGATAGGCTAACTTATGGTTATATAGTTTAAGTTAAGGGAGACTATAGTAGCTTCTTAAGATACCTATTCCTAAGTAGTTTATTCTTTTATAATTTTATCTATTATATAGATAGGTTAAATTACTAAGATCTTATTCTATAGTAGCTAATTAATATTTTTTATTAAGGAGTATTTTAATAATATCTACCTTATAGGTCTTTCTAGGAACTTACTAAATAGTTTAGGGATAACTTCTTTATATAGTCCTTACTTAATTATAGCCTTAAGAAACTTTAAACTAGATAAGCTAACTTTATAAATTTAGGATAGAAGGATAGGGTCCTTCTCTAGTTTTAAAGGAGAGTTATTAGGGGTTTTTTCTATTTATATAGAAGGGATTTAAGGAGCTATAGAAGTTAACCTTATTATTCTATCTTTATAGCTAGATCTTAGATTAGCTATATTAACTAGTTCTTAACTTAGTCTTAGTCTATATAATATAACCTTATTACTTATAGGGGTTTTAGAGTAGGAGACTACCTATATTCTCTTTATATACTAATCTCTACTTCTTATATAAAGTAGCTCTAGCTATATACCTAGGGGTCCTCTAGGCTTATAGGGGTAGCTACTAGTACTTATATAATAAGACTTAAAGTAGTACTTAAGCTAATTAGTATAGGTATTTATTCCTAGAATATATACCTAGTATTTTTAGTAGGGGATATTTTAGACCTTCTTAGGTATTAGGAGAGTTAATATAAAGAAAGATATAGTAATTTAATAATCTTTATTTTTCTATTATAAGCTAATAGGTTACCTAATTAGTAGATTAGTTCTAAGTAACTATTTACCTAGTACTAGGGTATATAAATATAGGAGATAAGGCTAAATAAAGAGGGTATATAATAAGGTAGAAGTTAAACTAGTATTAAGTCTACTTAGGAGTATTAATTATAAGAAAATAAAGATAGCTATTTATAATATCTATATAATAAGATCCTTTTATATTCTATTACTTAATTTACCTTAGGAATTATAAGAGAAGGAAGGTAAATATTATAAGAGAATAAGACCTTATCTTAACCCTATATTATATAGTAGATTACTAGCCTAATAATAGTAATATACTTCTTAAAACTAACTACTTAGCTAAGTCCTAGTTATAGGTATAAGAGGTACTATTTCTTATTTCTATTATTACCTTAGTATTATATATATAGGTATTATAGTTAAATTACCTAAAATAGCTAAGTAGCTTTTCTAGGAGTTAGGTAACTTTAGTATATATAGCTTATTATTATAGTAGGTAGTTATAGTGCAGGTGCACCTGGTACTCAATACTAAGTAGCATTTAATATGATCATGGGTTTCTGGCCAGCCCATGATAGGTAACCCCTAAGGGACTATAAATAGTTAAAAAGAATAGTTAAATTTAGGAGGAATCTCTACCCTCTCTACCTAAGTAAATCCTCTACTTCTTATAGTTATATAAGGCCCCTTAGGGCTAAGTCCTTCTATCTTACTAAGGGGTATTTATCTTATATATTGCTTATTACTTGCTACCTAATATTAGTTATTTATATTAAGCAATATTACTAGGTCTTAGCATTATATATAGGTGCCAAGCCTCAGCATCATGTGTAGGTGCCAGCTGTTATCATGTGGTCGCGCGCGGGTGCTGGTCACACCAGCACTGAACAACCCCATAATAAAGGACTCCTACTATACTAATTAGTTAGGTATCTAGCTTCTTAGATAATAGGCTGTTAAGACTATTATTTAATAGATAGATAGAAGAGTTCAAGGATATAGAGACTAGTATTCTCTAGGATAGTCCTATATCTCCTATACTTTTTCTTATGTATATCTCTAAATTATTCCCTAGCTAGGTAGTTAAGTTTCTCTCTTATATAGATAATATAAGTCTTACTATATTATCTACCAGAATAAAGAAAAACCTTAAAAAAACTAGAGAGAGAAGCTAAATAGCTATATAAGTTATATACTATAAAGGGTATTAAATTTAACTTATCTAAGATAGAGGTAATATACTTTACTAGCTAGAATAAGGTAAAAGATAATACTATTACTCTCCTAGATAGTAGTATTATTAAGCCTAAAGAGACTATCTACTAGTTAGGAATCTACTTTAATAATAAGCGAAAATATATATAATATATTAATATTTTAGTGTTATAGGGTTGTTTAGTGCTGGTGCAACCAGTATCTGCGTGCGACCATATAATGATAGCTGGTGCCTATATATAATGCCAAGGCTTAGTACCTACATGTAATGCTAAGGCTTAGTACCTATATATGATGCTAAGACTTGGCAATAGTACATAATATAAATAACTAATGTTAGGTAATAAGTAATTTATAAGATAAATAACCCTAGGTAAGGTAGAACGACTTAGCCCTAGGGGGCCTTATATCACTATAAGAAGGGGAGGATTTACTTAGGTAGAGAGGGTAGAGATTCCTCCTAAATTTAACTATTCTTTTTAACTATTCATAGTCTATTAGGGGTCACCCCTAATATTTAGTTTCTAAAGTAAGGAATGCTCTATTTAGGCTTAATAGGCTTACTACTATTAATTTAGGCATTGGTCCTTTTACTATAAGGTAGTTATATATAACTTATATTATTAGTATTATAGACTATAGCTGCTAATTATAGTATAAGCCTAAAGGAATAGACTACCTATTAAACACTCCAAAAGCTATTTAGAACTTAGCTCTATATAAGATTCTAGGAGTTTTTAAGGCTAGTCCTATTAAAGCTATAGAAACAGAGGTAGGGATACTACCTACTAAGGTTAGACTAAGTACTACTATTTAAAAGTATATATTTAGGATCTTAAAACTCCCTAGTACCTACCTAGTCCCTAAATAATTAAGTAGAATTAATTCTATAGAGAATAGACCTAGAAGACTAACCTAGATAGAATATATATATAAAAGTATTTATATAGAGGATAGGCACAGCCTAGAACCTATTAAATATTTTTATTTTCCTCCCTAAGGTAAATTTCTACCTTTCTCTTATAGGATTAGTTCTCTTAAAAAAGAGGAAGCCTATTAGGAATACCTAGACCTTAATAACCAGAGAAAAAGCCTAAATACTACTTATATCTATACTAATACCTCTAATCTAACTAGGGATAAAGGTATAGGTGTAGGCTTAGTAGCATTACCTAATAACCTTTTAAATAGTAGGTTAGAAACCCTAAATATAGGGTACTCTAATCTAGTATATAATAGGGAGTTAGAAGGTATGACTAAGGCATTTAAATATACTAGTAGGATTATAAAAAATGGATATATATACTATATATATATATAGATAACTAAGCTGCTATATATAGGATAATTAATCTATCTAATAATCCTGGCCAGTCCTAGTAAATTAGGGTACTAGAAGTAGCTAAGCTAGCTACTTCTAGAGGTGCTTCTATAGTACTAGAATAGGTGCTAAGCTATATGGATATATATAGAAATAAATTAGCTGATTCCTTAGCTAAGGCAGTAACTAATAAAGAGCTAGAAAATTACCCTAAAGCCCTAGTGCTAATAGGCTTAGATATAAAAGAAACTATTACTTAGGACTAGTAAGCTATTATAGATAAGGTAAAAGCTAAATCTAATAATAGCTCCTCCTATTATAATACCTATATAACGTAGCCTAGCTATAAGCTAAGGGTGTCTATAGGAATACTAAGAACTATAGCCTTAGCTTTTTATCAGGTAAAAATAGGATATGGCTACTTTAAATCCTACCTATTATGCATAAATAGTCTCCTACTAGTATATATAGGTATAGTAGTCCTAAAGAAACCCCCTTACACCTCCTACTATCCTATAGGGAGTATAAGGACTAATAAAAATCATTAAGAGAGGATATCCCCTCTCTAAGTATAAAAGAAACTATAAAGGCTATACTAGCCTTTATTAAAAATACTAATATAGCTACTAAACAGTAGCATATTAAGAGAGAACCCACCACGTAGTAAGGTTAAGGAGTTATAAAGATATACATATAAATATATATATATATGCCAATATCTATATATATATATATATACATAGATATCTTTATACATCTTACTCCCCTACCAATAAAACATAACTATTTCCTCTATAACTTTATATAATTTTAGTTTTTACTTATTTCTACTTATATTACTAGTTTAGTAATTTTTCTATAAGGGCTTAGCCTAAAATGTCCAATCATAACTACTAAGAACCACTTAAGAAGGAGCAGCTATACATATATATATATATATACCTAATATAGTTTTAACCTACTAGACTACATGCTATATTAGCTATTTAGATATTACTAGGATAGCTATCCTTGTCTCTTATAGTCTTATACTGAATTGGGACGTTAAACTAAATAAATAAATACTACTTAGATAGCTATCCTTATCTCTTATAGTCTTAGACTAAAGAGGGACGTTTAACTAAATAAATAATACTAATTTAGTAATTTTACTATAAGGGCTTGGCCTGAAATATCTAATTATAACTACTAAAAATCCCCCTTTAAAAGAAAATCTATATATATATATATATATATAAATAATAAGGGTTTAACCTAATAGACTATATATTATATATGCTATTTAGATAATTTAGGATAGCTATCCTCATCTCTTATAGTCTTAGACTCAAGAGGGATATTAAACTATATAGATAAACAAATAAACTAGGCCTATAGCTAAGGTTTAGAATAGTATATAAATAAATTAATCAATTATATTATAGGCTTAGACTTAAAGAAGGGCATTAAACTTGATAAAGCAATAAATAGGTAGCATGCATTGGTGTGATATAGAGCGTGGCGTCAGCCTATAGGTAGGCGGAGGGAAGGATTCCGGAACGGACCGCTACCGTGGTCGGCACAACTAATGTCCGGGAAACGACGAGCTCCCTAACCGGTCCACATCTCACTAGGGTAACATTCGTCTTGAAAACTAAATTCATCTTTTTGTGCAGAGAGAGGCCCGGACCGGAGAAGCTACACATGCAAGTCCGCAGAGAGGAAAAGAAAGCCTTTTCTTTCAGCTGTTCGGAAGACGTGACGTTGAAAAATGCACTAGAACAGATACCCTCTCTCCCTTGTCATATCACTCACCCACGACCTCAAAGCTCTAAAGTCCCGGCAGGTATGTCTCCTCTCTGTCTCCCCGATTAGCAATATACTCGTCTTCTCTTCTCCGTCTTCCACCGTTTTCCACTCGGTCGCCTTGAGCGACACGGGCGTTACGTCAGCGCTGCACATGAGCGCCTCGCGGATCTGGTTGATGCAGTGGTCGATGTGGACGCGCTCGAACCCGGGCTGTATCTCGTGCGAGTGCGTCTTCCCGTGCGTGGCCTCGCCACCACCGGTGCCGTCAGTCTGGAAAAAGCTGGCGTCGTCGACGTGCTTGCGCAGCATGTTGAGACAGTGCAGGTTGTGCAGGACATCTACGCCGGCGTATTTTTTCCCTTCTTTATCCTCCAAGCCAGCAGCGTGCGGGAGGCCCGTAATGGGGTAGACATGCGGGTCGTCCCCTTTGGAGCTGTCGCGCATGCCATCGATGGCGTCGATCTCGGCGTCGGTGAGGGCAAAGTAGCGAGGTGAGGTCAAGTCGTTCCAGGCCTTGTCGCGCTCTTCCGAGGGCGGACCCACGAAGCGGGATGCCTCGGGGTCCTTGATGCCGTACAGGGTGCCATTCTCGTACATGCGGAAGGGATACTCAAAACGCCGCTCTGATGGCTCGAAGATGTGTGCTGGAACCGTGGGGAAGTCGGTGGGTGCCCGTAACCCGTGTGCTGGTTTGGAGTGAAAGACGTTCCTTCCGTCAAAGAATTGAGCCACGTTGGTAAGAGCCAGGACAGCCGTGGCTATTTGCCATGGCCGCTGAGGTTTTCTCTTGAGGATTGGGAGAGGGCGGGCGTCCACGTCGTCCCCGTTCGACCTGAAGTCCTGTTCGTGCTTGGAAAAGGCTGCGTCAGCCTCTGCCACGGGCAGGAGTCGGTACGACTGATCAGAGGTATTCTCGGGCATTGTTGTGAGAGGTGAAGAGAGGTGTGTCTCTGAGATCTCTACCCAGCCAGAGGAGGGCGGAAACTTTGTCAAGAAGCTGCCTCCGAAGCTACATGCTCGGACCCGACCTCAAAGCGCGATGCCGAACATCGGTGGAGAGATCAGGCCTTCCCCCGCAAACGAACACGAGGTTGTCTTATCAGATCATCGTCGACAGTTACTGGAACGGCCAAGGAGATCCACTGTACACGTTAGAGAAATGCACCAAATCACCAACCACCAGCGCGACCTGCCCATTCGAGTCAGGAACCTGAAATGTTCGGGATTGGCACCGTCATTGGCCTGAGCGGTCCGGACTTGGCGTTCGGCGGTAAGCCGCGCTGGCAGCAGCCGTCGCCCGGAGGTTATCTGATTCGGGTAGGGTTATCTGATCATTACCGCAGTGAGATTCTTAATTCAAGCTTCAACTTAAGATGGGTCTCGCCTAGCTCTCCAGTTGCCGTGACCGTCATCGGAGGAGTGCCCGGAGCCATTTTGAACAGCCGGTTGGAAAATTCCGGCTTCAGGACTCACGGGTGCATTTGCACACAAGTATATCAGGCAATGATCTTTCCCCATCAGATCGAGCCATTGCGCTCTCAGTTCCTCTAAACAGCCTCTCAACGACCTCGCCGCCTCAAAAGTCAAGATGAAGTTCCAGATTTCCCTTGTTGCCGCCCTCGGTATGTCCGCCTTCCACGTCGGCTCCATTCCCCATGGCACTGCATCTCAATTTCTGACACTTCTTTAGCTGCCGGCGTCATGGCCGCTCCTGTCCCTGACGGTCCCATGTAAGTGATGGTGGTCTTCAAGAATAATCAAAGGTTTTTCCAATGCTGACCTACTCAGCTGCGTTGGCGGTGGCACCTCGTGCGTCAAGGCCCGTGACGGCCCCATCAACATCGACACCACCACCAACGAGAAGCGCGATGGTCCCATCTGCGTTGGCGGCGGCACTTCATGCGTCAAGGCGCGCGACGGTCCCATTTACATCGACCCCGAGGTCGAGAAGCGCGACGGCCCCATCTACATCGACCCTGAGGTCGAGAAGCGTGACGGTCCCATTTGCCTTGGTGGCGGCACCTCCTGCGTCACTGGCAAGGCCAAGCGCGAGGCTGAGGCTGAGGTCGAGAAGCGCGACGGTCCGATCTGCCTCGGCGGCGGCACCTCGTGCGTCAAGGCCCGTGACGGCCCCATCAACATCGACACCACCACCAACGAGAAGCGCGACGGCCCCATCTACATCGACCCTGAGGTCGAGAAGCGTGACGGTCCCATCTGCGTTGGCGGCGGCACCTCGTGCGTCAAGGAGCGTGACGGTCCCATCTGCGTTGGCGGCGGCACCTCGTGCGTCAAGGCGCGTGACGGCCCCATCTACATTGACCCCGAGGTCGAGAAGCGTGATGGCCCCATCTGCTTGCCTGGAAGCACCAGCGTCTACTGCAACAAGAAGCGCGCGGCCGAGGCTGAGGTCGAGAAGCGCGACGGTCCGATCTGCCTCGGCGGCGGCACCTCGTGCGTCACTGGCAACTAGAGACGCCACTCGAGAGAGCACCGGCATTGACAACAGTCGTGGCGCAGCGTGGCATCTCTTGGCTGATCTGAGAGGACCCTTACGGAAAACCTTGGGAGGGAATAGACAGGCTGCAGTGTTTGGACCCAATGCGAAAACCTGATGGCAGTATTAGAGCAAGGGACCCGAGGAGAGGATACCTCTATAGTCTACGACAACTATACATATCTAGGCACCTTTCACAATGCTAGCTTCGTCCATTACCTCCTGATTGCCCTCAAATGACCTTCAGCCACTATCCCTTTACATATAGCGAATTTTAGGCAGGGTTTTTTACCCCTTAGGCCTGTACACATGTTTAGTGATGCCATATAAGGCACTCCGTTTTAATGTAGGGACTATTAACCCCTATAAGCGTAAAGAAAGTCTAGTCTAGTAGCATAGAAAGCTATAGTTCGCGTGAAAGAGGTATCCTACTACTATCAACTTAAGGAGTCTATAAGTAATTTACATCTATAAAGAAGTAGAGGGATAGTAGAGCTACTAAATAATAAGATTACCTACTATAGAGATTTCTAATAGAATTTATATATTTAGAAATATTATTATTAATAAGGCCTAGTTTAGTATATTATAGTTTTTAATTATTTAGTATATAATTAGCTTTATCTAAATATTACCTAGTTAATAAAAACTATAGTATATAGATACTCTTATCCTTCTTAGTACTATCTAATTATTATATACTATATTATATACTATATTGCACTACTATCTTATCTTTAATAAGGATTATATATAATCTAAGTTATATAACTCTATACTACTATAGCTATCTATATGAGCTACTCTTTATAGCTAAGCTATACTAAGGTACTAAGTAACCCCTAAAGCTAGGGCTACCTAGTATACTAGCCCCCTTATCTAATATATTCTTCCTTAGATTCCTAATCTAATAATTTTATATTTCTTTTATTCTTTCTAGTATTCTTAAGCTTTAATATCAATTATATAATTATTATTTTAGTTAATATATTCTTAGTTCTCTTAGGAAAGTATAAAGTATAGTGCTACTAG
The DNA here is from genome assembly GCA_038380885.1 of Phyllosticta citrichinensis. Classification (NCBI taxonomy): domain Eukaryota; kingdom Fungi; phylum Ascomycota; class Dothideomycetes; order Botryosphaeriales; family Phyllostictaceae; genus Phyllosticta; species Phyllosticta citrichinensis. The sequence goes on from JBBWUH010000006.1 coordinate 2,052,105, forward strand.
TAATTACCAATTAGTAGATAAAGGTATAAAAGGCAGTTTATATAAGAGGGCTTAATTATATAAGATATTAAAAATAGCTACCTAGGAGGGAAAGAGCTATCTCTTTATCTAACCTAACTTTATACTTTTCTAAGAGAACTAAAAATGTATTAATTAAAATAATAATTATATAATTAATTATTAGGGGTGACCCCTAAGGGACTATAAATAGTTAAAAAGAATAGTTAAATTTAGAAGGAATCTCTACCCTCTCTACCTAAAAAAATCCTCTTCTTCTTATAGTTATATAAGGCCCCCTAGACTAAGTCCTTCTATTTTACTAAGGGTTATTTATCTTATATATTACTTATTACTTACAACCTAATATTAGTTATTTATATTAAGCACTATTACTAGGTCTTAGTATTATATATAGGTACTAAGCCTTAGCATTTTATATAGGTGCTTATTAGGGGTTGACCCTAAGGTGCTAAGAAATAGCAAAGTAAAGATTAAATTTAGAAGAAATCTCTAGAGAAGAAAATATCCTCTAGTCCCTTATATAACCCTCTTATACTAATTTTCCTTAGCCCCTTTTCCTAGACCTACTCCTGGTATCTAATCTTATAGTAGATAGCTAAGGTCTATATAATTTAGAGTTTTATATAAATAAGACTCTTAGTTAAGTCTTCTTAGTAAGGGCTTATATAGCTAAGTAAGCACCTACAGCATAATATATATAATAATAACCCTATATATAAGTAAGGGCTATATAACCCTATAATAATAGCCCCCTCCCCCCCCCCTCCCCCCTACTTTATATAAACTCTTATCATTACTATAATACTTACTACTAATAATAACTATACTAATACTAATTATAGCCTAGTAGCTTATCCCTCTTACCCCCCTTACTAGCCTACTTATAGTTACCCCTAGTAATGCGCACCATCTTATTATTCTAGTTATAGGTTATATAGATATATAATAGAATAATATTAAGTATACCTAGTACTACCTAACTAACTTTAGTAACTAGTATCTATATATAGTCTACTATACTTAGGAGTAGGTAAGTCTTATATAAACTAAATCTAGGGTAGTTATTAATAAGGAGTAGAAGGAGGCCTAGTATTATACCTATTATAAGTTTCTTATTAATAGTTTACTTATTATATTATATAGTAATATATACTAGGTTAGCTATACTAATTTACCTATAGATAATTTTAGTAGTATTATATAGCTCCTAGGCTTCTTTAGTAGTATCTATACCTTATATAAGTAGAAGTCCTACTATACTTACTACCTATATACTATAGATAAGCCTTATTATATATACCCCTAGGTAGTAGCTCCTTAGGATACTATTTAGGAATTAGAGTAGAGGAAAAGAGGAAGGTTAAGATAAGTTACATAAAATAAGATAAGAGCTATTAAAGCTAGTTTATTTTAATAGCCTAGAAAGCTTCTTAGTCTAAGTAGCTATTAATATCTCTAAACTATACTATCTTTCTTTACTATTTATCTAATACCTTAGTCTCTTCTATTATAGCCTTAGATTCCTAGGTTATATAAGTATAGCCTTTCTAGGCTACCTTAGACTAGACCTATTAATATTAGCCTTATTATATCTATATCTTATTAATAATATTTTATATAACCTACTCCTCTTCCCCTTTAATAAGAATAGATACTAGCTATATATTATCTACCTTTTAAAAGGGGAAGGGGTCTACTACTATTAGTTATATAAGATCTATATAGAAAACCTTATAAATACTATTAGGAATATTAAGTTCTACTATATATAAACTAATAACTTTAGTAACTTAGTATTTTATATTTTTCTAGTTAAGTTTCTTATAAGGATATATTATATAAATATTCTAAAGATTTAGCTAAATATAATTACTAACTTAGTAGCTTAGTATAGGGCTCCTTATCTAGTTTACTTATTATTTAGCTTCTTACTAGGTATATACTATTAATAAAGAAGCCTAGTTAAATATAGTATAAAGTATTTATATAATTACTTTACCTTATTAAATTAGGCTATAAGCTAATTATAGTTCTTCCTCTAATAGGTCCTTTAGGTTAAAAGGGGAGGGTTTAAAGCTATAGCTAAAGAAGAAGGGGCTAATTCTAATAAATAATATTATATAATAATTAATTATAAGTTCTATTATTAATAGGAGCTTTATCTAATTAGCCTATTTATAAAATATATATAAATAGAGATAGATTTCTATTATACTATTTATCCTCTTTATAGTACTATTTATTTAGGGGTAGAATATAGTAGATAAGTACCTTTAAATATCTATAAAATAGTAAATACTAGCCTATATCTTATTTATAAATTATATTCCCTAGTTAGAGGTAATTATATAAGGGAACCTATATTATTAGATTAGTATTTATATAATAGTTTAAGTAACTATAGTTATACTAAGGTTAGATATCCCTTTAAAAATTACCCCCTTAATTAGTCTATTAATAATAATAAGAATTATTATATAACCTTTATTTAGAGGTAAATCTATAATAAAATCTATAGAAACTTCTTATTATAGGTAGTTTAGTATAGGGAGGGGCTTAAGTAGTCCCTTTTTTAATTCTTAATTTAACTTATATTATTAATATATATTATAGTTTTATATAAAGTAATATATATCTATTACTATTCCTAGCTAGAAGAACTCTAAATAAACTATATTATAAGTAAGCTCTTATCCTAGGTAGCTAAAGAGTAGGGAGTTATAGGCTTAATATAAGATCCTTATATAAAAAGGTTTAAAATTAGGTATCTAGTACTAGTTCCTAAAAAGTAGATATCTATTCTAAGTAGAGTATTTAGATATAGATACCTTAAGACCTAGGTATAAGAGGAAATATAATTAGCCCTTTTATATATAGTAAAGTATATCTTAGTAATCCTTATTAGACTAGATTACCTACTCCTAAATAGCCTTATCTTAGGGAGTACCTAGTAACTTAAGTAGCTAAAGAGGGGTAAAGAGGAGTATAGCTATAACTAATTAATAAAGTAATTAAATTATATAATAAGCCTTTTTTAGGTCTTATTCTTTTAGTATATCCTAGTTATACTAGGATAGGGTATTAGCTACCCTACTATCTTTCCCTTACTAGTATTTAAAAGAGAAGTTAAAATAGCTAAAAAAATAGACTATTATATATAATATTTTATAAGTTTCTAAGGCTTAAAGAAGTATTCTAAGTTCTTATAATTAATAATAACTATAAAACTTAGAGTTAAATATAGCTCTATATCCTATTCTTTAAGGTATTATATAATAGTAAGGAGTTTATCATGAGCTAATAGGTCACCTAATTAGTGGACTAGTTCTAAGTAACTATTCACCTAGCACTAGAGCATATAAGCATAGGAGATAAAGCTAAGTAAAGAGGATATATAATAAGGTAGAAGTTAGACTAGTATTAAGTCTACTTAGGAGTATTAATTATAAGAAAATAAAGATAGCTATTTATAGTATCTATATAATAAGATCCTTTTATATTCTATTACCTAACTTACCTTAAGAATTATAAGAGAAGGAAGGTAGGTACTATAAGAGAATAAGACCTTATCTTAACCCTATATTATATAGTAGATTACTAGTTTAATAGTAGTAATATACTTCTTAAAACTAATTACTTAGTTAAGTCCTAGTTATAGGTATAGGAGGTACTATTCTTATTTCTATAGTTATATTAGTATTATATATATAGGTACTATAGTTAAATTACCTAAAATAGCTAAGTAGCTTTTCTAGGAGGTAGGTAACTTTAGTATATATAGCTTATTATTATAGTAGGTAGTTATAGTATAGGTATACCTAGTACTTAATACTAAGTAGTATTTAATATAATTATAGGTTTCTAGCTAGCCTATAATATTACCCCCCCCTAGGTCTAGCCTATAGTATACCTATAGGCCTAGGTAGTTTTATTATCTAGTAGTTATATCTTAGTACCTAGGTAGGTATAGATTAGGCTTAAATATTTAGCTCTATATAAGGAGTTAGTTATTTTAAAGCTTCTATATACCTAGAATACTAGAGTAGGTACTCTAGTAGGTATACCTATAGCTATACTAGTAGGTATAAACCTAGTATAAAGGCTTTCTACCCCTACCTCTAGCTCTAATCTTTATTACTATACCTATTATACCTTATATTTTATTATCTCTAGTAAGCCTACCCTTTACCTATAGTATAGCTTTAACTAATCTATTATTTAAGACTTTTACTATAACTAGCTTTACTCCTATTAATTATCCTACTAGTTCTAGTAGTTCTAGTTTATCTAGTAGTATAAATAGTAGTTTATAAGGTAAGTAAAGCTTATCCCTTAGGGTTAATAGAGTATATAGTACTAATACTTATATAGCTAGTAATAAGGAGTCTTTTAGTAGCTCCTTAAAGTTTATACCCTTATATCTATTAATACCTACTCCTAGTTATTATTCTTATACTATTAGTTCTATATATACTCCTACTTACTCTATTACTATATCTATATATATTATATTATATAGTAGTATCCCTCTTTCTAATAGTACCTCTTCTACTATTTATTATTATCCTTAGGCTTATTAGCCTAAATATTCTAATCCTAGTATTAGCCCTTTTTACTATCTATATAGGTATAACTCTACTAGCCTAGTTACTAGTCCTTTAAATTACCTATCTTTACCTTATTACCTTTACTATTATCCTTTACTTATATAAGAGTAAGAAAAAGAGGAAAAGAAAAAGCTAAGTTTTAAAAGTTTTAATAAAAATTTCCTAGGATTATTTTTACCTAGGTCCTAGGGATTTAATAAAGATAATATATATATTTTATACTTAGATAAGGTTTAAACTATTCTAAATAAAGTAAATAATCTAATTTTTCCTAGATTTCTAGCCCTTATATTAATAGTATCCTAGTCTCCTAGTAGTATAACTATTTATAATATATATAAGGAGCTCTTATCTTTACCTTATAGTTATATTAGTATTTTTATAGTCCCTTTAATTTAAGTAGATAACTTATAGTATTATTATTCTTAGGCCTCTATTATAGCTATTTAGTTTACTAGTATCTTATAAGGCCCTAGCTATAAATACTATATATATACTATACTACCTAGTAGTATCTATTATCTATTTATTAACTATTACTAGGTTCCTAGTTTTTTTTAAGGGGGGCTATAGTAACTATAAATAGGATAATAGTACTTCCTTCTATAGTATATAGGACCTAGAGGATTATATACCTAATAGCCTATATAATCCTTTAAATAAGATTCTAGATTATTTAGATAACTTTATAGCTAGCCTTAGTAGTTTATCTTTAAAGGATAAGCCTATACTAGATACTAGTACTTCTTTATCTAAGGAGACTAAGGCTAGTCCTACTAGTCCTACTAAGGATATACCTTTACCTACCTATATACTAGGTATTATTATAGCTAGTTCTATATCTACTACTTCTTTACTAGTTAGTAGTACCCTTCCTAAGTAGGAGGTAATAGTTCTATATATACCTTAAACCCTAGGTTATATATTTTCTATACTTTCTAAAGTTTAGTATAGGTATTACTACTTATATATATACTAGCCTCTTTTAGCTAGTCTAGGAGTAGATAGTTATCCTATACTAGCTACTTAATAACTACTCCTACTCCTTACCTATTAATTATTAGTAGTTAGTATTAATTTACTCTACTAGGTGCTATAATACTTACTACCTAATATTAGTTATTTATATTAAGTACTATTACTAGGTCTTAGCATTATATATAGGTACTAAGCCTTAGTATTATATATAGGTACTAGCTATTATTATATTATTATAGGCTAGCTAGAAACCTATAATCATATTAAATACTACTTAGTATTAAGTATAAGGTATACCTATACTATAACTACCTACTATAATAATAAGCTATATATATTAAAGTTACCTAACTCCTAGAAAAGCTACTTAGCTATTTTAGGTAAGTTACCTATAGTCCCTATATATATAATACTAATATAACTATAGAAATAAGAATAGTACCTCCTATACCTATAACTAGGACTTAACTAAGTAGTTAGTTTTAAGAAGTATATTATTAATATTAAGCTAGTAATCTTCTATATAATATAGGGTTAAGATAAGGTTTTATTTTTTTATAGTATCTACCTTCCTTCTTTTATAATTCCTAAGATAAATTAGGTAATAGAATATAAAAGGATCTTATTATATAAATACTATAAATAGCTATCTTTATTTTCTTATAATTAATACTCCTAAGTAGACTTAATACTAGTCTAACTTCTACCTTATTATATACCCTCTTTACTTAGCTTTATCTCCTATACTTATATACCCTAGTACTAGGTAAATAGTTACTTAGAACTAGTCTACTAATTAGGTAATCTATTAGCTTATAATATACATAGTCGCGCGCAGGTGCTAGTTATACTAGCACTAAATAACCCTATAATACTAACTTAGTATTATAATACTAACTTAGTATTATATACTAGGTTAGAATACCCTATTTTTAGGGATTTAGACCTACTATTTAATAGGTTATTAGGTAGTACTACTAAGCCTATACCTATGCCTTTACCTCTAGTCTATCTAGAGGTAAAGATATAAATATAAGTAGTATTAGGACTTCTCCTATAATTATATATAGTATAAAAGGAATTTATAGCTATAGTTAAGTAGACTATCTAAAAATAGTATTATCTAGAAAGGCTCTTATATTATAGTTAAAGCTATTACTATATAATTATCTTCTTATAAAGTTATACTCTAGTAGTCTAGAATTAACTTTATTATTAGTAGATAAGATTAAAACCTTTTTAAAGTAGATATATAGTTTTAAAATAGTTTATTAGGCCTAGGAAATTTATACATCTATAGAAAACCTACCCATTAGGGCTTTCAAGGATTGATTACTCTGCTTGCTACGAGCTCAAGCGATGAGCATGCGGCGAGGGTCCTCAATGTACTCCTTGATCTTGACCAAGAAAGTGACAGCCTCCCTGCCGTCAAGGAGGCGATGGTCATAGGTGAGCGCCAGGTACATCATGGGGCGGATTTCCACCTTTCCGTTGACCGCGATGGGCCTCTGCTTGATGGCGTGCAGGCCAAGGACAGCTACACGTGAATCGCGTCAGATCTGCAAGATTTCTGAATGTAGATATACCGGGGACTTACCAGTTTGAGGCAGGTTGATGATCGGAGTGCCGTACAGAGAACCAAACACGCCACCCTAGAGTAAAGTCAGCTCAACACACCCGAGAAGGGAATCATCGTTTAAACGTACGTTGCTGATGGTGAAAGTGCCGCCAGCCATGTCCTCGAGAGTCAGCTTGCCGTCCCGTGCCTTCTTGCCCAACTCCGCAATCTCCTTCTCGATACCGACCATGTCCCTAATCTCCGCGTTGCGCACAACGGGAGTGACAAGACCCTTCTCAGTCGCCACAGCAACGCTGATGTCAACGTAGTCGCGGTACACGATGGTGTCTCCGCCATTGGGACCCTCGATCGAGGCGTTAACCGCGGGCACGTCCCTCATGGCCAAAACGCAAGCCTGAGAGAACGCGCTCATGAAGCCGAGCTTGACGCCCTTCTTGTCGAGCACCTCGTCCTTGTAGAGCTTCCTGAACTCCATCAACGAGGACATGTCGACTTCATTGAAGGTGGTCAACGAGGCCGCAGTATTTTGCGACTGCTTCAAGCGCTCGGCGATACGGAGACGCATGCGGTTCATCTTGACCTGTACAGAAGAAGGATCAGTACACAACGGGCCCTGGAAGGACATTCCCGAAGCTCCGTGTTTCCAAACTTACACGACGCTCGCCGCGGGAGCCGTAGGGCGATTCGGTCTTGGACTCCTCCTTGGGGGGAGCAGGCTTCGATTCCTGAGGCTTGGGATTGGGCTTGGATTCTTGCGCCGGGGGCTCTGGCTTCTTGGCCTCCGCGGGCTTTGGCTTTTCTTGCTTGCTCTCCTCCGCGGCCTTGCCCTGATCCGCAGGCGCAGGCTCCTTAGGCTCCTCCTTTGCCTTTTCCTCCTTGGGTGGCACACCGCCAGCCTCGAGCTTGAGCAGATCCTGGCCTACGGTAACTGTGTCCTCCTCATTGACAAGCAGCTCGGCAATGGTGCCGGCTTCGGGCGCGTTGACGGACACATCGATCTTGTCCGTCTCGATGGTCGCGATTTCCTCGTCAGCCTCGACGTAGTCGCCAACCTTCTTGTTGAACTGCTTCAGGGTACCCTCGGTAATGGACTCGGCCATTTCGGGCACCTTGACAATCTGCGAGGCATAGGTGCGGTACTGGGGGAAAAGGGCCAGCGGCAGACGATGCGAACGGCGAGGGTAGGTGACGGCAAACTTGGCCGAGGTAGCGAGGACGCGGCGGAACATGGTGAAGAGGCGAAGATGTTTTTCTTGCGGCAAACTGCGCAGCAACTTGGGCAATGGCGGGGTCAGCGGTGACAGGCTGAATGCAAAACGACGACTTGAGCGGATCCAAGGCTACCCCAATAGCCACAACGGTCAGGATGGGAGATGTCGGAGAGGAGAGGGAGAGGGGGGAGAGGGGAAGAGGAGGGGAAAGTTGAAGAAGCAGAGGCTCAAGTTGACACTTGCGGCGTCGTGAAGAGAAGACAGTGACGGCAGCAGACCCGCTCGTTTGTGGTCAAGGGCCTGTCAGCGCCGAGGGATTTCCAGCGCAAATAATGTAATTGCCGGTTCTACCCGATGACAGGAGCTGCGGCACCGGCCACAAGAAATGAGGCCGTCCGAGCTGCATGGATTTATGTCGGGCCGGCTGCTGTACTCCAGCGGGAGCCAGCCCTGAGCCCACGGCAGTGAGGTGCGGGCCACGCGGGACAGGACCGCGGGCGACCAGCTCCCGTCGACGGTGCCAATCACCGGAGCCCCAACATCAGCACCTCCACCATCGCCATCATCACCACCACCAACCTCCGCGATTCGGCCGCCCCCCACTCCCGTTTCGCACAAGCACAATGGCCTCCAAATCCGCCGTTTGGTTCGCAATGCGCCTCGGGCTTTTGACCACCTCCGCTGACACGCCATCAGCTCCCTCTACCGCCGCTCCTTGAAGCTCTCCCTTAGCTGGGCGGTGCATCGGCACCTTTGGAGAGGACAGGCTCTCTACATTCGCTCTCTGTTTGAAGACAAGAAGACCGTGACGGATCCGCGACTAATCAAAGTGATACATTCCCAACTGTGTCTGTTGCGCAGCTTCTCTGACCATCTGTTCGTAGGACTTGCTCAAGGAAACAGAGGCCTTGCTCGAGCACTGGAAGCACCCGGATCCATACGTCCCACCCACGGCGCCTGGCGGTGAGGCTGTCTGCACCGAATCCAAGTACTCGTACTCACGTCTCGCAGGCTCCAAATACGAACGCAATGTCCCTGCTCCAATTCTGGACCGTAAGCCAATCGACCCTTTGCCCTGGATACGCGCACTCATCAGTCAACAGCTCCCCCGAAGATGGAACTCTGAGAAGCTCCTGACCAGGTTTGAGGTCGATTGATAGACACGGCGACGACAACGAGTGGGACGGGATTGTTTCTGTTGGCAGTTCGATGAGCGTTACATGACAACGAGCGTATGGAAGCCCATTGACAGCATTTTGTGCATCATTCCAAGAGAAATGCCGTTCAGAGCGACGCGCTAGAGTTTCGCACAACAAGCCCGACAGACCGTCTTAGGCGGCCCTGTCGCGACTGTTACGTAGAATCCACCAGATCCATCCAGTATCTAAGAAGTGGATACGACCCCGGATTTCAGAGATCAGATCCAATCCCCCAGCTTTTGCGACGCGTCAAGTGACTTATGCAGAACCATATCCTCCGTCGTGAGCTGCACGATCCCCTTGGTTGTACCGGCATACTAATGGCTCCACCGATTGTTGTCAAGTCCACATTTCAAAGTGATGCTCTGGGCATCCGGGGTCATTCGCGTCAAAAGAGCACCACTGATTCCGAATCAAGAGATTGGGTGAAGTGTTAACTCGTGATATTTCATCCAGAACCGTGGATGTAATGTACAGCAAACTGCCCTATTGCAGTCCTCAGAGCCGTAGCCGTGAAACCCAGAACCCATGCCGAAACCCCATAGTCATAAGAAACCACCATACCCGCGCCTGAAAAAGCAGATCAGAACGTGATGGAAAGCGCTTAAAGCTCCTGGCTGGGACCGCCCTTGCCGGGCTTGGCCGTCTTCTTGGGCAGCAGGTCTGGAAACAGTCAGTACGGGGAATGGCGGAATGACAGGCCGGAAAGAACATACTCTGGTGGATGTTGGGCAGAACACCACCCTGGGCGATGGTGACGTGGCCGAGAAGCTTATTCAACTCCTCATCGTTGCGGATGGCAAGCTGGAGGTGACGGGGGATGATACGGGTCTTCTTGTTGTCACGGGCAGCGTTGCCAGCCAGCTCGAGGATTTCAGCAGCGAGGTACTCGAGGACGGCAGCGAGGTAGACGGGAGCGCCTGAAAGCCAAGTCAGAATTTGAAACCAGCGACGACGAGGTGGAACACGTACCGGCACCGACACGCTGAGCGTAGTTGCCCTTCCTCAAGAGACGGTGGACACGGCCGACGGGGAACGCGAGACCGGCCTTGGAGGAGCGCCTGGAAGAAACAGGTCAGAAGGAGAGCGGGGATGGAAACGCGTCGGGCGACTTACGACTGCGCGTTGGACTTGGAGCCGGTGGCCTTGCCGCCGGACTTGCCACCAGTCATTTTTGCGGTTGGAAAGTTGGAGATTGGGGTTTGTGAGGAAGTGCAAGAAGAGTGAAGCGGATAGCTGGCGATGGAGCGGCGACGGGCGTGGGTTGTTATGAGAGACGGGTGGGAGGGAAGAGGACGGCGATGGGTTGGCGGGCGCGGACAGACCTTATATGATGGGCTCGCAATCACGAATCACAGGCGCGCAAGAGGGCAACTCGGCCGGGCGCCAGCGACCACTTGCGCAGGGCGCACTGGCCCGGATGCAGCCTGTCAGCGGCTTGAAGCGGAATAGCGTTATAGCGCCGGCTGCCCGACTGGCCGCAGACGCGACTGGGTCGCTGCGCCCGCCCGATCACTCGGCCGCCTTTAAAGACACGCCCGCCCGCGCGACGACACCGTCACCTCTGTTTCTCTTCCATCCACCCACCACCCCGTACTGCTATACCGCTGCCGCTACTCGCCGCTACCTTTGCAAGCCTCTCAGCTTATCGTCTGCTTCTCCCGACCCAATCAACCACTCCAATCCGCAAAAATGCCCCCCAAGGCCCAGAAGACTCCTACCACCGGCGGCAAGGCCCCCGCTGGCAAGGCTCCCGCTGAGAAGAAGGAGGCCGGCAAGAAGACTGCCGCTCCCTCTGGCGACAAGAAGAAGCGCACCAAGTCCAGGAAGGAGACCTACTCCTCCTACATCTACAAGGGTGAGATCCGACGCGTCCGCTTTCGCGATTTGACTCGATTCTGACGCGTTTTTGCAATCTAGTCCTGAAGCAGGTCCACCCCGACACTGGTATCTCCAACCGTGCCATGTCCATCCTCAACTCCTTCGTCAACGGTACGTGTCAACTCCGCGTCTTGAACGCCATTTTTTGGTTTGGACTCCCATACTGACGCGCAATATAGACATCTTCGAGCGCGTCGCCACCGAAGCGTCCAAGCTTGCCGCCTACAACAAGAAGTCTACCATCTCGTCCCGCGAGATCCAGACCTCGTACGTCGCACACTTTCTTCCAATCCACCCAGCTCGCGCTAATGCCATTCCAGTGTCAGGTTGATCCTGCCCGGTGAGCTGGCCAAGCACGCCGTTTCTGAGGGTACCAAGGCCGTCACCAAGTACTCTTCGTCGACCAAATAAGCGGCTTTCTTCGGATCTGGTGTTACTCGATGGATGGAAATCGGTGATGATCCCTGATTTGATCTCTTCAGGGCGGGTTGGTTTCGGGGACGGTGTTCACGGTTTCTTTCAATGCGATCATGGGATGGCTTGCTTCATTTTCAAGCCCGGTATTCACACAGGCTTTACGGACTCATGGATTTCAGATATCACTCGCGCTGTACATTACGCTCCTCGGAGACAAATAGTCCGAAAGGAATCGGTACTTCACAATTTCTGCTTCTTATCACTTCTTGTGTTGGTATATTCGGGTGACACTGATTTGACAGGCCTCTTGGGAATCTACTGACCCGGCTTTCCGTGTTCAAACCGCTTCGGCGATGATTCGCTGAGGACAGATTTCAGCGCCAACCAGCGGTATCAGCAACGAGTAGCGAGCCATTTTGAGCAATCACTTCGAGTCGCACGACGAACCTTGCGACACGGGTTTCCATTCCCTCCATTTCCGAGTCGGCGACGGTGGTATACTAAACTCAAAACCAAGAACGCCAAACGCAAAGGTCTTTTACTCACTGCAAACCCCCGTCTTCATCATCGAATGCTTCTACTTCGTCGATGGCACCCTCCCGCTCCTGGCCACCGTGGATGACCGGCTCCGAATCGGCAACATGAATGACTGGTTTGCCGTGCACTTCGGTCACGGCGCTTCTCCAACTGCTCCAGTCCGATTCGTCGCGAATCAGAAATGCAATCAACATCGACGGATCCATCTCCTTGACGTGGAGCCGCCGCAGGCGCCGCGTGTGGCACGAGTCAATGTCTTCAGCGGTGTATTTGGAAACATCGGAATGCAGGGGCAAAAAAGGTCGGGTATTGTGAGGATCCAAGTAAAAGAAGTGCGACTCCTGGGTGCCAACGAAATAATGAGATGCCGACGGTCGACCACTGCAATCTGTCAGTAACGCATCGCTGCCGAAAAGAAGCGGGCAAAAATACCCGGCAATGCCAATCGACTGAGAAAGCTGCAGTGATGCTTTGAGAGCCTCCCAGTAAACGGGAGTTACACGATCAATGCCAAGTCGGATGCCAACGAGGACTAGCGTGGGCTGAAAGACGCCGTTGCTGTCCTTTGCTATTCTCATGAGACTGTCTTCGTACACGTCTGAGCCGTCGCCGGTAATGTAGACTCTAAGACCGGCTTCGGCATAGTTGTCTGTCAAGGCTCTGTAATCATTAGGCATATGGGTATGTTTCCCAACAAGGGCGCTGCTTACTGTATGCATCTTCCTGTTGCGGAGGGACCGAACCATTCTCCGGGATGCTTGCCGCAGGCCGCGGCCCCGTGCTCTACGAACTTGTGGATGGAAAAGGGAGCTTTGGGATCGTCTGCAAATAAGGAAAGCAAAGGCCGTTCATCTTCTGATGCTTGTCCTCGGCGCCAGTCTAGGTGATATGGTCAGGCATGACTTTATCTACGGAGTGGGTCCCATACCTCTGCCGAGCTTGAGTACTTGTAGAGCGTTGGCCAGTAGACTTTGCCCTGATCTAATCATGCAACCCCAGCCAGTGTCGGAGGAAAATCCAGACTGGTTGGTCAACTGGCTCTTCAGACGCACGCTAAAGCTCATAGAGGCTGCCGCCTTGGGGTCTTGCGACTTTGGTATGGGGGCGAAGTTGGAGCGGTACGTGAGCCAGATTCGGGCCTCGAAGTCATCCAAGAATTGAGGAGGCCAGCTTCCGGCAGCATCTGCATCCTGAGTGTCGGCGCTTTGCACGACAACGCCCTCATCGCTGCTATTACGGCTCGTGGCATCGTCGGCGACTGACCGTGACGATGTCGTAGAACCATGCGATGTCGAAAGTGCCGATGGGGTTGTTTGCGCGGGTTCCTCGAGTGGGGGTTGCGAGGCACTTGGCTTCGAGTCGTAGCGCCTCCCCAAACACCAGATGGGGGCGTCGTCGTCATTTGTTGGGATGGGGTCCCAGAAGTACTGGACGATGCGCTTGCTGTAGCGGCCGAGATCGTTGGCCATGGTGAGGTGGGTGAGGCTCTTCAACAGGGTGGCATACCAGCCAAAAGGCGATAGACGCAAGAGGAGGTGAAGGAGTGGAAGCTGCAATAGGGTGGCAGGAAGAATGGTTGTGACTGCGATGGAAGTGGAGGTGGAGGTGGTGGACAAGGCGGCGAGGTGCTGGGGGACAGCTGACCCCGGACGCTGGTCGTCGTCGTCGTCCGGGCTGCGGCTCGCCGTTCGACGGGCCCGCGCGGGGTGGACAAACAAGCGGCTCGCCATCTTAGATGCAGACGTGGAAGAGTTCAGCTCCCTTTTGATTCAACGCTTCGACATCTCCCAACAAGGAACCAGCATCTGTGGGCAGAATAATCAAAAGCCAGTGACGCGTGAGCAGTTCGTCAAGTGCTTTTGCAAGGTGCAAGGTGCGCCGAGTCAGGCGTGCCCTTATCGATACGCATTGGCTCGAGCCATGACGACCTCGTCTTCCCGCCGCCCGCTTCAACAACTCCCTGCTCCACTCCATCAACGCACCGCTCGACTTTGCCCTTTCCAATTATTCGCACAGCAGTCCACGCTCACGCCTATCCTTGGACATGGCTAAGCGCGGACGAAGAGGGGGAGCTCCACCCCGAGGGTCTAACCATTCTTTCCGAGGAAATCTCAGAAATTCATTCGTACCGCCTTCTGCTGCTCACAATGGTCTGCCCTCTATGACTCAAGGTCTCAAGGTCTCAGCGTCTCTCGTACTAACGTCTGTCCCAGCCGGCTCAATTTCTATGAGAGATGTCGCTCGCAATACAGAGACCCGCGGTCGCGATCGCATGTGGGCCACCGAAGCTGAAATTCGCCACAAGCCCGTTACCTTTGTTAGCGGAGGACACCTGGCTGGCTCCTTGCCCGAAAAGCCGACCGTACAAGAAAAGGATTCACTCTCTGATGCAGTTGCGCGTTCGGAGAATGCGATGGCTCAAATGAAGCTCGGCGCAAACGAACCGGCAAAAGCGCCCCCGAAGCAAGAAGAACCAGCGCCAGCATCAGCACCCCCAGTTTCTCTATTTTTCGAGGACACAAATGGCTCCAACACCACAATTAAAACCGGCCTGCCACCTCCGGTCATTCGCAGTCCTTCACCGACGCCGTCCGACTCTAGCGAAGAAGTTGTCCTTTTCAAAGGTCGCAACCAAGTCCGCACCATCGCGGATCCCGTTCAAAGTAACACTCCGGTCATCAACACTCCTGTAGCATCGACAAATGAATCATTCTCGGGTGCTATATCAAACAAAGGAAAGGCCAAGAAGCCGGTCAAGAAATGGAACTCAAGAGTGGCGTCGGATGACGATGCAATCGCGGACTATCTCGAGAACATTAGGGCCCAAGAGAACGATATTTCCGACGAGGATCAGTATCTCATCGCATCCATCAATCGCAGGCCATTGGGAGAAGGCGACGGAGGCGACTGGATCGTGGAGTCGTCAGTAGAGTCGGCCGGCATGCAGGAGAATGTTCTGCCAAACCCCCACAAGAGCGACTGGGACTCACCTGACTTGCAAGACTTTGATCAGCTAAGTACCTCTTCTGAGATGATTGGAAAGATTGCTCGAATTCTTCGAAAGAGAGAACGTTCGAGTGGCATTCAATACCTGGTCGTGTTTGAAAAGACAACAGATGACGAAGCGCGGTGGATATTCGTGGACAGCGTTACCGAGGAAGATGACAAGCTGGTGGTCGCGGCTTATGAAGAGAATGTGAAGAACATCAAACTAGGAAACGAGAACAGTGACGACAGCTGGTCGGATGCAAGCGAGGAGGAGGAGGACGAGGATGAGGAGGACAACGACGATGAAGATGAAAATGATGACGACGACGACGAAACCGAGTTCGAAGATGAAGCGGACCTCATCGAGAGACGTATTGAGAAGATGAGCGATGAGCATATCGCAAGACTCCTCGCAAAGCAAGAAGAGCTCGGCTTGGGAGCAGACGACCTCTGCCTATTCGATGGCGTTGACGCCGACGACGCCGACGATGGAGACGATGTGGAAGAGCAGCTCGAGGCCATGCTTCGTTCGTCTAGGAGGAAGGACACCAAGGGAAAGCGCAAAGATCATTTCCCGTCTGCAGGCCTCATGGCCGACGTTCTCGACCAAGACCCTTACAACGGCTTCGATGTCATGGACTGGGAACGTCCCAGTCTCAGGAAGAAACAGAAGGGCAAAAAGGCCAACCTGCCTTTCGAACTCTCCGACGATGAACTCGCTCTCAACCTAAAGTCCACTTGGGAGAAAGACCGGGAGCGCAAGCGGAACCGCAAGCAGGAACGCGAAGAACTTCGTGCTCAAGGCCTCTTGGGCAAGAAGAATAAATTCAAGCCGGACTTAAGCGCCAAGTACGATTCAGGAATGACCTTCGAGGAAATCAGGGACGAACTGCGTGTGTTCCTAGGCTCTTCGGCCCAAAGCCGACCGTTCCCTCCCATGGACAAACATCAGCGCGCGATCCTTCACCAAATCGGGTCCGCTTTGAACTTGAATTCCAAGTCCGTCGGATCAGGAAACAAGCGTTTCACAACCCTGGTCAAGACTTCGCGGACGGTACGAATGAACGACTATGCCTTCTCAAAGATCACCTCCAGGTTCCAACGTCGCTTCCTCCCCCGCGGCGACAAAGGTGGTGCGGGCAAAAGGGCAGGCCGTGGTGATGGAGGAGCTGGCGGTGGCGGTGGCGGGAAGTACGGAGCTGCTTCGTATCGTGATGGTGAAGTCGTGGGTGCATCTGCGCCTGAGATTGGCTCTGAAAACAAGGGCCGCGCCATGCTGGAAAAGATGGGGTGGAGTGCTGGCATGGGTCTGGGAGCGGTCGACAACAAGGGCATTCTCCAGCCGGTGATGCACGTTGTGAAGACGTCCAAGACTGGTCTTGGATGAGCTCTCACGTTCAGTTTTCTCCACACTTGCTGGACTTGGCCTTGTTCCTTTTCCTCCCCTTTTCTCTCTCCCTCCCTCTCTTCCGGGAAGCCTGTGGCCCAGAAGCATTTTCCCGCACGAGCATGGTCACTTTCTTTCTGCTCGTAGAGTTTCAGTCTCAGGTCTCTTTTATTTCATGTTCTTCATAGAGCGGTGGTGGAAAAGAGCTTCGCTTTGGGTGCATGGGTGCTTTTCAGGGCGGGGGGTACAGCAGGTCGTTTCGACGTTCATCGATCGGGTAGTCAGGGTTCAAAAAGGCGCAGCCGGGGATCAATATTAGACATAGAGACGTTCTCTGGCACCTTTGCTTCTCTCAATTTGCTTGTACCATCATGATGTCCTTTCAAAACTGAAGCTTTGACGTTCAACGGAGTCCTGCCGCTGGCCGGGCATTTCCATGTCTCCTCCGACCGCAACAGGCAACTTGTCGACGTGTACACTATGACCAACATTTAGAAATCAACCTCTGCGGCCTGTTCTGCTAACGGTAGGGGAGTGAAGGGTGTGAAAAGGCTGGGCGTGCGTGTAAATTGCGAGTCTATTTTTTCCGACCAATCAAACGGATATTGTCAAGAAAACGGCTTAAATCACATGTGCGATAAGAAGCAAGTACATAGCGTCTTTTCCAGCCTTGTTTCTGCGAGGCCTTTTTTTTTTACAATTGTGCCTATACTCTCATAGTGCAGTATGAGCCGAGACAGACTGCTTTTGGGTTGTGTTGTTCTGGTCGTGGGCAGTGATGTGTGTCTCTCAACCATAAGATGCCATGGCACGCCAACGCAATCTGATGCAGACATCCCCCCGGTGGACGTTATCCACTCTACCACCGCTGATCAAGAATACGAGAATGAGGAGGAAGAAAAAGCAATCGCGCCAGATGGAGTCCAGTGCCGGGACGGGAAACACGAGGTGCTGAAAGAAAGCCCTGCGGCGCGCGATGGATAGCTCACCACCACCACCACCACCACCACCACCACCATCACAGTAGCCCGGAAGCGTCTTCTATCATGCAAAGGATAAGCGCCATCATGCGAAACCCTGGCTGTCCCAAAATTCCCAAAGATGGCGATCGCAACGAGCAACGCAAGATGCAGAGAAGCAGACGAACACGCTAGGCCGACGACCTACATTGGAGCGGCCGGACTAGAAGCACCACAGCGCCAGCTCAGCGGAACTCGGTCCTCGAGCCGTCGATGTGATAAGCCTTTACGTCCCAGTCGAAGCGGCCTTCGCGCGTGCCAGCCATTGGAAGCGGTAAAATTGACGCGACGCGACGCGACGCGGCGACGGGACGGGAGCGGCCGGGCCTTGAAGCTACCATAGTAGTTCGGCGGACAACGAGCCAATTACTTCTCGACGACTGCTGGATATTGCTTTGGCAGGAAGGGGAGACAGAGAGAGCAAGTTCAAAGTATGGTCAGTTCGCTACCTGAATACGGTACGGTACTCTCCCGTCCGTCTCCTCTCCCACGGTACGGTTTACCAGACATCAGCCACCCACCTATCCGCTTAAGGCGCGGCGCCGCCTCTCAAGCACGGCACTAGACATGCAGTTGAGCCACCGTTGACTGCTACCTACCTTACCAACGTCACTCGCGGTGCCGAACCGGCGCCGTTGACTATCTGCATTTTCGTGCTTGCGGTAGTGGCTGCTTACCGACTGGAGGCCAATCCCATGTCGTGCTCGTCACGTCAACGCCCCTGCGCAAGCCGTTGATTGCGACATCGTTCAAGTCGCACTGAGCCAAGGAGCTTAAATAGACGACCCAATTCCCTACGGCGACGACCGCCTCATCTCGGTTGCACGTCTGGGAAGCTTCTTGTGAATTTCGACTTTCGATTCGATATACACACGCGAGTACACAGGACGCCTTGTCCAACGTCGATCCGTCTCGCGTCCAACCCAAAATCCATCTTGCATGCGCGCAAAACAAACGAAGCTCCTAGTCCAACCGTCTTCTTCGCGTCGACCTGTATACTTACATCTCGAGCCATATCTCAAAGTAATCTATCTCTACGCCGGGTATAGATGCAAAACGCCGTCCCAATGCAGTTGCGCAGCCAACGCGTTTTCGCCGCAAACGAACCGCGACTATCCAAGGAATCTCAAGAAAAATCGAAACGGATAATATGAATCAGAAGGGTAGAGAAGAAGAGGAAGAAGTAAGACAAGACAAGAATTATTTCTCGCTGTTCTCCGGCGGCTCTTCGCCGGGCAGAAGGATCTCATGACCGGTTCCGTTTCTCACCCAGAAACTGGCCACGCAACCAATGGTTGAGATCGCCGCAACTACCCACCAGGCCATTCCTACGATGCCCTTTTCCAAGCCCACACCGTACCAGTAGCCGGCCGCAATAGGGCCGACGGTCCTGAAGGTGGAGCTGACGCTTTGGCCAATGCCGTGGATAGTCGCCAACACACTCGGATGTGGGCTTGAGTTGTTGAGGAGGATGATCGAGGCAGGAAGGGCAAATGTGCGCGCCGAGACTTGCAGAGTCAAGATCATCGAAATGCCGATCCAAACCCAGAAACCGCTGGCCGGACTCGGAGCTGGAGTTTGCGAGGGGAGTAGCGCCAGGTAGGGCGCCAAGAAATAGGCCACGGGGAAGAGGAAGAGCGAGTATCTGAAGCAGCGCATGAGGCCGAAGCGCGAGTTGGCCCAGGGGTAAATCGAAAGCTGGAGCGCAAGACCGACGACACCGAGGACGGCGAGCGCGAAGCCAATGGCCGCAGGCTCAAAGGCAAGACCGCCGCTGAAGATGAAGGGGTTCGAGCGCTTCACGTAACGAGCAACGATTGCCGACTGGGGCCTGTCGGTGGACAAGAAGACGATCCACAGGCTGGAAAAGGCGCTAGGGGACAAGTTAGCGGCGAAGCTGTCGCAAGAGGTTGGCAGGCTTTACCCCATGTGGAAATCGAAAATGGCGATTGATAAGAGGACCCAGAGAACATTTGCGGTCCAAATGCGGTTGAATGGGAGGACCTGAGGACGTTTGGCCGCCTTGGACTTGGCGCCCATGGGAGACATTTCCATGGCATCATGATCCACGCCGGCAAGGAGGCCGTCAGACTGGTCCTCCAAGACGGAATATTGGGCGGGCTGTCCCGAGGTGAGCCTGGAGATGAAAGATTTCAATTGGTCCAAGGGACCCGGCAATGGGACCTTGGCGTTGCGAATGCTGGCCAGGGTCTCGCGCAAGAAGAAATGGACAAATAATGCCTCGGCGAGGAGAAGGATTGCGCAGAGGACGTTGGGCATGGCGTAGGGGTAGCGTTCCATCCACTGGACGCCGGTAGCTCCGCCAAAGACACCATCGACACCAAAGAGCTTGGGATAGGCGGCGACGGGCTCTACGAGCAGACCGCTAAAGACTGGAATCCGCGTCAGAGAAATGGCAAGGAACCTGGGGAATCAGTCGGACTTACCTGGACCAAGAATGTTGGCCACGTTGAAAGCAAGAGGAAGCAGCAGGAATGCGCGGGAATGGAATCGCTTCTCAACAGTCTCGGCGACCATTGTGCGGGCAGAGCCAACGGTGCCGTTGATTGCGCCGCCCAGCATCCTCCAGACGGTGGCTTGCAGGAATGTTTGGGCGAAGCCGACACCTATGCAGGACACAGAGGTGCCAACCAGGCCGACGAGGAGGACCCTCTTTCTTCCGCACCATGGCTGGTCGGCGACGCGACCCCAGAGCACCGAGGTGACAATCTGGGCCGCGGTGAAGCTGCCTTGTAGGACGCCGGCCTGGTGGGCAACGGACGAGTCTGGTAGTGTGGGATCGAAGCTCTTGAGCTGGTGGACCATGAAGGTCTGCAGAGCAGCCATTTGAAAAAAGTCGACGAGGCGCGACATGGCGAGAATGGCCAGCTGGCCCTTGTGGGGCATGTTGAGCCATGTCGCGGGCAGCGGCTTCGAGTGCTCGACGGGCGTGTACATGTCGGGATCGTCGTGGTTTTCCAGACGGCCGAGGCTGACGGAGCGCGAGTGGCCGTAGGTCGAGTTGGAGTGCGAGTGCGAGGCGGAATTGTTCGAGTTGGAGTTGAAGTTCAGGCTGTTTCTGCGATGGACGTCGGAACCATGACGTTGGTGGACGCGGTTCTGGCGGATGTTGGTGCCGGTGGACGAGTCTGCAGGATCGCCTTGGGCGGGGACCTGGGACATGTTTCTATCGCGCATGGTGGAGGGCGCGGGCATAAAGAGAGGGAGAGCGAGCGGATACCGATTCAACTAGTAGGAACGAGTCGAGTCGGGGCGAGTGGCTTGGAGCAGAGGGCCATCCGGAAAAGAGCAACGACGAGTCGACGGGGCGCAGACGGGACGAGACACAGCAGGAGTACGCGAGCAGCCGAAGGCGCGTAGCGTAGAGCAAGAACAAGCACAAACGACCTGACGAACTGGACGGGTTGCCGGGTGGGGACACGGGTGACATGGTCGCTCACTGCTTCAGGAGCCTCTTGGCAGCGACAGGGAACAAACGCCAGGAGGCCGCGTCAACCAAGTCAGTCAATCAATCAATCACCAAACACCTGCACAAAACCACTCATGGATGGCCGGCCTGCTGGGCTGGAAGAATTTGGACCATGTTTCTCCGTCGCCCGCGCTCTCAGCTCTCAGCTCTCAGCTCTCAGCTCTCAGCCCTCAGGAGAACGAAACGAAAGAGCGCGAGAAGAAGACTCACTCGGCCACACGTATATGCCATGCCTTCCATGCCCACCCCACCCCACCCCACCGCGGTTCTCCCGCCAAGCCACCTCTTCAAACTCCAAAAAAGAATTCCCAACCCGCCTTGAATCACCAACCGCCTGAATTCGGTCCACCAATTGGTCTGACAGACTGACCTCCCGCGCACCGGCCTGTCAGCGCCCAGTCGGCCCTCCTCCCTCCTCCCTCACCACACCACCACCACCACCACCACCACGCCCGTCCCGCCGACTTACGCTGCCCGCCCAGCTTATCACAACAACACCGTCGCGCCCCCGGCCACTCCGGTGGACGTCCGTAGCACAGACTTCCCATGACATCACTCTCATCAGTTCAATTGCTGTCAATCCCTCTCCACAAGCCAATCTCCATCTGACCCGACAGCCCCTGCCTGCTTGCTTGCCTGAGGCTCCCCTTGTTTGACCTGAGCTACTACGGAACAGCTTCGCCTTCGCTCACTCGCCGATATCTTTGCCCCAGCAGCTTCGACCGCACCCCACCCGGACTCAGCACCTCGCGCAGATCCACTCCCTTTTGCTGCAGCGACCTCTGCCACCCCGACACGCTCCGCATCGCCCGGTGCTTGTACAGGCACATGGCCAGCAAGAGCAGAATCCCCGACCCCACCGCCGCCGGCCCTGCGATGCTCAGGAAGAAAGATCCCGCCGTCTTGGGCGGCTGCGTGTAGTACTTGTTGCTCTTCAGCCCCGTGTCCCAATTGGCCCCACCGTCAGCGACAAACGGCGGGATTGCCTCGATTCTCTCTCCCTCTGCGAGCGGCGGGTGCATCTGGCAGCTGTAGTCATCGCACGCCGCCATGAGCGCCGCCGACGGCACAAACGTCTTGGTCACCGACGATCGCCGGAGCACGTGGCCGTCCTGGTCAATGGCCTCCGCAAAGGCAAACGACCTGACCGTCTCGGTGCGCAGCATCGTCTCGAAGCCCGTCTTGTTGGCCCGCGCCACCGTCTCCCACGGTCCCTCGGCCGTGTTGCTGCCGTAACATTTCCACTCCTTGACCTCGGTTGCTCCGTTCCATGACACGTAAAACACCATGCCGGCCACGCTCGTCCCCGTCCGCGAGTACGTGAAGAGGGCTGGGTTGTCCTTGGGCGTCGCCTTCCACTCAAACTTGTAGGCCCGGTAGTTCATGACGCCCGATTCTGGTATCGCAATCTTGCCGTACATGACGGCTTCTCCCGTGGCGAGGTGCTCCGAGAAGAACGGATGGTCACCCCACCCAATCATGACGTGGTCGTCCTTGAGCGTCTGGATGCTGCCCTGCGATCCGGCCAGGACCCCACCCGCCGCATCTGGCGCCAACCACTCCTTGGTCATGGAAGCCGTCCTGTCAATGTGGTTGATGGCCACAGCCATGCCGCGCGACCAGGGATTCGTAATGTTGAAGTTGTTGCTGGCATTGTCAAACAAGGTGAGAAGCGTGTGGGTTCCGTTTTCTTTTGTCCACCTGGCGTGGTGCTGGCTGGAAAAATGAAGGTCGATGTTGAGGAAGCTGGGGTTTGCGCCGTTCAGCTCCCACATGACATGGCCGTCCACGCCTGAAAGCTTGTAGACGGCCGCCATGTGCCGCGCCGAGACGAGGTAGTCGCCGTCATCGTTCTTGTCAATCGAGTTGATGTGGAAGTAATCCCACGGCCGGTCTGCGGATCGTCCAGTTCCAGAGGTGTCGGTCGTGTCGGGCATGGAGTAGCTGAAACTAGGCGAGATGTGGTCCAGAGCACGCCATTCGAAGACGACGTCACCCGTCTCAATGTCGACCTCCTGGAACACGCTGTCGACCACCCAGCCCATGCCCGCCTCGATTCCAAAGGGCGACAGGTCGTACTGCCGCGTCTGGTACACGGTGATGAGCGCCGTCTTGCCGTCGGGTAGCACGCGGAATTCGTGCATGTCTGCCTGGGCTGCAGATCCCCCGCTCTCAACTGTTTTTACAATCCTGTATTCATCGTTGACGATGAGGCCGTGTCCGCGCGCAAAGCCCTGGTACTGCTCTCCCTGGTAGAAGCAGAGGTGGTCTTTTCCCTGGTAGTTGCAAACTCGGGGCGCGTGGCCAACCATTGGGCCCATGAATCCAGCTCCGGACCAGACGAGGTTCTGCGCGTGCAACCATTAGCCATTCGACCTCACGTCGAAGCTTTTGTATCGGTAGGTCTCGTTCAATGGTAGGAGGTACGCACGCCATGATTATCGTAAATGTACGGGCCGGGATCGATGTTGCGATACGGCGCGAGAAAGATGTAGCCCGGGGAGACAAAGTCGGGCCATAGTACGTCAAAATGTATTATCGGCGCGTGGAGCTCCGGTCTCTTGGAGGCGCGGGTTAGAGGCGGCGCACACGATGCAGAGAGGCAGCAAACTTACAGTGTGGAAGAAAGAGGTGGGCGACGTGTCGTTGTTGAGGTCGGCCGAGGCAAAGGCGGAAAGAAACGCTATGCAAAGAAAGGCAAACGAGTGACGGGAAAGAATCTGCTCAAACAGCGCCATTGTCTGCAAAAACGATGGTCGAGAAAAGGCGGCGTGGCGTGGTGAGGACCAAGTACTCGAGTACCTTGCAGCACCACGCGCAATTCCCGCGGCCAGGCGGAGCGAAGGGGAAGCGAAGTAATGTGTGTAGAGAGAGGGAGGGGAGGGAGAGAGTGAGGTATGGCGGCGCAGCGGCGGGAGCTATGGTGAATGTGGAGGAGAGTTCACAAGCCTCCGAGCAAGAAAGAACACCGCACGATGAGTCCGTCTGAGTCTAGGAACGGTACGCGCCGGATGACGCGCGGCTGAAATCGAGAGGACCTGGGAGTGCGCGTGATGAGTAGTCCTGTACTGACGTACAACGCAACCGTGGCCGCAGCGCACAGCTTCGCGCGCAATAATAGTAAATGGTGTGTACCCACCCACGTCCCACGCCCTCCGCGGCCAGCCAGGTCCAGAGGGAGAGGGGCCGCCTCAGGGCGCGTTCGGAGCCGACTGCAGTCTGACGCTCGGGGCGAGTCGGTCAGGACATGCCGTCAGTGGACGCAACGGGGGGACCAAAGATTTGGGAGGCCTCGTTGGTTGGTGAGCTGGACTAGTGGGCGGCGGCCCGTCAATCGCAATCCATTGGTCTGGGGATGCTTGATCCAGGGAGACCGAACCAAAGGCACATACATTTTCAGGGGACCATCCAACCGACTGTGTCTCGTCGTAGGAGAAGGAAATGTTGATCGCGTGCGGCACGGCCGCGTCTCTTCGATGCAGTCCCAGAAGTGTTTGCCGCCCGCCGACTTGGCCCCAACCCCGTTGTCCAAACATCCCTTTTTGTTTCGACCTTCTGTCCGTGGCCACTGTGTTTCGCCGGACGCCACGTTTGCCGCGAAAATCTTGGTGCGACACTTGAGAGGCGGGTGGTACGTAGCCGATGCCTTGTGCCCTCTTGGTATCTGATCTTGGAATGTTGAATGCTTGTGATTCTCGCCTATGTAGGTACCTCAGGTATGGAACTGTACAGCGCAGCGCAACCAGCAACTGGGACTCTGCCCATGCCAGTCCCTGCCCGTCCTCCAATCTCTGTCTACGTCGTCATCAGACGTCTGAATGCTCCCGAAACTCGTGCCCAGAATGATCAAGAACCCGTCGTTCTCTATGCCCGCCAACTCCCGAATCGCCTATTTTGATGATGAGAAATATGATGATGGTGATTAAAAAAAAGAAAAAGTGCACATGATGCCCAATTCCTGCTCTAGGCCAAATGCAAATGGAATGCCGTCAAACCCAAGTAAACGATGCTCGCGGTGATGCAAACTTCAAAACAGTAATGTCTAGGTACGGTAGGTCGTCAGCCACCGCTTAGTGGCCGGCCAGCAGCCGGTGGCCAAAGAACTTGTGCAGCGTCATGGTCGATGCAAGGACCGTAGCCGCAACGCCACCACCGACGACCAGCGCCCGGAGAGCTACGTTCATCATTTGCGCCCTGTTGCGGCCGCGGCAACGCTCGACGAAGCCGTCCGTGTCGTTGGTGTGCGGGAACTTCTTGTCGGGAACGGGAACTTCGAGGAAGTCGCAGAGCGGCTCCCAGCCCTGGCCCATGCGGTACTCGAGCAGCCTCTCGGGCGGCACCAGCGCGCGGACGTCGGCGTAGTGGTCAATGAAGACTTGCTTGCCGTGCTTCTTGAAGTCACCCTTGAAGAAGTTGGTCCAGAACTTGTGGAGCATGGGCTGGTAGAGGCCCGCGCCCCAGTCCCACTTGCCAACCATCTTGAGCTCGGGGTCGTTTGCCCGCCAGTCGACCGTCTTGAGGGTCGAGCTACATGACGCGTCAGTTTCAATGTTCTAGACCGCTCGTTCTGAGCAACAGAGCATCAACTTACGCGTGCCAAGAGTCAACGTCGCGGGTGGTGAGAATCACCTTGGCCTCGGGGTAGGCCTCGACCAGCTCCTTGACAAATGCAATGGCAGGCCAATCGCATACGGACTGCAGCACGGTTAGCAGGCGGTTGTCGAAATGGAGGTGCGGCAAGGCTGCGAACCTGGCAGTGGCCGAGGAGTTGGTCCCATTCTTCGCGGCCAAAGGAGCCGACTCCGTCGTACTTGGCGCGCAGGGCATCCATCCAGAAGAGAGCATCGGGAGGGTTCTCAACGCTGACGGACATCATGTGGTAGGTGTCGTTCAAACCGAGTTCCTTGAGGGCATCTCGGAGGGCTGTCGGATTAAATCCGAGGTTAGTCGAAAGTGTGGTATGCAGGCGCGGGAAGCGCTGAGGACTCACAAGCAGTGCCGGTACGGCCCAGGCCCAGGCAGAGGACCTTCATGGGCACGACGCGCTTGCATTGGCGGCGGTCGATGTCGGTGTCATGGG
Organism: Phyllosticta citrichinensis; assembly: GCA_038380885.1. Taxonomy (NCBI): domain Eukaryota; kingdom Fungi; phylum Ascomycota; class Dothideomycetes; order Botryosphaeriales; family Phyllostictaceae; genus Phyllosticta; species Phyllosticta citrichinensis. Next base: position 2,078,499 of record JBBWUH010000006.1, read on the forward strand.
TGAAGACGTCGGTGAGGGGCTTGGGGGTGTACTGGTCGCGGTAGTTGTCGGGCATGGTTGTGAGAAGAGGATGGACGAGAGAGAGAGAGAGGAGCGAGGCAAGAATCAAGCGCTAAAGAGCGACGGGCGAAGGACAGAGCGAAAGCGAGAGGAGGAAGACGATGAGGAGAGAACGAGTGTGGTTTGCCGCGGTGATGCACTAGACAAAAATACCTTGACGTCGCAGAGTGTAGTGGGCCACGGCAGCGGACGGGCATGGGATTGGACGTTATAAGGGTTGGAAAGGGCAGTAGGGAATAGGGCAGTGCGCAGTTTCATGACATGGTAATTTGGAGCATTTGGATCGTCCGGGCCAGGAATCCTTGCGTGCCCCTGGCGGCGGGCAACGAGACGACGACGAGACCAACCCACATCACCGCAAGGCCACGTCGCCACCCTGCGCCCATGTCTGGTCAGTGGTCGTCGCCGTCGTCGTCGTCGTCGTCACCGTCACTCCAGCCACGGCGCGTTCTTTGGGCAAGTGGAGCTGCACATCGCCGCAGACGCTGCCATTTGACTCGTGTGTTTCATCGTCAGCTGCCCTCTCCAGTCTGCCCCTTTGCAGCTCTGCCCATCCCAATGCTTCTTGAGTTCCTTCATTCCTCAGGGCCAGGCCGCCGTCTTGGCCAATTCTCCACCGACGCACCTGGAATCTTTCTGCCGCCGTCAAGTGGCCCGCCGCATCGTACCGACGTTTGATGATCTCGACCTGCAGACACTCCGCTGGCCCTGGAACTGTCACTCCCTAGCGTACATGTACTCCCTCTCGCACCTGTCCCTCATCACCGCCCGGGCTCCGTCCCCTCGGTCGTTCCACGCCAAGACTCGACCTTGTTTTTTTTTTTCTTTTTTGTCGCCGTTTCGTCTCCAGCTTCAGGGCCTTTGCGCACATTCATTCTGCAGCTTCGGCTTCTGCGAGCCCCGTCTCAGCCATGGGGATTGAGATAGGACGCGTCTCCGAAGACCGTTGATTGTAGCACCTTTGCTGAACCAGTGGCTGACTTGTGACCCTGAGGTGCGCCCTGTTTCTGTCGTACATCCTTGTGCCTGTGCCTGTGCCTGTGCCTGTGCCTGAGCCTGAGCCGGTGCTGTGCTTCCTTTTGTTGTCTGCGGGCAGCTGCTGTGCTGCTGTAGCTTAGCCGCCACTACTGTACGTCAGTCAGCCTGCCAGCCAGCCAGCCAGCCCTCGCCAGCCTCCCGCCGCCCTTGTCGCCTTCCCAAACCGGCAGGAGGCCAGTGCGCCGTGTTGCCTTGGCAACTATCGACAAGGATTCAGTCAATCAAAATCGGCCAACACCATCCGTCCCGTCTGCTCACCACCACCACCACCACCACCACCACGCCAAGTTACACCTGGAACTGTCATTCCTATCGCCTTTCCCGAACCATATGGCTCGCGCCCATGTCGATTCGAGCGACGAGGACGATCTCCCCAGCCTGGCCCAGCTGCTACAACGTCCACGTCCCCGCCCCGCGCCTACCCATTCCGCCCGCGCAAACACCCCAAAGCTTGTCCCGAAAAGCAAGAGTGACCAGGCCCCGGCCCGTCAGCGGGTGCTGAACCGCTCGACCTTTGGTTCCAGACCCCTGTTGGATGCGACTGCCGAAGAACCCAGGCCCACGCCGCTGAGGAAACATACCGACTCCGTCAAAGAATGTGACACTGCCATCAAGCGCACTCCGCAAAGAGCTGCTGCTGCACGTGTCAATTTTCGCAGCCAGGACCATTCAGATGCAGAAGAAGTGTCCAACGACCAAAGCTCTCCGGAACCATCAGATGACTCGGAAGACGTCGAACAAAGCATTTGGTGCGGCGACGAAGCCGATGCATCGTCTGTAGACGACTCGGACTCTGGCTCGGAATCTGACCCTGACCTGCCCATCTTCAAGCCGATCCGCAAAATTCCCATTCAGCAGCCTGCAAAAGACATTTTCGAAAGTGATCCAATTCTAGACTCTCCAAGAAGGCGCTTGTTTGCCAGAAAAGACTTGCGAGACCCAGCACCAGCTCCTGGGCTCGACGACATTTTCAAGAAACCCCTGGTGCCTGTATCTCTGGCGCGGCCAAGTCCCAATGACAGGCCATCAAGCTCTTCCTCTGCAGACAATGATGCCATCCTCAGATAGTAAGATGGATTCTGTGAAACCGTCTCCACCACAGCTAACATTCCCAAGCTCGCCTCCAAGGAGCAAATCTCCACACAAGGTCCCAGAGGCATCCAAGCCTATCCGGTCTTCAACACCTCCCCCGCCCAAAAGCCCCGTGAAACTCAAATCTCCTTCCAAAAAAATCAGGATACCAACTCCGCCTCACCGGGAAAGCTTGGACGCTTTTTGGGCTGCCGATGTGGTCAACGATTGGAATGACCACCACTCGCCGCGCAAAAAGCCCGCCACTGGCATCAGCACGTCACCCCAAAAGGCTAGTCCTGTCAAAAAGGACAAGAGTGCCATTCAGGAACGCAAGCTCTTTGAAGAACGCAAGCACAAGTTGGCTGAAGAATTTCTCAATGAACTCGACCAGGTCATGACACTGGGCAAGATTTCGCAAATGGCTGCTGAATGTGGCGGAATCAAACTTGTTTGGAGCAAGACCCTCAACCAGACGGCCGGGAGGGCCAACTGGAAAACAAAGGGTACCAAACATGATGTCTTCATCGAGTTGGCGGACAAGGTTGTCGATGACGAGGGTAAGAATTCCACCCATTCCTGGAAAATGCCGCTCCTGACCACACACGATAGACAAAATGGTCAATACCCTTGCCCACGAGTATTGCCACCTTGCCAATTACATGATCAGTGGCGTCAAAGATAACCCCCATGGTGCTCAGTTCAAAGCGTGGTACGTTGTGAGCAACCGAAAGCCGCTACATCCCCGACTTGCTGACATGAGCTGCAGGGGAGCCAAAGTCTCTCGGGCCTTTGCCCATCGCAATATCGAGGTCACGACGAAGCACTCTTACATCATCGACTACAAGTACATCTGGACTTGCACGAACTGCGCCCACGAGTACAAACGCCACTCCAAGTCAATTAACCTGGCCAAATCCCGATGTGGACTCTGCAAGTCGCAGCTTCTCCAAACAAAGCCAGTGCCCAGGCAAGGCCAAGCAAGCGAGTACCACATCTTTATGAAGGCCAACTTCAACAGGATCAAGAGTGAGAATGCAGGCAAGAGCCATGCAGTCATCATGGAGCTGGTGGGGAAGGAGTATCGGGAGATGAAGGCGAAGAAGAGCCAATTGGACACCTCAAAGGGTGTCAAGGACTTGGCCGATGCCCTCCATGTTATCGAGCTGGATGATTGAGCAGTAGGAGGAACACACCTTTGGTTTTTTCGTATTCTCTTAAAGATACCCATGCATACCGGCCTCACTGGACAGCCAATAGGAGCCCACTACTGCAACTGCTAGACTAGATTCCATCATCATCGCAAAGCATTCATATCAAGAGTTGGACATTCTCGCTGTTGCTATCCCGGATGCAATCTGTGCCGAGGACTCCACCACCACCACTATATCAGCCGGGAATCCTGCTTACCGCTATCTCTGCACAATCATTTTACCCACCTACCCACTCAGCCTCCCATTAACGCCTCAGTCCAGCCTCGTATCCACCAAAAGGCAAATCCCCCGCGTGCACGCACGCACACCCCCCGTAACGGTCTAGGACAGCCGTTTGTCGCATTGCTTTTGTTGCCCTTGTCCACTTTAGTTGTATTTGCACACCCATTCGTCTGTCTGTCAGTCCGTCCGTCGTCCCCTTTGGATGAAACTTCGCCTGCATACGACGTTTCGCCAGCAGCAACCCGCACAGTCCACACCATGACAACAAAAGCAGGAGTGGAGTGGAGCCAGCGGATATGTGGGTGTGTGGCGTCGCCCCTCAGTCACACGCACCCGCAAGCGAGTGTCGTTTGTGTCTGACAGGGCTGTATCAGAATCAGGACCATGATCCGCGACGGACGCCTCAGGCGGTTCTTTCGGGTTCGCTTGCAACGAGAGACTGACGATTGGCTCCTTTTTCGCCAATATTCTGTTCAATCGTGCTGTTGCAGCTGGCAACACATCTGTACGAAAAGTCATGTACATGCCCCAAGCGACGCCCTTGTCCAACTCGTCGTGTACATGACTTGCACCCCGTCCGCGGCTTGCTGCTCTGTGCATGGCGCTTATCACCATTTGCGCAAAACTCTACTCTCAGCATCTGAGTAGAGCGGTCAACTGATCACCTCTTTTTCCATTTATCTTGGTCGGTCGAATTCCTCCGTGTCGCTCGCCTTGTCTGGAACCCCCGTGTCCTGAATAAGGTAGGGCCCGTACCGAGCCTTGGCGCAGTGGATGGGAAGCTTCCGGCGCAGAGCAGCGGGGGTGTGTGTTTATCGAAGAAGTTCGCACGAAGTGACTGTGATCATGTGGTTGATAGAGCAAGGTGACGGTTTCGCAGGGATTTTGCTGGGTTGGATGGTAGGGTGCGTACGTCGAGGAGCATGTGTGCGTCTTTCGATGAACAATTGAGAGAATGATGATGGCATGCGATTCATGACTTCCCGAGAGAAGGAGTACAAAGGGGAGTTTAGATGCATGGATACCATCTTCCTTGTCAGGCTCAGACAGGTCGTACCGTAGTGAACACTTGGAGAAACCGGTTGGCCATGCATATGCGTTCTTTCCTTCCGAGGACGTGACGCAGGAGTCTTGAAGAAAGACTTTGAGTCGTCGCGCAATGGTAGTCATGGTTGTCGCGATAATATCTGGAGAACACGGCCTGCTCTGTATCTAGCTTGAAGAGAATGGCTCGACTGTCATTTGTTTTCAGAGTCCAGCTGGGTTGGAAAGGCAAGCAACAGTCAATGCTACTTTCAATCCGCGGCGAGGAGGGTATTGTTGTTGATTGAGGCGAGGCGCAGAATAACAGACTGTCTGATGAGGTTGAAAGGATGGAATTTTGCAAAGATGACCGGGGAACCCAAGCTCAAATCGCCATGGTTCAAATCTGAGTGCACGCCAAATTCTGGTAGATCAAGTGGTGCAGACGAAACACTATTAAGCGTGCTTTTTGAGTACAGAGTTGACCCTGCAATGCACACGCTCCGGATGCTCCAAGTATGCTTAGTTCCCAAATACGGACCCAGAAACCACAACTGCACCGACGAACCACGCCGGCCACCAAACAAGCCAGACCACAACTTGGGTCCACAAGCCCCATACATGCCAGCCAAAAGCGGCCTCCACAAGGACTTCGGTGACGCCGCTCAACCCCTGGCCTTTTGTCAGACCGAGCTGCTGGCTCCCTATGACCATGACGACCACCGGACTCAGAGCCACGAGCAAGGCATATTGCAGGCCTGCTAGGACGAAGCGGCGGCGCTGGTTCGATTTGCCAACAGAACGCACAAAAGATAGAGGCGCCGCACACAGACCGACGAGGAAGGAGAGGGAGAAGTTGAGGGTGGCGAGAGCGGAGAGAAACATCCCGAGGAGTAGCAGCGAGAAACATTGGAACAGCGTCGTCTCTTGCTTTGACGGAGCGTGAAAGCGCTGCAAGAGGTACGCGGTCGTCGGAGGAGCCAGAACTGTCATCACCGCGGTGAAGATGAACACGGAGGATAGGTAGTTTGCTGGCGTGTTGTTGAACAGGTAGAGAGGGAGAAGACCGAGGAAATGTACCCCAGCGACAAAGGAGAGAGGGAGGAACATGCTACGTTCGACTATCGTGAGGCTGCTGGACGGGACGAGCGAAACATCTTTGCCGGACTTGACCAGGGTCATTTCTGGCTCCTTTTCGGCTTTGCTTTTTTCGGTCGACGCTACTTTCGTAAGGAGACTTGGGGGACGCCCGCTTTCGATCCAGAGAGCTATTGAGATTATTGTAAAGTTGACGGCGATGAGCATGGCTGACGGGAGGTAAGTGCCAATGCTCACGAAGCGGTTGGCCTGCATGAGGAGATAGAAGAAAAAGCTTTGGTGAAGATGTTCAAGCAGGTTGTTGAGACTGCGGAAAATGCTTTCGACCGTGCGGCCCAGAGACATTTCGTCGTGCCAGCCGTCCCCGACAGTTTGAAGGGTGAGGGCATCTACGTGATAGGGAATGAATGCGCTGTGAGGACCAGACGCGTGACCGAGGCCTTGGCTGATCATGCCTCGAAGTATGGTTTGAAGTCGTTCCTTGTAGGTGTCCTCGTGGTCCCACATGCGCTGCAGGGTGCATCCGATACCAACCTGGCTGCTTGCAATAGAAACGGCCGTGTTGAAAAGATCAAGGTTCGGGAGCTGCCCGTTGATGCCATCGTAGAGGACGTGAATCTTGTCGTACCGGTGCCCCCAAGGCCCAGCTGGATACTCGATGGCTACGGCACCCTGTAGTGCACCGCTTTTGATCGTCAGAGGTTCCACCGTCCTCGGGTCGTGAGCGTCGTGGTAGGCGTCTACCCAAGCTTGTGATCCGGCCGTACTGTCTCCAGCAATCAAGACAATGATGTCCTTGGACCACAATGACCATCCTGAGCCTTGTCAACAGACTAGATTTCTCCGAAATAGATTTGACATACTCTTGAAATATCGAGCAAGGGTCAAAGCCAGAGCGACACCGCTCATGTTGATCTCCCCCTTGGTTGTTTCCCAGGCGGCGACAAGCACCACCGCCTCGGTCGCGTCGGCGCGCGGACCTTGCAAGAGGCCATATGTATTTTGTCCCACGACGTCCTTGCCCGGGGTGCGGTATTCGTACCTTTGACGCGCAGTTTTGAGACCAGTCGACCTCATCAAGTCCTCAAGTATTTGATTGCGCCTGCGACATTTTCAGTCCCATCATTCCTGCTTGTGTATTGGAGTCAACGTACTCTTCTGGCGGCTTTTCTGCCAACGCGTGCACTTCATGCCTGTACGCGCGAAAGACATTGTGTTCGCTCCCTCCAAAGTACGTGTGGACCTGGCCCGGCAGGAGCGCGTTTTCGGAAATGTACGTCTGGCGCGAGTAGTCGTCCAACGGCAGCATGAACAGCCATATGACGCCGACAATGATGCACAGGGCGGAGAGGTAGGGCGGGATCTTGAGGATGCGGGCATCACGGCGGAGCCCAAGAAGGGCTGGAGCTGGCGACAGGGTCAGTACCAAGAATAGCGATCCGAGAAAGCCTACTCGGGCACTCACTGAGCGAAGCCATTGGTGCGGGGGAAGGGAGGGGGCGCGGAGGAGCAATGCTATCGCATCTTTTGTGTGGTTGTCGAGTCGACTTGCAAGGAGCTCAAGCTTCCCCGGATCATCGGCGCGGCGCCAGTCGAGGCGCGTGTCACGACAGCAGAGCCAGGCATTTCTCGACAGGAGACGTCTTCTTCTCCCTGCAACACCATGGCTTTCGCCGCACCCAATTTGAATCCAGCGCGACTGCGCTCATACGTGCTTCGCTTGCCGCTATGCACGCGCATCATTCTGTTCATCATCGTCGCGCTGTATCTCGCGAGCATTCCATGGACCGACCTGCGCCAAAAGTGCGCCCTGATTCCTGATCAAGTCAGCGTAGCAACAGGTCCATATTATACCCCATCCCAACGTCTCTGAACGGCTCTCCTGCTGACTCCGTGTTTCCCGGCGACAGGTTATCGCCTCAACACGTTCTCCTTCACCCATCTCGGCCTTTTCCACCTCGTCATCAACCTTCTCGCCATCACCCCGCTGCTAGAGCGCTTCGAATCCGAGCATGGCACGCTCGTATCTTTTTCCCTCTTTTCAGGGCGTACGTCTCAAGCGATTCCGACTCTTAGCTGATCGCTTACTCTTGTAGCATTCGCGACCGTTCCCGGAGTCATGTACCTTCTCATAGAACGTGGCATTTTTAGAGGCAACACACCGGTACAAGGAGCCAGGTACGGTTTGGACCTCTTCAAGAGACGTACCTCCAGTCGGCTGATCGCGTTGTAGCGTGTGGGTGTTCCTCTTGCTCGCCGTCGAGGCAGTGAAGACACACCGGGCAAATCCATACTTTAGGCAAGGTTGCCGCGTGCCCACAACACGCAGGTACTAACACACACCAGCATAGGACCTTACAAAGTCCCCACCTGGACGACGCCGCTCTTTCCCATCCTCATTACCAGCTTCCTGATCCCAAACACGAGCCTGATCGGCCACCTCTGCGGCGCTGCCATCGGCTATCTTTGGGGACTGAACTACATCAAATTTTTGGCACCGCCAGAAAAGATACTCCGTTGGCTCGAAAGCAAGCTCAACTTGCTCGGAAAGCTACCACACTACGTGTCAGTGGATAAGTCGACGTTTGGTAGGTACGGAGTCCTGCCTTCGACGACGCCGCTGCAGAATATTCCGATGGGCTCGACGCAAAGACTTGGCCCATGAAACGCATGACCTACATTTTTGGATTCCTTGGCCGTGGTTCCATCGCCGGGCGTTGGAGTGTTTGACTTTGAGGGCCGTGTGGTAAAATGGGTATGGTTCACACGTGCACGGAGCGGAAGGACTGGTGGTTTCAAACCAAACACTGTGCCTGTTTGGAAGACAGGAAACACGTGTAGACGTGGAGTTGTGGAGCACGGTTTATTCTTGATGTTTGGTACGTCATAGAGGAATCAAGTCAACCACCGAAAATTTTCTTTGCTGGTTGATGATCCTGCAGGCGCGTCAAGCCCTTTGGTCTTCTGCACCGTCCTCGCGAGTGCAGAACTGGGTGACGTCTGGTTGTCACAGGCTAGTTTCTTCCGACACTTCCTTCGCGAAGCAGCTGTCGAACATGTCGACCCGTGAAATATCTGGATGGTCAATGTCTGCTAATACTGCTCGTCCATCCAGAACGAAAGAGTCCCAAGGAATGGATGACAGAAGGTAAAGGGAACCGAGTCAAGGCACTAACGATGGACGACGCTTGTGAAAATTGAAGTCTGCGTGCGATAGTCCTCCTCGACGCCGATGAGCTGAAGAGCTAATTCCTCATACAAAGGTCCTCGCGGAGTCTATGGCTAATCAGAATGCAACGCTCTTCAACTGCCGTGGCAGACACTGAAGGAGAAGGGAGACACCTCAGCCTTGATTCAAATCTATTCGGCTCGCCATCTTACGTATTGAGGTTTCCGTGTTGCGACAATGGACGCTGCTGTTTTCCAATCCCCTTGGAAGGCAACCGAGTATCTGACCTGTCTCGCATTCTCGGATCGCTGGCGCTTTTCCAGTTGTTCCCTCAATGATCGGGAGGTGCGTTGCATTCCACTTCCTTGTTGGAAAGCTCGCTCATGAGCAGGTCTTGTCCAGGCTCAACCCGGCCATCTTTCTCGTCAGGGATGGAAGTCGCACATGCTCTCGTCGAGGTAGACCAGTCAACCAGCTTCCCCGGAAGGTGATTAAGAAATAGATCCCGGACCATCTTGTTGGTACATCCAAAGTAGGATTACTCCGGGTGGAAGTAGCCTTTAAATTGCCTTTAACAAGGCAGGTGTGCCTTGGAAGAGAGCAAATCTTGATCCCAGCGTTGCGCTTGACTTGTCTTCTTGTGTTCCGAATTCATGTTGGTGTTCCCCTTTGCCGCCCGCTTGTTGTACCGTTAAGCCTATGGCCAATTGCACAGGGCAGAATCTGTCAACTCTGAGCATCGTTTATGACGGGTTAGGCGTGGCGTGCGCTTCATCTGAGACGCACGAAAAGAGAAGGGGAAAAGCTGTAATCCTTATCGCCCTCACTGGCGCTCAGAGGTGGTTTAGGTAACAAAAGCTGCGAAAGGTTCCACACAATCTGCATGTCAGCATGTCAGCATGTGGAAAAGCAAAAAAAGGCAAAAAGGAACGCGACACAGACAAGATTCGAACTTGCGAGGCCGAAGCCATTGGATCACTCGAAGCACAAGATTCAAGTCCAACCCATTAACCACTCTGGCACTGTGCCATTAAGTGCGTTGCCATAATTTCAATGCAATGTGTACAATATATATTTACAAACCAAACACCCTTGCCTTTTTCACCTTGTCAGTCCATGTTCAAGGCCTCGGATTACTGGTGTTCTACACGCAGGTAAGCGAGGCAAGGGGTTCAAATCGACCTTAGGGCTTTTTGGAATTGGCGGAGGCGAAAGCCGGGCGGGTACGACGTCGTTAACGACATGGTTGGCTGAACAGGTTAGCTCCAGCAGCCACTCCACATGAACTGTGGAGAGCAATGTTCATTGAATCGCTCTATCAGTTGCCAGAGCTAGAATAATGCAGTTCCGAAGCTTGTAGCAGTCGCTGAGGAAGGGAAAGAGGCTGTTGACAGTCCATCTTGAAGAACTCTTCCCCATCCCGTGAATAAAGCGCCTAGTTCCGTGTCCTCTAAACTTCACGGGCAGGTGCTTTGCCCGTTTGAACTCATTTGAAAGGATGGAGGAGGGAGGTGGGGTCCACATGCTAGACGCATGGGCAGAGACGATGACAATCAAGTCCGGGAACAGCTCTCTAGGTAGAGTGGCAAGGAGAAGTGAGACAAGAATACAATGACCAAATTGCGGAAGAAGACTCGGTCCGTGGTATTCGAGAGGATATAATGATGCCTTACCAAAAGTAGAGGCATTCATTTGGCAGCAGGCTGTGCAGCCAAGGAATATGGCGGAAATTCGGACCGTAATGCTTTGATAGCCCCTTTCGGCAGGCTCAAAAGTAGGTCGGAAGGACGCAGAGTTTCCCGGGAATATGCAGAGGTTCCGTCCAACTCCTTTTTCACAGTCCAATCGCGAGTCTGAGACACGTCTTTGAACGTATCTGGGTGGCACACAAGTGCTTCTAAAGACGGGCGCAGTCGAGACCTCAAGACCGCAAACGAAGACTCCGTCATTGATGTTTTGGCTATTTTGAAAAGGTAGATTGCAAAGCCCAAGCGAATAATAAACAGCCGGTGATGAGTTGGTATCAATCCAACGCCGTATCCAGTATATTCCGTGAAGATCTTGATGTTTTGTGGACGCCCGGACGTCACTTTTTGGAGGGTTGGTTCCTCAGCTGCGCTTTGATTTCGGCGGCAAAATGCTTGAAGAATTGTTTGAGGGGCGAGGGGCCTGGGAAAGCGCCTTGTCAGACATGGGGTCGCAGTCGCAAACATGAAGGTAGGTTCGGCAGCGTACGATCGATCTTGGTGCCTCCAAGCTCTTCGACTGGGGGCCCATCCTTCAAGCGATAGACGGTACGGTAGACCTTGTGCACCCAGCGGTGGAATGCTGGACTCCGGAGGAGCTGTGCGCAAATGATCAGTTCGGGCGGAGCGCAAGAGGCGCAGGCGGGGCTCACCCGAACAGTCGCCCAGTACTACGGGAGAGAGGCCATGGTCAGTGTCGCTGCGGAGATGCGAGACGGGCTGGATGCTGCAAACGTACCTCAAAGTACCACCAAGCCCAACGCATCATGGGAGTGTTGGCGGGTGGGTTGAATGTTTGAATTGGAGAGACATTTGATAGACGCGGGAGAGGTGGCGGCCGGGTGGAGGACCAGGCGTCATTCAAGTCGAGTCGAGTCCTGGTTGCTGGGATCTGATCTCATGCACTCACTCATTGGACTTCATTACCAACCTACCCTCGCTCAGCGACCTACCACGAAGCACAAGCCGGGCGTCGGACTGGGGCAGACGGACATATTGCCTTCTATCAACCGTCCTTGATCGGCTTGGACCCGCCCACAGCCTACGCGCGCGCTGCCTTTGCGCCCCTCCACTCCACCACTGCATCCATAACTCACCTCACCTCACTCACCCTCCGCCTGTCTGTCTGTCTGCCCTTTGACGCCTGTCGCGCCGGTTCCGGTTGCGACTCTTGATCCTCGAGCTCCCCGATACTGTCGCGACCCCCATATTCGAGCCTGCGCGCCTTCGCTGCCCACCGCTTTTCATCACTCGTCGCGCCCTGTCCTTCGCCCTCAGACTGCTGCCTCACTTCGACCCGCCGTCAACGTGCATCGCTTCCGCGAGCTTCGGCGCAAAGCCGCAAGCAAACGCCGTAGCTTCATAGCCGTGAATAAAGACGACATGACCACGCCGCCGCCGCTCCAAGTCCCAGCGTCCCCGACGTCTTCGAAGAGATCACGCTCCCACGAAAGTATACCTTCGTCCGCCACCGTATCGTCGCTCTCCGTAAACGGTCCCTTGCCAGCGTCCGCCAGCGGTGCTTCGCGAGCCAATTCGCAAGAAACCGCTACCGACAAAGCGCCAGTCCCTCTGTTCCTCTCCCATACAAAAACAGGCAGGTTGTCTTGGATCCTCCTTTGTAGAAAGGAGGACACCGCATGGTGCTATCAAGAAGCAAGGCTGACTTTGGAGTGCGCAGAGATACATCAGAAATTCGTGGAGCTGGAATGGCAGCAGCGGAACCGCCTGGCGCACACTGGTACTCCAGCCAACAACGGTACATCTGCGCAGTGGGTGCGCGTTAGCGGAGACGTCCCATCCCAGCGCAACCGCTATCTCAATGTCGATCCTTTTGTCAACAATAGTGTCAAGCTACATGTGCCGCAAGGGCAAGATGGTTATATCAATGCCTCTCCGATTGTGTTGAGAAGCTCCAAGACTGGCAACGCAAAGAACTTCATTGCGACTCAAGTCAGCATTCCCTTGCAGCAGGATGCTACAGTCAGCTAACAAAAGTGGCAGGGACCTCGCAACAACACCCACAGCCACATGTGGCGGATGATTTGGCACGAGTGCGCATCGCCAGCAGTCGTTGTGATGCTGACACAGACACATGAATCTGGCCGAGAAAAATGCTTCAGGTACTATCCGCAGGACATGGATTCGCCTGTGATGGTGATAAATGAGCAAGACGAATTCGGCGACGGCACTGCTTGGGAAATCACGTTGATCTCCCTCACCGAAGACGAGCACACTCGGTCCAAGATCCGCGAGCTTGAGATGAAGGACCGCAATACTGACGAATCCAAGACCGTCTGGCACCTCCTCTTCGAAGCATGGCCAGACTTTTACGTTCCAGAAGGTGCCGACAAGGAGGCTCTACTCAACCTCATTCCGCTGTCTTTGACCAAGAACTGCTCCAGTCCTGGCAACCCCCGCATAGTCCACTGTAGCGCGGGCGTAGGCCGCAGCGGGACTTTTATTGCACTGGATCACCTCCTATCAGAGCTGGCCGAGGGCTCCCTGGACGAAGTGCCGGATGGTCAAGATCCCATCGAGGAGACTGTCGAGGCGCTGCGCACCCAGCGCATGATGATGGTGCAGGGCGAGTCGCAGTTCGCGCTGCTGTACGAAACCATGCGCGAGAAATGGATCGAGAGGTGGCGCTCACGCATGGGTCTACCTCCCCGGACGCCCTCTTCTCCTCCCAACGAGGGCACCCCATCGCGGAATGGCGTGGGCGCTGAAAAGCACGCTGCCTCCGAGCATGAGGAGCGCGAGGCCAAAGTTGCTCGACTGGCAACAGAGCTCGAAGCCGAGATGCGGCAGAACGCAGCAGCAGCAGAGAGGTGAGCGAAGAAAGAGCGAGCAATGTGTGGGTGGATTCGGTCGCAGCGACGATGAATCGACATAGCATCATCCTCATACACATGACCGGCTTGCATGCGTACGCGCAGTGACAGGACCAGTGATTGTAGGCCGCTCAGTTGCATTTTCTCTTTTCATGAGCCCAAGCCCGCCTTTTGGTTTTGGGTCAGTTGAATAAAGCCCGCCACTTTTTTCCTTCTCTCCCCCTTTGCTTGGTTATAGTTGCACAAATTCTGGCATTTGCATATTCCCGCTACAGATTTCGGAAGGGGGTCATCCAAATGAGTAGATGGGAGGGGGTCGACAGCCTGAGGACTTTGAATAGAAGAGCACAGCATAGTAACCGGAATGAGTTGGAATGAAGAGAACCAAGAGTCGAACGAGTCTGGTGTGCGTGTAAGTGGTTGAGACGTGGTTCTTCTCCATTCACATCCTGAGGACATTGTCAGTGGCCGCCTTCCTCCCAGGTCTCCAGAGCGGCAACCACGAGGACTGCTGAACAAATCGAAACCACAGACTTGGCGGCTCGAGTCCTTACGCTACGACCCCTACCTGCGCAGAGACCAGCGATGGTCGTCCAGAGCGACCGAGAGTCACGCATCTGCTAACTTGCCTTCCATTACTTAGTCTCACAGATCAGACAGCCATTGAACCAACCGTGTAATCAAACATAGATGCGGAATATCACACACAAACTGGCCTTTTCTCCATCAGAAGAATCTGAACACCGACAAGTCGCAGCAGCAGAAAGCATCAACACGAGAAACCACTCCTGCAGCGCTTGCGTCCTGGCCCGTCTGTCTTGTTGCCCCTGCGGCCCTGCCCCTGACCGCAGAAGAAAAGCAATCTTGCCTCTAGTTCCCTGCCGCCTGCCTGCCGACGCCAAAGTCTCGCCTTGCCCCGTGCCGGACCATACGCCCGACCACTGATCTGAGTTCGGAGTCGGCGTCACCGAGCCACACGGACGGACAAGGCGAAGCCGAAAGGTAAGAAGAGACAGGAGTAGGGGCTAGAGTGAGCTTAGTCTGTCGGCGGACTGCCGAGGCGGAAGGGGATCAGTAATCAACAGGGCCAAACGGGCACGTGCAAATCCATTTCAACGCGGAGGATGTACGTGGATGGCGCCATGCGAGACAGGGTGGAAATTGTTGGGGTGAGGAATAGACGTGTGCAGCGGGTTGGAGAACAAGGAGAGGGGAAGGGAGGAAGCCGGGCATTCTTGAGTCGGCAGAACAGTCTGCATTAACATTTCGGCGACGCCGTACCGCAGTGGGGAGGAGGTTTTGGTAATCATGAGCCATGACGCAAGTGCTTGGAGCTTGAGCGCTGGGGATTTGGGAAGTCTACTGCAGATGGGTTGAAAATCAGAGACTAGAGGATGTTGGTGACGTGCTTGTTTGGGGTTTTGGCTAAGACTGGACATATTGAGAAAGACTAGAAAGGAGATGGACTAATGCTAGCTTGCCTTACAGATGTGGTGTTTGAACAAAGACTCTGAGGACAAATTCCGGTCGAAGATGCGGTGGAATTTGATGTTTCGAGTGATAGACACACGGTCGAGTCCACGAGGCTTGATAATGACCATGTTTGTTAGGCGCAAAGAAGATATCTGATGGAGACCATTGCGTGTAGATTGGGACAATTCAAGTGGGAGAATGTGGCTGTTGTTTTTAAGCGGCTCGAAGACGTTGATTCGTGGATGAGGATTTGACCATGGACTTGGCCAAGTTTGACCTGCGCCTCTGTTGACAAGTTCATTCCATACATCGATGGTTTGAAGTGTGTATCCTCAGGTCGCGAGTTTGTTTTTTTGCGCAGGAGTAGGGGACTGGCCGCAAACTGAGATCCTATGGCTCAGCAGTTCAAAAGATAGAGAAGGTGTTGAGACTGAGTTAGAGGATGATGCCCCCGAGAATGTTTTCTGGGCGAAGAGAAGCATTGCCAAACAAAACCCACCAATAGCAGCACCTACCGTTCCATCCCCGACAGAGTCGGAATTTGGCTTTGTTGACGCAGAGTACACGTCCGTAACGTGCAGGTCAAGGATGCGCCATCACACCATGTGCGCTCGTCTGCAAGTCTTGCGATTCATAAAGAAAGACCATGCTAATCGCAATAAGGTAAACAAAAGCGCGCACACCTGCAATGACAAATGTCAATTAAGAGCGAGGCGCAGATGCGTTGGCCAACCATCAGGAAGTCTTCGGCTTGCCAGCACTGTGTCCGAGCCCGAAGCCGACACCGAAGTGCCGTGGGAGGGTCAGCGAGTAATCGAGATGTGGGCTCGCGAACGAAAAGGGCGCAAATCTGTCGATTGGACGAGACAAGTCATGATCCTAGGGACTACTCCCAGTAGCCCGAGCTCCTCCAGTAAACAACACGTAGGACTCGGTTTGTTCGTCCCGAGCACGGCGCGATGGAGCGAGGCAGTGAGTAATCCGTCCGCCTTTCCTCGCCCGCCGTGAATAAGGTAAGGTTTAAGTTCCGGAATCCAGTCTGGCGGATTTTCCAATACAATCTGGACTTTGGCATGCATGGCCCGTGATTATCGCCGTCCGCTGTCCGAAGCACGGTGTCACCAAGGTCCCGAAAGCAACTCCAGCACGGGATTGGGCGAGCGCGAGTAGTGATTAGACTTAGAATTAGCCTCAGCGGCCCTCCGCGGCCAGGAGCCAGATCATCAGGCTTGTCCGGGACCCAGTGTCTGCATCTAAACGTGGTCGACAAGCAGCGGACTGAGTCATGTACGGCCGGAAACCCTTGATGATGCGCAGACAAGGAGCGTGAACAGAGTCAACATCATGCTCGAAGTTACCCGAACAAAAAAAGTCGAATTTTAGAAGCAAAGTTGGCGGCATTGCTCTTAATAGCATGCAACTGCGACAAGATCAATCGCAGCGGCGGCGCTAGTCAACGGTCGGTCTCCGCCTGCACGTTCGCTTGTACACTGCAGACAGTTTTCCGTAGTCCGTGACACAAACGACAGGGCTCGAAAGGAGCCAGAAACGCCCGCAGTCCGTCGTCGACCGCTGCTGGTGCCCTGTCAGGCTACCCGCTGCGGTCTTGTGTAGTTTCCGCAGCCTCGCTTGATCCGCTCCCGTCGCCACTGGCTGCCGCTGCTGGCTTGCTGCAGGGCGAATGCACAATGAGGTCTGTTCACATCACTAGCCACAGCAAGCCGACATGCTTTCTTTTGCCGGGGAAGTCGGGGTCTTCGAATCATATCATAGATCTGGAAGCGTTGGTGATGTATGACGACAATGACTTGGACGCGGTCACCAAAGTAGCCGTCAATTCTCTGCTCTTGCCGTGATCAAGGCACATGCCATTCCGGGTAGCCCCATTTCCCTCGCCCGACGTAGCAGGGTGGTCGATGATGACAATCATCAAATATTGTCTGAATCTCAGCGACCACGGCGGTCAGCCGACACAAAGAACAAGTTTGATCTTCCTTGCTCCAATCGTGTCCAAAACGTTGCGGTTGGCCATGAAGAAAACCACCCGCCTTCTTCTTGTGCATCGTGATAACGCTGTAAGCAATGAGTCTGGCTCGCATCCATGCCTGAAGTAGGAAAGGGTGCTGATGAAAGGAGGTGGTCCACCCAGCAACTGAAACGAGCCTCTCCCGGGATTCTGCACCAAAACACGAACGTGGACCCATTGCGCTCGCTGTCTTGACGCCTTTTCCAGCATGTTTGAGTCTGGTGGTGGCGCATGACTTGAGTGACGTACAGTATCTGACTTGTGGGGTGTAGGAGGGAGGACAAGGTACGGTCCGCAGGTTCCTGGAGCTTGTCGCGCCATGGCGGATGATGCAAGTGCACAGAGAGGGAGGTGAGTATAGAAGTTCGGTGCTCGCACTCTTGCAAACTCCTAACTGTTCGAAGCTAAACTCCGTTTGATCCGTGGGGCCCGTGCTTCCCGTCTCTCTATGGAGCCTCAAGCCGTCCGTCCGCCCGTCTGCCAGAGGCCAACCCCATCTTGTGGTCTGGTCGTGATCTCCTCTTCTCAACCCTACTTCCCAGTCCGGTGCCCTGGTCGCGCGTGCGTAGCTTGAGCGCGTGGACATGGGAAGACGCGTTCACCTGCGGCTTAGCCCGTTCTCGAATACTGGGGAATTGCGCACGAGACAACCAAGCCTTGGGGGTGGCGGCAGATGCCGTGCATGGGATCTTTGTGGGGACAATTTTTCCTTTCCCCCCTTCTCTCCTTTCTTTTTGAGACGCAGTATTCCTGGTTTCGTGCCTTGTCCATTGCTTCCCCACCATGGAGGGGCATGTATTTGTGCAAAGCGACATGCGACCCTTGACTTCGGCAGAAGTGTGCAGTGCCTGCCCTATCCGGACTCCCAGAGCTCAGGGCCAATCGGAGCCTTTGTTGCCGAACCGGCCCGGTCAGGCTGCCTTTCTGTTGACCAAAGACTTGCATGGCGTATACAGTCGCGACGGAGTTGTAAAGCCTTCGGGTTTTGGTTCAGTGAACATCCTGCGCAGGAAACACCATTCGAACAATTTTTTTGGATTTTCCGGCTTCTAGCCACGTAGTACCCGAGAGCCGAGTCTATTGGACGTTGTCGTGGAAGTGTCATGACGATTAGAGGCAGGAGAACATCACCGCCTTACGAAAACGCGATGATGCTTCCGTGTGTAGAACAATAAGCAAGGAATTCTAGCCAGAGTCATTGTTAGCCGGATTGCACGCGCTCCTGCACCGTTCGGCGAGGAGAGGCTTTCCGCTCGAACACGCCGATGGCCACTAGGAATATCCTGACCAGTGCTGGCTACGGGGGCTTGCAGCATACTGCCGGCCAGGAGGCTCTCACAAATTGTGGTCTTGTCGCCGGTCCGGGAAGATACGGTAATCCCCGGGAAGTTCTGTCGATGCTTCTCATGGCCGACTCGGCGACTCTGGCGGGGGCGGAGAGCTTCAGGTTCGGCACCGAACTGTCGAACTGTTGGGTAGGGGGATGAACTAAGGGCCCTTTGGAATTTGAAATGTTTGAGCTTATAGTTGTGGCTGTGTAAGTTTGAAGGATAAGGACCAAGTTGAGGATTGCGCGTTGCCTGACGACTGTCGTGGATGCCGCCGCCTCTTGGGGCCTCTTGGGGGGAATATTGGCGCGATGTTTGTGTACAGTTCCAAGTATGTGCTGCTTTGCTTGCTGGGCAAGCAGGAGGCGCTCTTGGCCTGTCCATCTCCAGCACTTTGCCATTGAGGTTCATGGCGATCTGACGCTCACGGTTCATTTGGTCGATGCATAAGCAGTCAGATTTGACCCCCGCCCTCTCTCGCCTTGATGGCGCCATGCGCATGAGCACACCTCCTTGCTCGTTGCCTCTACCATCGAACCTACACTGCGGGGAACGAACGGCGAAGAGCGCCTTGTCCATGTCCACCAACGCCACGTGTCGTCGCGATGGCAGTGCGAGCTTTTGCCTGGAAAATGGGCGTCTTTGTAATCGTGTCATCATGTTGTTCTGCTCATCATCGCCTGTCTGCTCATCATCGCCTGTTTGCCCGATACAAGCAGCGGCTTGAACCTTATTTGTCCTGGACCCCCTCTGTAAAACGTCGATAGAGCAGGGGAAAAAACTAGCGTATTCTTGTCTGTCGGTAAGCTTCTGTCAATGCTGGACGGATAAGGATTCTGCGGCCTTGGAAGAATCCGACTCAAGATTGGGCCTACCTAGATGATTAGCAATTCAGTTGGCCTGCTTTCCCCACAAGATCCAAGGCGATGAATAGACTGGCTGTTGACAAATATCATGCTCTTGGTAAACTTGGATTTCGCCACGCGCGATTGGAGATTGGTCGAGCCTGCAAGCATCGTGAGGATTTTGGCGCGGTGTCAACAGGCCAGGAATAGAGTCAAGCAGCAAGTGAGCTATCAAGGGCTCTGATCAGTGCATTTGACCAGTAGGAGGTGCCAAACCATGCCAGCGTGACGTCGACAAACGTGGTTTGCAGTTGGCTCGTTGTCAGTTTGCACAATAAATGCGGCGCTGTCAAGCATTCCATCCGTTCCACCCCCGAGAGGAGATGACGAGGGCTTGATAGCCTTACCGTTTGGCCGCAACAAGCTTGTGGGCGCTGGCACATCGGCACTTTGGTAGGGCGTTGTCTGGGATGGATGGGAATAAGCTGGAGTGACTTTTATTGTGATGAAGGATCAAATTCCGTCGAAAGACAGGACACAGCTGCAGGGCCACGAGAGGCCAGCAGAATGATGGGTCGTGAGCAACGGGCACTGAAGTCAGTGATGTGATACGAATCGACAATCTTGACTGGCGATTGGCGTGATGATTGACACCCCGTTGCCAGAGTGGCGAAGCGAAGCGAAGCCAAGGCAGCAACATCTGCAAAGCAGAAGCAGATGGAGAAAGTCGTCGAGTCAGAGGCGTCAAAAGAAAGGAGAGGTGAGCGGACGGAAGGCGGAAGCCGGCAGTCTGGTTCCTTTTCGTTCTTCGGCTCGGCAACGTAGCTCCGCGAGGGAGTGCACCCAGGTGGAGAGATGGCGCGCGCGCAGTTCCCGCTCCGCTGCCATGCCCACGGCTTTGACATGCTCGAGGTCTTGAGTCTTGGGCGATGAAGCTGCGCCGCATCAGCCACGCGGTCTGCAAAAGACACGTTCATGTTCCTTGGCGGTCTTAGCATCGTTCGGTTCGACTGACGATCCCGAACTTTATATTCGCAAACCGTGACACGGGCCTTCGCTCAATCCCGTTCGCAAAAAGCTGCTGCCAGAGTCGACTTTTTGTGGGAGTCGTCTGGCCTGTTGAAACGTCAAGCACGGCCGATTAAGCCAAACACTTGTACGAACACGTGAGACCGGATCGAACGAGTCTAATCGGGTCCTGCCGATGCGGCGGCTCGCCCAAGGCACCAGTATTACCGTGCCGTACAACGCAACTGCTCAGAAGGGTAGCAATCCATCGATTTGTGGGTTGACTCGCGCACATAGACTTTGGGCTTGTTCTTGACGGCGGACGAATTTCGAACGAGAGGCCAAGACGCTCCAGCCACGGTGGTCTGGCTGGCCAAGACACCAAGTCAAGCACACACTGACTGAATCGTCGTTTGAGGTTGGACATGTCGACTGTTTGGCATGGTGCGAGAAGTCTCCGACTGCAGTGGCGTGTAGCGCGAGTCGACGTCCTCAGACCTCAGATTTGTGACGTCTTGGCGACGGGGCGGACGAAACTCGCTCGATGATTAAGCTGCAGAGGTACAGATCATCATCATCTCCCTATGCTATGGGTGCGCAAATGCCGCACGCTAGCCAGCAGAGAGCGCGCGACGCGAAGGGCATGGAAACAAGGAAGAGGCACGAGGAACGAAGAAGAGAAAAATTTTGAGTGTCGAGACGGAGTTTAGCTAGGCGAAACGGCGTGGTGGTGAGTCTGGCCTGGGGAGCCACTACTTTTCTGCTTACTTTTCCATTTCCAACCACAGCACGGCAACCTCAAAGAAAAGTCACCGTGATGTGATGCCATCAGCGATCAGCAGCCAGTCGAGAGCAGGGCAACCACCTCCATCAGTCATGTCCGTCTCCTCTCGCCAGCACTTTACGTCAGATCATCGTCCCCAGTTCCAATGGCCGCACGGTGGATGCTCTTCCATGCGACACGACGCCTAGCCTAGCCTCATCACCTCATGACCACATCAACACCGCACCGAGAGATCAGATTACCTGCGGCACGGCTGGTCTGTGGTCGATCCCCGCGAGTAGACCACTTCCGGACCCGCGCTGCTGAGGCATCAGGTACCGGATCTCGGGCGCGGCGACCAGGCGTTGCATGCGTCGCCGAGCAAGACGATGGCAGCCAGGGCAGGGCAGGAGGTAGTGCGACGGGCATCAGCGGTCGCCGTCAATACTCTGCTGTACTGCGGAGGTGAACAGGCGGGCGATAGTACGGGGGGAGCGAGCAAGCGGCACTCAGTCATCAGGTTTCGTCCGAGACTTCGTCAGACGCGGAGCTTGTCAGAATCCGAACCCGCCTCGCTCTCGTTCGCAGCCTTTTTCCTGCCCAGCCCTGGGCCGAATTATGCACAACCCAGCCTAAAGCCGACACGACGCTTCTCGAAGCCACTTGTGCATGCCCGCCCCCGGGGTCTGCCCTCTTGGGATAGCCTTTTTGGCCAGGTCAGGGCCTGTCTGCACCGTTTTTGCTGACTCTGCTGCTGCGCCATGGATCAGGCTCGACGACCCCCAGTCGTCAAGCAACAACCCTACAATACCCCCTGGCAATCGCTCGACCGGCCGAAAGTGTAATCCAAACGCTCTCTCGGACCTGGGCGCAACGACGCGGATGTACAGACGTACTGGCGGTACGTGCGCGGCCCAGCGCTTTCCTGAGCACAATCCATAATTACAATGGCCAGCTGAGCACGACCAGAGACATAAACTTTCCGGCCCAATACTCATTCCGTTGTGGGATATATGTCAGCCTAGTGCCATCACCTCTTCTCGCATTCATTCCTCATCATCTCTTAGCTATCCTTCCCCACACTACATTATCTGGTCTGTCACGTCATACTCGGGCCTATCTACTCAGGAAGACGTTACATATTGGTCTACTCCCTCAGCTTCACTTGACCACAGACCTCTAGACAGGCTCGTGGTCTTGATCTATGTTACAACAACCGGGCATCTTCATGTTGACACCTGACCGGTCGCCATCAATGGACTCCCCAACCGAGAATAACATCCGCAAGCGCGTCTGCAAGGCTTGTGATCGCTGCCGTCTGAAAAAATCAAAAGTATGTCGCCGTACCTCCATGCACCTGGTTGTCGTCTCTGACTTTTGTTTAGTGTGACGGGTCCTCCCCATGTGGACGCTGCAAGGTCGACAACGCTATTTGCGTCTTTGGAGAACGTAAAAAGTCTCATGATAAAGTCTATCCAAAAGGGTATGCTACGCCGGCAATTTTAAGCGGAGTTCATGCGCTGACGATGTCTATAGCTACGTCGAGATGTTGGAGCAACAACAGAATCAATTGGTCGCCGGGCTCCGCGAGTTGTACAGGCGTCTCCAGACAGGCGAAGGCTGGCCAGGCTTGCCCTTGTCCGACCATCAAGGTGGTCACCCTCTCACGCACGATATTCTCGAACGACTCGACTTGCTTCAGCCCAAAGATGGCAACGGCCAATACGAACCTTTCGAAGAAGACTTTGGGCGTATGGAGAAGAGGTTGCGAGACGAGGAAGAGACGCTTCCTGCGCCGCCCTCCAAGAGGCGGGGGTCTATTGGGTCAGAATCAGATCATGGACACATTTCAACTCCTTCTTCGAACGGAACTCCTCCCACTCCTCCTCGATCACACTTCGACCCTTTCCCAGCCAACAACAACCTCCACACGCCGCCACCTACCATGTCATCTCTTGCAAGTCAACAATATCCCCTCGGATCCGCACCGATGAAGCCTATCCCAATGTACGAGAGGCATTGTGGTTTACAAGCCCCTCCGGAGCTGATGCGACCCTCCTTCCATGTCGACGCTCCGGTCATGGACGACACTCTCGGGGGAGTGATGTCTGGCACACTCGAAGGTGGATACATGGAGGGCAAGTACATGGAGAACTCTTTTGATCCTTACGCCGTTCCTGTGGACTACAGCGATCACTGGGTATCGTCAATTAACCCAAGCGCTCTTCAATCAAATTGGGCTCCTCAATTTGTTTAGGCGTCTGCTTTGAACTGTTTTCCTTTCGTTTTCAACGCGCTGCCAACAGTCTTTGCACCTAATCGGTTGGGATAGAATTGGCGCGTTCAAGCGGGATTGGGTTGGCGTCTGGCGCGTCCTTGTGCTGTTACTTTGACCTGGATTGGTATGATGTTACGCGGGCACTGTTTTGGGAAGCTTTGAACAACGATCGTTGGATAGCTTGAGTTGGTTGCCGTTGCTCCACTCTGTACTCTTATCTCTGTATGTTAAATACCCTGACGAAACTACTCGTCACTCTTGATGCCTTTGTGTGTGACGTGAGGGAGAAGGAAAGAGAATCGTCAGGCGATCTACTGAATCATGGCGCCGTCTCTCGAGGAGCACATCACCTATTGCCGCTCAGTTGGGTAATGACCATGCCCGCAACTGGCTCGCTGACGAGGTTCGTCATAGAGAGTGCACGTTGTGATTTCTGCTGCTGGTGTCGCCAAGCGCCGTGAGAGACAGACTCGGATGAATTGACCAGAGGCTCAGCAGACCACGACGAGTGGGGCACTCCCCACCCCAACCCCGCCCTGTTTCGCAACAACCATGACCCTCGTCGTCGCTCCAGCGGCCACCATGGCTTGGATTAACCTTCACTGCAACTGTGTCCTCACCCAAGTTTCAAGGCTCAACGCTCAGAATTGCTGATATCAAGGCAGTCTAATACCGACTTCCAGCAACCCCCGCGCACTCATCGCCATGGCCAAGCCCGCCTCCAACGTCTCGTTCCTGCCTCTCGGCGCCGTCATTCAAGAATTCTCCATCAACGGACTGAACATTGTCCAGAACTTCGCCACCGCCGAGCAGTACAAGCAATACAACAAGCCCTTTTTCGGTGAGACCATCGGCCGCGTCGCGAACCGCATATCGGATGCCAAGATCAACAGCCTCAATGGCACGTCTTACGCCCTGGCTGCCAACAATGGGCCCAACTCTCTGCACGGAGGCGATGGCGGCTGGGGCAAGCGCGAATTCCAGGGCCCCACGCCCATCAACAAAGACGGCAAAGAGGCCGTTGTGTTCAAGTACCAAAGTCCCGATGGTGAGGGAGGCTATCCAGGAACGGTAGAGCTCAAGGTCATCTATAGCGCCTACACCGAAAAGGTGGATGGTGTTGAGCAAACGGTCCTCGAAGCCGAGTATGAGGCAGAGCTTGTTGGACCTGACAACGTCCAGGAGACTGTTATCGGCCTCACCAACCACAGGTGAGGCTCACATATGCCCTTGGCCGAGCTCCGCCCTCCTAACTTGATGCAGCTACTTCAATCTGTCTGGGGCTCCAAGCGGCCACTCCATCGCAGGCACAGAGGTCACATTGTCGACTGACAAGCACTTGCCTGTCAATGAAAACACAATTCCCACTGGCAAGATCGAACCCTTTCCAGGACTCACGGCTGGCAAACCCTTTTCATTGGGCGAGAAGGAGCCTCAAATTGATCATTGCTTCATCATGAACCCAGAGGCCGACAAGGTTCCTGTGGACACGCGATCTCAGCCTCTGCAAAGATTGGCAGCGTTCTACCAGCCCACTTCCAAGGTCCATTTGGAAGTTCACAGTACAGAACCTGCCTTCCAATTCTACACGGGCAACTTTCTAAATGTCCCCGAGGTGGATGGAATCCCGGCTCGAGGACCACGCACAGGCTTCTGTGTTGAGCCGAGTCGCTACGTCAATGCAGCTAACGTGGAGGAGTGGAAGGACCAGGTTCTCCTCAAGCGCGGCGACAAGTATGGAAGCAAGTTTGTGTACCGTGCATGGATCGCGTAGAGTTTATTGATCTGCTTCGCCCTTTCGAGAAAAGGTTCCTGGGCGAGAGGCAATATGATTGGATGGCCCTGGAACGGGGACGTGCCGCTGCTCTGTTTCTGCATGCGGATTCGATTCGAGCCCCTGTCAAAATCTACCACGAATAGACCGAGCATGCAATGGAAATAACAAAGTTGCAAACCACGTTCAGCGTGAATGCTGGCCATTACCGAGTGCGTCCAAGGAATGGAAATGGTGGCCAAGTTCCTGGTGGTCGACCGTGGCTTGGCAGGCCAGCGAGTGGCATCCTTGAAAGCGCAATCAAAGTAGCTGACCACGTCCTTGTCCTCATAGTCTATTCCCATCTTCTCGAAGCCTTTCGAAAACCCTTGAGACAGCCACTTGCCACGTCCCACTTGCTGGGGGGTGCAGAATGAAGAACGGCCTGCAATTTGGGCGGAATGTCCCTTTTTCCACAAGTCTTCTAGAAGGCTTTCAAACACCGGCGTCGAGCTTCCAATCAGTCGATGCTGGGGGCCATCTGTTTGAAGAAGCGAAGGCGAGCCTTCTCACAACTCGAGTGGTAGGCCAAGGAGCAGGTTTCGGCATTCTATTTTTCGAATCTAGCTCGACAACAGCCAGAGCCACGGCACCGGAGGCGTGTCCGGCAGAGGAGCGAACCGAACAGAGCACCACCAAGGACGCGCGGGTCGCATTCGATGCGCTCCTCCATGTTTTCTCTTTTCTTTTCCTCGTTCCCACAAGACATGCCCCCATCCATCTCGGTTGTGGCTCGCACACATGACGGAGTCGGTTCTGCATGAACCGAAGGAACGACCCAACGACGGCTCGCGAGTCATGCTAACCGACTCGCGGACTCGGCTCAATTTGCTTCGACTCGATCGCCGTCCTCCACCTCGACCACCACTGGTCGATGTCGCCCTCTTCGGTTCGCGCCGTGTCAAAGTCACAAGCTACTTGCTCCGTCAGACGTCACACGATTACGACCTTCGCCGTTCAAGACAACCGCTGCGCCATCGCCGTCTTGCTCGCGATGCGTCGATACCTTGCACTTCTCGCACCCATCATGCGAATAGCTTGCTCGCCGATAGGCCTAGACCTGCTAGTGCGCGACGCCTGACACCTGTCCCCTTGAACGTACGCGCCGCGCCGCCTCCACCGTTTCCAACGTGCTGGTTACGCTACAAGGATGTCCTGCACGTTGTTCGCCTTTACAAGAGCTTGATCCTCGAGCTCGGCGAGTCTCATGATTAATGTTGGCCTCCTCCCGATCTCAACATGGCACTGAGGGTGGCGGTAGACTTTTACCCCATCCTTACCGACTCACTGCGCTGGTGGCGTCGCGTCCATCCGTCGCGCCAAGTTTGCCGTCTTCTCGTCACTATCGAAATGCAGACGCCTCCGCTACCAAAAATGCGAACAAGCTGATACCTTTAAAGGCAACGATAAAGCCACCAAAGAGGTTTTCGCTGCGACAAGAGCTCACATTGAACAGGGAAACCCAGGCATTAGGCGGTGACAAACACTCAGATTTGCGAGACCGGCAGTTTCCGCAGTCTACAAGATACCAAGATCGCGAGCGGTGAGTTGCACTCAACACAGATCCTTCATTCCTGCAATCCACACGTCGAGGCGGTGCAGTTCTCGAGCTCCGAGCGTCGTCATAGCCGCATATGCTCAAGTGCCACTTTTCGTGTCTTTGGATGGAGTGAAGCTTAACAAGCTATCGGACTATTTGTGGCAGTGTTGCTTCGCTGTCCAAAACTTGGCCAACAGCGGAAAAGATGGTCGCCATCGCATGTTAAGATGCATATTATGCACCAGGCGCGCGTCGCAAAGAGATCTGCGTGCATGCTGTGGTTGGGGTCCAAGACAAGCCACGACATCCTCGATCATTATCCAGGAAGTGGATGCACGTGAAAGTCAAACGTGTATGCCCGTGGCAGCTGGTCTCATTGTGTGGTTTGGGCGGGAAAAGCATGGATGCTTGCCACTTGGAACCAAAATTGTCTCCGCGCAACACCCGCCAACACACACAGAGCAAGCAAGATTTCCTCCACGGTTGACCCATTACTTCCTCTCTCCCGATTGACAGAGCTCCTTGATGAGAGATCGTGGTGGGAGCAAAGCAAGGAGTCATGTCGGTTAGGAAATGACTGGTGGCAACCCACTGCATGAACTCTGACCTGAATCGCGCTCATATAAGGTCTCCCCTACCTGACTCTCGGCAGTAAAGAAGCAGCCTTGCTTGCGAGCGACTAGCTTATGCTAAGCCTGAAATTCATCTGCGCCACTGAAGAATTAACCAATCACGCTTGACCAAAATCGCCAGAGCATTACATTCTCTATTTACGTCTCTTCGAAACCGGTCCTTGCTTGAATTGGCAACGTGCCGCTCCGCCTGCACGCCGAGCCTCAAGATATTGCTTCACCGGATGAGCACCTCTGCCACGCTCCTTGACCAGGTCGCGGCAGGACGCAAACTGCGCTCAAGCCTGGGCAACAAACCGCTTCATCGATCAGCCTGATTGATAAAGACCATCCACTGAGCGACAACAGTTAATGAGACGGCTCAGCCACTGGTGAGGCAACGACTACGCACCATTGAGACGTTTACGCTTTGAGTGCACGGACTGGTGGACCTGAAAGCACTCAACACTCCAAAGCGAAGCGAACGCCAGTTTTGCCAAAAATCGTGCACGCCAGCCATGTGTCAATTGTTCGGCCTGGATTACAGTCGCATGTGGAAAGCAGATGCGGCAACTCTTGTTGGCGCCACTGCAACCCAACAAAACATTACCAATCGCATAGTGGTCCAGTTTGCGTTGCTGACACAAACAGACATCGTGAGGTCGTGGAGGGTTTGCAAGGATCCTTTGCCCAGTTTGATCATCCCGGTGTCGCTTCTTGTTCGGACCATGACTGGCGCTGTGGCCTTCAAGACGCCATAGCTTCCAGCGATTGATAGCGGCAGAGCATCGTTGATCAGGTCGGGCCTATTTCACGCCAGGCGCCATGGCCACAGACCGACATATTTTCTTGTTGTAGTGATCGGAATGCGCAGCCACAGGACGGGCCTCCATTCTGTGGACAGACAGTCTTGGTAGGTGGCCGCGTTTGTGTCTGTTGCCGTGGTTTCTGCGTCTAAATCATCTTCGCAAGTACGGTTTCGCTCGATGCAGGACGCTCTGTTCCGTCTTGAAAGCAGTCAATACGGACAAGCCCGACTGCCTTGAACGGCACTTGCACTAGCAGCGCAGTCTGCCCTCTCTCATCACCATTTCACCGCCTTTTGAATGCATGGCATTTTCAACCCCAGGAGAGCCAAGAGCTAACATGATCAGGCGCTCCGCTTCAGGGGCTTTACCATCCCCCCCTAACTCTAATCCCCCAAGTGCCGATCCTCCCCCCAGAAATCGAATGGGCGCTGTGATTTTTCAAGGCATATTCTCCATGCAGGCATCTTTCTAATTGTCACAACCTTACGATGCGTTAGTCGCAAACACCCTGGAAACCTTCTTTGTCCCGGCGTCAATCAAACGCGCGGAGCTCGCTGATTAAAATGACCAAGATGCTAGTACCCAGCGTCCGCCTCGCTGACTGTCGCAGCTCCTGCTCGTAGGGAGAGGTCATGAACCTTGTTTGTGCATGAGTAAGTCGAGCTGTCTGCATATTGACAGGGAGCTAGCTTGTCGCGCTCGCACCTGGTGGGCTCACCTCCTCGATTATTTTTCACTAAACAATCAGACACGGACTGCTTAACACGGGCCCGATATTGAGCTATACACGGTATGCAACGTTTGGCTGCAATGTCATCAATGTGCCATATTGCTCACTGGTCGTCCTTGGACGAGCGTTGACGCTACCACGACGGTAGCTGCCTTGGGCAGGTTGCTCCCCTGTCGTGTCGCAAAGTTTATTTGATTAAAGAATTTTCATTACTCCTTCTAGCTGAATTATGCACTGTGCACACAGCAGCAGGCGCTAACTGCTCCAATCAGGCTTCATCTGCGGGGGTTTGCTTGTCGTTTGCGACTACTTGCACGATCCCTTATGACGAACAGCGCCTTGTAAGGACTGGACCCACTATCACCAAAGTATAGCTCTTTGGCGTTGATTTAGGCGAAGAAGCCAAATGTCCGATCCGATTCGGAAATACACGCCTTCGAGGTCTCCGCGCCTAAAACGCTCAATTGAAGCACGTGAAGCGCCATCAGGCACCGAGCTGGATTACCCTTTGCGCCACTTGCACTTCCGCGGTGCTTGACAAAATGGCTCCGAACCGCGACATGGTACGTGCTCATGAAAACAAGAACGAGCAAGGGGCAAGCGTAGGGCATTCATGACCACAGAGCAGATTGTTGAGTCGAAAGAATTACTTGGTCAGTCACTGCCCGATGGCGTGGTCTCGACAGACGCAGTCCAATGTCCCGCAAAAGGCATCCATTGGGATTCGGATAGGACGTTCAACCCACTGCGCGCGGAGTGCCTAGAAAGCCAAGGAACCTGTTTTGGGAGCAGGCGCGGACGGGTATGGATGAAGGGCAGCGGCGCGGTGGATTCGGGACGACGTGTGGCGATCTTGGCCGCGGCGCTGATGGGGGCTGTGGAGTTTTCGAGGAGGAGGTGGTGGTGATGGTGCGTTTTCAGAAATGCTAGGGCAGGGTTTGTGCAGTATGGATATTGCCGTGTTCGAGTTGTGTTTGCTGTCTCTTGTCGGCGAAGAGGTTATCTGCGCCTCGGGGCATCCAAAGTGCCCCTCGTGAAAAGTCATGGAATTTCCAGCAGATGTACTGATGTTGGTTTACCCTGGCACAAGTCAAGATGGAAAGCAACACCCTTGCTATCTCGTTGAGTGAAACTGAAGGGCGCACGCGTGGTCAAGATCAAGCTCGGAAGTGCTGGAGGGTAGAAAGACCATTGGAATTTCCCAGCTTTTCAATTCATCAAGTTGTCGAATCTCTCCCGTCCCCTTTTGCTCTGGCCAGGCTCGTGCGAGTGTTCTATCTTCGTTTGTCACCCACACAGTCTGTCAACAAATCTGTACGAAGCATTTCATATTCTTACTGCATTGCAGGTATGCGAGACACTCACTTAATACTGCATTTCTCGACGCACATCTTAATGGCGGTACAAAGGAGGCGCGGCAACTTACTTGCTTGCTTCACAAAAGAACTGGAGCATGGCGTTCAACCGAAAACCTTTGATGTTCAACTTCAACCATTGGAGGAGCTGGCTGAGAATGTGATTTGCCACAAACACGCTGCCCAAGTTCCTTTCTTGCTCCAACCCTGTCAGAACGACTCAAGCTTGGTTCTTGCCCCTTAAGCTTAGGCAGGCTTATTTGTTCACAAACCCATTTTCTCACAGGACACCCAGTAGAGTTATGTGGGAAAGCTGAAGGTTTAGACAGAAGTACCATAAGGAAAAAGATGTAAGACACTAAAGTCATAGACCATTTCCAATCAGTACAGTATACATACCAACTAAGCGGATCATAATGTCAAAATAGAAGCAACAAATGCAAATGCTTTCAGTTGATGCTCCTGCCCATGTCTTTTTGCTGTTGGCACCACTGTGTGCACGTACAACAAGCGATAGGAAGGAGTTTTACACAGGAAGTGCCAGTTCTGGAGTAGCAGTCCGCGGGTGCGCTCGGTTTCTCTCTTTTGTGTTGCCAAAGCCGTCTTTGCGGGAGAAGGAGTTTAGAAAAAATGGTTTCAAAGTTCCGCTGAAGCAGCATCATCAACGGCTGTAGAGGGGCCTTTTCTAAGCCAGACACAAGCTCTTTTCGTTACCACTGTCTGGTGCAGTGGAACAGGAGGTGGCTGTGACGCCAAGCTTGCCATCTAACTCACCTGTTTTTCTGTGGACAAACACTAAACAACCTCTCCCAGTGTGTTTTGCAGAGCAAACTCGCACAAATTCAAAAGAAACTACTGGCTATGTAGCTGTAGATTTTCACTTCTACCGTAGCCTAGAACTTTGCTTAGAAAAGTGAATGTATGGTAGTGTTGCTCATCAAATTTCAACGAAAGCAGTAGAAGATACCTCGATTTCAAGGTCTGAGACAACTTTGTAGCAAGCAGAATGCAGTCTCCTCTCTAGTCTTATGGGGCTTCTAGGCGTTGCTGCTACATAAAGTTGAAGGCCTCATACTGTCGCCGTTGCCCGCGGCATCTTATCAACCAAATCATAAACAGCTGCTGCGACATCATTGATCTACAGTCCCTCCTTGGAGATGAAGGTCATGGCTTTTCCTGCTCAGTAGTTTGCATGGAATGGTTCTGGGAAGAGACATGTTGTCAGAATACTATGATCAAGCTGAAGCTTTGTTGATTCGAGTCCATATTGATTTCAAAGTCCAGGTGTCTAGAAATATTTGCGACTTTGACAGGATGTTGATGATGCGGAGTCCAATCAAGAATTTCCGAGTGGAAATCTGATCGCATGTACTCAATTTGCAGTCAGGCTGGTGGAAGCTTCCAATATTGACCAAGGGTAGTTGCATCCACGCGAATAGCCCGGCAGGTGGTAGCAAATGAGAAGTTCCCTTGTGGCTTTGACGCCCTGAGACTCCCTTTGCTCGCACTCTTTCGAAGCGCCTCGGTGTTGCTCGTATTCGATGCGCGTTGCGAGAACCACGAGATATTGCGTTAGATCTCAGTCTTGCTTGCTGCCACACATAATCGAAATACAGAATTTTGCAATGGGAAACCGACCAGGCTCGTCCCGTGCTGCTCTGCGGATGTCTGCTCGCGTCCTTTGGTGGTCGTTTGGGTAACTTTTCATATTAATCCAAACTCGGGTGAGAAAGTGGTGAAGAGAAGGATTGCGGACTCGAGAATACTCAACGCCGCCTGCAGCAAGTGCAGATGTAGCGGTGCACGCCGCCAATGGGGCAGTTTTGCTGAGAGATCCAATTTCCTAAATGCAAAGGGCAAGTCCGGTCCAACTGAGGCGGGAGCTGTAGGGTCATCAACAAAGTTGACGTGTTTCATAGAAGACGAGCCCAACGTCGCGAGGATTTCCAGATGTAGAATTTGGACAGTTGTCCCCTACTGTCGTGACTCCCATGCTCTGAGGATCATACTGCAGAACGATGGTTGGATCCTCTTTCGCGTGCTGTGCTCTTGTAAGTGGAAAGGAATGTTGTCAAGATGATGGATTCTCAATCCAGGAAATAGGAACTGCTCGTTGGCGACTATCCAGAAGCATTCAAAGAGTCATCGGTCCTCTCAAAAACTCTTACGGTCTGGAGAGTCCTGGTCGATGACAGGGCTCCAAAATTTGTCAAAAGCCTCAGTCTTTTCAGACAGGAATTTCAAAGGTCGCATTGAGCTTGAACCGAACTTGGAAGACTTACCTTTCGCTTCTGCGCTGTCAATGCAATGGAATGCAGTGCATTTTTGTTGAAGGTGCCAATCTTTCGTTGAACTTGAAATCATGAGCCATCATCATTGAGGGCATTTTACCAGAGGCTGTAGAGACCATCGACACAGTACTCCTTGACCATCGTGCTTTCAATGAATCCTCACAATGGTTGACGAGTGATGAAGAGAAGTTGAATCAGGCTCGATCTTATCTGCAGATCAAACGGTACCCTAGTTGCCCCGCCATCCCGACCCACTCCTTGTTTAACAACCACACCTGCTTCAACCTCGACCACTCCACCATCTCTGCAACGCCAAAATGCCTGTCCCAACATCGGCGCCATCCAGGCGTGTACCCGTCGAGCTGCTGACTCAATCAGCTTTTGAACCTTTCGGAACCGTCATTGAGAACCCCATCCGGCTGGGCTCGCAACGACCAGACCTCGAGACCGTCAAAGCCAACCAAGGCACGGCCCTCAAGTATCTCGATGTCACGCACATGACGAACTTTTACCACATGTCGCCGAGTCGTAAGCCTGGAGCCGCCGTCATGAACATGTTTGTTTGCTCGCCGCGGAAACTGCGGACCGCATCGAGCAGCAGCAACCCGAGCTCGCAGCAACAGCTCTTCGACACCACGATCCTCGAGCGACACCCGTATACCTCTCAAACATTCATCCCGCTTGGACTCTCGCCTGAGAGCTCTGGCGCCGCCTCTACCCCTTCTCAGACCTACTACCTTGTCATCGTCGCCCCCACTCTCCCCGCAGCTCGCAGCGCAAATTCGAAGCGTCCGCCTCCATTCCCGCTGCCACCACCGCGTCGCCGCCGCTCAATACGCGACATATTCTCTCGCGCGCGGCCCTCGCCATTTACCAACGAAGCCGCCCCGCCCCCGCCCTCCGCTACGAAAGGCAAACATGCAGGACGCCCAAAACTGCGGCCAAAGGGCCCAGGCCTCCCCGACTTGAGCCAACTGCGTGCGTTTGTCGCGCGAGGAGACCAGGCAGTGACGTATGGGGCAGGGACCTGGCACGCGCCGATGGTGGTTCTGGGCGGGGGCGATGTCGACTTTGTGGTTGTGCAGTTTGCAAATGGCGTCGGGATTGAGGACTGTCAAGAGGTGGAATTGCAAGCTGAAGGAGAAGGTATTGCTGTCGTGGTTGAAGAGGCAGGCGAAGGAGGCCTCGGCATCAAAGCAAAACTTTGAGGTTGAAGAAGAGCATGGGGAGAGTGTGAAAAAATTGAACAAGTCGGAGGTGGCTGTAAGAGCCCTCGACAACAAAATTGGGCTTGTTGTATTCTTGCCAATGGAATTATTGTTTGCGTCTCGACCTAAAGCCGTCTGCTTGCTTCCAGCTTGTCCTGCTTCTCTAAACTCGAAATCGATGGCTCAAGATCGAGGACCGAGATGAGCAAAAAGGAAACTCGAGCATCGCCCACCACACCATCTGGACACACCCCCTTGCCGCTGTTCCGGCAACCCGACGACAAGCACGGATAGACGGGTGCCATAAGACCCAAAGACCCAACCCGCACGAAAGCCGAAACCTCGGAGACGTCCAGTTCAGCTGGACCCAGCAATAATGTCGACGGCTGACAGTGGTGGCAGATGAATTGTCTCAGTCCCACAACCACCGTTTGTGCTGGCGCCAGTAGAGCAACCTATGCCGTCACCCAAGAGGGGGACCACAGACTCAGGTCCCCTCGTCACTTCAGGCCACCACCTCAGGTCCCAACCAATGCCACCGTCCGTCCCGTCGTCCGTCCTTCCCCAGCTGCAGGAACACCAAAACCTCCCGGAGACAACATGACCGCGACACCGCCACAACGATCGCCGTGACTCTGCATGTCTCTGCTTTGATTCGTCGCAAGAGGAGCACCTTGCTGGTGGGCCCGCCCAGTGGGGACAGGGACTGGACGAATTAAGCCGCGAGATGCATAATAAGATGACTGATGCGCTGTTCATTCAGCTCATTATTGCTCTCATCATGATATTCAGCATCAGCGGTGACGCCAATTGGAATGGAGAAGCAAGAAGGAGACGCAGCGAAAGCCCACTCACCCATTACCGCGGCCGGGATACGCGGATCGGCTCGATCGATGTCGAGTCCTCGCGAGACGCGGGACTTTCTTCGTACAGGCACTGCATGTTGCGCCCTTGACTTCGCACTACTGTTTCCAAAACACCGCCCACTGGTCAAGCAAAGATTGCGATGACTCCGCAACTAACGCTAAGGATGAGCCACGCCTCGGAGTGAGGGGCGTGCGACGCAACTCGACGCTCGAGGCCTGGAGCTCGAGGAGCCTGCCGTTCGGCATTTGTGGTGAGCGCAACATGCAGTGCGCCGGTATGGGACAGTACGGTACGGTACCTGGACCTATCCCGAGGCACGGCATACAAGACAGACCTAATCCGGCAACGGGATCATACGCAAGCACATGTGTATTACGCGCATACCAAACACCACGACTTCTACACATCCGCCGCCACGGTCCCCTCAACGACCGACCGACGCATGTACTGTACTATACCGCGCGCTCATATGTGATGACCTGCGCAGTGGTGGCGGTGCGCAGCATGCTTTAGTGCGTCGCGGGGCGCGCCGTCGTGGCCGGCTCTCAGCGAGTAATCCCTCTTTCTCCGTCGTCAACGAATGACCCTTTCTTCTTTTTACTTTTTCGCCCAACCTCTCTTCTTGTGTATGCCTCTGCCGTCCCTTTCCCCACCTCTATCATTGCTGCTCGTCATGCCTGTGCTTTTTTTGCGCCACACACGACTGCCACGCATACGCCATCCCCACTAACCACTGCCGAGGGTACGCCTTAAACTGCTAGTCGTGATGGATGGCACGCCTGGAGCTTGTACATGTGGTAGGTATCCACCAGCGGTTCCCCATTTCCCCAACGCCCTATAGCGCATCCATGACGCCGGCGGCGGTGTGGCGGCGGGTCTTATGCGGCGGCACCGATGTGATTTTTCTTTCCTTCCTTTTTTCTTTTGTCTTGCCCTCGCCCTTCTTCCATCATGGCGCCGTCATCGCGGCGATGGTGGTGGATTCGGTAATGGTGTGAGAGCGGAAACAAAAATTTCCCTTCTCGTGCCTGCATTCCATCTATCGTCATCGCGGACATGACACCGACGATGACCACCACCACGACAATCACGCACGGCGGCAAAACATTTCCGCGGGCACGTTGGACGGATGACTAGAAGCGCAGCAGCAACAGCAGCAGCAGCAGCAGCAGGCCGTCGTCGAGGCTGTCTGTGGCTGTGACTGAAAAGGGAGAATAATGTCAGAGCAGCACTGACACATGCTTATCGTCGAGTCCCCTCCTGCCGCCCTCTGACAATGGGTTCGCTTTAAACATAGCGTCTGCAGCAAAAACGGATTTCAACAGTGCATTTGCCCAACCGAGAGATGCTGCGGTGATAGCACTCGCGTGGTAACAACTTAGGCACGGAGTCACCGGCTTACCAACAAACTGCATACCAGGTGGGTGGGCAGGGTACTTTCCATCATGTAGGGCGATGGCAAGCCCGCAGACACACTCTGCCACCGCGCCGTGACGAGGCCTTCATTTGTGAATGCGTGCCGCAGTGACACCGTCAGCGCTCGTTTCGAAAGTTAGAAGCGGCAGCATCAATGATGGCGGACTGTTGGCAGCACACACATGCTATGCCACGCAGCAGCACCATTGCCACAAAAACATCACCTTCTTCCTAGAATTGGTCGGGGTGGCGTGAAGGATGCCCATGATGCTGACCGACGACGGCCTCCTGGCGGGATGGCTGACTCCTCCCTCGCACCACGCACTAGACCCGCGCGGGAGACGGACGGACCTTGGACGGGCTCGGTGAGGTGGTGAGTGAGATGGGCTGCGCCGACTTGAAGCTGTTTGGGATCTGCGAAGAACGTGATGCTCATGGTGGACGGTGCCGTTGCTCGATAGAGCATGACCGACAGACAGACCATGAGCGCCCGAGCACCACAAGATGGAGCAAGACACAGCGTCCAGACGCCCCAACGTCGATGGTCCTTTCCATCCACGAGGCGCAGCCACCATGCTGCTGCAGCTGCCTCCCCGTGCCGCGCCCGCGCGCGTCTTGTCTCGGCTGTCATGAGCGATGGACGAAGTGTGGAAAAGGCTGGGGGATCCGTCGTGTGCCCATGGATCTGTTGTTGTTTTTCCCCCTACCTATCACCTGCTAGTCTTGTCATCAAGCCCAAACAAAACGGCCGGCCTGCACTAAAAGCGGCTGTGGCTGTGGCTTCTCCCGAAACCACTGACCTAGCATACAGTACCAGGTAAGGTAGGTAGCCCAGCCACACCTTGCTGCTTCCCCTCCACATGCCATCCATCCCACATCTGCTAACCTGGCCTAGCCTAGCTAGCCTTGCTGAGCCTGGCTCGTCCAAAATGGGCTTAAGGCGAGTTGCTGACTTTTTGTACTCCACTCGACGTTCGATGGAGAAGGTGGTAGTGGTGGTCAGACGAGGCTGCTTGGCTACCTACCTTGACTATCTCTGTGGCTCCTTGGGCTGGGCTGTGCTGTGCTGTGCTGTGCTGTGGTGTCGTGGCCCGTGTCCATGCGTCGCGTTGC
Source organism: Phyllosticta citrichinensis (assembly GCA_038380885.1). Taxonomy (NCBI): domain Eukaryota; kingdom Fungi; phylum Ascomycota; class Dothideomycetes; order Botryosphaeriales; family Phyllostictaceae; genus Phyllosticta; species Phyllosticta citrichinensis. Next base: position 2,115,447 of record JBBWUH010000006.1, read on the forward strand.
GAGCGTTGCGTGCAGCAGCTGCCCCTCCCCGGCTCTCGTTCTTTCCCTCGTCATCCAGTCAGTCCCTTAACCCTGTGGCTCTTCTGATCCTTTCCAATCCAGTCTAGGCTCATTCGGTAGGAGAGATGCCGAAACCATCATCATCATCATCATCATCATCATCATCATCATAGCTTAGATCCAATTGGCGTGGACGAATTGAGGGAACGGGAGAAAAAACGGGCAAAAAGGAGAAGGGAAAGACAAGACGCAGCCAAGTTAGCAAGCAGCAACTCAGCAGCAGTAGTGGCGTGCTCATCCAGCATCATCTGCCAACAACCCAACGGCGAAGCACCAACAATCGCGAAGATAAAATAAAAACGAAAACCCCACAACACGAAAAGCTGCTCCAACAGCGAGGTTGGTACCACGAGCGAAAAGATTGGGATATGCAGCCACCACAGCCACCAGCCACGCAGCAACAGCCCACCAACCCCTTAGCCAATCAATGAGACCGAAACGCGGGGGCCTAGTCCTAGCACTAGCTTCTGGAGTCAGGTAGCTCCTGGCTCGTCCATCCCACTTGCTTGATTTGGCAGGTGGAGAGGGGATTTGGATGTGGCGACGAGTGTGGCGATGATGTGGCGACGGCACAACACCGCGCGCGCACCGCATCTGTGGCGGCGGACCTGACCCAACTCGATTCGACGCGGTGATAAGTGTTGAGATGTCGCTTATGTGGCGGGTGTGTATGTGGATAGGGCGTGGCTGTGAGCAAGCAAGCAAGCAAGCAAGCCATTGATCCGGATAACCGTAGTAGACTCACGAGTGATCGGCCAGCCTATCAATGGATGCAATGGACTGGTCGTTTGTGTGGCCTGCCTGTGACACAGCAGCCAAAGAAAGTTTGAGAATAATGGTGGGGAAGAGAGTCAGCCTACCAGCCCAGTCCACTCACTCAACCGACTGCCTGGCAATCACATCATCGTCCTCGTTGTCGTCGAGGCGCATGTCCCCGCTGCCCCAAGCTTCCTTCCGGCTTGGGTAAGTGAGGGGAAAAAGCGAGCAAGGCCGTCAGCAGTACCTAGTCAATCAGAACAGCAAGAACGTCCACAATCGGATGGCACTGGACGGATTGGATGGACAAAAGAGCGCGCGCGACGAGAAAGGACAGCAGAGCAGACGAGGCTGGGCTGGGCGTTTGCCTGAAGCGTGAGCGATGGCTGACAGCGTGGATGGATTCGCAACCCCCCCTTGACGCAACCCATTGACACGCGACGCATTGCACCACAATGACCCAAAACGGCATGTCATCGATCATAATGGCCGCGGAAGGAGAGGAAGGAGAGGAAGAGTGGGGCAAGAGACGCCACAGTCAGCTGCCTCTTGCGGCAGCGAATGATGGAGAAGGTAGCTACGACAGGGGTGAGGGGGAAGCTCCCGCCACACTTCTTTCGTTCGTCCGGCCGTCCGTCAATCAATCAGCTGCCGCTGACGCACCCGCAACAGCATCAAGCTCCTTTGGCTGTGCTTTGCGAAGTGTGTCGCACAACCGTTTGGCGGCAGCAGCAGCTCGCCTACGGTAGAGTAGAAAATAATCTATGCCAGACAGCGAGAGGGCTAACGGCGTCCATAAGCGGTAACTTGCTACGTGCTTCGATTCCTTTCTCTCTCCACTTGCTGCTGCCGGCGTCGCGTCTGCTGCTGCTGCTGCTGCTGCTGCTGCTGGAGATGGAGCTGGAATTACGTGCATGCATGTATGCATGCAAGCCGGCCCGGTGCCCAGGTGACTGGACTGAGGTGGAGAAGACGGCGCCGTGGGACGGTCAGGTCGAGGGATGGTTGCGCTTATGCGAGTGGTTGGCTGGCCGGCTGGCGAGGGGTCGCTTGTTTGTGCCACCCGACCTCCAACACGCAGGCCCGGCACACAGATACATGTCAGGCGGAAAGGTGGAAGCGAGCGGTTGCGGAAGCGGTCGCGAGAGAAGCCAAGGACAAGGAAGCGCGGCGATGCGCCACACCTCTCACACCACGTAGCCCTCAGCTTTCCGCTTTCGTTTCCTCTTTCTTGATGAGGCGGAGGAGCATGCAGGCTCGGCGCATGTACATGGATTGTGGCTAACGACGTTTGACGACGAGAGATCGAGGCGTCCAAAAGAAATCGACGGCCCAGAGGAATCCCCATCAGCCGCGCACTCCTCCGGGCCACGAGAGCGCCGGAGCCAGGTCCAGCTTCAGCTCATCGCAATCGCGAAGAAACTGAGCGGCACCACTGCGGTCCGCGGAAGAAGGATCGTGATTGAAGCAATACCACCGCACCGCCCCGGGGCTAGTTAGACGTGGGGACCTGGTCTAGACTGCTGGGCTCGTTGGCAGTTTGGCGAACAAACACGACGACGCGATCGCGATTTCATTGGAAGACGCGCAAAAGTGAGAGCGAGTTTCCGTAACGAGAGATGGGCCGGCCGCTATTCCGTAGAACCGGTCGTGTTGGCGCGATTGGGCTTGGTTGCGCTCCCATGTCCGGGGCGGTTAGTATGCGTGGTTGCACGGCCACACGTCTCCTTCACCCTCTCTCGCTCGCTCCACACACAGCTAACCATTTGGGATGCTGGTGGTGGTGGTGGCGGATTTCGCCTGCCCGCCGGCGCAAATCGGAACGCGGTGCGGTCGCCGTCGGGAAGGACACGGAGCCCACTTTTTCGCTTGCCCGCTGCTGACGCGAAGGAAAGATGATCTCACGGACGCGGTGAAGAGAGCGAGCGCGCGTCGGCGCGGGTGAGCGAAGGAAGATGAGCGATGGGCGGTGGTCGGTGCAGCCGGTCAACGGTTGGACGGGGGGAAGGTGATGCAATGATCGCAAAGGGGCCGGGCGGACACGTCGTCGGTCGGTCAGCCGAATCAATGCAAAGACAGGAAGAGCCCTTGGTTCATCAGTCTGTCGTTGTGGGAGATGAATGTCTGGCAGCTGGCACATGAAACGCCGAGGGAACAGGTCGTCAGCGACGCGCAGGTAGTATTCATTTCCAAGGCCGGGAGAATGACCGGGAGAAACGGCACTGCGAGTGCGGTGCGGGCAACCAAGAGTGGTGGTGATGTTGAAGGTGAAGGTGGATCGACGGCCGTTGGGTGGGAGCAGCAGAGTGGTCGGTGGTCGGTGGTCGATGCGGACTTGCGGTCGTCGGCCAGGGAGGTGAAGGTCGTGCAGAGCAGCAGCGCAGGGCTCATCAGGCAACCTCTGCCAGTCTCAGCTTCTGTTCTCATTTTTCTGCGTCTCGTCTCGTCTCGTCTCGTCGACCTCACCGATGACCTGAGCGACGGTCACGCGTCGCAAAAGGTTCCTCGGGAGGACTTTTGTTGTTCCGCAATTGACGTCACTGCGTGTCCAACACAGTTCACTGCACAAAGCCCTCTAGTTTCTCTTACGAGGTCGATACAGGTCGCCTTCCACTTCTTTTACGTACGTTGGTACAAACATTACACATGTCAAATTATATGGGGAGCCGGCGTGTGAGCTGCAGTCAGGTGTGCCATTTCATTTTTCCCATGCCCACCAAGCCTCGGCACCTGGGCCGCAACTTCGCACCGCAGCAAGAGGTGGCAGTGGTTGTGTCGCAAGGAAATCGACGAGACCAAGGAGATGGCTCTTTGGGGCCAAACAAGTCCAGGCCAAGCAAAAGTGGGTATCTTGAACTCGGGGACAGAAGAAAGTCGGAAGAAACGAAGCTATGCGGAGAAGGAAAAGGGGAAATATACAGGTGCTAAGTTTCCCAATACAACGACCAACAAACGACACGCGTTGTGAAACAATTAAACGCGGTCCATCTCTCCCATCATGCAGATAACAGACAGCTTGACAAGTGTCGATTGTGAAAAGAGAAAAAAAAAAAAAAAAAAAAAAGCAAGAAGAGAAAAGGCCCCCATACAGATAGGTATATAATAGTTGCACAGATTAAGCCGATGGGAGAAGCTCGTGCGTGAGCATGCGCGCGCGCTACCGACGCTAGCAATGAGCCACAAGCTACAACAATAATAGCAACAACAACAACAACAACAACAACAACAAGTGGTCGTTACCAGAACGTACAGGGACAGTCAGGCAGACCAGTGATGGGGGGTATCGTTGCAAAGGAAACTGCTGTCTCGCCATGGTGCGGACGCGCGTGCAGGGAGGTAGTCAAGGTACCGGAACGCCCCGGCCGCGCCGCTGCACCACACACATACAACACCAAACGTCGTCATGAGTCGTGAGATTGTTCTTTTGTCGTTTCGTCTTTTCGCCAAGGTGGTGTCGCCTTCGCTAGTAGTAGAGTCGCAGTTCGTAGCCCGAAGTCGTGCTCGACTCGATGGCTCCAACGTCACCATCGACCTGAATGTCCGACGGTCCAGAGTCCCATTCGCGTTTCATTGGGGCCTCGGTGTGGAGCTCCTGGAACTCAGCCACCATGTCCTGGCCTTCGGGGATCTCCTGGACCGTCTCGTCGTCGAGAAGTATCGGAAACGGTTTCGTTTCGAGAATGCGGACGGCGCGGATGACGCGGTTGGGGTCGACTTGACACTTGTTGGCGATGGCGTTGACGAGCTCGCGCAGATTCCGCTGCATCAGATAGATGGCGCGGTAGTAGCCGTCCTCAGCGGGCTTACCAAAAGCTCGAGGCTGAATGTAGAGGCATGCGACTGCTGCCTGTAAGCATGTGATCCTAAACGCCTTGCAAACATTGGCGAGCACTTACCTGGCTTGAGAAGACGTTCAGGAGGAGATTGATACGAATAGTCGACACCGACGGCGTCGATCCACTCATTGAGGGCTTTGTCGCCAGCCTTCCTTTGCACCTTGATAGGAAGGGTGGAGGTGTGGCCCGAAAACGAGTTGAGGTCCCCTGTCGCTGTTTGAGGCATGTTGCGCCAATCGTTGGACGACATGCGCGAAGGTGGCGGAAACGAGTGGAAAGTCGAACCACGGCGTTCTCCCGAGTTGACAGACTGTGAGCTTGGCGTGGGCGAAACAACTGAAGAATTCCGCGCGCTCTGCCTGTCCCACATTGTCGAATCGCCAGTTTCGGCCCTCGTCAGCTCAGGACCGTCTCCTGACAGGTGGACCGGGTGGAGATCCGGGTCATCCAACTCCTCACCCTTGAGGTACAAGACGCTGGCGGGCCTGGTCGAAGTAAACATGTCCTGCAGGGTCGCCAACTTGAGGTGCAGGTCCTCCTCCGCCGGCGGTCGAGCTCCGGTCGAGCTGGCCGAAGACATGGACCAAGTGCGCTTGTGCTTGGGCACCTTGCCCGGCCGCTCGATGTTGGTTGATCCCGACTTGATGCCGGCGCTGCTGCGCTTCCGCTTGCCAAAATCCTTCATGCCAGACTCGACCTGCGCAATCTGCTGCTTGAGCTTGTCAATCGTCTTTTTGACGTGCGTGACGTCGTTGGAAAGTTTTCTCTCGGCTCCGTGGTCGCGGAAGAGCTTGACCTTGCAGTAGCAGATTTCGGGCTTGGGGGGATCCGGAAGACCAGCTGCCTGGGTGTCGACTTGCTCCGTCTTTGCGCAGAGCCTAACTGGGATGCCCTTGACACCCTTGGAATGGCTAAAGTCGGTTGACAAAAAGTTAAAGCGGACAGCAATGGCGCATTCGGCGGCGCCACTCGCAGCCTGAGTCCAGGTCACGGCGAAACCGTCAAAGGATGCCGATTCGAGCTCTATCCTGGGCCTGGCAGCGCCATCACCTCCTCCGACTTGGGTGGGGTCGACGAACTCGACGGCTTGCAAGCGGCCGCCGCGTTGGTGAGCTTCGTTGGTGCCACGTCCTTCCTTCCAGAGCTGCCAACAGGCTGCTGGTCGTTGGCGTTGCTGCTCGTCTTCAAAAGAGATGCGGACGTAGGTGCGGTACTTGGCCATGCCACCAGCGATGGGCTGCACGGGTGCAGTGTCGACAATGGAGACGGAGTAGGCCTGGCCCTTGTTCAGATACGTCACGGGGACCTCATCGGCATGCTTGATCATTGCTGTCGGCGCGTTGAGCGTGACATGCCAGCGAAAGCTGAGTTGTGTGTCAGTTTTGTCCAGGCCGCCTGGTGGAAAATTGCTTACTTTTCGAGATTTTGTTGTGGCGGCTGCTGTCGCATTTGCTCAGCAAAGGCGGGGTCAAAGGCCAGCAGAGGGGAGCGTTCGTGCATGTCGACGTCGACGGGCATGGCATCGATGCCATCGGCCATGTTGTCCAGGACGGGCTCATTGTGAGCCGGAGGCATGGGCTCAAAGTGAGTTGGTTGATGGGTAAAGTGGTGGGGCGCGAGCGAGGGGGCCTGGGAAATTTGGGGCGGCAGGCCAAAGGGGGCGGGATTGTGGAATTGGAGAGCGGGCGCAATTGCATGCTGGTGGAAGCTGGAGACGACGCCCGAAGTTTGGCCAGGTTGGATGGCACCCTCGGAGGTGGGCATGGACAGTGGGGTGCCCAGGCCCATGCTGAAGCCGGGAGTGTGCAAGTCGCCAGCTTGGCTGTGGTAGAGGGTGTTTGTGCCACCAGGGGTGGGCGTGTAGTATCCTGGGGGTTGGTTTGCGAAATTGGCAAAGGCGAAGCTGTTTGGGTCCATCAGCGAGGGGGTGAAGCGCCACTGGTCGACGGGACCCCTTGGGGTGGGATCCTGGTCCTTGAAGTCGTCCGAGTCGCCAACATGACTAGAGGCGCGATTAGCATACGGATGATTCGAGGAGCGCGAACACAATGTGGCCCGACGACGGCGAAGATCATGTGGGCGTGGGATTCGCGCGCGCGCAGAATGACGTTGGGCGACTGAATCGCGGTGCAAACGAGGGCGATCGACTTACTGGAGAGCGAGATCCAGCGCAGAGGTGGTGTTGTTTTGCGAAGACGGCTGGCTTGGGCGAGAGGTGGCAGCAAGGTGAGGAAATGCAGCCTTGAAGCTCGCGAGAAGCTCGTCATTTGGTTTGTTGTTGGCCCTGGGTCGGGAAGAGAGAGACGAGTCAGCGCAAAACAGCAAGAACAAAGGTGAAGGACAAAAAAGTCAAGCCGACGACGCGCAGAAGCAGAAGCAGAGGCAGCAGCAGCAGCAGCAGCAGCAGCAGCAGCAGCAGCAGCAGCAGAGCGACATGGGCGAGAAGAGGGGGCGGCTCACCGGTTGCGAAACATTTCTTCGTGGGCGCGGGCGGTGCTCGCAGTCAGGAGGAGGTGAACATGCAGGTCGAGGAGGAGTAGTCGGAGAGGTAAGTAAGGTAAGGTAGGTAGAGGTAGGTGATGATGTTTCTAGCGCGGCTGGTGCAAGGCTGTGGCGGTGTCGGCGAGGGTTTATGAGGAGCACCACCAGGACTTATGTTATGGTCCTTGGGCGCTTTGGCCGGTGGTGTGCAGCTCCAGTAGCAGTGGGCGAGTGAGAGAGCAGAGGGGATGCATGATCCCTGATACGTGTGTGCCCCCAGCGGAGGCTCCAACGGAACAGCCGCCACATGAGCTTCCCTGATCCCTCGATCCCGCCGCTAAGAGTAGAGCCAATGCCGATGCACACGCACCAAGCAAGCAAACGACGCGCTCTCTCTATGCCGCGGCCGGCCGGCCGGCCGACGCTTTGCGATTCTTCTGTTGTCGTCGCTGTCGACACGGCGGCTGGCGGGCTGGTGGGCCCAGTGACAGTTGCGGAGATGACAATGACGTCGGCAGGCGCGCCATGCCCCTGCATCGACGGGATTTCGTCAAAACGGCGTCTGTGGTGCTGACGAGGGGATGTCCGTGTGAGCCTGAGCCTGAGTCTGGGGTGGGCCCAACCATCGGGAAGGACAACGAGAAGGGACAAGGGAGGAGAAAAATAGAAAAACAAAAAGAAAAAAAAAACACCCCCCCCCCCCCCCCCCCAAAATGTGGCTGGTGCTCCCGCGCTGCCGAATCTGAGGTGGCCATGTCAACTCAACACCTCACTGCACTGAACTGCACTGGAGCTGACGCGTTTGTACTCTGGCCATTGGTAACAGCACACTGGAATCGCCACATCTCCAGAGAAAGACAAGACACTGACACCCTCGGCCTCTGACTCTTGCCCCGTGCCACCACAGCTTTTTTGTGCTCCCTTTTCGTCTCCCTCCTTGTGGGGTCCCGTCTTCGTCGAATCTTTGCGGGCGCGATGTAACTCGATGTAACTTCGCTTGAGTGCACGGCACCTCTCGCACCTCTCGGCCATGATGCAACTCCGCTGTGTCTGTGCTATGTGGTCATTGTGGACCTGCGCTGCTGCTGCTGCTGCTGCTGCTGCTGCTCGTGCCCACACCGAGGTGCCCAAGCTCTCTCACTCACGGCACGTCGCCAAAGACGCCCACCGCTCCCTCCAAACCCACCTCACATCCGTCACTCTTTCGCCATTGTCGCCCAAACACCATCCGTCCGCCGCCCAACTGCATCTATCTATACTCCTTCACCATATCTTCGCCTTCGCCTTGTCCCTGTCCCTGCAATCTCTGTCCGCTAGCCGTTTCCTCTGCCGCCTGCGCAACCATCCTCTGCTGTATCTTCGCCAACGCCTGCACTTCCTTCTGCACCACCACCATCTCACGTGCCCGCCCTGAGACTGAGCCCAGGTGGACCCCTCCGAGACAGTCTCCCTCTCCGACTTCGACAAACATCCGCAATCGATCGATCGCCACCTACTGCATCGCAGAATCCCAACCGCGCTTTGGTGCAACTCGAGTCCACCAACGCCCCGACCGCAGCCACTCGCTCGCTGTCAAATCAAACGCCCTGTTTCAACCCGCCCGCCGCCATCATGCTAACCGTGCTGTCTCTTTTTTTTGGTTTTTTTCTTTCTTTCTTTCTTTTTTTTTTTTTGGAGAGCCCAAGGCAGTCCGAAGACCTACAGAAAATATCCCCATCAATTCAAATACGTCTCGGCCCTGTCAACGCCATCCCTGCATGCACTCAGTTTCCCCATGCCACACTGCGCCCGCTGCCTAGACGCACGCCATGCAATTGTCAAATCCGCCACCAGCAAAATTTACTTTTCCCGCTGTTGCTGCTGGGCCATCCTTCTGCTGCTGCTCGCCTGGGCCTGAGAAGCCCTGCGCTCCACCACCACATCCCTGCTGCTCTCGGCCCGCGCAATCTTCTTCTTTTCACCACATCCCACTGCTGTTCCTCTGTTGTGACTGCCGCCAATTGCACCCGTCGTGCCTGCCTCGTTCTCCTTGACATTGGCCTTTTGCTTCGTAACCGCAGTCACATTGTGACCGCCACTTCCACTCGTCGTCCTAGCCGCCGACCGCGGCGAAATCCTCGCTTTGCTTTTGACCGTGTCAGACGCTGCTGCTGCTAGAGGATAGCCTCCCCCGCTAAACGACTTTGACGCAGGACGGGAATCAGCCATTGCCTTTTGCGCGCTCTGGTTGGCGTGCCGGCCCGCTGTCCTCGTTGCTGCCGCGCCGCTGCTGCCGTAGTAGTCGAAACGATCGCTACTCCGCCGGAAGGCCGTCCGGTGCGAACTGACACTAGACGAGAGGAGCGGCACCATCTCACTACTCCCACTGCTCTCCGGCCGACGGCCCATCATCGTCGGGCTACCACTGTCGACTCCCGGCGAGCGGTCCCCTTGGCGCCTGTGTGCCCCAAAACCAACCTCCGGACAGGGACTGGGTATTTTGGTCTTGATCGGCGCCCGCACGCTGTGGCCTTCATCCTTTGCTCCCGTTTCTTCCGAGCTGCTGATGGACAGGTCGCTAGTGACGCTGCCGCGCCTAGCCTGCGACACTTCGCACGTTTGCCTTGGGCGACGCCGACGATCGCTATCATCCCGTGATTCCGTACTCGCCCGCGCCTCACCCTGGACTGTAGCATCATCTCCGGGAGCCCAAGAGGGAGGTCGGGTCGCATTCGCGTTTGGTTTCTCTCCTCCGCTGTCAGGAGCCTTCCTTTCGTTGCTGTCTGCCCCGATCCGTTCGTCTGCATTGTCGAAAAAGGCAACGAGCGTAGGGAGTACGCGTTCTGGTTTCAAGCCACGGTGGATGCAAACGGCCGTTGCTATTTCCTTGATCCTTGAAAAGTCGCGTCCTTTTCCTTGTTGTTAGTAGTCTCTTCAATATCAATCGTTCAGAGGCAGTTTATTACCTTCCGAATCCAGCCCAGGTACATTGTCCAACGGTGGCGAATGGGAGCCGAGATGATTTTCAGCTTGTCCCTGAGGTGGAGTGCCCACGAAAATCTCCCGGGGGCCAATGAGTGACAGATGTCTTGAGAGCAAGGCCTCTTTGCTCCAAGGCGAAATGACGGGAATTGGGGCACCTGCTATGATGGTCGTTAGCTGCCAGACCAGTGCCTTTGCTGCTGAGGCGGGAAGAGAATTCTGCGGTCTTTTTTCTTACCGTCACCTTCGGTTTTGGCACGGGGATGTCTTCCGTCACCCGTCAACTTTTCAAGTCTCTGTCCATCACCAGTGCGCCTTCTGTTACCCCTCCGTCCCAGCACACTGTCTTGTCTCGAAGCCATCAGCCTTGACATGCCATTGTGACCGTTGGCGATGATAAGCTCCAGCCTCTTGATTTCAGCCTTGTACACTGCCATTTCTTCGTGGCCTCTCTTTTCCGTCTCTCGCAGTTTCTCCGTCAGTGCCTCGATTCTCTCTTCCTGCTGTTCTTTCTCCACAGCTGTCTTGCGACACCACTCGACGAGCGCTAGTAGACTCTTATTCATGCCGACGGGCAGGCCCTCGAACGGGTTCTGGCAGAGCGTGTGGTAAATCGCGTCGAGCGCTGTCTCCAAGGCCAAGCCATCACCACTGCCACCGCCAATCACAGTAGTATCCAGGTCGTCGTCGTCAAAATCCCATGCGTACGCGTCCTCGGGGGTTGGAGCTTTGCTGCTTGGACTGCTCCTCATGCTACTGACCCTGCTAACCGTGTTGATTGGGTTACCCGAAAAGTACGACGAGATTTTCTTTCGAGGGCCCGCTCCTCCGGTTGCTGCTCGAGCTGACCATAGTCCGGATGTCATAGGGGTGCTGGAGTCGGACGCGGACGTTGTCGACCGCCCGTCGACCGCGTTGCGAAGGGGAAGGTCGGATGGTGTTGGGGGAACCAGGGAGGGCGTGCGCGAGCGAGTCGGCTGCATCATGGTCTTGCGCATCCATTGTTGAATGTCGCCCATGGTGTTTGGATCGGCAGCTTCGCCGTGGTAGATGGAGAAAAGGCGTTGATGGTGCGTGGGTGGTGTGTCGAAGACTGATTGTGGAGCACCTTCAGTTGGCAAAAGAAGAAGGCAAGAGCACAGAGTGAGTTGAGAGGCAACTGCCTCCGATTTCAAGAAGACGTTGCGGGCGGCTACCAGTCCGTGGCGGTCACCGGAGGGAGAATCGATTGTCGACTTTGCGATTGTGCTGGACTTGTTGTCAAAAAGAGCGAGAGAAGTGGCGGGTTGCAATTCGGAGGAGCGTTCGCGGGTTTGCGCTGGTTGAATGCCCTGCTGAGAGCCCGGAAGGCTCGAGGTGAGTGGGAGTGGGAGTGGGAGTGGGTGTTGGCGAAGCAGGTGGCTGGAAGATGGAGCGCAGCGCGACTTCCACAAGTGAGTGGTGGCTTCCCTTCTGACAGTCACCCACGACCAGACTCAGCCGAAATGTCGTACTTGCAGCGTATACTGCCGTGTAGAAAGGAATTTCCGGGAGAGAAAATCCCGGACTCTGTGATGGCAGGTGGGCATCATTCGAATGTCCGACAATCGTCTCATTCTTGTCCTCGAAGTCTGAAGACTCTTGCCTCCCGTCGTCATGGTCCACTGCAACGAAATGATGCAGTTGGAGGAAAACAACCAAACTCCAGCGAGTATCGATTCCTCAAGCCTCGCATCAAGGTCAAGGAATGAAGTGCTGGTAGAAAACTGCATGCGACCTAGCTGGTCGCGCAATCAAGCAAGACCACAACCGCGGCCCTCTGCTTCAAGATGCAAACAACATCCTGCCCCTTCCGCGTCACGTACAGGCGTGAATACCTGACGAACGGCGCCAGTCCCACTCGCAACGCCATTTGCCTCTTCGTTTGTCGAATCACGCAATTTCCATCTTTCTTTACCTTCACGAAGCACCTGGCTTGGACTTGGCTTTCCCCTCTCTTAATATCTGACCATTTGCCCATGTACTCATTCAACTTGATAGGACCACATGCAAAGCCAGTGCAAAAAAAAGCGGATGATGTTCTGCTCTGGACGCGTGAACTGCAAGTGTCTCGGTTTTGCTGCAAGCCGTAAAGTAGAGTTGACCACAAGCGACTGCAGGATCTCCTTCTTCACTTCACCAATAGAGGCGCACAAGCGGTGACAACGACAGTACGGCCTGAAGCACGACCGTAGCCTTGCGTGAGTAAACAGAGAAGCGTATGTACGCGAGCAAATGAGCAGCAGCAGCAGGTGTAGTCAGAACACTTCATTCCATACTTCCGAGCCTCAAAACTCCGCACTTGAAAATTTCAGGTGATGGAAAAGCAACGGGAAGTACTCGCGGGTACCCCTTCCCATGGGTAGTCCTTACGGGTAGCCCTCTTATGGGGACTGGAGTACCTTACGAGCATGGAAAGCTAGAGAATGACATCGCGCCTGAAGAGACCCGGACTGGGGTGAAGACAGTCCCCTGGCGCATTCTCGTTTAACATCATCACTCACAAGCATCGCCGTCGCTTCTTCTTGTTTCGAAGTCAGGCCAGCAGGAGTGCTTTGGATTGGTGCGCCGACAGCATCACTTCCTTTCCTCTGTTCGCAGGATCGTACAATTCTGGTGCAAACCCCTTATGCGCTTGGCGCTATTCTTTGAGTGCAGTTCCTACTGATTGCATTATGAATACGTGTTTCTAAAGGATGTGCTGTGCTGGAAAGGTCTCATGTGCAGCGACTGATGTTGGACATGACGTTAGGCGTGAAAGCGAAGGGTATTTTAGATACGTTGTGCTTGTCTCGAAAGGGCGTGGATGTGGACGTGCTTGGAGCTGGTTTTGTGTGATAGTGATGGATTCAATCCGGCAAACGCAAGGGCAGAATGTAAATGGAGCCATAGTCTGTGATAAAAGGTGTTTGCCAAGCTGATCCACGAACGAAGCTATCCGTGGATCCTGCAGTCTGGCAACATCAGGGCCATACTCATTCATGTCAATCAAGATCCGGGTGTAAAGTGACGATGACTCCATCTGCTGGCATTGCATTAGCACACAATACATTCGAAACATCCGGTCTGAACCAATCTCTCTTCATTGTCCTTCTTTAAGTAAAATTCATGTTTCTGGCATGTAGCCCTATGTCCATGCGCCCAAGCCTCATCGTAAAGAGGTCAGACATTTGGTATCAAAAAGGCAGTGAATCTTGGCACGAAGATAAATCCTTCAGCTATCGTGCATGGAAGCGCGCGGAGCTGTACACACTAATGCCGTTGAAACGAATTTTAAAACTCTCCGGACCTCTTTCAACTAGACCGGACTGTCGTCTTCTACGCATTCCCAGGGAGATGGCGCACAAGGAATCCGGATCGGTGGGTGGGTGGGTGAACACGCAAAGGAAATCGTGGTAATCGCTACGGTTCGGGATCGAAAGCCATTCCATTTTTTTTCTTTCCAGAACAGGCTGCACCGAGTGTGACCAACTCAGAAACGCCAGTCATTCAGACTGTTGTGCCATGACCGTTCTTCCGAAGAAACGTCGTGTTCTGATCGCCTGCGCCCCGTTTATGCCGACTCGCGCTTGCCCTCCTTGACCTCCTTCTGTATTGTCGCAATGTCATGTCAGCGGGTCCGCTCTCGCCAGGAATCTTGTTCGGGTCTTGTCGTGGATCGGGGGTGTACGCACCAGGGCCCTCATGGTGCCGTGCAGCGCATGCCTGTGGTTCCTCCTGAACTTGGGGTCGACGCCCTTGAGCGAAGGGTAGCGGTGGGTCTTAGGCTTCTTGATGCTGTTTGTCCACCAGAGTCAGCCATCGGTTCGTTCCAAAGCTCGCGCAATTGCCAAAGTGCAATATGGGCGAGTCGCGGTGTCGTCCTAGGAAACGCGGCGGGTTCGGGGCAGGGCGTACCCGTTCTTGTGGGCCTTCTTGGACTGGTTGTGCTGAGACGAGTTCTTTGACTCTGCAGAGCTTTTAGCATTGAGCGCAGGCAATATCGGAAGGGTTGGACTCACTGGCCATGGCGACTGTGTTGCTGGTGCAGCGTCGTGGTTGGCTTTCGATGTCGTTGTCTGCGGCCGAAGATGGGCGTTGCGTTTAGCGAATATTCTTGTGCGGGCGTCGGCTAAACCTTTCCACGGAGGATGCCAAGCCCGCCCGACCTCTCGCCAACCAGCAGCGCAATCCGAAGCATTTCACCAAGCGGACAACCGGACATTGACTGCGGTCGAGCAGAGTCATCTTGAAGGCAACATGCGAATTTCTTCTTGATTTATTCCAGGTCCCTTCCAAAGTCGACCAAGCGCATTCTGCGAGCATCCTTGGGATGCAACTGCGCGACCTTGGCCCGGACTAGGAAACGCGCTGCTGCGGAATCGCGCTCCAAAACTACGTACTCACCTCCGCTGGTCTGGCCAATTCTGGCGTCATAGAGGCTCTGGAGGAGAGATTGGATTTCACGAGCGGCAGCCTCTCTTTCCGTGGACGAGAGCGTCGTCGAATCAGTCCCGGTCCCCATGCCCCAAATGTCCTCGAGGCGCCTTTGCCTCTTGTCCTCTACGCCCTGTCCTTGCTTCAACGGCTTCGGCTTGCCTTGGTGAGAAAAGCCAGCCGCCAGCATTTCATCATCAACACTCAGGAGATCGCCGACAATGGGTCCCCCCAACTCTTCGGCTGCTATCAAGGGCGCCAGCAGGCCATTGGTAAAGCTTTCAAGAGCGGTTCGGAGCCTGTCAGTCTCGGATCCATAAGCTTCCTTGCGCTTGTGCACGGCATTCAACATGTCTTGGGCGACTTGAGATGGAGACCACGTCGAGGTCTGAGTGTCCTCAATTTGGAGGTGGTCGATCCGACTTTCCAGACTTTTGGCAATGGCATTGGCGTCACGAAGGTTACTCTCTTCGCATTCAAGCTGGCGCTGGGTGCTTGCGAGTTGGTCCCGCGAGTCTTGGATAGCATCTTTGGTATCCTTGATGCCCTGTTGGGTGATGCGCACTGCGAGCAGTGGTGGCAGCACAGAAGATGGGCTAGGCAGGTCCGGCTCGAGTGACGTCAAGCTGTCGTAGGCGTCCTTCAGGACCCGCAGTTGTTGGAGCTGCGTTTTGGGATCCCCGGAGCGAAAGTGCGCGTTCGACGCGCGAGACTGGCGAAGCTGGGGCTGGGGTCAGCAGTCGCAAAACCTCGACGTCGACCCGGCTCTGTCATACCTCTTGCAGTGCGCGTTCTTGGTCTTGGACGCGTTCCCGAAGCTCCTGGACGGTCTGATCCAGGCGGGCTTCAAAGGCCTCCAGGTCGGATTGCCTCGGTTCGACTGCATGCTGGAGGGAGCGATGTGCATCCGAGGCATACTGCCGTATGTTTGGAAGCTCGTCGGCCTGACTGGAAGTCATGAGGGTCAGACAGGGTTGGCGATTGACGCGTCTCGTTTGCAAATGAGAAAGGGGTGAGTGAAGGTTGATGCCCGACGCGTCTCGTTCGCAAATGAAAATAGAGAACTTCAGAGGAATAGCCAAACACCGGAAGCTGCTCAATGTTCCGAGTGAAGTGCAGGCGTCTGGGCGCTGATTAATGGGATCACGTGAACCAAGAGGATCGGCGGCTCAGGCTAGCGCTCCGCAGCTAACCCGCAGCTTCTGTCTTCTGTCGCGCCAGCTTCTTTCCTGTTCCTCTCTCCACGACACGACACGACACTCCCGTCCACGTCCACCCAAACCCATCACCTCCATCTACCGCGCCTTCTCTCGCCGCTTCACCCGCTTCGCGCCATCAGCCTCTGGTCGCCTCTGTCCAGATCCCGCCTTCTCCCCGGGAAGCCGCTCTGGCGCAGTTGCTCGCGAGCTCGGATTCCTCCTCCATCTCTGCACGCTGCAAGGTTTGCTTCTGACGGGCGCGCGTTCACTACTACTCCATCATCTTCGGGCCCTGCATCCCTCATCCAACCTTACCCGATACTGCCGCTTCACCATCCTTGGCACCTCTTCCAATTCACTCGCCGAGAGCTCCTCTCGCCCGATACACCTCTCCATACGCCGCACTACACGTCCACCGCACTCTGCACCATCTCCATTCCGGCGACTCCATTGCACCTTTCCGTCACCTCCACCAGCACCATTGTTCCGATCGCCTACACCAGCAAGTTTTCCTTGGACAGCCCCCTGCTGTACGTAAATCGAGAACAAATACGAGAGACTTTGACCCACGGCGTTTGATCCCGTGTTCGTCCTTGGCGGTGATCCTCTGAAGATCTGAACAAGAAACAAACAAAAAAAAAAAACAGAAAAAGTCTTTGCTTGATAAAACAGGGCACAAACATGTCTGCCTCTCCCACGACCACGGCTGCGCCAAGTCAGAAGCGCCCCTTGGAGGAGCCCTCTTCACCATCTGGCCCGGGCGATCAGCCAGACGCAAAACGCCCCGCTTTGGACAAGATCGTCAAGGAAGACGCAAACGACGTTGTTCCTGAGGCCCCTGAGCCGGCTGCTATTCCGACGCTGGATGCCACTGAGGTCAAGTCGGAGACCGACGAAGCTGCTCCGGTCTCTCAGAACGGCACATCCAAGGACGTTCAAGGCGACACCGAGGTCCCCGATGCTCCGACGGCCGTTCCGAGCGTCCTCCCGGATACGCAGCCCATCCTGACCACATCCACCAACGGTCCCGGCTCTGCTGCAGGCTCCGGCATTGGCCACCAAGACGAGTCGAACTGGCTTCACGTCCGTGCCATCATTTCCAGCGCCGAAGCTGCGACTGTCATTGGCAAGGGCGGTGAGAATGTGACGCAGATTCGTCGCATGTCCGGAGCTAAGTGCACTGTCAGCGACTATTCTCGGGGCGCCGTCGAGCGCATCCTTACCGTCAGCGGTCCCGTTGACGCCGTTGCCAAGGTGTGTACCAACGTCGGGGTGTTGTGGCTGTAAACTAACCGAACTCCACAGGCTTTTGGTCTGATTATCCGAACTCTGAACAACGAGGACATCAACTCTCCTTCAACCCCGCAGTCCAAGACGTATCCCCTGCGCCTCCTCATTCCGCACATCCTCATTGGCTCCATCATCGGCAAGGGTGGTGTCCGCATCCGCGAAATCCAAGAAGCCTCCGGTGCTCGCCTCAATGCATCTGACTCTTGCCTCCCCCTCTCCACGGAGCGTTCGCTGGTTGTCCTGGGTGTTGCTGATGCGGTCCACATTGCCACCTACTACGTTGGCAGCACCCTTGTCGAGCAGCTGACTGAGCGCTTTGGAGGCCCGGCTGCTTCTGCCTACGCGACTCGTAGTGGTGGTCCTGCTGGCGTCGTCCCCGGTGGCATGCAGGTCGTCCCCTATGTTCCACAGCCTGCCGGCGGTTCTTGGGGCCACCCAGAGAACTTCCGTCACAAGGCGCAGGCTCAGAGGAACCCTCCCTCTGGCGCTGGCTACGGTGGAGCGCCCATGCACGGCCAGTACCCTCAGCAACCGCAGGCACCTGTCCACTACGGGGCCGGCTCTCCACGTCACGCCTACACCGGCGCTGGACCGCACCAGCCCCAGCAGTATGGTGCTCCCCACGTTGCTCAGCCTAGCCACGCTGGTCAGCCTGCCCAGCCCATGCAGGGCATGATTCCTGGCCAGCCAATCACCCAGCAAATCTTCATCCCCAATGACATGGTCGGCGCGATCATTGGAAAGGGCGGCGCCAAGATCAACGAGATACGTCAGCTGAGCGGCAGCGTCATCAAGATTAACGAGCCCCAAGACAACAGCAATGAGCGCCTGGTCACCATCACGGGTACTCAGGAGTGCAACCAGATGGCCCTGTACATGCTCTACTCTCGACTTGGTGAGGAGTCCAAGAAGAAGTGAAAGCTGTCCCAAGGCTGCTAACGTCTCCTCAGAGAGCGAAAAACACCGTATTTGAGGGGTTTCCTACTCTTCTTTTTCCTTGAATGGACGGTAATCTAAAATGGGTTCATTCGGCAAAAGTATGCCTGCAGCGGGCGTACGCAATTCAGTCTTGTATCATGATTAGTCAATGGATGCTGGGCAGTTCGTGCTTTCAATTTCCTTCTGGTGGTTGCAATCGAGGCGTTGACTTGGGCGGTTACTCACGGTCGTGTTGGACAGCCTTCTGACGTGCCTTTGCGCAGACTTTCGTCGACGTCGATCGAGATGCGGACGTGGAAACCTCGCTTGTCGCTCGAACTCGGCTCTGGAATAGCCAAATCATCCGTTTTCTCAAATGCATCAAAGAAGAATTCCGCAGAGGGCTCTGCGTTGGACCAGCGACTTCCGCATTCGGAAACCGTCACGGCCCACACGAACAAAGCGTCGGCACCGGGCAATAGTTTGCGGCCATGCCAAACGGCGACTTAGACAATCTTCAAAGACGCGAACGTTGAAATCATCATATGATCCTTGCTTGAAATGACGAAAGCTGCAGCTCCCGACCTCTGGCCCGTTTGACTCCTTGATTGACGCTGCATGCCAACATGCCAGGCAAAACCAAGCAAACGCACAATTAGATATCCCCACCGCCAGGCTTTCCAAACATTCTCTTTTGCAAATCTTCCTCCTCTTCTCCACATCTTTTGTGCTAATTTTCCAGAAGCTACGGATCGCCTGCACATTGACGAGCAACCAGAACCTCCTCCAACATTCCACCCACCACGACTCGCGCTTGCTCTCCTCATAGACGAGGACGCTTTCCACATGGCGACCGAAGTGGTCAAACCGCGAGTCCACGGCTCCTTTGCTCTTGCAGCACGCGCCAAAAACACTCGGCCATTCTCACTACGGTACGTCGATGATGATGGTGGTGGTGGAGAGATTTCTGGATACGGGGAAGCAAGGGGAGGGAGCGCGTGTGGATGCCAGCGCTGCATGACAACACACACATCTTCCCCCAAAACTGGGTAGCATCGCTAACTGACACTACATGAGGCACAGAACGCAGTTCAAAACATTTCAGACCATCTCGACGATCCTCGTGGGACCCACGGAGCAGCCCTACCTCGTGCACCGCGAGGTGCTGGCGCACCACTCTGCCTTTTTCGGCGCGGCGCTGAACCACACGTTCGCCGAAGGACTATCGCAGGAGCTGTCGCTGCCGGCCGAGGACGTGGGAACGTTTGAGCTCTTCCTGCACTGGGCATACACGGGGACGCTGGACGACGTGTTCCAGCGGCAAGGCAAAGTGGCCTTCTACCTGCTGCTGAACCTCTACGGGCTGGCGGACCGGCTGTCGGTGGAGAAGCTGCGCAACGCAACCGTCGACAAGGTGGCCGAGCTGGCCGAGAAGAGCAACAGCGTGCCCACGCCGTCCGACACGTGCACGCTGTACGACGACATTCGCGACACGGCGCTGCTGCGCAAGCTGGTCGTCGACCTGTTTGCCTTCAAGAAGACCGACGTCCTGCTCGCCACCCACCCGGACGAGTGGCACCCGCTCTTCCTGCGCGACCTCGTCGTCCGCGTCAAGCGCCCCGAGCTCCAGGCCATGAGCCGTCACCAGTTCGTCGCCTGGAAGCCCGCCGCCTGGAAGGACACCAAGGCCTGCTGGGCCTGCCGCGACGTCATGCAGCCCAACCTCTCCGCCAACATGTGCGTCGACTGCCGCTACGTCTTTTGCCTCTCCTGCACCAATTCCGGCAAGGCCCTTTGCGGCGACGACGCTGCTAAGCTGGCTTCTTGCAAGCCGTGGGTCAGAGACATGTGCAAACATTACCATGAACATTCCGAGTCGCATCCGTGCCCGGAAAAGTAAGGGACGAGGCACGCGCGACGCGCGAGCAGCGCGTCTGTCTGTCCCTTTTCTGTTTTTGGCGCCCTTTGCCATGTGTACAGTATAGCGGTCTTGGTAATCGGCACACAGCGTACTTGGATGTAGATATACCCTTTTCAGTCCACACACACGGAGGAGTTTGTGTCTTTTGTACCTACGGCTGGGACAGAAATCGAATTAAATCAATCGTTCAAAAATGAAAGCATTGCCTGCCAGTACTAGATGGGCCAACTAACCGTCGCCAGCCAATCAAGTTGCCCTTCTCTACCAAGACCTTGAACGCCGTATCATTGATCGCCGCCCTTCCTTTGATCATCATAACCCCCCCATTCCTGCCCAAAGTCCCGTACCCAACCAGCACTCCCCCGCGCCCGCCAACTAAAACATGCAAGGAAACGCTCCTATGCAGCGCGTGGTCGCGCTCTCGCGACAATATAATCCTTGTTCTCCACTGTGACACTCTTGGTCTGCCAAAGAAGGAAACGTTAGCGCGGCTGTGGTTGACCCGCTTCGGGGATGGATGGTCGAGCTTACCATATGGTTCACCTTGTAGATACCCACCAACCGCACCGCCGACTCAAACATGTTGTTACGCAGCGAAATGACGATGAACTGGGCATTCTTGGTGCGCTCAGAGATGTAGTTTGCGACAATCGAGATCTGCAGAGCGCGCGCGCATATGTCAGGAACTGGTTCATCGTGTCTTGGAGGAACGTGACAATGAGTCTCGGGTAGGGAACTTACGTTTCTGAAGTCTAGGGCTGCGTCAATCTCGTCCATGACGTAGAGCGGCGTCGGCTTGTAGTGGTGCAGGGCAAAGACGAGGGCCAGACTGCTCAGCGTCTTCTCACCACCTGAGAGATTGGAAATGTTTTTCCAGCCCTTGCGTGGCGGCATGACGCTGAAGTTGATGCCTTCGGAAAAGGGGTCCATGGTGTCGACCAGCTCGAGCAGAGCGTTGCCGCCCATGGTGATCATCTGGTACATTTCCTTGAGGCGCTGTCCAATGATTGTCAGACCCTCCATGAAGCCCTCCAGACGCAAGCTGCGCAGCTCCTCACAGCGCTTCTTGTTCGTGTCGCGCTCACTGACAGCCTGTGAGAGGTCGGCACTACGAGCAGCGTGCTCTTCGACACGGCGACGGTATTCTGACAAGACACCAAGCTCCACTTGGACGTTTTGCGTCTTCTCTTCAAGAGCAGCAATGTCTCTCTTGAGCGCAGCCTTGTCCATGTCCTGCAACTCGTCTTTTGTATAGCTTGGTGGTGCCTCGGGTTCTCGCTCCTCGCCAAGGTCGCTGACGTTTGTTAGAATAAGCTTGCCGAGTTTGTCTTCCCAATGCTTCAACCGCATTTGGTTCTCCTTGAGACTCTTCTTGTGCTCCTCGAGCTTGTTCTTCATCTCAATCTCGACACCGCGAGTCTCGTTCAGCTCTGCGATTTTGGCGTCGAGCTCGGATTTGAGAGCCTCGAGGGCCTCTTTCCTCTCTTCAAGGGCATACTGCGCCTCCTCTGCTTGTTGTCGCGCGCCGCTAGAGTCTTCCATCTGACATCTCATGTCCTCTTCCACCTTCTCCATCTCTCCAGCGAGACTCTCGAGCTCTGCTTGGGCCTCCCGATGCGCCTTTTCTTGCTTGGACACTTGCTTCTGTGCTTTGGCTTTTGACACTTCGGCGCGAGACATTTCTTCCGTCAGCGTGTCAATCTGCTCCTTGAGCATGTCAACCTTGGCCTTTTGCGTTCGCAATTTGATACCGCCGATCTCCATAATCTTGTCCTGGAGCGCCTTGATCTCTTCTTCCACAGAGGAAGTCTCCTCGTGGAGTTTGCCAACCTCCTTCTCCATGTTTGCGATGTTCTTCTCCAAGCTTCCCCTACGCGCCTTGTCAGTCTTTGACGGCTGTGACTCGGCCGCGATGTCCTTGATCCGTCGCTGCAAATCGGCTTCGTTGCGGTCATAGCTTTCCATCTCGAGCACGGCCTTTTGTTCTTTCGTTTCGAGCTTCGGAATCGTGTCGTTCAGCTTCCTCAGGGTAGTCTCGAGTTGCCTCTGTTCTTGCTGCAGCTCTTGCAGAGTCTTTTCAACGCTGTCCCTGTCAGTCTCCAGCTTTGCGACCTGTTCCTTGGTGACATCCGCTGCCAACTTGGACGACATGGCGCCCTTTAAAACCCTGTTGCCACCACCACTCATGGTTCCAGACTTGTCAATCAGCTGACCGTCGAGAGTGACGACGCGCCACCTCTTTGCGCCATACGCAATGCGATTGGCTTGCGCAAGGTCATCCGCGACCAAAGTATTTTGCAGAGCGCTGTAAAACGCCGGTCTAAATCTGTCGTGCTTTGCCTTGACCAGATCAAATAGCCTGGGGGCATCTTCAGGTGTCTTGATCGGGGAGAGGTCGCGTTGAGCCAGGCGGTCTAGCAGCATGAAGTTCGCTCGTCCAAGGTCGTTTTTGCGCAGGTACTCGATGCACTGCTCACCCACGCCAACCGAGTCGACTACGAGGTTGTTCAACTGCGGGCAAGCAGTCGATATGGCGACGTCGTACTTGCCATCAATTGCTCCCAGGTTTCCAAGACGGCCATGGAAACCGTTGATGCGGCCTGACTCTTTGAGGCGCATCAGTCCTGTGAGGACCTTGCCCTGTGACTGACTTGCGGAGAGGTTGGATCGCGCCTCGTCTGCTCTTTGACGAGCTGAAGACAGCTTGGTACGGATGGTCGGCTCCTGCTCCAAAAGAGCCGACAGATCACTTTGGACCTTCTTGATCTCTTTTTCAGTTCGCCGTTTCTCTGACTGGCACTCTTCCAATTCGGCCTGTTTGGCCTCCTTGGATTCTTGGAGGGCGGCGATCTTGGCCTCAGTCTCGGCTATCGCAACCGCACCAGCACCGTCCTTTTCTCTGAGGATATCCAGCTCACTCTGTGCGACTGCAATGTTGGACTTGTACTCGTTGATCTTGTCGTTCCAGGGCTCGAGCGACTTTTGCTTCTTGGCAATATCATCCGAGATGTGCTGAGTCTTGCCCTTTAGGTTTTCGCGAATCTCGTTGAGCTGTTCCTCCTCGCTCTCCATTTTCTCCTGCAGCTCTTCGATCTGGGTCGTATTCCGCTCAATGTCGTCGTTGGCTTGTTGGATGTGAGTTTCGCCCTCAGAGACACCAAACCTGCTTGTCTCGAGGACCTTTTGAAGCTTCTTGTGCTTGTTCATCAGGAACTTCTTCTTCTCCTCGAATTTGACATTTTCCTTATCAATCTTGGCGAGGTCTTTGAGCAGCTCCTGAGTTTGCTTGTTGAGCTTTTCGAACTCCTTGGCACTGGCCTTGTGTTGCTTCTCCATGTTTTTGATTTCTTCCTGACGCCCCTGGTGACGTTCAAGTTCCTCATCGAGTGATCCTTGAATTTCATCAACTGCCTCTTGCGTGACTTGAATGTTGTCTTGCGTCTCGCTCATGAACAGTTGCCATAGAGCAGATTGCTTGGCAGCGAGCTCGTTTTCGTCGCGGACGTAGGCCAGGGCTTTGTTCTTCTTGTCTTCCAGACTGTCCTTTTCCCTCTCCACATGCTGCACCCTATTGTGTTTTTCCTGGCAAACTTCGTTGAGCCTTTCGACCTCAGTTGCGGCCTCCTCGATCGGCGCCTTGTACTTGGATGTTCCGATGATGTCCTCCAAATACTCCAAAAGGCCGTCCTCGTGCTCGTTGGGTGCTTTCGGCTTCATGGTGGCAATTGATTCAACCTCGCCCTGCAAAATCAAGAAACGCTTGTGGTCCAAGTCGATTCCGCGATCCCGAAGCAGTGCTGTGACGACGGTAAAATTGGACTCCTTTCCGTTGACATAGTACTTGCTTGAATTGTTCTTGAAGGCCCTGCGAGACACTCTAAGGCCAGTGTCGGGGATTGCTTCGCTTCCTCCACCAGGAAGATCTTTGACTTCTTGAAACTGGACTTCGACCTCGCAGTGGTCAAGGTTTGGATGGCCCGCCGAGTTGTGAATCAACGCTGAAATTTTGCTTTGTCGCATCTTGCTGGCCCTGAATCCAAAGACAAATAGCAGAGAGTCGATGACGTTCGATTTTCCGGATCCGTTGGGTCCTACGACTGCGGAAAAAGAGGAGTGGAATGGCCCCACTTCTTGTCTACCGGCATAACTCTTGAAGTTTGTCAAGACAAGCCATGTAATTACCATTCTTGCCTTTGGTGGTTGTGGCTCCTGGGACAAGGGTTGCGCAGCTGCTCTTGCCCTAGCTGCAATATCCATGGGCCTCTCCATCATGGCAGCGCGCGGGTCAATCCTGGTGGCCACTGGAGACTCGACTGGCACCTGTGAAGCGGGCGGCACAGCAAGCTTGTCCAGTTGCGGACTTGCTGAGGTCTCAAGCTTCGTGCCGTCGTGGTTGTCCGCCTGCGCAGGCTCTTGTCGAGGGGCAGGATCTGGCTTTTCCGAAGCTTCCCGCACTGTTACCGGCGTCTTTTGTCGAGCCAAAGCTTCAGTGTTCTCCGAATTGTCCTCAATCGACTGCTGCTTCTTTGGCCGAGGTGTCGCTTCTGATTGAAGGTCCGTCTCATTATTGATATTTGAGGTGTTGTCTACGCTGCATGTGATGTCGGATAGCGGAGTTGCGCGGCTCGCACGGCGTGGTGTCGCTTCGGGCTCCTGATAATGATGCGCTGTTAGTCTGACTAGAAATATCGAGGTTTGTGTCGATGGTGAAATACTTACACTTGGAGCAACCGAGAGCCTACTCCGGCGGCTCTCGCGAACATTTCGCCTGCCTCTCCGCGCGGATGATGACTTCCTTGTGGATTCCGCCTCGGGCTCGACCGAGACGCTGTCTCTGCTTGGTGTGCCCATTTCTGATGGTTCAACCGATTGGCTGGCTCTCGTTCGTCGTGATTTTGTCGCGGTGCGAGGGGCGACAGGGACCTCGGAAGCTTTCCGTCTTCTCGATGTCGTTGGAGGTGCGGGCGTGTACTCTTCTTCGCTGTCCTGTTGGGTTGTGTTTGCGTCTTCGTCGGAGGAGGATTCGACAATTGTTTGGCGGCGGGGAGCAGCGCGCCGCGACCGACGCGCGGGAGTAACTTCGTCGGCCATGATCGCGCTCGTAGACAGAATGGTTGCGCGCCTGCCTAGGGTTGGCAATGCAGTTTGTCCAGGGCACAAACAACACGACGGCTGCGAAGTAAACATCGGCGCCTTGGCGCGGCACGTGCGGGCGCGTCCCCCACATTCTTCGTCCAATCGCCTGTCAGTAACACCACAATGCTAATGAATTTCTTTGCTCGACGCCATCACAACATGCACCTTACCCAGGCACAGTGGGTGTCGCAAAAAATGATACTCCTCCGGTCGGCTGCAGTGGTGGTGGACAACAACTTCGGCCTGACTGTGGTAGCGGACTGCTCCCTAGACGCAACTGTTAGGCTGAACGACAGCCAGCAGTAGACGAATGATCCCTAGATGCAGCTACAGTACCAGGATGTATCAATTCTTTGGGCACCCACTGTGCAGGTCTAAATCAGATGCCTAAGCAAGCCCAGCCTTTTGGTATCCCAACGAACGCCGTGGCCTCTGCTCCCCATTACTCCTACTTGCATCTCTTCTCCACAATGGCCGCGCCATGCTCATCGTACTCCTTCTTGCTGACCCACAACTGTACATCTTGTTAGTCTATGATCCCGGATCTGGTTCCAGAGACAATGCTCACCTGATGGAAACTGCCCAAACTTCCAAGAACACTCCCGCCAATCCAGCTGGCATACTTGCGCTCCACAGTATTTCCAGGGGCCTGCATCCTGATCCTTGGGCCAGGGTAGATACCCGCCAGCTCCTGGTTCAAGCGCTCCGTGAATCCATACAGCAGAGATGAGCCACCAGTCACCACAATGTTGGACAGAAGCGCCGGGCGAACCTCTACATCAACATGGCTGAGGGCTTGGACAATGAGCTGCGGTATGGTCTGGTCTTCGCGCGGCCTAGGGTTTTCCGAGTCTGTGAGGGCAGCCTTTGCATCAAACAAGCCCTCGGCGGCCTTGAAGCGCTCAGCGCCAAAGACTTGATTCCAGCCATCAGGCATCTCGAATGGTCTCCCGGGGGAGCTCTTGACGACTTCCTCGTTGCCGCTGCTGCTCAGCTTCCCGGGACCAGTCCACAGTTGCACGACTGATTCCTTGAACTCTGTAATGACGCGCTCCTCTTCCAGTCTTCTGAATGATGCCGTTGGCTCCTTATCGAACTTCTTGTAGACGGCCTGTGCAGGAGCACCAGCTTCAACGGGGGTCTTGGAAGCAACCACGTAGTGAGGTGTTAAGGGCACCTGGGACTGCTTGAAGATGAGACGCAGTTGCTGTGATACAAAGTTGCCGGCCAGAGGAGACTTCATGACACCTGAAGCATTGTGTTTTAGCAAAATGTCCGGTTCGAATTGAGGGAGACCAACCTTTCTTGATGACAAGGCCATCGACGACGGGAGTGACGGACGTTGTTGCAGCGCCAACATCAACCACAAGAGCAGATGGCTTTCCTGATGCAAACCTGCGTAGCGAAAGTCAGCCCCAAAGATTCCATACCAGTCGTTCCGCGCACCTACGCTGCCAAAACTCCAGTCTTTTGCACGTAGTACGCTGGAGCTCCCCATTCCTCCATCGCGATCTCGATGCACTTCTCCCTGTGCTTTTGCGTCACCCATCCCGGCTCAGACATGAGCAATGGTGAGCCTTCGAGTGGCTTTTCCGTCTCTTCCACATCCTCCATGTTGACATCGCCATCGCCATTCGAGGGATTGTTCAGTCCATTTTTTGAGGGGCTGGTTCCCTTTGTGCCCGTCAAACGCGAGGTGATTGAATATTCCCACAATTTTGTCGCGACGTCCCAATCCTCGACCACCCCTTCAGTCGACCATGGATTCTTGATGTCTAGGTGGGACAACGGGTTGTGAATCGAGTTTTCGCCAAAGACGGGGTCGCCTTGGCCGTCGCGCAGGCCATAGAAGGATGGAAGTACTGATTTCGGTACGTCTTCGCCAGCGAAACCAGCGCGGGTTGTCGAGTAGCCGGGGTCGAGAATGATGGCAGAGACCTCGTCTGGAGGATCAATGTCAGTCCCTGGCTTGTGTTGAGTCCGCAATGATTTCAATTACCTCCAGCGTACTCGTTCTGAGCTGGTGCTTGCGAGGTGGGCAGCGCCATGGTGTATGGGGTAAGCACGCGCTTGGAAGGATAGTCAGTCGACTTAATCGGGCGCGTGTTGCGCGTCGAGCAGAGCTGAAAAGTTGGCCGGCGATGTCGAGCGTGGAGATGCAAACTGGCGTTGCGCAATGGAGCTGTTGAGTCGAGAAGACAACCGCCACCGCGACGCGCGAGCCCGGAGCGGAGCTTGGTGACGGAGCGCGGAGGCCAGCGGAGGGAGAGACCCGGTCAGCTTACAACCCATTCGCCACAACACGTCCACCTTCTCGCGCGCATCCGCCTCGTTCTCCATCCACTTCCCGCCTCCTTTTCGCTCGTTCTTGGGGACTCATCTGTCTGCGATGGTTTGAATACAAGTCGCCCGTCATGTCATCGTGGATACCATGGCTATCCGGCCTGCGCCGCCTCTACTCCTTGGACACGCTGGATACTCGCTTTACCGTCTCCTCGACCACTCCTCCCAAACAAGTAAATAGCAAGTCGAGCACCGCCGAGCCTGCGACATCGTCGCCGCAAGACACACAGAATGATCTGGCCAAGGAGACTGCGAAAAGGGCAACAGCCAGAGCACCCAACACTCAACCGTCGCGATGGAACACCCCCGAGTTCTACTTTTACTATCTCGTCTTCCTTACGGCGGTGCCTATGATGTTTAAATCCGTTTATGATGTTTCCAAACGTAGGAAATACAAGTCAATTACTATGCGGCCGCAACGTGACTGATGGACCCATAGCGACGCACCCAAATTACCCAAAGATTGAGCCTCTGCTTTCCAACGGCTGGATTCCTGGTCGCAAAGTCGTACGTTGTTCGTAGAAGAGAAGGAGACATAAGTTGACTCTATTCAGGATAACTCGGACGCCCAATATTCCTCCTTTCGTGACAATATCCCGTACTTGCTCATCGTCGTCATTCTCCACCCACTTCTTCGCCGTCTTTACGACTACGTGTGCCGCGCCGACACCTACACTCAGGTCCGCCAAACACCACCTGCGAATAATGGCTTCCAGTTGACCCAGGGCTTGAGTGTTGAAGCTGCCGCCGATGCGCGACTCGAACAGAGAGCGTCTTTCGACTTCGTCTTTGCGCTGGTTTTTGTCACCGCGCTCCATGGATTCTCGGCTCTCAAAGTCCTTGGAATCTTGTATCTGAATTACAAGATTGCGAAAACGTTGCCCAAACAGTACATACCTACAGCAACCTGGATTTTCAACGTCGGAATGCTGTTCGCCAATGAATTGTTCCAAGGCTATCCCTTCAAGGACGTTGCAGCATTCATCCATGGCAATGACGGCGAGGGTACCTGGGGAGCTTGGCTTGATGGCCACTGCGGCTTGATGTCTCGCTGGGAGGTTCTGTTCAACATTACCGTGCTTCGCCTGATTAGCTTCAATCTGGACTACTACTGGAGTATAAGCATGAGGGGAGGAAGCCCAATAGAGGTAAGGAAGCGCCGCCCACTGCCACAGACACCTGCTTATGCGCAAAAGAAGAAGCAACTCGACCCCTCAAACCTTTCTGAGCGAGACCGGGTGTCCATTCCAGCAAAGGCAAATGACTACAGCTTCCGCAACTACATTGCCTATGCCCTATATTCGCCATTGTATCTCACAGGCCCGATTCTGACCTTTAACGACTACATTTCGCAACAGCGGTATCGCGCGGCCAGTATAACCCGCCAGAGAACGACACTGTACGCTATCCGCTTCATCGTCGCGCTCCTGACCATGGAGATTGTTTGCCATTTCATCTACGCCGTTGCTATCTTCCACATACAGCCAGACTGGGAAGCATACACGCCGTTTCAACTCAGCATGCTCGGCTACTTCAACCTGCACCACATCTGGCTCAAGCTGCTGCTGCCCTGGCGCTTCTTCCGGCTCTGGGCGCTCCTCGACGGCATCGACCCGCCGGAAAACATGGTGCGGTGTATGAGCGACAACTACTCGGCGCTGGCCTTCTGGCGCGGCTGGCACCGCAGCTTCAACCGGTGGATCGTACGCTACATCTTCGTGCCCATTGGCGGCAGCCGCAGCGGCGGCCCGTGGGGCAAGGTGCGCGCCGTCGTCAACTTCCTCGCCGTCTTTACGTTTGTCGCCCTGTGGCACGACATCCAGCTGCGCCTGCTGATGTGGGGCTGGCTCATTACGCTCTTTGTTGCCCCTGAGGTGTTGGCCACCATGGCGTTTCCGCGCCGCCGGTGGGCCGCGCGGCCGAATGCTTACCGCGTCCTCTGCGGCGTCGGCGCCGTTGGCAACGTCCTCATGATGATGGCAGCGAACTTGGTTGGCTTCGCCATTGGGCTCGATGGCTTGCAGGCTCTTGTGAAGGCCATCTTTGGCAACTACTCTGGGCTGGTGTTCTTTGCGACGGCGTGCGGCGCGCTGTTTGTCGGCGTCCAGGTCATGTTTGAGGTCCGCGAGGAGGAGCTGCGGCATGGCATCAAGATGAAGTGTTAGGCATTATTATGCCTGTTCTTCTCTGTTCTGCCGTGCATCGCACACTTTTTCTTGGGTACTTTGCAAACTAGCAGAGCGGAGGTGTCTTTAGCGTTGTAAAATAGGAAAGTATATCGACTACAAAGCAAATGTTGTTCATCCATGTTTTTGCCTATCAACAGAGGTCCTCTGGACCACGTGCACTCGAAGGCGATTGTCCATCCCCCAACGCTCGAAGCCTAAGTAGCGTACAGAGGAAAGAATAAGTTATTGGTTCCGGCGGGCGAGAAGGCAAAGGCGCCTTGCAATTTCGCTTCGGCGTTCGAAGCAGTCATTAGCTCGCAAGCTCGCGGTGCTCATCAGCCATGTACGAGCAGGAGACGCATTTTGACATTGTCGTCTCGTATCGCGGCTGCAACCGAGCCGCCAAAGTAGATGAGTATTTACCTATTTGTTTTTGCCTTTAATGTTTTGTGGAGGTGGTGTTGTTCAGGGGTCTGCAATGACACTAGGGTGAAAGGGGTTCAGGATAAGCGACGTGAAGGAAGGGGTCCATGTGCACATGGCAGCGGGGCAGGCATGGGGATCTCTGTTGGCTTCATGTTCCCTGGTGGTGGGGATCGACATTGCGATTCGACATGGCGAAAGGGTGCCGGGGCTGTGGGAACCGGAGCCTTGATTCCGGTACATTTTCGACCAAGCAAAAACATGTCTCTGAGTGTCTGGTTTGATGGTTTGGTTCGGTTCGGTAGCTACATACCAGCCCAGATGATCAAACCAAACGCGTGACAGGCAGAGCTCCCGTCGGATGTAGCTGCAGCGACGATCTCGCTCGGCTGCTTGCTTGCTCTGGCCGACCCTGAAGGTTTCTCACATGGAGAGCGACGGCCAGGCGGGAGGGAGGTGAAGATCATCCGCGAACGCCCCACGAGCCCCCCGGCCGTGCATTGCAGCGGGTACCCGCAATTCTCAGGTTGCCATGTGGACGAAGTGAGGAATGGATGGGCGGGCGCCGAGGGCCTTGTTGATGTCGTGTCCGAATTTGGAGGAGGCGAGTACGTCCGTAGATGGCGTCGAGCTATCCATCCTCATGACAGCAGGAAGATGGGCTGGATTGCGTCATGATGTTTTGGGAGGTGAGGGTCAAGGAGTTTGGTGATGATGGGCTGGCGCGCCATCTGCAATCGGTCAAGGAGGCACGTTCACAAGACAGGACGTAGGCCGGGTCTAAGCTGTGGTCGAGAGGGGTCCAGACGGCAGCTACCAAGACGGGCTGGTGTTGAAACGAAACGAACGGCGCAAACATCCCTGGCCTCGGCGGGTGTCGCTGCAGGAATAACCGTCAGGGTCTGAGGGGTAACAATGGGATTTAAAATCAAAGAGATTAATTGACCACCGGTCAGATTGCCAGTGTTGATGGGAGCATTCAAGAACACAAGCAACAGGAATCCAACAAGCGCAGGAGTGACATGAGGTGTGCGACTAGCAGCGCCACAGTGCGACGGCTCTGGTAGGTGGCAGATGTCAACCCAAGTCAAGAGGATCACCACCTCCCGCAAAATTGGAGCTGCATGCGGGCTAGTGACGTCAGCCTCTCCTATGACCTGCCCGGGCTTCTTTTCATCTTGTGGGGATCGCCATGACTTGCTATACATGTACAGCACCTTCAACCTGCGCCTCGCGACATCACCCTCTCCCTCAGCTCTGGTCTGGTCTGGTCTTCTCGCGACGTTGCCCGCCCGCCCGTCGCCACTTCCCTGTGCTGCGCCTCCATCCAGTCTTCAGCCCACAACGACCTGAACGGCCTTTGGCTTGCCATTATCACGTCATCTCCGTTGCCGGGCATCCACATTGTTGGTAGATAGTTATCTGCCTGCTTCCCGGTTCCTACAGGGCTCTTTGTTTTCCCACACTCTGCTGCCGCCTCTCCCGCCCATGGCCTATAACCCCGACCGTCTCTCGCGCGGCCACCGACTCTCGCCGACAGGCCCAGACTCTGCCGCCGCCACGGAGACATCCCCGCTTTCACAGTCGCTCACGCCCCACCGACTGCCTGGTCCAGGTCGCTTCAACGAAGAATTCGACGCCAGCCAGCGCGGCTCCTCCATTCTCGACGGCGACGGAATCCACCGCTCTGCCTCGCGCGCATCTCAACGCTCTTCGGGCGCAGCTGGCGGCGTCTCGCGCAGCGGCACGTTGAAAAAGAAGAACTCCGTCAGTAGAAGGACCAGCGTCAGGAGAAGCGGAAGTCGCAGGAGCATGCACGCCGGTAGCATCAAGGGCATCGCTGTCCAAGATGATTCCAAAAGCCCAGACAGCTTCAACAATGTCTTTTACACGCCCGTCCCCACTTCCGGCACCCCCACCGACATTCTGGCAAACAGGTTCCAAGGTACGCACAAACTTCAAAAATTTCTTGATCGGCATGGGTGGGATTGACGCAAGCTGCAGCATGGCGCAAGCTCCTCAAGGACCTGATTACCTACTTTCGCGAGGTCCAATCGTCGTACGAGACGCGCGCAAAAGCCTTGGTCAAGGTGTCCAACGTCATCAACAACACCACCACGCCTTCCGTCTTTCTCACCGACGGAGGCATCAATGAGGCCAACCGCATGTTACGCGATTACCATAAGCAGTCGGTCGTCGAGGCCAACAAAGCCCGCGACATTGAAACCGACGTGATTTCGCAGCTCAGCGGCCTGAGGTCAGACCTCGGCAACAAGATCAAAGAAATCAAGTCTCTTTCTGGTGACTTTAAAAACTCGGTCGAGAAGGAAAAGGATGGGACGCGCAAGGCCGTGGCCCACCTCGAAGATGCCTTGGCCGCCGTCGAAATTGACCCGTCTTCCGTGGTCGGCAAGGGCGATCCCTTTGTCGTGAGACTTTCGGTTGAGCGCCAGATTGAGAAGCAAATAGAAGAGGAAAACTATTTGCACAGGGTAGGCTAGCTCGCCATTGAAATCTGCACCACCGCTGACTTATCTAGGCATACCTCAACCTTGAGGGATCCGGCCGGGAATTGGAGTCAATTGTTGTGGGCGAAATCCAAAAGGCCTACAATGCGCTGGCTGGTATCCTCAAGCGTGAAGCTGACGAGGCTTACGAGACGGCGGAGAGACTTCGCGCAGGCCCTCTTGCCATTGCCAAGGACTTGGAGTGGACCGAGTTCGTCGAACACGACCCGCACTTTGTCAACCCTAGGACACCCTTGCGCAACATTGACGAAATTGAATATCCCGGAAAACACCACCCAGCGGCGGCTGAGATTCGCGCTGGCATGTTGGAGCGTAAGAGCAAATACCTCAAGAGCTATACGCCGGGCTGGTAAGTGCTTTTGCGATTGGCTCCATTGACAATTTCTAATATTCAAGCAGGTACGTCCTCTCGCCAACCCATCTGCATGAGTTCAAGTCTGCAGATCGCATCTATACCCAGCCGCCGGTGATGTCACTTTATTTGCCGGACCAGAAACTTGGCACCCACTCCCAACCGGGCTCGTCGTCGCACAAGTTCATTCTCAAGGGTCGACAAGCTGGATCGATGCACCGCGGTCACACCTGGGTTTTCCGCGCCGAGTCATACGATACGATGCTTGCCTGGTACGAGGACATTCGGTCGCTGACAGAAACGAGCGGACTCGAGCGTGAGACTTTTATCCGGAAGCACACGCGGAGCGTCAGCCAAGGGAGCGCGCGATCTGTGAGCAGCGACGGCCTCGACGACAACGAAGCAGACGAGGTTCCTTATTCGGCACAGAGCTCTGACGTGGGCATCAAACAACCACAAGCGATACGGCCTGCACCAGGTGGGCGCTTTCCTTCGGATCTTGCTGTCAATCATCACTTACAAGCTCCACTCTCGCCTTCTAGTGGTAGCTCCGACGCCGATCATGACCTGACGACTGCTGCCGGGGGACTGCAACACCACCAGCCCGAGACGTCGGCCCACTACGCCGCCAAGCCTCCGCGCCAATACCACCAGCCAAATACGCATCAGTACGAAGCATTTCCGTCTGGACAGCCCGACGGCAGCCATGACGCGCAGTATGCATACCAGCCTCAGATTCAGCAGGTATCTCCCGCCCATTCGTCTTCATCGAATGCGCCTGACTTTCAAAGGCACAATAGTACGACCACGTACCAGGACTGGTTGGTACCGACAGGTGCCGCGGCTGGTGCGGCGGGCACTGAAGCTATTCACGAACAGCGAGAGGGGAAGGCCGAGGTGGCATCTCGTACGCCTCTGGAGAGACAGATTTCCTCGTTCGCTCCGACTGTCGACTCGGAGGGAGCATTCGTTGCCGCTGCCAATGTGGAATCCAATGGAACCCATATTGGCGGCGGCACGAGCCAGACCGAGCTCTCGAATGCGACAGCAACTTTGAATGCGGATGGTGCCCAAAAGACTGACAGTCCTTTTCCCTCGATGAACCGTCGAGACACGGACATGAGCGTTAGCAACCTTCACATCCCAGGCGAGTACCCTAGACAGGGGTCGATGGCCACCTGAATGATACCCATGGCACGGAGCAGCCTGGCGACGGTAGCCTCACGAGTTGACGAGTTTCTTTGCATTGCGTTGCAACGTTGTTTTTCTTTTCTTTGGGAAACAAAGCTCAGCGTTGCGAAACCAGGGGGGAGGACGATGCAAGGGATGTCGGACATGGACGAATCCAGATACCACTTGGCGTTGTATTGCGTTTTTATCGAATTCGTTGTTCAATGGTGCGCATACCGCTGGTTGCCTCGTGCCGTGATGAGGTTGTGACTTGTGAATCATGTCTTGTCGACACGCGCCCGTCTGCATGTCTTGACCGAGCGTTTGGATATGGGGGGTGAAGGTGGCCGTGCAAGACGGGCCGAGGCGCGGGCCTGAGACCGGGCGAGTCGATGGCCGGATCGGCAGAGTCAGCCAGGGCAAGACCCACCCGACTCCCCGCATCCAAAATGTTTCTCTCCGCCTGGCCCTTGCCTAGCTTCAAACGTCAAACGTTGACCGCGCCCAAAGTCGTCCGGCCCTCATCGATTGCCCTCCTTCCCCCCCGACGAACGGCCTGATCCACGGCCAAATCAAGATCATGCATGCTGGAGGGGTAGCATGCGTCTGGTTGCGTGGAGGCGCGCTAAGTCTGACGGCATTGAGGGCCTGAGCAGCCTGCGACGCTGACTGACAGCTGTAGAGTTGCGTCTGCCTCCAGGATCGGTCGTCTTTGGCGGTCTTCCTTGGCTCCTGACGTTGCCCTTGTCCCACCGGACGGCCGTGCATGTGGACGGCTGGAAAACCGTTGTGGTGTCACTGGAGCATGGCATGCAAGGCCGTTGTGGAGGTGCTTCGCGCCTCGTGCACCAGTGTGAGACGAAAAAGTCGACCACCTGGGCTGTCCTTGACTGCTGTGCTGCTGCTGAAGACGAGACTTGAGCCTGGCCAATGTGTGCCAGTTCTGGCAGACTGACAAGGAGGCCGAGGCGTATGGCGGCATGGGAGCGTGGACTATTGCCCAGGAGGTCCAACAGGTCCTCCTGTTCGAGGACGAGTAAGATTGCACATCTCGTTCGCTAAGCAGCGACGGGCCAGGAGGGAGCTGCCTGAGGCTTGCGTCTTGCGGGTACCTTCCAAGGCGTGCTGGTAATCAAATCCAAACTTTCCCGGAAACTCTATCGCTCTATTGCACCTAACCACTTCCTCCACTTCCGCCTTTCTCACCTCTTCAGTCTCGTCTGCGTTCTGCTCTTCTGCACACATACTCTCTCCTCTCTCCTTTGTGGACCGTGTCCCTTGCGCCGTTCCTTAACCTCACATTCCTTCATTGCACGCGCTCGTGCGTACAACACTGCCCAGGCTTTTCTCTTGCGACAAGGAATCCCTGAAGACAAAATCGAGCCAGCCAAGCCTCACAGAGCACTCGAGATTCCAGTCGCATTGGCTGTTCTCTCACGGTGCTTTGTTTGCCAGGCCTGACCCTCACATTCCTGTGAGCTCAAGTTGCCTTGGAGACTGCTGGTAAGCAAAGTCACCTCGCTGCGCATTTGAGGCGCCTCTCGACCACAACCTCAGCCGCACGATATCTTTGACTACGGCTTGTTCTCCTGTCCCAACTCTTGCTGATTGCGCTGCCAACGCTCAATTCAGACCATGTGCTGACGCCGCTGGCCGGCCATTACAGTTCTTCTCTCCACGCTCGCTCACTGAATTCGCGGCCGTTGCCGCCCCAACTCTTTCAACATGAAGGCTGGAATCTTCCTCACACTCGTTTCTCTCCTGGGGTTCTCTGCTGCGCAGCCGCACCGTGAGTATCAAATTGTTTGCGCTTGAGGATGGCGCACTGATGCGCATTCAGGCCACCACCGTCACTTGCACAATGAGCGTCGCGCTCTGGTCACCGAGGTCGAGATTGTCACCGTGACTGCTCCCCTCGTCGTCGTCGAGGTCTTTGAATCCGAAACCTTCACCTTTACCGAAGGAATGCCTCAGATTCCTGTCCCGACTTCGACGACTGAGCTTCTGCCTCCGCCGCCGCCTCCTCCCCCAACTTCCTCTTCTGAGCCTCCCCCGGCTCCTCCAAGCACGCCGCTCCCTCCCATCGTGGTTCCTCCCCCTGCCCCAACGTCCTCGGAGCAACCTCCAGCTCGTCCGCCACCACCGTCGCCTACGACTCTGTCCTCCACGACCCAGGCTCCTCCCCCGCCGCCTCCTGTGAGCATCCCAGAGCCAACTGCATCTGCGCCGCAATCGTCATTGGCTCCTGCTCCAACGTTCTCCCCCGGCCCAGTCAACAATGGCTACGGAATCAGCTACAACCCGTACAATGACGATGGCACGTGCAAAAATGCGGATGCTGTTAGCCGCGACATCGACCTTTTGAAGGACTACGCGATGCTTCGCATCTATGGCTGCGACTGTGACCAGCTCAACACAGTCTTTTCCGCTGTTAAGAGATATGACGGCATGAGGCTCTTCCTCGGCATCTACAATGTCAACAATGCGGCTTCCGAAGCGCAGCAAATCGTCGACGCCATCAAGAAGCGGTTCAATGGAGATTGGAGCCGCGTCGACACTGTCAGCGTCGGCAACGAGGCTGTTAAGAATGGCGCCGCTTCAGTTGGCCAAGTCATTGCCGGAATCCGAGCAGCGCGCGGCGTACTGAATGGGGGCGGCTACGATGGTCCCGTCGTGACCGTCGACACAATCGAGACGTTCCTCAATTCCGACGGCAGCGGCCTCCAGCTATGCAAAGAATCCGACTACAACGCGGCCAACTGCCATGCCTTCTTCGACAATTCAGGCTACTTCAACAAAGGCTCAGACGCGGGCAGATTCGTCCAGATGCAGGTCGAGCGCTTCAAACAGGGCTGCGGCAACAGACGTACCGTCATCGCCGAGTCGGGCTGGCCGCACAGCACGTCGTGGTCCCTCTCAGCCTTTGGCAACCGCCCGATTCCCGATGAAGAAAATCACCGGGCGGCCATTGCGAGTCTCAAAGAGGCTTTTGTCGGCAACAAATCAGACTTGGTCCTGTTTTCGGCGCACAACAACTTGTGGAAGATGGACTATGAGGGCACCATGGGCACCGAGAAGTTTTGGGGAATCCTTGATGCGTCGTTCCATTGAGACGGGCGCGCTCGGCTGCTGCGCGTTCCTACCGGATTTTTTTGCATTCTGCGCCAGTCAAGACAACAGCGCGTCGACCTGCCTATTGCGGTTCTGTTTTGCACAATTGAAAACGGAACGAAACGACGGCCCTACTGCCTACTCGCTCCGCTGGCCTCCTGCATGATTGAGAGCACTGAAAGCGCTGCCTGTTTCCACCCACATACAGTCTCTCTCTTTCCCCCTTTACTTCTTGTACAAAAGTTTTCTCTCTCTCTCTGCCTTCTTTTCCGACCTTCTTTCTTTCATGCGTCGATGTACGAACGATAGCGAACGACTGATGAACTCACGTCCTTTCTCCTTCCCCATCCTTCTTCACTTCTCCGATCAGGTAGCTAGCAGACTCGAAGTGTGGGCGCAGGGGCAGCGCAGGGAGGGAGCATTCTGACGCGCTGCTGTGTCCGTCGTGCGACTGGCTTGAGCAGTGTGGTGGCGTGGATTTAGCTAGCTGGCTATGTGCATGTATGTGTATGTCTATTAGTGGCTGTCAGGCCAGGCAGACTTGCAGGCAAGAGGTAGTGCAGGTAGACAAGACTTGCTGGCTGGGTGGGGTTGGTGGCTTTTCAACCAATTCAAAAATTTCTCTCTCTCTCTATCTCGCTCTCCTTTTTTCCTACTTACTCGTCTCCTTTTTTCTTGACTTGTTTGGTTGTCTGTCTTGTGTGCCTCGCGCACGCATGGCTTCCTAGTCTGGACGGGACGGGGATTGCTCGGTCTGTTATGGCTGGCTGACTGGTAGCTGAGTGGATGCTGGGGTGTGTGTATACAGATATTCATATGGACGTTATGTGTGCAGAGGCAGAGGAGGAGGAGGTGGAGGAGGAGGTGATAGGGAGATGGCTAGAGGTGATGGAATAATACAACTTTATTGTTCTTTTCCTGTCCGGAAATACAATGCATGTGTGGACAATCGGAGGAACTATTAATATAACGGGAGAGTTGCTTCTTCGTCTGTTTCTCTGTCTAGAACATGATATTTAGGTACCCACCCCCTCAACAGCCCTACTGTGGAGTCTCTCTGTATGTCCCACGCCTCGCCTCCCCCATCATCTCATCTCGCCCTCCCCTTCTCCTACCCGACAAGCCCCTCAAAAGCACCATCCCTCTCCGCCCTCAGCTGCGCCAAGTGCGCCTCCCTCGCCCGCACAACCCTTCGCGCCTCGTCCATATCAGCAGGGAGGTCTTTGAACGCACGCACCTGGCTTTCCGACGCCTCGGCCTTTTGACGCAACGCCTCGACGTCGCGAGTCTGCGCGACCAGCGCCGCCAGCGCAGCCGCGGAAAAGGGGTTCAGCGAGGACGACAGCAGGTGCGTCGGCGGCTCGACGTCGTCTTCTGCACCACCGACAGCGGCAGCGGGCGACCTTCGTGCCGCCGTGTTGGCGCCGCGCCGCGAGAGCGTGGGACTGGTGCTCCCCGGGAGAGCGGCGCCCAGAGTGCTGCCCGCCGACGACGTGGAGCCTGCGGTCGATGGGCGTGCTGCCGACGCGACGTTTGCCGGCGACCACGGGCAGCCGGCGGCCAGCGCTGCGAGCCGCTCCTCGTACTCGCGCAGCTTGGGCAGCAGGTGCTTGGTCTGGCGGGCGAGATCCGTCGTCTGGCGCGGCAGCGCCGCGTGCGGAGCCAGCGCCGGGTCGGTCGTCAGCGCGACGTGCGTGGCGCGCGCGTCGTGCAGCGTGGCGGCGAGCTGCAGGCGCAGGTGCGCGAGCGCGTCGTGGTGGGTTGATAGAGAGGCGATGTGCGAGGATTGTGATATCAGAGCGTGCGCGAGCGCGGTTGGGCTGTAGGTTGAGGAGGGGAGCGAGCTGGTTAGGCGGGTGAGAAAGTCGAGGGCGCGGAGGCCGGTCGGGGAGAAGGATGACTCGATTGACGATACGAGGGCGGCGTTGGAGTCGTCGTCGTCGTCTTGGGTTGAGATCTGATATTGTGTCAGATTCGCATTCAAAAGAGCGATGATTGTGCTCACCGCGTCCAATTCGTCGCGCACCTCGTCCTCCAACGCGTTCAAAAGCGCGGCCTCCTCGTCGGCGCGCTCGTTGGCGGCCGCCATGGCCATCAGCGCCTTGAGCGTCTCTTCGTTGCGCTCAAACGCGGGCAGCCGCTGGCCCGGATACAGCTTCGACAGCCACGTCTCGACATGTTGCCAATCATGGGCCTGGGCGCGCTGCTGAGCGGCCTTGGATGGAGAGAATAGGGCGTCTGGAGAGAGGTGGTTATAGTCCATCGTGACGGGGTGGCAGGAGTAGTGAGAGATGGGAGCGGTGTTTACGCATTGTTGCTGTATGTTGGTGTGTTTCAATCGGCTCCCCTTGGAGACTACATGCATATCCTGGGTTCCTGTGTGACCGTGGTTCCGTTGACGTTGTTTGGTCTCCGCTCCGCCCCGCCTTCCATCTGCACCAGCCACTGCCACAGGAGCTCGCGCCACCTTCCTCCCCGCACTGCACTGGGTGGCACATGCTTCGACTGCTCCCTTGTCCTGCACAACGGCTAATGTTGGACTTGACCTCATCCTGAAGTAACCTTGACTTCTTGCCATTCATTCCATCTACCCCTACCACCTCTTTCTAGTCTAAGCGTCTCCAATTTTAGTTGATCAACCCTCAGAAACCGTCTCCGCCGTCGGCCACGTTCACGATTCGCCTCCCGCAATCCACCGCCTTGTCCTCCCGCTTCGTCCGAGGCTTGATCCCTCGCCGACAGCGCCTCTTCACCATGGCGTGGGCATGCTCTGGCAGCTCCAATTCGGAGCTCATCAACAACATGGCAGCGGCTGGGCTCATTACCTCCGACCGCGTCAAGCGCGCCATGCTCGAGGTACGGGGACCCACCAACCTCCGCACAAGCTGAAGGACGACCAGAAAGGAAGAGGACGGTAGCATTGCTTCTCAGAGCATGGCTATTGATTCGTTGAATGAATGAGTGATTGATTGACCGACCGGCCGTAGGTCGACCGCGCACACTACGCGCCAGCCCGCGCATATGAAGACTCGCCGCAGCCCATCGGGCACAGCGCCACCATCAGCGCGCCGCACATGCACGCCTCGGCCTGCGAATCGCTGCTGCCCTTCGTCAAGCCCGGCTCGCGGGTCCTCGACATTGGCAGCGGGTCCGGCTACCTGACACAGGTGCTGGCGTCGCTGGTGACGCCGGGGGGCAGCGTCATCGGCATCGACCACATCCAGCCGCTAGTCGACATGGCGCAGCGCAACACGGCCAAGAGCGACGCCGGCCGCAAGATGCTCCACGACGGCACCATTACGTATGTCAAGGGCGATGGGCGCAAGGGCTGGCCCCAGGGCGCCCCGTACGATGCTATCCATGTCGGCGCGGCCGCGGCTGAGCACCATGAGGCGCTGGTCGATCAGCTCAAGACGCCCGGCCGCCTGTTTGTCCCCGTCGAGGAGGGCTACGTGCAACACATTTACGTCGTCGACAAGAAGCAGGACGGCAGTGTGGAGAGGAAGAAGCTGTACGCTGTGCAGTATGTGCCACTGACGGATGCTCCCAGCGGGCAGTCATGAGACACGCGATATTTCTTCTCTTCGGCAACAACTTTTTGCTTTGTCTCTCCGCTTGGCTTTTTGAGGCTGGAGTTTTCCTCAGGTGCTTGCTTAGCGGAGGCGTTGTTTTTTGCTTTCTTGCTCCCCTTGATCTTTTTCTGTCTACTTTTTTTGATACCACACCATCAATGCCCGAAATAACACAGCGATTCAAACAACACAACGTCTCCTCGTCGTGCGCCGGTCGCCTCGCATATCTCCCTAGTCCAGATCCAGCTTCAGTCCAAAAGCCCCCATCCAGGAACGCAAGTGCTGTACCAGGGTTCCAGGCCGGACGCGTCGCCCAAGCTGGATCGGTGATGCCTAAGGAGTAAGGCATACTTTCGCCGAACAACAACGCGCAACTTATCTTTGCTGGGCTAGACTGGCAGATGGTGCGTCTTGATCTGCACTTTGGAAGAGGTGCCAAATACGGAGCTGTTTAAGCTTTGTTTGTTGGCTATTCACACCTGACGTACATGTGCGCTCCAGCCAGACAGATGGTACCACGCGAGCCAATGCAACCACCCATGCATTCAATTCACCAACACGCAAACAAAGCCTCCTTTCTACCTTGGTTATCCTGTTCTAGTTTTTGCAGCTGCCCAACTGGCGCAGGGGATTAAACTACCTACAACTAGAGGTAGTGATATGCGCACAAACGAATACAATAGTATCAAGATACCGGACTATTAGAAAGAGAAAGACATCTGGGAAGGAATTGACCATGATGGTGAAAACGATGCTGGACGAGTAGCTTGCGCACTTTTTCTCTTCCTCCTCCCGCTCCCCTCCCGCCCCATTTTTGGTAAAACCCCCTTCTATAACACGGCTCCAGACCTCTCAACCGCCCCCCTTGTGTGGATATCACTGAAAAGGAAATGTAACAAGATTTAAATCAAGAGTAAGGAAGTAGAATGGAAACAGTATAGTGATGAGGCCGGCCCACGGATATCAATCGACTTAAAAAGCATACGTAAAAACTAACATGAAGACAAGAGCGCGGAGTCAAAGGGTGAAGAAGCTCTCGTCACAGAGGGCCTTTCGGGGGGTATAGGCGTACTACCAGTGGAGGAATCGAAGCAGAAGACGAGAGGCAAAGACGATTGGCAGGATTGAAGGAGAGCTGCTTGATGAAGCGAGAGACGGGGCGCTTCGGCTACCAGCATTTGAGCTTGCGCCACAAGCTGCGTTTGCGCCGGCCGCGGGCTGCGTCGTCCATGACGGGCGACATTTGCTTTTCATTGGCGGACAGCGGCGCTGTTTGTGCGGCGGCTGAGGAGCCAGAGGCGTGGACGCGGCGCGCTTCGACGACGCGGCGGACGAGCACTGCGGACCAAGTCAGTCACGGCGCGCCTGGCATGGTTGTGGTGCGGGGCAACATACACGCAAAGGTTTCTTCAATGTTGACCATTTCGCGGGCGCTCGTCTCCATGAAGCCGCAGCGGCGGCTGCGCGCCCACTCGAGGCCCTGCTGGCTGCGCACCCGGCGCGCGCTCTGCAGGTCGCACTTGTTGCCGGCAACAATCTTGATGGGGGGCACGCCGCCATTGTCCAGCCGCTGCTCCGTCTCCATGTCTATCATCTCCATGAAGTAGTCGAGGGCGTCGAGCGACGACGGGTTGGTGATGTCGTAGACGAGCAGGAAGGCATCGCTGCGCAGGTTGGACGCCGCCCACAGGCCGCGGTACTCTTCCTGGCCGGCCGTGTCGGTCAGGGCGAGGTAGTAGGTCTGGCCGTCGATTGTGCGTGTGACGCTGTACGAGTCTTCGATTGTGGGGTCGTAGTCGTTGGTCCAGGCGCTGCGGACCAGGCGGAGGGTAATGGAGGATTTTCCTGTGCCATGGTGATGGGCGCGTTAGTGGCCGTGTCTTTTTGTTGCACATGCACACGCACACGGACGGACGGACAGACTACTTACCGCATCCGCCGTCGCCGCAGATTGTGATTGATATTCGATTGTCGTCGTCCATTGCCGAGGAATTTGGGGCGCGTCGTGGTCGCATGGGTCGAGTTGGGATGATGCAAAGAGAAGACGAGGAGAAGGAGGAGGAGGAGGAGGTGGAGGAGGAGGAGGAGGAGCAGGCGGTGGTCGAAAGAGGGAGTTGAGGCGACGGCGCTGGGATTGCTTTTCTGCGACGGCGGCCGAAACGCGTCGGCGGACGAGGGCCAGTGACGTCTGGAGAAGCGTGCACGGCGTGAGGTTGAAGGAGACCCTGACTGACTGACTGACACAATTGACGGGCACGAGCCTGAGGCCGTTGGAAATGAGCGATTGGCGAGCCAAATTACGAGAACACGTCGTTGGGTCCAGCAGATACGAATGGGATGGGATGGCAGCAATTGCTCTCCCGCCGTCCTGGTCCTGGTCCTGGTCCTTGAACAAGCACGCGGCATCTGATCTTTATTCTCTCCGCATCATCATCATCATCATCATCATCATCATCATCATCACCGGCCGGCAGCCAGCAGCCTTCGGTCCAACTTGACGCCAGGCAGGACGACGGCGCTTCGGCTCTCCATCATGACTCGGGCGCAGACGTCGAAACAAATGTCTAGACGATGAAACTCTGATGGTAGGGATGACGTGGTGAGTGCGGCGGGCGAAACATGGACCGTTTCTTGACATGCAGTGACCGCATTTTCCATCGGTCGGTAGCGCGCCGCTATCCCCAACGACGCTCCTTCGTCCTCTCCGGCAGCGGCTCCATCTTCACCATCGCTGGACCTTGACCAGACGAGACGAGACGCATCCCGACGCTGACGCCGACGCCCGGCATATTGCATGCCTCAGCCCACTGCGGTCCGCTCCGCCCATCCCTACAGTCAGTCATGCCCATGCGCCCAACCACCTCGCGCAACTCGTCCCGCTTGAGCGCCGCTCTCGCCTCGCTCCGCGCTCAGGAAGAGCAAGAGACGCTGCTCGGTGACGATGAAGAGCGCGTCGACGGCGACGGCGGCGTTGGCTACAATCCGGACGAGGAAATCTTCGCCTCGGACCCCCACAAGGACCTGCCCGTCTACCGCACCATACATCGGTAAATTGCCTCTTTCCCCTCGACTGCATGTCGTCCATCTCACTCACCCGTCGCACAGGATCCGCCGCCTGATCCTCGCCAGCATTGGTCCGTAATCCCCGCCTCCCATCTCTATCCATCCACTCCTCACAGGATGCTGATGCTCTCTGTGCACAGACGACCCTTACACCTTGGTCCAGCTCAGGGACCCGCGCATGAACGCTCTGATTGTCAGGCCCCTCGTCGACCGCTTATATGACCCCAGGGACTGCTCCGTGGGTGAGTTTCCGCTCTTTTTCTTGGCGTCGCGGCCCCAGTCTTTGCCAAGTCGGCTCTGCATTCCGATTCCCTGTGTTTCGATGCTTTCAAACATGCCGAATTCTACAATCCCATTGCGTCTATTCTCATTTCGGTCAATAACCACCGCTCGAATCACATGACTTTATCAAAATACAGTCTTCTGTGGAACATTGTTTCATATCTCTATAGAGTCTCCTTGTACTCGCGTTGCAGTCGCTGACCTACCAGTCTATTGTTTGCTTGTCAACCGCGTCAGATTTTTGCACGAGCGCTACTATCAAGCTCACCACCATGAGACGGTCAACACGACCCGCGCCAACCTCTGCGAGCTTCTTGCTGGAAAGATTTTGAGACGATTCGACGAGGAGCATCCCGGACGGGCTGGCCTCCTGCTTTTGGCCAACGTTCTTGTCGCAGGCTTTGAGCCTTTCC
Source organism: Phyllosticta citrichinensis (assembly GCA_038380885.1). Lineage (NCBI taxonomy): Eukaryota > Fungi > Ascomycota > Dothideomycetes > Botryosphaeriales > Phyllostictaceae > Phyllosticta > Phyllosticta citrichinensis. The sequence continues at coordinate 2,159,864 of JBBWUH010000006.1, forward strand.
AAAATGCACCAGCCGATGTACTCAGCGAGAGCCGCCATTCCTTCGAGTGGGCCATCCAGGACAGAGGCGGCTACGAGGGCAAGTTCACCGCTCTGGAAATCGCCATCATCTCTGAGAGCAAACACTTTCTGAGCGGCTCCGCTTGTCAAAAGGTTGTCGACGCCGTGTATCGGGGAAGAGTCGTCTATACGCCCATCTGCTTCATAGACATCATCCCCGACCACTACAAGCACAAGCCCGTGCGCTTGTACAATCCTCGCAAGGGACCTATACTGAATCACTACCGCCTGATTGTGCCTCGCACCCGCAACATCATTGACATTGTTCAATTCCTGCTTCTGATCATTCTCTACGCCATCACCATGACCAACCGGGATCACACCCAGTGGACGGGATACGAAATCCTGTTTGCCATTTACGGCGCCGGATGGTGTCTCGACGAGAGCGCCACGATTCTGGAGCACGGCTGGAAGGTTTACACGCAGAACTTGTGGTCTTTCCTGGACATTACCTTTGTCGGAATCTACGTCATCTACTTGGTGATGCGACTGTACGGCTCGACCCACGACAACTTGGAGGTCTCGCGGCAAGCACTCGACGTCTTGTCTGTGGCTGCACCCATTCTCTTTCCACGTCTGGCCTTTAACCTCATGCCCGAAAACATGCTCTTCATCTCACTCAGAGCAATGATGGGCAATTTCATGCTGCTCACCCTCATTGCCGCATGGTGCTTCGCCGGTTTCTTGCTTGCTCTTAGGTGGTTGAGTTTCGGCCAAGTCCCGCCAGATGAGGATCCTGACGCAGAAACGTCGAATCCCATTACAATTTCCAAGTGGATGCTGTACATCTGGTTTGGTCTTGACGCTACCGGCATCGAGCAAGCGCCCAACTTTCATCTGATCATGGGACCAGCGCTCATGGTGGCTTTTGCCTTTCTCGGCAACACCCTCTTCCTTACCATCCTGGTGGCCATTCTTAGTGACACTTTTTCCAAAATCGCCGCCGACGCCAGCGCTGAGATCCAATTCCGACGCACGGTGCTGACCTTTGAAGGCGTCAAATCCGACTCCATCTTTGCCTACCGGCCACCCTTTAACGTCCTTGCGCTTCTCGTCCTGGTGCCGCTCAAGTTTGTCGTCTCGCCGCGGTGGTTTCACAAAATCAACGTCACGGCAGTGCGCATTCTCAACCTCCCCATACTCCTCGCCATCACCTGGTATGAGCGGCGCAATCTGTGGAACCCCACGCGCAAGCCGCTTGCGACGACCAACAAGCGCCGCAAATTCTCGCTGTGGAACTGGGCACGCTTCAGCGTGCACGGAGACATTCAGGCCGTCTTTGAGACGGAGATTCCCACGCAGGTCCTCGACGACATTGAGGAGCTGGACGAGATTGAAGACGAGGTGCCCAATTGGGGTGGTGCTGCTGCTGCCGGAAACGGGCACCAGCTGAGGCGCGCGACAACTTTTGGCGGTGCGTTGAGGAGGTCGAATAGCCCGACGCCCATGAGTCCGCAGACGCGCACGTCGACGAATCAGACGCGCCGCAGGCGCATGTCCAGCATCGTGCCCAACGCGGATCCGGGATCGTGAGTGAGACAGTGGTCACGCGCGTGGCCTGTCTGGCTTGGCCCGTCTTTGGCATTGGATAGACACTGTTCCCGATCTCCTAGACCCTTCTTTTTCTGTGGACTACTGGGAGCATTCATGCGCGCGTGGTCGAATCCGCGCGCGCAAGGCCCGGGGCTGAGCAATCGGCTGCTCGATGGAGACTCTGTACGATGGAAACGACTGACGGATGATGGAGAACGACAAATTGCGAGGCCAGATAGCAGGTGGTTAGTGGTGGGTTCACCAGTTGGATGGAGTTGATTGGAGTTGGACTGGTGGGGTGCCTACATGTGTACCTAAGAAATGACATAAAAACAGGAACTCGATACATGTGGGTTGATGTTGAACTCGACACATGGATGCTCCCAGACGCGGCCACGGTGCTGGGGGCATGGATTAGACTGAACGGGCCGTGGATCATCAACACCATACAAGGAGAGTATGACAGAGCATGTGCGGGAGGGAGCATCCGAGGTCATCGTTAAAAAGGGCTTTCACGAATGCGGTGTTTTTCTTGTTTACGCATGACTCTCCCTTCCGTTTTCTCCTCGAAAGTCAATTACCATCGCACCATTTCAAAATCACAGGACGAGTTTGTTCAGTACGACAAGCATTCTTGCCGAAACTGCTTGCACAAACAAAGTACTCTCGTCAGTCAACAAAAAGGTTCAGGCCTAGGCGCTAATAACCATCCATCTGTACCGCAGCGCATTTTCGCCCTCTCCCTTCCAACATCCACCCAGCACAGCAAAAAGCCACCTCAAAGCAGTTGCCCTGCTGCCCTCCTCTACCCATGGACAGCTTCTTCGCCATCTGCCACGCCTGGGTCGAAGGCGTCGCCGTCGGCGCGGGCCACTTCTTCGAACACGACGCACCTGCCCTTTTCAACGAAGCCGGCCAACACCTAGACAGAGCGGGCCAGGAGAGCAAGCAAGCGCGGCTTCGAAGGCGCCATGAGCGAGGCAGGCAAAAGCGTCGAAGGAACGCGCCGAAGCACCGGAGACTTCTTCGTGCACGGCATCCCCGACTTCTTCGCGCAACACGCCGACGCGTTCTTCAAGGACGGCGAGCAAGCCCAGTGGCTTCGCGAGGCGGTTGAGCAGCTGGCGCGCGGCGTGAGCGCCTCGTTGTGCGAAATGCAAATCATGGCGCGTCGGACTCTGCGCTTCTTCGAGCACTGCGCTAGACGCGTTGGTGATGCTGTCTTGACTGTCCAGTGGGACCAGATTCTGTAAAGGATCTGGACGTGGGTTGAGCAGCACCCCTGGCAGACGGCGTTCTACGTCGCGTGCGGCGTCGTCTTCATTGTACCTGCGTTGGCGTACGGTCCGGCGCTGGGCATGATGGGCTTCTCGGCTGCTGGACCCGTGGCTGGTGAGTTTGAAGCTGGACCAGCGGGGGCTGGAAAGGGAGCGGAGCGTCTTGCTAGTTGGTAATCGATTCAAGTTCGTTGGCTGCGGGTATTCAGTCGACGTTTTCGCCCGTCGTGGCTGGCGGTGTCTTTGCAACACTTCAGAGCGCCGCGATGGGTGGATATGGCGTTGGTCCCGTTGCTGCTTTGACTCAAGTTGGCGCTGTGGCTGCGACGACTGCTGTCGGGCTGTCAGATCATGCTGCAAAAGGGAGCGTGAAAGATGATGAGAAGGAAGACTAGAAGTTACCGTGAGATCAGGTGAGCGAGTCGCGTAAAATGGCAATTCTTCTCGGGCTAGAGGTAGTTTCCCTTCCTTTCCTTTCCTGCCACATCGAACGCTGAAAGAAAAAATAAAGACTTGCTGTGTCTAAACGACAGCTCCATAGGCGCATTGGTAATAGCGGGTGACTGCTTTTTACGCGTCACTATGGTAGCAAATGGCCGCTCCCTAGGCACACTTGTAGCAGTGAATTAACGCTCCCGGCATGGATACCGCGAGAAGGTCTCCTTTCTTTCATCATCCAATGTGCTGCAGAGTCATGATAAGTAATCGAGCCCAAGAAGCGCATCGAGTTTCGGTGAAACATCGTTTTGCAGTGCTGGAATACGAGAGAAGCTTGCTCTACGCACAGGCTTGGTACTGTGCTCGCTTCGGCGTCGTTTCACCTGGCGAGAGCCTTTCGTGCACAAGTCTTCGACCACGACGTCTGAGAGGGTTCTTTGCGAGCGCATTTTGTTTGGCTCGGCGACGCCGCCGCTTAGCGGGCACAGAGCCGCTTATCCGACGCATAACCTTACACTCGCATAGATGGTTCGTTTGCTCAAAGTCGTATACGAAAGCGAGATCAAGGTTGGGAAAAATTGTCCGGAGAGGCCTATTGTCGCCGATGTTTCCCGGGGTATGGCTGGCATTGTCTTTCTTTGCACGACGCTTTAATCCACGGATATCGGTTGTGTATATGTAGGTTTGATGTGACGCTGGATGTCGAAGAAATTGAGAATCCCTGGGTCTAGCTGCTAATGATAGTTGGGGGAGAAAGTAGGCCAAGAACTTTGGTGCAGTGGGTTTTGCGTGCTGTCTTGGTTGAGAACCCCAAAAAGGGAATGGGGGGGAAAGGTCACTTGATGTGTGACGGGGTGACATGGACTCTCCGACGTGGAAAGTTATACTAGCATGCGGAGGGCTCTTCAAAACAAGGGAGAGAAGGGAAAATACAGGTGTATCCCCTCGGGAGACGAGGAAGAAGTAAAAAATTGCAAAAGCGGGAGAAGGGGAACTTTTCTGCCACAAGACCTGAAGGAACGTCCCCTACTTCTCCTTGCGCCTGCCCTGCATGAAACGATGTTCCTGCTAGCCAGACATGGCGCTGGAATGAGGCAGTGGGCCGCCGACCCCGTGGAAGGTTTAATTAAGTGGGGCAAAAAAGGGCAAAAAAGTAAATCTGATTATCATCAGAAGATGGTCTCTCCGACGGGGAATCGAACCCCGGTCTCCCGCGCTTGCACTTCGCTGAAATGACAAGCGGAAATCATCACCACTAGACCATCGAAGACTTGTTGTAAAACGAACAATTATGTCGATATATATTCTGTATTCACTACAGAAAACCGCACAAGGAATGGCAATCCAACGCTGCGGCCTCTCGTAAGCCTTCTTTACAGCTTGTTTTCCAAACAACATCTATTGGAAGCTACATCTTGTGTTGATATAGTTCTTTCGATGCCATCTTCAACTTTCGGCGTGTGTGCCGCGGAGATCTCGTCAACTTGGCGAACGGGGGCTCGGGAAGAGACATCTCGCGCAGTTAATTAGTGCTCCGCCTTAGCCAGGGCAAACCTCATCCTTGCAGATTTACCATGCAGGTACACAGTTTACAAGTTAGACTTATCGATTCAGTGAGTCTACGAGATTAAAGTGCTAAACAACATAGCAAGTCATTCAAGACTTGGGATCGCCATTCGAGAGATCGCTGGATTGGACATTTATGGCTCGGAGTTGATGCACGCAATTTGGATAAGCTACATCCTCAGTCCTAAATGCGCCTGTACGTTGGCCTTGATGTTGGCTTGTTTGTCTAAAGTTACCAACCCGACGCAGGCGCTTTCCTTACCAGCGTGGTTGCGCGGGAAACTAGGTCTGGAAGGGCTAGCGCTGCACAATGACCGTTGCTCCGTCCCCGTCGCACGCCTTACGACTTCTCTTCCACCGAATGTATCTTCAGCATGCTCTGTTCAAACCTTCCGACCAACACCTAAACACTGTACTGTCTTCAAAAGACATTCGAATTTGGCAATGACATCGTCAAATCGCTCGGAAGCATACCGCATGCGTCAACAGCTGCCCAGCTTGCCACCAACTGCCGCACTGCCGTGTCGCCGTATTCTTGTTCGCAAAGTGCCAACCCACACCATCCTGTAACCCGACCGAGCCTAATTTTGCTCGGACTCACACATTTGGCACCTTTTGCTGCAAGGCACTGTAGTTTTGCAGAGCTTCTGACCAAATATGGTCGATTTCATTTGAACACCTGTCAAATTTTTGGAATGTCAAGCCCGAGCCTCTTGGACAACACGATAGCCGTTGAGCGAGGACATCACTGACCCCTTAACAACATGGGCAGCGGCAAAATTTTGGCTCCATTCTGGTGTTTTCTTTCCTTGTTTGTCTCATTCGTCTGGTTTTCGTCTTCGGCTCATGGAGCACCGCAAGGCGCTGCGCCAGCTCCTCAATCTGTTCAATGGGTACGCACTCTCGATTACCTTGCGCGCCAGGCCTCCAGCGCTACTGTTGCTAACTTGACTTCAGCATGTGGGCATGAATTTGCGGTTCTACATTGCACCCGACACGGGAAAGACTCCTAATTGTGCGGCCGACGTTGCTGGCGCAGACAAGGATGCTGGTCTCCTGCCGATTTGGTCAAACGATGGAAAAATCGTGACGACGAAGCCTGCCGTCTCCGGCCCCAAGGCGTCTCTGAGCTTTCGCCTGGTCAGCGGATGGCTTTCTGACTCTGCAAAATTCGACTCGAACAGCCAGACTTTTATCAAAGCTTCGGAGCCCTTTGCGGTGGGCGGCAATTGCTGGATTTCTGGACAAGGTGATTTTGTTGAAGAGCAACCATGCGGTGCGGACCGTTTGTTCCAGTTTTATGTGAGTATTCATGAGCGAGTTGCGGTGGCAACCACAATTTTGACGCCATGTCATAGATTGAACAAAAAGCCACCCCTGGCAACATGCATCTCATGCGCAATGCCGATGTCAAGCACATCAAAGTCGACCCGAGCGGAAAGTTGATTGCGGTCAATGACAACGTCGATGCCAATGCTTGTGTATACAGCGCAAAGACAGGCGCGCTCGTGATTGCTCCGCCGCAAGATTTCCACGTTCCAGCTCCCGAAATCACCAATCTCATCGGCCAGAAGGTGCCGCCGAGTAACCAGCCCGTCAACGAGTACGAGCTTCCTGGATGCGATGTGGAAACCAACACGAACCTCGACTGCCTCATTGCGCGGGCTTACAACTCCCTGCCCAAAATCTGCGAGACGAAGCCTCACAATATGCAGTGCGTGCTGCATCTTGCACCAGTAAGTTGACAGCCCAGTCTCTTTCTCTGCAATCCTACTTTACTGATATCTGCAGGCCTTTTGTTTCGATGTACCCGCTCGTCGCTTCAAGAAGGATGCTTCAGCCGAGGTGGAAGCTTGCATACGCGCAGTTTCGCTAGGACCGTGCGTCGCAAACCCTCCAGGCGGAGCCTGCGCTTGCGGCTTGTTTGCTGGCATCGTGCAGTTTGTTTCCGGTGGAGGTCAACCGGGGAAGATGCTGATGGCGCGATCCGATGAGCATTCATTGGAGAGGAGGGACGGCGGTCTTGGTCCTCTCTTTGGAGAGCCCGAAAACAACTTGTCTCTTCTGGACCAATTTTGGGTCGGTATGTGCATGTCCCTCGTTCGGTTGATCGCACTTCTTCCTTTGCTGTCTCTTTGCTGATCAATCATAGGCGTCATGAAGAGTTTGATCAACGGGGTTATCGATCTCGTCAACTTGCTCAAGAATGGCCTTGTCTACTCGGCGCGTTCGTCGTGCTACAGCATGACCTTCAAATTGGGACAAGATCAAAAGGCCGTCGAGAAGACACGAGAAGGTTGCGCTGAGATTTTCAAGCCTCAAAAGGTTCACCATACCCACCTTGGAAAGACGTTGTCGCTAACCAAGACAAGCCCATTCCAACAATTCCTTACCAAGGCGAGATTGAAACAGCCGGTGGCATTTTTGCCGATGTTGTTCAAGTCATATTCGCTGTCAATGACCTGGCTCAGGCTGCTGGCGCAGCGAAATGGGTCGGCAGGATCAGCGAGGTCATGACGTATTTCAAACCGAAGGCGTCGGGAGCAGGCAAGATTCTCGAGGCAGAAGGCAAAGGCGGAAAGGTCCAGCTCTTCAACGACTATGGCGACGGAAAGCCCGTGCCTTTCTACACTGACAAGGCCATCAATGACCTGAGAGAATCAACAGAACACAATGGTACGTCCTCAAATTACCAAAGTAGGCGTCAATTGAGATGGCATCTCCTGGCACTGCCGCTACGTCCAGCAAGCGGCTGTCTGCCACTGCGGTCGCTACCATGTCGTTACCATCTCTTTTGACACCTGCTGCGTCCCTATCAAAGGAAGCACAACTGACCCGTTGAAGCATTTAGGAATTGTGGCGCCTGTGGAGGAGGCATCAGGAAGCGTCAAGTTGGTGCCATCACGAAGCTCCTATGCTGCAGAGCTACACCCAATCGGGAGCTTGAAGTGCCTGGTGGTCAAGCGCAAAATGCCAGGCTGCAGAAGACAATGGAAGGGTTCAAAGCCCATGTCACAATCGACGAAGCAATCCCCCAGGCACAACGCGTCATTGGAAATTCATACCCAGCATTCAGAGATCCGGAGGCATTGAGATTCTTCCATGAAGGCGCAACACAGTTCAAAAACTACTACATCAACGGGCGTCCAGATCCTCCACGCATCAGCCGAGCATTCCAAGTCTTCTACGACAACCTCAAAGAGATGTACGAGACGTTGGCGGTAAAGCCCTGGCTCGAATTTCAATACGCCAGGGTGTTTGCAGATGCCTCGCGGCAGATGTGGGGCCTCAAGTTTGACGAAGCAAGATCTGTCGCAGATTGGGTCTCCTTTGGTACACGCGACCACGCGAATCTTGAGGCTGCACTCCGCAAGATCAATCCTGTCAAAACCTGGACAATAACCCAGCAGAATCCGCCTACGGAAGTCGTCAACATGCTGATCAAAGCCGAGTCTGGTATGATATCCAAAGGTCCCAAGGGCATCTACACATTGAGAGGTATGTGTCATGCACCAAATATTTGCGTCCGTACTAAATGATACGCGTAGACATAAAACAGTCATCGAGTGTCGCCGACATGCGACCCACAAACCCAGAACCAATCACCTTCGCCACAAGCTTGGGAATGTTTCCAGCGTACATGCCAGCAACGCAACCTGTCCGCTTTGTTATCCTCTCCGAGACTTGAAGATACGTAGCCTCGGTCACGGGCACTGGGTACCACGAAGTTTTGTTCTACGAGAAATTGTGCGGCAGGTTCCAACTGCTTGGGTACGAAGAAGTCAATGGAGGTGAACAGGCACTACGAGAAGGCCGCACGCCGCCATTCCTCATTTTCTAGTGAGTCTACAGCATTGTATGTGAGAGATGAGTATTGACTTGGAGGTAGCTTCCGCGAAATCGAGGCTCCTGCATTCAATCCTGTCCCTGAGCCACCGAACCTCCCCATCATACGAAAGGTCCCACATTGATTGATGAAATTTGGAAACGTTTCCAAGAGTTTTTCGATGTCTGTACTGATATTTGGTTGATTGTTCTATACCTTACGTCAAGACGGCGTAAGCTGTGATTTCTGGGAAGTTACTGCTGTCTATGTTGATGTCTTGGGACGATTTCAACGCTTAATCTGACGCGTGAGCGCTCTTATATTTTAGACACAGTTGCGAAATTGAATGCCAGACAGTTATCATATCCTGGCATCATATCCTGGAAATTTACTCAGCAGCAGTCATTCAATACCGCAGCTGCGCTGAAGGAGCTATCCCTCAGCAAGGCAAACCAATCAGGACAATCATCTCGTCCAACTCGAGTGTGTGCGTCGAGCGAATGCTTCATGGCTGGCCCTCAGTTGCCATGCAGAGCTTGGCAATGTACGACTTTTGTATTGGTCAGCTCAACCTTAGTTGGAACATTTAAATGTCTCCTCTGTTACGACCCTACTCTTGTCGGCCGTCAGTTCTATTTGTTCAAATCAACACCTGCTGGGAGCGACGTCTGATTCTCTGCAATCATGGCCAGTCAACCCACCGAAGTCGTGTCTCTTGCTACCATCGATATTCTCAAAATCCTGACCCGGGACGCCACCGAGCAGCGGAAGCTCTTTGAGGCTGCCCAGTCGCCGGGGATATTTCACCTTGATTTTTCCAACTACAGAGAGGGTGTCTTGGATGCTTTGGATGAGATGTACGCCCTTTCAGACCGCTACTTTGCGCAGTCTGCCGCGGAGAAGGAGAAAGACGTAAGAACGGACCAGCTGCCGTCGCAGGACCGCGGGTATGCAAGTGAATTTCTTCCTTTTTTTCCAGTGTACCGCAAGCGCCATTCACCACTGACTCTTGCGTGTGGATAGGTACAAGAAGAGCGAGAATGACGAGACATTAGAAGTATGGAAGATCCATTTCTTCCCTCCTACTCCCTGACAGCTGCAAATTGACATACTAAAATGCCCACAGATGGCGGACGACGAGCTCCTCCGCGGCGGATTCATCCAACTGCCCACCTCCATCGCCGACAAGACAGAGCTGATCAAGCGCTTCAACGAAGTCTGCCACATCGCCAGCCTGTCTCTGCTCGGCAGCCTCTTCCACTCGCTGGCCCAAGAAGTCCACCCCTCCTACGATCCCGACATCGTCCTTAGCCACCATTCGCATGCCTTCACCAGCGACACGGGGCTCAAGCTCATCTACGAGCCGACAGTCGCGAGGGCCGCCGACGTCTTCGAGAACAAGCACACCGACAGCGGCACCTTCACGCTGCTCTTCTACACCGAGTGGGGGCTGCACGTGTTTCTCCAGTCGACGCAACGCTGGGCCTACGCCGCGCCCAAACCTGGCTGCGCACTTGTCAATGTGGCAGATTCGCTGCAGCGCTTGAGTAATGGCATTTTTCACTCGCCCCTGCATCGCGTTACGCAGCATGAGGATGGCGAAAGAAAGAGGTACTACTTGTCGTATTTTTTGCGGCCGGTGCATCGGCTCAAGGAGCGGTGGGCTAGGGAGGATTCTGCGGCGGCAGCAGCGGTGGAGCGCGAGGGGAGCATTCAAGCGTGATGATTCCCGTGGTAGATGTGCAGCATTGCAATCCTTTCTTACCTACTCAGTGGTTAGCACGCAGGCAGCCAATCACAAAACAGTCTTTCCCTCTTTCTCATCGAGGAGAGAAGCACGCGAAGAAGGAGGTCAGATCCACCCATGACTGTAATTTGTGTTAGCAATTTCCATCTGTCGTGGTTTTTGCCTGTCAGTGACTGTCAGCTTGTCTCTTGTCGGAGGATCCTTCGTGCTGACCCGATGCTGCACCCCACACTTTCTGGAAGACTAGGGTCCCTAAGCCCCTTGCAGCCACAAGGCTTCTTTCTTGGCCTAGAGGAACAGGCACATGGAATGTAGAAGGATTCGCGCAGGGACGTTGTCGGTCGTCCCTCGTGTCAGTCCGCATGCATACGTGCATGTCAGTAGTCAGTCTGTCAACCCCAATTAGCCTCCAGGTAGTTGCACTACCGGCAAAAGTAGCATCCAGCCGAGTGAACAGTTGCAATATCGCGTCTTTTGCCTGTGCACGCACACTAAGACCATCAGCCTCGAACACCTCCTCATCCGAGACTTGCATGCATCTGGGCCCAGTTGACGGACTCGTGTCAGATTTTAGAATGTGTCCTCCGAATCTATGCAGTACCGAAGAGTGCCTTGTGCACAGTGGATCGAAGAACCTTGGAAAGCGCAGTTTGACGCGTGTCCACCTGCCCGATTCGAGCACGAGCGTGTTGAAGGGCTAGGGTCATAGGGGCCAAACATTTCGTCAGTGAGAGGTCAGGACTGTTGATTTGAGAAAAACAAAGGGCAATGCGGGTTGAGGCTCCTGTTCGTCAACGGTTGGTCTCTGGTTCCTATCATGCCTGACCATTGCAATGGCTTCTGGATTTGGAGGCTCCGGTGCGCTTCTCAGGACTTTTCTCCTCAAGACGCATTGTCTTCTAGACTGCGTGGAATGTGTGAATGGAGAAAATTGCGAATGCAAAATGTAGAAAAGAGACTCCGAGGAGAAGAATGCTCCAAGAAACCCTGCAACGTCCGAGGATCGACATTTTAGGCGGCTCGGGCCGTCCCGCGTTGCCAGTCGGCCAAGAAAGTCCACCCAACAGTTGCAAAACGGCGGACCGCATCATCCAGCCTCACCTCTTCACCGCACCGACCTTTTCCTTGCTGTTGAAGAAAATAACCGCGACCGCACACGCGCCGACCGCCAATCCGAAATTGAACCATTGACCTGCCCTGATGCCGTCGAGCAGCGCCGACGACCCCGAAACCTCCTCGCTGCCTGAAGCGCCGCCCTTATCGCGCGCCACAGACGTCTGAACAACGGTAGCGACGGCGAGCCCGATGGCACGGCCGATCTGGAGGACTGATGTTATGAGCGCGCCGCCCAGGGCCTGATCAGCAGGCGGCAGGGACTGCGCGGTGAATAGGGTGAGGGTTGGGTGCAAGATGTCGGCGCCAAGGGTCGAGACAACCATGGCAGGGAAGCCGTAGGCCCAATACGACGTGCTGGGTGGAATAGGCACGGCATTGAGGAGGCAAGAAAGTGCCACGCATGCTGAGCTGAAGATAAGGAGGTAGGTCCCGCGGACGCGCGAGAGAAGCTTAGCCGCGATGAAGTTGCCTACGAAGCCCATGATCCCGGTCGGGATGAAGCGCAGCGCAGTTTGGATGGCGTTGAGGCCGAGATAGTCTTGGTAACTGTGCGCATTGCACGTCAGTATAATGATTTCACGGCAGGTGTCAAAAGAAGTGTCACACCCTGGCCGGGAGCTGCCACTGCGGTGAGGTGCGAGCGAGGCGTTTTAGCGGGATGGTGCCCTCTTTTTTGACATCCACCATGATTTGGGGGAGGGAGCTTACAAGTAAGTGGCGTAGACGAGGTAATTGTTGAACGCGGCAAAGAACATGGCCATAATGACCTGCGCAGCATTGAAGCGCGTGTTGTGGAAGATGGACACGCGCATCAGGGGCGCTCTGGACGTCTTGTTCTCCAGATACCACTGCCACAAGACGAACACGCCTACAATCAGCACTGCACAGATGATCAGGACGGGGATCCAGAACGTGCCCCATCCCACAACGTTGCCCTGCGTCAATGCAAAGTTGAGCAGCATGAGCCCGCTCGAGATGAGCGTGCCGCCAATCCAGTCGACGTGCACAACGGGCCTGGCGGCGGCCTCCTCATCTTCGACCTTGGACTCGAGTGGGACAAGAAAGTGGCCGAGCACCGTGACCAAGCCAGCCATGATGGCCAGCACCCAAAAGATCCACTTCCACGACAGCCACTGGCCGATGATGCCGCTGAAGATGTTGCCCAAGACAGACCCGCACGAGGAGCCAGCCGAGTATATTGCAAACGCGTAGTTCTTGTTCTTGCCTGGCGAAAAGGTCGCGCCTAGGATGCCAATGGCTGTCGGGACATTGGCGGCAGCGCCGAGCCCTTGCAAGCCGCGGAAGACGTCGAAGACGATTTCGTTGGGCGCGAAAGGCACGACGACGGTCACGGCCGTTACCCAGGCCGAGCCCCAGATGAAGATGAGGCGTCGTCCGAAGATGTCGGCAAGCCGACCCCACACTAGCAAGAAACAGCCAAACGTCAGGTAGTAGGCTGAGATGATCCATTGCTGGCGCTCCGAGGGGATGCCAATGTCTCGAGCGATGCTGGGGAGGATGATAACAGCGGATTGCACCGACAGCGTCTGGAGGGAACATTTAGCGGAAGAACTCATTGATCAGGAGACATGGCTCACATTCAGAAAGGCTGCACCGGCTAACGTCAATACCAAGGGCAGATGAAGTTTCTGGGGCGGTTCGTCCAGCTGGGCCTCTTCAACATCGGTATTCTTCTCGCCAATCACTGCGATTGCGTCTGCCTCCACGGCCACGCTGCCCCCTTTCTGTGGCATCTTGTGAATGCTTCCAGTCAGACTCTTGGGCGCTTCACCCAGAGTTGGAGAAATCCCCATATTGATGGGGGACTTGCGAATTTCCTTTCTCCAGCAAGTCCAAACGCCAGTGAAATCGCGCAAGAGACGAAGTGATAGATCAGCCTTTGCCGTCAGAGAAAGCCAAAACACACCACCCTTGTCAGTTCAAAATGGAGAGATGCCCCGAAAGTGAGAAGGCATCCTTCTCGTCACCTACGCCTGAACTAGTCAGACATGTCGGAGGGCGCGGTTTTTCCTCCAGAGGTGGAGTACTGTATGTACAGCATGCATGTACAGTGCATCGAGCCTTTAGGTCTCGACAATTAGACGCTAACATACTAACCTTGTAGGAACATGTACGCTGCAGGTAATCAACCCTTTAGCCAGTCAGCAAGCGCGTCGCAACAATCCCCACAAAGTGACAAACAGACATGGCCACAGGATCTAGATGCTCACCGCATGCCCCAAATCACACTCCCTGCCTCGACACCTCTCGCTCTTTTCCACAAGATGTCCCGTATGTCTCGGCCACGTCCGCCGACGGACCACGCATCGTGCGACTTGGGGGCCGAATCTTGTCATCAACACCACCTGGCTCTTTGCATCGCTCACTCAACGCCGCGCCGGCGCCACCCGCAGGTGCTGCAGCGCTTTCGCCTTCCTTCTTCGATTCCTTCCGCGGGGAAGAGCGAGACAAGACGTACGGTCGTGCGTGGAGTCCATCCAATCAAATGCCCAAGGAGCGTTCGTACTTTCACACCTGCCGTTGCGTCTGGCTGCCTGTATGCATGCCTGACTGTTCCCCCGCAAGTCGTGCAGTCCCTGCGTCAGCCACGGCAACCACACACACTACCTGTTGTCTCATTCTCTTTTTCGCAAACCATGACCGCGCACGCCATCCATTTAGACAATCACCCAGCGAATCAATCTCCTGATTTAGCTTTCGCCCAGCCGCGTAGTGGTATGCGACATTTAGGAACGAAGGATTTGGCCCCATCAGGTCGTCCGCCCTACGAGGAGGAGTTGATGCGTGACACAGATGATGCGCGGAAGAGATCTGACTGACTGGCAGCTGCTTTGGCGGCATTGAACGCACACCGCAATGGGAAGCAGTACAACTGCCATAGGGCAAGACAGGGAGTGAGGTGGCGAGGAGCTAGGTCCGGCCGCCTGTACAGTACAGAACGGTTATGTGTGCATCGTAAAATAGCGTAAAAGACGGTAAAGAGCCATGCAACGTGGGTGAGTCCGCCCATGTAGCGACCTCTAGTCGATGAGGAGGCAGAAGGAAGGAGGGCGCTTGTGTGATCAAGTGCGGAAAGGTGGAGGAATGAGGGCTGAAGCTCCAAGGCCCGGAGACGGTCGCCAGCAGCGCGGCATTGGTCCTCGACGCTATTCGACGGTCAAATGCTCCAAAGTACACCCGGACGTGTATAAGAAGCGCGTCCAATGAGTAGCAGTTGTGTAAAAGGACAAGCCATCCTCTCCGCTCCGGTCTTCTGAAGCACTGTACTTGTCAAGTCCATCTCGGCTTTGTCTAGACATTGGTCGTTTTGCATCTTCGTCTTCTTGCCAATCCAGTTACGATGCTGCCCACCGAGGAGAAATTCAACCTCATTACCCGCCAGCAGGCCTTCTTGAGCGATGCTGACCGTGATTCACTCCGCACGCTGCTGGCACGGCGAGAAGCCGAAGGCCAGGCGCCGTTGAAGCTGGCGTGGGAGACCACGCCGACAGGAAAGCGTAAGTCCCCTTCCGCCATCCCATCCGAAGCAAATTCAACCAGGCTGGCTAACCAATGCCATGCGGCTCTCACAGCGCACGTTGGCTACTTCGTGCCCCTGGCCAAACTGATCGACTTCCTGCGCGCCGGGCTCGACGTGACAGTCTACTACCTCGACGTGTACGGCTTCCTCGTCAACTACGTGCACAGCATGGAAACCGTCGCGCACCGGCAGCGATACTACGACTTCCTCGTACGCGCGATCCTGGTCGCGCTGGGGGTCCCACCTGCGCACGTCAATTTCGTGGCCGAGAGCAGCATTGCGTATCAGAAGAATTTCGTGGTGGATACGCAGCGCCTTTGTGCTCTCATGACACAAAAGGATGCGAGGGATACGAGCGACGAGGTTGCCGAGACAAAGATGCTGAGTCCGATGCTGTGTGCCGTGCACCAAAGCTTGAGCGAGGTGTACTTGGATTTGGATGTCCAGTATGGCGGCGTCGATCAGGTGTCTTTTCCTCCCGTCCCGTGCAAAGTCGCCCACTGACGGACCCCACAGACCGGCCTCTTCGAGCACGCCAAACACTTCATCCCCGCCCTCGGATACCGCCAGCGCGAGCACCTCATGAATACAATGGTTGCCGGACTAGACGGGCTCAAAATGTCGTCTTCCAAGCTGGCCGCCACCAAAATTGAGTTTCTCGACGCTCCGCATGTCGTCCGCGCCAAGATTGACGCCGCAGCCTGCCCCGCTGCCCAGGTTGAGCATAATGGCGTGCTGGGCCTTGTGCGCGACGTCCTCCTGCCTATTAGCGTGCAGCGTGTGGAACGGCTTGCTGGGCAGACTGGATTATATACGGCCGAAGGCAAGGAAGTGAATAGCAACCAGAGGCCGTTTTGTGCAAAAGACGCGCCGAGTGGGACGGCGTGGACGGTATTTGGTGAAGAAGCGCCGAAGCATTTTTACTCGTATGGAGAGTTGGAAGAGGCGTTTGTGAAAGGTGAAGTGAGTCCCGAAGACTTGAAGGAGGCCACGATTGAAGCTTTCAATCGGTTGTTGGCGCCCATTCGCAGCATCTATGCGCAGAGTAAGGAGTGGCAGGAGGTTGATAGGCTAGCATATCCGGACGGAAACTAGGCCCGAGGCTAACGATCAAATCCATAGCGTGTACAATCATGGATTCTTGCAGATTGGTAATGGAATTCACCCTGATGCTATCCCCATAGCTCGGTAAATTGTCTTGAATGCTCCTGAGTAGTCTGGTGAATTTTATAACCCAGAGTAGCTTGACTGCCTTCTCCCAATCTTTCGTTGAAGCGTACGAATGTTCCAATCTGCTCCCTGCTTGTTGTGTATCCACGCCACAAGTCTGGCGGTCAAAGTCCTGGTTGTAGGTTGATAGCACGCAGGAGCAAGGAAAATGTACGGCATCAAGTCGATTCTAGTCTATTTTGGCCGAGAGGCATCGTGGGCATATGTCTCGCGCTTGGTGTTTTCTGCCTGCCACCACTGATCCAGATACTGCGGCACTTTGGCGACCTTGTTAGTGGAGCTGGGCTGCGGAGCGCCAATCTGCTCATGGACAGGCAGGACTCCGGTCCACACAGATGACGTGACTGCGTCGTCCTTGAGGTCCTTGCGGTCGTCGCCGGGCTCGCCAGAATTGACCTTCGCGCTGGCACTGACGACGGAAACTTTTAGCACCGTCGTGCTCGTCATTTCAGCCTTGGTGGGTGGGACGCGCGAATTGTCCCAACGGTCAGGCACGAGGCCGTCGGTGATGAGTGCCAGGGCCCAGCTCTTTTCTGCCTCGTCTGCCACGATCGACGCGTAGCCATGGAGCACAGCGCTGCGGTAGTTGCAACTGTGGTTGAAGGGCGTAAGAGCCAGTTTGATGCCGTCGAGCATAGTGGCAGCGACGCAGACGGGGACCTGTTCCAAGCCCTGCGACGTGGGTAAACGCATCAAACGCGAGGCGCTGTGGCCATGAATATAGAGGTCAAGCGGTTGGGCGCCAGGATCGTTGTCAGGGTTGGAGAAGAGGCCCATGGAACCAATCATGGGGAGGATGGTTGGAAAGGGATCGTCCAAAGGGTCTGTAGGGAGGAAGGAGACGTGCAGGATCGAGGCCTGGTTGACAATCGAGTGGACCGTCGCAAAGTCATACTGGCCGCGCTCGCGATGGCGGCGGACGGTGTTGCGCGTCTCTTTGGTGTAGGCGGCGTCAGCCATGGCTCGATGGGTGTAGAGCGAGAGGATGGAAATGCGGAGCGTTCATTGCGAGCTGGCAGGACGTTAAATAGATATGTATGCGACCAGGTGAAGCTCTGAGCAGATGGATGGTTCGTAGGACTGCGGGGGCCAGAGGGCGAGAGAGTAATGGGCCGGCTGCCACTGGACGGCAGGGCAGCTTCCCTGCAGCCATCCATCCTCGCCTCATCTCACCTCGCCTCGGACCGTGCGACGCCAACTCCACACTCGCACACACTCCACCACCGGGTCTGGTCATCATGAGCCGACCAGCTGTCCCTTGTTAAACCTCCGTCTACAGCAACATGCCGAACCTATGCATGTCTATATGCGCTAAACTTCTTCCCTCCTTGATTACATCCTGCTCTTGAGCTCCAGTCCACTTTTGGCGATTCTGGCTGCGACCAGCGTCAGCGTACCGCCCATGAACGCTGACCCTCCAAACATTTGTGCATACAGGAATCCGCCATTGTGCTGCTGGATCAGCGCTCCAGCTATTGGCGGACCCGTCAAGCACGCAATTGACACGACCGAAAAGCACATGCCTGTCCGCACTCCCATCTTTTTGAGATCCGTCGTCAAGCTGGCGCAGGATGCGGGAAAGAGACTTTGAATGCCGGCCCCAAAAAATCCGTAAATGATGCAAAAAGCAAAAAGCGCTCCAAGCGAAGACACGGCTGCCCAGCAGTAAAACAAGACTCCTGCAAAAAATGCCACTGGAATGAGCGTGTTGACCGGCCCAAGCAGGCGGTCCGCTGTGAGGCCGCAGACCAGCCGTCCGGGAACTCCGACCGCATTCATCACCAGGAGAATCGTCAACGAAGTCGAAGAAGAGACACCGATGATCTTCTTGCCGAACGTGCTGACCTGCGAATGCCATCAGATGCTGTTTGTACGCCTGGAAGACGCAGACTCACGTAAAAGTAGGCGAAGTAGACTGCCCAAAGATTGAAGTACATGCCGACGCAGAACAGCGTATAAGAAGGCTCCTTGAATGCGCTCCACTCGACCAGAGGCCCCGTCTTTCTGGGTGGAAGTCGGACGCGCGCAATCAAGAGCCCGACGACAGCGTTGAAGAGGATGACAAACCCCATGATTCTAACAGTCCAACCAAAGCCGATCTTGGGAAGCAGCTGCTGGGCAATGACGGGAAAGATTATGCCACCGGTGGCACCTCCGGACGCAGTGCAGGCCATGGCCAGCGAGCGCTTCTTGGAGAAGTACGTTGCCACTAGGGAGACTGTGGGACAAAATACCAAGCCATCACCAAGTCCCTTGCATACTCCCTGGGCGAGGAGAAGCTGCCAGTACTGCGATGAAACGGACGTCATGAAGACTCCCAGAATTTGCAAGAACGACCCAAGGCCAAGGACGACATGGAAATAGCCGGCATCAAGAGCTCTGCCGGAAAAGGTGCCGACAAGGTAGACGAGAAAGATTTGGAGGGAGCCGATCCAGCTAATGGCCGAGGGTGAAGCACCTAAAGAAGTCGTGTAGTACGACTGGAAGAGCCCGAAGGAACTGAGATAGCCCCATCCGTTGATCAGGACCAAATGACCCATCAAGACTTGGGTCCACGCCTGGACGCCGCCATCTGGAGGGGGAGGTGGGAGTGAGGCGGAATTGACGTCGACTTCTGCTGATTCGGTGTAGTTGTCTGCACTGATGAGTCCATTCTCGGCCTTCTCCTCACTTTGGCGCAAAGTCGGCGTTGGCAGGCCAGGCTCGGGGCAAGGGTTCGCCATGAGGCAGAGGGGAGGAATCGAGAAACGTGCAGAGAGGGAGCGTTGGACAGCACAAGGACGCGCCAAACAAACGATATTTACCGGTCATGGGTCCGGCTGCTGACGCTGGCCCAGGACAGGAAGCTTGAGTCACGTTCGGCAAACGATGTGCGCAGGGGTTTTGGAAGGGGCTACCTGAGATAAGCTGCATCTCTGGAATTGCCGAGCGTTACGAGCACCCTTTAGTCGGCAGATGCTCCTCCTGTCTGTTTGGGGAACTGATCCGCCGAGGCCGGGCGGATCGTGCGGGCCGCGAGACACCCTGCACCAACGTCCTTCGAGCTGCACGGTGCAAACAAGCTTAATTTGGCAGGTCTTGGGGAAGACAAGGCCAGACCTAAGACTATTTTGACTAGCCGATTCTCCGCAGGATGCGTTCAACCACTCCTACTGCTACCATTACATGGCACTCCGCCTCTCGACTCCTTGCGTTTTCTCCGCACCGTCGACGCTAGCGATGAGACTGGTGGGACAGAGTGCCGTCGAGCGACGCAGTGATGACTGTGTCGCTCGTAGGGTTTGGAATCCGCTCCCTCGCGAGGAGACAATTTGACCAAACCAACGGAAACTCGACCAGGGCTTCTAGGCTACCACTACACCGCCGACCCGGGCTTCTTCAAATGGTCCTCTACACTGCGGCTCGGCCCCCAGTCCTCTCTCATGCATCGTCGCCATGGCGGAGGTGTCAGCGACACGTCTCCATTGTCGGGTTGATTGGGCTCCATTGAGCATTCAACAGTCCCAAGCCACAGAAGGGACACATTTGGCCCTCGTCGTGATGGAAGTTCAGCCAGAGTCACGTTATTAGGGGATAAGGGGCTGTAAGTACATAAACACTTGAATGTCTTTGAACTAGTTGAAGATTGATGTTTCATTGTAAATCCAGACTACGTTGTTGTCTTCTTGTCTCAAATCACATTCATCTTCCATTCAGTACCATAAAATGGCTGCTTCACAGGGTGACAGTTTGATCTTCTGGAGAGACCTGACTCCCTTCCCCACCCCTCTCCACACTCCGACCTCGTCTTCTCCAAGAGTCTTGATTGTGGGAGGAGGAGTCACTGGACTCATCACCGCCTGGACCCTTCTCGACAAAGGATACCATGTCAACATTCTGGCCAAGGAGTGGGCGTCCTATGGCAAGAAGCAACGCCTTACATCCCAGATTGCGGGCGCTCTCTGGGAGTTCCCTCCCGCCGTCTGCGGCCAGCACACCGACGCCATCTCTCTCCAACACTCCAAACGCTGGTGCATGGTGGCATATCACATTTGGGACGCCATTGCAGCATCCAAGTCACTCTCGGAGCTCTCAGGGGTCCGTATGAAGGGGGCAGACTTCTTCTTCCCCGTCCCCATCGAGCAAGACGCCGAGCAAATGTCCAAGATGCTCGAGATCATGGCCAGCGGCATCCGTGGCTTCAGACGGGGAGCATCAATCATCAAGGAACGCCGCGTCGAGGAAAACTACGGCGCTGTCGATGCTTACGAACACCTCGCTCCGATCATCGACACCGACGTCTGCATGACCTTCCTTAAAGACCTTGTCGTCTCTAAAGGCGCCAAGCTCACGACACGCACCATTCATGGCGACCTCTTCGCGCAAGAGCACGCCCTGCGCGCCGAGTTCGCCGCCGACGTAATTATCAACGCAACGGGGCTCGCAGGCGCCGAAATCGCGGGCGACAAGTCGTGCTACCCGATACGCGGCGGGCTCATCCGCGTCGTCAACGACGGACAAGACTTTCCCAAACTTGACGCCGCGTTGACCATCACCGCCGACGCCGTGCACGACTCGAATGAAATCGTCTTCCTCGTCCCGCGCAATGACAATATACTGCTCATTGGCGGCATCGCCGAGTCCCACCAGCATGAGCTTGACCTCGCCCTGGACTCGCCGATTATCAGACGCATGCGCGCCCGCTGCGAGGCGTTCCTCCCTGATCTCAAGCACGCCCGCGTCGACCCTGACTACCCCCTCGCACAGGGTCTGCGGCCCTTCCGCGAGCGCAACGTCCGCGTGGAGCGCGAGCTGCGCCGGCGAGAGGGGGACGCAGCACCCAGCCGCATCGTGCACAGCTATGGCCAGGGCGGTGCGGGGTGGTCGTTGTCGTTTGGGTGCGCGGGCGATGTCGCTGCGTTGGTCGAGGAGGCTCTGCTTGACTTGGAGCCCCGGCCGATGATGCTGGAGACGATGGTGCCCAAGAAGCCGGCGCCTGTGGTAGAGTTGAGCAAGCGGCAGTTGGTGGCAGAGGAGATTGGCGTGGTCAAGGCCAGATTGTAGGAATTCTGGCACCGAGATTGCGAATTTCTTTGTTTTTGAATTGCCACAGTTGGTTTCAAAAGAACGATAACTCGTGGTACTGCGGCTATGTCTAGGGAGCATTCCTTCACTTCTACAGATGAAGCTAGGGAAACTGTTGATTTCACTGCCGTAATTGTGCTTAGGGAGTGTCCTCTACTGCATCATCTCTCTCAATACCCACTGTGCCAGCAGAATTCTGCTAAAATCTGTGTCTCGGTGGCATGTCCATTTGTCTGAATGGCAGCATTCTCGACAAAACAACCCATTGAAATTACCTATACCAACTCCCCTTACCCACAAAAAGTAATCCACCACTTACCAGCCCATCACCACACCCCCCCTGATCCTCCCACGCTCGCAACCACTTTCCACCCGCGCAACAAACCCCATACCCACTCTCCGCCGCAAGCACACCATTGACCCTTTTCAGCCAGCCGCGCAGTCAGCACGTCACGACAGAAATCCTTCACTGACGACGTGCGGTCCAGCCCGTCCACCCACCACCTCGCCTCTGCAGGAGGAGCCCGCCGATTGCTGCCTTGGACGCAGGCACTGTGCAGCTTACCCTGCCACTGCGGCGGACTTCCTGTTCTGGTATTAGGTGGGGAGGTGCGTGAGGGGGGATCGAGTTGGCCCCCCGAGTCAGCCCTGGCGCTCAGACGTGTGTGCGATCCTTACCGCTACATTTCCTCGCATCTGCAGCGTGGTGGTCGATGGATATGCAGTCCCCACGGAATGGCCGAGATAGTGGGAGTCAACACGCCCATGCTGACGCGTCGTGTGTGTTCTGTAAACCATGAATCTTACCTTTGCGTTCTTACCATCGGAAATGGTACTCAGTATACCAGAATGGCGAAGGTCAGGGTATGACAGATGGGGAATACCTCAATGCCCGCATCAACCACCTGCTCGTTCTTCTTCTCTGCATCTGCAACGGTACAGTGTATCCCCTAATCGCATCAGAGACATGTACGGCTGAACCGAGACCATTGAGATGGAAGAACAGGCAGCCGTAAGCACAGAGGAATGGCGGAGCTCGAAGAACGGTCGGAGGGCTGGCTTGGTGAGCCGAGACGTAGCGGGCTGGTCAGTTGAGGTCGGGGATGGAGAGGAAGGAAGGAGTGTAGGGAGTCATCTAGGCTTCGCAAAGACTACTTTAGTCAAGGACTGCGGGTTGCCTTTTGTTGGGATCGGTTGTCCTGTTCACTTCAGACTACGTTCTGGCATTGTCGTTGCTGTCATTTGTTTATTGGCGCTTGCTGGCCTCTCCTCCTTTGTCATTCTTTTGCGCGGAAGTTCGTTATGTTCGGCAATCTATTATCCGTCGTTGCTGTGGCCTGCTTTGGGTACGCCGCGGCACACTTTTCTGCCCCTATTGTCCTAAAATACGCACGATCAGTCCGGTTCTACAAGAACTCAAAGATTGGGCGAGCCACGTTGAGGAGTACTCATGAGCGACGGGAGTCAAAAGACCCAGATGTGTTGAAGTGGGCTTCAAGAGAACCTTCGGCGCCCGAATACGAGCAGCTGCAACTATACAAGAAACTGTACCATGAGGTGCAGAACCTTGAGGAGTTTCCAGATGTCTTGCCGCTGGCGAGAAACACTCTCATCTGTCTGCTCTCCGAGACACTCTGCGGAGAACAAAGCCGGCCGAAAGGATCGATTCTGTCGCTGGAACGATACAGCAAAGAAGTACTACGCAAGTTCCTCCAGCATCAAGACGAAGTGGTTGCGGACGAATGGGAAAAGTACCTGGCACGCCGCAAGAGTGGACGGCGGAGAGAGCTCTTTGACACCAAAGACGAAGCTCGAGACTGGCTTGCGCGCGTTGCTCCCCTAAAGCTGGTCGATGGGGCATGGCTTGGAAACATCCACCGCGTCACGACGCCGTTTGCTCTCCGCCACGTCACCAAGGGCGCATGGCAGGTCATGTCGGAGGAGTACGGCGACGGGAATCTGGAGCAGCACCACGTACACCTGTACAAGAAGCTTCTTGAAGAAGCCGGCGCGCGTCTGCCGGAAGCCTCCTCGGCTGACTTCATTCAACCAGGCCACGGACTCGACGCCAGTTTCTTGCCATGGAAGGCCGCAGTCGCGCAGCTCCTCATTTCCCTCTTCCCGCACGACTTTTTGCCGGAGATCCTGGGGTACAACATGAACTTTGAGCTGCTGACGCTGGACACGATGAAGGCGGCCAAGGAGCTCGACGAGGTCAAGCTAGACCCGTACTATTTTTTCCTGCACATCAGCATCGACAACTCGCACTCGGGACATACGGCCATGGCCATGGAGATTGTCGTCAAATATCTTGACCACATCGGCAAAATCGATGGTCGTGAAGCCATGCAACGCGCTTGGAAGCGTGTCCAGGCGGGTTACTGTCTTTCAAGTGGCTTAGGGGGATCGCCCCCTGACTCAGACACCATGACTACAATGCCTCTCCTCCGCAACGAATGGAACCATGAACTCCTCACCATGATGCAAGGCAAAGCGCAAGCATCGGGCAAGATCCATTGCGGCAGCCGGATCAAAGTGGGCGGACGTACATTGACGGACTGGTTGGCGCCCGAAAGCTTTGCATCCGAGCAGCGACAAAAGGACTTCCTGCGGGAGCTTGCAAATTGGAAGCCATGGGTGCGCAAGGGCGATAGTAGGAACAGCCGTCTGATGCACGCGCTATCTTGGGGCGGCAAGATGTTTGGCTCATTCACCGTGGCCGAGATGGACGTTGTTCGCAAATGGATTGACAGTCTTGACGCGGGCACGTACGACCCGCGCGCCTATATCGCTTTTGTTGAACCGTCTGCCCCGTCTGTCGCTGCAAAGCTGGAGGAAGTCAGTGTCGACTACCCTGTCCTTGCTCAGTCGAGGCCACTCGACCTCTCTGGCTCAAGTACCACGGATCTCGAGCTTTCTGTCTTTCTGGAAGTGCGGCCCGGTCTCTCTTATCTCATTTCGCTGTGGTTCGCACATGTAAGCCTCCTCGAAGGCTTTGTTGCAATCCCGGCGCGCACAGCCAACGATACAACCTGCGCCATCGTGCGCTTGCTGCGCAGCTACTACAGCTTCGCCAGCATCGCGGACGGAGTGGCGGGAATGGACGAGGTACGCAAGCACGGCGACTGCGGGCTCGTCGAGATAGGCCTACGCATCCTACAGCGTGCCCCAGACGGCCTGTCGGAGCCTCCTTTTCTGCTGAAGCAAGTGCTCGACCGGTGGCCGAATGCGTTTGCGCTCGACATGCTGCACTTGTCGATGCGACCGGTTGAGAATTGCGCAGCGCTCTTGGGCATGGCCAAGGCGTTTGTCGAATTGCACGATGCGGTTGCCAAGTCGGATTTGGTTGAGCAGGCAGATTGCAAGGCCCTGGCTGGCATTGTCAGTGTTGAGCGGAGACTGTTTGAGAAGATTGAGGTGGAGATGGAAAGAGCAGGGGCAACGCAATTCCAGACTGGGTATGAGGTTGCGAGGATGCATGTGCAGAGGTGCTTTCCTTCTTGATTGCACACAGCCTCCAATACTTGACCCGAGAAGAAAAAGGAAGGCGCACGAGGCGCGCTGTCAAGCAAGAGTGTACGAGAAGGTAGTGGGAAAAGCTGGATCTTCATCACACCACAACCACTTCGCCACTAGAAATGATGTCCATCGGCAAAGCCGTTCGTCTTCCTACTCCAAGTGCTCAAGTCGCCTCCATCCACTCAAAAGCGAAATGACCCACCCTCAATTCAACGAAACCCACATGCCATCCACCGACCGTAATCGACAGAAAAAAGAACGAGTGCGATCAATGAAACATCAGAAGAAAGACGTTCGATTGGTTCCTTCGACGTTTACAATGCCCACACCACCACCACCACCACCACCACCTACCTCACGAACTCCCTCCCCCGTGTCTGACGCCACACGACGCCACGCTGCGCGAAACTACGCAAAGCCGGGCCCGGATAATGGGTAAGAGACAAAACATTAGAGGATCGCCGCTGGCTGACTAGGCAACCAATTGGCCAAGTAACAAGATCTGTCCATGCGTCCGCCCGTTCGTCCGCGGATTGGTCCAATTCGAAAGGAAAGAAAAAAAAAAGGAGGGGAAAGATAGACAAGCAGGTGGACGTGAAGACGGACAAGTGAGCAGAACAAGCAAAGAAAAGAAAAACTCCAAACTTTCGAGTAATCTACCGGAGGAGGAGCCCAGCAACATGCCTAGGTCGCGCATTTCCAATAGCATTGCCGGCCTCCTTGCACCAACACACTTACCTACCTACCTACAAACCTACCTAAACGAGGACGAGAAGAGGGGTATGCCAGATTGATGAACCTGCCACACCTAAGCTAATGGCAGAGTAGGACGAGGAGAAAGAAAGCAGGGCCAGCCAACTACTTGAATTGCGGCTTGGGACGGCCACCCCAGTCAGTCAGTCAGCCAGCTAAATGACTGAGCGAGTGGGGTGATCGCATCTGCCGTGTAGCCTCTGCGCGCGCGCGAGCGCGTGTGTGGGCGCACAGTACGTACAGTAAGGCGCGTACATGTGGTGTGTAAGTACATTCAGCGAGCGAGCGAGCGCAATAAGGTAGGCTGGGCCGAGAGCATTGGGCGACCGGTTGACAATGGCGAAGAAGACAAGACGACAAGAAGGAAAAGAAGGAAGAGAAGGAAAAGGGTGCACCGTCGAAGAAGAAGGTTGATACATGGGAAGGTGCTTGCCTGCTTGCTCGCGCGCGCGTCGTGCGTGCGATTGACTCGTTCCGCTAGGTACTCTGCCATGCTACCCACACACCCATCCCCCACCGCTTTGCTCTATGTACGTACCTACCTTGCTTATCCCTTATCTACCCGTCTACTCTTTGGCGCGGTGGTGCGGTGGCTGGTGGATTGGCGAGTGAGCGCCGCTCTGCCCTTACGTCTCTCGCGCATGTAGGTGCGGCATGGCAGTCACGCAGGAGGTCGGCAGGCAGCGAGTTTGATCGAGTCTCTAACCGGCCGGCGGTCCATCGCTTCCGATCAGTGGGATTATGTACGCATGACACAACTGTGTGCAGACGCGCAGCGGCAATGGAAGGGTTCGAGAAAGGGAGGTTTAAGGTAGGGTTATGTATTTGCTCGGGCGACATTTGGGAGAATTCAGAGTCGTGGTTCTCCATTCTGAATTCGAGGTTGTGGAGAGCAAGGGTGATTTGAATAGTGTCGGATTTGCCTACAGCAGGTGCAGTCGACGATGGGGGAAAGAGCTGATCTACTGGACCGAGAAACAGGGAGAGCAAGCAAACATGAAGCCATACCATGACACACCACACAAGAGGTTACGCTGCGCCATGACGACGTCCCTCACAGCCCTTAAAAGGACAGCGGGGAAGCACTTACCAGCCACCGGAACGGAAAGACGGCAAAAATGAAGGGGTTAGTAGGTTGTGTGTTGCGGCGCAGAGCATAGCATGGCAGGCACCCGGTGCAGTCGAGAGGTGGGAAGGACGAACAAGGAGTAAAAGAAGAGACTAGGCAAGGAAGGGAGAGAGTGTGCAAGGGCAGAGAAGGTGAAGCGGAGAGAAGAAAAGAAAAGGAAAAAAAGAAGAGGGCAAAGGATACGACGAGAGAGAAAGCAGGGGGATGGGATGGTGGGGTGGTATACATCTACATCTGCATACACATACATACATACATACCCATTGTCCGGGACCGTGAGCACTGCACGCCCTAGGCATCGTGGGTTACCACAACGGTACAGTGCGAGCAGGGCAGGGCGGACCGAGGCGTGTCGCAAGTCAGGAACACGCGTCGACTCGCGTCACGCAGTGTGCAAACCACTGGCAGCTCTTCGATAGCGTACCTAGTCCATTCATGTCAGCCGGCGTACATACAAATATGTCGGAGGGTGGTATGTATGTATGTAAGTTGAGCACAGGCGTTGTAGGGAATTAGTCGAGCGCAATCCGACCTTTGTTGCGTCTGCGGATGAGGAGGGGGGCGGTTGGCACACAGCAAGCGACGGGCAGGTGACTTGAGGTAGCCCATGTGGGCGAGACGAGTCCAATCGTGGTGATAGGGCCCTGGAATATGATGGCCTGCCGAGACATCATGTAAGGAGGGAGGCATTGCAGTGGAGATGCGCAACAAGCAAGCAGACGGGCGCTTGAATGGATGACTGGCTTGCGGCACACACGCACGCACTGCCACCATTGCTACTACACACAACCCATCGCACTGCACAAAGAGGAGCAAGTGTTCCCCTCGACCGAGAGCCGGGCGCAAATAGAGGGGCATTCAGTCAGTCGACCCGCCGACCGTCGGACCAACTGACCATTGACTGGACAGCCACCACTCATGGCTGGCGTCAAAAGCCCTCAATGATCCCACCACCTCGTCCGGCGGTCCACGTCTGTGTATCGGGAAGGAGGCCATGTCCTCAATCTTGACAAATGTGTGGTGCCTCGGTGCTACGCGAGGCCTCACAAGGAAGCAAGCGACCAACCAACCAGCCATGGCCTCCATCTCTGCAAGAAAAAAAGAGGCCAACCAACCAGACCAACCCCATCCCTCGCCGGCTCAATCAATCAATCTCTCTAAATCTCACGTCCAGATCCCGACGGGCTGCCCGCCTGCTTCTGCTGCTGCTGCGGCGGCGATCTGCGGTTGCTGGGGTCAGCATATTTACACATGCCATGGCACCGACCATCCCTCCCGCCGTCAGGTCAGTCCAGTCATCTCTCTGCGCGCCCACCGACCGCAACCGCTCCCGCACTCGCGCCATCCCGGGGCTTGTGGATATTTTATGCTCGCATCTAGCGTGCTAGCGGGGCTGGCGTTGGCGGGTCGACGACCGACGGAGGCGATGAGCCACTGAGTGGCGCGCGGAGCGAGCGAGGAAGAGCCTGTGACTGTACCGCGAGCATGACTAGCTAGTTGGACGTTGAGGAGATGGAGGAGCGACATGGAAGGGCTGGCATGGCGTGTGGCGAGTGGGCGGGTGTGGATGACCAGAAGATGGGTTTCATTGAAAGCCGGTTGTTGCTCGAGCGATGGTGACGAGCGATAGGGCTCTCGTAGGATGTCGAGAGCACCGACGGAGTGGGTGTTCCGCAGCTGCTTTCTGCTTGCCGGTGAGGTGGTTTGCTGAGCGAGCGAGCTGCGGTCATGACGGAGGATAGGGAGGCTTGCTTTTCTGATGATTTGTCTACCCTTGGCCAGAACTTGGCAGAAGCACCCTTTGCTCCCGGCTCTTTGACAAGGAAAAAAAGAAACGAGGCTGGGAAAGGGAAGTGATGGGCCTGTGAGGGACATGGGATCGCAAGACGCACATCAGACCGATTTGGCCGAGTGGTAACCGTACAACACTCTGTGTGTTTTGCAGCGACCAAAGTGGACAGAGCTCCGTGTTGCTCGGGGGACACGACGGAAGAAAAGGGAATCGAAAGGCTGAAAGCCTACTTGAGCGCAATCCAAGAAGGTAGGAAAAGGCACACGATCAATTTCGGGTAATACAGCCAACTCCCCCAGGAAGCCTCTGTACCAATGGATGCATGGTAGACGGTGCTGCTGCGGGAGGGAGAGCAATGAGTGAAGGGAATCAATCCCGCGATCAAAACACGGCACCAGACCGAAAAAGGAGCTCGAATTTGCCGATGGGCGGATGGGTGCCCAGCTCGAGGCATGGATATCATTGCAAATAATCTGGGCTTGACGTAGACGAATCTTTTTGGTGAAGAATTTGTTTCGGAAAGTGCTGGTAGTCGGGGAAAAAGGAGATCCCGAAATAGAAAAAAAAAAAAAAAAAAAGATCAAGAGAGGCAGGCAGACAGGCAAGAATCCGGCTCTGGAAACGTCGCCCTGGTCTTGGTGGGGAACGCAGAATCTCGTGTGACGGAAGCAGAAATGTCTTCCTCAGCGTCTTCTTGCGCGTGGAGGCACGCAGAGCACCCATCCAGGACGTGGTGCCTATGCGATATGCAGACGCACGTGATGGGCTGTTGTGGAAGCACCTGAGCTAAGACATATGCAGAAAGGGCAAATGGCGAGACAAGAAATGAGACCAGGGATCGTAGCCTCATGTTTTGGGCCGCAATGGCTGAAGAGCGAGATAACAAATGGGAACCTGTTGATGAGAGAAGAGAGGAGCGCTCAGTGGCCGGGGAAGGACGGAGACAGGCGAGGAGTAATGTCAAGAAGCGAAGAGAGGAGCGTCACGAGAGGGCGATGATGGCAGGCCTCGGACGCTCTCGCCCGAGGCGGTGGAGGTTCCGGCATCTGGATGGAGCGAGAGGTTGGCGCCATGAGGGCGTCCCACAGCAGCACGCCCCCGAAGCGCAACGGGCAAACAGGAACGCGAGCCAGAGAGCCGGCAGACGCAGACGCATGCTGCAAGGCGTGCAGTTCCGGCAGTGAGTTCAGCGGGCGGTGACGATCCATGTACCGGGACGCGGCGAGATGAAAAGAGAGTTTGCGAGGCTTAAGATGGCGCAAAGTCCAAAACGCACCGGCACCGATCTCGATCTCGTAGGGAGCGGAGCGGGAAGAATTGGACGAGGAAGTCAACAAAGAAGAAAGGTGAGACGGCGGAGAGGATTTGTTGAAAGCGATAGAGTATTGATATGTAGGGAAGGGTTAATGTGAAGTTCTTGGAGTGGCGGCATTGGGCTGAAAGATGACGAGGGCGAGTGTTTACGGCGTGAGTAAACAGACGGGAGGAGAGCAGAGCAGAGCAGGCGCAGTGCAGTGCAGCGCAGCGCAGCGCAGCGCGAGCCCAAGAGAGGACGGGCGTTTGGAGGCGGCGGGGATGATGGGAGTTGGATAGACGGGGAAGATGGTTGGATGGGGATCGACTATTACCTGGGAAGGGTGCTTGGGCGCCACGCCACGGTGCGTTCCGGCCCAGCCGCAGACCATGGCGAGCCAACGGTGGATAGGGCAGCGGGCCGCAAGCTACCAGCAACCAGAGCGCGGTGTTTCAAGGCGCGACAGGACGAGGACGAGGATGAGGATGAGGATGAGGACGACGACGAACGAGCGACGAACGAGCGACAAACGGGGGAGGGTGACAACGCGGGCGATGGCCATGGCGGGCAAGGGAGGTGGGTGGGTGAGGTGAGAGACAGGCCCCAGGGCACTGCACCGCAGCAGCTCCACCACACGCCCAAAACGAGAAAACACCACGACCAGGGTCACCCAAACCCCCCAACCAGGGGCGTGCGGTCCTGCACTGCACTGCACTGCACTGTACTGCACTCACTGACTGCACGGCTACCTGACCTGACCTGACCTGGCCCGAGGCGCCGAATGGCAGGGCGGCGGCTCGTTTCGACCTTTTCCCCACTCACGGCCTCGCGCAGCCAGCATACAAGACGGGGAGCCCACGCAGCCCGCGAACCCTTCTCCAGCCATCATCGCCGTTGTCCGTTTACACCACGATCCGCTTCCGTGGCCTGCCGTCCCTCCACACCTCACCGCTACCTCGCCCGTCACACCGTCAATTGTACAAGTACCCTACTGACCCACATGGACCCAACCCACGACCATTTGGACGATCCCCACGACCTCTTCGACACCATGAGTCCGGCAAATAGCGCCCAAGCCATCTTCTCCCCAGACGACGCCTTCTTCGACCCCCACGACTACTCGCAACCCCAGCCCAACGTCAGCCTCGCCGTCTCGACGAACCCCTTCTTCCCCAACCACCAACCCACCAACACCACCAACAACAACCCCTACATGCGCATGTCCGCCCACCAGCAAATGCCCTCGTACGACCACCACCACAACCACCACCACCAGCCCGTGTGGCCGCCAATGAACGAAGACGACTCGCGGACCCCCACCTCGTCCATGTTTGGTCACGACTTCAACGACTCCAACTACCTCGCCGTCGGCTCCTCCGAGCCCTTTCCCCCCTCGGCCGTCCCCATGAACGTGCGCCCGGCATCGGTCTTCCAGCCCACCCCCTCAGGAAACCCCCCCTCGCCCCACTCCAACAAGGAATGGATGGCCCTGGCCGCCCAGGAGATGGAGTCGCGCCCCATGAACAAGCGCATGCGCCCCAACACCCCTCCCGGACGCTCCTACTCGCCCTTCCCCCGCCGCGACGGCATCAGGAAGAAGAATGCAAGATTCGAAATCCCCCCCGAGCGGAGCCTCCTCAACATTGACCAGCTCATCGCCCAATCCAGCAACGAGGAAGAAATCAAGGAGCTCAAGCAACAGAAGCGTCTGCTTCGCAACAGACAGGCCGCGTACGACCCTCCCTCTCTTGGTCCTTCGATCCGCGTCTTTTGGTCTTTGCACTCCCCTGCTAACGTGCTCCTACAGTCTTGATTCGCGGCAACGCAAGAAGAGGCACACTGAAGAGCTCGAGGAAGAAAAGAAGCTCTGGACCGAGCGAGTCGTGCAACTTGAGGAGGACCTGCAAAGCATGCGACTGCAGGCCGAGGCCATCATGCAAGAAAAGGAACAGGTCCACCGCGAGAAGCTCGAGGCTGAGCAGCGCGCCCACAACCTCGAATGGGAGAAGATGGAGATGGTCAAGGCCCACACTCTCGAGAGCATCGAGCTCCGCAAAAAGGTCAACATCCTAGCCGAGAAGCTCGAGAGCCAGAGCAGCCCCATGGCCGCCGTTCCCAGCTCAAACTTTACCGACTTTGCCCAAGACATGGACAACCTCAACATGGGTGGCAACGACTGGGACAGCTACATCTACAACGACGTCTACATGGACGACCAGCCGCCGTCGAACAACAACAACAACAACAACGAAGACAGCAACCCACAGGCTCTCGAGGCCGCAGCAGTCGTCGCTCGCAAGAAGGATTCGGAGCAAGAAAAGCCCGTTGCCTCGGGACTTTTGCTCATGCTGCTCCTCTGCGGCGCCTTTGTCGCCAGCAACTCGGGTGCATCGCCGCCGGGCATTCCCCGCATGCCCGACGAAGTTCGTGCTGCTTCCGCTTCCGTGTTGGACAGCATCTTCAAGGATGCCGGCGTCGAGCCTTCAGCTCAGTCGGCACAGAACTTGCTTGCCCACCGCGTCGAGGCTCTCGAGCCTGCGCCTTCTGGTGCTTCCTGGCCCAAGCCGACGCTGTCAGGGACCGAATTCGCCACAATCTCGCAGACGGCAGGCAACCCCCCCCAGTTCGACGCTTACGCGCAGCTCGCTGCACCCACCAAGGAACAGGAAGCTGAACAAGCCTTCTCCATTACCCCTGCGCAGTACAATAGCCTGACGTCGGCCGACTTTGGTCGTCGCACTTACGAAGACGGTACACCGCCAGCCACGCCAACCTCGCAAAACCGCCGCAACCTCGCCGAAACCCTTACTGCCATGCGTGAAGAGCGCAAGGGCGAGACGGCTGCAGAGGTCTACACGCGCAGCTTGCTCTGGGACAAGATCCCCACCGAGGTCGTACGCGAATTCAAGCGCATGGTCGAGGAAACCAGCAAGGTCAACGGCGCCGGCGGTGGCAGCAACGGCAGCCCCATCCACGTCAAGAGTGAAACCAAGGTCTAGGCCAAAGCACTCCCTCTCTCACAATCATTTTCGAGAAAAAAAAAAAAAAAAAAAGATACACACAATCTTCTTCGCACACCCTCGGCTCTGCATGTCTCCGATCCTAACCACCATCCTTTCAAATCCGCGACTGTGTCGATTACCCACCCACCCACTCAATTCTCTCGACGAACATGATTCGAGCAAGCATCGGAGGTTCTCTCTTGATGCAGAAGGCGTCATGTGCTACCAGCAGGCAGAGGCCTGACCGAGTTTGTCGGCGTGTGCACACGAGGCTGACTTGTCAGCCAACCACGACTCGACGTGGCTGGAGAGATGCGCACACGGCTTTGGCGACTCTAGGGTCTCTGCTGTTGGTCAGCCTTTGGCTTACCCTCTGCCCTGTTCTCCTTGTCACAGTTTTTCCTTGTCTGCTTCTCTGGATTGGATACATTGCAAAGCGCGGCGAGCGATCCCCCCCTCAACCTTTTTGATTTGTTTTTTTTTTTTTCTTTTTCCAATGCATTGCGAGCGATCATGTGTTTTTTCATTTCCCGACAGTCTCGCGGCGAGACTCTGAAATTTTTTTCCTTTTTCTCTGGCTATTCACGCGAAGACGGAATACAGCAATGACGGACACGACGGCGACGGACGTATGGGCACCCACGAAAGAACGAACGGACATGTGACACGATTGAGAGCAAATTTGACGAGTCATGTTGATAAGGACGGCACCCACGGGCAGATTGACGAAACGGGTATTTCCTTGAAGTTTTCTTTTTTGGCTTGATCTTTCTGTTTTTCTTCTTCCACTTGGTTCCTCTGGAGCGACGAGATCAGAGAGAGAGGGAGAGACTGGAGCTGGCAGTGGACGAGGAATGCGACGACGAGCGTCAGCGTCAGGAAAGCAGCTCTTGGTTAGCTGTGGCAGGGCGAGGCTGGACCTTGAACGAAAGCTCATTCGTTCCTTTTCCCTCACAAACGATCGAATCGGGATGCGGACTGGGCAGCACAGTTACACGCAGCGCACGACACGACGCCATCATCATCAGCATCATCCGCCACATACTCCACCTCGTCCTCTTCCCGGACATCCTTCTCGGCGCAGAAGCCACTTTCCCCCTTTTTTGTTCCTCCACCCGAGTGTTCTGCCTGGCCGGCCGGCTTTCTTTTTTTCTTTTTCTTTTTTTTTCTTGTCATGCTGTTGGACAGTGTCATTTTCCTCTCTGCTTCTTCTGACAAACCCCTTGGTGTGGCTGTCTGACTGTTTAGCTGGCTGGCTGGTTTTGTCCCCCCCCCCCCCTTTTTTTGACCATTGAGGCTTCTGGTCGGTTTTGCACTCTTCTGCCTTCATGTATGTAAAGTCTATGGAGCAAGCAAGCAAGCACGCACCAGCAGCACGCAAAGAGAGAGATTTTGGGATGGAATTGCATGCTTCTTCTATTACAACCCTTGTTGCCGCACGCGCATGCGAATATTGTCATGGTGCAAAATGACTTCCGACTGATTTGGACCGAGCGTCTGTGGCAAATACAGGCGCGCGGACATTGCCACCCACATGTGCCCGGCCAAGCCACTCTTTCAGTCGCAAGCTATGGATTGCACGCATGTAGGTAGATGGGTCGGTCGGAGGGTAGCAGCGCAGCGCAGCGCAGTGCAGAGAGCAGAGGGTGCGCCGCGCGGGCGGGCGGACGTTTGTCTGTCTGTCTGTCGGACCTCTTCGCGAGAGAAGTGTCGTTGTGCGAGACGCAGAGGCAGGAGGTTGGGACGAGGCAAGGGGTACATGTAGGCATGATGCAAGAGCAGAGCAGGGCAGAGCGGAGCAGAGCAGGGCAGAGCGGAGCAGAGCAGAGCAGAGCAGACAATGGAGGGGCCGTGGGAACTGAAGAGAGCAAGCAAGTGACGAAGCTAGCGCTGCCGTCACAATGACCGGAGCGATCAGAGAGAGAGAGAGAGAGAGAGAGAGAGAGAGAGTCATTGGTGGTGTGGTGCCCTGACTCCCTGACTGGGGAGAGCCAAACGGGCGGGTAACAAGGCGGTGTGCGTGGTGGGGGGGGGTCGATGTGATGTGATGCGTGAGATGCGATTGACGCGATTTCTGCGCTTGACTGCCTGCGCTTGACTGCCTGCCCTGCCCTGCCCTGTCCTGCCCTGCCCTGTGGCCCCGCTGCTGCTGCCTCGATGCCCGCACTTCCCCTCCTCTCTCCACTGCTGTGACCCTCCTACCCACACCACACCACACCCTCTGTCTCTCTCTCGGCCAAGACCATCCATGCGAAAGGTAGTTGCCCATCATCGAGCAGTAGGGTAGGCGAGATCTCTTCGTCCTGCTCTGCTCTGCTCTGCTCTGCTCTGCCCGCCTCCTCCTCAGACTCCAGGTCGGCCCTCGCCCCTGAACGAGCGACGCTGCCTGCCAGCACCATCCACCCTACATACAGCACCAGTCCGTCCGTCTATCCGTAATCCGTGATCCGTGATCCGTGATCCGTCCGTTCGCTGCCTGTCGGCTCCGCCATCGCGACTGCGAGATACGAACGACGACGAGCTTTCCGTCAAGGGCGAGCACGAGAAAAAAAATCAAAAAAAACCAATTCGTGGCCAGTGCCCGTAGTGGCCACCAGGCACCACGGTCCTCCGGTCCTCCTCCACCACCACAATGACCACCAGCGGCCCGCGCGGCTGTGGAGCGGAGGCCAACCCCGACCCGCGACCGCCCCGAGCTGCCAGAGCACAGCGCGCCTGCTGCGTCTTGTTCGCCCGCGGATAGCCACTTGCCGTGCCGGATGGCCGCTGCTTTGCCTGCCTGCCTGCCTGCCTGCCTGCCTGCTTAGACGCCCGCGGAGCACCAGAGTTGGCGCAATTCTTACAGGTTGGCACTCGGTGGGCATCCTCGGGGCCTTGGCGCGAGCGACCAATGGGCACCGCTGCGAGAAGAGAAGAAGAGAAAATCCCACACGGGCATGTTCGTACTTGCGCAAAACTCGCCTGCCCGTCTGCCCGCCCCGCTCTCTGCCAAACCACGCCATCCATATATATGGAGCCGCAGAAGAGCAGCAGCTCGGCACTGACCAGCTGTTCGCATGAGTCGAGTCGGCTGTTCGAGTCAGTGTCTGTCGGCTTGAGGCGAGCAACTGAGAGAGACTGGGAGGGACCAGGTGATTCCATTGCTTGCCGACACAGAAGTCTCTTTTGGAAACTGTCGTCGCCCGCCGCGTCAATCGACCCATCCGACTCGGGGTAAGCGTGATGCCCGCTACGATACGAAGGATTTCTCTGCCTGCCTGCCTGCCTGCCCGCCCGCCCTTGTCCTGGGCTGCGGCGCCTCGTCTGACCCAAAGCACCGTTGGATCGAGGCGGATGACCATTGGCCCATCTAGCTACCAAGATAGCTACATACCTAGCTGGCTGCCTGGGCTCCGCAACTTGTAGCTAGACAAGGAAAGGGAGAGTGAGGCTGACGGATTACATACTACATGGATAGCAGTGCGGACTGACTGACTGATCCATCTTTCCGGCATGACCAAGGAGCTAGGGTTTCGGGTCCAGGTCACGAACCAACAACCCCCCCAATGTGGGCTGAGAAGGACGCTGCTGGAGCATGAAGCCGGGAGGGGTTGCGGGGCCAGCTGAGCGGCGGCATGGGCGGTGAGGGAGTCACGATGAGGTGGTCCGGAAGAGGCGCTGCTTCTGGAGTGTGGGCAGGATAGGACAGGCCCGGTTGGGGCGGGGATATGCTTGGATGCGGCAAGGGACGGGAGGCCCTGCTGTGGGAGATTTCTGGAGATGGCATCGTGTGTGGCATTTGTTGAAGAGAGAAAAGGGAAAGACGAGAGAGAGAGAAAAAAAAAAAAAAAGAGGGTGCGGAGAGGGGACCGAGTGGAGAGAGGGGAGCTCGATAGGGATGACGGCGGCCGGATGGAGGACTTTGTAGGAGGATGAGGGGCATGATGGAGCCCTCCCTCGCCAATCCATTGCCTGGCCTGGCCTGGCCTGAATAGTGGGAAAACTTGAGTCGACATCAGCCGAGATGGAGAAGATCTTGCAGGCGGAACAAACAGGCGCGCCCATAGGTCAGTCTGTCCAGTCAGCAGCGCCCAATCACCCTTGACCACTGTATTTTGCAGTGTCAAAGGGCACCTTGGTGGTGTTCTTGTCGACAGGGGAGAAAACGACGACTGGGAGAGGAGAAATGTTCGTCTGCGTCTCTGCTACTCCGAGAACGCAGCTTTACACACGGTCAATTCTCTCGACTCGAAACAACCGAACAACTCCACAAGCTTACAAGTCTAATGACGCCCGTCTGTGCGTACATCTTCGCTACCCTTTCCCGTTCCGTCATATGTAGCTCGCCTGCATGCCTTTTTCTTTCTTTCTTTTTCTTCTTTTCTTCTCTTCTCGTTAGCACAAGACAGTGGTGTCGTTCTCCAGTAGCTACAAACCCCTTTCGTGAAAACTTCCCCTTACTCCTCTTTTCAGTTTCCTTATGTCTGTCCTTTATTCTTACATTTTTAGCAAGAAGGTGGGAGGAGTGCAATCCGATCCCACTTTGTCAATTTAACCACTCAAACCACTCAAACCAACACTTACCTCAACGTCATCCCAGACGAACCCACACTCAACAGGTACGCTAGACCTACGCATGCACACAGTCAAAGAGACACGAGCAGGAGAAATCCAGCCCAACGACCCGACATGAGAGACGCACAGTCAGTAAGTCAGTCAGTCAGCTGGTCAGTCAGGCAGACAGACAGACAGACAGGCAAGACAGCCCACCAAGCCAACAAGCGCCTCAAACTTTTGCGAAAAAGACGCCGACCAACCGACCAACCAACGACGCAGCAAACGATGCCCGCAGAGCATAGCATGGCATGACGTTGCATGTGTAAGAAGGAAGGCATGTAGGGGAAGCGCGGGTGCAGTGCCGGTTGGACAGACATGCAGAGAGGCACTCGGAGCACGGGTGAGATGGAGGAAGCCAACCAACACACGTGCAGGCAGGCAGGCAGGCGAGGGCCCTACGCCAGCCCGACAAGCGACGAGGACGGATGATTTGCAAGGAGCGAGCGGACGATGGATGGATGGACGTTTGAGAGACACAGAAAAGGATATAATGCTCAGGAGAG
The DNA here is from genome assembly GCA_038380885.1 of Phyllosticta citrichinensis. Classification (NCBI taxonomy): domain Eukaryota; kingdom Fungi; phylum Ascomycota; class Dothideomycetes; order Botryosphaeriales; family Phyllostictaceae; genus Phyllosticta; species Phyllosticta citrichinensis. Next base: position 2,197,849 of record JBBWUH010000006.1, read on the forward strand.
TATAGAAAGAATATGTACGTATGAATGGGTGCAGGAATCGGGGATGGAGAGACAGAACAGGTGACTCTTACGGTCGATGCCAAAGGGGTTAGTTAGGCAGCGAGACCAAGCCTGCGGATGCGAAAAAAAACTGTGCCGTTCTTCATGCCATTCTGGCGTGCCAATTGCATTGCCAGTCGCAGAAGTCAGGCGATCAGGGAAGAGACGATTAGTGAGGCGGACGGGCGCGAGGCAAAGAGGGGTTTGGGTCGAGTCAAGTTGGTTATGAGGGGGGGCAAATGGGTCCGACTTGTTGATTCTCTCTCGTCTGGTGGTCGGCTAGTTGATTGGCCCGTCACTTGGGATTGTACTTGTCCTTCCAGATCCTGGAAAAAAACAAGCAGGTTAGTAAGATCCTATCTGGTGTAACGTGAACGAGAAGATGCAGGTTGGGTGCATGAAGATGGCTTGTCAGACGTGACGACCACGACGACGTTGACTGGCGCGGGATCCACGATGGAGCAGCCATGGCCGAGAAAATTTTTCTGCGTCTTTGCTTCCTGCCCGTCCTTGCCGTCCACGTCTTGACTGAGACCATTATGCAAAATGGCCGGGATGAAAGGCAGAAGACAGGGAGGGAAGCCAGAGACGTGATGGTCATGGCCAACCCGCGGAGCAGACTGCTTGCTCTCGAACCTAGGCTCTTGGCTTGATCTCTCTCCCTGACCAGACCCGGCAAAGGCCGAAAAAGGGTTGACGAGGCCGGCAGGTGAGAGGTAGATCGTGGGATCGAGAGGCGAGACCGGCAGAATACGGCCAGAAACGCAAAAGCAGGAGATAGGAGAGGTGCAGATTGAGGGCGATCGTCTCCCAACGATTCAGCGGCCGGCGCAAGCTGCAGTCGACGATGCAAAGTCGTCACGGCCATCCAGAATGACGGTTGCGAAGTGGACAAGCGAGAAGAGAGGGCGACCCAGGGGCAGAAGAGAAAGCATCCACAGCGCCGGGACAGAGCTAGCAGCTGCACTGCAACGTGTGTGCGTAGCAGAGGCACCGAGGGGTGTTGCTTGCTCTCTGGGACGGGGACGGGGACGGGGACGGCTGGGTGGGGGCCGACCCGCGCCTCTCCCCTCGCCCTCTTCCCGCTGCCGCTGCGTAACCGACTCGTAGCCGCTCGACCAACCGACGCACGTCAGCCAGTCCATGTGCCATGAACACGCCCATCCGTGACGGCGACGGCCAGGATCGAGCCGCAACCGGGTTTGCACCACCGTTTTCGAACGGCCGACGTGCCTTTTCGGACGCCTGGATGACGGTGCCCAGCTTGACAACCACTCAACTGCATCCATTGCGGTCGAGACTCGACACGAGACGCGTGCCCCAGGAGAGGCGCAGGCACGAGCAGGCGGAGCAGGCGGGCATCCATGAAAGCAGACGACGGGGCGCAGGGTTCGGAGGATGAGGATTGTTCGCTTACCATGAATTGCCAATCGTCTTGTTTCCCTTCTCTTCGGCGAGGCGGAGGAACTGCGCCGCTTTGAACTGATGCGCATGAGCGAAGTTAGTCTTCCATTGCTGCCCAAAAAGTGAGGCTGTTGCGGCGTTGGGGCAGGCCTTTTGTGCCAAATGGGATGCTGTGGCGCCGTGCAGCAGACGGTTGCGCAGATTCAGATCTCTTACCTTGTCCTTCTTGCCGCCGAATCCGTCCAGATAGCACCATGCCACCTCGTTCATGGCGTCCGTATCTCCCAGGTTCGCTGCCGTCTCGTAGTATTGTCGTGCGGCCGTAGGGTCCTTCTTGACCCCCCAGCCGTGGCGGAAGCTGTTGGCGAGCTCAAACATGGCCAGCACCAGTTCGCCTTTGGCTGCACCGCCCTTTTTCATGCCCGCAGCCAGGGCCAGAGACTCTATCTCGGCGCTGTTCGCTGCGGCATAAGAGAGATAGGTCACGGCCAGCTCCTGATTCGGCTGGCAACCCCAGCCATGTCTGCATCCGCGTCAGCTCGAGCATGTAGAGGCGTTGAATCCCAAAAGACAATTCACCTTAATGCCAGGCCATATAGCACTTGGCTCAGGGCGTTGTTGGCTCCGTTGGGATTTGCCAGCTTGCTAAACATTTCGGTCGACCTTTCCAAATCTGCGCAAGCCATCAGAAATGCCCCGGAACTCGATCGCGTGAAGCTCGCGTGTGACTTACTGCGCTGACCTCCGGACTCATGGAGCCTGATGGCTTCCTGGATGTTGTTCTAAATCGAGATTCCTTCAGCATTCAATGCCCGTCTGCGGCCGACAAGATTCCACACGTACGTCACCAGGCTCGTCGCTGACGCTGGGACTTGGGCTCCGCGCGGTTTCGCAGCCAAGTCCATCTCCCTTGCTGATCAAGGTCCCTTTGGCGAGAGCCGTCGCGCGCTGCTCCCACTCGGCTTGTTCCTCTGTGCTCCTGGCAACCTCGACGCTTATTGCAGGCAGATTCGACGGCAGGTTCACGAGGCTCGAATTGGCGCGTGGCCGGGACAAGTGCAGGCGTTCTGACAAGCGTTTGTCGTTGCGGGCGGCGCCGCGTCCGTCTGGCGCCAGCTGGGACGGCCGGCGGAATATCGAGAGGCGCCTCTGATTCTCATTCTGCTTCCCCGGGATCGGTAGCAGCCTGGGAGACTTCTCGCCGTCTCCCGGGTACGATGGCGGAGAAATTCGCTCTTGCATGGTTGTGGTTGTCCTGATTATGGTGACTTCAGGGGGACCGGGAGGGGCGAGCCCGTGATGGCTCGGCACCGTGTCGTCGGTCCTCATCCTGTCCTTTTTCCTGAGCAGATCTTTCAGCGTCATTTCGCAGCCAGCGTCAAAAAAGAGCAGAGTCGGGCGAAGGGTTCAGTAAGGTAAGCCCAGCAGCAAGATTTGGCAGCTTTTTCTAGTGCAGTCACCGGTGTCTAAGGTAGTGGGCGCAGCGGCGGTACAAAGAATCCCATCTGACGCGCAGGTTGACCTTGTAGCGTTTGTGCGTGCGCGACTCTGACAAGAGGGCCAAGGGGACCGAAAACACTGGCAAGACCGAACGCAGCCAAGGATAGACGACGGCCAGGTAAATATGGCAGCAGGCAGTGGCTCAGCGCCTACCGTACGGTATTACCTGCCCTGGCCTGCCCTGCGTGCTGCCTCCAAATGAATCGTGGGGCCCAGGTCTCTCGCCTCAGCCTGGGCTGGCTTGCCTTATTGCGGCGACACGGCGCCAACGGCTCTGTACAGTGCGACGCAACCAACAAAGATCCTGGGGGATACCAAAAAAAGCTGCCTTTGATTTGGCTCATCAACACCCGCGAGTGATCGACCTTCCCCGCAAAATCGGTGCTCCAACTGATCGGCGGAGCTGGATCGCGCTCTCAGAGTTTCTTTTGATGTCACCCATGCCTCAGGCCTCCATAGACGGCGAAACATGGCCATCGACTACTGCAAGGAAATGTAGTTTCAAAGCCACGTGTGTCAACGTTGCCGCCACATCCTTGGTTTTGTGTCTTGCCGGCCAACATGGAAATGCATGTCTAGTTCGTCATCACGCATCGAGAGTACCATGGGTTCAATTGTTCACTCTTTCCATTTTTCCTTCTGGCCTAAAATACAACGACCTTGTTCTCTTGGGTATCTAAGCCTTGGGATCCATCTCCCTTTTTCAGCCTTGCAAACAAACCCGGCTCAAGAGCGGAGACCACATCTGGAGCCTTCCACCTTGGCCTCTCGTCCTCAAGGCGACTTTGCTCAGTACCGCTGATGGGGCTGCGGCAAACTTACGCTCATGGCTCAGAAGCCAATAAAGTCTTGTTGCCGAGAGACCTCATGTCCTTGGTCGTTGGCCTCGGTCATGATGATTTCCTCTTCAATCTCGGCATCAGAGTCCACGTCGTCGCTGTTTATCTGCTCATCATCGTCGCTGGAAATGTCCATGTCGACGCTGTCAACTGCGCCGTTCTGAGCGCTGGCTGCTTTGCGAATCTGCCCCGCCCTGTCCACGTGTGGCAAGCGGCATTTGGGGTTTCGACAAACTGCATGGTTAGCATAGTCAGGGCACTCAAATACATGGCGTTCAGTGCACTCCGGTCCTTTCTCGCAATATCCAATGGTGCCAAAGGCACGGCACACGGGCGCCGAGGGGTTGACTCGGATGTGGGCATAGCGACAGTCGTTGTTGGTGCAGTTGCCGCGGAGAAAGTGAAGGCATGCTGGGACGCGGTGCGGGCTTGGCTCGTGTGAAAGGTCACAGGCGTCGCCGAGGGGACAATTGTTTCTGAGCAGAAAGTCCTTGCAGATGGAAACCTTATTGGGGTCATGCAGATACCGGCACTGCGGTCCTTTGGAACAGGTACCTGGGAAATATCGTCAGCTTGTGAACAGGGCGTACAAACCGGATCCCTTGGCGCAGGGCGCCGTCTGTATCCTTTGGGCGGGAGGGAAGAGGCCAACCGGTGGTAGTGAACCTCGGGCAAGGTTCGCTAATTTTTTGAACGGGTTTGGTCCTGTCGTGATGTCAGCCTGCCAATGCCAGAAGGGGTCGCTGCTCCACATACTGTCTCGTCTTGACAATGCCGGCGCGGTAGAGATTCCCATTTTTACTCCGCAGAAAAGTGACGCCGCCTATCTTTGCGTGTTTGGGGGTCACACGGGCAGTGATTGGGTCGTCTGCTGGATTTTTAGATTTGTACTGCAGGGCACGATCGTTGTCCCACTCACTGGAAACTCGGATGAGCTTGCTGCCACCGTCGGCAACGCAGAAGCGAACGCCCTCCACGTCGATTTCGTATGATTGCGAAGTCGCGGGAGGGTTGTGGACACTAGTGTTTGCCGACACAGGCAAAGCCGCTGCTTGAAAATGTTTGTTGAGCTTGGCCCTCTCTCGAAGGCTCCGCTGCTGGCGGCGCTGTTCAGCCGTTTGTTCCATGTCCTTGGCCCGCTGTTGCGCAACTTTGTCGTAGATGGCCGGGTTGATGAGTTGCATGTGTCGGTCGCGCTTGACAACCCATCCGTTTCCATCTCCCCGTGGAGAGGGCGCGATCTCACTTGTTGGCGTCCCCTCGGTGGACGTGGCTGCGGATACGGGAGAGTTGGTTCTTGAGGCGGAGCTATTCAATACCAGAGTGCGGTTGTTAAACATCTTGCCTCCTCGACCACGAGGTGCACCGTAGGGAGTGCCCCGATGCGGCGTCCAGTTTGCGCTCCCGCGGCCATATCCTCGTTGGACGTCAGTGACACAGGCAGTAGAGATGGGCGGTCGCGGGTAGCGCATACCGTACTGCGTCTGTTGACCGTGACTGGTCTGATCGCGCTGTTTGGCAAGATTGATTTTGCCTATGAAACAGTCAGTGAAGCGCGCTTTCAGAGCTGCTGATTGCGCAATACCGGAAAGGGCGGCGATTTTGGCCTGTAACTCCCTGTCTTCTGACATGATGTGATCCTTCGCTTCTGTGAGGCGTGCGTGACAGGAAGGATGAGGTCGAAGGTTGAAAAGGTGTGCAGTGGCGACTTGGTTGTGGTGGCGGTTGTAGGGAAGCGGATGGTGAGAGAATCGGGAGCCGCGCGCTTGGTAACTACTGAAGGCGGTGAGCGGGCATGGTCGATCACTGGCACGTGATGGGGACAGCCTTGCGCCTGCCGGACTTGGATTTTGGCCACATGATTGGAGCACATGGATGGTTTGAAGGATTTACCTAGGCACATAGGAACAGGAGCATCCGGATGCCATTTGCTTCATCATCATGTTCAATTTGAAATGTTCTCTGTGCGTGAAGCTAAAAAATCTGTCTCGGACATCAAACTTGTAAATAATGGTATTCACTCTCCGGCTTCCATCACCTGCATCATCAATGCACCCAGCGGTGCCAGTCCACCCTCTTCCGCTGTGAATATCCTCTTGGGAATCTCGTACTCCACCACTGGAGTCTTCTTAAGCTGTTCTTTTCCGAGCTCGGCTTCAATTAACTGGAAAATATTAGCGCACATTCCCCCTCGAGCTTCAATCAAACTTACGCCATTGTATGAGTGGTCCAGGAAGTCCTCGAGGTTGTAGGATTGCTTGGTAAATTGCTCCGAAATGATCTTGGCGAGCGTAGCCACGTTCGGATGGTAGTGAGACTGCAGGGTCTCTATTTCCCAAAGACTGCTTTCAATCGCATCAGTCTCCATTGGGTCCTGCTCCTCCATATCGAATGGGTCGTTCATTCCCCTCTCCTCCAGCTCCTCCCGCGCTTGTGGGTCTCGGACCTCTCGGTGAATCATAAAGGTACACGCCGGGTGCCTTTTCAGCATGTTGTACACCCATGGGACGACCACGACGATGCCGGCAGGGGGAGCGTGGAGTGTGAGCCGGGAGAGGCGTTTGATGAAACTAGCCACAAGCGCAGCAGGAAGATGGCTCGAAGACATGAACTCGTCCAGAAGGCGGAAGAAGCGTGAGCGGTATTTGGAATTCAACAGCCCGTCGTCGAGGAGCGAGTAAAGTTTCTGGTAAAACGAGGGGTAATCCAAGTTCTTCTCCTTCATCAAGTGGAAGAGTCCTGCAAGAGCCAGGAGAGAAGTACCACCGCCAACGTTGTAAGAGTCGGTCAAAAAGTCCATCAACAGTTCGACCTTGAGAAACCAAGGAACGACCCAATGCGTCATGTTGGCGAGCACTTCCTTTCGCTTATCTGCATCCAGCCCGGATCTCAGCAGTGCTAGCCAGGCATCCTGTCCTTGTCTCTTGTGCGCGGAGAGGGATTTCAAAGCGTGCTTGGGTTGTTCGGGTTCCGGGCCGAAGAAATCACCAAAGAACTTCTCGTCTCCAGGTAGTTCTCCGATCAAGAGGAGGTATTGAAGGCTGTTGCTCACCAAAACCTCCTGCTCGGCAGGTGATGGTGGTTCTTTCAATATCGAACTGTGACAGTCAGCTTACAATCCAACGCACAGGTAGTAGACTTACGAGATCGCGTGTAGAGTATAAAATCTCACGTCGGTGTACTCGTTAGCGAACTTTTCCCTGAACTCGTCCATTGTTATCCACTCGTCGCAAGACAATGCCTCGCGCACGACCTTCCGGAAGAGGCCTTGTTTCCAAGCATCATCGCCGTGGCCTGCCTGTGACCGAACTTCTCCCTTCACCAAGCGCATGGCAAGGTGCAGACACAGGCTCTCAAGAGCATCGTTGCAATTGAGACGGGACACAAGATAGTCTGTGAATTCTTGATATCTTTTCCTCAGCCACTGTACAATCATGAGCTCTGATTCGGACAAGCCCTTGCTCTTCTTCATGTTCCCTGTGGCCAAGAGCCTGCTGAAGACTCGAACCAGCGCGAGCGTGGCCAGGTTCGGCGTCTCGTCCTGACGGGACCTTTTTGCATCGATATCCTTGGCGATTGTAATCAGCTCTACTATGTTGTTGTAGTGGCGGCGCGATTGACTGATTTGGCCCTCGAGCTCGAGAATGCGGGCTTCCAAGTCGTCGCCATTTGCGATTGTGGCCGTCGTCGAGGTCGATTTGCTCTTGGATTTCTTCGTTTTCTCGGCGGCCTTTTCGCCGTCTCTTTTCCTCTTGTGGCCGGCGAGCGGGTCTGGAGAGGCCATGGACATTTTTGATCGAAATGCACTTCTGGAGCGGCCGTGAGCGAGGTGTTTGTCGTGTAAGCGCCGTCCCAGAAAAACGTCAAGCAGCACAGAGTCCCGGACGGGCACTCGGACCAATCGGCGCCGACAACGCCAAGCAGTCACCTCAGGTTTGCAACAGCGTACCCGAAGCTCCTCACGGCAAGATCCAAGAGCCTCATCCTCTCCACTCCCACATCACCAACAATGGCTTCTCGTCTTGCAAGGGGTGCCTTTGGTATGCCAGCGCCGCTTCTGCCCCCCGGATCGACCGCAATTGGCATCGCAACACTTGACTGACGTTGACGCAGGCGCTGCCCGGCTCCGCCCTACCGTGCCTGTCCGCGCTGTTCCCGCAGTCGTCTCGTCCCGCGCCTCGTCCAATGTGCCCTCCGAGGAGCCCAAGAAGAAGGCCCAGTCCATCATTGACTCGCTGCCGGGCAACTCGATCGCCTCCAAGGCCGCCATCCTCTCTGCCAGCGCCGGTCTCGGCGCTGCCGCCATCAGCAACGAGCTCTACGTCGTCAACGAGGAGTCCATCGTCATGTTCTCCCTTCTGACCGTCTTCGCCGCTGCCTTCAAGTACGGCGGTCCCGCCTACAGCGAGTGGGCCGAGGGCCAGCACAGCAAGATCCTCGGCATCCTCAACGGCGCGCGCAAGGAGCACACCGAGGCCGTCCAGAAGCGCATCAGCAACGTCCAGGACCTGAGCGGTGTCGTCGAGGTCACCAAGGACCTGTTTGCGGTTTCCAAGGTACGCGGGACATGACAGAAAAACCGGAACAAGTAGGGGACACACAAAGGCCTGACTGTGTATTTGCAGGAAACCGCCCAGATCGAGGCTCAGGCCTACGAGCTCGAGCAAAAGACGGCCCTCGCCGCCGAGGCCAAGAACGTCCTCGACTCGTGGGTCCGCTACGAGGGCCAGGTCAAGCAGAGGCAGCAGCAGGAGCTCGCCGCCAGCATCATTGCCAAGATTGAGAAGGAGCTCGAGAACCCCAAGACTCTCCAGCAGATTCTCAACCAGAGCGTTGCTGACATTGAGAGTAAGCTGCGATAACTCCCGGCTGTGATGTGCCGTTGTGCTAACATGTTCCACAGGGATCGTCTCTCAGCAGAATCAGCAGAAGGCTTAGATGCCGGAACCGCGTTCAAATAGAGCAGCAGCATTCCTCAATACCAGCTAACTCGGCATCATGTCAAATAGACTCTGTGCAATTAAACACAACGCGCTTGAGAGATTACCAACTGCATGCAATTGAAGTGGACTGCATGCTTTCATTGTCTCGTCGCTAAAATGATTCAAGCAGGCAAAGACCGCCGCCGTGGATGTATACGGAGCCGATCTTTATCACAGTTGCATCACGAGCCGTACATCACTCCGCCCATGACAGGCCCCAATCTACCGCACGCCAGCTCTGGATTTGATCTCTGGAGAATCGGCTTTGCTGGACCGGAGCCCTTGGTATATTGAAAAGGCAGTTGGCGAATCGTTGACTAAAGAATCATCCCACTAGTCCCCGCTCGAGTCTTTACCTCATGCAGGAACCCAAATCAAAGTCTGGTTGCGTTAGCTAGCCAGGCCAGGCCACTGCACTGGCCATGTGTATGTACTAAGTACAAGAAGTAGGTGCAATTCGGACAAGTATGTACAGGTATTTACAACGCCTCCCAACCGACACCACCCTCATCCTACCCCATCTCGCCATCAAACGCCACGTCTCAACATACTCAATCCCTCGGACTCCGCCCATTCCGATACTGCCACAGCCGGCTAAAGTCCTTGACGCGGGGCCCGCAGTTCTGGCGCTGGCGATGGGCGTGTGCACGGTGGCGCCTCTGCTCGTCGTCTGCGTCGGTGCCATCGATGTCGATGTCGATGACGGCGCCGCCTCCGCCGCTGCTCGCGCTGTTTTGCCGACTGCCAGTGATCTTGTTGTCCGGGTTTGAAAGCGACGGGGGCACGACGGGGCTGGAGTCACCGTTAACGACGACAGCAGCACTTGTCTGGGGCGCGATGAGGAGCGTGTCTGATGTAGGAGGAAGAAGGGGGATAGAGGATTGCGCAGGTGAGGGTGGTGTGGTGCTGTTGTTGCTGTCTGAGGAGGAGCAGGATGAGGAACGGGAGCGCGAGTGGGGATGGATGTGGGAGTGGATGTGGGCGGGCACGCGGAGATGGAGACGCCACAAGTTTTCTAGGCCTTCGCGGTCCGTGTCGAGTCCTCCAAGCTCCTCCGCGTCAAAAACGACCGGCTCGTCCATGAAGTTGTTGTTTTCGAGGACGCGGCCTGGAACGCGTTAGCTGGACCATGATTTTCATGTTCGAAAGAGCATGCACGCACCGTCTGGACCGAGTGGGAACATATAGTTCAGATAGTGTTGCTGTTGATGGTGAGTAGGATGCTTTCTGGAGAAGGAGGACATGAGCTTACATTGAGCAGATGCCCCGTACCCTGGCGCTCAAAAAGACGCCCCATGAAGCGGTTTGGCACGCGCGTGAAGTACAAAACGCCCCACTGAGCCACCATGTCGCCATCATTAGCATAGTGCTCAATATAGCGGATGGCTTTTTCGTTTGCAGTCGGCGGCTGGCCTTCCTGCTTGTTGGTGCTGAGATGGCGATGGGGATTGTTAAAGTGGTTAGCAGCACAGCCCAGGCTGTACACTTCGACCTTGCGTAAGATGTTGTCGGGCAGCTCGGCGAGCAGCCAGTCGACCATGAGCGAGCCCTGGATACCGCCTTGGGAGTGGAGGATGAGGACAATCTTTTTCCGCGAGGGGTCAAGCAGTGCTTCTTTAACCACCTTGTACGCGTCGCGCACGTCTTGGGTCGAGTAGCTAAAGTTGCGCTCGATCATGCACTGGATCAGGTCGAAGATGAGGCCATTGGTCGGATTGTGGACGCCCGTCACTTGGCGCCGGAATATCCGTGCTAGCCGGTCGATGTTGGCTTGGAGCCAGTATTTGCTGTAGCCTGGTCAGGTCAATGTTCCTTGAAAAGCCTGACAGATGATGAAATGTGTGTTTTTTTTTGTCAAGACTCACCCCACGGCCACGCCGTTGATAAAGACCCAATGCTCGTCTCGATGTCGGCTAGCAGAGGCGATACGCGGGTCACTCTTCAATAGTCTCTTCCTCCCGTTGACCCGCATCCAGATGGGCACGCAGATGAGGACGGAAAGACCGACGTAGATGAGAAAGGCGGACAGGGGCATCCAGAAGCAAAGCGGAAGCGAGAGGATGAAGACGAGTTGGTACAAGGTTAGGAACACCTGCCAGAGTAGGCTAACGACGTTGCCGCGCTGAAGGTACGTCTCATCGTCCGGATGGCGGGACCACGGGTAGAAGATGACGGGAAATAGGTAGAGCTTGTGGGCCAGCAGCTTGATGTCTTCCCAGCATAGATCAAAAGGGTCGGCGGTATAGGGCAGAGGTGCGTCGTCGTCCCCGCCGATTTGAGACGACAAGACCTTGACTGTAGGAGCGCGAGCAAGCCGCCGTCCTGGCATGCCGCCGGCTCCGGAAAAGTCGTCCGGCACGTGTGGTTTTGGCGAGGCGTGGCCGTTGGTTTGACGGTTGATTTGGTGTTGATGCTGTCGGTGCGGTGGGGCGTCGTGCTGATCGGCCATGCTAAGAATGGACAGAAAGGAAAATGCAAAGAAGACAAGAAAAAGAGGGCTGAAGGTCAAGAGTCAGGACGCAGAGGCTAGGCAATGCAAAGGAGCAGGGGATACGACTGGGACTAGGAGAGCGGGGGTTAAGAATATCAGACCCAGGGCCTAGCGGTGGTCATGTACAGACCGACGAAGGACGTGGGGAATTTTTTGGCATCTAGTGCTACGTCACGCCCGTAGCGCCTGCCAGGCCTGGCCGGCCGCTGCAGCGAGCCAACATGATGGTCGCAAATGGCTGTGGTGACGGGTGCAAGCAGACCATGCCCGGTCAGGGAGTTGGGTGGCGAGGCGGGAAACCGACGACGAAGGCGGCCGCCGTCATGGCCCCAGATGAGCCTTACGGAACTAGACGTCCGTGGACGTTGACGACAGAAGACTGAAGAGGCGCGTTAGAAAGGGAGCATGATCACCGTTGACAGACGACCGACAGCATGGCGGGCCTGACAACAGCCACCAGCTCTAGCTCCAGCTCCAGCTCCCTGCAAGCGCCAACTGGACCTGGACCTGGACCTGAAGCTGAACCCTCCGCGAGACCCTCGACGCCACTCCCGACGCCGTCATGTCTCTCGCACCCATTCTTCAGTCCAGGGAACTTCTCTACTCTGCTTCTTCCCCACCGGCCGTTGGCCTTGGTCAGCTGGGTGCTTGCTGATGCATCCCAGCCCCGTCTCACACCGCGCCCATGTGAAGCCGAGCTGTGCTTTGCTTGCTGCACCTCATCCACGCCCAGGCCATCGTAAGGCTGAGGCAACGTCATGCAACAACCACCGCCAAGCAGAACACGGCCGACAGGCGTTTGCCAGATCGGGCCTCATCCACCGTCTCATTTCTTGTCAATTTCGTGAGCGCATCGTTGCCTGTCCTTGCTTTCGAGATGCGTTCTGGCCGATCCCACCTGGCGCTACTCTACGACGACCTGGATACCGAGAAAATGCAAGTGGACATGCGCTCCGCAGCCGCCCTTGTTCCCACGCCCAGCTGATTCTGGGCTTCATGTACGAGCTTCCACGTGAGAAAAGGGATGTGGGGATAGACACATCTCAAACCGAGAAAAGGGAAGGTGACAGCGACTAGTCAAACTGTCGGGAATCCGAGACTACAACCATCCTTTCTATCCATCTAGAGTCTTGCCACGACATTTGGGTCCAAAATGTTCTCAATCTTACTCCTCCAGAACGGGGCCACTTCCTCACTAATCTTGTTGCCGTCGTACGAAACGTCAAACGTCATTCCATCATCCATTCCAGAGACACCAACGAGAAACTCGCCGTCTCGTGCCCTCACGCAAGTCCTGCAGGAACGGTAGTCTGCCACGAACCCAGTCTTCTCGGTCGCCTTCTCGTCGAGCTTGTACTTGCCTGATTGCAAGAACTTCTTGACCGATCCCATGGAGCTGATGCCGCATGTGGCCGTCCCGAGGGACCATTTGGCCGGATAAGCGCCTTGCGGGCTGATGCCAGGCCGCAGATGCTCGGGCTTCTTGTCTTCGATCCTCTCAAGGCCTACTAGGTAGCTCGAAGCAATGACACGAGCTGGGTCGGTCGGATCCCAGCTGCCCTTGAGCTGGTCGCTGCGCAGTCGTTTCTGGTACATTCCCAGTTGTCTATGCGCCTGGCGGATCAGCAACCTCAATCTTGCCTCCACAGGCAGGTCCGACGGGAGAAACGGCAACCAAATGCCGTCTGAAAATGTCAACATGCAGGAATCGGCAAGGCTGGTGAATCCGAAAAACGGCCTTGGGTTGATGGGGAATGACCCGACGAACGGTTGGCGCTGCTCCAACGGGACATGCGGGTTTTTGGCTTCCTCGAGCTCCATCATGGACAGACCGACCAGCGCAAAGCATGCTGCACCAACACTAGCACCTACCGCCCTGGCCAAGCGTTCTAAGCGGTCCGTCACTGTTCGAGAGAGAACCGCTCCGATGCGATGGCCATTGATTGGAGGCTTCTTTTCTTCCGAGTACTCAAAGACATCCGGGTACTTTGGCAGTGGCAAGATTGCATGGTCGCGCTTTTTTGCCTGTTTGAGCGGGTTGAAGAAGCCTTGTGGGGGCGGCCTGCGGACGTGTCTGAGGACTCTCATGATTGCCCAGTACCAGCGCTGCCTGGCGATGCTGCCCTGAACCCGTGGGTAGAGATCCTCTTGAGCCCGCGGCAGACGAGCCCATAACCGCTGTGGAAGCCTCTCGTGCTCCAAGTTGCGCTCCAACTCTGCGACGGGCGTGTTCAAGAGGCGGAGGAAGTGAGGCCACCAATTTCCCAGCAACACGAGCCCGTCGCAGGTTTCGTGGGCGGCAACCAGGAAGAAGGTGAGGCGAAAGGTTCCTCCATGAAGCGGCTCGGATGGCAGAACGAGGAGTTCCGAGAGGCTCTTGTCTGAATCGATGACCCTGCCGCTGTTTGTACAATGCTTGAAGAAGTCGTCAATTTCGATGCGCTCGTGACTGTCTTGTAGGAAGCGAATGGTGGAAGCAGCGTTGTCGAGGGCTTCTCTGCTGCTCGCAGGGATCTCGAGCCTGAATTCTCTCGATGTAAAAGTACTGTCCCGAACCACCGTGGCCATGAGCAGGACATGGAGGATTCGGAGGTTGGCCCATGCCAGGGTGATTCTTTGCCGAAAGTCGTTGAGCGTCAGGCTGGTGCGCGCCTCGACGGTGAAAGCCGAATTCACGTCGGCTCTGCCGCCATAGTGGATGCCGTCAATGTCGAAGGCAGTTTCGACGAGGCCCAGTGGTCTTTGGTAGGCGATCAGGTCTTGGCCCGAGTAAACTTTTCGCCAAGCGTGGTAGTCGCTGGCGTAGCGGGAGAGCCAATGATCAGCCTGCATTTTAAGGTTTTATACAGGGTAGAGCAGATGTTCCGTATGGAGCTTGCTGCCGACGGCGTGTTTCCTATGGTCTCAGCCTTGCGGACCAGATGCGAGTTCTCTTTTCTTTTTTCTTATTTTTCCCCCTTCCTTCCCAAAATGGCTGTTGTAAATAGATGTATGTTCAGACCTCAGATACTGCAATGTACAGCGACAGCATCAGCAAAAAACCAAAGACATGGCGACAGAGGAGAGGGACGGGGATGGATCGCCGAGGATGGCAGGGCGTGGTGTTGAGAAAAGGCAGTCATCCTGGTCGGGCGGAGATGCAACCAACACGGCCCCTGCAGCACATCCGTATGGCCTTGGCGGTGGCCCGAAGCAGCCTGGAAGCGTTCAGCAATGACGGCACGACGCAAAAGAGTGTTTTGGTCGGGCTGCGAAGCTGCAACGACGACTGCATCGTCAATCATCAGCTTCAACGACTTGTCAAACGTCCGTCGCGCAGCCAAACCCTCTGCGTCCGGTCCTGGCCCGAGCGCACATACGTAACCTACCCTGCCGGAGGTTGCCCGCGACCGCGCGCTAAGCTGGCATCAAGCTTCACCGGGGCCATACTTCGAGACCGTACACCTCTCCACAACTCCCCATGCCATCATGATAATACACAAGGCCGTCTGGCTGCCTCTGCTGCTCGCCATCGGCTCCCTCGCAAAGTCCGATGGGCCCATCGTCCGCAAGAAGACCTTCGACGGCCAACCCCGCGGCCTCTTCTTCTTCGATGATACCGAGACAGCTATCGTCACCGAGGCCGACTCGGGCAGAGTCTGGCGGACCACCGACTCTGGTCAGGAATGGGAGCGCCTCCACCCTCTCAAGGAGGATCAGGTCTACCAGGTCCTCCACCACCCTTACAACAACAAGGTTGCCGTGGCCTTGGGGCGGAAGCGGTTACACTGGTATACCAAAGATTACGGCGAGACTTGGCGCAAGTTTGAGACTCCCGAGGCGGACCCCAGTCCCTACAGTCCCATCGGCTGGCATGCGGATGATCCGGAGAGGGTCCTGTTCAACGGCGCGGACCGTTGCGACTTGTGGATGAATTGCGTGGGAAAGGTAAGCTGCTGTTGGTCCAGGCTTGATTTACCGCTGACGGTGTGAGCAGACGTGGTATACCACGAATGGATTCGAGCACTTCAAACCCTTGGTCGATGGCAGAAAGACCTGCATGTGGGCGCGCACCACCAACGCCTTCTACTCCGGATCCGAAGACACGGACAAGAATCGGATACTGTGTGTGACGGAGGGCAAGTTCTCCAAGCAAAGAAAGGACTACCGGTTAGTAATGACGGACAACTTTGGCGAGACCATTGTCGAGCCTCCAATGTCTGACGGACGGACTGTTGCGGGCATGGCACACCTAGCGTCAGCAAAAGCCTACCTTGTCTGTGCGGCCAAGTCCGACGGCACCGACGAAATGGCGCTCTACGTGACCCACGACTCGAACAATTGGCACAGAGCCGAGTTTGGAGCGCACAAACTCGAAGAGGACGCTTACACTATCCTGGAATCATCCAACTACAGCGTCCAGGTTGACGTCATGTCGTCCAATTGGGTAAACATGGGAAATCTTTTCACGAGCAATTCGAACGGCACCTACTTCGCGCGCAACATCGATCACACAAATCGTGACGAACTTGGCTACGTCGACTTTGAGAAAGTGACGAACATTCAAGGAATCATCATCGTAAACACGGTCAAGAACTGGGAGAAGCTGGAACACAACCCCCTTTTCGAGAAGAAGCAAGTCATTTCCCAAATCAGCTTCGACGATGGTCGCACGTTTCAGAAATTGAAGACCAAGGATGGCAAGACCCTCCATCTGCATTCGTATACCGAGCAGCGTAACAGCGGCAAAGTCTTTTCCAGTCCTGCACCAGGCCTTGTGATGGGGGTCGGCAACACGGGAGACTACCTCAAAGCCTACGATGATGGTGATCTTTGGGTGTCTGATGACGCTGGCATAACTTGGAGGCATGCTCTTGATAGTCCGCACAAGTATGAGTTTGGAGACAAGGGCTCTCTGCTGGTTGCGGTCTACGACAAGGGCGAGACCAACAAGGTCCGCTACTCGTTGAACCACGGCAAAGACTGGGCAACGGTGGAGTTGGACTCCAAAATCGTCGCTCACGAACTGACTACCATCCCTGACTCGACTAGCCTCAAGTTTGTTCTCGTGGCCAGGGAAGGCCTTACGTGGCTGATCTACTCTCTGGACTTTGACGGGCTTCACGAGCGTCAGTGCAAGGACGACGACTTCGAGCTATGGCATGCGCGCGAGCTTGACGGCAAGCCTGGATGTGTCATGGGCCGGACCCAGTCTTACCGACGGAGGAAGCCCGATGCGGACTGCTTCATCAAGGATGAATTCGTGGACCCCGAGCCGAAGTGGGAAGCGTGCAAGTGCACTGACGCCGACTACGAATGCGACTTCAACTTTGTTCGCGAGGGCGACAAGTGTGTGCCAGCTGGACCTGTGCCAGTGCCCAACGGGCAGTGCCAGAACGGGGAGGAGACTTTTCGAGGCACTTCTGGCTGGCGTCTTATTCCCGGAAACCAGTGCGAAGATGGCGACAGCGACAAAGACAAGCCCGTTGAGAGGCCTTGTGCTGAATCCAAGAAACCTGCGCCGAGCGGCAAGGTCGAAGCCACTCTGACCAAGTTCAAGCAGGCCGGCGCATATCGAGAATACTACTATCTAGAGAGGACGTCGGCGGCCAATGCTGAATCAGACGAGACTGTCGTGATCCTCGACGACATGCGCACAGCTCACATCAGCCACGACCATGGCAAGAGCTGGGAGCCTGCTGTCGACGGCGAGGTCGTCACCATTTATCCCCACCAGTACTTCAACGACATTGTTTACTTCCTGACTCCCGACAAGACTGTCTACTATTCGGACAACCGTGGTCTGGGTAACAGCATCCACAAGTTTGAAGCGCCTGCTCCTCCAGCACGGGAGAGGCTTCCCACCATGGGCTTCCATCCACACGCAAAGAGCTGGATACTTTGGACGGGCAGCAAGGACTGTGACATGCGAAGTGGCGACTGTCACTCGGTTGCCTATGTCTCTACGAAGGGCGGCTTGGAAGGCAGCTGGGAGCCAATGCTTCCATTTGTGCAAAAGTGCCAATTCGCATGGAGAGAGGAGCGCGCCGACAGCGAGAAGCTCGTCTTTTGTGAACAATACGCGGGCGAGGACACCACGAACCCTCTCCAGCTTTTGGGAAGCACCGATTGGTTTCAAACCAAGACAGTCCACTATGAAGATGTGGCCAACTTCGCGACCATGGCAGAATTCATCATCGTGGCGAAGAAGACGGATAACCGCACCTCTCTCAAGGTGGACGCCAGCATTGACGGCAAAACTTTTGCGGAAGCCGAGTTCCCGCCCAAGTTCAACTTGGATCACCGACAAGCATACACTGTATTGGACAGCTCGACCCACTCTGTATTCCTCCACGTCACAATCAACAATGAGCGCGAGCAGGAATATGGCACCATTTTGAAGAGCAACAGCAATGGTACCGAATATGTTCTCAGCGTCGCTCAGGTGAACAGGAACGAAGATGGCTACGTCGACTTCGAGAAGATGCAAGGTCTAGAGGGCGTTGCTCTGATCAACATTGTTGCGAATGCACAGGACGTGGACAAAGGAGCTGCAAAGAAGCTCAAATCGTTGATAACTCTCAACGACGGAGCGGACTGGGTTCTTATGTCGCCTCCTGAAAAGGACTCTGACGGTAAAAAGTACGATTGCCCCGGCTCGTCGCTGGATAAGTGCTCTCTCCATGTCCATGGCTACACGGAGCGTAAGGACCCTAGGGACACCTTTTCATCACCCTCTGCCGTTGGCCTAATGATGGGTGTCGGCAACGTCGGCGAATACCTTGGCCGCTACAGGGACGGCAACACGTTTGTTACCCGCGATGGCGGCAACACCTGGCACGAAGCCATGAAGGGTACCTACATGTGGGAGTTTGGCGACCAAGGTTCCATAATCGTGATGGTCAAGGAAGGGGAGCCAGTAACGGCCATCTTCTATTCCGTCGATGAAGGCAGCTCTTGGGAAGAGTACGAGTTTAGCCCTGGCAAGGCCGTCATCATCAACTCCATCTCGACCGTCCCAAGTGACACGTCGAAGAACTTCCTGCTCTGGGGCAAGGCCGACGGCAACCTCATCACCGTCAACCTGGACTTCTCCGGCCTCTACGACCGTGCCTGTGAACTGGACGAGAAGAATCCGACTGCAGGCGACTACGATCTTTGGGAGCCGAAACACCCGATGCAAGAGGATAACTGTCTGTTCGGTCACGTCGCTCAATACCACAGGAAGAAGATTGGAGCCAAGTGCTGGAATGAGCACGATATCCAAAAGCTCCACAACATTGCCAAGAACTGCACTTGTACCCGGCAGGACTTTGAATGGTTAGTCCCACTAAACGCTCCCCTGACAACTCTAGCTAACGTCTCCCAGCGACTACAACTACGAGCGCCAAAGTGACGGATCCTGCAAACTGGTTGAGGGCCTTGAGCCGGCAGACCCGATGGAAGTCTGCTCGGACCCCAAAGTCATCGAATACAAGAAGATCACAGGCTACCGCCGCATCCCCATCACGACGTGCTCCGGCGGCGTGGAGCTGGACCTGTCGGCGGGCACGGCTCCCTGCCCCAACAAGGAAGAAGAGTACCGCAAAAAGCACGGCCCGTCAGCGACGGGCGTCTTCTTCGCCGTCGTCATCCCCATCGCGGCGGCCGCCGGCATCGGCTACTACGCCTGGCGCAACTGGGACGGCAAGTTTGGCCGCATCCGCCTCGGCGACTCGACGCACTCGACCAGCTTCGACTCGGACTCGCGCTGGATTGCCTGGCCTGTTGCCGCCGTCTCGGCGGCTGTCGCCGTGGCGGCGGCCGTGCCGCTCCTCGCTGCTTCCCTGTGGCGCTCGGCGCAGGGCTGGTTCGGCCGGGCGAGCGGCAGCTATGGCGGTTTGGGTGGTGGTTATGGCGGACGCACATTTACGTCTAGAAGCTCGTTTGCGAGGGGCGATTACGCCGTCGTGGACCCGGATGAGGGCGAGCTTTTGGGCGAGGAGAGCGATGAGGAGGTGTAAAGCAAACGAGGGAGGGTGCTGGTGCTGTTGGTGTTTTGATGTGTATGTTACTATTACCTACATACCTTGTTTAGTGTTGACGTGCGGTGGGCTGGGGTTAGCGGCTGAGTATTGTGGTTTTCTACTACTTGTCTGGCCAAAATGCTATTCGTTACACTCCCATCCGTCATCCAGAGGCACGCTTGATTTTTGGTATTTTACAGCAAGATACAACAATGTCCGCGGGTTCTGTGTCGGTACAGATGTATGGCACGCTCCATGCTCTCCTCGTCCATGGACGATAGCTTCCAGGATTGTGATAGCAATCCCCTTCCTTTCAGAGCTTCCTCGGCTCCTTCGAGGGCTCGTCCACTCGCCAGGTTCGTTCTTCTTGCTCCGCTTGATCCTAGGTCCATCTCTCATCTTGGCAGACCAGACGCATATTTCGTCGTGGCTCCGCCTGGATTTTTCTGTTATCCGTTGTTGCTCCGTACTCCTAACTGGGTTGCTCAAATATTGAACTCTCTTCGCGGCTCTCGGGCTCGCTCTATGCTTCCTGCTTCACTGGCTCTGGTTCCGCACTGGCCGCACTCGCTTCCGGAGACTCTGCCTTCTTTTTTCTCTCCTTCTCACTGTTCTTCTTCGCCCTGGCAGCCTCTCTCCTAGCCTCGGCCGCAACCTCAGTCTCGGCCAGCTTCTCCTCCTCGGCCTCAATCTCCGCAAGGCTCCTGACGGTGAGCTCCGAGATGCGCAGGACGGTGTACTTGTGCTTGCTCTTGGCGTGCTTGATGTGGCGGTTGCGCTGCTTGGTCTTCTCTTTGATGCGCATGGGCTCGCTCTCGGTGCCCACGACCGTGGCGCGGCACACGAAGACGCGGTCGTCGACGTAGCGCATCTTGCGCCCGGGGTCCTCGCGCGTTCCCTTGATCGACGCCGGCGCGCGCAGCGTGAATTCGCGCGAGCCGACTACCGTTGCTCGGTTCAGCCGCAGCACGTCGCCCGGCTGCACGTCTGGCATCAGGAACGGCAGCCGCACCGTGTCGCCCAGCGTCACCATGTACGCTCTGGCGTGGATGTGTGCGACCATGTAGTGCGGCGTCTGCGCGTGGAGCAGCGGCAGCAGCTCCTTGACCGAATCCGGCAGAGGAGTGGTGCCCGTGGATGGCGCTTGGGCGGTGGGCGGCGGCAGCGGAGAGGCAGAGGGAGGAGCGGGAGGTGTTGCTACCGAGTCATTGGGGGTCGAGGGCGTCTTCGTCTGGCGGCTACCCTTCAGAGTAGGCCTGTAATCGGCCGTCCTGCTGGTCTTGTGGCCGAATGCGTTGGTGAGCGGTTCGGGGACATTGCCTGGCTCGAGAGTATTCGAGACGGTCGAGAGGCGTGCGCGGATTGGCAGGGAGTAGGTTGGGGTCAATGCAGACCTGGCGTCGAAAATTGACCGCCGTATCGTTCGAGAAAACATTTTGGGGACTGGAGCTCACAGCAAGCTGGAGCCAGGACGATTGGCGTACGAGTTGTCGAGTAGCTCCAGAGTCGCATCCACGAGAATCTGGCCGGAAAATTTCGGGCCGATGAAGCTTGGCGCGGCCGGGGCGGAGGTGACGTGCAACAGCCGCAGCGGCTGCCGTAAAGTCGGATATCATGCACATATTTGGTTTTGATTGTTTGCTCTAGTAGTTGGATATAGACCTCCTTGACACTCTTCTTTGTAAAGCCCACAAAACGCCCTTTCAAACTGCCGTTGAAAACTGCAACAAGCCCATGATACCAATCACGGGTATTCCAATGTCTCCTAGACGCCGTCCCATGCGATTCTTCATGACCTGACCTCCCAGAGATGCTCAAAGCGCATCGACCATCTCGTCGTCCCCGTCGTCGTCATCGTCATCATAGTCGGGCGCGGGGGCCATCTCATCCTTCACATCAACATTGGCGAGGTGGGCGTAATTGGCCTCTTCAGCTTCTTTGTTGAGCATCCAGTTGTTTGCAAACGGCCCCGTCCGCACCAGAGTGGCAATCTTGCTCAAAGTCTCTCTGAGATACGCCTCAGGCTGGCGCGTCTTGTCCTTGAGCGCTTTAATGGGCCAGTACTTGTACTCTTGGAAAAGCTTGAGCAGCATATCGAGCAACTCGTTTTGTGGGATACGCGCAAACTTGTTGTCTTGAGCCTTCGGCTTGGCCTTGGCTTCTATCATGATTGACGGGTCCGCGGCTGTAGTGCCACCAATGGCGCTAGTGAGCTTGGTAAGGTCTTCAATGACAAGCTTGTTCGATCCGGCCGCCGTCTTCTTGTTCTGCTTGAGGCGGAATTGGGCGAGTTCTTCGTTGTCAATCGGGACGCAGTTCACGTCCCGGACGTCTTTGGCCGCAAGTGTGGTATGTTTTGGAATGGGTTTCTTGCCGCGCTTGCTGTACTTGTCCACCCGTCCGTCCTTTACGTGGCTGTTGCTGGAACCAGGCTGGTTCGCGCGGCCTGGACGCTTGTAGGCGTTCGGGTTGTAGCCCTCCAAATCCTTCTCCGAGAATACGTAGACGTTGCTGGGGTTGGGGTTTGTCGTATTGAGCTTGTATTCCTTGGGTATGTCCGTGAATTTATTGAAGCCGCCGTCATCCAGTCGCAGTTGAAATTTGACCTACATAGCCAGGCTTGTCAGCAAACCCAGTTCAAGACCCAGCTGACAATATACGTCGAGTGATGCCAACCTTTTCTTCGCTACTTCCAGGCTCTTTCCAGCTGTAGATACGGCCTATCTCGATCTCTTCGTCGTCGTCGAAATCGGCCAGTTTATCCCAAAGCCACTTGGGCACGCGTGTCAACCACACCATCTGGCTCGCAGGAAAGTCGGGAGGAATGTTGAGTTCGCCAGTGTCTTCAAACATGTCGTCGTCCACAAAGCCACCGCCGGGAGATGCCATTTCCGGATCAGGCTTGATCGGTGTATCGTCTTCCATCTTGACCCCGTTCATGGTTGCGGGCCGGGCGTGAGGCGTATCGGAGAGCGGTGGTCGTGGAGGCGAGCAGCTTCGGTCTGCGGGTGGCGCGTCGCGCGCTTCAGCGTGCGCAGAGTGTCGCGGCGGGTGGTAAGGTGATGCGCGACAGAGGAGGATGTGGAGGGCGGGCAGTGTGTGGAGTTGAAAGGTCAAAGGCAGCATGCGCTGCGGCGGAGGTCAAATGAACGCGGGTGTCATAGTGGCTTATCGATTACCTTGGCTCCAGGCGGCCAACGTGGGTGGATGGTACTCCACA
This sequence comes from Phyllosticta citrichinensis, assembly GCA_038380885.1. NCBI lineage: Eukaryota > Fungi > Ascomycota > Dothideomycetes > Botryosphaeriales > Phyllostictaceae > Phyllosticta > Phyllosticta citrichinensis. The sequence continues at coordinate 2,220,309 of JBBWUH010000006.1, forward strand.
GCTTGCTTGCTCCCGCTGCAGCCACAACCCAACGTTCAACCTCAACCCCAACCGACCCTGTCACCATGAACTCTGACGCGCAAGCCTCTGCTGAAGTTACGGCAGCTCTGAGGGAACTGGAATCGCCGTCGACGTCCTCCAAGACCTCGGGCTACAATGAGCTGTTGAACAGAGTCATTGACACTTCAACGCCGGAGACACTCGCACCGAACCTGATCGCCTACGTGGAGTCCATCCTCGGAGACACCCTCAATCAGATCTCTTCGAAGCCGCTTCTCATCTCTTTTGTGGAAAAGTTTCGCACCATCAAAGATCCAGATGTCAAGATTGAAGTCGGGCAGCGAGCCCTGGACCTGCTACAACCGCGAGTCGTCCTCTACGAAGAACAAGATACTCAGCTCAAGGAAATCGTCGCCGATGCCCACGAAGCAAATGAAGACTTTGTCTCCTCCGCAAAAATCCTCCAAACAATCACACTCGACTCTTCCCAACGCGCCATCACAGCCGACGACAAGGCCAAAGTGTGGATCCACATTGTGCGCTGCTACCTCGAAGAGGATGACCCAACTTCTGCCACAACCTACCTCAGCCGCGTCAAGAATATCATCCACGATGTGTCGGACAAAACCGCCAGGCTCAATTTCCAATTCTCGCAAGCCCGCATCTACGACTCACAGCGCGCCTTCTTGGATGCTAGCGCCGCATACCACAGCATCTCTTCCGAGACCATAGTCGACGAAGAGGAGCGCCTGCAAGCCCTCTCTGCCGCCATCAAGTGCGCCGTGCTGGCACCTGCCGGACCCCAGCGTGGCCGCACCCTCGCCCGCCTCTACAAGGACGACCGTGCAAGTCAAGTCGACGAATATGGCATCTTGGAGAAGATATTCCTGGACCGGCTGCTTACACCGGAAGAGGTGGCCGCCTTCGCAGCGAAGCTAGAGCCGCACCAGCTGGCCAAGACGTCGGATGGCAGCACGGTGCTAGATAAGGCGGTCCTGGAGCACAACCTCCTCGCGGCGTCGAGGCTGTATAGCAACATTGGCATGGCGCAGCTGGGCGAGCTGTTGAACGTGGACGCAGGGCGGGCAGAGAACTACGCTGCGCAGATGATCGAGCAGGGCCGCTTGGCCGGGCACATTGATCAGATCACGGCGTACATCTACTTCGAGGGCGGCGAGGCCAGCGGCAAGAAGAACGCGACAACGAGCAACCTGGACCGCGCCGTGGGCGGCGAGTTGCGCAAGTGGGACGACAATGTGCGCAGCTTAGCCGAGGAGGTGGAGCGCATCACGACGATGATTCAGATCCGGCATCCGGAGTTCTATGCCCAGCACATGGTCGTGTGAGGGCCGGCGGCGACGGGCGTGAACGAAGAGATGACGGAATTTCGTACGAATGGGCGCGATTGATCAATCATGAGTAGGCTGGCGTTTACGGACAAAGGAGGCAATTATACCTCTAGCTCGGGGGTGGACAGAACGGCGTCGATACCAAAGAGGAACGATGATGAATCTTACAACTTGCTTCACAAGACTAAAAGTCCCACGTGTATGTGTACCTGGTCTAAACCATCGCTGCTACATTACTCTGCTGCTCATCGCCTAATATAAAAAGGAGCCCGATGGTAAGAAAACCACAATAAGAAATCGAAAGAGATAGAGCTCGCCTGAACGCCTTTCTCCCTCTAGCCACCCCATCCGTTTACCCATCTGAATGAAGACACACTTGTCGCTCTCGGCGCTCCAGGAAATCAAAACAGGCAATTGAACTGCTCCCTCTCCGGCAGACAGCAGCGCGCACCCATCGAAACACACGCTGGTCCATCCACCCTGAAATCAAAGTCCGAGAGCAGCGCTCAAAGTGGGAGGAGGCGGTGGTGCCGCCATCTCTGCTGTTGGCGAAAGCAGTGCCGTTCGTGATCCCGTCGTCAGCGTCGCCATCGGCGGCACAGTGACGCATGTACCCATGCAACGATGCTGGCTGCTGGAAAATTACACCGGCGCGTGCGGGAAGAAGCTGAATCTGCTCGCGAAGACGGTTGCGTTAGCACGGTCTTCCTTCATTTTTGGTGCTTGCAGTCTGGTCAACCGGGTTTGGGGTGATCTGGAGAGCTAGTGTGGTAGAAGAAAGGAAAGGGCAGCGAGATGGAAGACAAGATCAAGCGAACGCGAACGACAGGTGTAGGTCGCAGGAACTTGGCTTTGTTGGAAGATGAAGGCTTGCGGAGAGAAGGAAGGCCGACAGGTGCGCTGGCAAAAAAGGTATGATACAACATAGGTAAACAGTAGAGTACAATTCCAATCCAATGCAACCCAGGAGTGCAGCAACAGACGGCAGATGAGCTTGACTCCGAATGACGGGCAAGAAGAGCGGACAAACAAACAGACGACGAAGCAAGCAGACAGACTTTGGAGTAAAAATAGGACAAGAACGAGCTCAACAACGAAACGGACAGAGGACATGGACGCAGACAGACGTCTTTTCTACCACTCCTTTTTCCAACCCAACGACCAAATGATCAAAAAAGAAGCAAGCCGTTCGAGGCGTCCGCCCAGCCGCCCGTCCATCCATCCGCCCCGCCTGTCCATCCATATCAATGCAGCAGCCCTCGCTTCCAGTCAGGCCAGACGGCTACGTCATCCACGCGTCCAGCCCTGTCCATCCATCCGTCCATCCTACCTATCGCTTCAGTGGGAAAAGAAAATGATGATACAAAAGATGTCTCTCTTTCTGTGATATTGCCCCCCTTCCCTCTCCTTCCATCGGCGGATTGGTGGGAGTAGGTACCACGAGTCTCAAATTTCTTACAGCAGAGCAGCAGAGCATGGAGAGTGTAGAGCGCCACAATGACGATCAAAAAGCACAACAAAGCAGCCAGAACACGGCAGAGCAGAGCATAACAGAGCAGGCCAAGCACCAGCCAGCGCGCGCAGCCAGTTCACTCAACTGACTTACCTTATCTCGCCAATAATGGACGCCGCCTCCTTGTACGTCTTGAGCAAGCGCTCGCACTTTTCGCGCTCGGCCTTGATGCCGTCGTCCTCGTACAGCAGCTCCTCAAACAGCGCCTCCTTATACAGCTCGCTGACGAGCCGGTTCTGCACCGCGTCTTTGCTGTGGTTGACGAGCAGGTGCATTACCGCCTTGGGCACCTGATCCGCAATCGTTTCGCGCACAATGTTGAAGTACGACGAAATGAGCCGCCGGATCAGCTCCGTCTCGAGCGCCTCGCGCTCCGTCAGCTCTGGTGGCTCTTGGTCCTGCCGAGGCGTGTTAGTGGCGGGCTGGTAAAGCTGCAAAAGGGGGCTTTGGTTGGCAACTCACAAATCCTCCTACGCCGACGTCGTAGTCGTTTCTTGGAATGGAGATTTCCGACGCCTCCGCGACCACGTCTGCAATGCTGCGGTCGGGCAGGCGCGTGTCTCCCCGCCTTATGCTGCCGCTGAAGCTCGGCTCCTGGTGCTGTGTCACATGTCTGCTGCCGGGACGATCCGCCGACATTTGCGGTGGCATGTGTGGGCCGGGAAGACCACCCTCCTTGCCGAAAAAGTAGTTGAGGAAAGAGTCTTTTGTTGATCCGGCCTGCTGCATCCTTGGTGGAGAAATGGACCTCGATCCGTTAAGTTGGCTTGCAATGGCGGGCATGCCGTTCCCGGGGCGGCCGACGGCAGGAGACATGCTACGGCTCGGCTTGCTTGAGTGACCGCGGTGGGGGAGTGCCTTCTCGCCGGGGACTTCGATCTCGTCCTGCTCGTCCTCAGGTGTCTCGGCGCCGTTGACGCCGTTCAACTCCTTGAGCCGCCTGCGCTCCCGCTTCTTCTTCTCTTCCAATGCGGCCTGCTTCCTCTCCTTCTCCTGTCTGTCGTGGAGGACGGACGACATTGCAGCTGCCGCGCCGAGGAAGTTGGGGTGGTTGGTGTTGATGTAAGCGCGTTGAATGGAAATGAGAGATTCGACATAGGTTGCGCTAGGTCCAAGGCGTTCGCGCAACAGGTCCGAGACAACTTCAATCAGCTTGCCCTGGAGGCGGGGGTACCGGCTTAGCTCGTTGGATCCGCAGGTGTGGCAAATTTTGATAAGTTCCTCGTAGACAAGCTCGACGCAGCGCTGGCTTGGCGGCTCCAGCAGCTTGATTTGAGGCCTGACGAGGAGGTCGAATGCCATCTCGGGAACGAAAAGACTGGGCCTGGGTCCGGTAGAGTTTCGAATGGCAGTCCTAATGTCTTGAGAAGATAGGTTCGTTGTGGGGTCGAGGGTTTCGAGAGAGTTGCCAAAAACGGAATTGAAGATGTAGTAAATCCTGGCACCTCCGCAGAGTTCCCGCGTGGAGATGTCAGAAGACGTTCCGTCAATCGAGGCAATAAAGGAGGAAGCGAAGCGGGTCATCAGTTGCAGGATCAAAGAACCTCTGTGCTCTTTGCCGTTGAAGGCGACATCGCCGTAACTCGCCAGCTCCTGCTGCGTCTGGCCCATCAACGTGTTCAACCGAGCCTTGATGTCGGGCAGTCTCTCGCGAATGTGTGCCATGAGGGTCTGGTTCAGGGTCCTTGCCAAGAATTCGGTTCCACAACGGTTGGCCATATTCCGGTACGCAGGGTGTTGTCTGAAAAAGTCACGCTCGGCCTGGAGGGCATCGGACAAGGGTCTGTTTTCCTGAATGTCGTACTGAGACCTGTTGACAACGCCAATAAATCCCAGCTTGAGCGGATACACGCGGCCGGCCAGAATATCGAGCGCATTGGTGCCGTGGTCCATGAGGTCCAGTTTTGTGAGGACACCGATGGTCCTGCGACCCATGGGATCCACGTGCCGCGCCAGCTTGAGCGCCTCCGAATTGACAATGTCGACATTGGCAGGGGAAACGGCGAGAATGATACTGTTGGGCTTGGCGATGTACTCGGTGATGAGGTTCCTCGTCTGCTTTTCGATATCCGTAGGTTGATCTCCAATGGGTACCTGGATGGGCAATCAGATTCGCGTGTCTGGGGCAAGCATGCGGCGCTACGAACCTTTGTCAGGCCGGGCAGATCCACCAAAGTCAAGCTCAGCACGGCGGGGGAGTAGATCTTGAGGTTGATGGGTTGCCGGTTGATACCCTTGTTGTTTCCTGCTATGCGCGAGGTCTCGTTTTCTATCTCCTGCCTCACTTCCCTAAAGTCGTAAAACTTGCGCCCCGGCATGTGCAAAAACTCTGCCCACTCCTCCTGACCCGCCACGCTTGCTGGAGTATGCGGGACGTGGACTTCATCGCTATCCGGGCGGTCTTCACGCTGGCTAGGGACATTGATGAGCTGGAGAATGAGCGGCCGACGAGTGACGATGCCACTGCCACGAGGCAGGAAGTCTTTGCCGACAATATTCTCGAGCACCGACGACTTTCCTGCAGACTGCGAACCTACAACAACCTACGATCGAGTCAGCTCAAGGAGGTTGTGAGGGTTGTGGCCTAAACGTACAATCTGCGGCAGGTCCAAGGAATCATTTCCGATGGTGTTGAAGACCAGGTCCTGCAGCCTGTTGACAATCTTGAGGAGGTCCTCGCCCAAAGACATGATTGCGATAGTGTAGAGCTCAGCAGCTATGCGCCGCGTCGGATTTAAGGACGGTTGCTATATGGCAGCGGGTAAACAGCAGCGGAGCGGGGGTTCGGGCAGGGCGAGTGAGAAATGTTTTAGTCCGGCAAAGTCGGCCTGCTCGGGGGGATGGCAGGAGAAGATGGGGAGAGGTCTGCCACGAGTGTAGACGGAGGGACGGAGAGGGTGAAGGTGAAGGCGAATAGGATGCTGGCCGTGTGACGGGCGCCCAGTTTTGCTGTCGTCGCGGGAGCGCTTCTGACCGCCAGTAGAGCCGTTCACTGTTGCACCAAAGGTCGCCGTCGCTCGCCGTACAAACATGTCCCTCCATCTCACCGCCCTCCACGAGACTCTTTTCCTAATCAGCCCGACCTTGCCAGCGCACCACACGCCCTTCCTTGGTCTTCTTTGATGCTTCCATCGCGCACCGGCCCCATCCCGCCCTGAGGCGTCGCAAAATCTCCGTTCCTGGGGCTGGCCAAGCTGCCAACCGGTCTAGTCCAGCCCAGCTGAACCAGCTGTCCTTTATCCTCTCCACGTGGGCGCCAGAGACTCAGCTTGATAGGTGGCCGTGAAGCGGACACATTTCGTTGTTCCGCAAGAACTAGCAATTGCCATTACACATGTAAAATGCATTCACTTGGGGGACCAGAATACAATATCAAAGAACATTCGAGCTGCAACACCAATTTAAACAAGGCTACCTTTTCACCATATCCATTCAACCTAGCTTGCATTGGAAAGAAAGATGAAAGTTGAGGTCTAAGATTCGTTTGTCGTGCAATTGACAAGTCGCTCTTCCACGAAGCATTCGCGTGCGGATTGACTGAATACTCCACCCCAGAATTTGCTCAAGGCAGACCTGACTGTAGAATTGTGCCTCCCCCTTGAATAATGAGTTGAATGGATACGTGGAATCTCTGGCAAACGCCAGAGTAGAAATGAGACCTTGTATTGAAGTTTTCGTCTACTGCTAGGGCTATCGAGAAGCAAAATGAATGCAGCCGCCAAGGCGGCATAACGAGAAGTTTGTTGTGGAAAGAGACATCCAATTGGAAGCTCGTAATCATTGACCAACCTGTGAGGGAGAGCTTTTGGCGTCGGGCATCGAATGGTCCGCAGGAGAAGATGTGTTGCGACGCACAGGGGTGCGAGAGCGTTCGGCTGATGGACTGTCCCGGCGGGAACGCTTGTGAGAGTGTCTGCGGGGATTTGGGCTCCTAGAGCAGCTGGGGCTCCGGCGACGGCGACCCTTGCGACTATCAGCCCTGCTGTACTTTTCGTCTTCTGAAATGGACGGAGATCGCTTGTTCTTGTGGCTCCCGCGGTGAGAGCTGCTTGACCGGGACTTAGACTGGCTACGTGAACGTCGACGCGGGCGAGATGGCTGGCGGGTGCGGGGAGGCGGGGATCGACCAAGGGATGCACGAGACGACAGAGACCGGTTTCTGTCGCGGCGTCTGGTTGCGCGTGAGTTGGACCTTGCTGGCGAGACAGATGTTCTAGCACGGTGGTCACCACGGGCGGGGCTCCTGCCCCGCCTCGATCTTCCTACAGGACTGCGCGAACGGGTCCTGTCTCTGTTTTGACGACTGTCCGGGTGCCTCCGCGGAGGAGTTATGGAGCGTGAGCGGGAGCGGCTGTATGACCGACGAAGGCGACGGCGTGGCGGCGAGCGGGAACGGGAGATGGACCTGGAAGGTGATTTGGGCGAAAGCGAGCGCGGCCTTCCCCTGCCGTTGTTGCGTCTGCGACCAGCTGGAACGTACGAGTCTGTTTCCCTTCGACGTGGACGGCGGTCGTCGTAGTAGCTGCGCCGGGGGGAGCGAGAGCGAGAGCGAGCTGGGCGATATGAGTAGCTCGAACCTCCGCGGCCACCTCGACCTCGACTATTGCGGCCCCGGTCACCGCGTTCGCGCTGACGAATGTCGTCCAGATCCTCCTGACGTCTGCGCTCGTTTTCGCGTCTCTGTCGCTCTTCCTCGGCTGCCCTCTCCGTGTCGACCTGCAGAGAGTTAGTCTGGCAAGATTGTAATGGGTGCAAATATCTTAGGCACCCACCTTTTCTTGTTTCAGCTCCTGCTTCTTTGATTCCACAATTGCCTTTGGAATGCCGTGGCTGCTTGTTTGCGCATCGAGTAGCAGGTTCCAGAGCTCCTTGCAGAATGCGGGCGCGTCCTTGTCGAGGAAGCCTTGGAGCTGGATTTGGAGCATTTTTATGTCGAGCTAGAGCATGGGCTCCAAGTCAGCGAGCGTGGGTGTGGAAGTGAGGACAGCGTAGACTCACGGTTGGACCGGCGTCAAAAATGTTATAGATGAAGTCAATGACAATGTCATCCTCGTTGTTGAGGATTTTTTGAATCTGTGCAGCAATCCAACTGTGAGAACGGTTAGCTCCGAGAGGCAGAGGGAGACGACGCGACTTGCTTCTTCATGACAGCCCGGTTAACTTTTCCGAGATCCACCTTCTGGTCGAACTCGGGGGGAAACTTGGTCTTTTTGAGCAGCTTCTTATCCGCGGCGGTCGCCATCATGTTGGCAGGGCTGTGACCACGAAGAAGCAGAGAGGGGTGTTGCGGAGGAGGAGTAGGTGGGTAGTGTCAGGTCGCAGGCCGCGGAGCTCTGTCGAGTAAACGGGGCCACGCCTGGCAACCGGCCGAACTTCATCCGCTGCAAGTGAGAGCTGGAGGACGGGACGACGGGAGGGGACCTGGAGTAGTTCTCCCTGCGTTGCCGTTGCGGCAGCCCAGGGGCACGTTCACCCAGTGGGGCAGCACCTGCAGGCTTGGCTGCGGTGCTGCTGCGTCAATGATGCCGTCACCGTTTGGACCATGAAATGTGAATTGATTAAACATTGGGTTGCAACCAATGACTGCTACCGCTCAATTGCAGGTTGACACCCGAATATCCCACGCCTTGCTTGGTTTGACAACAATAAAATAACTGGCTTGAACGACAACCCATCAAACGCCCGCCAAATGCTGATTCCTTTCCGCATCTTCCATCAAAAGATACAAGGTTGATAGTGCCCAAATTGTTCCCTTGAAACTTGGTTCCAAAAATTGAGTAGAGAGAGTTTTTACCAGGCCCAACTGCCTCTCCTGGCAGAAACGCCAAAGCCACCCAGCGCGAGACCTGCGGGCACCATTTGTGGCTGCTGCTTGGCCCACTCATATATGTATACCCGCAGGGCTCGCCACCTCATGCACGTCTCTTCCGTGATGCCTGCATCTTTGGCGTTGTTGTCATCGCCAAGGCGAATGTATCCTCTAGCCGTGGCCAGGTCGTCGTCTTGTCTCAACTCGTCCACTGGTATCCGGCTGATTTTGCTGAGCTCCTCGTCGTAGTTGCGCGCGATCGATGGGTATCCGAGCGAGAGGTAGTTGTAGACTTGTGTTACAAAAGCATCGCTAAACTCCTCCTCCATGGCTTGTTGCGCCGTCAGCTTCTCTTGGATGGTATGCATGTCGGGATTCGACGCAGGCGGCGTTGGTGGAGGTCGTGCTGGTGTGGGAGGCGGGCTGTCGAAGGGATTATCAACCTCGATCCGAGGAGTGAGCATGCCAGTCTGCTCATTAGGTTGTGGGCCAGTGTCGACGCAGCATCCATTCCAGAGACCCCCTCGACTCGGTTGCCGGCTTTGAGGGCCCGACCAAAGCAGCGACGACCCTTTTGAGCACTGTGTTCTCGTGTGAGGCTCCTTGGACTTGGAACTTTCTTTCCTCTCTTTTGTTGCTTTCTTTTCGCAAGCACCGCGCCAGAGTCCAGTGTGAGGCTCGGAACTGTTGCTTTGTTCCGTCAAGTAGCACATGGAGGTGCGAAGCGCTTCCGAGCCCTGCGTCACATCGAACTTGGCGGGCTCGGGGGACGGACACCGTGGGAATACAATGTCGTATCCGAGCATGGGTGGCCGTGCTCCTTTTTGCATTCCATCCATCTCACGGTCTTCTTGTCGACCTCGCTGGCTAAACAGATTGGCAGCGGGATCGCCCCATGGGCTTTTGGCCGCAGATTCCCAAGGACTTTTGGAAGCAGGCTGGCCCCATACCGGATCGCCCCACGGGCTAGTCTTGACCGGGTCCGCAGCCGTCTTGGTGGGCTCTTTTTGCTTGGTCTCGTTCTTCTCCTCCATGTGCTTTTGCATGGCCAGTAACTCCCAATTAACTTTTGTAAAAGACTCCCGACGCTCCCCGTCTTTCTTTTCTTCGTCTTCCAATTCTTCAGGCTCGTTGGTGATGAAGTGATCAACGGGCTCGTGGTGTTCGTCATTAGGAAAGGCTGCCATGGCTTGCTCCCTCATTTGCTTTTCCGCAGCCTTTGCAGCGATTTCCAACAAGAACCCAGAGAACCGCTCATCGACACTCTCTCGCAGTCGAGTCGCATGGTTGAAAGCAGTAGAAAGATCTGAAGAAGACGAGGGGGACATGGAAAGAGAAGGCGTGTCGTCTCCGTCGGATTCGGAGCTCTCAATCGTGTCCAAATCGGGGACCCTGAAAGAGTGCGAGCGACTGCTGCTCAGCGAGTCGCTCCTGGCCATGGGGATACCAAGGCGCCGTGCCTCCAGAGGCTGCGGAACAGGTGGCACGCAGATGTTTGGCGAGTTGACCGGAGGAGCGGGCATGGGGCATAGCCTTGGTCGCCGCGCAGGACTGCGCACGCCGCCGTCATCGGGCGTGGCTTCGGTTCGATCTGCCTCGTTTATGGTGGGTCCGACATCGCCTGCTTTTCTGGAGCGTTTGGCGGTTTCGATGAGCTGGGGAGCGAATTTCCTCCTTGGACGTGATTCAGCTTGCGGGGAATCCACGTCGATTTGCGGAGTAGACTGGGCGCCGGCCGAATTGGCGCTGGCTTCCGCGCGCGCCACATGTGAGCTGTTGATCCCATTCGCGACGCTGCCATTCCGATTACTTCTCGTCGTCGTCTCGACCGGCTGCGGGGCGAATTTCCTCTTGGTTGGCGGCTCTGCAGCAGGCTGGTCCCTGCTGCTCCTCACGGTCGTCTCAACTGGCTCTGGCGCAAATCTCCTCGAGCTCTTCGCCGTCGTCTCAACAGGCTGGACGGCGAATTTGCGCGTTGACTTGGTCGTAGTTTCCACCGGCTCAGGCGCGAATTTCCTGGATGATTTTGTTGTGGTTTCGACTGGCTCGGGCATGAACCTCCGCTTGGGAGCTGGGGGTGAAGATGACATGGCAGGTAGTGACCGACCGCTGGAAAGGCCAAAATTTGTTTCAAGTTCTCTCGAAGCAGAGATCAAATCGAATCCAAGCCTTGGCTACAGAGATGCAGGAAGAGATTCCGCATCTAAACAACGCCCTTGTCCCCTATCCACCAGATCATGTCCCAATCTATAAGCTGCAAAGCTCTTTGCGACTAGGGAAAGCGGGGTGCAACTCGTCGGGAAGAATCGGGATGGCTTGGGATGATGTTCAGTCGACCCAAGGCGCGGTAGCCACTCAATAAGCAGTGGAAAGGTCCGTATGACGATTTATGGCTGGACGGAAGCCTCGTGCAAAGCGCAAGCGTGGGATGAGGTCGGACTGCCGAGGGTGCGGATTAAGACGTCAAGGGTCCAGGAATTGCAGGTTTGACAAGCGTCTTCTCAAGCCGGCGGAACGGTCGAACTAAGAGGGCCTTGTGCAAGTCTGCCGAATAATGTCAGAGCCTCAACCGAAAAGCTGCAGTAGTCGCGTTGTTTAGGGGTTTCAGGAGCGGACATGTAGATTGGAAACGGACCTGTGCGGTAGAGAACTGGGGGTGAGATGGCGCGCGGGCGAGCAGGTGAAGAGCGGCCGAGACGAACGAAGAGGAGGAACTTGAAGAGTGGTGAGGGAGAGACCTGAATGTTTGGCCGGTATGTTGTGCGGCGGGCGTGACGTCGAGAATAGTGGAGCCGCGTGTCGGTGGGCCGGGGTGGCAGAGGCAACGGGATCCAATGGTTGTTTCTGGTTTTGCAGGTCCAACGGCTTTTGGAGTAGAGCGACGTGAGAGCGAGTCGGCATGTGGGTGAGGATACAAGGGTTCCAGTGTCTCAGGGCCTGACGAGAGGTGCGTGGGTGTGGTTATTACCCTACCCTGCCTGCGGCGGCCGTGCGAGAGACAGCGACGGCCACAAATAGCCCACAGCAGGAATAGGAGGCTGTGGCACCCCCGGATTGTCGGCAGTGTGTCTACCCCAGGCTTTAATGTTGGGTTGAGGGGATGTGCCACGGTGGTCGAAAGCTGCTGTATCTTCAGGTGCTACTGCAGGACAAGACAGGACAGGACAGGACAGGACAGGACAGGGCCGACGTCGCCAGGGCCGGCGCAAGATAAGAGCCAAGGGAGGGGAGCACGAGGAGACGAGGCGTCGATTGTCCAAAGCAAGCCCTCCAGCAAGCAAGGAGCCTGCAGGGCTTTTGTGCATCAAGCGGCTGGGGCTTCCGCGCACCTTGGAATGGTCGAGAACGACCCAAGCAACAAGCCCGGTCCCTCGATATGCACGCAGCGGAGATCCCAGCGGACGGCGCTGTCAGTGTCCACAACGCGCTCTCTTTTACGCCAAGATAAGATGGAGCGTCGCCGACCGCGTTGTTTATACCCACGTCGGTCTTCTACCTTGTTCGCGCTGCCTGACTTGACTGTTGGTGGCAGGGAACGCAGGTCCAGTCGACGCGGCTGCGTGCGTCGTCACCGCAAACAGCCACAGATGGCACACACCCAAGTGTTGATCTCCAGTCGTTTCGATTTGACTGCGTCACAGCATTGCTTTGGTACGTGGCTCCATTTCTCGTGAGCATTGTCCTCTCGAAAAGCTGCTAATTCAGAATCTTGCATCCTCGTGCTCCCCCCAAGCCCTGCCACTTGTGGAGAAGACTATGCTTGACGAACACACCACTTGCACATCGTATGATCCGTCATGCACCGTCAATTGCCTGCAGATAAGAGCGGGCTGTTCTCCCCACTAACCCACAGCTTCCTCCGCCATTGGACTCGACTAGCCAAACGCCGCCCCAATCTATCAAAACGCCGTGGACCATAAAGCCATGCCATCAAAGCTCCTCGGCCATCTATAACCCTCCAACCCCAGTTCTACACCAGGTCTTCGTCCCTGATGAATCTTGGATATCGGGGATACTCAGGTCCCTCATCCCATCTGCCGCCGGTTGCGCATTCTTCATTCAGCCCTGACGTCGTCTCGGATGGCGGCGGTTGTCTCGAGAACAGATATGCCTGCGGCGGTGCCGCTTCATTCCAAGCTCCCATGTGGCTGTATGGCTGGATATTCGACCCCGCCGGCGTCAAGCTCCTCCGACGCAGGAATCCAGATTTCGTCATGCTCATTGCTCTCATGCTCGTGGCCTCATTGGCCAAAGATTCTGGCGTCCCCGTCCGGTCAATCTCTGCCAGGTCTCTCAGAATGTCCGAGTAGTGCAACATCTCTGCTCGTCCATGGTCGTCATTTGAGAATCCATCCGCGGCGCTGCCTGTCCAACCGCGCTCTCCGAGGTCGATACGCCAGGGGAATGGCGCTTCTCTCTCAATCTGAGGCGTGATTGGGCACACGCCAGTACCCTCAATCTCCAGCCGAATTGTCTCGTCTTCCGAGCTCGCATTGGAGCACTCTCCGAAGCTGTCAATAATGACGTAGTCGGACAAATCTTCCTCTCGACGGAACGCAGCTTCTTTTCGCGCCTTCATACACGGACCTCCTGGGCAGTCGCAGTGGCACTCGCATTCCAAGGCTTGACCATGAATTGATGGCCGTCTTTTGTCTGCTTCCGCAAGACCGGAGCATCCTGAGATGCTTTGTGAGATGCGTCGGAAAGCCGACGCCATTTCCTCGTTTCGTTTCTGATCTCATTTAGCAAAGCCTTCCAGGTATAAGACCAATCAACTCCAGGAACTCCCAAATATTCTCAAGGCAAAAAGGTATGTACGCTAAGCTTACCAGATAGTTGGGTGGCTGTAGCTCCGAATGGAAAGTAGCCAAGTGACGGTTGACATGGTAGTCTCAACAACGGCCTTGTCAAGTTCGATTGCGGCGGGAGGACGAGAGCCAACGTGGCCGTCACGACGTCCGGGTTAAATGGTAAGCAGCACGACAATGAGGCTCTTCCCAAGACACTGGAAGCCTTTGCCACTCTCTGGTGAGTGCGTCACTTTCCTTGTCCCGCGTCCTTGTGGTCACCAGCCAAAAAATCGCCGTGGCACAATGCCATCCGCGGCGCGCAGCCCATGTTGACCCGCTCACCACGATTTTGGGTCCATGGCGATGCTTCGAGCCACTCACCGAGGACCCTACCAGCCCGTTGCCCACTGCGCAAGGCAGAATTCCTCAGCGTTGCGCTCTTTTGTCTGCGGGCCGCAGTTTCACTGTTTGCCTTGCCAGGCTGAGCGAGCACGGGCGGGAATGGACCAGCCATGACAGCCATCCATCTCTCTGCAGCCCTGCGGTCGTGTAAAACGCGACGGGCCACTTTCGATTGCAGACGTGGCGCGACAATTGTTGGTCAGAGCCGGGCCAAGGATCCCGTCTGCCTGCTGACACGAATGCTCGAGTTCAGCACCTTGTTTTTGGAGAGGTCACGATACAGGCGCAAGTGCAGCATCGCGGACCCGGCCTGTGAGCTGGAATCCTACGAGCTCGCGTCGCCCAATCATACGGCCATGTCTTGGACCCCCCCATCCTGCACCCAGCATCAGAGCTTTGGACAGACTGGCCCTTCGCCACCACCTCGCTCCCCCTTGTCCCTCCTCTCGCCTGCCTGTTTCGGTATCGCTCGTGCATGAGAAACCGATTTCTTGCCATGGCGCTTCATTCTCACTTGCGTGCATCACTGAACCAGAACGCAATGACCGCAGTCGACAGACCTCCCGCTTGAAATCGAGTCATCGCCCGAAGCACCCCGTCGACACGCACGCCGCTGACGATTGAGCTGCAGCGCCTTGTCCCTTGCCGCTTGGTACCTGGCTCCCTCTCCACCAGGAGGCCGACCACCATAACGACGCGCACCTTTGCACCGACACTACCTCTTCTCCCGCTAATGGACCATGTCAAAGCATCCAAACGCGTCTGCCTGCGCGCGAACCACTACGACAGCCAAACCCCCTGGACATGTCATTCCATCCTTCATCGCTATCATTACGGAATCGCCCTTGTCGAGTGCGTCCGTGAGTTTTGTCTCCTGTCGTCGACTCGCATCTACGGACGGTCTGGACCGCTCAGATCTTTTGCCAACTGGTAAACGGGATGCGCGAGATGACGACGGGCGACAACGCTCACGGACCTGACGGACGCGATATGGCGCACGCCTCGGTCGTGTCGATTCTTCCTTCCTTTTTCTCTCTCCCTCCCTCTCCCTCCTCAGCTTCAAAGTCTTCCGTCGCCCTCGTCCGTTTGTCCGTCCAGTCCACTCCACTCCACGCACGATCGATTGACGCTTCTTCCCACCATGCTGATTGGCCAGTTGTAGATGTGGCACGAGGATGGATGGATGGACGATGAGACCGAGTTCTCAGCGCCCATCTCTGCCTGTCCGTCTGTCCGTCCGCTATCTCCCCGTCTCCCCTACAGTCTCAAGCATGGCAAAGTAGGTTATTGCATAGCCCCGACCGATCCACCGTGGATCACCGTTCAACGACAGTTTCGATCGGGAAAAATAAATCTGTGTGGGGACACATACAGAAGCGCAGGTTTGCAGCCTGTCATTTTGATCATTTGGCAGTCTATTAGTCGCAGCGCATGCGCTCTCTCTATTGATATGGTATGATGAGAGGACAAACGTGCCTAGAGGACTGAACGAAAGGCAGTAGCGCGTGGATGAGAGAAGAATGAATAAGCACCGGGAAGAAGCATGTAAAATAAGTCTAGGAGCGCGGTATGAAAAATATCACCATCCCCCGCTCCAGTAGACCTTCCAACAAAAGCAGGAACGAGGAGATAAGACAAGAAAAGAGAAGCATGGAGGTCAAGGTTCAAGAGTGATGAAATGATAAAAGCAGAATAACAACCAACGCCGGCAATTCAACCCTGCCGCTAGAGATCACCGCCCAACAGTCCAATTCAGTCCAAGCGTTTCTGATGGGCCGATCCAATCCGTGTCTACTCCGCAGGCGCCAAAGATCTGTGAGAAAAGAAAACCCCGAAGAAAAAGGGGTTTAGTGTCGAAAGATAAGTAAGGGGGACGTGCCATTGACCGACATAGCATCGGTGGAAGAGTGAGCCACGGCGAATAGACGCTGTCACGAAGACGGCAGGACAACTGAGACAGCCATGAGCTGCCTCTCCTGCCGCAGACCTCTCGCCCCTGGTGTGATCATGGGCACGTCGTTGGCGGCTCGACGGTCCGGTCTATTTGTTATGCCAGATGAAATTGCGCAGCGAGTCCCAGCGGTCCGCCTGGTCATATCTAATCGCACCGACGTCAGCAAAACAGCGTCGAAACAAAAACTCAGGAGGATCGCAAGAGTGTCCGGATTTAACTCGCTCGTCGTCGCCGGCCAGCGTAATCATCATTACCCTCAGTCGAATCTAAGTCGGGCGGGAACGGTATGAACCATGACAACAGGGGAAAGGGGCAGGGGAGGGGAGAACTTACATGTACACCATGCTGCTGCGCATGCTGGGCTGCACCGTCTCCGGGTGCCAGCGGAAGACGTACATGACGAGGGCCCAGGACAAGCTGGCGAAGACGGGCCAGCTGCGTTCGCGCAGCGTGGCGGCGAACTTTTCGTCCTTGATGAGACCCAAGCCGCCGCCGGCACTGCTGCTGCTGCTGCTGGCGCCCGCGCTAGATGCCGTCTTGGGCTGCACCAGCAACTTTGCGTATGCCAGAACCACGCGGGCGAAGACGTAGATGACGATTTGCTGGTTGACGCTCGACTGCACGCCGCGGCCGAAGACGTAGTAGCCGCCGGCGAGACCGGCGAGCAGCGAATCGTACTGGCGCTCCTTGCCAGTCGGTGACAGATGTCGCAGCGCCAGCATGCTGGATTTGTAGATGAGGGCAAAGGTACCAAGGTTTCGTGCGTGCGTCTTGGTCGCTTTGAGCACCATGGAGAGCTTGGTGTGGAAGCTGATTTGGGCGGAGACGAGGTCAGCGGCGGAAGATTGACGCAGGACGAACGCAGATGAACTTACTCGCCAGATCGGAAAAGGAATATCATGCTGGAGAGAAGGTTGCGTTAGAAATGTCCCCATTCCTGTCAGTAGAGTATTTAGTGGAGACATACACCAGCGCGTGCGGGAACCGCACTTTTGCTCCGTACACGATACCATTGCGCAAGCCCTTGAGAAGGGTGAGGATTTCGTGGTATTTCGGATCCAGCACTATGCGCTCGGCCGCATCCTGTTCGCCATGCCCGTCAGCTTGTATTCAACGTTGCCAGCCTGTGAGTATCCGCATACATGAAGTTGCGCTATTGCGTCCATGGCTCTTGTGGTATCCAAGAAAGATCTATGCGCTCGAGGAACGGGTCCGTGTGCGGCAGCAAGTATCCAAAGGATCAATCGACAGCGTCGAGTCTAGTCGAGGTGCAGTCGTAAGGATGTAGGGTTGGAGGTGTGGTGGTGGCAGTCCCAGAGAATCCTCGCTCTTCCCCGCAAACAGAGTGCGTCGTCTTCTTTTTCTCCGCTGTTTCGTTGTCAACCGCAGGAATAGCCGCGGGCAATGTTCCGTCTCCACTTCAAAAGGCCGAGCGAAGCCCCTAAAAGAAAAAAAATTGGGCGGCGCGGCGTGTCCAAGAATATCGCAACCGATGGTAACTAGCTGCAACGCTCGAGCGCAATCCAGAGCCTCATGGGAAAAGACCACACGGGGACCAGGGAAAGCCGGCAAAGAGGGGCACAGGTTGGTTCTGGATTGCGGCTTGGTGGACGGAAGGGACCAACGTCGTCGACGGGCCTGGATTGGTTCAGAAGTGTGGTACTCTTACCGGACAGCCGCTTCGGGTATGACGATTGTCGAGTGCAGTCGACTGCCGAGGCAGATGGCGGCCCCCTGGTCGCCGCCCGCTGCCGCTGGACAATGAACAATCCATGACAGCCGCCGCGGCGCGCAAGCCACACCCGGTCCTGTCCTGTCCGCATGTGATTGTGGCTTTCTCGTCCAAAGTCTTCAACCAAGGGTTGGCGTTGACATCTTTTCGTCACCCATATGGCGAGACCCTGGGAAGCCATTGATGGCCTTTTTCTCACGTTCCAGCCCACGCGCATCTCCGGCCGAACGGTCGACTTTTCATCAACCCAGGGTCGTCACTAACCTCGATGCGGAAAGCTGAAAGTGCAGCATATTCAGACTGTCCAAGTACCGTCTCATGCCAGCTGTAATCTTGAAATCTATTGCTCCAACGTCTGAAACCACTCGCTGTCTAAAAAATTGGTATCTAACCAGCTCGACTGACTGCCTCCTCGTACCCTCGCTTTTTTCAACGTCCCAACTCCAAACTCCGAGAAATGCAGACGAAATTCCATGTCCCGCTCAAGCAAATTGTTGCTTAAGAGTCTCATAAATCGTAAAGATGAAGGCTGAGCTCGGCGCCGACCGAGCGACGGTGATGCCGCAACCCCTGTAAAGACCCTTGAGGCCTGACTGCTGGTAGATGAGTTTGCCCACGGACCCAAAGGTGCGCTTGACTCCCGAAAGCCGCGTAACGTCCTCGGTCTGCATGCGACTCTTGATGGTGTCGGCGGGGTAGAATAAAAAGTTGTAGCTCATGCCTGCCATGGCACCGCACGCCATCTGCTGGTGGATTGGGAGCGGGTCGTCTTTTGACTTGGACGACCCAGACTTTTCCCTCAGGCCGCGGAAAAACAGCGACATGCCCTCGTATCCGCCGAACCACGCGGCAGACCCGCCAGTCTCGCGGATCAGCGTTCCCATTTGTCCATGCCAGAATCCAGCGATGCCTTGGTGTCTGTACACGCTGGCCATGACGCCGAGAGGACCCAGGCGCCGCACCTGGCCACTGCTAGTCTCGACAGGGACTTGCATTTTACACTTGACCAGCTCAATCGGCGTGAGGAGCATCGAGGTGAAGGCACCAGAGACGGCACCACAAAGAAGCAGGCCGGAGTAGGGGACAGGCGTGTCGGGTCCCAGCACGTTCTTTCGGAGTATTTCCTGGCAGAGGCGGTACTGGTGCACAATCAGCTCATTTGTCCGCCATTGGAGGCAACGGGACGATGCTTACGCTGAAGAATAGGCTGGCATTCTCGACAGCAGCGCCGACGAGGGGTGCGCTGATTCCTCTGTAGAGGCCCATGACTCCGTCCTTGGCCCATGACTTTTTGAAGCAGTCCAGCGGACCCGTGTACTTGAGGGGCAGGTGCTCGGGCTGAGACTGGAGACGGACCTTGACCGTGTCAAAGGGATACTCGATGTACTTGCCGGCAATGCCAGCAAGCGAGCCGAAGGTGATGTCTTTGAGCGCTTCCATGCCTTGTCCGGCAAGAGCCTCTGTCGCAGTGTCTGGCTTGGGGTCAGGGGAATCCATGTGGATTTCGGTGTTGGGGACACCCATGGGGCGCTCCGAGTAGGCCATTCCGGTCTTGTCTTGGTCGACGGGTGACTCGATGTGTGCAGGTGGGAGGGGTTGATGCTATCGCGGGAGCATGTTGTATGGACTGAGAGTCAACGGCGGGCGTGGGGCACAGGCGAGGGTGCCTTATAAAGAAGTGGTGACGACTGCTGACGGGACGGCGGTGCGGGCTTTTTCCAAGCTGAAGCTGCTAGTGATGAGCGAAAACCGGAATGGCCTGGGGGTGGATTCGGCTGCGGTGCGGTGTGGTGCGGGAAAATTTCAGTTGCCCGAATCAAAGGACAGCACCGCAGCAGGCAGGCATCGACGATAGAGCAAGGCAGCGCGAGAGACGGGCCTTGGGCGCTACGGGCGTGGGGAGGGGCACAAATGCGAGGTTGATGATGCAAAAATTGGGCGCTTGGCGGCCCATTCTGCCTCACCGCCCCACTCCGCTCCGCCTTTGCGTATCTGATCCGCCCGCTAGCGCCATCTTGATATTGATAACCCAAATGGCTCCAAAGCCGACTCGGGACATTCTTCTTACGCACCTTCATCTCCCACCATCAATCACCCAGACATGTCCGCCCCCGAATCCGAGCCTGCCACCGCTAACCCCGCCCCCGTGCAGGGCATGCGCAAGAACGGTACTGTCGCCTCGCAACACGGACGAACCTGCCGCTCACGCATTTCCAGGGAAGCAGTGGCACCAGCCCAAGAAGCCCTTTCGCCCGACCGCAGGCCTGACCTCGTACGCAAAGCGCACCGAAGAGAGAAAAGCCCTCGCTGCCGTCAAAGCAAAAGAGAAGGAACTCAAGGACGACAAGGAGGCCGCAAGACAGGTGCGCAACCCTTCAAACGCTGCAGAATTTTCGCTGACCGTCCGTGGCAACAGGCCCATGTGCAAAACATCAAGGAGCGACGCGAGAAGAAGGCTGAGCGCGAAAGATATGCGCAACTGGCCGCCAAGATGCACGCGAAGAAGGTCGAACGCTTGAAGAGGAAAGAGAAGAGGAACAAGCTGCTCAAGTCTTGAGTCTTGAGCGCGACTGATTCACACAAAAAGCATTCAGGGCGTTGGTGGGCTTCAGGGCGTAAGGAGTCTAGACTGGTATTCAGCATCCTCCTGTCATAAACGACAAAATATTCTCAAGGGCGATTGAGGAACAAAATCGCTGCAGCGTTCCAACAAAATCACCTGAAAGAGCACGCGGGAAAATGATTCTCAGCCAACCGCTGGCAAGCACGCCAGCAACACCGCGAGGCACGTCACTTTTGCACTTGTTCCGCCCTTCACTTCTCAAACATGTCATCGTCTCGTAACACGCTCGGAGACATTTGCAATGATTCGACCTCTCGATTCCACGCCTGCCGCGACCGCTACAAGATCGTCTCCAGTTAGGCGAGCTCCAGTGAACCACGGACGGCCGATTTGAAACTGGATCGTGTCCAGCAGGCATGCAGCCTTCCCCCACAAGTCGACGATATCGGACTGTATTCTCAGTTTTGGTTTCAAATGCCAAGCACCGCTTCCAGCTCTTCAACTTCACTGGTTCCCGTTCTCGTTGTCTCCGGCAGGCTGTCTGGCTTCGACCGGAGATTCTCAGTGCTGCAAGGTCCGCTCCGCCGAAGTCGCAAAGTAGGACAATAATCAAACTCTCAAAGGTCAGCAAGGCGCCGATCCGCGGAACATTGCGCCCCTAATTTTCGCGGCCTTTCTGGAAACGACTGTGATTGTCGAGCCCCCGCTCTTGTGAAACAGATGGGACGATCTTCGGGAATTCTCCACTGCTAAGCATGTCAATTTGGAGAATTGCAAATCCTTAGCCCTGCACATGCCATTGTCGTCTTTCGGTCCTCAAATGACGTCATGTTGTTCTCGTCTGCAGTGAGTACAGTCCTAGCAAGATTCAAGGGCTAACCCTCCTTCACTTTCAAATCCACCTACTAGAGCTTATTGGTGAGAATGCACCCAAATCACGACTACTTGAGTTTGCACAACATGCTCCAGAGTTTCGTAGCTAGCTTTTGCTGGATGCGCCGTCCCACCTACCATGCCAAAACAATCACTACTGACCGTCAAAAGGGCGTCTATCCAATTCTGAGTATCCACCTCGGACTTTCCATGGTTGCGATTGGTCAAAACAAACTTCCCACATCGCCGTCTTCCCGCTCTTCGCTTGTCGCGTTGAGTTAGCATCTTTCGATTACGGAATTCCCGGACTCTACGAACTGTCACATGCTCTCCCCCCATTGGATGCTCCCGGGTTGTGCAACAGCTTTTGGATGACCATGCTTGGTTTGTCCAAAGGGAGCATCCATGACAGGGCTTTAACATGCGTGTTCACAGGCGCGTAATTCCGACTGTCTTGAGATTTCGGACTTAGACGTCGCAGAGCTTCATTGCATTCCTGAGTTCTATACGGCTACCACCAGAAAAGAGGGCGGCACGTCTGCAACATGCAAGTCCGGCTAATCCGACTTCAAAGCAATAGAAAAGCACATTTTGCAACGACTGAAATCGCTACTCACCAGACTTGAGCCTCCAGAAAAAGAGCAAGCCATGGCCGCACTCAACCGCAACACCACATGCACGAATTTGGTAAATCGCCTCCCTCACAAAATCGCCCTCGAGGAAGCCATTCTCCCCGTCTCAATCCCCCTTAACGAAACAACTCCACAAATTCCCCAAGTCGCCGACGTGCCAGGCGCAGTGCTCTCTCCCGCTTTCACCTCCGACGTTGGCCAGCGCCTGACCGACGTATCACTGCGGCTGCAATCCATGGACGCGTCGGGAATTCGGTACGCCATCGTATCACTCACCAGCCCGGGGATCGAGGGAGTCTTCGACGCGAAACAAGCCGTGGAATATGCCCGCAAAGTCAACGACGAAATGCACGCAACATACGTAGCGCCGCACCCGACGCGCTTCGGCTTCTTCGCCTGCTTGCCCATGCAAGACCCTCCCGCGGCCGCGCGCGAGCTGGAGCGTTGTGTCACGCAGCTCGGAGCCAAAGGCGCACTTGTCAACGGCTACGTCCAGCTCGGGAGCGCAGACTCGGTGCGGTACTTGGACGAAGCGGCATGCGAGCCCGTGTGGGCAGCACTGGCGGCGCTCGACGTACCGCTGTACCTGCATCCGCGCGTGCCGCCACCGTCGCAGCAGCGCGTGTATCGCGGGTTCCCGATGCTGGCGCACGCGGCGTACGGGTTTGGCGCCGAGACGGGGGCGCACGCGCTGCGGCTGGCGTGCTCTGGCCTCTTTGACCGCTACCCGCGACTCCAGGTCGTCTTGGGACACGCCGCTGAGGCACTCCCGTTCCTCGCTCACCGCATCGATCATCGCTTGGCGGTCGGTGTTTCCGGCGCTTCGGGCCCTCACAGGCAGAGCGTGTCGTATTATTTACGAAGCAACTTTTTGGCTACCTTGTCTGGTGTCAGGAGGCTGTCGACCGTAAGGTGTGCGCTTGAGGAGATGGGCGAGGAGCGCGTCCTGTGGAGTGTGGATTATCCGTATGAGAGCAACGAGGATGCAGCAGATTGGTTTGATGGAGTTGAGGGGTTGAACGAGGAGACGAAGAGAAAGATTGCGTGGCGAAATGCCGAAAGGATATTTGGCATACCCCCTTGTGGCTTGTGACGTCCTTGTCGAGAAGCCTGGTTTGAAATTGATTCCGTCTGTCCCTGTCAGTGGATGATTTCTCGTTGACCAATTCATTCCAGGCAGCCAGTCAGGACTGGCGAATTTGTACTGCGAATCGCCGAGAAAATCAATCAGTTTGCGAGGTCATGACACACTTACAGACAAGCTTGGGAACGATGAAAGTCGCTGTTTTCCCAAGATGTGAGAACTCTGGTCTACATTTTGTTCTCGGGTGCTGCGTTTGTTCTCATCTCCCAACGGGCCTGAGGATAGGCCAGTTTGCCAGCCCTTACATGGCGGATTGTCCCGCGTCACAATTCGACCGTAAACTGTCTCCGGATATTCTCGCCATACCGACAAAAGACAGACGGTGCTGGAGCAAGAGCAACACCCACGAATGCAAACACTGAGACGCCCCATCCATATCCGACGCTTTTGAACAGCTGGGGCGCAAAAAGAGGTACCAACCCGCCAATGACGGCACGAAAGACGGCACCAGCGGCAATGGCCGAAGCAGCGAACTTTTCAAAAGAGTCAATGTAGTAGTTCTGCACCGCGTTGAGAATCATGACCTGCCCGACGCCGTAAAAGAAGGTGCTGGCGACAGTGGCAGCCCAGTGTACGCGGAACTGGACCGTCCAGGCGAAGCAAAACAACGACACAGGGACCAGGACGGCGCCAATGTTTGCCAGGGGCAGACGGTACTCGGGCTTGGGGACGCCGCCGTTGCGGGCCGTCAGCTTCTTGAAGACGGCGTCGATTTGCGGCACGAGCAGGCGCACAGCAACAAGGCACCCGACGCCGGGCCCAAGGTACATGAGGCCTACCTGCTCGGTTGTGAAGCCGTACTCGCCGCTGTAGATTTCTTGGAAGTTGGTGTACAGACTGTACGTGGTGCTGAAGATGAGGGCCTGGTACAGCGCCATGATCATGACGATGGGCTGTACGAGGATGCGGAGAGGTCGAAGCAGCGAGTGGCCCAATTTCGTGGGCAGTGATCGTGCGTCTTCGCCCTCGTACCAGTACATTGTCCCTGTGGACCCATCGGCCTTCTCCCTTGCTCGTTTCCTGGCCGCGAGGATGGCAGGCGCATACGTTTCTCGCAGGAAGAAGAACCCGAATGTCGTGTTGATGCCGCAGAAGATGGTGAGGGCAATGAAGATCCACCGCCATCCAAGACGCTGTACGATGACGCCTCCGAGCAGCGGGCCCAAGGTTGGACCTAGCAGCGGTCCCAGCAGGTACCATCCGAATACACCAGCCCTTTCTTCCGGATCAAACATGTCGCTGAGGCTCCCGCCACCGTTGGCGAGTCCCACGCTACCAAAGAATCCAGCAGCCGTTCGCAGCGCGAGCAGGGTCGCGATATTGGGACTGTAAGCCGTGAGCAGCTGCAAGAGCGTGAAGATGGCGAAGCACGAGAGATATAGCTTCCTGCGGCCAAACGTTTCCGACAAGGGAGCCAGGATCAGTGGCCCGACGCCTGTCATGACCACAAACCCGGTTGCCGCTCCTATCACAACGTCTGCTTGTGTCCCTAGTGTGTCTGCGATTTGCTGGATTCCTGGAGAAAACATGGAGCTGGCTAGCGGGCTGATGACTTTGGGGACATGAGCATATCAGTATCATTGTAGCCTCGTTGTGGACTTGTTTACGCACTGGCTATGGAGGAGATCACGAAGACGTTGGCGAGCTTCTCTCTTCTCCTCCATGCTCGAGGATTTTCAGGGTCGTTCTTGTCGAATTTGATTTCCTGTGTTTGATCTGAGCGTCTGGAGTACGGCGGAATCTGGAGCTCTCTCACCTCTTGGTCATTCGCTTCATCGTCCCGATTGTTGCGCAGCAGCGGCGAACGCTCGTCGTTGAGGCCTCGCATGGCAGCTATTGTCTTTGGCAAGACCTGGACTCTTGACAGAAAGACGGCCAAAGTGGCCCTTCTACGGTGAGCACTACATGCTGACGACGATGAAAGGCGTCGCGGAACGACGAGCAAACCATCTGTAGCGCTAGCAGTAGTCGCGGGTACAACACGCTGTGCTCGTCATGGGCTAAGAACGATGGATGCAAGGACCACGAGCCGGCACCAGACAGGGGTAGTTTAGCAGTCTAAGGGAGACCAGGTTCTCCGGTCCGCTGCATGACAGACCCGCGATCTCCACTGTTGACGTCTGCGCAGCCTCTGACGCTCTTCTCACGTTGAGATGGGTTGGCAGATTCCATCATTTGCTCTGACCAACCCTAGCCGCCACATCTGCGGGGCGCTACGTTTATCAACAATAGCCTTTGACGCGCCTCAGGGGAACGGTCCAGTCGGAGACACTTCTGGACCCGGCAAGACCGTACCAAACTCCTCGACATGCCGGCAGTGCCTAAATCCGACACTGACCATAACCAAATCTGGCGATCACGTGCATTGGGTACCCCGCGATCCTCTGCAAGTCATGCGCGCTCCCATTTCTGGCTCCGGTCCAGTCGTTGACATCGCTCCTGTCAGCTTCGCAATCACTCGTCTCAATCAGAACCCCAAAGCAAATCCGACAGCCCCGTGTCGGATGTGGCATAGCCAGTTATGCGGATGATAACTTTCGTGCCCTCTTTAAATGCACTTCAGCCCTTCACTGCTTCCAAGAAGGATGCTGTGCCATCGTCTAATCCGCTGCAGAGATGGAAGACTACTCCAAACACATGGCGGGCTCGGCCATCGGCCGTCTGCTCCTTCGCGCTGATCCGATATCCATCTTTCTTGCCTTGGTAATCTTCTTGGTGGCTCGTTTTCTCTGGAATCGGTATTCCTCGCCGCTGCGGAGCATTCCTGGACCCTTCCTTGCCTCTGGAACTCGTCTTTGGAAGTTTTGGGCGACGGTTACGCAGCATCAAGAGACGGAATATATCAAGCTGCACGCCAAGTATGGTAAGACATTTCTACCCAGTCTCTGAACATTCGCTAGTTTCGGCCCTCGTTCATAGGGAGGGAACGATGAATCTTCGCTCTCGTCTTTTGACACCAATTCGACTTTGCTCGAAAGCTATATTACGTTGGCGGAAAATTGTTTGATTTCTGCCAGACTCATTCTGTCTCATCATCCAGTTGGCTTCAAACAGGTAGCCATCAGTTGATTACTCTGGGTTGGCGGGAGTTTATTTGCTACGTTCCATCTCGATCTGCGCCTTTTGTTTTCAAATCCATCTAGATATTCGACTAAGGTGCCTCCCAGGACCAATCGTCCGCACGTCTCCAAACTCCATCTCGATATCGTCGCCAGATGCAGCTCGCGAAATCCTCTCCGCTGGAAAAGGGTTCCACAAGACCGACTTCTACGCTGTCTTCCCACCGCCCGAAAATCCGGACATTTTCACCGAAATCTGCGAACATGAGCACGCGCGCAAGAAGCGGGCAGCGGCTGTACCCTACAGCATGGCGACTATGCAGCGAATGACGCCCTGTATCGAAAACACCATCGACCTACTGATGCAAAAAGTAAGAAGTTTCGCTGAGGGTTCGCGCGAAGTTGCTCTGGACATCTGGCTCCACTATTTCGCCTTCGACGTTCTCGGCGAAGTGGCTTTTAGCCGTCGCTTCGGGTTTCTGGATACTGGTAAAGATGTTGAAGGTTGTATCAGCGCCATCAACGTTAATCAGCAGTACAATGCCGCCGTTGGTCAGATCCCGCAACTGAATGCCTTTTTGCGGCAAAACCCCATTTGGAAGCTGTGTCAGGTTCTCGTCAAGAGCGCGCAACCACTGATCACCCGTCTGGCGCTTGATGAGTTGAGAAGGAGAAAGACTGGAGAGGTGAAGACGGAGCGAAAGGATCTGCTCGGACAGTTGCTCAGAGCACATGAAGCAACCCCTGAAAAGTTCTCAGAAGGTGATGTCTTTGCTGTAGCACACGGAGCCATGTGAGCTGCTCATCCCCCATGCTTTGGAATCTATTAGGACCATGTCCATTGACAGTGGCAACCTACAGCTTCGCCGGTTCCGACTCGACCGCCTCAAGCATGCAATCTTTCCTCCACCACGTCCTCCGCGAACCGCACATCTACCGACAGATCCTAGCCGAAATAGACGACGCAGTCAAAGCGGGGCGGCTCTCGGACGTGGTGCAATTCAATGAAGCGCTCCAGCTGCCCTACTTCCAGGCCGCGCTCAAGGAGGCCATGCGCATGCGGCCCGCCGTAGGCGTCGCCATGGCGCGTCAAGTGCCACCGGCCGGTGCAGAGATTGACGGCAAGTGGTATCCGGGCGGCACGGCCATGGACGTGCATGCCTGGGTGCTGCACCGCGACCGGGGCGTCTTTGGAGACGATGCTGAAGTATTTCGCCCGGAGCGCTGGCTCGAAGATGCGGAGAGGGCGAAGTTGATGGATAGGCACATGTTTCAGGTGATTCCACACTCTTGTATTCGGGTTCCAAGTGCACTCGGTGCTGACCATTGTCCTCTCAGTTTGGCGGTGGCGCCCACATCTGCATCGGCCGCAACCTCGCACTCCTCGAGATGAACAAGGTGCTGCCCATGCTGCTCCGTGACTTCAAGATGGAGCTGATCAACCCGGAGCGCGAGCTGGACTTCCGGACGTACTTTTTCGTCGTGCAGAGCGGACTCGATGTTAGGATTTCGCCGAGGACAGTTGTGTGAGACTGGACGCTTTTGATCTTTCCTGGCTGGAAAAAGCTCAGAGAACTGGGTCAATTTGTCTTCCTCCATTTTACCCCTTTTCGATAGTTCTGAATTCGTGTACCGCAAGTTTGGACAGGTGGCTTGGAACGGCTCAGGGAGGTTCTCATTAGCTACCCAATATCAATCTCACCGTACTCCGAAAGATCAAGAAAAACAAATGCGTACATGTCTTCTTTGAACTCGCTGCCGGCCGCACACTCCGACAAAGGGAATGAATGTTTCTCAGACCACCTTCTCACCCAGCAATTTGTGGTTACCCCAACCCATCCCGCGTGCCTGGATCTTCATACTCTCAAGCAGTGCGCGCGGTCCTTCCTTTCCATCGTCCCCGCTCCTCCGCACATCCATACCAACAAACGCGCCATGCGTGCTCTCCCACCTGAAAGCCTTGACCGCGTCCCACATAGCCTGCAAATCATCAGGCGACAGAGGAATCATGTTAGGAATGGACCACATGAACGAGTACGTCGTGGTGCCTGGCTGCGGCGTCGGCGGAGGCCGCGTAGTTGACGAATCCGGCGCGAGCTTCGCACCCGCCGTCGGGTCCAGCGGATGCGGGTTCATGCCCGATGGCACGGTGACAAACGTGTCGGCAATGAGCAGGCGGCGGTGGAAATGCAGCACGAGGGAGCCTGGGAAGTGGCCGCCGGGCTTGAGCGCCGTGACGGCGTCGGCCTTTTCCAGCGACGGCGAGATGGGGATCTGGAATGGCGTCGCCGTGATGAAGTGGCGCGCGGGCCGAGTCGCCGAGTCTTCGCGGTTGAACCACGACATGTCTTCGATGGCCGTGTAGACAGGGCAGTTGTCGAACATGGAGGACCAGTGGAGGTGTGTCGTGTAGTAGTGGGGGTGCGAGATCACGATTGCGAGGAGAGGTCCGCGGGAGTGGATCTATTGAGGGTCAGAAGATGTGATAGGAAAACTCATTATGGAGACTGTGGGAGCATGTCTTCTAGACGCCGGCGAGTACCATCCTGGACGAATGAGCGCTTTCAAAGTGGTGCAATAAAATCAGTAGAACGTACAAATTCAATCGTTTTTTCGTCAAGGTACGTGATCGAATCCCACAGCACGTTGCCTTCTGGAGTTTCAATCAAGATTGCTCGTTGGCCAATCGCAAACTGGAATCAAGATATCAGCATGCGGAGGACTTGATAATACACGCAAATGGTGCATAGCACTTTTGGCTCTGTCCAGATGGACCACATTCCAGGCTCTTCAGGGTCCTGCTGCCACTTGTTCTCGTACTTGCCATGCATTTCTGCCAGACTTGTCCATCTCTGCCCCGTGGGCGGGACAAACTGGCGAGGGTCCTGAGATTCGTCGTTAGCTCTCAAGTTTTTGATTTGCTTTGAACGCTTGAAAGGGCAGGCCGTGAGCACTAACGTCGCATATTCTACAGTTGGGAAGTGGCTTGGAGGCCGGCACATCGAATTGTGTGCCGCAAGTGACGCATATCAGAAGATTTTCGGATTCCGTTGTATCCGTCATGTTGGTGTTTTTACTTGTGTAGTCCAGGGACGGCCTATGGGATAAAAGCGAAGCGGCTTGCCGAGGGTGGGGTCGCCCAGGATGAGGTCACCAGATGCAAAAGTGGAGTACCACTACGGAGAGTCGGTACAAGTACATTAGTGTAGCGAGTATAGCGTATGTAGAGAGCTTTCCAATCATGATAGAGTGGGAAAAAACGCACGTTGTTGTATGCACCCACGTAACCATTCGCTTTGTGACTTTGCTTCGGGTCTATCAACCCCCAAAAAATCATCAAGGTATCTCACGAACCACAACGCTATAAATGAAAATGCAGAGATGTGACTCTCGAGAATTGATCATTGCTCGTAGTTCAGCACGTCTTTGAGGATCCAGAGCTGACCGTTGGCAACTTTGTCGGCAACGCTCAACACCTCGATGCTGCCGGGCTGAATCTGATCAAGTTTCAACGATGAACGGACATGGGCCTAGCAGAAGGGTCTCTTACAAATTTCTTGCCATCCTTGACCTCGTACCAGATTGTGTTACCAGCCACCGTTTCCACCTTCTCGTTCTCGGGCCACGGGCTGCGAGGTACGATGTGGGCGTTCACAAACGTCTGCAGGTTCTTGTTTGCCCGACCTGATCCTTCAGCACCAGCATACGCCTCCGAGCCCAAAGAATCATAGTCTTTCGGGTCTTCCCATGGCTTGCGGGGCAGCCTTGCAATGGCGCTATTGTGGGGCGCGAGGATAGTTGCGTTCTTGTTGCTGTCGTCGAGTCGCGCGGATACAGCGTCGACGTCTCGCGTGAAACCGCTAAATATGTTGATGCTCCTGTCTCTTCCCACGATGTCCGAGAGTATTGGCTCGCCGGTCTTTGGATCGTGCGTGGTATCCATCGGCGGCAGAACGATGCCTGGAGCGTTCGCGATGGGAGCTTGGTCAAGCCTGTGCGGGAAAAGCGGGCCAGCTCTTGCGCTGGCGAAGAGAAGACAGAGTGAACCGATAGAGAAAGAGTGGATAAACGCAGCTCTCATCTTGATGCACGCTGAAGTCAAATACCAGCCTGCGACTCAAGCAGGACTTGGACTGCTGCGATAAGACACCCACTGCGTCATCGGATCGCCGTTATCTGCATGTGATCTCGCCTACTCCACGGCGGGTGTCCGTGCGCGGAAGCTTTGCGGCGCGCGCGCGTCGAGTTCGTCTTCCTGCCCGTCCTCCTCCAACTGCGACACCCATCTCCCAGTTCTGAGTCCAAGCTGAGTTTTCGGGACGCTCAGCCGGCCAGTCATCATGAAAGTCCCGGCCATCACAGTGGTACTCATCCCCCGCCGTCCAGTTTTCGACATTAGCTAACGGTCCTCAGGATGACATGCGTGACTTTCATCAAAGACACTTTCCCACTGCGTCATCTCCGGCCGGCTTCTTTTCCCACCAGCAAACACGCCATGAGGAACCTTCGCACGTTGCGGACAATCTTGCCGAAGCTCCAGCTGTCACAGAAGACTATGAGAACGATGATCTCGGATACTATGAAGACGGTGTCAAGCGCACTCTCACTGACGATCAAATTTCAATTTTCCGGCATAGTGAAGTTCAACGACTCTACGCAAAACTGTTGGAGCATGCGTCCGAAGCTGCAGAGTGCAGGTTAGCCGAACTTGAAGCCCAGTCGAAGTCGAACGAGCCTAGTGAGGAAGGAGAGTATGAACCACAGCCTGACCCCGCGGCTGCAACAGCTGTGATTGAGAAAGCCGAGGAAGGAAAATCCGTGGAAAAGGTCAACCCCAGCTTCAAGCAAGAAAATCAAAAGATTCAAGACAGCGAGCACAGGTTGAGTCCACAAGTCGCGAGCAACGACGCTCCCGCGTATAACAATGGTCCAAAGAAGCGCAAGAGGAGCGATGAACCCGAACATCATACCTTCCGGCGAATTGCGCGAGAGATGGACGATGTGAAGGCGGTTGACGTCGAATTGGACTATTGAGCTCCATCGCGGGACAGTTCTCTGTGGGACATTTACTCCCGTCGCAGCACTCAAATCCGTCCACAAACCAGCCACGAGCTCAAGAGCAACATGGCTAACTCAGAGGCCCATCCTGCAGGGTAATTTTCAAGGTCAGTGTCGATCCTCCGTCAGATTCGTTGCCCTCCCTTCCAATGATGAGAACCTTCATCGTCATCCTTAGGCGTAGATCCGGACGCATGAAGTGGTGAGGGAGGATCGTTCTATCTAAGGCTTTGCCGGTCGAGAGATACGGGACCTCAACACCTCTCATGGACAGTCCAGATAATGCCGAGTAATCTTCTCTCTGAAAATCCCTTCCAACATTCATTTAACACAGAAGCATTCAAGATCCAGTGCTAAGACATCTTGTGCAGGGAACTTTATGACAACCGCGGACCACGCTAGGGCTTGCCTTGGAGGAATTTTTCATGGCTATACGATGTCACCTGCCGGTTTGGGTTCTTTTAAGATGCGGTCGACCGTGGAGCTGATGCCTTCCTCGCACGCGACAAGGTCATGATGTTGTTCTTTGGCGGCGCTAACGAACAGAAACCTCTGCCGCTTTATTACTGGAATAAATTATCATTCCTAGGTAAGATGGTGCAAATGGTCATCTGCGCGGTTGTGCCTTTCCCATGCGCTTTCCTCCAAGACATACTTTCTTGGGCGGGAGGAAATGATATGAGCTAAGCATGCTTGGCTCGGGTCGCGTTGAGGGATTCTGTACAGATTCACAGATAGAGTAGAGTCCAGAACTGTGGGCCTAACCACCCAAACTCTCACGACTGCATGGTAGCGGCTTTGGTGTGGACTTTGATGATGTTCTAGGGTGGACAACTTGTGCAAAGGCCTCGTGGTTTGAGAATGGTGAATTGTTGAAAAATCCATCGTTCAAATATTAGACACAACGAATGATCCAAAGTCCTATAGAGAACTCGATAGCTTTCGCTGGGCTTAAAACACAGAGTGTGGTGATCATTTTCCGACTCATACATGGTGCGGAACCCTGCTTTGTTCAAGAGCCTCACCTCCGCCCCACGTCACCTTTCGCCATACCCATTTGATTCGGTCTCCTCCTCCCAACCATACAACCACAATGGCCACAAGCACAATGCCAGCAACCACTTCAAGTGGCGTACCGCAGCCTGGGTCCACGTCGCTCTGGGCCGACAAGTATCGCGGGGTAAGCTTTCTCATTCACCATGGTGGTCGCGGGGCACTGCGACTTGCAGGCGCAGGCGCATTGTCGACCCGACCATCCAAGAGCTCAGCATTGGACAGCACTTGCTCACAGACAACATAGGCCACCGTGGAAGACCTTGACTCTCCTCCAGCGCTCTCAGTCTCTCCAAAGGACCCCATCTCGCACGCGCTCATGTCGGCCTTCGAACGAGACTACACGCACCTTACGGTCGTTTCGCCCGAGAACCGCGCCCTGCTCGGATACCTCAGCATACCGCGCCTCAAGGAGCTCCTCAAGGGGGGCAAGGTCCAAGAGACCGATCATGTCGAGCAGGCCATGCTCCGTTTCCGCCGCAAGGCCAACGTCTACAAGGTCATCACCATGGACACGCCGCTCGAGGAGCTGGAGGCCTTTTTCGAAGGCAGCAACACTGGATCGAAGCAGGAATTCGCAGTCATCACGGACGCGAGCAGGAGATTTGTGCTTGGTGTGACGACAAGGAGTGATTTGGAGGAGTTTGTTAAGAGGAGGCCTTGATCAGGCGGTAGATTCCATCAGCATCTTCGAGGCTACTAAAGACCGTGGGAGCGCATGGGAGAGGCGTTTTGATTGATCTGCCTTTTTACAAATTTCAATTACTGGTATCTTTGGCCCCAATCGGTGTGCCAGCTCTTTCGGTCTTCTATTGCATGCTGTAAATACTGCGTGCGGAAATACCTGCGCCGATGCCAAAGCGTACAAGATCACTTTAAGCCAACGTGATTCCAGGTAAATTCGACAATATTGAGGAAAGTCTCTCTTCGTGGTGAGCATAGCACCAAGCGCATGGCGCCTTCTTGGGAACATGCATTTGATAGCCTGATAGCCCAAATCAGATTGAAAAGTACACATTAGGGAAAATAAAATCCAGCGTTCATCTATAAGAAAGAAAATATTGACATACTGTACGCTACCGTGAAAAGCGTCCGTATGTGTTCTATTCGATGAGGCTACACACGTGGATCTGACTAAGCAGGGCAGGCCACGGTCGTCTGTCCGACGTCTCAGCGCTCGAGATCACCATGCAAGTACACGCTGAGCCGCGACCTTTTCCACGACTGCTTCGCAAGCCACATCAAATCCGTCGTCACATACCCTATCGCCGAGGCCGTTGACTGCACCGACAGTACAGCCGGTTTTCGCTTTTCGGCAGCCGGTCACATCGCACAAAGCGCGCCTCCGACGGCAAAGATGGTTCGATCAAATGTGCGACCTGTTCGATCGCAGGGAGTCTCTGGATACATTTTTCCTGGTGGTTTATACCGGGTGCCTTGCGGTCACTGTTATATCCTGGGAACCACCGGATGACGGCTGCGTTTTGGAGACCGCCCCAAAAACAACCGGGTGGGCGACAGTCAGGAGGATGATTCCTGTGATTCGCCAACGTTGGAAGCCCAAAAGCGTCCATTGAACGCGTCAGACGTGAATTCGATCTCTCGGCTTGTAGCTCAATGTCGGTGATGGTCAACCTCACAAAATAGCTTGGGCAAAGCTTCTGGACGCGCCAATAGACATTGTGGGATTTCTCCAGGTCCGACTGTCCTTCACCCTCGTCGATGTAAGCGATTTCGTTCATCCCAGAGTTCTACGAGCGCCATCTCCTTCCGTCAAAAGTATTCCCACATCGTCCTCGTCGTCAACGACTTTGGAAGAAGGAATGGTTTGATTCGTCCATTGTTATTTACTCACATCTCCACGCGCTCCAACACTACAAGCTGTTGAAGCCTGGCCTGTCTTTCCTTTTCCAGTATACCCAAAAGGACTTGGGTATTCTGTGCAATTCGGATTTCTATTTCCTGTTCAATTCTTCCGTATTTGGTTGGCCTTTATCTTTCGTCAGTCTGCCAAATGCACTTGCTACTCGCCAATGCTTCTTATCCTTGGGGACTCAAATTTATTTCCCACGGTCATTACCTCGTAGGCCCCGGAAGCCTAGACTCAGGATTTCTGGCCCTGAACGATATTCTGTACGCTCTACAGCAGCCCCCCTCTCAACCCCGGCCACAGGTAGTCCACCCTGGATCTTCGTGGGTAACATGAGACTGTGGGGTCTGTTCGAAGCTTGCATTCACCTATCAGCCATCTTTCTCCATTCAATTTTTTTTCCCTTGAGCTCAAGACTGAGAATGTTTCACTGGGCTCATCCAAAGGTAGTTTGAAACTTTCACCCACGCGGATTCTATCTGGCGGAATTCGATGGTTAGAAAGCCGAGCGTTGTTCATTCGGGGGCTAACGTAGTCTAGGTTCTAGACAGCGGTCATCAACAGCAAATTCCATGGATTCTCGTCAGGAGAGCGCCTCAACACAGGCATCAGCTTGGAAGACTGGAATTGGAGTTGATAAGTTTCCTTTCCCTAACTGCTCTGCGGCTCCCGCGTACTCATTGTCTGAAAAGATGACAATGGCGCTCGTAGCTGCGGATGCAGGCTATCGACGTGGTCATCCTCCTAGGGCTACTCTCCGGAGCGATCGGACGCTGGAACGGAAACCTGGAGAAAGAGCTTGGGACGAAATTGGAAGCGTATGACTGCACGCAATTGGCCTCTCTCCGCCCTAGACGTATGATTCGTCCAACCAGGCTTCAGAGGTCGAATCGCAATCTCGAGGTCTTGGGCTTCAGTCTGCGCAATCGCGGGAAGCTCGGGCGCTGTGTTGGGTTCAGCGCAAGCGACCGTCCCGATCGGCCAGGCCTACACGCGCGTCACGCCATGAACACGTCCGTTGGGCCATGAACAAGCAGAAAGGCGCTGCTGCATGAGCGAGCATCGCACGCTACACCCTCCTCCACTTCTTTGGAAGCTATCTGGTGGTGGTGAGGCTGCTGTTGCAATTGCTGTCCGCCTCAGGGCGCGCCTACCGACACTCGTGCTCCTCCGCCTGACTAAGCCACACATTTTCCGTCAAGCTCTGGGCGGCCATTCTTAAAAGCACACCAACGTCGCGCGCTCCACTCCACCACGACTGCTTCCTTCCATCAACCACATCGCCTTCCATCCACCATCCCTACCACAGCATCACCGCGACACCGGCCTCGTCGCGCCTAGTGTCCACGAGCCGTGTTTACGCTCCCCATCTCCCGGTACACGCGTCGCCGTCGAACCCAACTTCTGCCCCGGTCGTGCAACGGTCTTCCCCCAGGCACAATGGCCGACCAACCGACTGCCGCTGCTGCTGAAACCTCGCTGAAGCCTGAGAAGACCTCTACATCGCCCGCTGAGGTCAAGGCTACCACCGACGACGCGCCAGGCGATGGCGTCACAGCTGCGTCCAAGGACGAGGCAGCAGCTGAGCCATCTGAAGAAGGTACGTGAGACTGTGACAATCACAACATGTCGCGCGGCTGCTAATTGGCATGTTCAATCCAGTGGAACCAAAGACGGAAGAGACCACCAAGTCAGAGCCTGACGCGGAGAAGCCCGAGTCCGAGCAGGCGGATAACACTGAAGTGAAGGAGGATGAGAAGGCTGAGGGTAGGTCAAACCGTCAGACGTATCGCATCGCGCATGCTCGCTGACATGTTTGGACTTCAGCTGATGCTGGCGGAAACACCACAGCTGGCGTGAATGGCGCATCAGCGCCTGCCAAGTCCAATGGCAAACGGAAGTCCACGGGTGGTGTGCCCGAGCATAAGAACAAGAAGCTCAACAAGAAAAAGTCTATGCCCAACTTGAACCTCTCGGTCAAGCCAGGTGAGTACTGGTGGGCCAGAATGAAGGGATACGCTTCTTGGCCTGTCATCATCTGCGACGAGGGAATGCTCCCCGAATCGCTCCTTAACAAGCGACCCGTGAGCGCCATTCGCCCTGATGGCACTTATCGTGAGGACTTTGCGGATGGTGGCAAGAACGCACGCGATCGCCGGTACCCAGTGATGTTCTTGGGCACGAACGAATTGTACGTGGACTTCTGAGCTCCACAAGGACATGCTAACGCGAATCGCAGTGCTTGGCAAGTCAACACAGACTTGATGCCGCTCGACATGGACGACGTCAAGAAGCAAGTCGCAAGCGATGAGCAGGGAAAGAGGAGCAAGGCACTCTGGGAGGCTTGGCAAGTCACTTCCGAGAACCACGATCTTGACTACTTCAAGAACTTGTTGATGGACCACGAGAAGGCTGTGGCCAAGGATGCTGAGGAGAGGGCGGCCAAAGAGGCCGAAAAGGCAGCCAAGGAGGCTGAGAAGGCGGAAAAGGCAGCGAAGAAGGACAAGCGCAAGAGCAAAGCGAGCGCCGGCGACGAAGATGTGAAGATGGATGACGACGCGGTCGACGCTGAGACCCCCGCCAAGAAGACTTCAAAGAAGCGCAAGAAGGAGGCTGAGAGCGAGGTCGACACCCCCAAGGTATGTCTCGATCATATCACTGTACTCACAGCGAGGAATGACCTTGGACAGCCTGCTAAGACGCCGAAGACGAAGCTCAAGGTCAATGGCCCAAAGACGCCTTCCGATGCCTCGGCCAGCAAACCTAAGAAGACGCCGGCCAAGTCAGCGAAGGCCAAGAAGGCCGACAGCGGCTCGGAGACACCCAAGGTCGAAGAGGTCATGACGCCTGCTCAGCAATTTGAGAAGCGTTCCAAGGCCAGTAAGTTGACATGACGTTTTCATGGAGTTGCATCGAGGCTAATCCGCAACACAGTCCTCTACCTGCGTCACCGGCTCCAAAAGGGGTTCTTGACCCGCTCGCAAGTTCCACAGGCTGAAGAGATGGATCAAATGTCCGACTACTTCAACCAACTGGAGGCCTACCGAGATCTCGAGGCGGCCATTATCAAGGACACCAAGATCAACAAGGTTCTGAAGGCGATCATCAAGCTCGATTCGATCCCCAAGGAGGAGGTCTACAAGTTCAAGCAGCGCTCTACTGAACTTTTGGGCGCATGGAACAAGAGCCTGAGTGAGGCGACTGCTACCGCTACCCCTGAGCGATCTGCCAAGGCCAACGGTGTCGAGAGCAAGGAGGAGAGCGGCGCCGAGACCAAGGCGGGAGCGAACGATGAGAAGGATGGCAGCGACAAGGCTACTCCTGCCTTTGAGCCGGCCAAGGTCGAAGACGCCAAGAGCGGTGATGCCATGGACGAGGACAAGCCTGAGGCTGAGGAAGCTTCGAAGGAGGTTGAGATGAAGGACGCCGAGATCTCTTCTGTCCCAGTCGCCGCTGGAGCTGAGTCCAAGGACGGTGAAAAGGGAGACGTCGCTATGGAAGATGCAAAGCCCACGGAGGCTGCTGAGGAAACCGCCGACGCCTCCAAGGACCAGGACAAGCCGGCCGAAGAGGTTGCTGCTGCTTGAATTTGACGGCAAATTGGTTTTAACGATGAGCGGATGCTAGCGTGCAGACGAAAGTCACGATGATGAGGTCGAGGTCGAGGTCTTCTGGCATTGCCAGCCTGTTGTTTCAGGTCTGCTCCCCTCGAAGCTTCGATGAAAAGCAATACCACGGCGGATAAATAGTTTTGTGGTTTCTCCTTCTTTCCTTTCCTTTCCTAACTTTCTTGGAGCCAGTCCCTCGCTTTCAGTCAGCCCTCTGCCTGCAACATTGCTTGCGAGCGAACGCAGGGCGCAAGAGACTGATGTCGTCATCTCATTATCCTGGGCTGGACGGACTCGTGGGGGGAAGTGTAAATAGGAACACCTCGAATGGATGAGGCAGGGCTACCAAATGGCAGTCAACAACTTGAACGCCGGGACGAATATCAATTGAGGCCTTTGAAAATCAATCGAGGCGTGCAAGGTTCAATCCAGTTCTACATCTGTGCTTGTCCCAACTTCATGCTCCCGGTTCGACATGTTCCAATTCAAATCAGAGTGGTAAGCAACGCAACGCAACGCAACGCAATATCTATAATGACTGAATTGCGTTGCCCTGCGCAACTAAGAGTATGGATTGTATGGCCTAGATTGCGCAATAGGGTAGCCTAGTTGAATTAAATTGCGTAAATTGTGATCGCGCCAGTATCTATATAAATTACTAGATTAGGAAGGTGCTATAGGTCTCCTAGGGGGGAGGGATGACTAACTTAACTTGATATCTTTTTTACTACTTTTGTACTACTCTTTTACTACTTTTTTTACTACTAAATCCCTACTTATTACCCTAAAAAGTACTTAGTGTAATCAGTGCAACGCAATATTACATGCGTGATTGCTTGCGTTGCGTTGAGTTGCGCAACAAAGTTGCGCAATTAGTGCAACTGGTTGCATTGCTTACCACTCTGATTTAAAGCCACCGCCCACCGGTACTGGCGAAGTTGGACAATTTTCTTTTCATGAGACTCGCTCCAGCAGGGCGAGTGTTCTCCTGGTTGCAAAACGATGAGTTGGGGGAAGATAATGCGGAAGTGACACAAAGCATAATGCTCCAAAGAAATTCTACAACATTTCATATTTATTGCGTCTTGCTCTATCACAGGGTCGGGTATAATCGCAGTTGACCACCGACGCGTTTATTTTGTCCACGGAAGTCCCAATTTCTTCATCTCTACCGCAAGCTGGAAGATGTAGTCCAAGCTGTGCATAGAGTTGTCAGCACCTGGGCCGTTTGGATGTACACGCGGAGTGGCTTACCTCTCGCACTGCGTCTTTGCCTTTTGAACGTTGTCTCCCCAGACATAACTGCACGCTGGCGTCAATGCCATTTTCTGGATCCGGAAAATACGAGGAAGAAAAGAAAGATCGGCACTCACATGCCATGTCTCCGAACAAGCACAGCATACGTATCGGGATAGTTCTCCATGGCCTGTTCCAGCGTCTCGGCCAAATCCTCCTCATGCGCCGTATTCTCAATGATCGGGATGCGCAGCTTGTCAAAGTAACCGAGGTAGCCCTGCTTGCCATAGCCCTTGGGGATGCCCTTGATCTGCTCAATCATCTCGATTTCGAAGCAGGCGTCGGCGCCGAAATCGCGCTCGACGAGCAGCGTGACGAGCACGGCCCATTGCGAATGCGTGTGGATGCAGCAGCCGGCGCCGCGCTTGGTGAAGGCGGCCAGGAAGAGCGGCGTGCAGGCCGACGGCTTGAGCGACGTCGGCTTGCGCAGGTAGTCGCGCGAGTTGAAGTCCAGGACGAACATGTCAGACGGCGCCATCAGCTCTTTCTGCACTCCCGATGGCGCGATGTAGATGTGGTCGTGATGGCGGATTGACGTGCCGCCGCCGGTGCCGGTCACCTGTGGCGCGGAGAGCAGTGTCAGCCATGGTCTGTCTGTCGAATTGTCCCGGATTGAGTGGTGGTGGAGAAGACGACGGCGCGATGTCGCGAAGCTGGAGAGATCGACGTACCCATCCTAAGGTGTAGAACTTGCGGCACAGTTCGCAGATGAGGTTGGCCGGATGCTGCGGATCGTCGGAGCGGACGAGGTGCTCATTGTTCGCGTCGGCCATGGCGGAGGTTCGATTGTCTGGAAGTGGTGATGCTGTGCGACGTGAGACAGGACGTTGGATGCGGGATGCTACCGTGGACCCTGCCCGCAAAAACAGAGGCCGTGCCAAAGCTCGCGTCGTATCGATAACGGCAAAGTAAGTTGCCCTGAGTATTGCGTCACCAAGCCGTCTGCACGGCTTTGACAGCTCCCGGCGCTGTCAAAGCTTCCCTATTTCCCATCTCCTCTGACAGCCATATCGGCCTATCGCGGGCATTCTCGATCGTTTGCCAACCTTGTCCGCCGCGCGCGTCCCAGACGGCCGCTGCACGGCGCCGAAGCATCTCACTCGGTTCTAGAACACCGACATCTAGTTGGATTCTGAACCTTATTCAAACAACATACGGCGGATCACACGACTATCTGATACACATACATTGTCTTGCACCTCGAGACGATTACGGATTTTACAATCGAAAGAGCCCAGCCCGTCGAAAGAGTATTCTTAAGATCGGCTTCGAAGATTCCGAGTGAGCACACCACTATCTCTTGATCCCAGGGTTTACGGGACAGCAAAGGTATGTCAAAGTGGCCAGTTTCTTGACCGGGGCAGCTAGGTTTCACAGCGGATTCCCTTCTTTCTTCACGTCTTCCGCACAATGGACCCAGCATTCTGGACGCTCTGGCCTATCTGTGGGCTTTTGTGAAGCTTTCCTTCTCCACAAACCTAGAAGGAAATCTCGCCGTTCTAGACACGCATGTCAGCTGATTCCGGGGAGACGGGACCGGGAGACGGGAGACGGACTTGGTTTCCCCGAGCATATGGAGAAGGAGCCCTTCCATGTACCCCAAGTCTTGGTTGGGTGGGTTTGATCCACTCTGATTTGTAATGCTATTGGTGCAACCGATCATCTTGAAATCAGGAAAAGACAGACATCCCCTTTCTCGTGTCAACACTTTTCCACCTTCCAGTACAAACTATGCCAAAGTTGGTCATCACCAGCGCCTCAGGCAAGCTGGGTGGGGCTGTTTTGCACAACCTCCTCAAATACAACCTGGTCCCGCCCCACAACATTGTGGTTTCGACGTCCTCGAGCCCCTCATTGCAGCACTGGGATTCTTTCAAAGCGCGTGGCGTCCAAGTCAGACAAGCTTCCTACGATGATCTGGACTCGATGCGAGCGGCGTTTGCGGGCGGCGAGCGGCTGCTGCTAGTATCGACGCCGCGGATCAGCATGGATTTCGACGACGCGCCGTACGGACAAGGGCGAGAGGCTCACCACTTTGCCGCAGTGCAGGCTGCGTGCTCCGCGGGCATCAATCACATCTACTACACTTCCCTGGGCTTCAAGAGCAATAGCAAGAGCGGCGTCATGAAGGCCCACAACCGCACCGAAGACTTTCTGCAAATGCTCACCGACACGGGCTTCACCATTATCCGCGAGGGTCTGTACAACGAGTCGTGGCCGCTGTATCTAGGCCACTACTACGAGCTGCCGACGGAGAAAAGATCTGAAATTGTCCTGGCTGGCGACGGCATCATCAGCTGTGCTGCCATTGACGACCTGGGTCTCGGCACGGCGATGATTCTGACAGACGAGTCCTCCCGCTATTCTGGAATCACTGTGTCCCTCTCCACGACCAACAATGCACACAGTCTGAACGAAATCGCCGCAATGGTGTCCAACGCCAGGGGCGACGGCCCCCGTTTGGCAGTCGAGACGGTTGGCCGCCAGGAGCACGAACGCCATTACATCGAAAGAGGCCTGGAGCCGAGCTACATTCGTTGGTGGGCCAAGACGTACGACGCCATCGTCGACGGCGAGGCCGAAAACAAGGATCCCACATTGGAGAAGTTGCTTGAGAAGCACGGCAGGGTCCCGAAGCTCCTGGAGCAGACCATCAAGGAGATGGTGGGCCAACAGACCGATTCGTCGTCTCATGATTAGGAGAATTGCCCGCAAATCTGGTCGACGGCACGGAGGGCGTAAAAAGGGATGCCCTGCGAAAGTCAATCCAATTCAACGTGGCGAATATTATTCCCTGCGGTATTTCTTTGTACCCAGCGTTAGCGTGCGTGCCGTACGTTTTCATGCGGGCGCTGGCAGCATGGAAAGAGCCACGGGAAGTTTCGGTTTTGAACCTCTGTCTAAACCATCATCGCGCACGTTTCGATGGGCGTGGCACCTACTTGCGATTCCTTGGTCGTATCGAGGAGTTTGTTGTGGTAGTATTTCCTTTCGGCTTAGCTCACCCTTCCCGGAATTTGATAGTCTTTCAGTCCTCATGGAGCCGGCACGATTGTAAGTAGATCTGTCACCAAAACTAGCAAAATTTCTCAAGGAATATTTGTTTGAATTTTCCAATTACATTACTTCGCATTTAGTAGGAAGACCACAAGGACCGCTCTTCTCAGACTTGGCTTTGGCCTTTGGCTTACCCCCTGCAGGAGTGTCCTTTTGCGTCTCAGGGGGAGCAACAGCACCAATGGGCTTGTCCTCCTTCTTGCCCGCGCCAGTCTCAATGGCGCCCGCCGCGCTGCCATCTAGTCACGCCACCTTGGCAAGGGCCTGGTAAAAGGCGGTGCCCTGGGCCTTGGCCACCTCGAGCTCGTTCTTGGAAGGCTGGCGCGAGCCGTCGGCGGCGGAAAAGGTGCCAGCTCCCCAGGGCGAACCACCGCGAACCTCTTCGACGTTGGCCATGTAGGGGAACACGGTCTTGTAGCCCAGCGGGACGTAGATCATGCCGTGGTGCACGAGGGTCGACATGGCCGAGATGGCCGTCGTCTCCTGGCCGCCGCCGAGCGTGCCCGTCGAGATGAAGAGACCGGCGTACTTACCCCAGAAGGCGCCAGTTTGCCATTGGCCGCCAGTCTTGTCCCTGGAGATAGAATGAGCATCAGACTGTCCAGCTAGAGGTGTTTCTCGAGTCAGACGAACCAGAAAGTCTTCCACTGCGCGGGGAAGTTTCCGTAGCGAGTGGGAATGCCGAACAGGAAGCCGTCAAACTGCTCGAGGACGGCAGGGTCCTCAAGGACCGGAATGCTGTCATCCTTGGGGGGAGCGTGCATCTTGGTCAGGACCTCCTGGGGGAGGGTCTCGGCAACCCTGTCGAATCGTCAGACACAGGTCATGGATTCAGCATTGATGGGCTGCGTACTGGAAAAGGGTTGCAGAGCCACCAGCAGCCTCAATGCCCTCCTTTTCAGCCAATGCGAGTTGCTTCACATGGCCGTACATGGAGTACTGGCCAGAGACACAAGAATCAGTATTTGCCAGCTCGATTGGAGCTC
This sequence comes from Phyllosticta citrichinensis, assembly GCA_038380885.1. Lineage (NCBI taxonomy): Eukaryota > Fungi > Ascomycota > Dothideomycetes > Botryosphaeriales > Phyllostictaceae > Phyllosticta > Phyllosticta citrichinensis. The sequence goes on from JBBWUH010000006.1 coordinate 2,263,057, forward strand.
GTATAGCTTGAGCGGGGTAACTCGGGGGAGCTCACGTAGACGATGGCGATCTTGGGAGCCATGGTGGTGGCTGTGGTGTTGGCAACTGGGGGGTATCAAAAAGCAAAGACGAGGAAGGGCGATGTGCTTCGAGCCCGCCATGTCTTTATATACTCGCCCCGGAATCTGGATGTTCGCGTGCGGCATGATCCGTGCGCTTCGAGTGGTACCGTCGCTGGGGGATGCACGCGCGCTGACTGATTAGCAAAGCCTTACCAATCCCAAAGAGCCATGCCCCTTGCGCCCTCTCTCTCGCGCCGCCAAATCATTAGTCCATCTTCATCAGCACGTCGATTTTCCATTGTTCGTCATCCGCCCTTTGCCGGGGGGGCCAATCATTTACACTGTCACAGCTGAAGATAGCCTTTACGCTGTCGAGCGCGCGGGGTCATTTCCGCGCTTGCTTACCGCTGTCTCGCTCGTTGACGACGTCACTGGAATGCTGATTACCTGGATGCCTCTCTTCCGGCCCGCTGCCGGGTGCTTACTCTCGCGATCCGCCGTCTTAATAAGTCGCTTGTTGTTTTGCTAGCAGATGCCCCGCTTCCGCTGCTGTCTTCTCTCATTGTCTCTGCTTGTCTTCGCCTTGTCTGCGCCCGACTCACCGACCATACTTCCTTCCATTGCCTTCGACGACGTCCGTCCGCACATTTGACCGTCAACAGTGGAGCCTCCTGCGATTCAGAGGATGCTGCATTTGGTATGGATGTTGCATTTGCTTCAAGTGGCTGTTCACGTGGGGGCAATACGATCTTGAGGTCGTGTCGAGACTTATTCTGCCTTTTCAACTCGGCATGCCGCCGCCATGCAAGCTGTCTCGACATGAGCTCGGGGCAGTACCTGTCCACTGACCTGCGTTTGACCTTTGAATTGCCCGAGGATGTCCCAGGATGTCTAAGGATGGGGACGTCATCCGCGGTCCTTTGGTTTCGATCCGTGCTGTTGTCTTGCTTCTTGACTCAGGGGTTGACTGCCACAACAACAGTGTCGGTTGTACGTTGAGGCATGGACAACTTGTGCATGCATGGCAGCAAATAAATGTCGGCTGGCTTGAGTTCCACGAGACTCTGGGAAAAGGGCATCACCACCCACGTTTCTTTTATGCCATCCTGCGCCCTGGTGTCTCCTCTGTCCCTCTCCCAGCGCTCGGATGTTCCTCCTCTCTTGTTGATCTTGCACCTCTTTCCAGCTAGAAATCGTCGATGAATGACTGCTCAGTGGTACAAACGGTCAACCCCAGTCGCGCCAGGACATGTCTGGATGTCGGGACGTGAAATCCTGCTCCGTCCAACTCCACACTTGATCCACGCTAGCTGCGCTGGGAACAGTGCCAGCTGTCAAGCTTGTGAACAGCGATCGCTGATGATAGCTTAGATCCGCTGCCGCTGGCATTAGTTGATCAAAATATAGATAATTTTGGCATTCTCAGTTCAGACAATTCGCGATTTGAGGTTCTATAGTGTAGTGGCTAGCACATGGGATTCTGAAGTTTCAGAGCATTCCCATAACCCCGGTTCGATCCCGGGTAGGACCTGTCACAGTTCTTTTGTCGTTGGAAGAGAACTTTTTGCAGTCAATGAAGGTCGCGCACGGTGGGGCGAAGAAAATTTGTCGGTCGGACTCGGACGCGTGAGAGGGTTGCACACGCGACAAGAGCGCGCCTAAACAGCCTTTATGGCAATTAAGTTTCCAATCAGAGCAAATCAAAATCTTTTTGCTGCTGAGGCTTAGGAAAGCAGCGTTGCCAAGGGCGATGAGTCTTTGGTGCAGCTTCATCCGCCAGGTGAATTTGACTGAATCCTTCATTGGTCTGCACCCACTGGAGAAGAGTGATGACAGCTCTAACAGTGAGTCAGTATGGCTCAGCATGACAGCCTTGAAGATATAAACCGAAGCAGACTTCATGACGCAACGCAGGGAGAGGGAGAGGGAGACGCGGGATCATCCATTTTGGTGCTTGGCGCCAATGCACGGACTGCTGTGGCAGCCAGAATTCTCATCGGGCACTCCTCGCCCGTCCCGGAACTCCACACGCGACACTTCCTTCACGCCTGTGTTAGCCACGCTTACGCCCACTTTGCATACCTCTCCTCCGCCGCGACCCTCTCTTTTCTTTTCCTCTCCACATCGCGGCATGCGCCTTTGAGCCATGGTGTCGCTCGCTGCACCTGTCGCGGCCCTGCCGTCGCCCCCTGCCAGCTCAGCCAACCCAGCCATCATCGCCAACACCAGCCGCAAACGCAAGCAAATTGAATCCTCGGACGACGAACCAGAGCCCGAACTATCCTTCCACGCACCCAAGAGGGCCAGAGTGTCGTTCGATCCGGCGATTGAAGTCCACGTCCTCGAGGATTACGACGAGAAGGGTCTGGACCTGATCAGAGAGGAAGTCCGTCGCGCCATCGACAACCACATTTCCGGGGACAGCACAGACTACGACCAAATCAAGGCTCTTTTCGCAACGCGACCCTCCGCTTCCGACGCGCCTTCCACGAAGCTGCTCAACAAATATGTCATTGCGCTCATTGGCAGCGTCAATCTGCTTGGCAGAAACTGCTCTGGGCTTGTCCACGCCGTCCTGGATTGCCAGTGGCTTGCAAGGGATGAATCGTTCAAGAGGTTGTACGTCACGCTCCTGGGGAGCTTGATCTCTGCACAGGGTGGATATACCTCGCAGGTCCTGCAGATGCTTGTCAAATACTTCGTGGAGCGTAAGTTATCGTGCCGCACAAGCATTGTGCCAGGCGCTAACTTTTTCAAGTGCCATCGCCTGCCATCCGTCATTCGGTTGATCCTCCTGTGACGAGGCCGCAGCTGCGCGAACGCGTGCACGAAGCCCTCAAGCGCATCCTCAAGCTTATACCCTCCGCCAGCGGTGTTCTCTCAAACATCCTGGCCGCGTCGTTTCCTTTTGCCGCCGACTCCACCAAGGTCCACGTCTTTTATACCCAAAACCTCTTGGAGATTACCAGCTACGCACCGGAGCTGAAGGGCGCCATTCTCGCGCTTATCACTGAAAGACTTGTCAAAATAGATGTGCAGATCCAAGTCGACATGGAAGATTTGGATGACGACATAGAAGAGAGGCTCGTCGAAGACGCCATGAACCAAAACGAGGAGGCCAAGATTGTTGAAGACGATGACGACGATATGTCTGGAGAAGATAGCGATGATGAGTCTGTGACCAGTCTGGATGAGCCGACTGACGAAAAGCGCCTGAAGAAGGTGAGGGAGTCTGTTGGCAAGATGGACGCCATGATCGACATGCTCTTTGAGTACTATCACCAGATATTCGTCAAGGGCACCGTCGTTGATGCCGACGCCACATGGGAGCTTCTCATTTCGCAATTCACCAACACCCTTGTCCCGACGTATCGTTCCAGGCACACGCAGTTTTTGCTGTTCCACTATGGTCAGATGGCTACAAAATATATTGATCGATTCACCGGGGCTTGTGCCTCCATGGCCTTTGACCGGACACGCCCGGAAATCATGCGCCTAACGGCATCTGCTTACCTCGCGAGCTTCATTTCCCGAGGAGCGCACATCCCGACTGCCACGGTCCGGGACGTTTTCTACGTTCTTGGTGCTCAGCTGGACAACTTCCGCGTCAACAATGAAGCGCAATGCAAAGGGCCGGACCTCCGTCGCTACGCAACCTACTACGGCATGGCTCAGGCTCTCATTTACATTTTCTGCTTCCGCTGGCGGGAGCTGATTATTGGCGACACAGACGATCTTGAGGACGACGACCAGCTTCTGTTGGAGGGGAGAGACCTTACATGGCTGCCTGGCATCAAAGAGAACCTGATGCGCAACATTTACTCCAAGCTGAACCCGCTCAAGGTGTGCTCGCCGGCGATTGTGGGCCAATTCGCTCGTATTGCGCACCATCTCCGGTTCCTCTACGTGTTCCCGCTCGTTGAGACGAACAAAAAGCTGCGTCTCTCCAGGACAGTGTCGTCGGCGGTTCTCTACGGAGGTCTACAAGAAAGAGAGACGGCGCTTTCGGCGAAGCTTGGCGACGACTCGCTGCAGTTGGACGGGTACTTTCCATTTGACCCGTACAGCCTGCCCAGGAGCAAGCGGTGGATGCAGGGCGATTACAACGAGTGGAAGAGCATCCCGGGCCTGGAGCCAGAAGTCGAGGACGACAGCGACACGGAGGCGCCAGGCGAAGAATCGGACGGCGAGGATTTCGAGGAGGGCACAGCCACAGAGATGAGTGGATGATGTGCGGTCAGGCGTGCAGTGCGGGTCTGGGCTTTCGGCGAATGGTCTGGATTGATTTTCGGAAAATGTGCTTTCAGCGTGGAGTTTTGGGGGCTGGATACGAAAAGTCGTGGCGGTCTCTTAAGGAAGTTTTGGACACGGCATGAGAGGCGTCTGGGATCACTTTCGAGAGGCAAAAGGACATGGGCGCTGTGCAAAGATGGAGATTCTGATTCAGCGGCTGAATACCCGTGGTGGCATGAAGACCGTTGTACTGATAGTTCCGAATTGAATTTTGAAAGATGAAACAAACCACTATTCCTCGCCCTCGTATGAACTTGGATGAAATGTGCGAATCGTTATGCAGGTCGTAAAGATTGTGCGTTGGTCGTAGCTACATGATGTAGTCTAGGTATGCCGTGTTGATGGTCGCGTGTTTTTCCACTTTCGTGACTACTACAAGCCAAGGGGGTTGCTCGCGCTGCCCTTGGTGCCGGGGAGTCTCTTGGTTACATTCTTGAGGGCGGCGGCAGATTGGGTAGAGCCGCCAGCGAGACCCAGCGGGTTGGTGGCAGTCGGGGCCCTGCGGCCTGATGCGTGAGTGGCGTCCTTGATGTTGTTGCCGTAGCCGCGGACGCCATCGCCCAGTCCGCGCGAGGTGTTTGCGACGCTGTCAGAGGGGGAACGAGTCAGTTGTGGGCATTAAGCTTAAATTCTGCAAAGGGAGAAGGCACCTGTTACCGATGCCTCGACCAACGCCCGAAACGCCGCTGCCCACACCGTTGATGACGTTGCCGACAAAGCCGCCAGCCGAGGCGACGGCGCCTTGGACTTGGCGGTTGACCCAGTTGTTTGGAGGAGCCATGAATGCGCTGTGTGTGCAGATGTAAAGTCGTAGCTGCTGGAAAGGGTTGGAGAAGAAGAGAATGGGGAATGAAGAATTACCCTGATCAGTCCCGGTTCCAGTTCTTCCAGTTCTTCCAGTTCGCCTCAGACAGCTGACATCATCGCCTCGAAACAGGGACCCCTGCAGCGATCATGGGCAGCCAGCCAAGGCCTCCAGCCGCTACTGCGACCACCGACGACCGACCACCGACCACCGACCACCGACCACCGACCACCGACCACCGACCACCGACTCCCTTTGAGCCTCGACGGCACTGGCTGTCAACCGCAACTGTTCTCCGTCCCCCAAGGTAACCAGCCCTGACCTGCCCAGGGCCTCAGGTCGACACGAACCGACACGACACGACCCGACACGACCCATCTTCTGCCCGCGGCCGGCCTGGCGGGACACTGCAGCTGTCGTCGCTGAGGCCTGAGACGTCGAGGCCGCCCCCCCCCCCGACGCAGTCGCAGCTTCCCTCGATCTCCACACGCCCACGCCCACGCCCACGCCCACCAGTAACCGCACCGCACCGCACCGCACCGCACCGCACCGCACCCGCACCTGCCCCGGGCCTCGAAAATATGCGCAAGATCATGTCACGGCCCTGTTCGTCCGCCTGCTAGCCTTGCCATCTTGTGGCTTCCCAATCTTTCACTTTCACTCTCGCGTAAGTACACCAACCACATCACAACCAACTGCAATGGCCGCGTCCATTTCGCCAATCTCGTCGACCTCGACCTCGACCTCGACTTCAACCTCGACCTCGGCGCCCTAGCACCTTCTGCTTCTCAACACCACCCTCCCTCCTATGGACGTTGCCTGAGTCGTCGACCTGCCGGCGAACAACGTCAACATGGGCTTCCTTGACTTTTCCACCAAACAAAAATCAACTCCAAAACGTACAAGGCGCCGCCAAACGCCAAAAAAAGAGGACATCTCATGGCCACTGACACGCTCGACAGAAGCCGACCATTTCGACGGCCCGTCTGGTCCCTTCAATACCCCGACCCTGTCGCGATCCTTGACCGCTCCTGAGCAGCCTCCCGTCACCAAGACGCATCTCAAGCCTGCTTACTCCTCCTACCCCGAAACTCTCCCCTCCGCCGCGAACCTCGTCCTCCGCCGAGACCCCGACCGTCTTGCCCCCCCGTCGACCCCTCCCCCCGTCGTTGTCGCCCTGTATACGCCGCCGACCTCTGCGACTTTTCCGCCCGTCTTCCGCTATGCGCCTGAGCTAACAGAAGCATCGCCCCCACTGTCTCCAACAGAATCTGATTGGAAATTGCCCACCCCAAAGATCAACCTTGCGCGCAGCAACGCCCGCCGCCGTCCCTCTTCGAGACGTACAAGCGACGACGCTGACATGGCCAACGAGCTGTTGAATCCTCGCCTGAATGGCGCGAGAGCCCGCCAAGCCCAGGCGGCAAAGGAAGCACAAAAGGCCATTGAGGACCGTGCCGAGCTCAATGGCGTCGCTCCTCCGCCGTACGACTTTCTCGAGCTGATCGGCAAAGGCACCTTTGGTCGAGTTTACAAGGGGTAACCACCTTGTCCTTCCAGCTTGCGAAGATTCTCAATCTAATCCTCCTTCGCAGTAAACATCGGGAGCAGAACCAGCTTGTTGCCATCAAAATCTGCGACATCGACAAGGTTGACTATGGAGAGTCGAGCCACGCGCACCGGGACGAGACCGTCAAGCAGCTGGTCAAGGAGACCTCGATCCTCCGACAGCTCAAGGACAGCGCCGCCAAGAACGTCAACCGTCTTTACGAGTCTTTTTCATTTCATTCTCAGCTATGGCTCATTACCGAGTATGTCGCCGGTGGCAGCGTTCGCACTTTGATGAGAGCGACCCCGGGCGGTACCCCTTCGAAGCCAATGCCTCTTGAAGAGCATTACATCATTCCAATCGCTCGAGAAGTAGCCATCGGTCTCAAGTTTGTCCACGACGCCGGCATTTTGCACCGTGACATCAAATGTGAGTTCTTGTTATGCCCTGTAGCAGATTCACGTGCTTACTTCTCATCCCAGGTGCCAACATCATGATTTCGCAAGAGGGTCGAGTACAGTTGATTGATTTCGGCGTGTCTGGCTTGATTGAGACCTCGGTCGACAAGAGGTCGACCATCATCGGAACTCCGAATTGGATGCCACCTGAGCTCATCAAGGACCAAGTCGGAGCAGGTTATGGCACTGAGGTCGACTGCTGGGCACTGGGATGCACCATATACGAAATGGCCCAAGGTTTGCCGCCCGATGCTGGACGGAACCTCGAGTTCTTGGCAAAGCGAAGACAAGCCCCACGACTCGAAGGAAACCACCATTCCCGCGAGATCAGGGACTTTGTCGCTTTCATCCTGAAAGACCGCCCTTATGAACGTCCCTCTGTTCGGGAAGTCCTGGAGCATCCCTACATCTGTGGCACCGAGCAAACCCATCCCAACAGAACACTTTCACGCCTCGTGAAGCGGTTCTTGGAGTGGCAGGACAGAGGCGGCAACCGCTCCTCGCTCTGGGCCGCTGGCGGTGCAGCAGGTCTTGACCCGGCCAACAATGGTGGCGACCTTGACGACGACTGGGTCTTCAGCACGACCGCCGAGTTTGAGAGAGACTTTCAAATCGAAAAGCGCATTTCCATGGTTGACAATCTGCGCAATGGTCCAGGAAGCACTGGCAGCAAGAGCATGGAGAGCGGCAACGCGGCTCCTCGAGGTCGAAACCGCAGGCTCGAGGGCTACCAAAAAGCAATGAGGGAGCAACAGATCAAACGTGGCGAGGAAGCCATGCAAAGACTTTTCAACCTGGACGCTCCAGATTACAAGTACGGCGAAGATCCGATGCCCGACCACCCGCCTGGCAGCTCATCAAGTGCCCCCGATCGCTCTTCGTACGCTTCGGACCTCGCGCTCCGCAATTGGGAGCCCAATCGAGCGTCCAACAGAATCACCATGATCGATCTGGATGCCGCAGAGACGGGCTTCGACTTTACTCCAAATCTCGACCTCGACCTCGCCAACGCTTCCACTCTGAGAGCTAGCAGGATCAACAGGCTCATGAGGGAGTTTGAAGACGATGACGATGGGTACACCTATCAGCCCAACAGAGCCTCCAAGCGGGCGACCAAGGACTGGAAGTTTCCGTTCATGGACCCACCCGCTTCCGCACCTCCCGAATCTGACGACGCGAAAAATCGTCGAACGATGGACTGGACCTTTGCCAGCTCTACCATGGTTGACCCGTCGGGTGATGACAATGAGAGCTACAGGACGAGCAGGCTGGTGTCTGACCGACGTACCAAGGACTTTGAGTTTGGCCTCACTGAAGGACAGTCCGAGGGTCAAGACGACCGGCGCAGTTTCTTGCCTGGATTCTCATTTCCGCCGTCGCTGGAGATTGGACGCAAAGCGCTGGATCCGTCTCCTGACATCGGATCCAACTACCGCCCGCCGCTTCGCCATGCAGCTACTCAACCTGTTGGACAATACGATGATATGCGCCTGGCATACTCCGCGCCGGGCTCTCCGGAGCGATCCTCCATGATTGACCTCGACTTTGCTGATGTCAACTTTGTCCCTCGCCCTCCAACGGCTGGCTCCGTGGCCGAATCGGTGGCTGATTCGTTGACACCGAGCGCCGACTTCGACATGACCACTGGCAACCCGTTTGATCTTGAGGAGCAGGCAACCCTCTCAAAGGGAGCCCACAGGACGTCGTACCATCGGCAGTCTCAATCCGAGCCTCACAAGCGTGTCTCTGGACTTCTCACTCCGCAGGATCAGGAAGAGGGCAAAGCCCAGGGCTATGCCTCGGACCACGGACCCGTCGTGTCTGAACGCGAGGACCATCGCCGCGTCTCTGTTAGCTCCAGAAAGTCTTCTGCTGCGCGCGACTCGCATGGTCAGATTTTGCAGCGCGCAATCAATACCAGGAGGAAATCCAGGATGAGTCAGGAAAAGAGCATCGACAGCCAGACCAGCGATGAGGGCTCATTTTCCGGATTTACCAGCGCCATGTCCAATTCTATGCCCGACGTCTCTCGTGCCACTGACGAAGAGACCATCAAAGGCTATCGCCATCCTTTGAATCGGAGCGAGAGTCTGCGGTCGTTTGACCCCGAGTGCCGCTCGACTTGGCGTTACCAGGACGCGCTGTCCAATACTCCTCCCTCGACTAATGGCTCATTCTCAAGCAGCGTCTTCGCGTCTCCCGAGACCGCCATGGCGGGCCCCGAGGGCCACATCACCACGCTCACTACGCCTCGAACGTCTGCTGCAGCCTCTGTGGCGGCATACTCCCCACGCAGCGTGGCGAGTTTCTCCACGCAACTGAATCAGCTTTCTCAGGAAGGACAGCGCATCCCACTCCGGATTGCGCGCCCGGTTCCACCTCACCCTGGAGCGCTGGACAACAATGCTGACGCGCGCCTTTTGACGAATGAAGGCACCAAGGCCGCCCGAGACCACGTCTTGCATCTCAAGACTTTGCGCCGCCATCTCAAGGCGCGCGGTTCTCAAGCTCAAGCTCGCCGTGCAGGCCGTCGGACTCGCAATGGCAGCGTCACTGAGGTGAGCTCCACTGCACTGAGCAGCACCGAGAACAGCGACGTCGAGGGAGTAGGTGGCACTGTACGCCGCGTCTTGCGCAGGAGCGACAGCAGCGATTGAATCGCTCTTTCAAATGCAACCACATCACTGATTGGATGACGAACGCTTCCTCTGCGGCGACCAAAATTGGATAGACTGAAATCTGCGCACTGCAGTTACCAGTTTGCAAATCACACAACAAACATGATACATCGAACGAGCGACACGTCTACGTTACAAAGAGGGCATCCTTCGCCTCTCAAAATTGAAGCTACCGCGCGGATTTCTTCTTGTTCCGGCACTGGAGTTGCGGTGTAGCGGCGATGGTCACTACAAAAATTGCATACCCTGACTCTTTTTCTCTTACGGTCTCAATACCTCTGCATCACCAATTCCCCCACTGCCTTTCTGGCGTTTCAAGTTCAATGGGGCGGTCATTTTGACGTACGAGCGAGCAAGCAAGGCGAAAATGGGCGGTCCCACTGAGATTTTCTCTTCCTGCTCTGTTTTGCTCCACTACTGCCACTACCCTCTCGGCCTATCAGCGCTGACGGCTCTTTTCACAGAGCGTCCTGTCACTGCGCTTTGGATAGGAACGGCGGATTCACATTCCTTTTTATACCCAACCCGCGCGTCATTTGTTCTCTTCTGCTCACGGTCTTTTTCCTCCTTTTGCTTAGAACATACAGTCGGCCTAGCTGTACAGCGCAACAGCACCACAGCGGCGGGCAAATTGTCGAGTGGCACAAATTCTCCTGCTTGCTGCGACATGGCAGATTTTCTGCTGGACCGAGCCAGGCGATAGCAGGGGCACTACCTCTTGCTTGGACCCGGCTCCTTCGGACTGACTTCAATTCGCTCCGGTCTCTCATCTCGTCAGGAGGCTATCACGCGCCTACCTGCCTGCCCCTATCTTGCTTTACACGACCATTCAATCAACATACATTAACCCTTCCCCCCTGCCCCCTTTACACCTTTACAGTTCGATTGATAGCGGAGAGCTTAGACCCGCATGCTTTCTCTTTTTCTTTTCTTTCTTCTCTTTTTTTTCTTTTCAAACAATTTGCACTTGGGCCTGGTCGATGGATGGTGGAAGTGGTGGAGGGTGGATGGAGGGAAAAGTGGTGGTAGTGGTGGAGATACATGGGCCCCCAAGTGCAGTCAACAGAGTCTGATCAGATGGATAGAACCCAAAATTTTCTTTTTTACCTTTTGCGGCTTTGCGTTTGTGATGTGCTGCTGGTGCTGGTGCTGTTGCTGTTGCTATTGGATTGAATGGTGGCTAACCAATGAGAAGGGAATGGATGGAAAAGAAGGACATGTGGCATGTGATTCCGTGTCTTTCGTTCATGTGGCTCGAAGGGCGTTGCAGTGATCTGTACGTCTTCTCCAATCTAGCGACAAGGCAAAAAGTCCCATTTTTCACCAGATTCCGTCGAGTTGCTCTCGGCGGCGGCAATTGGGACGTCCGTTTGGCTTCGCGCTGTCATGGTTTTGCGAACCAGCATCCTGCCTTTCTCTTTCTGGCAGCAACTGGCCAACGGAGCCTAAACTTTTCACCTCGTATACCAGTCAGAAACTTGGGATTTTCTAGCAAGGGATCAAGAACGGACGGACGCATCGTCTGGACTCGACGCAGCGGCACTGCTTATAGACCTTAGGTGGGCGAAGGCAAGGTGTGGCCAACGGGCCATTTAATTTGACTTTTATGTTGGTTGCTGGGGGATATGCCGTGCGTGTGTGGCCGCGGTGCCCCATCCAAAGTGTTGACGCGCTGATGCTAGGTGTTTGCTCACTCGCACGGCGCGCCAGGTGCTGCTGGTTCAGGGGGGGGGGGGGGGGGGGGGGGGGGGTTCAAAGGTATTATTTATGTGCGGCATCAGCAGCCGGCCGGCAACAGGAGGTTTGCCTTCTGTAGTCACGAGAGGGTCGGCCGTCCGCGAGCGTTCCCAAGCAAGAAAGACGGCGGTGCTACCACTACTTGCTTCGTTTGATGGATCGACAGGTAGTGGTACACGCACGTACCTCTCTTACTCACTCACTCCAACCCACAGCAAAGAGCCTCAAGCCTTCAATTCCCCACCTCACACAATCCAGACGCGCGAGCCGTCGCAATCGCACGTCCAGCAAATGCGGCGGCCCCTCATCTCGCGGCCCGTCCACCCCGCGCCGGGAAACGGTGGCGCGTCCTGCGTCGTGAAGTAAATGCCTCCGGCAGTTCTGGTCCTGGGCCCCGTCGGCGGCAGAACGCTGCTGCGCGCCTCGCGGCGCGTGTAGCTGGCCTCGCTCTCCCACCAAAAGACGTGCGTGGGCGGCGACGACACGACGCGGCGCTCGGCCTGCCCGACGCGGCACTCGCCGACGGCGGCCGCGGTGCCGTCGGCGTAATGAAGGAGGGCGCCGAGGTGGACGTGTGCGGTCTGCCAGGGTGGGCAGAGCGTGAATGTTTCGACGCTGACGACGTTGTCGAGTGAGGCTGTGGTCATGGTGTGCGGGTTCTCTGAATGGTGGACGCTGGTAAGAGGTGGCCCGATCAGGTCGGGCCAGTTTGGGTTGGTTTGCGGTCGATGGTTTAGGATGATGTGGTGGACGTCCTTTTCTCGCTGTTCTGGTCGTCGGATGCTGCACGTCGCTGCGATTTCAAAAGGCAAGCCAACACTCGGAGCGCGGTGACCTAGGTCGCGATAAACTATCGACGTGACCACTGCATCGCCCTCGGCCATGACGAGTGGCGAGAATCGATAGCTGCTCCGGTCTTCATGCGGCACGTAGTGGCCGAGGAAGACCTGTCGGCCTCGACTCGTTTGAATCTGGCGACGATGGGTTCAGTTGAGCACGTTGGTATGGGGGCAGAGAGTCGATTAGTGCACGTACCGCAATCAATGGTTCGCCGTATTCCGTCCAGATTTCGTGCTTTTCCAGCATCCACAAAGACGTGATAAACTCGCCCTCATTCAGGGGGACAAAGTTGCAAACCGACGAGGAACCCTCGGCATCAGCCAGTATGCGTGGAATCCGGTCCATTGAATATATTGCTTCAATTCCATTAAGCCGGCGGTGAATGGGAGACAAAGTCACCATCAGTCCTATGGGGTTGTGTCGGAGATCCACCGTCCTCATGGGAACACGCGATTGGTAGTTGGGAAACTTGTCGTGATTGACGAAGAAGCGGAGGTCTGTTGGTTGTGGAGGATAGGGAGTATCCCACAACGTGGTCCATGTTTTCAAAGGGTCGGCGTCCGTGATGGAAGCGACCATTAGTTGCTTGTCTACTTTAGTACGACTTTTGGAAGATAAAGGAGGTGTAATTCACCTTGTACTCGACTTGGAAAGTGGCATTCTGGGCATTCTCAGTTATCTGGTACCACAGCAACTTTCGTGGCGTCGCTTTGATACTCATGTCTGCCAATGGTTCTATTTTGAGCAGTCCGAAGTCGTCCCAGACAAAGACGGTCTTCTGATCAGCGTGGAATCGCAACACCTCTGAGCCCGGTACTTTGGCGTCGTAGATGCCAGAGATGTAAGAAGAGCCGCCCACGTCGACGTGCGTCACAAGGATTTCTTTTGTTGAATCTAGAAGTTCGATTCGGTTGGAGGTGTCCAAGGAGCAAAGGCTGTCGAGAAGTCGTTTGACTTGTACTTTATTGATCAGGCATTGCTGGTAGTAGCCTTGTGAGGTGTATTGAGCAACTTTCAGGACAACTTCCCTCGGGAGATGATGCAGATATCTGTTGATTCCTGTCTCATTAGGTGCAGTGGAAGGGGAGCGACAGTATTGGATGAGCGAGTCCTCGAACGATGCCCTTGTCATGCCCTGTCTGCGCCCGGACGGCGATGTAAAGATGGGTTGTAGTGAGATTCCAAGCCTCCACAGCAGGCCTCCGGGAACCCAACGGCGACCAGAACCAACAACAGCACAGATGATTGTGTAGCAGGATTCGTGGACCAAGAAAGCATTCTTACAGTCGTGGTACACTTCTGCTGGTGGCAGTTCGTATATTACGCGTCCACACAATTTTGTTCCCAACCTCTTGGCCTGGAAGACCGGCGAGACTCGGTGCGTGTCTTCCACAACTGACAAGAGTCAGCTTCGGCTGGACGACTCCACGGGCAACATACCGGCTCTGACACGCTCTTGGAAAGGCGCGATGTTGCCCATGCACAGCGTGCAGTACCTGGTCCAGCGATATGTGTACGCTCGGGGCGCATCTTCAGGATCGAAGTCTGCCATGTACAGGTACATGTATGCTCGTCAATGATCAGCCGGCAACTGATGGTTTGATGTTCAGGTACTGTGAAGAGCCGTCGGCATATACATGCAGCATAGGTAAGCGCCGAGACTCATGTAGGGGCCAATATCGACAGCCTTGTGTAAGCATCTCAGCTCGAGATGCAGGCCTTGCAGTTGCAGGTAGGATAGACTGTCGCGTGGTTCTTCATGTTCCCGCAGTCGCATATCTGGTCATGCTCACTTCAATGGCACGGAAAGATAGAGGAAGTTCGTTCATCCAGAATTGACGGAAGTCCAGGAAATCAAATGCAGCCGGTGAACGATAGAAGTAGCAAGCAAGCGTGCACGGACCTTGCCATGACGACAGCGCCAGACAGGAACCTAGGTGACCAACGGACCACGACCCAAGCTTCAACACAACCTTAAACCGACTACTTCAAGCTCTGAGTGCTGTTCCATAATTCCCGCGAAGCGTAACCTCGCCTTTGACCCTGACTCCAACTCCTTCAGCGACAATGCAAATTGCTGAAATTCTGTCCGACCTCGACACGCTCCGCGTCTGCGTCTGTCTCTCCTCTCCTGCACGGAATGCACGCCACCTTGCATATTGACTACCCACCGACCTGAAATCGACAAGGAATTGACTGACAGTCCGCGCGCGAGATAGGATGCACCCGCCGCCCTCGCCCTCGTCTCCGCCTCCACAACAAAAACGTACCCATTCCCAGCGCCGTCAATCGCCGCCGTGACAAAGCCGTCAGATACAATTGCGAGATCGCAGCAGCAGCAGCAGCAGCAGCAGCAGCAGCAGCAAGGCGACATAGCAGGAGCGAATACAAGCGCAGCGTTGGACGATGATGCAGACCTGACAAGGGCAAAGGACTTGATTGCGTTGCATGAATTGTTCAAGGGCGAGGGCGGCGCCGCGGGGAAGATGGCGGAACTGAGTGAGGCGAGGGGCTTGGTGGACGCCGCTATGAGGGGGCTGTGAAGGCAGTGCCAGGAACAATGGTTGTGTTTGCTGTGGTCACGAAGTTGAGAAGGGACGAATCTTGATACCCCGGTTGCGGCTATACTTGAAGCATTATAATACAAACACTGGTTATGGAGCATGAATTCGTATTGTCCTATTGGTGATGCATTTTGGTTACCGCTCGGAGCATGTCTATGGATGTGCTCTAGTGACATGGTTTTACCCAAGAAATAGACACCACGAACAAGTACCCAAGTCTGAAAGATCCGCTTTTGACCTACCAAAAAAGCGTCAACGCTCTGACAGCGCCATCCCAAGTCGCCGGCCGCGATGCAGTCGTGAGTGCTACCGTGAGAATTGTGCGATCTAATGATTTTACTTTCGCGCCTATGCATCCGTGTCATCCCCAGCATCGAATACGTCAAACTCTCTCGCGTCGTCCATGTCATCGCTGCTGCCGCTCTCGTCCCTGTAGTTGCCCAGATCTGCGACATCTTCCCGAAGACTGATGTCGTCGTCCTCTTCTCTGAGAATCTCCGTCGCAAGCCCGGCTTCCGGATCGTCGGCGTATTCCCGTGCAATCTGGTCGAAGCTCCGTCTTCGTGCGCCGTCCCTTTCTTGTGCTTCCAGCTCGGCGGCGCGCTTCTTTGTCTGGCGGTACATGATCCAGCCCGTAAGAAATCCCGCGATCAAGCCAATTGCTATGCTGATGTAGGAAATCATCTTGGTCTTGGTGTCCATTTCCTCGCCTTTTACTGCTAGCTCGCCAATCTTGGCGCCAACAAAGACGTGTAGGAGAAGCTTGGGAGACGCGATGGCGCCTGCGGCCATGAACGCGCCCCAGTGTACTGTAGGAAAGGTGGCTATGGCGCCGTTCGAGAGCGAGTAGGGTAGGGGGCACAGGCGAATCATGATGAGCAGTTTGAGGCCATCATGCTTGAGCGTCAGGGCGAGAGCCGCGAAGCGTGGGTCGTTTGCTATCATCTTGGTGACGTAGCGGTGCAGGACCATCCGAGTCGCGAGAAAACCGGCGGTGCTGCCGATGATTGTTGCCGAGGCCACGATGAACCAGCTGTAAGATCACGTATCAATTCGACAGATCTGGAAAGCGTTGGACACAAGGGAGAGGCGCAACGCACCCATGCGGGAACCCATATACAAAGCCCGCCAGCGTCACGCAGGTTGAATAACCTATCAGCGGCGGAAAGCTGACCATGAAGGTCATGAACCACAAAATCAGCCAGCCAGCAGGTAGATCCCGCCATTTCCGAGCCACAGGCGCTAGCCAGTATTTGAAAATGTGTTCGTTATACACGAGGAAGAGGATGCCGAGGACTCCTGCGGTCAAGCCGCCCAACACAAGCAATATTTTTTGGAGCGTTGTTAACCGCTCGTATAGCTTCAGGCCAGTTCGTTGTAGCTTTGTAGCGCCGGTGCGCATTCGGGACAATCTCGAGCGACGGCGGTCATTGCTGGACAACGACAAAGATCCAGTAGCGAGGGAGGATGAACGGCGGCGCCATTCAGGGCTGCGACGATGGTTCTCGGGAGGCTCCTCTATGGGCAAGGCTAGGGCGCGCGGGTCGAGGTTGTCGTTGGCAGGCATGACGGCGATGAGTCTTGGTGTTGAGCTATGTCCGGATGTAGCGGGCGGACGTCAAGTTGTCAGGGAAGACTCGGTGAGAACAGGACGTGTTGAGGATGATGGGAGCAGCCTGGTGTGAGAAATCCGAGGCAGTCCAAGGGTCCATTGGATGTTTTGGAGAGTAGTGGTGAGGTTGAGAGTGTTGCGCCAGAGCTGGCCGGGCTGGGGTTTGGTAAGCACTTGGATCGCGTACCGTATCGTCACACGTCATTCGAAAGGGACCGGCGCATTTTGGTCCAGGCACAGCTGCAACCTCGCCGACACTCGCTCCGCCGTCTTGACCGATTGCATCAGCTTGGACGAGAGCTTGCGATGACGACCTGTCGCACTGCGGCACGAGCAAGACAGCTCTCGGACCTACTGCTGCACGCTCCGGTCACCATCTTTCCTGGTCGGCTGAACGCAGGACACAGCCATCCACCAAACCCGCTCGACTTCACCATGGCATGCAATCCCTCCTCTGATGTTCGGACCAGCGGACAACGTGCCTCTACAGGCTAACATATTTGTTGGACACATCTTCATGATCGACGTCGACGTGGACTGGTCGTGATCAAGAGAAGCGCTGACTGAGTGATCATCAGCGCAAACTCCGTCGTGCTACCCACCCACAGAGCTGTCAGGGCGACCCTGTACAATTTTCCGCATGCGGATCGTGTCAGGCCTCGGCTCGTCGTACTTGTTCCCATCTTCAAAAATCATAATGAAACTGCAAGGACCCTCTCCGACTGAACCCTAACCTTCGGCTTTGCTTTCGCTCTGTCCAAGCGAAGTGCACATGTTCCTTGTTCCCTCCATGTCTGGAGTTGATCAATCTTGGCCCGAATCGGGCTGAGCTTCGCCTCGTCCGCATGTTCTCATGAGGCTCTCCCGCTGTTCTCTGGGAGCATCCCCGGGCTCGGTGCCGTTGCTCATCTTGTCTCCCTGTTGAGCATGCTGGATGCCGCCTAATTACTATCGAGGGAGCACAACGACGCCTGCAACCCTGAGGTTGTGGGTATCATGGGTAACCCAAAATCAAAGCCTCCATGTCTGATATAGGTAGGCCCTTTCCCCTGAACAGCCTTCACCATAGACGTCTCCCCAACTCGGTGGGACAACGAGTCCCACTGCTTCACACTGTTGAGCTGGTGCCCAGGAACAAGTTGAGACATCAACATCCTTTTTCTGCTATCAAGTTTTGTGTCTACGATGCTCGACCACACTTGCCAACGGCGACGCAACGCCGTCCGCCTCCGTCTTTACACGGCCCTTTCACCTGTATCCTACGGCTTTTCCAACGAGTACATCAAGCCGCCCCGATGCCTCGCCTGCCAAGCATCAAACAGCAGCACTCCCATGGGCCACCTCAGCACGGAATATGTCGACTCCCTTGATCTGATCCCATCGGCGCCCTCGCCCACAGCTCCAAGCCGCTCTCTTCCGTCGACCAAAAACAAGACACCACCCATCCCACCCCCAAAAGACAGTTCTGAAGCTCGCGCGAGGCAAGCCAAGGCGAAGAAAAAGAAGAAACAAACACGCCGTTCAACATCTACTCCAGCCGCTGTCCGTTGGCGCGCCAAATCCTCCCTTGCCCATGTTGATCGCACTCCACCCCGCCAAAAAGCGTCCGAGTCGACAACGAGTCTTACGCACGTCCGACTACGGCCCCGGCCGCGTGCCCCAAAAGACTCGATGGTCGAAAAGGAAGACGATGAGGAAAAAGCATCTCGCCGCTCCACGTGGGTGCAATCGCTCGACCTCAACGCCTTTCTCGGGGGCGTGCGTCACGAGGAAGACGTCGGACTCCCGCCGCTGCCTCCCATCCCAGCCTCCGAATCTCGAGGGGGACCCGGCAACAGTCGCGCGTCCTTCTTCTCGCGCTCTTCGCGTGTTAACCCGCGCGACACATTTCTCGACCCGGACCTCGCGAAGCCGCTCCCGCCACCGCCGCCTAACGCGCTTGAGAAGACGCAAGTCGACCATCAGCATCAACTACGGTCGAACCTCAAGGCTTCGCGTAGTAACCCGCGCCTGTCGTCCGTGTTTGGAGGCGGCGGGAAGCGCTCGTCGGCGCTGTTTGGCAGCGTGCCGCCGGAGGACAAGGAGGCAAAGGAGCGGCTGCTCTTATCCTCTTCGCCTCCGTCTTCATCGTCGAGCAGTCCTAAATCCCGCTGGTTCGATGCACTGAGCGCGAAGGAGGTGCTCAAGGAAGGGAGTGAGCAACAGCGGAGCAGTACATGTTTATGGATGAAGATGGAGGGGAATGGCAAGGTGAGCTACAACGGGGTGGGCATGATGGGCTTGGGTATCCTGTGAATTGGTACGGGTCTTTCGCATTTGTCAGCTGTAGGAAAGGTGGACCCTTTCCTTCCTGGCTTTTGCCTGCTGCTTGTCTTCATCGTTGACTGGCGTTTCGGAAGATTCTTGCGGGGACTGACTGGCTTTCGCCATCATTGCTTCTGCGAAGCATCTTCTCTGGCATGCTTACCTGCGCTTTTCCGAATGGTATCAGAAGCACGAATCTAATACTCTTCTTGTCCGACCCGACGCTACAAAAGCCGTGCCTCTCAGGCAGTCGTCCGGCAGCCGCATTCCCACCGTCTCTTCTGACGAATATCCCATCCCAACCCTCGCACCTGCAGCCCGACACGCTCCGTCTGCACCACATCACATCACACACTCCCCCAACACGAGCAATCAATCCACCAAACCCAGCCGTCGCCGCTCAGCACACTAATAGACCGACACCAGCCCCCCAACCAACCGCAACCGACATTGTCCACGCAAACAAGCAACGCCTCCAAATCCTTCCGCAAGCCACCTGGCCCCACCGCCTTGTGCCGTGGTCGCGGAGGCTGACAACCGAACCGAACCGAACCTGGCGTGCATGGGCGGGCGGCGGGTGCGTCCGTCATGTTACACGCGACGAGGTCGCGGTCCGGTGGTGATGGTGGTGGTGGTGCTTGTGCGACGCGTCGCACACGCGTGTGGGGGCCGATAGTGGGGTGCTGCGTGGCGGGGAGAGGACGGGAGAGGGGGTGCGGATGAGGGAGAGAGTAGAGGAAGGAGAGAGCGGACAGACAGGTTTGTGCTGAAATAGGGTTGAAGATGCCTGTTGTGCGGGTGAATAGGCGGCCGTGGACACCTTGATTGGGAGGTGCTGTGCCAAGAGGCACGAGGAAGGTTCTGATGGAGAAGATTGTATTGGTTGCAGGTGTTGCTTGGATGTGAATGCCGGAAGATGCTGGTCTGTTCATCTAACTGAAGAATCGACGGTGCGTATGTACATACACCTCGCTCAGTATGATGATGATGATGTGTAGATACAATCTTGAAAAGTCTCACATTTCTTATGCTGGAAAAAGCCGAAACCGCGAACCCGAGAATGTGTCAAACAAAGGAAATCAGCACAATGCTACGAGGACAAGATGAACGAGCCAAGGCCGTTGTTGTGTCCAAAACCGTCCCAACTCTTGCCATCTGGCGTTCTGTCTTGCCGTCACATCTGATACTCACACGACAAAGTCCTTGGCTCTGCGCCTCTTCTGCCCCAGCCACGACGCAACCATTGCCCGGATGGCAGCGACGGTAATTTCCTTGCCGCGCTGCAAATCTCTTTCTTCTGGGCACCCGGGGACATGCAGGAACAGCACGGGCCGTTCCCCATCATCCTCCGGCGCTGCTAGTCGCCGCGGTTGCTGCGGCTCTGGTTGGAGGCCGGCATCTTCTCTTTCCTTGTCCTCCTTGTGCTTTTGCTGGTGCAGGGCCCAAAACCACGCCAGCGTCGTCCAGTAGATGAAGCCGCACAGGAAGCTGCCCACGTCGTCGCTCGGCCGCACCTCGACTCTGTTCCACGGTCTCGACGTTGCTGCGCCTGCGGGTGGGGGAATTGGAACCCCTGTTTGGTGCGGCGGCGTCGAGATTGTCGTCACGTACGTGGTGCTGGAGGTGGCGTCTCCCACTCCTTCAATGTCGGCGCACAGTGATCGCCAGCGTCGCCATATGTCTTCAAACGACAGTGACGTTGCCAGGCGATCCGGGTACGAGCAAAGCTTCCCATCTCCCTCGGTAAATGCCTTGAGATGGCTCGGCCACTGCCTGTCTGAGTCGACATCTGTCCAGCGCTGGCCGAGGACGTCCTTGTTGCGACCATATCCTATGCGCACACTCGACCGCTCCAGGGCAAAGTAGTTGCGCCCGGCGGCGAGACCAAGGTGCAGAACGAGATCGGGGGTTTGAGCAGAGAGTATGGTGGGCACGATGGTCGCGGTGGGATGGTAGGCCACGGGAAGAGGAGAGGGGTGGATAATGAGTCGAATTCGGGGGCTCGTAGGTTCGCTCGGGTCAGGAAGGAGCGTTGTTGGTAGAAGTTTGGTGATTTCGTGAGAGGGATTGATTGGAAACTGGGCCAGGAAAGGCTAGTGGTTTAAGTGTTAGCATTGTCTGGCCTGTTTGAGATTCCCCTCTTTTACGTCGTTCAGGGCCTACGAAGCAAGCAAGCTGAGGGCGTGAAAGTAGCGTAAGACTGAAAGAGAGAGTGTGTGTGGAGAGAAAACCCCCCCAAAATAGTCGAGCTGCATGAGGCACTTACGCCTCATCGTTCTCATGGAATGGAAGGCCGTAAGCAAGCAAGCAAAGGCGTGGGTATGACGGCATCATGATGAAGAAAAAAGGTACGAAGTGCAACATCCGAACGTCTCGAAACAAAACAGTGAAAAGAAAGAATGACAAAAAGCAGGAGGACAAATGTGAAATGACAATTGTACGCATAAGGGGCTTGTGGGCTAGGGTGGCACGAGAGACATGTCGAGTTACATATCAACGTGGTGGAGCTATCGAAAATGCAGTGGAACATGTTTTGGCAGAGGGAGATTATGCGTGAGCATTGGGCATAAACGCAAAGGCAAGACTTACGCCAAAGCCCGTCACAAGCACGGTTACTTCTTCAGGAGCAATTTCTATATCCTGACGCTGCAGGACTAGGTCGGCGGCGGGCGGTTCTGTCCGGACATCTCCCATGGCTTCGAAGGGCAGAACGAGTCTCGGGACGGGTCAAGACGGTTTTAGAGCGTGTGAGATGCAGACCTTGCGGGCAGCTAGACTATGGGGCTGGCAAAAAGAGCAAGCGCCACGTGGACGAGCAAGGAAGCCGTGTATTAATGGGATGGATATGGCGTTGAGGACGAGTGATTAAAGCGGGGGGAGATTCCGAGGGCGGGGGCGGAAGCAGGCCGAGGAGGGCTATCAAGCTTGAAGCGGGCACTAGAACAGCTCGAGAAGGAGGAGCAAATGGAAATGGGCGACTTGCAAAGAGAGCGAGCAAAACGAGTGGCCGAAGCCGTCAAGCCTAGCAGGGACGAGGGAGGTGGTGTTGAGAGGAGCGCAGGCAGGAAGTGAGTAGTTGAGGCGCAGGAGGGACGTTGCAGGTCCAGTCCAGTCCAGGTCCAGCCCAGCCCAGCCCAGTCCAGTTCCTTCCTACCGTACCCCGCTCGCTTCCTTCGACCCCTCCCTGCCGATAAGAGATAACATGACGAATGCACGTGACACGCCCGTGACCAGTCCCCGTGCTGAGGGCCCGCTTCCGTCGGCCCTCATCCGACGCCTTCATCACCATGGCATGGACAACACCCTGGGCAGCCCAGAGCGTCCTCGCACGAGGTTTCGCTCTCGACTCTCTCCGCACCTCCTCCTTCATTTCTGTACTTTTCTCTACCATCGACGTCATCAACTGCTACTCCACTCAAATATCCTCCAATTTCTTCCGCCTTCAACGACAGTCTACTCAGAAAGAACCATGACAACCAACAACACCACCACCACCACCAAGCCCTTTGACGTTGCCGTCGTTGGCGGCGGTATTGCTGGTCTCTGTTTGACTATCGGCCTCCTCAAGCACAAAATTCCCGTCACGCTCTATGAATCCGCCGCGGCCTTTGGCGAAATCGG
Source organism: Phyllosticta citrichinensis (assembly GCA_038380885.1). Taxonomy (NCBI): domain Eukaryota; kingdom Fungi; phylum Ascomycota; class Dothideomycetes; order Botryosphaeriales; family Phyllostictaceae; genus Phyllosticta; species Phyllosticta citrichinensis. The sequence goes on from JBBWUH010000006.1 coordinate 2,285,560, forward strand.
CGCCGGTGTAGCTCTCGGCACCAACGCAGTTAACGCCATGGAATCAATCGGCCCCGATGTCAAGGCCGGTTTCGATCGCGTCGCAACATTTAACCAGTGGGAGTCGGAAAAGAACATCTGGTTCGACTTTCGCCGTGGTGTAGGCCACGGCGCTCACAGCGGTGCCGACAAGAACGCAGGCATGGGTGAGCTCATCCACAGCGTCCAGACCCCGCGATCCTCGGCCTATGTCCACCGCGCACGCTTCCTCGACGAATTGGTCAAGCTTGTGCCAGACAGCATCGCAAAGTTTGGCAAGCGCCTTTCGGACATGGAGAACCTATCCGACGGCAACGTAAAGCTCAAGTTCCATGACGGCACCGAAGCCGTTCACAGTGCCGCTATTGGCTGTGACGGCATCAAGAGCCGTACGAGGCAGGTTGTCCTTGGCGAGAACGACCCAGCTGCAAAGGCCGTCTTTTCTGGAAAATACGCGTATCGCGGCCTCATCCCCATGGACCAGGCTGCTGAGCTGCTGGGCGACGAGCTTGCACGCAACTCGCAAATGTACCTTGGCTACCACGGCCATGTGCTGACCTTCCCTGTCGAGAAGGGCAAGACGATGAACGGCAAGTCTATCCCCGCATTGCATTCTTGAATCGCTCTCTAACGTTCCCCGCAGTCGTCGCCTTCGCCAGCAAACCGAGTTGGGATGATCCCTCTTGGGTCGTGCCCACCACAAAGGACGACCTCCGCAGCGACTTTGCCGGCTGGTCCTTGCACGTCCAGTCCATCATCACTCTGATGCAAAAGACTGACATTTGGGCGCTCTTCAACCATCTCCCAGCCAAGACGTACGTCCGCGACCGCATCGCCGTCATTGGCGACGCCGCGCACGCTACCACGCCTCACCAGGGCTCTGGCGCCGGCATGGCCATTGAAGACGCGTACGTCTTGGCCGAGATTCTTGGTGGCGTCTCGTCTGCCGACCATCTCCACGCTGCTTTCAAGGCGTTCGAGCAGGTCCGCATCGAGCGCACCCACAGGCTCGTCACCACCAGCCATGCGTGCGGCCAGCTGTACGACTTTGAGCTCAACGGCGTCGAGGACAATGTCGAGAAGATTGCCGAAGACCTCAGGACGCGCATGGACTGGATCTGGAACGAGGACTTGGAGAAGGAGGTAGCGCACGCAAAGGCCATCTTTGAAAAGACTTCGAAGTTGTAAATTGTCTTACTTAAAGAGCAATCATTGAGCGAAGGTGATGGGAGTTGGTTTGCATGGTCGGCGGAGCGGGTTGTTTTCGGCATTTTTTGGCATTGCGTGGGCGTTCTCCTTTCTTGACAGCCGTCTTCCACTAATCTCTTGGCGCGTTCAATCTTTATCATTTCATGACATGTTTCTATCTACCTACCGAAATGACACGGCCTCTACTAATATTACCCTCACGAGCACGCGATTATATCCGAGCAGAACGGCCGACGCATCCACCAGTCAGCTCGCGTGAGAGGCCTAGAAAGTAGCCCTCGAAATCATCATGGTGCAAGACGCAGATTGTTGTTGGCATGAGGAGATTGGATTGCCAAGTCTACATATACATACGGAAAGAGAGATATCCGCTTCAACGCCCACCAAATTCAAACGCCGTTTTGAATCATCACCCAACCAACTGACCAACCAAGCGACTATTCATCAGCTCTCTACTCTTCGTCATCCTCCTCCTCCTCCTCCTCTTCTTCCTCATCCTCATCCATGCCCTCAGCCGCCGTGACCTTGAAAGTCGGCGCCTGGTCAACGCCCATGTAGCTATCGCTCATCAAGTAGAGCGTCAGCTCGTGCTCACCCTCCTTGGGAACGACATATTCGAGGCGCGTCTTGAGTTCGCGACCGACAGTCACGCGCTTGATGGCGAGCAAGCTACGCTCCTGCTCGTCGCCGACGACGAGCCACCAATTCTCGCTCTTTTGCGCGGGGAAGAAGGGCGCGTGGACCTCGCCCTTGGGCGCCTCGTCTTCCTCGTCCATCTCGCGCGTGATGGTGACGGCGAGGTACGCCGGCGCGCCCGCGACGATGTTGTCGGGCTCCTCGACGACAAAGTCGATGGACAGGTCCGGGTAGTATTCATTGACGAAGCGGGCCGCGTCGGCGAGCTGCGCCTGCTCGAAGCCGAGCGCCTTGACCAGCTTGCCGTGCCGCTCGTCGTCCGGATCCATGGCTTCGATGAAGTCGGGAATGTCGCGCACCCCGAGCGACGACACCTTGGATGCCAGAGCGTCGTCAAAGTGCGGAATCTGCTTGAGCGGCGAGTCGCGGTCCCACATGGCTTGCACCGCCATCTGGCTGATTTCCATGGCGTTCATGGCGTTGAGGTGGCCTTCGGAAGAGAGCACGTCGACCGTGGCGCTGAGCAAGGGAAGTACCTTGCGCAGGATGGTTTCTTGATCCTTGGCCAGGTCGATGGGGAGCTGCATGCGCGAAAAGTGCGCTTGGAGGAGGACAAAGGCCTTAAAGTGCGGCGACTCGTCCGACCCCGACGCCATCTTGACGGGAAGGCGGTCGTGGATGCGGCGCAGGATTGCGTCTTCGTGTCGCCGTATTTGGACGCTTTCGAATTCAGTTGCCGAGGTAATGATTTCGAGGATGCCCTTGAGCTTGGTGCGTGCGTTGAGCGACAACAGGAAAGTCTGCATCGTGATGAAGGAGACGTTGTAGTAAGCCGCAATCATGGCTGGGTTGAGCGGCGTAATGGTGTCGTCTTCTTCGTCAAGCTCAATAATCTTGGCGTCGACCAGGTCCTTGATGGTCGTCTCGACGAGCTCGGACAGGTGCGCGCTGAGCCCCTCATGCGAAATGTCCGTCAGTCCGTAGTAGCTTGGGTTGGCAAGCAGCCTCCGGTAGAAGTAGGTGTAGGTGGACCAGTCAACGGCGTCTTGAGTCGAAGTGATCATGCGAGTGCTGATCTCGGCGACAAATGCATCGTGCAGGTAGACTTGGAGGTGCGACTCAATGGGCAGCGCCTCGTTCAAGAACTTCTTGTAATAGTCGCGCTTGACCGCGGGCAGCATCAAGACACCCCTGCTGATCTTTTCGTCGCCTGCTCTGCCGGCCTTGCCAAACATTTGCAGAATCTCGGTCAGGGGGTAGTCGATGTACCTGTGCTCCCTGCCTTCAAAGAACTGCGTGTTCATGACAACGACAAGGTGGGCATTGGCGTTAATCTCCCAGCAGCAGTCCCTCGACACAAGGAGCACCTGAATAGCGCCTATGCGGAAAAAGTGCTCGACGGCCTTCTTGTCGAACGAACTCAGGGCCTCGTGGAAGTAGCCAATGCCGTGAGAGAGCGACTCAGCCAGCGCCGGCTCGTTGATTCTCTCAAGAACAGGCTGCATCTCCTCGATGGGGGCATGCAAAAACCGATCTTCGTCGTCGTCGGCCACACAATTTGCCAACAGGTCCAGCGCGGTGTTCCGGACCTGCTTCCTGCTGGGAACGAAAATCATGGCGGGCTTGTCGGGCGATAGCTGCAGCACAGACTGGTAGGCCGGCTTGGCCATTGCCAGCATGAGCGATGGGAAGTGGGGAATGGTAAATGACTGGATGTGCAGCTCCAGAGGGACGGCGCGGACGTGCGGGTTGAAGTTGAAAATGGTCTGCTTTGTCGCTCCAATCCACTCTCCAATGTCGCGGGCGTTTGCAAGGGACACACTGAGGCCGACAATGCGCATTTCCGACTCGAGCTGGAGCGTCATGGCGTGCATGCGGGATACCACGGTCTCGTATGTGTGGCCGCCTTGGCCGCCGATCATTTGCAGGTCGTCGGCAATGAGTAGCTTCACGCTCTGGACGTTCTTGCGGCGCTGCCACTGCCTTGAAATAACGTCCCATTGGGCAGGAGTGGCAAGAATCAAATCTCCCTGCTCGAGAAGTCGAAGATCCGCCGTCGTCTCGCCCGTCAACTTGACAATACTCTTCCCACCTGCGACCTTGGCGAGGCGCTGTTGCCAGTCCTTCAGCCTGTTATCGACGAGTTCCTGGAACGGTGCAAGGTAGACTGCGCGCCCCTCATCCGACTTAGACCAGTGACGCAACAGAGCAAACTCGGCACAGACCGTCTTTCCCATTCCCGTTGCAGCTCCAACAAAGACACTCTCGTCCATCTGGAACAGCGAAGGGAAAGTTTGCGTCTGGACCTTGTTGAAACGCTCCCAATCAGGGTAAAGAGCCTGGAAGTCCGGCCTCTTGAGAGCGGCCACCGGAAGGGGCTGCATGTCCAACAACGGGGTGGGTTGCGGGAACTTCTCCGGAAGGATCAGCTTCTGGAAGCTGACGGCAATCTTGGTCTCCGAATGCATCCACCTATCCGAGACGACGCTGATAAAGTAGTGAGGGGGCATAGGCTCGGTGATGGGAACAGTAAACTCGACGAGGTGTTCGTTCATCTCCGACATGGCGTACTCGCGGCGAAGCATGAACTGGTCGTGGAAGAGAATCTCCTCGCCATCACAGTCCTCGACGATGATCCAGAAGCTCTCGGCGGTCCCGTGAAGGGTTTCGTCCCAAACAAAGTTGGGCGTAATGGTCAATTCCATGCGAAGCATGGTGCGAGTCATGGGCTGGACGTGGGCCTGGATCTCAAGGCGAGGGAACTTCTCGACAAGCCCGCAGACAGTGCGTCCGGCACGAGGAAGACCCATCATCTCTCCCATGCGCGGTGGGTCAAGGTCGAAGTAGCTGGGCCAAGGGACATCGATGCGCTCGGCCTTTTGGACGATGTCGCGAGGGCAGCTGGGGAACTGGCGCAGCGGAGACATGGTCGGCCACATGCGCTTCTCGGCCATTTTGCAAAGGTCCAATGCCGTCTTTGCAACGGATGCCCAGTTCTTCTTGAGGCAAATCTCAAAGATGGCGCGCAGGATACGACCCGCCGATTGCGTAACGTAAACCAAATCAGCCATCAAGGCAAGACCTTCGAGCTTGAGGCGCGAGATGTAAGCTTGAAGCAGGACGTTGATCTTGGCATGCGGCTCCTCGATACTCTCCTTGACAGGAATAGGTACACGACCCAGAAGCTTCGCCAGCTCAACCTTCTCGTCCTGGCGAACCGGGATGTACTTGAACTCATCACTGAGCGCAAAGACACGGAAGAGCTCAATGGTCGAGATGTTGGGTTGAATGTGCAGATTGTAGGTGAGCATCGAGCTGTGGGTAATGTAGTAGTGCGAGGCGATGCGACCCAGCTCAGTAGCTTGCAGTCTGCCAGATTTCTTGTCGTACTTGACGAGGCTCGACTTTTCCAATACAACAGCGGCAGAGTGAATCAGATCCACGCGCTTTTGCTCCAGAGCCTCGTCATCTTCGTACTCGGCTCCCACGCTGTACAATCCAGGAGAGCGCAGCATCCGCACGTAGAGATAGGTGTAGCCAAGCCACTCGACCGCTTCATCGCGGCTGCGCACGTTGCCCAGGACAATCTCGGCGTTGAGGTTGTCCGACAATCTACTCATGAACTGTGACTCGATTGGAAGTTGCTGGTTCATAAGAGACAGGTAATACTGCAGCTCGGTTTGCGTTGTGATGATGATGCCTTCACCGTACGTATCGTACTGGGGGCGACCGGCACGTCCAAGCATCTGGAGCACATCCTGAGGACTCAGCTCAACCCAGCTTCCCTTTTCGGGCGAGTAAATCTGCGTGCCCTTGATGATGACCGTGTGAGCGGGCAAGTTGACACCCCAAGCCAGTGTCGCGGTACAGACTAGGACACGTAGCGACCCGTCAGCGAAGAGATCCTCGACCGATGTACGATCAGCACGGCTCATTCCAGCATGATGGATACCAAAACCATACGGCATGAGGTCCTTGAGATCGGAATTTTGAACGCCGTCGGCTTCCGTCCGCAGGATCTCTCGACTAGCCGCATCGCTTCGTATGACTTGGCCAATCGTCTCGAGCTCCAACGCCTTGTCCCGGATGTACTTCGCAGTCTTGGCCGTCTCCTTTCTGGAGTGCACGAAGATCAACATTTGGTTGTCCTGTTGGCCGACCTGTTCCAGAACCTTGTTGTAGCAGACGTCGTTCATGATCTTGAGCTGCTTGATGGCCTTCTTGTCCGTCACACCAATGAACTCCTGCTTGAGGGGACAAGGTCTGAAACTGCCATCAAAATGGAAGAGACCCTTGATCGGGTCGACACGGAGGAAGGTGGCGACGTCTCGGTAGTTGGGGAGCGTAGCACTGAGACCGATGATTCGAACTGGGTCGCCAGTCTGCTCTACGCGGCGGATGGTTCTGCTAACAATGCTCTCCAGAACAGGACCACGGTCGTCGTGCAGCAAGTGAATTTCGTCGATACAAATCAGGCGGACCAAGTTGGTATAGCTCGTATCCGTAGCCTTGCGAGTGATTACATCCCACTTCTCCGGCGTAGTGACGATGACCTGCGTGTCCGCAATTTGTTGCTTCGTAAGTTGTCGGTCACCAGTAAGCTCGGAAACCTTGATGCCGTACGGCTCAAGCCTCTTTCCGAAGTTGCCAACTTGCTCTTGGACCAGGGCCTTGAGGGGTGCAATGTAGATGATCTTGAATTCGTCAAGATTGATCTCGCCCGTTTCTGGGTTCCTGTGCCTGCCGATTTCGCGGAGCATCGTCAACATTGCCACGTTCGTCTTACCAGATCCAGTAGGAGCGCAGATCAGCATGTTGCCATCATCGTTGAAGGCTGTGGGGTAGCAGCGGGTCTGGATGCGGTTCAAGCTCTTGGACGAGCCGAATCCTACCCTCGCCCATTCAGGCAACTCGGAGACTGGCATGTCTGGAGGGTCGTTGGGGTCTCTCTTCGGCTTTGGAGCAGGGACATGAATTTCTTCATATCCCTTGAAAGTCCGCTTGGTCGATCCTTGAGGCAGTTTGACGTTGGGATTTGTCATGAGGTGGTTGCCCTGATCAAAGACAAGATTCTCCAGGTTGATGAGGCGCTTAGGCTGGAGTCCGCCCACCAAGCCTCTTTCGCCGGCATCGACCATCTTGGTATCCTCGGCCTTGGGGACGTCCAGGTCCATGAGATCCAGCTTCATTTTCTTCTGAGTCGGCGCGTCGGTTGGCGCTTCTTCTCTTGTCTTCAGCTCGTTCAAGATCTTTCGGTGCCCGTTTGCAATCATCTCCCTCTCGACAGCTGCACGCGCACTGTGGTCATCTTCAACTCGTCGCCACCTGGTAACCCACACAATCTTGTCCCTGTTGTTCAGCAACTTCGAAATCAAGTCATGGTGGTCCCAGTCGAAGAGATCCATGAGATGATTTTCAATCTCGCGAGGGTCTTCCTCCACCATCCCGTCTTCAAGCTCGCCTGCCAACAACTGCAACGCTTTTTGAGACTTCTCCTGCTGAATATGCGCATCTTCGTATATGTGACCGATTTGACGTTGTAACCAGTAGGCGTCGATCTCATAGGCTGGGATGAGTTTGGTGTCCTTGTCTTTTCCGCCCTCGGCAGACCCATCGATGACCATGCCATCCTCGTCAATCTTGGCTTCTTCCTCCTCAGGCACAATTCCTCCCCCAGCAGCTACCGTTTCTTCTGCGCCGTTCCGATCTGCGAATTCGCCGTCCTCCTCGTCGGAGGTGTCGTTTTCGTCCCGAACCTCGAATGTTTGACCTGCGTCTTCTTCGTCCTCCTCTTCGTCGAACACGACCGCAACACCCTGCCTATCGTCCAGATCGGCACCGGCTGCGCCTGCGCCACCATCACCCATCTCTTCATCCTCATCCTGCGCATCGTAGTCCGTGATCTTTTTCCCCAGGTTGACAAGCTCGTTGAACTCTTTGCTTCCCATGCTGATTCCCAAAATGTCGTCAATCTCCTTCTTGCGGTCGAAATCCTTGAGATTTTCGTCCTTGAGGTACTCCAACACCGCATCGGCCGCACTCCTGACGACATGGTTCGGAACATCGCCCAAATGCCTCCCCACAATCGTCGTGATGAGATCGTACGTCGCCCGAGTCGCCGGCGTCCGGGGCCGGTACCGCAAGTCCTCGACGAGCAGGTCCGCCTGGCTGAGGATGCCCGCGCCGCGCGTCTGGTTGCTCTCCGCGCCGCCACGCTTGCGCTTGCGCTCGCGCTCGAGCACCTCGGCGCCTTCGTCGATTTTGCCCCGCTGCAGCCCCTCGAGCGCGTTCTTGGGCTTCTTCTTTTGTGTCGGCGCCGCGTCGCGTGCTACCCGTCCGCCCATTTCCTTGATACTGATGCGGCCTGCCAGTGATTCGGGGTCGCCGGTTGCTTCGTCGGTGCGGCGAGACACGAAACGTCGGTCCGCCTGCAGCACCAGGTTGGACATGGCTGCATACTTGAACTGCGCCAAGTTTGGCTGCTTTTGGTCCGCCATGCTGGGCTATTACTAGTTGGGTTGTCGCTACTGCGATGGGACGGCGTGGCGATGAAAGGCGTGGTGGGATTTGCGACGTTGGACGACCGTCGGGTGGATTGGGTAATAAGGAGCGCGCTTAAGTTCTCATTGCCTGCTTGCTGGCCCTGTAGCAGACGAATTGAGAGCTGGTCGGAGTGAGGTGAAGGTTAGTTTGGGGATGGGTGGCAGGTTTGGTTACGGTGATGAACGCGAAGACAGCTTGACGCGAAAATGCTGGAGCACCGACTCGCCCCCGGCACTTGGCACACGCAACTTGCGCTTTGCCTATTTCGCACTAGCACCTGGATGTCAACGACGTCCTGTCAACCACCGATCAAGGAGCATTCGTCTCTTTCTCCATGTAAATCGCTTAATGGTAAAGGAGCATTCGACGACACACTCACCCACCCAGAAGAAGCATTCGGCCCAACGCCGTTGTATGTGTGAGGAGCATTCATTCGAAGACGTACATAGGAACAAGGAGCATTCGACTGAGGATTTACATGCCTACAAATAGGGAGCATCCAACCACGTACTCCTCTTCAGATAAGAAGCATTCACCCGAGCGCTCACCTATGGACAAGGAGCATTCGTCCATCCAAGCACCACAACTCAAGGAGCATTCATGCGCATCACGGCCCCAGTTTTACAGTCTATTTTTTTGGTATTTTCTATCTTCTTTATCTGGGCTAAAGCCCGCACTTTTCACCTAAATGGCCCGCACTATCACTCCCTGATCCGACCAATAAGAGGGCATCACCTGCCCAAAACTGAAGTCCAGCCAAAGAAATCTAGCCAATCAGAAGCCAAAGTCATCCCCTACCCATGCCCAATTTTCATATCCATGCCCAATTTTCATATCCACGCCTGATTTTCATATCCACGCCTGCTTTTCATATCCACGCATGCTTTCCATATCCACGTCTGCTTTTCATATCCTTGCTCATCCACCACGCGAGTAGCGGGTGTCCTCAATCTCTCTGACCGTGGTCGGATAGCCCATGGAGTCGGCCGAATCCACGTCCCTGACGTCGACGAGATGGTACGAGCTACGACTGCCTGCATAACTGCTACCGACGTTGGCGCTGTCCTGAGTCCACAGTCTCGTGCTGTGCGCATGCGAGCTAGGAGCTGTAGCATGTGAAGCCGAAGCTCCCAAGTAGCCCGTAGAAGGTGGTCCTGAAGCTTCCAAGTAGGCTGAAGATGGTGGTCCTGAGACCCTAGTCGGATCCATCGACATGGGGGCTCGTGGGTGTACAGTCAGGGCGATGGGCTCTCTGCCTTGACGACGGTACGTGTAAGCGGAACTGTCGGTTGGCTCGGAAGATGGGATGACATGTCTCGGAGCTGTAGGCAACTGTCGAGGCGCCTCGTACCAGTAGCGTCCGCTCATGCGCTCTATTATCAAGTCAGCATTTCATCTTCCAATGCGAAGCTGAGCTTTTACGTTGGTACTCACCGGCTTCATCGCTGAAATGTCCATCGTAGCCCCTGCGGCCGCGAGCTTGCTCGTCTCGGGGTCCTGGAGTGAAGCGGACACGCAGCTCATCTCCATAGTGTAGATCCTCAGCCCTGCGACTCATCTGGCGGGCCTGCATATGCCTCCGTGGCGAGATGCCTGGACGGGAGGGACGCCTGCCAGAGCGAACTACGCTTGTGCTCCTGGTATCATGGGTTCTGGCCCTTGGAGTTTCTGGCGGACTGGATGCTGGGTAACTGACCCACGAAGTGTGTGTGCGCGTGGCCTGTGAGCCGTGCTGCGAACGAGAGGCTCGCTCAGAAGCTTCGGTGCGAGTCTTTGGTAGCGGAGGCTGTTCAACGGAAAGCCTGCTCATCTGAGCGGACGGGGGAGATGGCGCGCGCGTCCTTGACTTGGACCTGGTGAAGAAGCCGTGGCGAAAGGCCCGAGGATGGCTCCTCAGCTTCTTCTCGGCTTCACCAATGTGACGGACAGTCATCGGAGTCTTGGCTGGAATGTCTTCTGAAGGCGAAAACGAGCGATGCGGAGCGCGTTCGTCCCACTCCTGCATCCTCACGACCGTTCGGCTTCTGGGTCTCCTCGAATGAAATGGAGCTGTGTCCTCAATGGTGATCCGGACACGGCTGTCAGATCTGGTCCTGCCGCCACTGCCACCGCGATGACCTTCCATTTCCTGAATATTGATGGCGACCCGGCTACCAGAATCAACCCTCGGTCGACCATGGTGCTTTTGACGCGTCCTGCCACGCTCTTCTTCATTGACTCTCTCCATCTCCATGAAAGGATTTCTTCCAGGCCTGTTGATGACGACCCTTTCTTCCTCGTCACTGGAAGTCTTTGATGTCTTGCACTTGCGACAGACACCAGGCTCAATGGGATGTCCAGACTCGACCGGATGGAGCTTATGATACTTCCTTGACCGAGGGGAGCGACAGACTGAGCAGAAGTGGTGTACCTCGTAGGCGTGTCCATGATGAGACAAGTGGCGGCTCGCAGTTATGACTGGCGAGTCCTGCATGTGAGTGATTTTGATTTCCTCCTCGACATCAGCCTGGGCTGATCTGGACTGAGAAGAAGATGGAGAGCGGAGGATCGGAACGGGGTATGAGTAGCGTCTCGTGGGCACGGAAGCTCCGCGAGAGGCCAAAACATACCCATACATTTCACCTGTGTCCAAAGGTGCATAGTGTCCGGTTGTGGGGGGAGGAAAATACTCGGCTGGAGGCTCAAGTTCGTATGGCGAAAGGGGTGGAGGAGCCATGGTCGCAAGTTGTGAAGGACGGCATGCAGGTATTGATGGAAATGATGCAGGTCTATCGGGTTGCCGTTTCGACTTCAACCTCGGCAGCCTGAGACTTCTGAAGCGAAATCCGGGGAATGGCCTAGCACTTCTTGACCTTGTATCAGGCAGCGGACTGGTTAACGCTTGTTCCGGCAGACGGGCCGTAGAGTTCTGGTGGTCTTTGATACGCCAGACCGCCCTTGGTCCCTCGGGGGTGATCTCGGGTGAGGGCGAGTGGTGATATTCAGAGAGTGCAAAACGGACTCTCTTCACTGGCTTGCGATTGACCTTGGCCTCGGGTGAAGCTACAACAAACTTTGAGGAGGGTTGTCGCAGTGAGGAGGGACGTCGCAGCGAGGAGGGACGTCGCAGCGAGGAGCGATGTCGCAGCGGTGGCTCGGGCGAAGATGAGGACGAAGACGAGGTATCAGACGATTGTGGAGGTGGAGGAGGCGACAATGGCGTGGGACGAGGGATCGGAGGAGGTCGATTCGCAGGGTACGCCGGGCTTCGCCAATGGAATCAACTTCTGTCTAGCAAATAGATGCGAGGAAAAAGAGACTTACTCGGAGTTTTCGGGCGCAATGTAGAAATAAGTAGGTTCCAGAGGCAACTGGAAGACCACCGGGGTTTGATTGTCAGGTAGGGTGGGTGCACCAACCGCAACGACAGTGGACCAGGCCTTGGAGGAGTCAGGATAGGTTGGGGTTGTCGGATGCAGAGAGATCGTTCGCTTGGAGGGGTTCATGTCTTTTTATGCCAGGCACTGGCCTAGCTGATTTTCCGTGGAAGGTGCACTGCGGCTGCGCCGAGAATGATGTCGTCGTATCACGATGATGTCGCCGTCAGTGGTTGTTGGTTGAAGGTTGGAGGACGGCGAGAGCAGGGCGGCGCGAGACGACGCCGTGGCGATGCCGTCCCAGGTGCCTTCTCTATATACTCCAAACCCACCACCAGATACCAAAAAGGGCTTAGGGCCGGTGGGTGGTCGGCGGAGGGCGGGCGCACGGCGCGAGACGACGTTGTGGCCATGTCGTCCCAGCACAGGTGCCTTCTCTATATACTCCAAAACTACCACAAGACACCAAAAATGGCTTAGGGCCGGTCGGTGGTTAGTAGAGAGCGAGAGCAGGGCGGCGCGAGACGCCGTCGTAGCGATGTCGTCCTAGGTGCTTCCTCTACATATCTACTACAAGCAATCACCAGACACCAAAAATGGCTTAGGGCCTATTGGTGGATGGTGGACGTCGAGAGCAGGGCGGCGCGAGACGCCGTCGTAGCGATGTCGTCCTAGGTGCTTCCTCTACATATCTACTACAAGCAATCACCAGACACCAAAAATGGCTTAGGGCCTATTGGTGGATGGTGGACGTCGAGAGCAGGGCGGCGCGGGAGGCTGGGTAATCGCGCTTTGGATAGCCGAAGGCAAATCGCTGATCAAGCTTATCGGGGGTTGAGTTGGGAGCAGTGTACAGTAGGCAGCTGGCTTTGCAACTCAGACAGCTCAGAGAAGACAGAAGGCCATACCTGGGTGGGCAGGTTGCACTGGAGAGAACTGCGGAGACGACGTCGTGGCGATGTCATCCTAGGTGCCTTCTCTAAATTCTCCAAGCAACCACCAGAAACCAAAAACAGCTCAGGACCATCTTGGTGCCGTGGACTCCTGAATTCGAGCGCGCGGAAGACGTCGTGGCGATGTCGTCCCAGGAGCCTTCTCTATGTACCCGCTCCACGCAACCACCAGACAACAAAATTGGCTTAGGACCGGTTGGTGGTAGGTGGAGGGCGAGAGCAGGACGCGCGAGACAATGCCGTAGCGATGTTGTTCCGTGCGCCTTCTCTCTCTGCTTCAAGCAACCACCAGATAAGAAACACAATTCAGGGGCAACTTTGATAGACCCCTGAACTTCCGCAGGAGACGACGTTGTGGCGTTGTCGTCCCGAATGCCTTTTCTCTACTCCAAGCAACACCTAAAAACCAAAACCAGCTCAGGGGCAGTGTTGTTGATAGACTCCTGGCTTGACTCCTGCGCGAGACGATGTCGTGGCCATGTCATTTCGGATGCCTTCTCTCTCTGCTGCGAGAAGCCACCAAAAATATCCTACGGCAATTGTGGTGGGCGCCTGCGACAAAGCGACAAAGCGAGACAGCAAGACAGCGGGACGACTCCAGGACAATGTCGATCCATCTGCCCCCTCTTTCTGCTCCAAGCAACCACCAAACAACAAAAGCAGCCCGAGACCATCATGATGGACTCCTGCGCGAGAAACAGTCGCGCCGATGTCGTCCTGGGTAACCTCGCTCTTTACTCGTGCCTTGCGTTTGATCTTTACTCGAAGCAACAACCAAACCCAAGAACAAGCCTAGGGGCAACGTTGATTGACTCCTGCGCGAAATGATGTTGCGGCGATGTTGTCCTGGGCGCCTCCTTTTTCCTAGTCCAACCGCTGGGATGGTTCCACTAGTGTGCTCGGGATGAAGTCGTGAGGATTTCTTTGCGTGGTCCGAGGCAAATGCATTTTCTCTTTCCGCTCGCTCCAAGTAACCAGAAAACATCAAAATCAACCAAGGGCCATTTCGTCTATGCGGAACTTTGGGCGAGATGTCGTGGCGATGTCATTCTCGTTCGGACCAAGCACCAAACCAGCGTACAGCGGACTCGGCACGTAAACTTTAGCGCGGGACATGGTGGGATGTCTGTGGTGTCGATGCGTCGCGTACACCTCCTCTTTTACCTTAGCCAACCACAAAATGCCAAAACTAGTCCAGAATCCTTCCGGCACGTGGAGCTTTCCATATGTTAAAGACGTGATGAGTGATATGGGGAAAGCTGCGAGATTCAGTGTAAGAAGTACATTCATGAATCGTCCAAGAAGCATTACGCAGAGACGAACGTGATGCAAAAGTTCGAAGAGCCAAACGCTCCAAGAAACAAAAGCAACAAGACGAAGGGGCAGCCCAAAGGCTACTGAATAATATCGGTTTGATTTCTGAGTTTTTGATGCTCCCTCATCTGAGCTTTCTTTTTTTGTTTGGACTGTACATTCTAAGCTCGTTCAAATTTTTTGATGCTGGCAAATATTTTTGCAAGAACGTTGTATGCACTACTCGACCCGCAAGGTCTTGGGACCCTTCTTCTTCGCAGCCCTCTTCTTCTTGTTGCCCTTGTCGAATGCCATGGCCGCCGCGTGATCTCTGCCCAGGTTGTCCAAGTCCTTGACCTTGTAAATGCGAATGATCCAGTTTTCGCTGGTGAAAGCTTCCTCCACCGTGCTGAGTTGAGGACCCTCAGCAGGAAGGCGAGACCCACGGACACGGTCAGTGGCCTGGCCAGAGGGAAAGAGAGAGTTGTAGTTATAGTAAGACATCTTGTACCTGTAACGTTGTCAGCGGTCATTGCAGACCATGGAATGCGGAAATCTTACATCAGACTGTTCTTCATAGTGGGCGTGGCTTGGTCGTCGACACGGTACTCGCCCTTGGAAGTGAAGAAATCGCGCTCCTTGACCTCATCGGGCCAGATACCCTCAGCAATCCTGACCATCCACAGGAACTTGTTGATGTCGTCGCCAGAGTAGCCAAGCAGACCGCCGAAAACAACAAGGACATAGTCAACCTCGTGTTGACGCATGATGGGGTAGCTGACCTCTTCGCGGGAGCTCATGGCCTTGCCCACCGTTGCGATGTGCGTGTTGTTCCACGTGTTGTTGTCGACCAACGTAGGCCTGTCCGCCATTCCACCGATCTGGTATCCATAGTCCCACCAAGACATAATCTTGGCGTTCTCCGGGGTGTTTTGGCGGAGCCAGTAGTAAGCCTCACGGTAGTCATCAATGATGTGCTGGCTACCATCAGGGAGTCTACTGGCCAGAACGACCGAAGGAGACGAATACGCGTTGGAAGTGACCCAGGTACAGTGGAGGACGAAAAGCAAGAGGTAAATGGTGGTGGTAGCCACAACAGTGAGCTTCGAAGCGTAAGAATAGATGCCGACCACGGGGCTGCGAGTGGATCGGAGAGATGCCGGCAAGAAGCTGGAAGCAATTTCCTCCGTGGTGTGGCCATTTTCTTTGGTTGAGGTCTTGGTCGGCGGCTTGGGGCTGTCCACAACGAGATAGGCGTCCAAGATGTGCGAAAGAGCCATGGCCGAAGTGACGCAAACAATTGGAGTCAGCGTCAACATCAAACGAACCATGACGCCAGCGAAGTAGCTCGACAAGACAGCGTAGATGACAACAAAGACTTGCTCATCCGTGAGCTTGCGGTAGCACATGTACACACCCGCGGGGAAGAGCCAGATGAGCAGGTTGAGGTCGAAGAAGAATGCAGGCCATGCGGTAGGCTGATGCTCCGAGACCGACGCGATGATGGGAATGTGAATCTTGGCGTATCCAGTGTCCCAGAGGGAGTAGAAGCGTCCGGTCCAGGGAGCAATCACACCAGAAAAGGTGAGGAGGACGAGGCCGCCAAAGCCAACGACGAAGATTGCAAGCACCAGAGCCCGCAACAAGGTCTGGAATTGCTTGCTAGGCAGCTGTGCCCTCACATATTCGGTGAAGCCTACAATCTGAAGCAATCCAAAGACGCCTGCGCAAAAATGTCAGCAACACTAGCAGTAAAGCTGGGGGGGGGGGGAATATTCATACCAAGCGCAGACATGTGCTCGCTGGACCTAATGGGCATGAATCCGACAAACGGAATCTGCATGCTGGCCAGAGTTCCCAGAGCGAACCATGTAGTGTAGCTGACGTAAAGGCGTGGGCTGTACCGTCCCATGCAGATAAGGACGAAGGCGTGCAGAGGAATCAAGTTGGTGATGAAGACATATCCACCCCAAGCAGACACCATGTAGCCGTAGAACAGCGCGCACAAGGCACCCCACAGGGCAGAACCATTCTTGAGAGCCTTGATCCAGAGGAAGAAGGTGAAGACAAGGAGGAAAATGGCGATGGCCTCGTTGTCATAGCTTCCAGCGACAGAGCGCGAAATGTAGCCGGGGGTAATGCCCATGAAAGCTGCAGCGAGCAGTCCAGCCGAAGGCGATTCGGACATTTCCGAGGTCAGGAGGTATGTGGAGAAGGCTGTGAGGCCTGAGAAGGCGGGCGCAAGCAGCACACAGATGTTCCGAATGTCAACGGGGATGGTCAGGAATCGGAGAATGTGGTAGATGACGCCGCTGGTGACCATGAGGCCTGGGTACAGCGTACCGCCAGTAACTCTTCCAAGAGGATGCCATGTTCCTGTTGTAAAGCGGCATTAGCAATTGAGTCGATGTTGTGACGGAGAGGTGGTCGGAAGGGGTCGGTGTTCGGGCAGGACGCGTACTGTCGTCGAACCAATCCCAAAACTTGTAGAAGCCGTGCTGGACGAGATATTTTGTGGCGCGGAAGTTGAACCAAGGATCGACTGGAGCAGTGTCAGCGCAGGCTTTGAATGGCACGACGGACTGTTTCGAGCTTACATTCGTGGATGATGCTCTCGAAGCGGATTACACTGAACAGACGGCTAGCTACCGCAGCAGCAGCAATTGTGATGAGAATAATGATGCGGAGCATGCCACGGGTATTTCTACCCGTGACGCCCTGCAGGAAGGCGCTCTTGTCCGCGGCGTCAGCCATGGTAGAGCAATTGCAGAGGAGGGTGCAGCTGGAGTGTTGATTGTGGTGTTGGCCAGCTTGCCCCGACAGGTGAAGCCGCGTAACCGGGAGGAAGCCACCTGGAGCTTTGGACAGGGCCCGCGCCAAGACTTTCGGCCCACCGCCCGCCCGCCGTCGGGTGTGAGCTGAGGGAAGGGCAGCATCAGAGAAAGACATCTTTTACAAGAGTTTCATGCGCGATTCAGACGTTGGAATTCGGCCCGGCGTGTTTCTGCCTGTTTACACAATTTTGAGTCTCGTCGCGAGCTATAAGGATCGATCTTCGCCATTCGCAATGCAATCACTGGCTGTCCAGATTTTGGAGGGCTAAAAAGAAGTCGAGCATTATTGCCTTGTAAAACAAAAACGTGGAATATTCAGTCATGAAGAGAACCCAAAAAAGAAGAAACTCATGTCTCTCGAACAGCAATCCGAGAAAGCAAACGCCTGCCACCGCTGCACACCAAGCATCTTCCACGTTGGCTTCAAACCACAACAATTAGCACTCATGTGCTCTCTCTCTCACTCTCCTCTCCATATCTCTACCCAAGCCAGAAATTGTACCGGGTGTCGGGTATCATCGTAGTATCAGGACGGGTCGAGGGGACGGTCCTTGTCGGTCGTAAACTCAGGCGTGAGTTGCGTGTGTTGGGGGATCGGCGCATAGAGGCCGTTGGTCGAATGGGGCACGGGGCGCTTAACAGCACTCCTCGGCGCACTGGAGTCGTGTTAGCTGCGGCCGTCTTGAAACCGAGAAGCGTCGAGTTTGGCTCACCTCGCAACATTCTGCACAGCACTCGCAACCTTCCTCGCAGACGAAACAACAGCAAAGAACTGCAAGACAGGTGCCAAGGCAGCCGCGGTCCTTCTTCTCCTTCACAATGACCTGCTGGGGAGGGCCCTGCTGGTATTGCATCTGTGCGGGTCTTGTCAGCGACGGCGCTTGGATCCAGGGGAAGAGGGTGACGTACAGGTTGCTGCGGGTAGCCGCCGTAGGCAGGTTGGCCATAGCCCTGCTGGGGAGGGCCGTAGCTGTCACACTCGTCAGTGCTGTGCGCGCGCAGTAGGGCGTTGCCAAGAGGAGCGATGCTCACCTTTGCGGCGGGTACTGAGGACCACCCTGGTAATAGCCTTGGTTGGACATTTTGCGTAGGTATGGAAGACTGTCAAGTCAATGGCGAGAGTCAGTGGGGAGGCCCGAGATGTGCGACGGGGGCGAAGACCAACAGGTAGGGTAGGCGAAGACAGAAGTCGAGGGAGGAGAACGGACGGATGAGACGCGGAGGCGCGGAGAGTGAAGAGGGTCAGGATGTGAGATTGCAAGGAAGGGAATCGGGGCGGCGGGCAGTTTTGTACCACTGGCTCGCCATGTCAAAGCACCTCCGGCTGGCCGCCGCCGGCGCTGATCACAAGGAAGCACTGCGCTGCGCTGCGCTTCCCGCCCCCACCCGTCCACTCCCTCCGTCCAGTCCAGTCCAGTGTCCACTCTCTATTGCTGTGCTCAGCTCAGCCACTCCTCGCCGCGCAACAGCCAGACCGAACAGACCGAAGCCTGGAAGACGTCAGCGCGTCCGAGAGGCTGAAGGCTGAAGAGGCTGTCATGTCATGGCATGGCATGGCGAATACGCAACGGCTCATCTTAATGCAGCGCTCAGTCAGTCCACTGGGGTCGCATCGCATCTCGTCGCATGGCCGGTGCAGAGGCTAGCTTACCACAAGCGACCGGATGCGACAAGTACATGCGCCGGCCGACGACGTCCTTCTACAGTACCATTATTGCGCCGTTCCCGAGCCTCCAAGTTCCAGGTCGACAGCGTCCCGTCGTGGTGCGGGCGTGGCGTTGCGAAGCCGCGCCAAGCTGCTTACCGGCACCTCTCCCGAACCCTACGCCTGGGCAGAGCTGCATTTCTGCCTTTTGCGGTCTAGTCTTCCTTAGGCGAGGGAGGTCACGGCGACATGATGCTTCGATTCTGCATGAGGCGCTCCTGTTGGAACCTGGAACCTTCGCGCCTGCATCTCTGCGCCTCTCCAACATTGTGCCACCCCAAAAATATTTCTTTGCTAACATTTCTTTCTTCTCCCAAGGTCCCCTACATGACCACTTGACGTTCGGAATGCTCTCCTCGCTCATGATGCAGACGCCTGTCCTTTCCTGCAGATCCGACCGACACCACGTGGTTTTCCGCGACTGATCGGCGCTGGAATACAGACCCTGGACGACGTGACTGCAATCTTCAAGAAACCCGAATCAACCCACTTCTGCGCCCTGAAGATCAACTCCATGTCCTAGCACAAGACGAAGCCGTCCGACTCTGCGCCCTTGCGCGTCACGATCCCGCAGAAAGAACCCACGGGATGATTGTCGAATCCAACGTCGCCGTTCCGGTAGAAAAACACTATGCGCTCGTCGCCTGCATTCTTATCGTCCGGACCGCCATTGTATGGCAGCCCGCTGGCCAGCGGAAACTCGTAGCGCATACTATTGGCCGGGCAGTAACTCGGAAACTTGATGCCTCGGCTCTCGGTGCCATCGTCAAAGCTTTGGGGATATCGTTCTTCTGGAGAGACGTCAAGATGGGAAAGTATGGGCCAAATTTTCGGGTTTCCAGACACTTACTGCCGCGTCTCTCGTCAGCGTTGAGGAGGTTGATGCCGTACTGCGCCGCGAGAAAGATTTCGTGGCCCGAGTAGATCTTATCGCCGCAATGGTACGATCCATCGGGATCCAGGCCGAACTGGAGATGAATGGGCGTCGCCGGCGGATCATGTCGCCTTCCAAGCCTGACCAGCGGCATAGCACTGACCAAACCAAGAACAGAGACCAACAAGCAGAGGATAGCCATCATTTTCATTGACTTCCAGAAGAGGGAGAAGAACTCTGTGGTTGACATCTGAGCTGTAGCAGTCAACGCGGATATATCAGATCGTCTACAATTTATACGTCGAATCTGCTAGTTGTACAGCAAACAGGATTCCAAGGTGTGTCCATCCTACTTGTCCCTCGGTCTCGGGCAACACTTCGACAAAGCAAACCGCCCTTGTGGGTGATCGCCGCCTCCTCGTCCTCCATCAGGCTGTTTTTCGCAACCCGTGGTGGTGCAGTCGACACCAACAGCGTAGGCTGTACGAGCACCCTAACAAATAACCTAGCCATCTCCGACCTCTGACTCTTGACAGTCGTGCAAGGCAACTCCAGGACAGATCAGTATCCCCATCAAACCGGGAAATCAACTGTCAATGTGACTACCAAGCACCCCGACACAGCTAGTCAATACCCAGGATCCCGGCTTTCCAAGGTGGGAATACGATTATCGCAGGTAATTCAACCGCGTCAATCCGTCACTGCCTCGGCTGTGCGTAGCAGCTGGACCACTTTGAAACCGACTTTGGAAGTCACGTACGCACCTCGAAGTAGCTGCAGGTTTCTTGATACTGTTTACGCGCAAGCGACGACCCGTCCGTCTACCTGTGCTTGGACATCTAACTCGTCATGTCATGTGCACCTGATGAAGATCACTCATTGCACCTACACGCAGACTGCACATTGCGCCCGCTCACCCCATCATAGCAAACTCGTACAGAAATACAACACGCACATGCCTGGCCAACGCCACAAATCGAGCCAACCAACATGTCCAACGTCCAACACACCCAATGAACGACCCCAAATAAAAGCTTTTCTGACACAAGCTTAGCTTGCTTGGCCAAGCTTGCATCATGCAATCATGCAGAGCTGCCGCCGGTTGGGCCCGGGCCCGGCCAACGTTTTGCCCGCCCCCCCTTTTGTTTTTCCAAATCTCGAAGCCTTTTTTGGGCCGTACCGGCCTGTTCCGTATGGGCCATGCCGTATCTGCGGACAAGGGGCTGGGCCGGCTCGGCTCGACTTGCCAGAGCGAAACGAGAAACCTACCGGGGCCAGAGGATCTTTTCGCCAACCAGGAGGCGTGTGATTCGACTTGTTTGTGTGTTTGGTTCGTTGTGTAGTAGACAAGAATGGGTGAAGAGACCTTCGTGCGCGCGCAGAGCGTTTGACTATCAAGGGTATCATTTTTTTTCTTCCTCTTGCTGTCCTTAGCTACTACTTTCCTCCTCGGTTGTCATCATCAAGATCAGCCATGCCGTCATTCTCCCAGAGACATCGCTGGGCTGCTTTACATCAAAGCCCCTCGCCGTCATCACGAGCCCACAGCTTGACAGTCCTGTCGTGACCAGAGCTGCAAATCCACTTTGCATCGCTGCTAATGTCGACGCTGAGCACGTTACCCGAGTGGCCCTTGAGCGGCTTGCAAACCGCCCAGTCATCGGCGCTAAAGATGGTGACGCTCTTGTCGAAGCCGCAACTAACGAAAAACGTGCCCGCCTTCTTGGGGACCACGTTGCCGCCGCCGTCCTTTTCGGGCGTGAAGCTCTTTGCGGGCCCGTCGATGCCCTTGAACCAACGCAGGTCCGTCACGCCGCCGCGGTTGGCGCCAATGTTGCCCATCTCGCGCACGGCGCGCACGTCCCAGCACTTGGCGAAGCCGTCGGCCGACCCGGACAGGACGCGGTAGCCGTCGGCGCCCCAGTCGAGTCCGTAGATGGGCGCGATGTGGCCGTCGAGGAGCATGACCATGCGGCCGGTGCGCAGGTCCCAGATGCGTCCGATGCTGTCCAGCCCGGCACTGGCGACGAGGGAGCCGTCCGTGTTGAAGCTCACCGTGTAGACTTCGCGAGAATGGCCTTCTTGCAAGAGGAGCTCTGTCGTCGTATTCACGTCCCACAAGCGCCACGTCGTGTCGAAGGATGCCGAAGCCAGGTATCTGCCTGACGGATGGAACTCGGTTCGGCAGACGCGTCCAGTGTGGCCGGACAAGGTCGAGATGGGGGTGTCTTGTTCGAGGGACCAGAGATGGATTTGACTATCGCCGCCGCCGGATGCCAGGTTGACTGACGACGTAGAGACGTTGCCATCGGGGAGTGTCGCGCCGGGGAACCAAGAGATGCCGCCTATGCGATCGCTGTGTCCCCTAAGCACCGCTTTTTCTTCCAGGTTGGGAACATCCAACAGCTTGATTCCACCGCCCCAGTTACCTGCAGCGATCATTTCACCGTTTGGCGAAAAGCGTGCGATGCTGACAGGCCGGTCTCCAGCAATCTGAGATCCGTAGAGGTCGAAGCCAGACAGTCTCTCCTTGATGGCCTTGCGGTGCTTGACATGGGTGCGTAGCGGTATGCTGCTTTCCTCCTTTTGATATGCAACGCGGTGTTGTGCGCGGGGCAAGGAATACCGCGCAATGTCCTTTCGTGCAGCAAGAAGCTCGTCCAGTCCTTCAGTGTAGAATTCTTCATTCTCCCCGCCCGTTTCGTCCTCCGCTTGCGCATCTTGCATGTGCAAATCGCCCTCGCCATCCTGCAGGCCCGATTCGGCTTGGACAGTGAGAAGCTCCCTCAGGCGATCTCGTCTATCCGCCGGGCCTTCGCCGAAGAGGGTGATCGGTTCGCCAAGCTCTCGCAGACGTAGCCGTACTCTGGTGTCGTCTGTTGGGACTGCTATGGTTGCTGCTAGGCGTTTGCGTTCGAATTGCGCGAGAATGGCCGAGGCCTTTTCAGATGGCACGCCGGTTGCGCCAGCGGGCATGGCATAGTCGCGATCAATTGCTGTGAATAGTGTAAGCAGTAGACAGACAACAGCCGGGAGGAGAGCACCTACGGATGTTGCTCAAATCGATTCCACCCATGTCGGTGTCCTGTCCGCAGCGACTCCCATCAGCACCTCATCCACACGAGCGTTTGTCGCGAAGGTTGCGGAAGTGCGCCTTCTATATGTAGACAAATGTGTAAACACCGTGTGGCCGCAGGCAAACACCGGATGGAAACAGGTAGCTTACCTCGTCGCGCTCCTCCTCGACGTAGGCCTGCCGCGCTGGGTGCATCATGTTGGCGAATTGGTGAGATGCTGATCCAATCTGGCTGGAAAGATTGAAGAGTTGGAGGGGAGAGGGGTGTGAATGTTTGTGGTGCAGCAGCCAAAGGCTTCAAGTCCGGTTGGGTGGGCCTTCAAGGTAGATGGACGCGGAACGGCGCGCCATGGCGGCGGAATTGCGAGGGAAACAAGCTTTTCCCATGTCCGCTCCGCGCCGCTCGGGCTGAAGGGAGCGGACGTGCGGACCTAACCGTTTTGACATCACAGCCAGCCTTCATTCACGCTGTTGTTTGTCGTTTCATCCACTCGGTTTTCTATAATTTCTTGCCTCTTGCTTCTCTTCACCGGCTCCATCCTTTGCTCATCCACATCCGCCATTGGCTGTAATGCGCGCTGCCTAGACGGACCGTTGCTCATGCGTGCAACCACCCGCCTGCTCGTCTCTCTCGTCGTCCTCTTCATAGCCATGAGCTTCGCCGGACACCAGCTCCCGCGCAAGCTCGCGTCTTCTGCTAGAGCTGGTCTCTGCAGCCGCTCACCGTGGCTATGTTCAGCGATCTCCAGCCTTCCATCCATCCTCGACCCACAACACTTGCCCAGAAACATCGCCGGCGATTCCCTGAGACGACTGTTCGGCACGACGGCGCGGAACGCGTCGCAAAACTCCAGCTTTACCTACCACATATCCGCCTCCTACACTGCCAAGGGCGTGCGATATAGTCCAGAGCGCAACTTGTTCAACCACAACCCGTTCGTGCGGCTGACGGGCAAGGGAGGAAAGCGGCGACCACTGAGCGGCCAAGATGCATTCTTTGTCAATCAGATTGGCGACTCTGGCGCAGTCGCCTTTGGAGTAGCCGACGGCGTGGGGGGATGGGTCGAGTCTGGCGTCGATCCCGCTGACTTCGCCCACGGCCTGTGCGATTACATGGCCGTCGCTGCCAATGGCTATCCGGAAGGCTTCGCCGACGGTCCACTCCATCCCAAGGACTTGCTTCAAATAGGATACGAAAATGTCATGAAGGACGACTCAATTCTAGGAGGAGGGAGCACAGCCTGCATAGCTGCGGCCGAGGAAGACGGTACCGTCGAAGTCGCCAAGTAAGCACCGCAATGGGTCATGGTTTGATACTGTGTGGCTGACTTGATTGCAGTTTGGGCGATTCGGGATTCATCCACCTTGGACTCAACGCCGTACGCTACTTTAGCCCTCCTCAGACACATGCATTCAATACCCCATACCAGATGTCCAAGATTCCAAAGGTCATGCTGGAACAAATGAAGCTCTTTGGTGGCTCAACGGCGCATGCCGAGACGCCAAAGGACTCTGCCGTCACTCAACACAAAGTCAAACATGGAGATGTCCTTGTCTTTGCGACAGATGGAGTGTGGGACAACTTGAGTCCGCAGGATGTTCTGTCCATTATCGCCAGAAACATGACGACGTTGGGCGGCTGGTCTGATACTCAAAGCGAGCTCATTGTGGACCCAAACCTCCGCTCTCTCACTGAAAAGGGAGGCATTGGAAAGTCGGAGAACAATACCCTTCAGGCCCTGCTCGCCATTGCAGTGACTGGAGCTGCCAAGGAGGCTAGTCTCAACACTCGACGGGACGGGCCCTTTGCAAAGGAAGTGCAGAAATATTACCCGTCTGAAAATTGGCATGGAGGAAAGCCAGATGATATCTGTGTCGTCGTTGCAGTTGCGATTGACCAGTCCCAATGAGCGAGCCATTTTGTTCCAGGGTTTTCAATAGGATGGCAACACGGGGTCGGGATAGGTCTGGAGGTCTGTCTGGCTTTGATTGGAATACCGGCGTTCACAAGAGGCTCTTTTACATCTGTTGCATGTACCACTACCTGTAGAGGCATTGGTGTGTACCGGTACAATTGGCTGTGGCTGCATTAGACGTTAGTCCTCGCGCTTGCCACGTTGTCAATGAAAAACGCATTCTGACATTATTTTGGCGAGATTTGAGCATCCAAGTCCGGATTCGGATGCCTTCCATGGCCTCATGAGGATCCCGACAGCTATAAGTGGGTGGTGCCAGATCCGGTGGGACCAGAATGCGGCATCACGTGTTCAAACAATGTTGTTGGTCGTGGTTGCCCCGGCAGCCGACCGCTTGTCGGCTCTCACGTAAATCTCGCGAAGGCGCCGCTTCGGCCAGGAAGCCCATCAACCCAACGCGACGACACCATAACGACAAACCCGCCATCCTGCCCAGACTCTCAGCATACCCTATGGAAAGGTAGCCCTCAAACTCGACATTCGCTACCACTGGTCGACTGGTCTCGCACATCCGCATACATACTCTGGCCTGCCGCTCATGACCTCCATGGCCGCCGCATCTCCGACTCCTCTATCCTCGTACAGCAATGGTGGGCGCATATCGCGTCAGGGCTCAATGCACAGCTCGCTGCACCAAAGCAGGCGCGAATCGCCCATATCACTCCTAGGACAATCCCATGGCTTTACCGCAAATGCGCCAATGATGCAGCGCATCGACATTGGCGACAGCTCAGATGAAGACGAGATCGAAGCGCCTATGAAGCTGAATCCCTATACCCGCGCATTACTCGGTCAGGATGGGCCCAACTCTCCTGATCGTCAAGCCAGAGGACCTCCGAAGCTCCGCATATCTAGAAATTCCCTTGGCCACACGGATACGCCCATGCGGGACAGCATCACGCCCGCGCCGTCGCTGCGAATCAAGCGAGTCCCGCTGCGCGGTGCACCGATGCGCCGGTTGCGGCGAACACCGCAAGGTGACGAGGATCCGCAGCAGCAATTCATCATGGACGACAACATGGACTTGCAGCAAGGAGGCAGTCCGCAAGCCCGTAGCCCTCAAGCGAGAGCCAGTAGCCCCCGAATCGTCCGCATCACAAGCCCCTCGCAAGACCAAGAAAATGTAAACGTCGCACATGCAAAGGCAGAATCCGTCATGCGCGTCAATTCATCGAGTAAAGTCGACTCGATGTTGAAAGATTCGAGTCTGAAGGATTCCGTCATGAAGGCCGACAGGAGTTCAAGGCCTTCATCAAATCAGGACCACAAACCGGCTCCATTAGCTCCAGTTAGTGTGAACACTCCGCTTCGTCCTGCGCCGCCGCCACCGCCAAAAATGTCAGTCTTGGAAACGGCAACTTCAGCAGCCGGAGCCTCGACAGTGAAACAAAAGAAACGACGGAGGGCTTTCATGGTCAATGGCAAGCCGTATCAAGAAATTGGCAGAATTGGAAAGGGAGGAAGCTCGGACGTCTACCGAGTTATGGCTGAAAACGGAAAACTGTTTGCGCTTAAAAGAGTAAAGCTAGAGGATGCAGATGAAAACGCAGTCCGAGGATACAAGGGCGAAATCGACTTGTTGCGAAAGCTGGAGGGCGTTGAGAGGGTTGTACGATTGTTTGATTGGGAGGTGGACGAAGAGAAGCAGATTCTGAGTGTGGTGAGTGAAAAACCAAAAATTTGGACAAGGTCGAGATGGCTAACTTGCAGTATAGCTCATGGACATTGGAGAATCCGACTTGGCGAGGATATTACGCATGAAGATTGATCCAGAAGACGCTCGCCTGGATCTTTCCTTTACACGGTACTACTGGAAGGAAATGCTCGAATGCGTCGCATCTGTTCACGAACACGACATTGTCCACTCGGATCTCAAACCAGCCAATTTCCTGCTGATTCAAGGCCGCCTGAAGCTCATTGACTTTGGCATTGCGAATGCCATTGACATTGAGCACACGGTCAACGTTCATCGGGACTCCCACGTTGGCACACCAAACTACATGTCTCCCGAATCCCTCCAAGACGCCAACGCAAGCTCGCGCCACGGTCCCAATGGCGACTCTTCCCTTGGTCGCTGCATGAAGCTCGGCAAGCCGAGTGACGTGTGGAGCTTGGGATGTATTCTATACCAAATGGTATACGGCCGTCCGCCCTTTGCACACATCGCGAACCAAATCCACCGCGTCATGGCCATCGTAAACCCAAACGTAGGCATCGAGTTCCCATCTCACGGCCTGGGCGACGTGCGCATACCCGTTGGACTAAGGCGAACGCTCAAGCGCTGCCTGCAACGCGACCCGTCGCGCCGTCCCACCATCCCCGAGATGCTCAGCGAGCGCGACGAATTCCTCTACCCAGACGCCGGCGACGACTTGAAGATTCCCGAAGCCTTGCTCGGCCAGATCATTCAGCGCGTCGCCGACCGCTTCCGCGATCAGTCGCGCCCCATGCCGACGGAGGACGAGATTCGCCAGTATCCGTCTAGTTTTTACGCCAAAATTAGAGACTTGATGGATGAGGTGTGATTGTGATTGGAGAAGGTGCCTCATTCATGGGATAGCGGCCCCCTTTCTGCGACACCAATCAATTATCCCTCTACCCACTCGCTCCCTCCAACTCTCGCTCCCCCTCTCTTTACCACCTCCCCCCCTTTTGGAACCAAATGGCATTTTGCATGCCGCTTGGAAAACTTGTTGGATGAGCATGGCGCCCCGGCGTTGGGTTCTTTTGTTCTGTTTGGGAGCGCATGTTGTTGTTGTGCCCTCTGTGGAGCGGTACGTATTGGTACATACATGCTCTCGATCAAGTCAAATTTTTTTCCCTTTGTTGGATCCTCCTCCTCCTCCCATTCATCATCATGGCCTTATTGCAGATAGCAGCAGTAATAGTCTTCTTCAAAGGACTACTACCACTCCGCAACTCCTTCCAAAAGCGAACTTTCTCGCCGCTTCTTCTTTTTCTACTGCAACTTTACTTTATACCCTTTTCCTTTTCTTCTTTGTGCCTCTTGAGACTGGCAAACAGTGGAAGAGAAAGAGAGACATGTAGATTACGCTCAAGCATCATTTAAATGGCCATCAAGCCTTGTGTCATCCACTTCGTGCGCTGGCGCTGTAACACGTGCTTTTAAACCAAAAGCAGTCGGTGACTTCATGCTCCAGATGAGCAGACAGCCATTCAGGCAGAGACGAGACACACAAAAGCGAAGACGAGAACTCGTCTCTCCATCTTGGTACACTGCTTGCTTTCTTGCTTGCTCGCCTATTCTCGAATACTACTTCTAGCTCGCGTGAATTCCATTTCGATTTCGCCTTCGCTTCATTCAAACCCCACGTCGACACGACTTGGAAAACCCACCAAGTCTGAATCACGGCCCCCCGAGCCCACACCCACATTATGCGCATACATACGTTCAAGACCAGTGCGCTGCTTCTTGGCGCACAAAGCCGACCGACCGACCGACCGACCGACCATTTGAAACCCCGATCCGAACGACCCCGAAGATGCAGAAAACAGAGAACCATAAGGAGGCGCACTGCTGAAAAGGGGGCAGAGAAAAAATAGAAAAAGTATTCAAGGGACACAAACACCAGCGCCTTTGCTTTGCTCCACCATTGCTCGAGAGCGACTTGGGGTAGAGGAGCGTCATGACAGCAACAGGCTGGCAAGCGACAAGATAGAAGAGAAAGTTGGTATTGATGAGGCAGGCGTTCGTTTGTCGTTGTCGTCGTGACTCGTTTTGGGAGCGCTAGCCGGTGAGGCGCTTGCTTTGGAAATTGTTGGGCAGGGGACGCATCCGACGCTCGCAACGACCGCCAACATCAGAGGGAAAAGCGGCCTGAACTCCGCTTGTTGTTCCGACCCGTATAGATCTCATCTTCCATCTGGTTCTCAGGGCCTCATTAGATTCACGAAAATGATACACTTCTCAAGATCCACGCCCTCCGATTTCGGCTTGCCCGCAACCGATGCTGTTGCCGCGATTACTTCAATCTCGATACGGTTTACACCTGGCTGCATGCGAGATTCGTAGACGGGGCGACCCTTTTCGCCGCGTGTTTCCAGGTTGGTGACCTGGTTGATGCGGGTGTTGTTTACGCTGACGAAAATTCGCCAAGGCCGCTGTGTCAGAGCGACTGGAACGTGTGGTTGTATCTGAATCGAAGTGTGTGTTCCGGGCAGAGAAACGGTGACGGATTGTTCGGTCAGTTTTGGCGAAGCAGGAATGTTGAATTTGAATGGTCGAGCAACATTGAGCTGCGGATGAGTGTTGATGGTGATATTGGGAAGAAGGGCATCGGCAGCAGCTATTGGTGCAATCTGTGTTAGCCAAAGAAAAAGTCCCACTAGGTTGAACCTACAGTTTCCAGGTTGACGATACTTGTTGTCAAGTCCGTTCGGAGGGTGGTAAGGTCCACCCGTGTAGGAATGACTTTGCTGCATTGGGACATGGCCATTGGTATACGGTGAAACGCTGGGTGGACGAGGGGTGGCGCTGTTCGGGGGAGGCATTGAAGCCGTTGGCTGAGAAGTTGAGGGTCTGGAGTCTGGAGCGGTGCTGGAGGGACGTATTGTTTCGAGCGCGGGGGACTGTCCAGGCTGCGTCTCGCTCTTCACCCCGTTTGGTGCCGGAGATGCTGCTGAACCACTGCGTCCAGTAGAGGCTCCCTGTTGCGATTGTAAGATACTGGAGTTGGCCACAATTGCTGAAGCTTACCTGGCCACCAGATGAAGATGGACGTTGTTCATACAGGCCGGCGTTTACTAGGCGCTTTTGCCTCTCTAATGCGTCATTGTCAACAATAACATTTGGAGTGGCGCGGCGTCTTCCAACGACAGGAGTATCAGGCGCAGAGGGTGGAGCTGGACTGCTTTTGTTGCCGCCCAGACGCAGCTTGATGCCCGAAGGCTTCTGCTGCTGCGCATTCATGTTCAGTCTCAATGTTGTTTTCGCAGGTTCCTTGATCTTTTCTTTGGCGTCTTCTAGCCGTTGTTTGAAGTGCTCCTGTTTCAAGTCAGCATGGCTATCGCATGAACGTTGTCTTGGGGATGATTGTACCTCAAACTCGCCCGCAAGATTGAAAATCTCGCTTCCGTCCTCATTGAATTCGCGCGCATTGCGCCAAATCAAAGAAACGCATTCCTCGAGCTGGTGCCAAGTCTTGAAATCGCTAATACCGCTGAAGCCTTGTGACCGACCTATGAATCCTTGCACCTTCTTGAGAACTCGGTCCAAAGACATGGGATTTTTGATTGCGGAGTAGTACTCCTTGAGACTTCGCGAAGGCAGGTGTACAAAAGGCTGGTAGATGGTAAGGCCGCTCCTACAGAATGTTAGCGCAAAGCAACATGCATCGCGTTAGTGAGCATACTCAGGTTCGACGTATTCGATAAACTCCTTGATCAACATTTCCTGAGCCTCTTGGAAATTCTTGCCGGTGAAGTCCGTCTCGCCAGTCTCAGCCTTTTCTGCTTCCTTGGCAGGGGTAGGCTGCCGTTCCGAGTGTCGAGTCTTGGAAGGTGTCGGGTCTGGTTGCGATTCCGGCTCTACTTCAGGCTTGGGCGCGGTCGCGGACGCAGTCCGTTTGGGCCGCTCACTTAGCTGGCGCTTCGCAGTGAGTTGATGACCATTCGTTGCATCTTCGCCCGGGATGGGCGTAGCGACAGCCGTGTAGGAGGGATTCTTGTAGGCCGGATTGTTCTTAACCATGAAGTTCGACGCCGTCTTTCGTATGCGCTCCGCATCTTCGTAGACTGCTGATTTCTTGTCGTTGAACTGTTTGGCATTATGGACCATGCGCTTCACATCACCCTCGAGTTCAGCGAGCGAGGAATACTCCCGGTTGTGGAGCTTGGCCTGGAACAATGCCGTGTCAGTGAATGAGTTGTATGCCAGTTGGTCTAGCAGCCTTAGCTCTTCTCGCTTGTCCCCTAAGCCAAAGCTTCTACCAGCCAATCGGAAAGTGTGCGTGCTTTCAGACGATAGACCTTCGGTGCGGCTTGGCTAGTCGGATGAGAGAAATGGCGCGTACCTCGATGGTGCTGAAAGCGATTGGGAGCTTGATTTCTTCATAGTATTCGGGGATAGAGTCCTGGTGGAGGATTGCGGTTAGCAGATGGCGGGCGGCGCCATGGATAGCAGGCTGGCGACGTACTCTATCGGGGAGCTCGAGGAAGTTGGTTGCTATGAGGCGACCGCTGCAGGTGGCATTGGTTAGTCGTGTCGATGCGTCGGGCATTGGATGTGAAATGGAGCTTAGGCCCGATAGCAAGCAGCACTCACTTCTTGTCTTTGGCGGCTTTCATGGTCTCGACGAACTTGATGCCCTTGACGAAGGTCGTCTCGGGCGTCTCCCTCTCGGCGTCGGCGTCCTGGAGCGGGGCATCTTGTCAGCGTTGAAGGGCGCAGGTTCAGGCTCCCTGAGCGGTTGTGGCAGCGGGCAGGGTAATCTTGAGGGCTGCAGGCGCCGGCTGCGGTGGTTTGGAGAGGGGAGCGAGCGGGTGGGTGGACTGCCTGGTGCTGGTCAAGGCCGAAGCCCGTTAAGCGTCAAGCTCTCCCGCTCAACACCTCTCTCTTCCATCACTCGGCCCCGAACGCTGCTCGTCGCCATGCACCGCGCCCGCCTCGACTCGACTCGCCAGACTTGGTGTCGCAACGCATGCACTCACCGGCATTCTCTGTCTCTTGGACGCGCGACTCTCGGATTCGGGCGAGCCCGCGGCCGAGGCCTTGCGCTTCGAAGCGCTCTCCATGGTGTTTCTTGATGCAGTCGCGGCGAGATGCGTCGCCTGGGGGTAAACGATTGGAAGGCCTGGGTATCGCGCCTCGGTGGATGCGTGGTGCGCGACAGCGTGTTTCCCGCAGCAACTCTATCGCGCGTTCGATCTCGGTGCCAAGAGAGGTGGTTTGGCTTGTTTGGGCCCTAAGTCCAGCTACACGTGACCCGCCTAAACCCCAAACATCGCCGCCCTTTTCTTCCGCTAAACGCTATTTACGCCGTCATTGTCAAATATGGAGGGTATTGTACGTCTTCATGCCTCACGTGTTTTGATTTTGGTTCATCCTACAGGGTATCGTTGCTTCCTTTAAAGACATCATAGGAGCCCGCCCGCCATTCTACACACGTCACGATTCCCCGGAACAATACCACTCATCCACTGTCCCAGCTGTCACCTTCATTGGCCCTTTCCCTTGGCCTCTTCCTCAAACTTCTCCTGCGCTTCTTTTTCCTTGATTTCGCGCACCTTTGCCAGCACAACCTCTCGGAAAATGGCACCCTTGGCAAAGTTGCTCAGAGACCTCTTGTGAGGAGCCCCCTGCGGTTCTTCTGACGCTTCCTTAAGTCCCTGACCAACCGCATGTCCCGCAAGAGCCTCACCTGCAGCCTCCTTTGCGTTGGCGGGGACGTCTGCCTCGCCGGGCACGTCCTCCGCTTCGTCTTCTTGCATCTTGAGCGCCTCGATGCGATTCGCGAGCTTGACAAGCTCGATGCCGCGACGCAGACGAGCCTTGGCAACGTAGGCACGGATCTCGGGCAGCAAGTTGTGGTCGCTGGCCGTCTCGCCCTTGAGCCAGGTGTGGGCCAGTGCTTCCTGTTTCGACGTTAGTCCGCAGTTTTTTTTTGGTCTTTTGGCGTCTCCTCACCTCGCTGGTAGAACGCTTGCTGGGATCGGGTTGCAAGAGGCTATTGATAAAGTCCTTGGCGTCTTTACTGACATCCTTCCAGTAACGCTCGTGGAAGATGACACGGCCGCTCTTGCATTCCTCAATCAAGTCCGCCAGGCTCTCGCTACGGAAAGGCGAGTAACCGCACAGCAGTGTGTACGTGATGACTCCGAGAGACCACATATCCACGGGCTTGCCGTGGCCCTTCTTCATCATGACCTCGGGGGCGGCGTATCCGAAAGATCCGGCCATGGTGGTCAGCTGCTCTCCCGGAGAGTCCAGCATCTTGGCGATACCAAAGTCGGCGAGCACAAGGGACGAGTCTTCATCGCGGGTGAGGTAGAGTAGGTTCTCGGGTTTGAGATCTAGGTACAGTCAGGTGTGGCCAAAGGGAGTAATTGGTCGGAGCCGGCTTACCTCTGTGGACGACGTTGTTTTGGTGAAGATAGTTGACAGCGTCCAAGACTTGACGAATAGTCTCGGCGGCATCCTTTTCAGTAAACCTTCCCTTCTCACAAATACGGTCGAACAGCTCGCCTCCAGTGGCCAATTGGGTGACGATGTAGTATTTGTCCTAAGGGGCAGCTGGTGAGCGGTGGGGTGCGCGAAACGAAACGGCACGTCTCGTACCTTGGACTCGAACCAGTCATGAAAGCTGACAATGTGCGGGTGCTTCAGACGCTGCAGCATTTCCAGCTCGTCATACACCATCTGCTCATTGCCCCTGATGTTTTTCTTCAAGATGATCTTGACGGCGACTCGGCCCTCGGGGCACTCGGCCTCGCGGACAATTCCATAAGTTCCGGCACCCAGGGTCTTTCCAAAGCGGTACCTGGACCTGTGGGCATCGTTCAGTATGCGTGAAAGCTGGGGCGGGCGCAGGGAGCGAACTTCTTGTCGTAGCTCTCGGGCTGGCCGTGCAGCCGGTTGAGCATCCCTGAAACTGGAGAAACGGTGAGCAGATGCGACGGGAGTGAGGGCGTGGGTGGCTACGCACGACTCATTGCGGAAAGATGTGTTGCGCTTGAAGTTGCGCGTCGAATTGGAGGATGGGTAACGTGTTATCGTCAGGCTGAGGAGGCCTGCAATATGTAGGTAAAGCGAAGGGGTCTAGGTGAGGACGAGGTTGAAACAGTTGCGGAGGAGAAACAACGCCAGGTCGTGGCCCGAACACAAGAGCTGAAGACTGAGGCCGGTGGACGAGAAGAAGATGGCGAATGAAGAAGGAGCTACAGCGAAGCAATAATATGGAAAATGGACGAGGCGTAGCGCGTGCTGGTCGAGTGTCGCCCATTCGTATCTGCTTGGCAAAGGCGGGGCTGCCGTTTCCGCCCTGCGCATCGCAGCACCCGTGCTTCCTGGCTGAATTGAGGCGCTGGCCCCGGACCTACACCACGTCCTGCTTTCGCTCTAGACCACCGCCGCAATGCTCTGTCGTGGACATGATTCTGTGCTATTTGCGCCCATGGCTGAGGATGGGGACTTTTCATCGTACGTCTGGTGCTCCTGACCTGAGGTGAACCCTGACTACTGCTCCCTGGGCCCTCCATTCCTCTTCCCTCGGGTGCATTGTTCACAACCAAAGTCCAACCCAGCTTGACGCTACCGCCATCCGGCTATGACACGCGTTTTCTGTAAAGCGGAACTCGCGTTGGGTCTGCCGTGCAACAGCGGCAGGACATGGCGACGGGTCAGAAATCAGGTTCCAGCTTCGCGGCATCCCAAGAAAGCAGACGTCATAGCCCAACTCCAAAGCTTTATATCCTCACCTGTGTCCTGTCTTCAGCAGATCAACTCCTGCCTTGACCTCTCTTCGACTGTTCAAAAGTTCCTGTTTGCTACTTGATTTCAAGACCAATTCTTCAAACATGCCCACCACCACCACTGTCGTCTCCATCATCGCCGGCATCGTCGCCGCGCTCTCAGCCTACGTCTACTTCTTTGGCATTCCCCCGGCCATTCGCCGTGAATTGGAACAAAAGGCCCTGAAGACCATGGGTGAAAACAAGGCCTCATACCTGGTCAAGGGTAAGCACGCGATTGAAGCCAGCCTCGACGCTCGTGCTGACAGCTTGCAGACCAGATCAGCAAGATGCCAGCGTCAGACCAAGAGGACATCAAGAACATTAGGAATGGCGTTGGCAACCTCGCCGGCGGTAGCCTCAACAACCCTCTTGGAGAAACGGCGGGAAACGCTGCGGACGACATTACAAGCCCTTTCACCGGGCGATGAGGCGTCTATGGTCTTATCTCTGGGTGTTTGTCCAAGGTTTAATCCACTCGGCGCCACTGCAGGGACGAGAGACGACGGCACTGGACTTGGCGTTGACCGGGTTCTTTCCGTGGTCCATAAATTGACGACGGTAACGAGACATGGGTAATGAAGCTGTGCAACGATGGCAGTTGTACCAAGTACATGTAGTAATGAAAGACGGCTCTGCACTTGCATGTGACTCTGCGCTCCTTGCTGTAAAAGTGATGGCGATCCGGGGTTGACACCAGGGGCCTTGACAGCGGCTGGGGGTTGACGTGCCTGTCTAGCTGTACTCCTCCCGCAGACCTTCCCGAACAGGATACGTGCATCTCCAGGGGACGGACCGAGCAGGACCGGATGACTGCCCTATGAAATCATCAGCCACAGATGCCGGGATGGTGACGAGGCCCAGGAGCAAAAAGCGGACGAAAAAAGGTGAGCGTGGGGCTCGCACGAGTCAGAGATGCCTGCCACAGGGCCGCCTGGTTGATACTGGGGATTGATGTAATGGCGAGGTCGAATGCAGAATGGAATCAGTCAAAGGTGTTTGTTCGTCGTTCGTTCGGTTTCCTCAGATCCGACGGGACTTCGGTTGACGCAACCAAACGAGAAAAGGGTCGGGACCAGCCTTGTGCGAATCCGCGCGGAAGGACCCCTGCGACCTCTGCCTCGGCAACATCAATCTCCGAGAGGCCGCCAACAACTTGGATCACCCAACGCGCATCACCACTGATGCCACTGTCCATGGCCGCGTGAGACCAAAAGGATCGCGCTTCCGCCTCTTCTTTTTCCGCTCCACCTTCCCTTTGCCCGCAGTCGCCCGCAGCCAGGATCCTATCAGCATGGGGAAGAGTAAGTCCGGCGACCTCGAGGCCCAGGTTCCTGACCACATTCAGAGCCGATGTAGCTATCCATTCCTTCCATGCGCCGAATCCCTTGCTGACGATTCCTTCTCCGTTGCAGATACGGCCGCCCATGAATGCGTGTCTGAGGAGGCCCTGGCTCATTTGAAGACGTACAAGTACTCTAGTGTCGACAAGAGCTACGTCTCGCGGTATATCCTCAAGCACTACGTATGCGCCTACCCGCCCTCTTTCGACGAACAGACCTGTTGACGGCTGCCTGCCGGACATAGTGGAATGCCTTTGTCGAGATACTGCCGTTATGGCTCGCCCCGAACATGGTGACGCTGCTCGGCTTCTTCTTCATCCTGGCCAACGTGGGGCTGCTCGAGCTATACATCCCTGATCTCGTGGGACCGGTACGATCCCCCTGCGCGCAATCACGCCACGCAATACTTGAGAAATAATCTGGTCTGACTGGTGTCATGGAAACAGGCACCCAAATGGGTCTACTATAGCTTTGCGATCGGTCTTTGGATGTGCGACCCTCTGCCCCGCCAGTCACATGCAAAAACTGATTCCGACCTCGCAGGTACTCCACCATGGACAACGTCGATGGCAAGCAAGCTCGGCGGACCGGCACTTCGAGTGGACTGGGCGAGCTTTTCGAGTATGTCTTTCCGGACTTTTCGCTACGAGGAAGAAGAAAGCATAAACACAATTGTTGCCTGGTTCTGACGTCTTGGCAGTCATGGTATCGACTCCCTCAACTGCACCCTTGCTAGCCTGCTCGAGACAGCTGCCATGGGCTACGGTGCAACAAAGACTGGCGCTTTTACTGCACTGATTCCCTGTCTGCCCATGTTTTTCTCGACTTGGGAAACTTACCATACTCATACGCTTTATCTTGGATACTTCAACGGCCCCACAGGTGAGCCATGAGTTTGAACTGGAGCGCCAGTGGTGCCCGAAGTGTCTTCAATTGCTGATCATTATGAGCAGAGGGTCTGATTATCGCATGTTCCATGATGATCATGTCGGCGCAGTACGGTCCTGAAATTTGGTCATCCTCCCTCATCCGCTACTTTCCCTCCTTGGAGAACTACATCTCGCCCCTGACGACGTTCCGGGAATTTTGGATTCCAATCCTGCTCGGCTCCTTCTTCGTTGCGCACCTTCCCGCTTGCGTTGTCAATGTCGTCAAGGCTCGGCGCGCCCACGGTCTCCCAGTGGCCCCTGTCTTCTACGAATGGACTCCGATTGTCATTTTCACCGCTGCGACGTGCGCTTGGCTCGGTAGCCCTTATTCGTTCATCCTTGAAGATTGGGATTCGAAGCAAAAGACTGGCGGGCACCTTATTCTTTGGTGTTTGATCATGAGCCTTGTTTTTGGACGCATGACGACGAAAATCATTCTGGCACATCTTACGCGCCAACCATTTCCGTACTGGACCGTCATGCTGGTTCCCATGATTATGGGCGCCATCATCGTCAATCTCCCATTCCTCGGCATCGGCTGGAAAGTTACGGAAAGCTTCGAGTTGTGGTACCTGCGGGTCTACTTTGTTTTTGCAGCAGTTGTCTATGCGAAGTGGGCCGTTTTGGTGATTAACAGCATCTGCACGTACCTAGGCATCAACTGCCTGACGATCCCGCGGGGGCGCGATAGCCCAGCGGAGAGCGAGAAGATGTCGCTCAACAGTGTCGAGCCAGAACGCCGCGTCACGAGGTCTATGGCCAACGGCAACGGCGGCAGAAAAAGTGACTGAAGCAACACGTTCAACACCGCTTGATGCGCAGACACGAAGGCAGAGGCGCCCCAACACCAAGGCCTTGTCACCCGTTTCGAAAAGAAATCTGCCAAGCAAGATCGACTACTCGCGCCAAGGACGAGAACGCCCTCACGAGGCTCGGTGTTGACGACATACGCAAATCTGTTCCTTTAGCCACACAAGCATACGCATCACCACCATCACCCATTATTGTAATTAGCAAACCCTAACGACATCACGGCGGACCATCCCACAAAAAACGATACTTTAGGATAAACCAAAAATCAGGATACTCCAATTAATACGAAAATTTTGGAAAAGAAAGGAACCGAGGAGCCGGAGAAACGTGAGCCAAACACTGGGAAAACAATGGAAAATGAAGAGGCTAGCTCAAGTTATCCGACGGCAGTCGAGTCGAGATTTTGCGATGAGTGTCCCTCAACCGAGACACCAGCGAAACATGACGAGGTTCATGGTTCGTTTTCTGCTCAACTTTTGTTTGTTCTGTTGCACTGCACACCACTGCGGTCTCAACACCGCATTACTGCTTTCGATTACGTACCCGCTTGTGTTTCGACGACGGAATGACTTGACTGCGAAGACGAGCAGCGGCTGGTTGGTGTCGACTTGGGTAATAGACGGCGGCGGTGGCAGTGGTGTTTCGGATCTCTCGGCTTTCCTTTTCGGAGTACTTACATACCAGTGGCTGGAGGGTTTGAGAGGGCGGGTCAGCTGGGTGGAAGCTGGTGGGTGGGTGGGTTCTTTCGGTTTAATAGACAATGGATGATCGGGATTCTGGTGTCCAAAGTTTCCCCTTGTGCTCTAATGGGGAAGTGAGCCGAGTCCAAGTCATGGCTTCAGTACAATGTTGCTGAAGCAGACACACGCACGCAGCAACGCATCCCCTTTAATGTGAT
Organism: Phyllosticta citrichinensis; assembly: GCA_038380885.1. Lineage (NCBI taxonomy): Eukaryota > Fungi > Ascomycota > Dothideomycetes > Botryosphaeriales > Phyllostictaceae > Phyllosticta > Phyllosticta citrichinensis. The sequence goes on from JBBWUH010000006.1 coordinate 2,323,484, forward strand.
GAGTTGAATTCGTTTATTCATTCCCCCTACAGGCTTTTGCTGCGTCCACGCAGTCTCGCTCAAGTGCAACAATATCCTGTCTACAGAAATCTGGCGCCTTTTCTTTCCGTCATCTTCGTCATGTCTAAACGCTCAGCTTGGCCACCTGCTCAGCGGCCTGCTCAGCACCGTAAAAAGCATCCAGCCTCTTCCTCACCTCGGCAACAAGGTCAGCCTTCTCGACCATGACGCCCTCCTTCTCAGCGTGGCCCTCGGGCAAGCCCATCTGCTTGATCTTGACCTTGCCGGCCTTGAGCTCGTCCTCGCCGAGAATGACGACGAACGGAACGCCGTTGGTCTCGGCCTGCTTGAACTGGGCGGGGAGTTTGGGCTTGGCCTTCCAGGTAAACTCGGCCTTGATGCCAGCGTCCCACAGCGTCTTTGCGATGTCCATGCGCTCGGGGAGCAGGCCCGTGAAGCCTTTGCCGCCAAGGGCCATGACGAAGACGTCCGTCTCCGTCAGCCGCACCTCCTTGGCCGCCGCGTCCTCGGCCATGCGCTTCTTGGTCAGCGAGAAGATGCGCTCCACGCCAAACGACACGCCCACGCACGGGACCTGTCCCTTGCCGCTAAACATGCCCACCAGCTCGTCGTAGCGGCCGCCCGCCGCAATCGAACCCACGCCTACCGACGGGTCGTCGGACCGGTCATCGTCTTCACCGTTGGCAGCCTTCTTCTTCTTCTTGTCCTTTTTGTCTGGCGCGGGTCCGTCTGCTGCATTTGCTGGTGGTGCCGAGCCCTCCGTCACTATCTCGTAGATGACGCCCGTGTAGTAGTCGAGGCCGCGTGCGAGTGACATGTCGAAGGAAATCTTGTCCATGACGTTGAATACCGAGAGGTAGGAGAAGAGGAGGCGCATGTCCTCGAGTCCCTTTTGGGCTGAAGGGTTGGCTGTGAGGGTCTCGTTCGACAGGAGCTTCGTGAGGAGGTCCTCGCCGCCCTTGAGACGCACGAACTCGCCAATCTTGTCTGCGACAGCCGGGTCCAGTCCCTTGTCCTCCGTCATTTCGCGGCGCACTTCTTCCCACGGAGACTAGAGCGACATCAGCAATTGAATCCACAAGATGCACTTTGGAGGCGGTCCTACCTTGTCCAGCTTGTCCACTGCACTGCTGATTGTCCGGATTTTGTCGTGTGGCACGCCACACACTTCAAAGATGCCGTCCAAAATCTTCCTGTGGTTCAGCTTGATTGTGTACCTGCCCTTCCAGCCCAGCTCCTCAAAAACTTCAGTCACAATGCGCAGAATCTCGGCGTCCGGCAGCATAGGATCCCACTGGCCGGCTATGTCGAAATCGCATTGGTAGAATTCACGCATGCGTCCCTTGGTCATGGCAGGCGCATCGCGGCGGTAGACTTTGGCGATGTGGTAGCGCTTGATTTGCGAGACGGTGGGGTTCATGGCCAGCCAGCGCGCAAAAGGAACCGTAAGGTCGTAGCGCAAGGCGCAAAGCTCACCACCTTGGTCTGCAAGGTCGTAAATGAGCTTGCTGTCCTCGCCATACTTGCCCGACAGAATCTCCTTGAGCTCGAACACGGGCGTGTCGATCGTGACGGCGCCGTGGCGCTTGAAGACGTTTGTGATGCTATTGAAGATCTTCTCGCGAATGACCACGTCCTTGCCCTCCCAATCCTTTGTACCCTTGGGCACCTTGAGAGCAATGTTGCTCTTGCTCTCCTTGTCCTTGGCCATGCTTTCGAATTGTGTGCGCTTCGAGGGAAGGTCTTCAGTAAAAGTTCGGCGTGCGGGGCGGTTGGATACGATTGCGGTCCGCGTCGCAATTGGTATGTACCTGGCACGTCTAGCGAGCGCACGAGGCAGGACGTTCATACACGGTAGGCGGAGGGGGGGCGGAGGGAGGGATTCGAGTCAAGCCGGTTCGAGATTGTTGAATAAACCCCAAGAGTCATCCGAGAAGGGCAGAAGCAGCCGCCCCGCTGCCGACCAAAATGGACGGCTATTCCTCGGGGACATTCCAGCTGGGCCAAAGCTCCCACCACCTGCATCAACGTCGGTTGGCCTTCCGACACTGATCGTCCAACACAAGGCATGTTGTTGTAGTGCGCCGAAGCTATATCATGGCGCCCCAGGCCACCCTCAATGCCTCGGACATCTCAGACGCCGCTCGAAGGAGCCTGTTGTTGCTGCTAGAAGGCGTACGTAAGGATCCCATCGACTATCCAATCGCCGCTTGGGCTACAAGCTAATTGATGCCAGATCCGAGGCAAGAAGAACATCGTCTTCGAAAAGGCGCTGTCGGGCCCTTTGAATTTACTCCTCAAATTCTCGACACTCCAAGAGTACGGCGTCGACAAGCCCTTCTTTCTCGAAAATGGCAATGTCGACTCGTCCCAAAGAAATGTCGTCTTCATTGCCCGCGGGGAGAAGGCAAAGACCGCCGTAGCCATCGCCGGTACGTTCTGTCTACTATCATTCATCAGTCCTTTGTTTCTGCAATGATTTTCTCCTCAGTTTCCTTCAGCAAGTCGTTGGGAAGTAAAGAGACCATGCAGAAAAACAATATCTGCCTGGCCAGTCGCTTCCCTAAAGCAAATGTCCATGTCATTCATTGCTCATTTTTGATGGGACCAAATTAGCCAAACAGGACTTTTCCGTGTCTGCTTGGTCAGTCGCGTCCCGAGAGCGACATTTATCGGATCAGCATGAGCCCACAAACTCTCCGCTCATCATTCAACTTGGACGAAGAGTACGATATACTTGCTAACATGAATTTGTAGAGCAAATCAAGAAACTTCGACATAATGGGCTCGTAGATCACGAGTTCTCGGTTTTTTGGGTGCCCAGAAGAACCCTCATTTCAGACCAGCTCTTGGAAGAGGCTGGCGTGCTTGGAGAGGTCAACGTCGCTGAATGGCCGCTCAATTTTGTACCTCTTGCCGACGACTTGCTCTCCCTTGAGCTTGAAGATGCAGTCAGGGACCTCTACGTGGTACGAAGCTACCTTACCAACAGTTTACTCAGCCATCTGCGCTAACACTTGGTAGTTCAAGGATCCTACTCCAACATTTCTGAGTGCGAGAGCACTCATGCAGATACAAAGGCAACATGGCCTCTTTCCGCGTATTCTCGGCAAAGGAGACAACGCACGCCGCATGGCTGATTTACTCCTTCACATGCGCACAGAAGCAGTTGCAGGAGCCAGAACTAGCACAGAGTCCCCCTTTGGCCTAGCCCCCAGCAACTCTTTCGAAAGCCTCATCATCATTGACCGAGAGGTCGACTTTCCATCCGCCTTGTTAACCCAATTGACGTATGAAGGTCTTTTGGATGAGGAGTTCAACATACACTCTAACCAAGTCGAGGTCGACTCCTCAGTCGTCGGGGTTGCGCCTGCTGGGTCCTCTCAAGGTGCATCGTCCTCGGCCGCTCCATTGAAGCGAAAAATACCTCTTGACCCCTCAGATACCCTGTACAGCACCCTCAGAGATACCAACTTCGCAACTGTCGGACCTCTTCTGAACAAAGTGGCTCGCCGTCTTCAATCATCGTACGAAAATCGAAACATTGCACAGAAGACGACGTCTGAGCTGCGAGACTTTGTGGCGAAGCTTCCCGGCTTCCAGGCTGAGCAAGCTTCTCTGAAATTGCACACCTCACTCGCCGAGGAAATCATCAAGCATACTCGCTCTGACATCTTCTCCCGGGTCTTGGAGGTGCAACAGAATCTCGCCGCTGGCGCTGACCCCAGCACGCAGCATGACAATATTGAGGAGCTCATGGCTCGCGGAGTAAGGATCGAAACTATGCTGCGCTTGCTGTGCCTCGAGAGCACCCTCAGTCAAGGCTTGCGGCCACGGGACTTTGAAAATTTCAGACGCGCCATTCTCCATGCCTACGGCCATCAGCATTTGCTGACGCTGACATCCCTAGAAAAAGCAGGACTGCTCATTCCGCGCACAACGAGTGGATTGGGAGTCAGTGCTGCTCTTTCGGGCGTCAAGACAAACCAAATCACCAACTACACGGCGGTGCGACGGAACCTGACGCTGATCGTGGATGAGGTCAACGAGGCAGAGCCAGATGACATTGCCTACGTTTTCTCAGGCTACGCGCCCCTCAGCGTTCGCTTGGTGCAGTGCATTCTCCAAAAGGACTACATGAGCACGCTGTCTTCGTCTGCTACGCGCACTGGAAACGCCGCTCAGCCTGCCGCGCCGCCTGCAGTTTCTTCTCACGCACAGGGCTGGCGTCCGTTCGACAACATCCTCAGTCAGATCCGGGGTTCCACCGTCGACGAGGTGCAAGCGGGAGAAGAGAAAGCTGCCAGAGCAAGACAGGTGCTGAATGGTAGCAGTTCGGGGGAGGGCAAAACGGTCATGTTGTTCTTCCTTGGAGGCATCACGAGGGCGGAAGTGGCAGCGCTCCGTTTCGTGGCGAAGGCGCTGCAGGAAGATGGCAGGCCAAAGAGGCTGGTCGTCGCTACGACGGGCGTCATCAGTGGCGATGTGGTGGTGGGATCAGCGATTGAGAGGGGGAGCTTCAGTGGCGGTCCGTAACGGTGCGTTGTATGAACATGTATTTCAACCTTTTTCAAACTTGTGCAATGCGCCTCGCAACTCTTGAGTAGGAGGATGGAGCAGCGCCCGCGCAACGACGGCACCTTCCTCTGGAGTGATTCTGCCCGCCGCACAGCAGTCCTACCGACTATAAAAGCCTGTCGGCTGCCCACTCGCAACCTATTCCTCTCCTTCTGATCTCACCCTCTGTCCCCAACATTCGATGCTTCTCTTTGCTCCTGGGCCTTGTCTATTCAATCCACTTGCCTATTCCTCCCATCACACGACCCCTTTTGCCCACGCCCTTTTCTCCCCCCTTCACTCCCTCAAGCTCTGTCGAGCGCGTCCAACACGCAACCACAGCAGCTGAGCGAACCGGAGCCAGGCCCCTCCCTCAAGCGGTGGACCTCACCTCCGACGGACCCCGTTGACCAGCACGCGCGAGGGGCTCCATCGGATGGCCGAGGCGGCCCAAGCCACACTCAACTGCCCATTGCACAGCCGGGCACATTGGGTCGGTGACCACTAAGTCCGGACGGCTGAGCAGTCCGCTCCGACTTACGAGACGGAGCAGCCCACGGACGGGGCGAGGAGTATCGGCAGCTTCTTCAGCTCACTTGCAGTGCTTGCGAGGTTCGGACGGCGTGGCCAGTGGAGCCTCTATCTGAGGCGACGACGGTGGCCGGGCCTTGCGGATTGCGTGAGTTGCTTCGTGGAGAGCGATGCTGGGGTGGGTGGGTCGCCTGATGCGTGTACTCGCTCGGGGGGAACAACCAAGGCTCCTGGGCCTTGCTGTGCGCTTTTGGCGTCTCAATGCTCGCGGTCTGCGGCACTTGCGTCTGTAATGGTCCAGTGTCAAAATCGGCCTTGACTCGCAGTCTTTGTGCTTGCCTCCAGCCTGCTGGTGGTGGGCACGAGGCTATGAGGAGGGCCTGTGGGACATTGCCTGTTGGCTGTGATGGCCGCTGATCTCTTGATCGCTCTCCGAGTCGGAGTCTTTGGCTCTCAAAGAACTCTGCAACATTCAAGATTTCAATATTCTTTCACTCCATGCTCGACGCTAGCTCACTGACCTTGCCACTCAATTTGTGCCAGCGTCTTCACGTACCTTCGGCCCTCTCTTCCATCACTCTCCGCTCTTTCAGAAATGATACACCTCGGTTGGCGGTAGGTGCTCAGCGTCCTTTCGCCAGTACGATGGGAGCTCGCTCGCTGACCTGGCTGTCCCATTCAGCCGTGCCATCATCAACAGCTACATTCCCTCTTTCGAAGTTGTCCAGCTTCTCATCCGCACGTTGTCAATAGTCCCACATCCACTTGCAACCTTTTCTCAAGCGGATAGTCACCTGATACAACAGAAACGCGGATCGGCTGTCCAATGGGCCAGGGGCAAGAAAAGAGAAGGACACAAGCATCAGAGACGGAAAAAGCACGATAATTGGAACAAACAAGCCAAACAGTCTAGAAAAGGATTGATATTTATTCTATTGCCATCACTCCTGTCACCTGCCCTTGTGGACAACCGCAGCAGGGCCCTCTGCCAGCGTTGACGCACTGCCACCAGCCGCCGCCGACGATACCGAAGACGACGAAACGGCACCAGCACCAGGCGGCTTGACCTCCTCGGCCTTGATGACGCGAATCTTGGCACTCTCGCCCTGCTTCTCCACAGCACCCTGCTCCTCACCGACGCCCGAGTCCAGCCGGTCGCGCTCGAGGCTGCGGTCCCAAGAGCTGGGGTCGATGCCCAGGATGCCGCCGACATTGCCGCGGTCGCCGGGGACCGAGAACTCGCGGAAGACGTAGCGCCACTCGTTGAGGAAGCCGCGGACGGCCTTACCGACCTTGTCCTTGCCGTTCTTCGAGTGGTGGCCCGTTCCCGTGATGGCGTACATGGGCCGCGACGAGTGTTGGTGCGCCATGAGGATTTTGGAGAGGTACTGTACTGACTCTTCGGGGTGGAGGCCTGCGAGGGCACGATTAGTGTAGGGCTCTTGTTTGTGTGTTGGGTCAAGGTCTCAAGACGTACCGTGGAGATCGACGTAGAGCTCCTTGGCATTGGGGCTGTTGTCCTTGTTGCGCTCGTTGTAAAGATAGTCCGCAGCTTCGCGGTGCGCCTGGCGCATAAGATTGTTCTCGCTCTGGCCCCGCAGGCTGAGGGCTTTGGCCGCGCGAGAATCGTTGCGATTCCAAGCCTGAGCAGCACTGTAACGAGTCAACAACGGCAAAACAAGCGGGGTTCCAAACACATACCTCTGCAAGAATTTGTTCCTAAGACCACCATGCTTAAAGGCTTCCTGTCGAGCCTTCAGATACGCTTTGTTGGCAGCCTCGCCAGTCTCGAGCCAAGGGATGTGCTCCGGAGGCGGAATGGCCTGGGCGGCAGCGCTGTTCTCCCTGCTCCCATTGAAGCTCTTTGCAGTGCGAAGGCCCTTGCGCGGCTGCGTGGGAGCAGGCGAAGGAGACATGCGCACCACCTCTGCAAGCGTATTGGGCTGTGAGGTTTCCTTGCTACCATGGCCGTGGCCACCACGCTTGCCGTGGTGTCTCTTGCCGCTTTTTGCGGCAGCTGCTGAGGCAAGGCTTGGGAAGGCCTCTGGATCGTCCGCTGCTGGTGCGGACGGCGTTGATGCCCGGGAGTGAGATACTTGGCGGCTGCTTGAAGGCCTCGAATGAGAGCGAGCTGAACTCGGCGTGAAGGTCGGAAATGGACTGAGTCCGGGCGGTGGCGTCGCCACCCCTGAAACATTGTAGTACTGCTCAAGGCCGGAATCTTTTAGGTGCAGATACTGGCTCATGCTGGCTTGAGATGTTTGCTGAAGAGATGGGAATGCCTCATAATCTTGGACCTGGAAATTTGGTTGGGCAGGCGGAGTAGCACTTCCTTCCAGCGACATCTTGGATAAGAGGCTGGCTGGGTCGTGGGAGAACAGACATGTTTCACCGGCCAAGCAGTTTCCAGCGAGCCAATACCTACTCAAGTTAGACCTGCAAGAAAAAACAAGCCAAAATATTGGCATCACTTACTTGCAGACGGTCTTGCTAGGGTCATGGCTGAATCGGCAGTCTGCACGCGCACATTGGCCGTTTTGCAGCCAATACTTGCACAAAACATGGGTTTTGGTCTGCGCCGAGGGGGTTGCAGGCCTGAAAGATGGGCTCATTGATTTTCCAACCACAAACGTCTTCTCGGGCTGGTTGAGAAGTAAGGAATGTGAGCCGTTCAGGCCTTGGCTGTCCATCATTGCCTGGATGGTTGCTGTAAAGTCATAGCCATTCTCTTCCAGAGCCCTTTGGATTTCCTCATCTGATCGTTCATCACGGAGGATTGAGCGCAGCATGTCGTAAGGGGTCATGTTGGCTGTGTATGGCTGAACCCACTCGGCAGCGGCACCGTTCAGCGAGCCGTCACCAGGGAGAGACGACGAAACGCTGACCACATCATCATTCACCAGCCAATCGACCGTGTCGCTGCCGTAGTCGCCATAGATGTCTGGCGTATGGCTGGGTTCGCTGAACTCGTAGGCGTTCAGGTTCGGGCTGTGTGGAATGTGGGGCGTTGCGTAAGCAAGGCGGGGTGATGGTCGCGGCGAAGTAAAGGGAGAGGCCGTGGACGATTTTGCGCGCGAGAAGCCAGGGGGCGCGACGCCAAAGCCTGGGGGTGGAGCTACGCGAGGGGAAGAGTTGGAGGGGGTGGGCGCTCTTCCAACCTGCCACGGCGCCGGGGACGAACGGCGGATGATTGTATGGCGGACTGGTGGAGGAGATGCGGACGAGCTGTTGGAGGCTCGAAATCGCCACAGGGAGTCAAGGACGGCATCTTCGAGTGGCTTGCCGGCGAGCGAGGTCTTGTCGCGGATCAGGTCCTCGAGCTTCTCGGTCTTGTCCTCATCTTCAAGCGCGTCGTCCTGCAGGACAGGCAGGCACAGCTCGTAAACGTCCTCGGAGACCATGTTGGAGGGGTGATTCAGCCGGCACGTAGTGTTGGAGGAGGGGCGCGCTAAGGGAGAGTCGGTGGAAGAGAGTCGAGGTGTGTTGGATTCGCGTCGTCGAATCGGGGGGGAAGCTGGCGCGGCAGGCGTGTAAGCTGGGGTAGCTGAGGATGGCAAGGGGTGGGACGCACCGAAAGACGGCTGAAGACAGAGATACGGCAGGTGAGGCAAGCTCTGGTGGGGGAGAGAGAGCAGGAGAGAAGAGAGGGCGGGCGGATCGAGGTCGAGGTCGAGGACGAGGACGAGGTCGAGGTCGAGGTGGGCTAGGTGGGAATGATGGTCGCGGGTGGAGCTGGACTGCCGATGGACTGGAGATGGCGGGAGCGGGAGAGGTCCGTGGGCCAGCGTCAGGCTCAGCGGAGGGTCGACTGATGCAATGGCGCCGGAGGAGGCTGTAGCAACAATCGCCGGGCCCGATGGTGGTTAGGTTAGCTCTGCTCTGCTTTGCTTTGCTGTGCTTTGCTGTGCTTTGCTTTGCTTTGCTTTGGATGTATGCTTGCTGCTGCCCTCGCCCTACCCTCGCCCCTTGGCCTTGGGCCCTGAGCTTCCTGGACTAGAACAACGGAATCCCACGCCGCCGCCGCTTTGTGCACCCGCTCCGCCCTTGATTCGTTGCAACCCTGCATCTTGGACCACGAGGTTTCGCGTCCCGGCTCTCATTTCTCCAGAGACTTGCCGTCCATCTATCGCAATGTTCGACTACAGCTAGACATCATGTGGTCGGGATGCAAGCGCTCGGACGGCCAGGCGGCACTTGGATGCGGATCCCGATACGGCGCTTCTACAAACACCCACCGCCTCGACCGACTTCAACTGCACCGAATCCTGCCTCGCGTTTGTTTTCGCCTTGTTTGCCCTCTCCGGCTTCTCATGCGTTTCCTCTCGCCAGCGGCTCGCAATATACACGGCACTTGGTGATGCTGGCATCCCTTAGCTTCGGATCATATCCATGCTGCATCATGTCAATCATTCAGACAGGGTACCGACAGGTTACATGTCATATGCTCTGATCTAGCACTCCCTGTATCCCCATATGCTTCTTTTGTCGCTCCTCATTAGACTACAAAACTCCTCGTATGCTTTTGATGCTCCGGTCCTTCACGCTACCTCGGCGTCGTCGCCGCCTCCAAATCCGAAACCAAACGCGAAGCCTCCCTGCTCTTCAGCCTTATCGTCACCCCCTCCCTTGACAAGCTCTTCCCACTTTCCCTTTTTGGGCTTAGCCCTGTCTTCGAGCTTCCTCATCCCCTCCTCCAGAATGTCTGGATAGACATCTCCAAGTCTCTCCACCAACAGCCCAAAAGGGTCCGTCACCTCGTCCTTGAATCCGCTTGCCTGGTCCGCCTGATCTCGCAGGAACCCCAAGACGTCGGGCAACTTTGATCTTGGAACAAAGTTTTGCGTGAGCGCGATGCCCTCTTCGAGATTCAGAACCAAGTGAAACCATCCCGACGGCACGTAGAGAATCTCGCCGGCGTGGCAGATGCCTTCGCGGCATCCTGGCGTAGCACGAGCGAGCTCATGGAAGGAAAGAAGGTATTCGGCAATGCTGAGAGGCGCCGTGATTTCAGACGAGTCCTCCGAGACAATGACGCCAGGCGGAGGCGGCAAGTTCGCCGACGACGGGAACATGAGCCAATACTTGGATCCAGTCAGGACCGCATTCCACGCGCTGGTAGCGTTGGGATCCTTGTGGAAGGTACTTCCACTCCTCGCCGGGCCCATGATCATCCACCTCGAATCAGGGCGCTGGTCACCCAGTACAGCAAAGAGATCTTCGCCAAAGCAAGACGGCGCCCAGTAGTCTGCATTTTTGACGTTCTTGCCAACAGCTATTTGCATCTTTTCAGCAAAGCTGCGATCGAACAAGTAGAGCGGGCTTTCATCCGTATTTTTGTTCATGTAATCGACATATGTTTGGAGCGGCCAGTCCACCGCCTCGGCTCGGAATGGTACGTTTGGATACTTGCTGACGAGGTATTCCGTGGTCCATTTCCCAAAGATGGGCCACTCTTTGACCGGTGATGTCAGGATGAACGGCTTGTTAGTCCACTTTGCAAAGAACTCGTCCGTGGTCAAATCGGCAAGCCGTGGGATCAAGTTTTCTGTTGGGATGTTCGTTGTGTATGGCTTCAAAGGAGTGTAGGTGCATTGAAATGGCCGGTAGAGAACATCAGAGAATAGCCCACTGCAGTCCACGTGGGCCTCGTGCGCTGCTGGTAGGTCAAGACAAGTGGAACGCCATGAACCTCGCCATTGAAAGTTGAGCGGCCGCGACCTGGGCGAGCTTCAGCATCCAACGCCAAAAATTCAAACTTGTCAAATCTCGAATAGTACAGAGTGGGAGGCTTATTTCAGCCAGAAAAAAGACCATGCTTAACATTGTCCTTGGTGAGCCGATCAAACCGACATGCGTTCCCCGACAACCAATCCTCGTTGCACCATCAACAAACAGAGTTGGACACCCCACATGGAGTGTCCCAAAGGCTTAGCTCAGCACCGCCACTGTCACCGCCACTGGGGGTTTTGGTGCAAAAAGTCGCCTGAGGCGTGTGATTGGCCAAGCACCAAAAGCGAAGCAGATGAAAGAGAATGTCAAGGACTTACTCGATGAAAAGGGCTCGCCACAGTTCGTCAGATCTGGTAAAAGCGTAGAGTGCCTTGCATGTGCTTCCAAGGCGAACTAGAGCGCGGGCGTCTAGAAATTCCAAAAGCTGCGCTAGAAGCTCGTCGGGTAGCACTGCAAAGAAACCACAGCGAGCTTTGAGGTTGATGTTTGAAGTCAGAGCGTTTCCAGAAGGCTTCACGCCCAGCGGGTGTGGAGGGATTGCGGCTAGATCCTCGCCATCAGGATCAGAGGCAGAGCCAGGCAAGGGTTGGTCGATGCGCAGCTTCTTTGTTGGTCTGGACAAGGACGTGTCGTCGTCCTTCTGGTCGAAGCCGTTGAGCGGTACGGCAGAGGGCGCCATGGTCGTGGTTGTTGGGGCTGCCGGAAGCGGCGCACTGCAGGCAGCAGGCAGAATGTGGCCGTGGTAATGATTGTGAGTGAGAGAGTCAAGGTCAACAATGGTACCCCGCGGAGTTTTTCTTCAAGGACCGTTGTGGGTTTGACGGGCTGGCTGGGGTGATGCGGTGGTGATGGGGCATGCTGGTGAACATGATGGATTAGCGCCCTCGCTAATTGGTTAGCTAAGTGTGCTGGCGCAAATTCCGTTCGCCTGCCGGGTGCCGGGGCGGGCGCTCTTAAAAAACTTCAAGCGACCTCCGCCGCCTACCCATTTCATCGTCTTTATCGACACATCCCATTTCAACTCGCTCGCCCGTGTAGATATCCGCTTCGACTCTCGCTCACGAGAGTCTGGAATCTACTTGCTCCCCCGCAACCCACACACACACACACACACACACGACCGCAAAGGCTTCCGCCCGCGACCTCGCCGCGAAAAGCCCCACCACCGCTTTCCATCCACATCACAGCCCAGCGCCTGTGATCACACGACTTGTCCATCGCAATCATGGCTGACAGCAAAGGTCTTGAGGAGGTTCCCGAGGGTACGTTGTTTTTTGTCGCCGCGAGCTGGTGTCGCCGTCGCTGCCGGCGTGCGAGTGCGAGTGCGCCGCCCGGCACGCGCACCCTCGCTCACCTGCCCAAACGCAAATTCTTACGCTGACGGTTGCCCCACCACAGGTCAGATCGAGTCCAACTACGATGAGACCACCGACTCTTTCGACTCCATGAGCTTGAAGCCCGAGCTTCTTCGCGGAGTTTACGCCTACGGTTTCGAGCGCCCGTCTGCCATCCAGCAGCGTGCCATCGTCCCCGTCATCAAGGGTGAGGCAACCCCGCCAATTCCACGCGCCTCGCAACCCAGCTAATGCGATATGCTCAGGTCACGATGTCATTGCCCAGGCCCAGTCCGGCACTGGCAAGACTGCCACTTTCTCCATCTCCGTTCTCCAGAAGCTCGACGCCAACCTCAAGGAGTGCCAGGCCCTCATCCTCGCTCCCACCCGTGAGCTCGCCCAGCAGATCCAGAAGGTCGTCGTTGCCATCGGCGACTTCATGAACATCGACTGCCACGCCTGTATCGGTGGTACCAGCGTCCGTGACGACATGAAGGCCCTCCAGTCCGGCGTCCAGGTCGTTGTCGGCACTCCTGGCCGTGTCCACGACATGATCCAGCGCCGCGTCCTCAGGACCGACTCGATGAAGATGTTCGTCCTTGACGAGGCCGACGAGATGCTTTCTCGCGGTTTCACCGAGCAGATCTACGACATCTTCCAGCTGCTTCCCCAGTCTACCCAGGTTGTCCTCCTCTCGGCCACCATGCCCCAGGACGTCCTCGAGGTTACGACCAAGTTCATGCGCGACCCCGTCCGTATCCTCGTCAAGAAGGCCGAGCTCACCCTCGAGGGTATCAAGCAGTTCTACATTGCCGTCGAAAAGGAGGAGTGGAAGCTCGACACCCTCTGCGATTTGTACGAGACGGTCACCATCACCCAGGCCGTCATCTTCTGCAACACCCGCAGAAAGGTCGACTGGCTCACCGACAAGCTGACTGCCCGTGACTTCACCGTCTCTGCCATGCACGGTGACATGGACCAGGCCCAGCGTGATGTCATCATGAAGGAGTTCCGCTCCGGCTCCTCCCGTGTCCTGATCGCCACCGACCTTTTGGCCCGTGGTATCGATGTCCAGCAGGTCTCCCTGGTCATCAACTACGACCTCCCCGCCAACCGCGAGAACTACATTCACCGCATCGGTCGTGGTGGTCGTTTCGGTCGTAAGGGTGTCGCCATCAACTTCGTCACCGCCGAGGACGTCCGCATGATGCGCGAGATTGAGCAGTTCTACAGCACTCAGATCGAAGAGATGCCCATGAACGTTGCCGGTAAGTTTTTCCTGCGCGATACGCAATCGAATTCGATCGCTAACTTGAGTCGCAGATCTCATCTAAACGAATGGTTTACGATTTCGATCACGCTCCCTGTCGATGGCAGCTTTGTTGATTCCCCATTTCATTGAAGCACTCATCAAAGGGTTCGGTGGTCTTGGTGCCGCGATGGGCACCTAAGGTAGCAGCTCGGGAGCTGCTACAAAAAGGTTGAACGCTGATGGGCACATTTGGTCTTTGCTGCATCTTGGCGTTCGTGCTTTTCATGTCAAAATGCTTTTCTCTCAAAAGGTCGAGTTAGAAGAAAAGGGAAGATCGTCAACGATTTGATGGTTTTCCTGTGGGAATCTGCTGCGGTCTTTACATCGGCTTCTTGCTCAGTATGTAGAGGCTGCTTTCGTGGTTTCGTCTGGGCGCGGAAGTGGTTGACTTTTTCCACGGCTAGATGCGTTCGGGACGACAGTAATGCCTTTTTTTTCCTTAATAGATGGAACAAGTTCATTTCGTGCCGTGCTGGTGACCCCGACCCGTCGTAAAATGGGCGTCACCTTTGTGACATTCAGCATTACGGTGGCCAACCTTGCCATCCCTATCGTCGCCCAAGACATTTTCGGTCTCTGTCAATTGAGATTGTGACGTTGGCGATCGTCAGTGGTAGCATGTCCTACTCGCTACCTAGCGCGACTTCCACAAGAGGAAGGAATCTTGCAACCTTCATCTGTCTTCATCCCCCCACACTATTCTCGCACACCCTCTGCCAGACCTCTCAAATCGTTGTTGCTGCCCCTCGCCACTCAGTCTCAAGCCATCCTCAATACAAGCGCTCGAACTTGAATCGCCGCGCAGCTTGCCACGAGCAATCCATTGAATCGTCTCCAACGCTGAACCGCGTATCCAGACTGCAAGAAGCGGCCAGGCCCAGCTCATTCCAGTGTCTTGAGGGTCTTACCTCGCGATCCCGCATGGAAAGGTCACTGCATTGAGAAGCTCTTTCGCAAAAAGCACCTTCAATCGTTGCGCTGGTCTCGAACGTGTGTCTCGAAACGAAGCAACCGTGAGGCTTCCTTCCAACACAGCAACAATCGTGGCACTCACACTTGGTCATTCAAGCTACAGCTCCAAAATGTCGTTCGACGGCTCGGAGCAAGCCGGTCGGACGCTACAGTATCTATACCGAATCAAACAGGAACACAAACACATTGCAGAGCGCCTCAATGCTACCTCAGCTGCTCAGAATATCTCTAATGAGACCCTCAAAGAGCTACTGGCCAGGATGACACAGGTGGAGCAGCAATCAGCCCAGGTTGCTGACGCTATGAACGAAAGCAGGCAGTCTTGCTTGACGACTTGCGCTGAGCTGAACAAAGGAGTCGAAGAAACGAAGGCTCATGCCGAACGACTATACCTGAAGATGAAATTTCTTGAGACCAATGACCACGAGAAGGACGGTCGCCTGAAGACTTTCCTTGGCATGATACAAGATGTCTCGAAAAGACTCGACCAGCAGGAACAAAGCACAGCTCTACTCCTCAAAAGTCGGGGAAAGCTGACCAAAAGACACGATGGTCAGGATCTGGAAAGCCAAGTGGTGACGCTGGAAACGGAAAACCGAGGCATGCGCCGTGAGCTCGAAGCCATGAGACTCCAAAGCGAACAACTCGCCGTGGACTTCAAAAATCTTCAGAAAGAGTTGGTGGAGCTCAAGCAGCAGAGGCCAGTAAACCAAGCGATCAAATCGGCGCAGTCGTCCATGACGCCTACTGTTCTTGTACCCACAAGTCAGCCAGAGGAAACGCAGGATGAGGACGCGACACAACCAGAACTGGACAGGTAGGCCGTGTCGCTTACCCATCCCGACGACTCAAAATGAACATTACTCACCTTCTGCACAGCCCTCAGCCAACCCAGACTCGAAAGCGTAGTCGTCCATCAGCCAAGACTGAAGTTCTTACGCAGCAACCTCAAACATCACAGCCAACGCAATTGCTGGATTATGTTTACGTACGGAGATCACCACGAAATCATCCAGAGAGCCAGGCTTCCGTGAAATCCCGCCGCGCGACCAGGCTGCCTGAGCGAGTGGCCAATGGCAGAAGAAGCCCTCCTGAGAAGAAAGCCAAGGAGATTCAAGCCAATACACAGCAGCCTACACAAGGTCCTACTGTGAAGCCGTTGACCGAGACCCAAGCCATTGAAGGGCAAAGCCGGCAGGAGGACCCTCCCAAGCAGGAAGCCATGTCCCTTACCCAGCATCCAATAACCAAGAATCTGGTCTTTCGCTACTCGGACACTCAACGTGCCCGGCAATTGATGAACTCGATCTTTCTTAGATCTGATCCGGCTCGTCCCTTGGTGGAGACGACGAACAAAGATCGTTCTGGCAATCCCACACGGCCGGTGACAGCAAAGACGGCCCGCTTGGGTCCAGCCACACACTCTGCGAGCTCTCCTAGGAAGAGGAAGTCTTCGGCTGCTGGAAACCCCGAGCGAGGCGAAGGGCATTCGAGCTCTGGTGGTCTAGATGGGCTCGGTGCAAACATGGTTCAAGGCTATCCGCGCCTGGAGAAGCGGCGCAACGTCGAGACGAGGCGAAGCACTCAAATGGAGACTCAGAAGCGAAGGCAGACCCAAGAGCTTGGCCACAAGATGGAGTCGCGGGCCGTGGCGAATTCGAGCGGTCTACAATCGGGAAATGATCAAGGCAGGACACAAATGGGACAGGGACCCGGAGCGCCCGCAAGCAGACGCAAGAAGAGGTTTCTCCCTATCTATGAGCTACCTCCGCTCGAGGACTGGTAGCGATTTCGAAAGTGCAGCTGATCAGCATGTTTACCTTGCTTTTTCAATCTGGCTCTTAGCTCTATCGACAACATACACATCGCTTACGTCTCCTTAAATTCGTACGGACCCTCGCGATCCTTTACGCCAACCTCCAGTTCCGTCAGCTTTTCTCCGTTTGCGTCACCGTTCCGCAGCTCGGCTGTCATCCTGTCGCCCGAGACGACGGGACCAACACCCTTTGGCGTGCCCGTCAGCACGATGTCGCCACGCCTGAGCTGCATGACCCTGCTGATGTCGGAGAGGATGCGCGGAATGCGGAAGAGCATCAGGTTGGTGCTGTCAGATTGCTTAGTTTGGCCGTTGATGCTGAGGCTGAGATGCAGGTTGTGCGGGTCTAGGTCCCGAAATTTGCTGACATTGCGCATCAGCGGCGAGCTGATGGGCAGGAACGTGTCGAAGCCTTTGGCAATGTCCCAGGGCAGTCCTTTTCGCTTTGCTTCTTCTTGTACGTTGCGCGCAGTCATGTCAATTGACAGGAGGTAACCTAGGCGTTGAGTCGGATAAGTTAGCTTGCTTGCTCCGGGTTCCCCTTCGTCCAGAATGGTGTTTTCCACGCGTCCTTATCTTTCGCGCAATTTTCAAGAGCTGTGCGGATCTACCACGCCAGTGTGTTTCCTGTCTTCGATCCAAGCTCTTAGCTAAACATACGTACCCCCAATGGCACCAATGGCACCCTCAGTATCCTCCGGGTGCAAGTCTCGGACCTGTTGGCCGATGATCAAGCCCAATTCCACTTCGTAATGGCAGTTGACGCCGCGCGGCCGCAGGATGCTCGCGCCCTTGGCGGCATCGGTGCCGGCGCACAGAATCGACGTCGGCGGCTTGAGGAAAAAGAAAGGCTGCTTCGGCCGGGTGTTGTTGAGCTCGCTGATGTGGTCGCTGGATGAAAGATCGGCCGGGAAAGTCAGATTGATGTGCGGTTTGCGAGGGTATGAACGGGATGGGAAGAGGGTGAGCTACGCGTAGTTCCGGCCTATGCAGACCACCTGTTCTCGTCAGCTTTGCTTGTTGTTGCTCTGTTCCGCCATTGTCAAACGTACCTTTCTACAAGCCTCCTTGATGTCGTTCGCTCTGACCATTGTTTCTGCCAATTGCCGCGTTGACGACACTCCTATTTCACCGATAGAAAGCCAAGAAAGCCAATTGAAGCGTTGGGGTAGATGCGGCGCGGAGCAAGTTGACGTCCTGAGGTGGACCGTGGTTGCGTGCTTGCGCGCCGGTCTCTCGGTGATGCCATGATCGTGCCGGGGGGCTGCGGAGATACGGGTCAGAAAGTCGTGGCCGCATTTCAGCCGGTCAATGCGTCGTGGATGAGGCAGTGTCTTTCGGGTCGTCGTTTGCAGGATGTCGACGACCGGTGGTACTTCCTGCGCCGAGACATGTCGTTGGAAAAGAGCTGCGTTTCTGAAGGCATTGGAGAGCATGTGGCTTGGTCAGAATCGTCGACGTTGACGGGAACCGGCCGGACTGTGTGTAACGTGGTTGACGCGCTTCGTTCGTCGTGTTTGTCGACAGCTCCTCCTCTTCTTACTCCTGGACTGCAGCTTGCTTGGAAGCTCCAAAGACCGCTGACTCGCCGCCGACGTCGCCTTCTTCTCTTGCTTGTTTACGGGAACTTCCCTCCCTCATAGAGTGGGACTCCTTCGTTCCGGCATTCGAAGGCGTCGTCAATCCCTTCGATGAGCCGTCCCAGAGAGGAGGTGAAACAACGCCCGTACGATCAACAACACAGGACCCAAAATCGACGAGCGGGATGGATTCCAAACGACTCCGAAGGCTGGACCACGTCCGCTGAGCACCACTTGTTCCAAATGTCAACGGCTGCCGAGCTGCCGAGAAAAGCTAGGCGTACGCAGGGTCGTCTAACGTCCGCCATCAACAGCTCGCGAGTTCGCCTTTCTGGATTTCCAAGGCGCCGCCTCATTTTGCTTTGGATGGTCATTGGCGAGTTTTGCGGTCTCAACCGTTTGCGTTTCGCTTTCAACGGCGCGGAGCGAGATTTATCAACGGTCCTTCCCGTTCTCTCCTCGGCGTAGGCGACATCTTCGGTGTTCTCCGTGCTAACTGGGCCATTTTGGACTGCCATTGGATATGGACGTGAGCCCGGTCTCGAAGGCCGCCAAAACTACTCTGTCAACAAAACTCCGAGACCTTGACTGTTTCAACCCCGAGCCGTTTGGGGCAAACTGAACCGTCACCCGTTTGCTCCTTTGCTAGATGTAAAGAGAACGGTGAGGCATACGCGAACGAGAGGAATCGCCTTGATCCCGATTTTGAAATTGGCGCGTCATTCAAAAGGGACAGATCAAGCCGTTTGTTTGTGGTCGGCTCTTGTGGGTCACTAAAATGGGTCTGCCACCATTGTCTTGGGGGGCAGTGTGGATCGATTGTCCAGGCGTGCTTTCTTCATTGCCTCCTCCTGCCTTCATCTCATATCAATGGACGCAGGCAATGATTTGGTGTGGAGACTGGATTTCGTGAACGTGGTGGTTGAGGTGAGTGGCTGTCTCAGGGGCTTACGAACTCACGACATCGATTTAGGATCGTCTTCAGGCATTTGGTAGGGAACGTTTCTTTTGGATTATTTTGTTGCTTGTCTTCCAACAGGCATGTTGCCTGTAAATGACCAAAAAGTCACCCCAGTTCGACCTTCGTTTTCTCTCTGCGGCATTTGCAACAAGAAAACAGAATGGCGGTCTGATACTTGCATGTAGTCCAGTGCATGCGATAGGCTGACTCGGACGGTAGGGCCACGGGGCTCGGTCTGTCGTTGCATGTCATCGATTGTTCTCAGCCCGAAGCGACGAAGGAGATGTGCGGCACGTTGGCAGACACTTCCCAGGAACTTGCCGAAGATCGTTGCAATTAACAACAAGTGCTTGTCCACGGCATCTCGCCCACCCTACGACAGGTCCAGGAGGCTCTTCGAGATGGAGGCCTCATCGGTGAGACGTAAACGCCGTCTGTCGCCCAATAAACCGTCCCATGTGGACGAGCAGAAGCTTCGAAGCAACGCATACCATCAAAAAAACGCCATACGAGACACTTGATGCCTGTTCACCGTCCCAAGTACACAAGTGCAGAACCATCCCACCGGATCGGCCCCATGCCCGAACAAGAGGGTGGCATGCAAGGAGAACCCGAAGATTGCCTTCCCTGTTTTCTCCACGCACCATCTGACCAGGAAGCATTAGTGGACAAGACCCCAGCCGTCTGACTCCTGTCAAGGCCTCTTGTCCCGCTGCCACCCCGTCCGCATAGCCTTCTCGACAGCTCGACCCGTGCCGACGTGAAGTTGGTCCTTGCTCTCAAGAAACAGTGATTGGCTGATTATTTCGCGATATCCCCTGGGTCTGCAGCGACAGCAATGGCCATGGAAGGATGGCTACGTAACAGGCACGTCGAACACACTGGACAACTTGGCTGCGACCGCCTTCCACCATGGCTTTTGGCTCCACCAGGATGAGCCACGCTGTAGCCTGGCAAAATGACGTGATGGTTGGATTTGTTCCCCTCCGCCTGTGCCAGCAGCCCGGTGATGATCATTTTCCGTTCGAAACACTCCCCGGATCTTCTACCTTGTCATCACCCGACCCGCATCTGGGCCGGATTGAGAAACCCTTGCACAAACAGCTACACTCATCTTGACCGCAGCTCGCTGGTGATGTGAACATTGGACTTCCCATCCAATGTGGGACAATTCAAAAATTACAACCAATCAGCAGGTCACTTACCAAACAGTGAAGCAAACGCCATCCATTTTTTCAGCCATTCTCGACCCGATGTGTGCGCCAGAAGCTTTCTCGTGGCACTTTCAACGCACCTAGGCATGGCAGCCCTCTCCGCAATAATATTCCTTGCCCAGAGCATGAACATCAGCCCACAAAGCGGTGTGCAGACGAAGCAGACGCGTTCCAGCGCATCCAGATGCAAACACCCTACACCGCAACCCCATCATGTCGTTATCGGATGCCGCACCTGTCTTTCCCACGCATCCGCTGGCCTTGGCCTCGTCCCTGTCTCCGTCCTTCGGGACTCCGAGATACGAAATTGGCAAACCGGACCACCCGATTCGCGCGCGCGGTGCAAGCGTGCACAGCATAAGCAATGGCAGCAGAACCGTCAGAGGGTGCGAGAGCTCGTTCCCCTGCCGACGATCTCATTCCCACCATTTCCCCTCCCCCCTGCAGCCCGACTGCCTGCCCGCCTGCCCGTGTTTGTTCGTTGCCTTGCCTCGCGGGCCTGCGCGGTGCCTACCGCCTTACCGGCACATCCCCAGCGCCGAGTGCCCAGTCCACAAGTACCGACAGACCTTGCAGCCATCATCTTCTCACCGGCAATCTCCTTGGTGCCTTTTCCCACCCAAGCCCCGCCGCGGTCGGTCTGCCCTCCCCCCGTACGAAACGATACTTGCTAGATTGGGTGACGCGCTAGGCTGGTTGGAGGCAGTGGCAGACCAACTTCGCACGTAGGGCCAAGAAAATGGCTGAATCGACGGCTGTATGTATGACGGTGGGACCCGTCTTGGTGGGTTTCGAAAGGCCATTGAGCAAGCCATGGATTTCTGTGGTCTTGTTTTCTGGTGACAGATGTGTATTACCTTGGTTTTTCTTCGTTGCCCGACGCACTGTTTCGTATATCGTCGTTGGGAGGTCGGTTGACGGAGAATGCGTATACGCTTTCCTCTGGCGTTGGACTCACTCCCTGCTCTGGATCTGTCTTGGTCGACGTCGTCCAATCTCATACGGTTTTCTCCTGGGCATCTCTTTTCCTTGGACAAATTCACCTTGAGGTGCGCAGGAGCCTGTCGGTGAGGAGACAAGACGGGATGTGTAGGCACAAGAGGCCCACTCGGGCACTCTTTGAACCTCTCCCACTACCCAACGTTCACTACGAAAATCTGATCGAACTCCCATTAAGTCACACCAACCTGCCCCTACAGCCAACTCATTAGCCATGAAGATACCACGGGATACCTTAGTCAACCTTGTCCAACCACGGTGTCAGCACTGGCAGTCTGCCCATAACTCAACACTGACGACATAGGTGTTCCCTCGGGATTCAAGTGGCAGCGCTTCTCTCATCTCAAATAACCGCACAGGCATGCTCAAGGCTAAGTGAAAAGGCCGTCGTCGTCGTGCTGACAAGACCAGGTATCTCAGAGGCACTCTTTATGCTCCTCCTGCGCTGCCACCAGACAGCTCGAAGCGCCGTTGAACTACACGGTACTCCTTTCCCTACCGTTGGTACCATTCATCCATCCGTTTCAGTGGTATGCCCAAAGCACGAGGCGAAGCGTCGCCTTCATCGATCACAGATATTACCCAGCCTGGCCCCAACGACGCACGGGGACAACAGTCTCGAGGCTCCGCAAACACTTCACAAATGTACAACGTATGTCGACGGCTTCTACTTCGCACGTAGAGTGCGACCTGGCTCAGGCTCCGATCTCACTCGAGCTTCCCAGCCTACATGCCAAGCGGCTCGCTCTTCGAATGCTGCGTTTAATGTGGCGTTGTGTTGGGTGACGAGTTGGTGCGGAGGAGTACTAATCAATAGGACTCGAGACGAAAGAAGCTAAAAAGATGAGCGGAGGTGAACTGGAGGTAGAGGTCCAGTCGGCGGACACAAGCGATAAAAGGACAGTCTTTGTGGACCACGGATCGGGATACATCCAGGAGCCCATCATGTTAAGTGGCAGACCCAGGCCATTCGCTGATTTCGTTCATTGCGCTGATTGATCTGGATTATTGACTTGAGGAAAAGAAGACGACGTCTATCACGGCATCTGCTGCCCAGCAAGGCTCGATTTGAGTTTGTTCTGGAGCTTTGGTATGTATATTACAGTGACATCGAAGGCAACATGTCAAATCTGGGAGCTCTGGAATTCCAATAAACCACCGCGCCTGTCTCCTTCTTTAACTCATTCAGAGACCTTTGTTCTGTCGGGAAGGTAGAAAGAAAATATCAGTAAATCAAATTCCAGCTCACCGTCCGTTAGAAGCCGCGATTCCCATGAACAACCCCTTTGCCGCTCCGACGCTGTCCACAGCCTTCAGACCCAAGCTCCTCAAGCCGACAATCGGACCCCATCCCACACTGTACAGCTTGTGAAGCTTGTCACACGCACCCAGGAGCGCGTTGTTCGCTTGCCACCTTGCGGCGTCGTAGCTCTCCAACGCAATCGTGCTTCCAATGTCATCGCCTGCCGCGACCGCATGGGAGATGGTGCGCACAAGCGCGGC
Source organism: Phyllosticta citrichinensis (assembly GCA_038380885.1). Lineage (NCBI taxonomy): Eukaryota > Fungi > Ascomycota > Dothideomycetes > Botryosphaeriales > Phyllostictaceae > Phyllosticta > Phyllosticta citrichinensis. The sequence goes on from JBBWUH010000006.1 coordinate 2,346,014, forward strand.
TGCATCGGCCTGGCCCTGGTTGAGGCCCTGACCTGCGAGCGGGTGTATCGTGTGCGCAGCGTCGCCAACGAGAGCCACCCGGTGGCCTGAGTAGGCGTCAGCGTGGCGCATGCGGAGGGGAAACGCTGCGACAGAGTTGGGCTGCACAGCGGCAACGCGACCCGGCACGCGTGCTTGATCGAAGGTGCTGTGTTGTAGACGCCAGGCGACCTCATCGTCCTGGCCGGAGGTCATGGTATGCAGGTAGTCAAGGTCGGCGACGCAGAGGCGGAACGCTGCGTCGATAAGGGTGGCTTGGTCGTTAGGAGCAAGACTGCGAAGCGATGCCGCGCGAGCTGGGTGTGTTGACCAGACGAGCGTGGCCATGTTTCCAGGCAGTGGGAGCATGGCCACAGGACCAGATGGCAGGAATCGCTGGTATGCGGTCCGCATCTGAGGCATGTCGCCTGCCAGGCGCAGCGTGGCCACAACACCATGTCGCTCATAGTCCCATCCACGCGAGGTTATGCCAGCAAAAGTCCTGACGGGAGAATTTGCGCCGTCAGCGCCAATGAGTAGGCGCGCGGCAAGGGTCTGGCCGTTTGAAAGTGTGATGTGAGGCCAGGAGCGGAGGTCAGGACTTGAACTGTTCAAGGGCTCTTCAGGACCAAGGTCGATAGACTCGACACGAGTAGGGGAGAAGGCATCGATGCCACCGAGATTGTTTAGACGCGTAAGAAGGCCAGTTGTGAGGTTCGCATTCTCAATCATGTAGGCGATTGTGGTAGGGTCGGTGGGACGTCGAGGCGTGAGGAACGTGTCTGTCGAGGGCCAATCGAAGGATATGCGGGCATCACTGACGCCATCCCAGACTTGCATCTCTTGGTATGGCTGTACGCGGCCGTGGTCTATGTGCTGCCATGCGCCGATGTCTGTCTCTCCCTTAGCTTTTTGCTCCAATGGTTTCCATTCTGAGGGATTCGCTACCTTTGAGGTTCTCGACCGACGCCGGCGTCAATGAGCTACATCGATTCGCAAAGGTCGTTGGCGACGGATTCCGCAGCATTCCCTTGTCCAAATCCTGGCCTTCGATCAAGGCCATCTTGAGACCTGCGGTGACGGGCGAAGACCCTGCGTCGCATTAGCTTTCCAGCTCTTACCCACGACTATTCGAATGGTTGTAGTCCTACGCAGTCCAGAGAGCAGGCTCAGGCCTGCTGGACCTCCACCTACACATACAACATCGTATATCTCGGGTTTGGCGGTGGTCGAGCTCGTGGCGGCGGTGGCGTAAGCTCGTCGGCGGGCGCGCGGTAAGCTAAGGGCACTCATGCGGCGGCAAGAATGGCAGACCCAGTGCGCACTTCGGGGCTGCATTGTGGTGGACGTTGGGAGTTGGAGTTGCGTTGTGTGGTGTCGTCAATCTCGAATGACGATGGTCGGACGTCTGCCGAGCTTTTGGTCGAAGATCCCTGTCAATCTGCTGAGCGACATCAGTCACCGACGCGCCGTGGACTGGCACAAACTGTGAAGCGTGATGGAGTCAATCAATCAAAATTCAACTCAATTTCCTACCATTTCATATTGACTGCCATGTCTTCGCCTTCGGTCGGTCCTTTGGCTTCCCGAGTACTGGCAATTTCGGCCCGAAGGGTAGCTGGTTCTGCGCTTCGGCATGCCGAGCGCCACCATGCTTCCGATGCGCCCCCTGTCCCGGCAACTCCTTTCCCCTTCCCTCCATTCATAATATTCTTCTTTTCAAGATCTTCAAGCTTCTTTTGGCGACTGGAGATATCTTGGTGTCTTTCGCAGGTCAGTCAGAATAGAGTACAAGGAAAAGCAGTTGTCGACCATGTCAGCAAAGAAGGGGAAATTTCATATCAAAGTCGTTCAAAAACACTCAAGCCGAGCTGCAGAATGTCCGCTACTTACTATGGGACTCCTGGAGAATGGCTTCTCTCCGTACAAAAAGATTCCATGACCCTTGAGTACCAACCCTTGTATCAGCTCTTCAATTAATGCACAGGCCCAGCAAGCTCCACAAAAGGCCTCCCGCCCCACCGCTCGGCAAGATTTCCTCGCCCTGTCTCCTGGACAGCAAAAAATTATGCACAGCACACCGTGTGCGCCCTTGGATCAAGGGCAAAAGGATACGGGATGCGAGACTTGAACTCGCGACCTTCAGTGCTCTTCAGACACTCCGAATTGCTCCAGAATGCTCTGTTAGACTGACGTGATGACCAACTACACCAACCCCGCTTGCTTGATGACATAGACAATGGCTAGAATAACATATCATTACAGATGTTGGGAGTCAGGGGGTGCTCCAGGAAGACTTTTGGGGGGGCTTGAGGCATTTTGCTTTGGAAAGCACTGAGATGCGGAGATAACATGTAGAGATATGAATTGAGAACATGTAAAACCATTTGCAATCGTGTGGTGATGGGATGAGAGAAAAGAAGGGGTTCAGGGGGAGGCTATTAGGAGATATTTCAATCGCCGCATTTCAGCCGACACCCATGACACCACATTGCCTGCATCCAACAACGGCAACCAGTACGGATTGGCTGCTGGAGTGTGTCTGCGTGGTGAATATTGATCGAGGCGCCGCAGTTACTCCCCCGGCTCCTGGACATGTCAAATGAAGGATTCTCAAGTCAGCTCAAAATGAAAGACAGTATCAAGAAAAGACGTCAAGCTGTCGGCTGGTGAATCGGAAGCCCCGTAGACCTTCATCGTGGAGTAGTGCTTGCTCAGATGTAGAATATGGCGTCAAGTGAACTGGGCTGTTTGTCGAGAGGAAGGACTGGGACATTCATATCGTCGAGGAGCGTCGAGAGCTGGGTCTTTCATCCGACTCAAGGGGTGCAAAAGGGGCTGTTTTGCGATCTTCGGTGGGTAATCAAAAGTAGTCCGGAGATACTCACAGTGCACCTATTCAATCTACAAAACCTCCAATAAGCATGACAGGAAGCTAACTTCTTATCTGACACAGATTATCCCCCAAATTTCCAATGTGCGGTGGTGCCTTGTGTTCAGGGAGAGCAGCAGCACCATGTTGATTTTCGCAGCGCGACTTTGCCCCAAAGCGGGCAGGAACATTATGCTTCTTAAACAAAGTCTCTTCATAATTCTATTGGGTGCCGTACAGGGCGGTGGATCTCGGAAACAATAGCAGCCTTTACTGGGCTGTTCACAAGTTCATGAGTCTTTCAAAAGCTGGGCTCTGGTAAAGTGATAGATAAAGAGACTAGGAAACATAAAATACTAGTCAGGTTAAGTCACTATTAATATAGAAAGCTATCATGAAAAAGGAGAAGAGAAGGATCAGGTCGTTTAAGCACGAGGGGGATTAGAGGTGAAGATTGCGCGGAAATGTAGGATTTAGGGAGGTGACTGAGTTGTGCTGTCGGATAGCCACCGAAACCGCAACCGCACGGGAAACAGAAATCCACCAGACTCCAGCTACGGCGTGGAAGGTTTGCAAAGAGTTGACTCCTTTTGGAGTCCCAAACTCAGTGAGTGCCTAGCCAATCACATTCGACTCTCGCCTTGACACTTGGAGACTCTCTGAAGGACAAATTCCGCGTGTTCGATTACAAAGGGCAGGTTCTAGAAACGTCCCGAAATGTCCTCAAGGACCAGACGCCCGTTGAGTTACAACTCATCCAACAAGGTCTCTACTTCCGATCTGGATCTGGATTTCTCATCAGAGCGCCCCTAAATACGCGCCACAATTCTTCCGAGTAAAATCAAGAGGCAATTCCCCATAGGGCGACGGTCCGGTCATCTCTCGGTGCTGGTCTCCTGCAAATGGCGAAATAAATCGACGCCCCGACGCCATACACATCAAACGACGGGTGTGCTGCGTACATGAGTGTCATTGTCGAGATTGGCCACGGAATTTCCGGCGCTGCGTAATTCCGCGTGAAGACAGCGGGGTCCGAAGGACGCTGCGCATTTTCCATATTGCAACTCCAGCTGTCAATCTCGAGCGCGCCGCCGAAATCGCACAGCTTGACACGCGGCCACCCTGAGCTGTCGTTTCCTTCCCCAAGTAGAATATTGCTCGGCTTGATGTCTCGATGCACGATGGGGCCACGGTTTGCATCCGGCCCTGGCTCATGCAAGAACAAAAGCGCGCTTAGTATCTGTACGGAGAATGTGCGTTTCATGTCTTCCGGCGGGGCGTTGCTGACTTGGAAATTGTATCCGTACTCTCTGGTCATGAATTCTTGCAAGGTGCCCATCTCGCAGTATTCAAAGAGTATCACCGGTCGCTGGCGCGGGCCTGATCCCTCGAAACAGCACTCATATTGCACAATGTGGTCGTTGACGAAAGGTCCGGAGAATATTTTGTCGTTAATGTGGACCTCATGCGGTGTAATGCCTCAGCGGTTTCTTCTCAAGACTTTGGCCGCGTAGAACCATCCGGAACTTTTTTCCTTAATGCAATAGACGCTACCGTCGGCACCATTGCCTAATTGTTGGCACAGGTTGATATAGTACTGGTCTGTGAAGCTTCTGTTTAGATTGGAGAGATTGAGCGTCATTTTGTTGCGGAGCTGAATCAGGGGTCACTCCTGGATACTGGGGTTGCAAGCTGGTACACTGAAACTGGTCGGTGATCGGAGGGGGTTTTCAGAAATTAGTCGTCTGGGGACAGAGTCGCTCTGATGGCAAAAGGCAAGAATGCAAAAGTCTGACGGCGTTGAGAAGGGCTAATTGAAGGGCGAAGCGTCGATTAACGACTGAGGAGGAACTCATTGAATTGAATAGCAAGTTGTTCAACGACTCGAAGACGGGTTTTGAATGATTGTGGTTGAATTGAACTGAAGAACTCCTTGAGCAACGTCGCATCGCTTCATATACAAGGACATCGTGGGTCGAAGGCCTTCGTGGCTGGTTGAGCACGGCTAGTAGAGCCGACAAAGCATTGTCTACAAGCAATGTCGGGATAGTTAGACACAGGGCAGCGTCAAATATTCTGGTCAGTTTCTCACACATTTAGGCACCACCACAAGGGGCTTTGTCAAGAGGATGTCTGACCACACTGCGCAAGTAGTGCCGGGAAAGACAGTGAGACATTCTTGCAAGAAATCAAAGTATGGCACAATCCAGTATACTGTAGGACCAGCAAATACACGTCTATCAAGAGTTTCCGCCGCGCCGACGAAGATTACCACAAACTCATCACTGCAGCGTAATTTCCAAGTTTCTCACTCAAAGTTGTCTTGCCCAAGCTGATTCCTGTTCGCAAAGGATGGATAATGGCAAGATGGTCAAAGTTTCTGTTGGCCCAGCAAACCAACTACACAGGAGAAACTTCCTGCATAAAAAGTCAGTGTCTGCACGGAAACCCGCGCCTCAGGGGTCGTTTTGGGAATGGGATACCTCAACTTTCGTAAACACACCTTCGTATAGATTCTGGTTCCTCCTTCCTCGATATTGCTCATTTAAAGTTTCGCCACACGACGCTCGAGACAAACTTGACCGCGAAGGTTGGCGGCCAACCGATTGCGCGATCAGTCACCTGGCACGCGTCCGAGCGCTATTGACGGTGTATCCATCCACTCTCGCACCAGAGCACTTCTGTTGCCCCAATTCATACCTTCTCGTGTCGAAGAGAACCTGTTGTCATCATCAGCACTTGTCTTCTTGATCAATTCTCCATTTCCATTCTATCGCACGCGCTCGAGAGCGTTAGATATACCACCACGGCCGACGAGTCAACCCACGATACGAGCAAACCTTCGCTGTCTCAGCAACCTCCAAACAGCTTGGGCGTACTGAGTTCGAGCGGGCTGAGCGGTCATCTCTATCTCTTTGGCCTATTGGCTTGTTCCTTGTGTCGGATACTGTGTAAGTGTTAAATATGCCATCAAACATATGAGTAAAATCCTCCCAATACAGCAAGGCCGTATACTCAACTGACGACCGTGGAAGACAGAACCTGCATCTACCAGAATGAGCGTCAGAAAGTGGAAGGCGATCACCACGAAGACCGGGCAAGCCTGCAGCTCCAAGAACCCAAATCTCGTGAAGCGACACCTGCACCACACGCGCGGCTAATTCGATGCGTTGAAGAAGCAGACTTCCTTCAAACGCGGCCGGAGCAAGTCGACAGGCAATAAGGGAAGCAGTGGAAAGGGTTTCAGTCGGTACGGCAAAGTCGCCAGCCGCAGCCGCTCGTCGTCTTGGAAGAGCAAAGCCTCAAAGGCCAAACCCCGTTTCCCATCCTTGCCGGTCCTGGGTGGCCATGTCGACTACGCGCGACCCTTGCCTACCCGAAAGAATCGCACCAACTGGTCTCTCCGCGTGAACCACCATCAGCAGTCCGGATCGCCGTTCAGCGCCTTGTCGAGACCGAAGAAGGAGCGCGCGACACAGGTGGCCAAGTCAAGCTGGAGGAAGGCAGAGCAGTCCGGCGCCGCATTTTCGAAGACCAAACCGGGCAGGACATGGAGCAGAGCCATCGAGAAGCTGCGCCAATGCAGCTGCATTGGAGACGGCGAGACCGTCGAAGCCTTGGAGGCGCGTGTGCAGGGGATCCAGGAGAAGAAGGTCGCCCGCCAAAGGATGGACGAGAAGATAGCTCGGGGTCCTGAGAGCGGAGCGCGACTGTGGGGTCCTCGGCCTCCACCAAAGTCGTAGTGAGTCTCAGCGACGACGTGCGGAATTCAAAAGGAGAGTCCGCCCAGCGCATGCGACACTAAGATAAGCCGCCGAGTCGTCAACTGCGCAACCCTGGTGGCTGTCGGAGAACATTTCATCGAGGAACAGGATTGTTTCACTGCATTCCGTGTTCTGGGAAAATAGGAGGTCCAGGGCCGGGCCCATAGTATACGGCGAACTGAAGGGCGAGGCAGTTACCGCGCTGAGTGCTTGGAGTTCGTCTAAGTGAAGACTTGAGCATCAAAAAGAAATGAAGACTGAAGGGTACTGGACTGGGAAAAGGGGAACGACTGAAAGGAGAGAGTTTGACTAGAAAGATGACATGAATGCGGCTCAGCCTTCACCAAAGCCCCCAATTTACCTCCAGGGTTGGATTAATCAAATGATTGGAAGCCTGTTCATGATTCCAGAGAAACCTCAACTTGGTGAATGAATCAGTCAGCCAGCCGTTCACCTTACAACACTGATCAGCGCCAACGCGAAGGACAGCCTGGACACTGACTTCAAAAACACATCCACCTCAATCCCTCTCCCACAACCCAACCCTCACCCTCTCCAACCCCCAAATCCACCTCACCGCTTCAAGGTGCATCCATCCATCCATCATGCCTTTCTCCAACCGCCTATCCGCTACGCTCCACAAAGCAATCAAGCGCATCCACTCCGGCAGCAAGCGCGTCGCCACCACGATCAAACGCGCCGCCCGCACCATCAAGTGCCGGCTGCAAACCACCGACTGGGACCGGCTCCTCCGCACCACCAGGACCCGCATCACCGACCAGCTGCGCACCACTTTGGCCTGGATCAAAGCGCACCCGTACCTCACCGCGCTCCTCGTCGCGTGCGGCGTCGTCGCTGTCGGCGTGCCCCTCGCCTACGGGCCCGTCCTTGGTGCCGCGGGCTTCGCGGCTGTGGGGCCTGTCGCTGGTAAGTCTGCTAAGCAAGCATGGAGGAGGGTGGGGTGGGGTGGCTCGCGGTCGCTCTGACTGACATCTCGAAGGTTCCTGGGCTGCTGGTACGCAGGCGGCCATCGGCTCTGCTGCTTCTGGAAGCGCTTTCGCTGTCTTGCAGAGCGCGGCTATGGGAGGGTATGGTGTTGCTTTGTTCGTTGCGGTCATTCCGGCAATCGCTGCTGGTATTGCTGTCGGTATTGCGGCGCGGTCCGTGTGGCTTTGATGGATGAACGGGGGAGATGGGGGAGTTGAGGGTTGAATTTGGTGGGTTGGCTTGGCTTTGGTCGTTAGGGAGGATGTGTGGGGAGAAGAGGGATTGACGGGGGAGTGAGGACATGGGGTGTACCAGGAGAGCTGATAAACGATGCCAGTGGATTCTAAGCTGAAGAAGGGGCGCTTTTTTATAACCAAGCGCGGAGTAAACAAAGATCTGAGACCAAGAGTCGATTAGATGGACAGGTCAAGAACAGTGTCGGCGAGAGGACTGACTGCCGGACGCAAAAGATCTTCCAGTTCCAGCAAACGTCTATCCCACAGCAAAAAAGCGGCCTGTAGAAACAGAAAGCCTCCGCTAGACGCTTCCACTTGCCATGACCCTCAAATCTCAAAGTCTGTCTCCCCTACCCCCTTGATCAAGCGCCTCCCTCACGCCTCAACTTTGCTTCCCCTTTTTGACCCAGCTTTCGACGGCGAGCTCTTCGCCGACGACACGCTGACAACGCTGTCCTTCCTGACCGACCGCGGCTTGACCGTGCTCGCCTCACTGACGGCATCGGGCTGGACGGCCGCAGCGTCGTCGCTCACGCCGGCGCGCGAGCTCTTGCGACTGCCGGCGCTGGACCTCCTGTCTTTGTCCTTGTCTTTCGTCGACGCAGACGACGCCCCTGCGTCCCTGCTGCCGCGCCGCGAGTGCGAATGCGAATGGTGCGAGTGGTGCGAGTGCCGCGACGAGTGCCGCGACACCTTGCTCCCTCCACCGCCACCGCTGCCACCGCCGCCCGTCCGCGAGCGCCTCGACGACGGCGGCGACCCCGCGTTGCTGATGCTGTCGCTCGGCGCCACTGTGTCGTTGTCCGACTCGCCGGCGCGCTCTGCCGCCGCCTCTGCCGCCGCCCGGCCCAGCGCGCTGCCTAGCAGACTCGGCGCTCGCTCTGCGCCTCCCCCTCCCGCGGCGCTCGGTTTGGCCGTCGAAGCTTTGGAGCCGCCGGTGCTTGACCGCCGCGAGGGCGACGCCGCGTCCGCGTAGTCTGGCACGAAGGACGAGATGAGCGTTGCGGCGCGCGACGCGTGCTTGCTGCCACCGGCGGAGCTGCGGCGGTCCGCTTGAGGAGCTTGTTTGCTGGAATGCGAGTGCGTGGAGGGCGCGGAGCTGCGGCGGGCGGTACTTGCGGCGTCGTCGGCGGCCAGCTTGGAGGGAGACTTTGAGGGGGCTTTTGAGGGGGCATGGGAAGAGGGAGGTTTGGAGGGAACAGCTGACGGCGCTGCGCTCCTCTTCGTCTGCGATACGACGCTGGGCGCCGTGACGGACCGGTTGATGGAGAAGTGGCTTTTGGCGACTGCGCTGCCGGCGGGGATGTAGTCGACGGCTTCGTCGTGCGGCGACGACTGCGCTACAGACTGACACGTAGGGTTGAGGTAGGCCTTTGCCGACACGGGGGCGGCTTCGAGCGCGGCGCGTGCGTACCGCTCTCTGCTGTCTGGCGTGCTGTAGCGGGACTCGGTTTCACTGAAGTTGCGGTGGGGAGACTGCTGTTGGCGGACAGACGTGTTGCCGGCTTGCAGGGCCGAGACAAGAGTCGGCGCGTGTGCGCTCCTGGCTGGTGGAGCTTCGATTGCTCGCTGCTGATGCGGATGGCTGTAAAACGAATCCGTCTCGCTGTAGTTGCGGCGGCTCTGCGGTTGCTCGTACTGCACCATGCGTTGGACCTCGGACGGCGTGTATGTGTATTGGACCGGCTGTTGCGGTTGGGGGCTCGGTGCTTTGGCGGACGGTGGTCTGGACGAGGCAGCTCTTTGAGAAGCCACCCATTCTGCTTCCTCGCGAGCACTGTCACGCTCGCTCTTGACCATGGCATATGCTACCACTGCTCCAGCAGCAGCGCCGATCAACGTGCCAATGATTTTCCGCGCTCCGGCATCAGCCATCAGCTCCGGATTCAGCTCTTTCGAGGCTTGAGTCGGAGCTTGCGGTTGTGCGGGAGCCGAGCTCGTACGTATCATAGTGGGAGCCTGGCTGATGGATTGAGAGGGAGCGACAGAGGGTGCCGCTATGGACTGCGAGCGGGCAGAAGAGACGACGCTCTGCGCCATCTGTTTTAAGGGCACCATGGCCGTCTTGGATGCCGATTTTGCACTGACGACCGATTGTCCATCCCCGAGGCTTTCGCTGACAGATTTTCGCCATGTCAGCACTCGGCTCTGTCCGCCTACGGCCGATTGCGTGTCATCTCTGGGATCTACGCTTTCGCGAAAGACCACTTCGATGCTATTGCCGTCGACGTCCAGGACGGCGGCATTGAAGACGCCATTCTCCTGGTCTCGCGTGGCCGGGGAGCCGTGAGGACGACCCCCGGCAGTCAAAGCTGCCGTGTAGAAATCGCGGACGGCGATGCGGCCTGGTGCCGAAAAGGCGATATGGGCGGCGCCGGCTTTTATACTGGTAACATGTAAGCAGTTTGCAGTGCGTGCCGCGAGGTGAAGCTTACCCAGGCGTCTCCTGGCAGATGAAGAAATCGGCCTCGTTGTTGATCCCAAGACCAATTTGATTCCCTTGCTGGCCAAGGAAGCGGTAGCCGAGGGGCTGGAGAGCAGCCAAAAAGAAGGAACACGACGTAGGAAGATGAGAGACCGTGAGACCAATACGCGAGACGGGCATTTTGACCAAAGGAAAGGAAAGCAAAAGAAGTACAAAGAACGAGGAAACTTTTGCGAAATGGCGCGTAGGTTTGGAAAGAAGCGGTGGACAGAGGCGTACCTACATGAGTAGATGTTGCAGCATCCGCTGTACCTCTCCGGTCTATATATCGCAGAGGGGTGATGCGGCGGATAGAGGCACCTCTAACGCCGCACAACGCCCCATTCCTGCTTGAGGCGCACCCCCGATAGTCGAGGGCCATGGCGCAATGTACATCCAGCAGGCGAGTAGTGTTCCTGCTGCTACTCGACCTACCGCGTCGAAGCAGGGCTCGCTCGGGTGGAGACGGGCAAAGCGCGCAAAGAAGCCCCGAAAGAAGGCCAAGCGTGCGCAGGGGAGAGCTGCAGCATCCCGGTCGCCCCCGGCAAACGCATCTGGCACCGTCGATGGCCGTTTTCCGCCCAGGTCGAGCGCCCGTCAGCTCACGAGGCCACGTAAGGCTGGCGGTTGAGGTCGACTTGGACTTGATGGTTGGACGCGGAACGGGCCTGGCGGATCCGCCTTGGCCACAATGATTGCCTCACTCTTGACCTCAAGCGGCTGCTTCTTTTACATCTGCATACTCCTGCATCTCTCTCTGGATCGAGACGAGTCCGATTCGAGCAGCCCTTTTGGAGGCTTACTGCGGCTATATTTCGACGTGTCGATCATCGGCAAGTGGAATTCAAATGGGACGGATGGCAAACTATTCAAGATGGAAGAATCCAAGCCAGAATCCCAGCAAGGGCTTGATTGAGGATGGAGAGACGTTGGATCTGCGTGGACAAAGACCCCGGTACGACGATTCTTCTAAAGGGTCACCCAGCATTCATCTCGTTTGATCTCGTCCATCCAACCCACACCGAGTAAGGTCGCACCAGCTGGTCACCAGTGTTTGGGCTAGTAAGATTCCAACAGTTGAATCAGCGGAGCAGACACCAGAGCCATCAGTTGCACCGTCCGCAGTCCTGCGCATGTCCCTACCAACATTAGCTGACCAGAGAATCAGAATCAAGACTTCATCCCGAGCGGTCCACCAGCCTGATACAAGACTCCAACTACTGCAGCTCGCGGCCCGCCTTGACGGCAGCGGACCGAATAGCAGCAGAGCGAGCAGCACCAAACAGCATCATCGTCTGACCAAAAAGGCCCCAAAGTCCTGGTCCGAGGATCCGAGAGCTATCCGCAATAGGGAATTCCTGTCAACGTAATTGCGAGTAGTCACTATTCACGCCAACTAGGCGGGCAGCCCGTCCATAGAGAAGCGCGACAGCCGCCCGAGTCGCTGCACCTGTCACGACCTACGACCTACCTCGGTCCACTTACCGACCGACACCACTGCCGCCGCAGCAGACGCTGCCGAGTGGTTCCTCGATCCGCCTAGGTATCCGTTTGGGTGCCGCGGTGCAGCGCGCCTCATTCTGCACAAGTGCTTCTCTGACTCCGTGCGCCAGGTAAATGTGACAGCAGCGACGAGTGGCAGGAAAACGAGCCTCTGACGAGAGGACAGCCAGGCAGACGCGATGCCGTGGGATTTGTACGTGGATTCGAGCGGCGATCCACTTGTGTTTGCCACTGACAGCTCAATGGCTCCTCTGCTTTCTGTGGCCGTCTGCCATTGCTGCTGTTGCTCGCAGTTCCCAACTCTTCATTACCTGCTGCTGTGCTTGTCGTTCTGTTTCTGTGCTCCTCCACCAGATTCTGCACACGGCGTGCATGCGTCACAGCCAGCGACTACTCAACGGCCGGCGATCGCCAGCCAGCGTTTATGCAACAGCAGCTCGCCAGAGCGCGTGCATTTCCTGTGCTGTAGTTATGCAATGCAATGTACAGTACATTCGACTCAACCAGTGGGACAACAACAGTGAAGAAGAATCTGGGCGCAGAACAGGCCCAGACCGTCGCCACCTGGGCTGCGTGCATGCGTCGGCGTCTGGGTGGCTGGCAGCCGGGCGGTGGCTGGCAACACACACGTACATACATCCGATGGACGCAACGCCGATTGACTGACCAGAGGCCGTCTGGCAACGAGTGGACGCGTATTTATAACGGCATGGTCGGAGAGAAAGGAGATGCAAACGGAGCGTGACACGACAGCGCGGGAGCGCTCTGCCTGCCTGCCTGCCTGCATCGCGCTGCGTTGCGTTGCTCTTCGTATCTGACTGAGGTGGTGGTGGATGCCCCGCAACGCAACGCATGATGCATATCACCCGCATCAGGTGGATTGGCCCAGTCGAACATTACTTCAATCCATCCAGCGCCTCGGTCGTCTTGTTTGGCTGGTTTGGTGGTCCGCCTCTTCCTGCCCTTTTTTGTGGATGCGCTGGTGCCCAGCTGGCTCCGTGTGCACCTATCTGGCAGACACCTAGGCAAGCAGCGTGAGCCAAGGTGGGTGCATTTGTGGGCTGTCGTTGGAGCGAATGGCGGGACCTCCTCAGCCACGAGGCCTTGGATCAATCACCGTCGTTATCTTGGCCATGGAAGCACCTAAACTTTCAATGTGTCTTGACTCCTGGCCCCGAGCCATGTATCGCCCTTGTGTGCCAGTTTTCGACAAAGTCAGTCAGACTGGCTCTCTTCTTTCTTCGGCGTGTTTCTTGTGCCATTCAGATGAATCAATTCCCTAATTACCCCAGCTCGTCCAAAGTCATTGGAAAATCTCGGTATTGGGATCAGAGTGGAACGACTTGGAATGTGCGGCGCTGAGCATGTGTTTAAAGTTTTGATTCGGCGTTCTACGCGTTAGTATCCAGGTGTCGCTGGATGGTCCTTGGGGGTAGGTCATGGAGGGATGCCACATGAGAACTAAAATCGTGATTGAGCTGAATCTTGAACCCCACCCAAATGCCCAACACCTTGCCCGTTTTGACCCCTTGAAAACGCCAACCTACGTACCCAAGAAGAGTACTACTAGCTACTGAGAGAAAGAAAAGGCCGCAGAGCAAGTTGAAGTGCTTTGCGAAGAGAGACGCCGTGAGCCTGTTGAAAGCCTTGTGTTTTGGTTGCGAAAACAGAGACCACTCTACAGATCCTCATCGCGACAGGGCGTCGTGCCAGAGGTTTGATGTTGCGATCGCAGCCCCAGGACAACCCCGGTGTTTCTCCCCACCGCCGAAGCCAAGTTCCATAGCTTGCGCTGCTGCAACTCGGGTTGTGACTTGTGCGCGCGGATATTAGATAATGTCCCAGACATCCTCGGCGGCGTGGCAGAATTTCGAGCAGGCAACGCTGGCACTGAGGCTGTAGTTGCTGATACTGATGGTGTCGTCTTTGAATCCGTCGGCAAAGTCGTCCTTGCCCTTTGCCATTGCACCGACGAAGACGCAGATGCTCTCGTTGGGGTTGAGTTCTTCCAGGTAGTCGCGCACCTTGACGACGGGGGCGTCAAAGGACATGGTGACTTTGCGGCAGTTGGGCGGGAGATGGTCAGTAATGGGATTCTTTATCACCTTGAGCAGCTTCTCTTGCGAGGTAGTGGACCTGATGGAGAGGCGGTGTAGGAGCTGGACCATGAGACCGGCGAAGCGCTTAAAGGTACGCGGGATGCGGACCGAGGGGCTGACTTCGATCAAGACGCCCTTGGCAGTGTGGATGTAGATTTGCAGGCGACCGGCCTTGTTGACGGGCGAGTCGAGGAGGGTGAGCAGGCACTAGAGAGACGTCAACCGTCTTGGACTATGTTGAATAGCAGACAGGGTCCGACCTGATGGGTAATGTCGGGGCGAGCATCACTAATGTCGCGGCCCATTTTCCTCATGATACCAATGTGCTCGTCGCTGTTGAGAAGCGAGTACTTGTCATCCTTGCCGGGGCCGGCGCGGGCATGCGAGGCCTTGTAAGTCTCGAGACTGGCATGGGAGAGGACGACGATGAGGCGTTGGGCATCTTTGTCGCTGCGCGGAATCGGGGTGGCCTGCTCGGCAACGAGGCGCGGGAGGTCTGGAGGAGGGAGCGATTGGGTTCCTGAATAGTCGAAGCCCATGGCGCTTGGTTAGACGAAACGAACAGTCGTGTCTGGGAGGTGGTGGTTTCGCTGGGGCCGAGCGAAGACTGGACTGACTGATTCTCTTGGTGCCGCGTTGCTGCATCGAGGTTGGGCGGGGACTGTCCTCGACGTCGAGCTTGACACCGCCCTCGGCCTTTGCTGATGATGCCATGATTGTACGAGAGATCCGTCGAAAAAATCAGCCGGGCGGTCGGGTGGTTTCTGCGAGATTGCACGACGTTCTTGTAGTGGTTGGTGACTGAAGACTGCAGAGGCAGAGCCCCAACGGCTGCAGACTTTTCTCGCCGTTGCTCGCTACGGCCAATCTCCGCAGTTTGACCATGACCCAGAGCTGAAGCCAAAACTCTCCGTCCTGCACTCCTCCACCGCATCATCCCGTCTTCTGCCGCTGTCGACTCTCCAGATCTGGGCTCGCGCCCTCTCCCCAGTTCCCACGTCGGCCACGCGCTCGCATTCCCCGTGCGCGTGCCAAACCCCCCCTTTGCCGCTTCACATGCTCGGCCGCTGAGGTCGAGGCCAAGCTCAACTGGGCATGTTCTCGTTCACTACCACCAAACAACCATGCTAAAAGAACACCGCGCTCCTTCCCTGTCCGGTCCCACGAGCTTCGCGGTCGAGGCATCGTGGCCGAGGTGGGGGCTGCACATCAGCTCGTCCCAGATGCTGACCAATGGTTACCAATGACACCATGAATACAATGGAGACATGGCGAACAAACCTCCTACCGATCTTTGGTTTCGTCATCTTCGGTCACCTCTACTCTTCCGGCCACCTCACGCGGACCTTGCCCCTCGATTCGACCATGAGGCTGGAATTAGCACACGGCTCGGTCAGCAAGGGCAACGTGCAAATGCGACTGAGGATTTATAATTGAGACTATATCCGCAAAAAAGCCGCTGTCTATAGCACCCTTTTGGATCTCGCTGTCCTCTTCCCTCCATCATCAAGTCCTCTCAGCAACGCAATCATGGGCTCCATAAACAACTCCAACTCTCTCACCTTGGCAAACAAGGTGGCAATTGTCTCGGGTGCCTCCCGGGGCATTGGTGCATCCATTGCTCTTGAGCTGGCCAATCGTGGTGCAAAGGTGGGACACCAGTTGGGACCATCAGGCAGGATACTGACGGTTGCTCCAGGTTGCCCTCACATACACGTCGGAGAGCAGCGCAAAGTCGACCGACGAGCTTGTTGCAGAAATCAACAATCTCGGCAACGGAGCCCAAGCCCTCAGCATTCGAGCCAACCTCCGCGAGCTCGATGCGCCGGCAAAGATTGTGTCCGAGACTGTCGCAGCATTTGGAGAATCGATTGACATCCTGGTCAACAATGCTGCTGTCGACAAAGTCAAGAAGCTGGAGGAGCTTACCCCTGAGGACTTTGACGAAGTCTTCCATCTCAATGTGCGCGGTGTGCTTCTCTTGACGCAGGCTGTGGTGCCGCGTCTGCGGGCTCCAGGAAGAATCTTGAACATTTCTTCTACAGGAGCGAGGGTCGCCGTTCCCAACTGCACCGTCTACATGGCGTCCAAGGGCGCGCTCGAGTCCCTTACGCGCGGTCTTGCTCAGGAGCTTGGCCCCTTGGGCCACACTGTCAATGCGGTTGCGCCTGGTCCTGTAGAGACTGACATGATGAATCGAGCACCTGCATCTACTATTGAGCATTTAAAGGCCACCACTCCAATCGGCCGCCTCGGCAGGCCTGACGACATTGCTGGCATTGTCGGATTCCTTGCAGAGGAATCGAGCCGCTGGGTCACGGGACAAACCATTGCGGCTGGAGGAGGACTCCACATGATATAGAACAAGTACAAGAGGGGGTGGAGTGAAGGGACAAATTTCGGACTAGCGCAAAAGAATGCAGACTTTTTCTCGCCACCATCAGCTCGCAATCACGTTCATCAGCTCAAGTGGGAACTGAAACAGCGCAGGTCCAACGCCTGGCGCCGATGATGGTCGATATCCGCCTGCACAGAGACGCCCGGGGACTAATCAGCGGCTGGGCAGAGGAGGAACACTATGGTCCGACGGGGACTGGCGGCGCTTACGCACCTCTGACACGGGGCCAAGGCTCGCTCGCACGAAGACGATGCAGCGCGAGACGTCGCAATGCCCGCTCGTAACACAGAACCACCTGTTCCGCCGCGATGCGATTCGCCAGCGCCTGCCAACGAAGTGCTCTTCTGACATTTGCCCGCCGCTTCTCGCACCGCGGCTCTGTTTCTGCTACGCTTCTGGCGCAGCAGTCGCCCTGCTATCCAGCCTTCATCCCACGCCATGCCACCACGGGCTGGTTTTCTGCGAGTGCCTGAGTGCCTTGACCCGATGCTCCTCGCCAACACGTACTGAACTTGGCCCTTTTTCACATCATTTCCAAGGCTGGTACTTTTCTTTGGTGGGTCAATCCCTTCGACTCGCGAGGCCTCTCTTGTTCAATGCTAACGCACGTCGGCCAGGACTGAATTTATCCAAATCTTCAAGGCGCGACTCGACAATTGGGACTACCGAGCTGGCCTCGCCGTCAGTCCATCTCATCTCCAGCAGCAGCAGCATCGCGCCGCCGCCGCCTCGCTGGTCACCCTCAGCCGCCGCCACCACGCCGCCGCAAAGCAGGCAACTTGAAAGAGTTGCTTCTCTGCGTCACGCCTGGTCATGGACTTCGAAAAGAGCTACGCCGAGAACCGGTACTCTGGGGCGAGCATATCCGGACAGAGCCTTCGGAGCCTCTCTGGCCGCGAGCGATCACGATGGCCGCCACTCACGCGCATGCTCATGTCGGGCGAGATGAGCGACGAGCCGCCGCGCAACCTGACGGTGCGCGAGCGCTTCAACCGCTGGATGGTGAACGAAGGGTACCGGCGGCTCTTCGTGGCCGTCTTCATGCTCGCGCACGTCATGATCTTTGTGTTTGGCGTCCTCAACTACGGGCTCAAGGACAACCTGTCGCAGTCGCGCGCCGAGTTCCGCACCGGCTACGTGATTGCGCGGTCGGCGGCCATGGTGCTGCACTTTGACGTGGCGCTCATCCTGTTCCCCGTGTGCCGCACGTTTATCTCGCTGCTCCGCGAGACGCCGCTCAATGGCATCATCCAGCTCGACAAGAACATTACGTTTCACAAGCTGGTGGCCTGGTCGATTGTGCTCTTCACGTGGATCCACACGCTGGCGCACTTTTACAACTTCGGGCGCTTCGCGGCCGTCAACCACCTAGGCGTGGCGGGATGGCTGATCGCCAACTTCGTCACGGGGCCGGGGTGGACGGGGTGGGTGATGCTCATCTCGCTCATGGCCATGGTGTTTACGTCGGTGGAGAAGACGCGGCGCGCCAACTACGAGCGCTTCTGGTACACGCACCACTTCTTCATCATCTTCTTCGTCATGTGGAGCATCCACGGCGCCTTTTGCATGATCCGCCCCGACTTTGGCCCCTTTTGCAACACGGTCGGCGTCTTTTGGCTGTGGTGGATGTACGGCGGCTTCCTATACCTGGCCGAGCGCATCGCGCGCGAGGTGCGCGGCCGCCATCAGACGTACGTGTCCAAGGTCGTCCAGCACCCGAGCAACGTGTGCGAGATCCAGATCAAGAAGGAAAACACAAAGACCAAGGCGGGCCAGGTCAGTTTCTAGCCCCTCACCCCCCTGACCTGCCCGCGTATGCTGACCCACGTTGCCAGTACATCTTCCTCTGCTGCCCCGAAGTCTCCGTCTGGCAATACCACCCCTTCACCCTCACGTCTGCGCCCGAAGAAGACTACATCTCAGTGCACGTGCGCTGCGTGGGCAACTTCACACGCTCGCTCGCGCGCGCGCTCGGCTGCGACTTCGAAGCCAAAGACGGCGCCGTCGTGTCGGCCGCCAAAGACGAAGACAGCGTCGACCCATCGCTTCGGCGCGTGCTCCCGCGCGTCTACATCGACGGGCCGTTCGGCAGCGCATCGGAAGACGTGTTCAAGTTCGAAATCGCGGTGCTGGTGGGCGCGGGCATCGGCGTGACGCCCTTTGCCAGCATCCTCAAGAGCATCTGGTATCGGCTCAACTACCCGACGAGCAAGACGCGGCTGCGCAAGGTGTATTTCTTTTGGATTTGTCGCGATTTTGGCAGTTTGGAGTGGTTCCGCAGCCTTCTCATGGCGATTGAGGGGCAGGATTTTGAGCATAGGATTGAGATTCATACCGTATGTCTACCCCCCCCCCCCCCCCCCCCTTCGGTCTCTCCTCCCCTTCCTTTCCCTTCACAAACCAACGCAACACTCAACTAACCCTCCCCCACAGTACCTGACCGCCAAAATCAACATCGCCGACGCAACAAACATAATGATCAACGACGCCAACGCCGAGCAAGACGCCATCACCGGCCTGCGCGCGCCGACAAACTTCGGCCGCCCCAATTGGGACATGATCTTCAAGTGCATCCGCAAGATCCACACTCCCGCGGAAGCCGGCGTCTTCTTTTGCGGCCCTAAAGGTCTGGGGAGTCAGCTCCACGTCAAGTGCAATATGTACAGCGATCCGGGCTTCTCGTTTGTTTGGGGGAAGGAGAACTTTTAGGGGGCTTTGGTTTTGGGAGGGGGAGGGGTGGGGTTTTTAGGGGCAGGAGGAGGATTGGGATGGGAGGGGATGGGATGGGAGGGGAGGGGAGGGGAGGGGGAAAAAGATGCGCAAAATGAAATCGATCGTTCTTTCGTCATGATGCTTTTTACGCTTCTTACGTGCGTGCGTGCTACGTGCTCTCTCCTCTCAACTCACCATCTCGATCATGGCACTCCCTGCTGCTACTGCCGCTGTACCCTTCCTTCCATTCATCCACGAAAGCAAAGAAACGCAGCCAGCCAGCCAGCCAGCCAGCCAGCCAAGGAGGCCTTAGTTGTAGCGGCGGTGGTACGGTGGCACAGCAAGAAGAGCGACAAGGTAAACAAGACAGAGCAAGGACAGAGGCAGAGGTCGAGGGTGCCAACATCAATCCAGTTCGATTCAATGCCAATGTCGATTCAATTCGGAAATGATATGGTATTGCTGATCCCAGTGATCCCAGTGATTCCTCCTCCTCCTCCTCTGATAACAACAACGATAACCACGCAACACATCCATGACAGCAGCCGTGTCATGCTACTACAGTACGGTACGGTACGGGGAGGGGAGGAGAAGAGTGCGAGTGGGCATGCATCCGTCCATCCATGCAAGTCCAGTCCAAAATCAGGCGCCGCGCCACACCACCACGTCAACACACACACCCTCACTCACACACGCAAGAAAAGACGACAGTAGGAAAGCCAGGAAGGAAGACAGAAAAAGGTGTGATCCATAAATGACGAGAGAATGGGGCAAGAGAGAAAGCAGAGAGAAGAGAGAGAAAGCAAAGGGGGGAGAGGGAGACCCATGACACAAGGAAAAGCAATATGCAGAGAGCGAGATGCCTTGCTTGCGTGCCTGCTTGCCTGCTTGTCTACTTGCCTACTTGCTTAATCCACCGCAGCCATACATACATACATACATGTGTAGCAAAACGGCGCCAGCAAGAGCAGCAGTGGCAGTAGCAGCAGCAGCAGCAGCAGCTAAGGCAAAAGCAAAAGCAACAAAAGGGAAAAGGGAAAAGGAGACGAAAGAACAGGAAAGAAAGAAAAAATGGCAGCGGACGCTGAACGACGAAGATACAAATAAAGGGAACAACAACAAAACAACAAGACTCGAACATGGGGTATCCTTCAACCACCACAACGTACTTTGCAAGAGAGAGATGGAGAGCTTTTTTGCTTGCGCATTGTGCGCTTATGCTTTTTTTTCTTGGTGTTGTTGTGCCTGCCCCGGCAAGAGGCTCAATCTGGTGTGGCCGGCGACGCCAATCAGCTGACCCGAGCCTCCACCCTCAACCCAACCTCTTCCATCTCCGGCATGCCCTTCATCCTCGACGGACTCCGCGTAAACGTCTCCGAGTACGACGGCGGCACCGGCAGCGACTTGTCCTTGCCCCGGCCGCGGTCGTCCTTGGGAGGCGTGGGCGGCGAAACCGTCGACGCAGGTTGGTATCCGTCGTTCTTAGGCGGCGTCGGCGGGCGCACGTCAGCTTCGCCATCCCTCGAGTCCTTTGGCGGCGTCGGCGGAGGCTTGACGGACCCACCGGCGGGCCCGAGACGTGGCGAAGTCTCTGCGCTGCGACCGCCGTTGCTGCGGCCACCCACGCTCGCTGATTCGCCCGCCTCTTCGACTATGGGCAAAATGCTGCCGTGCGGCTCGCCGCGCTCGGCAGACGGGCTGCGAATGGGGTGGATGCGGCGCTCAGGGACGTTTTCCTCGTTGGCTCCGTGGCGGACGGAACGGTCGGCTACGCGCTCGGCCTTTTCCATGACCTCCTCTGTCTTGGTGGGCTGGATGTTGACACCCCGCAGTTGCGGGTCATCATAAACCTGGTGCTGGTGCTCCTGCTTTTCCTCCTCGGCGCGCTCGCGCGTTTTAGTGATGCCGCTGATGAAGCGGACAAAGCGGTCGCCATATCTTTCCGGCGGAATGGCCGAAATTTGAGACTCTTGGGCCGTGAGTCCCTTGAAAAAGTGTTCCATCCTTTTGATGAAACTATACTGCAAGGGCGTTAGCATGGGCGCGCTTCTCCAAATCCTGTGATGCTTACGTGTGTCAAACAGTCTATGATGCCCAGATAGTATATCTCCTCCCCCGACGCATTGTCCTCGTGCGTCGCCTGGAACCCCCCGTCATCCGAGTAAAAGTAAAAGTGTTTCCGCGTCTCTTGGACATCGTCGGGCATCTTGTTGGTTGTCTGGTCCATGGGGATCGGTCTTTGGTTCTTGATCATTTGGCGGAGTTCCTTGGCCTTGCGTGCATTTTCCAGCTTTGACGGCGTCCGCATGAGCGAGTTTGGTACGTTTTCGCCCGCGTCCTCTCCGCCAGGCTGGAAAACCTGCAAAGTCTTGTCCCGGAGGTTTTCTTCGTTTCCTCTCTCCAGATCGTGGATTCCAACCAGAAGCGAATAGTCCATAATCTTGAGCTTTTGCAAGAGCTTGACGTCCTTTTCCATTTGCTCGATAAAGGCCTGCCGCTTGATCGGTCCAAATTCGAGATGCAGGTTCCGCCTCAGCCAGTTCAAATCTTTCAGGGTCGCGCGGGGATTCTTTTCCAAATCCTCTTCCTTGAAATCTCTTCCAATGGTCGAGCCCTTGAGGTCAAATGTCCGGTGAATGTCGCGGTGCGGGGGAAACAAGTTGTTCATGACCACAAAGTGGATTTTGCGGCCATAGGGAATCTTGACGCGATGAAGTCCGTAAAACTGAGACAGGAGCGTGTTGGGGTTGTCCTTGACGTGGTTGTAGTAGTCCTTGAGAATTCGCCTGAGGAACTTGTGCTCTGCGTGATGAATGGTTTTGATGATGTACTTGTAGTCTCTGGAAAAATAGAAGAAGCTGCCGCTCTTGCCGGGAGACCCAAGCTCGGAGAGGATGTACTTGGAGGTCAATGACATGAGGTAGTCTGCCGGGTCGATCTTGAAAGTCTGGCGAAGATGTCGAAAGACCCAAGGGGCATAGTCCTTGAACTTAAAGTCGTACTTGGCTGAAGGGGTGAGCTCGTTACCAGCACTGTCGATACGTTCAGCAAAAGTCTTTTTTTGGCGAATGTGGCTGCATCAGGGCTTACATGTCGAATGAAAACTTGTGTTTTGCAACAAAGTCGGCATCGGTCAGCTCCCTGTCCATTTTGGCATGCGTCCGGGACACGGTGAAGCGGATTCCGGTTAGCATGTTATACGCCGTCACCCAGTTGACGTGGTTTTGGTCGACCTTGGTGCCGACAACCACCCTGTCATCATCCTCGTCTTCTTTCCTCTTTCTCTTGCTCGCCCTCTTTTGCCGTATGTGCTCCGCCCAGCGCGCGGCATCCTCGTCGGTGGGCACCTCGTCGAGATGCACGTCCGACTGCATGGAGCGCGTCGTCCGTCTCACCAGCGACATGGAGCCTCGTCTCCGGGTGGGTGTGTTTGGGGAGAAGCGGCCGGTTGCCAGGACGGCTTGGTCGTCCGACGTGCGGGGAGCGTCTTTGGAAGAGCGATAACCTTGAGCCTTGGGCACCTCCAATGTGTGTCGGTGCTGCAGACCAGGAGCGACGGGGGGGTTGCTGCTCGAGGGCGAAGTGGGTGGGTTGTATCCGAGAGCGGGCGGCGACGACAGCCGGTGGGTCGTGGTGGGCACGCGCAAGGTCGCGTCGGGGGCGGTTTGGTACGAGGTGTTTGTGGCGGTCGAGGCCTTGCGTTGATGTGCAGAGTCTGAGGCAGTGGCTGGGGAGAGCATGCCCGAGGATGCAGGTGAGGAGACGACCCTCGTCGCTTGGAAGGATTCGCTTGTTACGGCTGCTGGCTCCAGCTTGACGTGTGTTGTCAGACAGCCGTCCTGTGTAACGCCGTTTTGCACGGCAGCAAAGTAACCGTCATCGCGAGGGCCGGCATCAAGCGGGCTGGCCAGGGCCGGGCTCTCGGGGGCGACGGAGCGGACCGTCTCCATGGGGCTTGTTGTTGATGTTGTTGTTGCGGTCTGCAGGGTGAAGGACCTGACGTCGCCGTTTCCGCCAACAGGGCCCCCGTTTGGCAGCGAAGAGGAGGTGGTTTTGGTGGACGAGGTGCCGTTGGTCAGGACTCGGTCGGGGCGGTGGAAGAAGTCCCCATTGAGGTAGTGAGGGTTGGAGTCGCCGTTGGTGAGGTGGAGCGACTTTTCAGTCAGCGGGGCCGAGTATGCGGAGCGGTCGGTGTCATCGGCGAGGAAGGACGGCATGTCTCCAGAGTGCAGCATGAGCAGGTAAGTCATGAAGCAGAGGACATGGGAGTCGGCGACACGAGGCGAGGCTTGGGTCGGTAGGGGAGCGAGGGGGGCCAGTCGTCTAGGTGGTTTGATTGCGCTGATGGGCGGCGAGCGGGAGCGGCGGGCGCAACGGAAGGCGGGCAGCGGGGCGCGGCTTGGGACGACTGGCGCAGAGGAGAGGGAGGCGGAGGGGAGAGGAGGTAAAAGAAGAAGAAGAAGAAGAAGAAGAAGAAGAAGAAGAAGAAGACGAAGAAGGAAAAGAAGGAGGAGATTGGGGTATCACTGGACGACGGCGAAGCAGAGCAGAGCAGAGCTGGACGAGGCGGCAGAAAGTGAGAATGGTGAGACGGGCGGTGGATAGTGGGAGAGGAGTGGTGGTGGAAGGGAGGCAGGCTTAGGGTGAAGATGCTGGCTCCTCGTCTGGTCTCTTGGGGGCTGGGCTGCTCTGCTCTGCTCTGCTCTGCTCCAAGAGAAGAGAGCCTGAAGGGAAGGGTGCGATGACAAAGACGCCAAAGGGCCGGAGAATCGACCGTCCGAAATGACGCTGCGGCTGTGCTGCGGTGCTCGGGCCTGTCCAGTGCGGCAGACAGTCTTGCTCTCCCTCGCCGTCGACTCCATCGCTACCAATGCCCTTGTTGTTGTTGTTGTTGTCGTTGAAACACGCTGTCCTGCTTCGCTTCCGTGTACTCCAGCCTCTATCGACATGCAAGACCTGCGTGCTGCCACGCCCACGCCGTCCAGCTTCGTCACCCGTGGAGCGCCGCGGCCGACGACTTGGACCTGACCACACACGTTACTTGGCCTGGAAGCAGACGCTCCCAGAATAGCATCACGCTGCATCATGGCCAAGACAAGACGGACGACTTCCCCATCGCCGTCTCTTCTTCATCGCTTGTCCCACCATTGCTCTCTCTCTGTCACTTACTCGCCAAGCATCATCATCATCATCTCCCCCTGCCCGTCTCCCGCAAAGCCACACTACATAACCACCATGACCATATCAATAATCAAATACTTACCTATCCCTCTCCCTTCCTCTCTTCCCCATCCATCTTCACCTTCCCCATCTCAAGTCTCATCCTATCCTTACATCCGCCGCCAAGTCGCCTGCCCGCCCGCCCGCCTGCCCGCCCAGACACGCACGGAGGCACGGAGGCACGAAGGAAACACGCCCAAAACAACCAATCGGCCCGACCAACGTCCCGGCTGCCGCTCCGCACCGCCCGCCTACCACCATGGCAGCCAAACCATAAACATATTTACATGTACATATGTACATGTAAATATATATTTATGTACTTACAACTCTTCCGAACGTCCATAGTAGCCAGTGTCGCACGACCTTAACTTTGTGGTTTTGATTCTGATTCATGTGTTGGTTCTTGCCTATCTTCCTACTCGTGTATCTGCCTGTCTACCTTCGCAACCATTGGCTGGCAAGCGATAGAGATGGAGTGTTGTGGTAGGTGTGTAGGTACGTGCTCAGTGACGAACCGAGACGGGACGGGACGGGACGAGACGAGACAAGTTCTTAACCACAAAGCAGACAGGCAACAAGAACAACAGCACATCTATTGCAGCACGCACAACATCCATCCAACAGACGGACAGACCGATTGCTTTCATTGATTTTGCCATGGCAAGCAAGCCCACCCACCCTCCGTCCATCCGTCTGCCCGTCAGTTTCGTTCGTTCGTACGAAGCATACGTACATACATCAGGCAGTTGCTTGCTCGCAGCCTCTCAGCCCAACACCCGTCCATCCCAGAACGCCGTGCAGCCCACATACCCACCCATTCACTCACTCCTTTCCCTGGAGACGACCGTCGCGGAAAGGAAAACAGAGCAGAAAACAGCAAAACAAACGTGACGACAGCAGAAGCAGCAGGAGAAAAGATCGAGAACGAGAGGGGTAAAGGAAAGAAGAGGAATGGAAGGGAAAGGGGAAAGCCGTAACGTGACGTGACGTACGCGGAAGAAATAGCCCGTAGAGAGAAAAGGTGGAAGGGATTGACGCCGTTCATCATAAGACAGACAGGCAGGCAGGCAGACAACAGGTAGATCGGATGACCAGGTAGCCAGACAGATAGCCAGCCAGCCGGTCTACCTCGACTACCGCAGCAGCCAGCCAGCCCGCACCATTTCGAAGAGGAGCCGAGAAGCAACAAGTCGTCGTCGACGACGACGACGACGAGGCGTCGAAAAAGATAAACAGCGACAGCAACAAGAAGAAAGACTTGTCAGACACGCAAGTCAAGTAAAACAACAAGGCTCAAGTCAACCCGCAAAAAACGCCTGCCAGAATTGGAATCACCCAAATCTCAACACGTCGTCGTTTACGCAGCGGCCTTCTTGGGCATCGCTTTCTTGCCAGCGGCCGCCTTCTTGGTGCCCGCCTTTGCGGCCGGCTTGGCCGATGCCGCGGATGCCTTGGTCTTGGTCACGCGGCCAGACTTGGTCTTCCCGAGGACCGTCGCCGGCTTGTCCTCAACAGCGGGGGCCTGCGCAAAAGCAGTCAGTGTTTCCGCTCATTTCCAACTGCTTGATGCGTTAAGACTTACAGAGGTGGTTGCGGCAGCCTTGCGGCCGCGGCCGGTGTTGGCCTTGGTGGCAGTCTTCTTTGCCGCGGGCTTAGCGGCGGCAGCCTTCTTGGGGGCAGCGGGCTTCTTGGGCGCGGCCTTCTCCTTCTTGGGCGCGGCAGCCTTCTCCTTTGGGGCAGCCTTCTGCCTGGATTAGTATGGTTGATGTTACACGTCTCTGGGGTGAATAAAATGTACCTTGGTCGTGGTGGCGGCCTTCTTAGCAGCGGGCTCCTTCTTAGTGGTAGCGGCGACGGGCTTAGCCTTGCTATCCGACTTCTTGAGCTTCACGGGGCCAGAGGCACCTTGGTCGGGTCAGCTCGAGTCCAATGGTGAGGAAAAGACGCTGAATGCGCCGGCCCGTGAACGGGATGGAGTCGCTCACCCTTGGGCTGGTCAAAAATGCCCTTGGCGACACCCTGCTGGATGGCGCGGTTGATGTGTTGGTTGAATTGGTTGTCGGTGATGTCGCCGATTTTGTTGTTTGCCATGACATACTTCTTGATGGCTTGACGGCTGCGGACACGTCAGTCTCCCAACAGGCCAAACCAGCGCCCCGCCTCAACGGGCGTCAGGCGCGGACGGGGAAAAAGGGGCAAACACACCTGCTACCGGAGCGTTCCTTGAGCTACGGGGGGAAAACTAGGCGTCAGCTTGCTGGATTGCAGTGCTTTGGGGGTCGTCAAAGAGGTCGTGGTTGAGGCGGGTGGGGCGGGCGGCCAGACGACGCGGGCTCGTCGCTTGCGACCGTGATGCGCCGGAACTTGTAGACTTACAGCGGTAATGGCATCGGAAATCATGGCTAGGGACGAGAGTCAGTATTGATCGGCGAAGCAGATGGGCATAATGCGATTGCAGCGGATGGTGGTGGTGGTGCGTGGGACAAACCTTGGTAGGAGGTGTGAGCGGAGGAGCTCGGGGCCTTCTTGGGCGCGGCAGCGGCGGACTTCTTGGGAGGCATGGCTGATGGAATGGGGATTGCGAAAATGGATGGGGTGGATGGAGCAGAAGGCGGGCTTTTGGATGATGGGCTGTTTGAGCGGGAGATTTAGTTGGCGTGGTGGTTGTTGCTGCGTCGCAGAGGTGCCGGGAAGTCGAGGGCGCGCGTGAGGTGGGCAGGCGGGGGGTTTTGAGCTCGCAGCGCTGAAAATCAAACCATCTCATCAACTCGCACTTCAACGCTAAACCTAATCCATAACACCACAACATCTTTGTCGTCCACGTTTCCTGACGCCCTATTGCCTGCTGGTCTCTACTGGCTATCGGTGTCCGCTGCTTGTGAGCTATGTTAGCTGAATTCTTCACGCTTGGTTGTCTCTGCCCCTCCGTCTCTGGCTCGCCCTCGCTGCGTGCTCATGCCCGCTGCGAGACGTCCCCTCGTCCACGTTCCACCTCGACCCTGGCGCCAACACACATACCCTGGCCCAGAGCAACCACCACAGTCTTTTTCTTTGACTCGACCCGACCCCAACCCCGGCCTCCACCTCCCCAAGACGTCCCCGTGTCAGCTCCATCTCCCGCTGCGCAACGTCGTGCCTAGCTCTTATAGCCCGCCGTAGCCTTTTCCTTCCTACCCTGCCGTACCCTGCCTTGCCCTCCTCCGCCCTCCAGTGCCTCTTCGGGCCCAGCCAATTCATGCCCATCCCTCAGACGGTGTCTCACTGCTCCTTTCTTTGCTCTCCACGCCCAGCCCGTCTATTTCGAGTCACTTGTCCACTCCCGCCGTCAGCGGCCGCTGCCGACTTCTTTGGATGTGGCGCTAGCCCAAGCTCACATGGGGTGGATAAGGAGACGCGCCCTCGTGACCACCATCTCGAAATCGCGCATGGCTTGTCCCTCGCCCTCCGTCTCAGTGGCTCGGGAGCTGCCCTTCATCTCCTTGCCGTCCTCATGGGAATCTCAGAGCCTCCGATGAATGCTGTTCCTGCTGCTCACACCCAACTTGTGACAGAAGATGCGCCACGTCGACCAGCCTTCAGCCCCATGACAAGCTCTGTCTCAACGCCCATCCAGGCATCTTTCGCTCCTGTGTCACCAGCAGCCAGTTTGCTTCTCTCGCCCTCACTCGTAGTCGACATGTGTTACTCGACTGCACCGGACTCGTGGTAGTTCATGTATTCGCTATCTCTAGCCTTGAATTTATTCTTCGATCGGCGACACTCTGCTTTGAGATTGTGCCTCGTGCCCACCGTGGTCCCGTACGAATGCTCCAGATGTGGCATCTTGCCAGCCCGATCCCAACAGCTCTCCCCTTTTCCCCTATCCCTTTCCATGGCGTTTTCTCCTATAATGCCCCCACCGTCCCTTTTTGCGCCTGGCTTTGCCGTCCCTAAAAATGCCAAAAGTCTCTGCTGGAAACATCGTTCACCCCGTCATTTCAAACTCCGGTGGTGGTTGCTGAGGAGTTGCCTGCGGTGTCGCCGGTCCTGGGGGCGAAGCCGCGCTGCTCGCGGCTGCGTTGGCATTGACATTGCCCTTCTTGGATTTTCCAAAAGGAGGGTACGTCGAGCCGGGGTTAGCCGCCTCGACATTTTCCAACTCTTCGATGGTGGCCGCGATTCCGTTGAGCATTGGACACATCTTCTTGTTGGTCTTGATGTGGCCAGGTCTGTTGCAGTTGGCACACTTGCGCGTCGTTCCAATAGCCTTGCCGTCAGGGCCGATGCCCACGTTGCTCAAGGCAGCCTTTGCCTTTTCGCGGACTTGTCGTCGTTCTTTGTTGCGCTCAAGACGTTGCAGCTCGAGCATCAAACGCTTGCGAGCGCGAGCATCCGTGTCCTCGTCTCCGGTGGGTTTGAGCTGCCCAAGTCCGACCGAGTCCACCTGTTCATCGCGGCGCCTCTCAGTGTACATCCTGATGACGGTCGGGTCCGTCACGAGCTCCTCTTGCACCTCCAGCTTCCCATACTTGTTGGGAATTCTGCGGACAATCTTCAGGACCCTGTTTCTTGACTGACTCGATGTGCTGAAGCGACTGAATTGACTCATAGTCTCGTCGTCGCGACGGGCAGTGGCGGGTGTGCCGTATTGAGACTGGGGTGTTCTCCCGCGACTCATGGTCTCGGCGCGTTCTTCTCCGGCGTCATCCGGATCTAACTCGACATCGGAGTGCTCGATGTTCGAGGACAAGCTCGCCTTCTGCGCCTCCCAAATCTTATTGATGGCCGCGTTGTAGTTTGCTTCCTGCTCCTTGACGTTGTAGCTGTGCCCACCAGTATCCTTCCGCGCCTTGGCGTCCATCTTGTCGTTGGCGCTTTGGCCCTGTGGCTTGTAGCCGCCCTTCATCGATGTCTTGATCATGCTGATGCCCTCCCCGCGGCCTGTGGGATCGCCTTTGCCGTGCAGTTCCAGCATCGCCCTCCGCGAGCTGGCTTCGAGGAAGTTCTTGGTCGTGTTCCAAGGAGCCAGCTGTTGATGCACATACGCGTCGGTTGCCTCGCCATCTTCGTCCTCCATGGCCACATCGTTGTCCTCTTGGTATCCTGCGTCCTGGAGTTGCTTGACGCCGACCTGCATGGCATCAAGAAGGCAAATGTCCTCTGGTGAGATCCATCCCCGCATTTGACTTTCATCCGGGAGTGTCTCTCCAGGCATTGGTCTCCACGATGAAACCTCCTTGTCGTATTGCATGAATTCACGCATCTTGCCGCGATTTTGGGCAATGTCACTGCCGCGCAAATGGTCGGCAATCATGTGGTTGGTCAGTGGTGATCGCTTGTCTGCATTCTTATTGTAAAGACGGTAAGCAATCATCTTGAGGCGTCGTTTAGAAATGTCGGTGACTTTTCGAGAGTGTATTCCAGGAACTTGCTGCGAAGGGTACTGCTGCCCGACGACGAACAAATTTTGGAGATTGCGGATGTACCAATCGGTGCCGTGGATACCTGTGGTGGTCCGGATGACAAGAAAGTCGGTAGGCTTGGTGTTATGGGCAAACACAGGTGCACGAAACATGCCATTGTGCAGCGTCGGGACCGTTTCTCCGGCATGAACGTTGCCAAAAATGGCAAAGGGACTCTGGTCATTGGGGCTCAGTACCACAGGCTCACCGAGATCAAGCTTGGGACGGAAGTTGTCGTCCTTGTCCTTGCGTCTGTAGTAGTTGATGAGGCGATTGCACATGCCAAAGTTGGACAGTGTGATTGGGCACTCTTCCGAGTATTCCAGCAGAAGCATGTTGGAATTGTCGCGCAGAGATAGGTCCTCCGACTTGGCGTAGAGGGTCTTGGGGTCCTGGCCTTTGAGATCCTTCTTCTTCTTCGACTTTTGCTTCTCGAACCTGACCAGTTGGCCTGGAACAAAGGTCATGTTCGGTCTATGGAAAGCCCGACAGTCGCGAGGGGCCAGCTCGAGCTTGTAAAAGGGAAATTGCAACCGCACGGCCGGCAAACTGTGCTCCAGCGAGTTCAAGTTGGTAATGTTCCGCACCTTTTCGCGGTTGTTGTGCTTCAAGATGTCGTAACTCTCATCGTTGGAGATGTTGAACTTTTGGAAGAGAGACTTTGTGAGACTACCACTGACCTCGCGACGGAAGTCTTGCGGGCGAGCCTTTTTGCGAGCGGTGTCTGGCTGCTGAATGTCCAAGAGTAGCTCGGGGTCATTGAGATCCAGAACGACCTTCTTTCCAGTTTTTGCCGTGACATCTTCGGGCTCTTCAAGATTTGGCAACGCGTCGTGAAATACCGGTAAGCTCTTACCCGAGCCGGTTCTGCGCTTCTTGCGAGGGCGTCCCTTTTCCTCGCGGTCCCAGTCATCGAAGATTGTGGGCACATCTCTTGGACCTGTGGCGGTATATTCGTGCCCATCTGCTTCAGACATGCTGTCCGGTGAAGGGATATCCCAACTGTCTACAACCATCAAAAGGTCGTTACCAGTAACGGCTCCAAATCTTTCGTTTGGATCAAAGTCGTCCAGCATTGTATGATCTTCGTCACTCTCTACTTCACCAGCCTCGGCCTCGGTGATGAGCTGGAGGCCTTTGTGGTCATTTTCGTTGGAGCGTTGGTTACGATTCGCAGAAGCTGAAGGAGGCAGGCGAAATGCCTTTTCCTGGTCAATTTGTATGTCGAGGTTGACCTTTGTTGGTTGGACAGCCTTTGGTGGCTTGAATGGGACTTTGGGTACGTAATACGCGCGCCGATGAGGCAGAAGCTCGCCAAAGCGGAGCACACCCCCTGGCTCATAGTTGTGCCAGATTGCTTGAAACACATCGTGGTCGGTTTGCGGCGCAGGGGGAATCGCCTCCGGTTCCACTCCACCCTTGCGAAGGCGTGCTTGCGCCTCGGCGAACAGCTCCCGTTGTATCTTGAGGTCCTCGTCATCGTCCTCTTCATCGCCTCCTCCTTCGAGCGCGGAGGCCTTCAAGCTGGACTCATCGCGACCGCTCTTTGGACTGTGATCAAGATTCGATATCTGCGTAGGTGGCGGGGAGTTGGGCGCGCCTGGAGCATAGTCTGCTGCTGCGATGGCTTCGGTGGCAGCTGAAACTTGCGCATCGTTCAATTCCTGGGCTTGCGCCGGCGGAGGCGACGAAGGCCCGTCACCGAATAAGTCGTCAAAGTCGTCGTGCTCGGCCTCTGCATCTGCGCCGTCGCCAGCTTTAGCCTCCGAGAAGAGATCGTCCATGATATTGTCGCCGTCGGCATCCACGTCTCCGTTCGCATTCTCCGTCTTGATTGCCACATCTTCGTCTGCCAGATCATCGTCGCCAATGTCTTCGTAGTCCACGGCATCGTCCGCCTTGGGCTCGTGGTCGAACCGTTCGCCAGTGAGGAGTCCATCGAGCGGATTGTGGGTGGGGTCGGCGGCAAGCAGCTGGCTGATGAGCTCCTCATCTGCCTGTTCTTGCTGGTCTACAGCGTGCGGCATGTTGGAAGGTCACAGACGGTTCGTCGGACTCGAGAGTCGTAAGGCTTGCGAGGTAGGAGGTGTCGGTCTGGCGGTTTCGGCACGATCGCCTGGGGCGCGTTGTTGCGACGACAGCAATTAGAGGTTACTTTCGCCAGCAGCAGACACAACGTCTGAGTAGTGCTTGGCTTTGTAGGGCGTGGTCAACTCATCCGAATGAGAGCTCGGCGAGCAACAACTGAGCGCAGTCGTCTGGTGAAGTGGGTGGAGAGTGGCACCGCAGTTGACGTGAAGCGTTGGCGGACGGAAGCCAAGCCTCCTGCGCACAGACTTTGCCCGAGCGGGCCGCTTAGTCAGACATTTAGGACCCAGTTCCTTGAGATCACCCAGGACGTGGTCACTGCCTCAACTTCACTCAAAGATTTACAGAACTCACATCATATCAAGACCTCAATTCTGGCATGGAGCGCAAAATTGGCATGATTTGCCATGTCTCCATTCTGAGAACCACGCAGAACCACAATGATCTCATCTCCCCACAGACAACCCGGACGCAATCTGCATACTGTCCCGTGCTTGCAAGTGGAATAAATGCTCCCAAGAGCATCCAGTGCTCTCATTTTGATCCACATCCTTCCCGAAAGCTTGCGTGGGGAGACCTGATGCTGCCGTCTCATTCATTTGCTGTCGCCCGCAACTGCCACAGTCTCACGGAAAGAGGTGGGCGCCCATTCCATCACAATGGACCTAAATGCCAGTCGACCAGCGTTGAAAAATTCGACCGCGGCAGTAATGGTCCCATCCGAAACCTGGGCTACGGAATCATGACCTCGCACGTGAACAATGGCCCGTGAGTCAATCCGTACGAAAGTCGATTTGGGTAAAGAGAGACCAGATCTCGCTCAGGAGACGCTGCCGAAGTCGCCGTAGTATGCGCAGAGAGCCTGTTGCCATTAATTCAGAGCGAGGACCCAGAAGTCAACAAAGCTTGAAGTATGTCTTACCTTGCTCGCCCCTCTCAAGCAGTAGTGCGCCACCAAAGTCTTGGTTCCATCAGGAGCATATCTGGCAACCTGATTCAGATCCGACGTGCGAGGCAGGTAAAGAACCAGCTCCTTGGAGCACCGGCTCAATGTGCGATAGAGCTCCTTCAAACCATACGGCTGCATCGTCTCAAGGTCGAAAACGGGCTGGTGGCGATAGCTGACGCCTCCCCAGGGTGGGCTGGCAAAGACGACGGTCTCCTTCATGTTGGGGAAGCGTTTGGGCACGATGTCGAGGCAGTCGCCTTCGATCCACCAGATCTTGTTGCCGACGCCGTAGATTTCGGCATTGTGCTTGGCACACTTGAGCGTCTCCGGGTCTTTCTCAATGGCAAATACACGCTCCCAGCGCCCAGAGAGCGCGAAGGCTATGGCGTTGCCACCTACGCCGGCAAAGGCGTCGACGATGGTCATCTTTTCGGATCCGGCGGCGTTGCCGACATGTGTTGCAATGGTTCTGAGCCAGGTCAGCAGAAGCATCCTTGGAAAACGCAGAGCTACAACTTACCGGGCAATATATTCCGGTGTAACACCAAACCAGGCATCGTCTGTTAGCAACACGCCCTCGTCGTACCGCTCGAAGAGGTGGTAGCGCTGGTGGAAATATCTTATGAGTGTCAGTTGCCCCAAAGTCACGCCACTTCCAGGACCGGTCTTACTTGCGAATGTTTTTCGGAACCTCTTCGACACTATCATAGTGCCATGCAGTGGGCTCGTACTCCTCCTCGTACACATCGTCACCATAGTACTCGTAATACTCCTCTTCCTCCATCACTTTTGACAGATCCGTAAAGCGAGCTCAAGCTCCGATCTCCCAGCGATCTCGAACGTGTGGGGCACGAGGAGGATCGAAGACACTGGAGATGGGCAAGTGGTGTGGAGCGGAGCGGACAGCGAGGTGTGAGGAAAAGAACGCCGCCGGGATGCAAGCGGGATGGAAGCTATGACCACCAGCCGAACAGGGGTCCAAAACACAGAACACGACGTCGACCACAGCTCCACAGACCCCAACCAACCCACACTTTTCCCCACGCTCGCTCTCAGCACCGTCGGACCCCAGACGAAGAAGGACAGCAGGCGGAAAATCAGCGAAAATGAGCATGTTTGGCGCCCTCAACCGCTTCATTGCGCGGCTCGACGCCGAACCGCAAGGAGAGCGCAACAACGGCGGCGACAACGGGGCATGGGGATTCCAGATCCTGCGCAACACCAACGACACGCTGCCGCTGGAGCCGTGGTTCGACTTCATCATTGGAATCAACGGGCGCACAATTGTAATTCTGCTCCCCCTCTTACGGTCCCAACAAGACTGCCTGTATGCGCACCTTGCTAACCGGTGTGCTTCTTAGGACAATCCGGACCCAACACTCTTCGCCAAAGAAGTCCGCAACAGCGCCGGCACCACCATCAGCCTGGGAATATGGAGCGCCAAAGGGCAGCGCATCCGCGAGCTATATGTGCCCATCCCAGCCGAGAACCCGACGCTAGGTCTCTCGCTGCAATGGACGCCACTATCCAGCACCGACGACGTATGGCACATCCTCGACGTCTCCCCCAACTCGCCGGCCGACATAGCCGGACTGCTGCCGTACGGCGACTACATCATCGGCAGCCCCGAGGGCCTGGTCAAGGGCGAGAGCGGGCTGGGCGAGCTGGTCGAGGACTACGCCAACCGCCCGCTGCGCCTCTTCGTCTACAACCACGAGTACAACGTGACGCGGCCCGTCACCATCACGCCGAGCCGCAGCTGGGGCGGCCAGGGCCTGCTGGGCTGCGTGCTGGGCTTCGGCGCGCTGCACCGGCTGCCGGCGCCGCTCGAGGAGCCGCCCGCCGGCCCTGGCGAAACCCTCTTCGACGGCTCTGACCCCAACGTGACGGCGACGCAGTACACCACATCGGGCACCGCACCAGCACCGGCGCAGAACGGCTTCGAGCCCGCCCCGCTGACGCCGTCGTCCTTCTTCGTCCCCGCAGACGCCATGCCCGCCAGCTCATCACGCGCCTCGCCCGCTCCGCACTCCGCCTCCAACACCAACACGCCGCCCCCAGGGACAACACTCGCACCACCTCCTCCTCCCTCATCCTCCTCCTCCACTGCTCCTCCGCCCGCCCGCCGCTCCAAAGCCCGCCTCAACCACGCAGCCAGCTCACGCGGCGGCGCCGGCGGCATCGACGAGTACTTTGCCGAAGGCGAAGCCAAGAGCCGCGAGCTGGACTACGGGTCGGGCAGCAGCAGCGGCAGCAGACCGCCGCCGCCGAAAGCTGGTCCACCGCCACGAGCAGGCGGACCCGGAGCCGGAGCCGGACCGCCGCCCGGGCCGCCGCCAAAGGACGCGGCGGAGAGCAAACCGGGGAGTCCGCCGTCGGTCGAGGAGGAAAAGGCGCTGTTTGAGAATGGCGAGGGCGAGGTGGAACTGAACGAGAAGACTGGGTAGCGGAGAGCGAGAGGGGGCGGAATGTAACAAGTAGACCACGTAAGGAGAGAGGGAGCAGAGAGAGATAGGAGACGCGGTATCTTGGACTGCGTGCAACAACAAGTCGTTGGCACACGCGTATACATACATCCATTCCATCCCGCCCGATCGTACTTCCACGCTTGTTTTCCACGCCTCTGCCTCGCATGCCCGCGCGCTGGCGCCGTCCCGTATAGCGCACAAACGCTGGCAGCGTCCCACATGTACAGCTGACTGCCTAGCTCACAAAATGCTGAGCTTCTGACAGACAGACAGACAGAAAAATACATTGCTTGCTTCCTTACTCGACTGGTACACGTGGATGTATGTACATGCATGTAGATCAGCAGCACCACATCACATCTAGACAGATACCCAAATACCTAGACGAGTACCCAGGCATATATACACAACTCACCTACACGCAGCGACGCGACAACCCTCAGAAACCGCCATCGCCATCACTCTCCATCCGTGTTGAGTACATGTATGTACCATCGCAGCGCCAACAGACAAAACATGAACGCCCCCACTGTGTACTAGTCCGCAAACTCAGTGATTCGGCAATCATCTCAAGAAAGCATGGTAGACAGAAAAACAGCAGGAAAATTGCAAGGGATTATTGCATCAGTGGTTGTTGTTGTTGTTGTTGTTGTTGTTTCCTTCCAGCTGCGTGCGTGCATACGTACAAGCGCACAATCTACAGGTAGCCAGTACTATTTCTCTGCCCCTATACGTGTTGATTTCCTCTCCTCTGCTCTCAGAGAAGGAAGGAAAAGCGGGGGTGAGGGGGAAATTTCATTCCAATTCAATTGCAAACCGCAAACCAAACCCAAACCCAAACCCAAACCAAGGAAATGACCAACGCCACAACGCCAACTTTGCCCAAAGAGGAACGACGAAAACGGAAAAAAACAAAGATGCAAATCCAGTCTATGCATGTAGGTCGGGTGTCCAAGGGGGACAAATGCTTGCAGTGTACCTCGGTACCAACCAAAAAGACCACCAAAAGGAAAGATGTAGAAGGAAAGAAAAACCAAGGGAGGAGGAGACCAGTCATTTGAGTCGCCATACATAGCAGCCTCTTTCTCTCTGTCTGTCTCGCCGCGAAAACGCCAGTGGTAGTAGTGATGGTAGTTGTGGCGGTAAAGGTGATGATGTTGTAGTTCGTGTGTATCGTCAGCAAAAGCAGATCGGAGCCCTCGTTTTGAGTGCGTGCTTTGCTTTGCTTTGTGCTTTGCATGCTTGCCTGCTCGCTCTGCTTCCGACTCTAGGGTATACCCAAAACAAAAAAAGACAGGGCGCCACGTATTCAAGAAAAAAGTAGGGAAAAGTTGGTCGGGGGAATATTCAAGGGGACGAGATGGAAGGAATGAAGCGAAAACACCAGATCTAAAAGGGGCAGTTGGGAGGAAGAAGATGAAGGAAAGATCGGAAGCGCAAGATGGGTCACCTACAACGAGGTTACGTGCAGGGCACGCATCACCGAATGTCTAGTTGGAAGGGCTTGAATTTGCCGCCAATCGTGCCGCACCTGGGACAGCGGGCACGGTTGCGGTTTTGCTCGCTCGAGAGCACGTCGACGCAGTCCTGGCACAAGCCGCAGATGCACTCGGTACAGGCATAGCTTGCACGCAGGAGCGACAACCTTCGACATGCAGCGCAGTAAATGTGCACCGACTGACCATAGGTCGGAGACGAGTCGGACAGGCCTTGGGACGAAATGTGAAAGTTGTGGCCCGACTGGGTCGACTCGATGGACGACTCGACCGAGGGAAAAGGCTCAAGACCCGAATGGTCGGGCGGCGGCGGCGTCAACGTGTTCTGCAGTGGTGAGGCGTGGTAGGATTGGAATTGGGAAGCCACATAGGGCGGCAGCGAGGCACGGTTCAGGTGGTGGTGGTGGTGGTGGTGGGGCGACCCGGGGATCTACGGTGCAGCGTGAGTTCAAACGTCCAGAGCCCAGGTGGGTGCAACGCTGCAACTTACCGGCGTCAAATCTCGACTGTCCTCCTCGGTGGCCGACGCCGCAGCATCGATGAGATCCTCCCACCGCTTGCCATAGGCATTGGTGGTGGAGCTGGGCGGTTCGACCGAGAATGCCTTGCGGTCATGGCTCATGCGCCGCGCCAAATCCCTGGACCTGTGCTTCTCGTGCTTTGGGCGGCGGGCATTTTGGGTCACGGAATTCTTGCGAGGGCGCGACTTGTTGGAGCGCGGAATGGGGGGCAGGGTAGAGGAGCGGCCCGGCGGAGAGTGTGCCAGCGACGAGGGGAGCAGCTCGCGCGGCGTCGACGTATTTCCTCCGTAAGCATATTCACCTTCTCCCATGAGTTGGGGATCCACCGCGAAGCGCGCCTTGTGTCTGTTTTTGGACTCTGGGTCGGACAAGACATCCTGGGTGGTCACGGTTAGCTTTGTCCAGCACCTAGTCGCAACGCAATTGCGCGCAAATGGCAATGAAAGGTGATGCGCTGCTGGATTGGCAGCCGCCAGCTTGGCTCAGCGTCCGCGGAGCACACGGCATACCTGTTCAGAGTCCCATTCGTAGTCTGGTCTGTGGTTGTGGAGCTGTGCCAGTGCTGCGGCGGCGCTGGCGGCGGGCAGCAGCGAGCCGCGGCGCATCTCGTCCGACGATCGCGGCGTCCCGTCCTCTTGGAAGAACACGGCAGCATCGCCGACATGGCCTGATGGAGTCAGACCATATGCCCATGCAGTCATGTTCTGAGCCGCGAACGCACCAGCTGATATTTGAGGAGGAGGAGGAGGAGGGGCAGCATTTGTTGGTGGAGGGGCAGGACGCTCGTGGGGCGGGGTGTTGACCATCAAGGCGAAGCTCTCCTCGGTGGCGGGCAGCTTCGGGATGTAGTGCTCGGGATGGGCGCGACGAATGTGCTCCTGCATGGAGCGATAGCGCTTCTCCTGAGTGAGGGTCAGCAGAGTCTCTTGGAGGCAACTGAAGCTCTTGGCTGGACTGAGGCTGAATCGATGACGTTGCGGGCGACCTGGACGGAACTCACACCGAGGCAGCGCTTGCGGCAGCTGGAGCCATCTTGGTTGCGCAACGGACAGACGACCTCATTGGTGCTGTCGGAGACGGAGAAGGAGTTTGTGAGGTTGCGAGGGGGCGGCATGGCAGAACATGCACCCAGGAGGAGCGGGCGCAGGAGTGGAGGGAGTGGAGTGGAGTGGACAAGAGGAGCGGTCGAGCGGACAAGGGCGGGAATCAATGGGCGTCGAGGGAGCTGTGGAGGAGCAGTCGGTAGAGATGTAGAGGTGACGAGTCGAGTGGGTGGAGAAGCGGAGCTGAGCTGTAGGTAGCTTAGGCAGGGCAAGGCAAGGCAAGGCAAGGCAGGCAAGGTATCTTGGTTGGAGTAGTAGAGGAGGGGGCTTTTCACCTGCACCGGCAGGGCAGAGCAGAGCAGAGCAGAGCAGAGCAGAGACATGCGGGGATGTGCAGAAGCTAGGGTTCCCTCTTTTTGCAAAGCTCTGACTGATGCTGCCTCGGTGATTGGCCGGCTGGCCCCTGTGCTGTGAAGAAAAAAAAGAAAGAAAGAAAAAATTGTCTTCTGGGCCATGGCCACTTCGGTTGCTACTGCTGGTGGTCTCATGTCGCCGCTATTCGTTCCGCTGTTCCTGGACGGAGCTCTGGAGAGCTTCCGTCGCTTTGTGGCTCCAGACGGAGCTCCAGCTCGACGGGAGCACTGGGAGCTGTGGGAGCTGTTGGAGCTATGGCGCCAAACATTCATCTCACCAACCAGCGACCCAAGTCAGGTCTGGCAATCCTCATGCAAAGTCATTTCCAGCAGCAGCACGGCATGGCGCGTCGGCTGTGTGCAGTCAGGTCTCTTTTTTCCAACTCCACATGGCTTGCCGTGGCTAGGGACAGCCCGGCCCACGACGGCGCCCGAGGCTATCTCGTCCCGTAAATCATCATTTCTACAATGGTCGAGGTCAGCCAGCCACGGCGCCGGCGACCAGCCCATGCCTCCAATCTGTGCGCTTCAACGTGCAGTGCAGGCCTCTGCTCCTCTCGACGGCGATCAGGACCCTCAAACCCTCCCGTCGCCTCTTCATGAAGCACCTCAACCTCGCCCCGGCCGGCGGCGACCGAATCCCTGCTGCCTCAACGTGTCGGCTTCGTCGACCAGGTCGTCGGCCCTCTGCTCTCCTCTCCCAGTGTCAGATAGACACACTTCTCCGCGCCTTCGAGAAGCTTACCACCGTCGGCCTCGCTTAATCCTGCCCCCAGGCCTCTCCACCCCCTCGACCGCTTCCAATCGATACACTTTCCGCCAGGACAACATGGCGCCTCGCGCGCACCCGTCTCGTTACCATCTTCCCCTCGTTCCATGAACACGCCTCCATTTGCTCTCGCCATGACTGTCCTGTTTGCAACATGCTCGTCGTCAAGGCGTTGAACGGCGACGCTTCGTTTCTCCTCGTCTTCGGCCCGTCCATCGCTCCAGACACGCCATCCGTCGCCCAGTTCCCAGGCGCCTTTACTGTTCTGATAGACCCATGGCTGACGGGACCCGCCAAAATCCTGACCTCTGCATTCTCAGTATCGCACCATCAAGCTCAACCATGCGTGTCTTCCCTCGCTGACCTGCCGGAGCCGGACCTGGTCATTGTATCGCAAGATAAACCGGACTATTGCAACAAAGAAACCTTGACCCAGCTCCCACCAGACACGCAGTCTCTCATTGTCGCTGCGCCGGCGGCCGCTGCAAGAATACGCAAATGGAAGCATTTCAAGCCAAACATTGTCCAGTCTCTGCCACTCTACACTGCAACCGACCAATCCACCATCCTTCGCATTGAGCTGCCCTCGTTCTCGCCACTGGGTTCTCCCGGCCAAGTCACCGTCAGTCTGATACTGCAAAAGAACGACATTACCGGCCTCCACAAAGCGATTGGCATCACCTATCGCGCCCCGACTAGCGTCCTGACCCCTAATCGCCACACTCTGATCAACCTTCCCACTCGACCTCGACCCAGCGTCAAGACCAGCTGCTCCCTGCAAACGCAGTCCACCAACATCGGCACATGCCTCTCGTCGGGCCCCAAACCCTCTCCCAAACCGCGCGCCGCTTCCATCGACGTGACCATCGCCGCCGCGCACCTCCGTGACGCACGGGAGACGCTCTTCGAGCTCAACCGTCCCAGCAAACCCATCTCAGCGCCGCAGCAAATTCGCAACAACCCAACGACGATCCGCTCTGCGCGCTCGCACAGCTCCATCGCAAGCGCCCTCACGAGCGCCGGGCCCGGCGCCGGCTTCCCGGACGCGTCGCCCACGCGCGACCGCGAACCGACGCTGTCGGTCCTCTATTCGCCGCACGGCGTGCCGTACGCGGCGCTGGAGCCGTACGTGACGGCGCAGCTGGTCGGGCACGCGGCGCTACCGCTGACGCTGCTGCTGCACGGCTTCGACCGGGTCGACAGCCCGTGGTTCCTGGGCGGCAACATCTCGACGGGGGCGGAGGGCGGCGGGGCGGAGATCGCGCGGCGGCTGATGGCGCGCGCGTGGGTCGCGGCGCACGATGGCGAGAAGCGGAATCGTGGCGTCAGTGTCAGTTTGCTGCGGACGCGCAGGGTCGGGCTGGAGGAGGTAAGGAGGAGGCTGGCTGTTAACGCTGATGGTGTGGTGAAGAGGGTGTCGACGCGTATACGCCGCCTGGCGTCTGGCGAGGAGTTGAGGGTGAAGTGAGAGGCTGGCTCCTTGGCTGCCCTTATTCACACAGACACGCCTCCTTTCCATTGCGCGCGCGTGGTGTGCACCCACTGCTCAAGTCGTGGAAAGACGAGTGAGCATCATGGCTCCTCCAGACAGCATTCGTCCACCACCGCATACCATCGAAGCAGCTATTCTATCTCAACAGCTGCGCCGGGATGCTGCCATTCACAGCACCAGTCCCATCAGCAATTAGACAGCCCGTCACTCTCGCAATGGGCAAATGCTCAAGAGACGGCACGCCTTCCCACCCGCGTGTTTGCGCTTTCGGATCCTGTGTATATAGCTTCCTCCCTCCCGCCAGTAGGAGGGGTGTCTGCGAGCGGGAGGTTGTGTTGCGTACATGTAACATACCATTGACGGCTGGGCGTAAAGTGTATGGTGACGTACTCTACTACACCACTGCGCCGCGACTTATAATCGGCAGCTTGGTTGTCTCGCTGCGTGGGAGAAGGGAGGGGAAAGAGAAAGAGGACATGAGGCAATGAGTAGAAACGGAGAGGCGGCATCAACAGATCGATGTGGCAGCGGGCAACTGTTGTGAGGGAATGCAAATGGCGGTGTTTGATGGCGGACATGGATATCTGATGGCATGATGCACGGCGAGGAGATTTACGGGACGCAGGTTTGGACACGGGATGAGATAGGATGGAGAATAGGACTTGTGTCATTTGTTTGGTTGGCTATCTGGTGGGTTGGGGTCGTTTGGACTACGCCACCTACCTCGGTTTGGTCGTCTCCCTTTGTGGATCTGGAAGCCGTGCGTGGGAGATTCACGGTGAACCGTCTCCGACTTCGGCACAACTTCAATGGGCAAGAGTTCATTCACGAGAAGCGGGTCGTGGGACTGGAAGTTATGCGCGTCACCTGCGCATCTGGGCATGTTTTTCGTTCGACCCTTGTCCAAACAAGTCAGCGAGTGTTCCAAATTCTGTTTGATGTACCATTTTCGCGAATAGACGGTGGACTCAGAGTGTGAATACGTTTCTCAACAGGGTGTTTCAGACAGGGATAACTAGTGTAAAAATGCTCATCCTAGTGGGAGTGTCCATTGCAGGAAAAATAGAAAAAGAGTGTGCTTACCTTGAAGGGCGATGGGTGAGATGA
Organism: Phyllosticta citrichinensis; assembly: GCA_038380885.1. Classification (NCBI taxonomy): domain Eukaryota; kingdom Fungi; phylum Ascomycota; class Dothideomycetes; order Botryosphaeriales; family Phyllostictaceae; genus Phyllosticta; species Phyllosticta citrichinensis. The sequence goes on from JBBWUH010000006.1 coordinate 2,388,077, forward strand.
ATGTATGCTGAACGGCAAGGCACATTCAAACACCATCAACGCACATTGCAACCTCGCTGTTTGCCAATGGACGGGTCATGGGATTAGAATCTACATGAAGAGCCCAATGTCTTTGTCCGCTGCTGCGTCCCTCCGTCGCACTGCCCGTGGGTATATCTAAGCGGCGATGGTGACCTCGACCTCAACACCAGCCTCGATGTTGATGATGATCTGCTTGACGACCTCGGTGGGGGCGTTGAGGCTGCGAATCCGTCAGTACACCCGTCTCCAAAGCACGTCTCACAAACGGTTGGTTGTGCTTACTCGATGAGGCGCTTGTGGATGCGCATCTCGTACGTGTCCCAGGTCTTGGAGCCCTCACCGCAAGGCGTCTTGCGGGTGGTGATCTTGAGGTTCTTGGTGGGCAGGCGGACGGGGCCCTTGATGCGCAGGTCCTTGTTCTTGGCGCGGTCGATGAGCTCCTGGCAGACCTTCTCCAGCGACTGCACCTTGCGCGAGGTCAGGGTGATGCGGATCTTGTGGATCTTGGGGCCCTCAGAGAAGTCCTTCTCCTTGTTGTAAGACATTTTTGGCGATTCTGCAGGCGCCGGTTAGCGGGTGAAGAGGAGGGGAGCGATGCGGCTTGCTGGCTGACTGCGGTGAAGCGCGCGGATGCTGCTGTCGACGTACGGCTATGAAGTGAAATTTCCAGTCAAGACTCGGAGGATTCCTCTCGGTAACGTGATGACTGGCAGCTGCTCAGATTGTCGCGGTGCTGAAGAAGAGAAGTTTGGAGTCGCGGGCGCATTTTTGTCAACTGTGCGTGGTTCGGAAAGAAATCTTGGCGCACTAGTGCCGCTTGGGTTAGCGCGTCAAACGGCTGACATTGGATCGCTGGATGACGGTGTCCCAAAACGACCACCTCCAGCCTCAACTCGCGCCTGGCCCTGAATGTGATTCCTGTCGTTTTCGCCTTCAAGCCGCTATTCTGACCTCTCCCTCTCTCTCCCCTTCTCTTCGCTTCTCTGGTTCTTCTCGGTTCTGACAAGAATGCCTCTTCCGCCTCTTGCGCCCTTTCCTCCTTCTACTGTCCGGCGCAGTATCCCGCCAGCCGAATGGGAATCTTGCGTGGAGGCATGGTCGACGCTTACTGTGGCATATCTGCGTCTCCCTCAAAAAGACTTCGTCCAAGCAGCTGCAGATGAGGGACCTCTGATCACTTTCTTGACTTCTTACTTCCAAGAGGCGGCAAAATCTCTGGGGAATGACTCTCAATTCCAGTCCAAGAAAGCGCACGAGCTGAAGAAGACATGTTTCTTGCTGTCACATAGGTTGCTTTCAGGAGAACAGGTTCCGCAAAAACTACTACACTGGACTTTTCTTTCAAACCTCAGCCACGTGTTCCTGCGCAGTGAGCGATTAAGAGAGCTACTCTCCACCCTCTGGAAGAAGAATGGCGACCAGATCGAGTCAAGTCTGCAAAAGCTCAAGTCTTCTCTGACAAAGATGCTAGAATCGAAGACCCCGGCGGCAGCAGAGGACGCATTGAAAGAGCTCGTCCCGCTCCTGCACACGTCTTCAGAGGTCGCAACGTTTTTCATCGCTGGGACTGACTTCCTTGACGCTCTGTGTGCAAGCTACACCAAAGCATCACCCGAACTCCGACCAAAGATTGTCACTGTCGCGTCACTGGCATTGCTTGCTTTGACGAAAGGAGAGAAGCCGAGCTATTCTCTCCTCTCTGATACTCTGTATAGCCTGAAAAGCAACGCGGAGACAGTGGCAGAGTCGAGTCTACAGCCTTCGCTCTTGTCTGACCTCGTCACCAACACTCCCCTGATAGCGCGCATCCGGGATAGCGGAAGCGGCGATGACGGTATGAGAGTCAAGAATTTTGTCGAGTCTCTGTCCTCATTCAGGCAGCCGAGTCTGGCAAGGCCGAAGCAAGTCGTGCGGCGCAAGGCTGAAAAGGGCAAAAGAAGAGCAGCGGATGATGAGTTTGGACATGGCGCTGGAGGCGTCAGCGTTCACCAGATGAGTCTTGTCACTCAGATCCAAGACTTATTTCCCGACCTCGGATCTGCCTTCATCATCCTATGCCTGCGCGAATACAATGACGACGTCGAACAAGTCACGGCGCATCTTCTCGACGACTCACTGCCGACACATCTTGAGGCTGCTGACCGAACTGCGCAACTTCCGCCAACAGTCCAAGACAAGACCGAGCATCACCACTCAACTTTGGAGCCGCGTTCGACGCCCGTCTTTGACAGACGCAACATCCACGATAATGACGAACTGGACCAACTCGCGGTCGATGCTTCGCGATTGCATATTGGGCGCAAGAATGAGAATCTTACGGCAGATAAAATATTGGCAGACAAAAAGAATGCACCAAACAAAGCCGCCATCTTGTCTGCCCTGGCAACGTTTGACTTGGACGATGATGAGCGTGACGACACGTACGACGTGGAAGACGTCGGCGGCACAGTAGATTCAGCTGTTCCAGGCGATGAAGCGGCCGATTTGCGCGACAAGAACGAAGAGGCATTGTTCCGCGCCTACTCTCTCTCGAAGGACACATTCAACCGAGATGCTGCGACAAGACGGGGCAAAGCAAGAGAGGCACTTCGAAGCGAGACTGGCATGACGGACGAAGCGATCGAGGGATGGTCCATCATGCTGGCCCGCGACCCACGGAACCTGAGGCGACTCGAAGCCAAATTCTCCACCTTTGACGGACAGCAACGCGAGATTGCGTCGACACGGTGGAGGGACAGCCCCGCCGGATCAGGGACTGAGGATAGCGAGGGCCAGGGAGGCCGTGGAGGGTTCAGGGGAAGAGGGAATGGCCGAGGCCGCGGGCGAGGACGAGGCGGACGAGGTGGACCCGCACAAGGCGACGCGAGCAGCGCTGCCGGCTCGTCCAGCGACAAGCAGACGCAGGTCAATCGGCATCGAAAGGAGGCAAACAAGTCGTCTCGCGCCAATCACAACCGGCGGGACCAGCGCGCTCGCAAAATGGCCAGAGGGGGGCTGCCAGGCTAGATGGCGCCATAGGAGTTGCATTGACAAGAAGCGAGCTTGCATGAATTGGCGGATATCGATAGCCGGTGTGGAAAGCGTTTGCTGCCAGTGGGCTCCACGGCGGTGTGTGTACCCAAAACTCGGTGGTTGTCCACCAAGCCGGAATCTCGATTGTCAATCAGACCGCTTTTGAAACTGTGTCGTCTATGTGCACCAAATTGGTCGGACTGATCGTCGTTTGACGTGCAGGTCCGCCGGGGAACGAGGAACGAAGGGCGACACTTGGAGATGAGCGTTGTGAGGTGCACATCAACGCCAATCGCCATATGCAGAAATGAACCAAAGCATCTTACTCATCAGTGTCTCCAGAGAGTCTCAACAGAATTCTTGTCACAAATTTGAGTGTCAACCACTGCCCGCAATAACTGTAATGATTAATTATCAAGATGCTCAAAGTTGCATTTGCAGTCATTTTCAGGGACAACCAGCAACCTCATTCGCTGTTTGTACGTATATTCGAAGATAGTCAGACTACCCACTCCAGCGCCAGCACACCCGTGACCACCTACTGGCTGATCTCCTGCAGCAACTAGGAGAAGCCTCTCGTATGTTGGCTTTCTGTCTCTTGAGGCTGCTCAGAGCGCTACAGCCCCGCCAATTAGATCCGCCAAGCAAGCCCACTTCCACCCTTCAAGTTTCATCATTTTGCAACACGTATTCTCGAGACAATTTCTCAAAGTTGTACATTCAGCCAAGACGCCCCGCTGGAAGCGAATGTACATGCAGACGAGGCGACATGCAGGTTCGTATGCAGAGTGCCACGTTTGACAAGGGCCGAGTGCCGTTTCAACTCGTCGTACAAGACGTGACGCGCATGAACGTTTGTCACAAAGCACGAAACAAGCGAATGCAAGTCCCATCCACGCCACAGAGGGTCCATCCACGCCACAGAGGGACCAGAAGGAGGTAAACTTTTCCAAGCACCACCGCCTCGGCTGACCGACCATGCGGAAGATAGTTGGAGCTCTGAGACCCGCGGCCAGGCAAGAAGGCATTGAGTTATCGGCGCTGTTGGACGTCAGCACATACACCGGTCGTCATGGACTCATGTCCGCCAGCCAGCACGGCAGAGATGCCGACCTCTGCCACAACTACCGTAGCCCCGTCGATGCAAAGCCACCGGCAGAAGGCTTTGGCGTGCGTGGCGCACCATTGGTGCTCGCGAGCCGTGCTTTGCCGATGGAAGGAACGAGGCAATCGCACAAGCTCACCGGAGCCTAATGCTACCCTTTTGGGAAAACGCAGGCGACGCTGGGCGGTTGGTTTCTCTTCTCGCCCGCCGCAGCAACGACAGTCGGTCTCGTTTACTATTTCAGTGGACAAGCTTTTTTGTTCGCGAATGCGACGGAGGATACGGTGGAGCATGGATGCTTGCTTGGGTGGACATGATGTTGTTGGTGAAGGGAGGAGGCGTGCGCTGCGGCGTGTGGCGTTCCATGGGCAAGACGCATGGCTGAAGCTCGAGACCCTGACTGAGCCTGGGCCGGCTGTCGTGGTCTTTGTCTTCCGTGCGTCTCGAGCGGCTGAAGTTGGCTGCTGGAGACGACGGCGCGCTGTGCTGCTGTCTGTCTCGGCTTCGCATGTGATGGTGTGTCTACAGCAGTACAGAGGTAACAGTCGAAGGAGTGACATGTCACTCGTCGAGACACGCTCCAGCAACAGATACTACTGTCGACTGACTAGCGCGGTGCTTTGGGAGCAAAAGGAGGTACGCAGCAAATATCGTAGGCGGCCCCTGTTCACGATTGGACCATTGTAAGCAACGTCATCGCGACTCCGGCCTCGAGTCCAACGGACCCGTGTTGAAACTTGGCAACGACGAATGATCTGTCAATTGGTGACTAGCCTAACTCCTAAAGTAATAACCTAACTCCTAACCATACTAAGCCTAATTAGGTGAGTAGGATACTACTAGAGCTAATCAGGCAGATCCACTTCTTAGCCCCCTGGGTCTCGCCTACTTGCAGTAGTGTCCTGCGAGTTCAGTTGCAACAACCCGCGGCCCGGCCCAATAGAGTCAACTCGTCGCGGTCTACTCTACCCCCGCCTCCTACTCTGTACCTTAAACATAACCCTAAAGGCTAAACCACACCACATAAGCTTTAGTGCCCCTTCTCGCTTCCGCACGGTGGTACTTTTTAGACTCGCTCGTCCTATCCTGCCTTGTCCTCATCCCAAAAGATGGTGAGTAGCCAATGACGCGCCGTAGACGTGGTTTGCAAATGCCCCCCGCCGTGCCAGACGGCCGCCGCGTTTCTTGATATGCATAATGCGCCGAGTGGACCCGCATCGCTGGGTCGGATGTGTCGCGTCGCTCGCCTCCTGCTACAGTGCTTGCGCTGCAATTCACAACTCTCAGCGATAGTCCGGCAATCCAACCAACTACTTACCTACGTTGTGGGGGGTCAATGGTCGGCGAGAGAATTCCTATATTGTAAAGATGTGGTTATTGGATGTCCACTCGCTCGCCTCCCCCTGCCTGGTGTCCCATCATCATCATCATGATGCTGCTCCACATATTGTAGAGCTCGCCCTCCAGACAGACCTAGACCTAGTACTCATTCCGCTCCACTACATACGCCCACACGCCCCCACACACATCCGCCGCCCCGGCACGCGCTCGCTTGCCTCTCGCTTACCCCTGCCGCCTTGCCGCCGCCGTGCATGTGCGTGGCGTGGGCCGGCGCCGGCACTTGTTATGTCTGCGCATGCGCAGGCGCTCTCGTGCGGACGGCAGGCAAAGCGAGAGAGGCGTCGGATGCGGGACGTCGGCAGTGATGTTCGGCGGTGGTGGTGGTGGACTGGTGGACTGGTGGTAGACTGGTGACGATTGTTTGTTTGCTGACGGCGCCTGTCTGTTGGTTAGATGCGTGCGCGTGGTGTCGCGGTGCTTGCGATTAAGGGGGTTCTAGAATGTAGGTAGGCGGCGCTACGTGCTGGAGATGTCGATGGATGTAAGCTTTTGCTTCCTTTCCCTCTCCTTCTTCCTCCCTACAGCCCTCAATCAAGACTCAACGAGCATGGTTGTTGCTAGGCAATGCAAAACAAACGCCGCAGCGTGCAGAGAGTCTGAAGCGAACTGGACCGCACCCACCAGCCAGCCAGCCTGCCCTGCATGAAACGCACGCTTGCATGGCATGCGCGAGCGACGGACGGACGGACAGACGCGTGCGATGCTGCGCTCCCTCACGCCACAGCGTGCTGTGCCTGCTTGCTCGCATGTACGCACGCATGCACGCATGCAAGCCCCGCGGTGAGCGGGCGAGCGAGCGAAGTGAGCCAGCCAGCCAGCCAGCGAGAGAATGAGCACGCTGTGCAGTAAAGCAGAGTAAAGCAGGAAAGGCAGGAAAGGAATAATAAGCAGTGGCGAATGTCGAGACGACGACGATGCGAAGCGACTGAGATTTCGCTTGCGAATGAACGGCGCAGGGAGTACGGAGGAGGGAGGAGGAGAATGGATACTGGATAGATTGATCTAGTGGTCCGAAGAACTACATTATGTATGGTACAGTATGTTATGTATGGTATAGTATAGTAACACTGCCGCGCTTCCTCTCTGACTTCTGTTCACAACGACAACACAGCAGCAGCAGCAGCAGCAGCAGCAGCAGCGTCCCACCCTCTCACCGCAAAACCTTCAATTGCTGAAGCACGCACGTCACCCACCACGGCACGTCTATCTGATGCGGGTAGGAAGCGGAAGCGGGACCAGCCAGGCAGGTCCAAAGCGGGCCCGGCCCAATGCCCGCGCAGCATCCAGCGTGTTCGGGTCAGGTCGCAAGCAAATCCTGTCTCCGGTGCTGTCCTGGCAACAGGCAGGCTCGTGGCGACGCAAAGAGTGTTTCGCCATTGTGGGAGGCGGTCAGGGCGCAATCGACATGGAAATGGAGGAAGGAGGAGACAGGTGGAGAGAGATGTGCGTGCGTGAAGTGTGTTTGCAACCAACCAACCAACCCCATGACGGCGATCACGTAGCCAAGTGGGACAAGACAGTACAGGACTCCAGAATCGAAACTGCTCTCCTGTTTGATGCCCTGCCTCGTCCGCTCACGGGGGTATAGCGGGTTCGGGTTCGGGACGCTCCTACTTGGACTGGACCGAAGACGCCATTCTGGACCGCCGCCAATAGGCTTTTGTTGCGGCGCAATCTTCCCCCCATGCCAGCCCAGCATCGTACAGGACGTCAAAGGCTGGGCGGCGGATAAAGTCTACGTGCTGCGGCGGCGACCGGGGGTATTCCTTCCTGGCGGACCCGAACCTTTTGGCCAACCACCAGTCGAGGGAGCGATTGTATCCGGTTTCTTTACTCCTCCTTTATCCTTTCAAATGGATGTCGAGCAATTGGGCGGTATGCGGCTACTACGAAAGTAGGCACTATTGCGAGTGTGCTTTCCTTGCACGGGGCTAGGGCTGGACTCGGCGTGCTTGACGAAAAGAATTGCCTTGGGACGGCCGTGGGTCGTACGATGAACAGGTTGAGTGCCTTGCAAGCCTGACTCACGCGCCCTGCAGCTCGCTCAGCGCCCGAGTTAACGAGCGCCTGCCCTCGAGCTCCTGGAGTGACTCTTGGCCCGGCCGGTAGTACTGCGAGACGACGGCGTACGCGGCCCTGAAGACGGCATATCTACATCACCACCACCGCATTAGTATTTGGCCGGCCGGTCGACCATGACGCAGCATAAATAGCTCGCAATGACTCACATCTGAAGCCTCTCCGCTTCCCCTGCTCCTTGGCCGACACCGTTTGGCCGGCCAAGGCCTCGCCAAAACGCGCCGCGGACGTTGTCGACGTCGTTGAACCAGAAGACGGCGGCGAGCAGCGGATCGCCCCATATGGTGGCCCCCCATCCAACCAGCCCGGCGATCTCCTTGGCCCGCGGGTCGATGATCACGTTCTCCGGGCGTCCAGCGTCCAGTGCCACCAGCCGGGGCGTCGCGACGTGGTCGAGGGCGCCGATTTTGGCCTGGATGCCCGAGCGAATCGTGTCGTACGGCAGGGCAATGAGCATGTCTTCTGCGTCGCGAAGAACGGATTCGACGAGCAGCATGAATGCTTCCCGCCACGAACGGGCTCCACGTCCGCTGTTCACCGTCACCAGAGGCCCAAACGAAGGCCCGGTGAGAGAAGACTGGAAGCGCAAAAAGTGGCCCAGTGATCGGTTAATGGTATCTCGGTCCGTCGAAGTCAAGCGGCTTGTGAGGTCCCGTAAAGGAGTTCCGCCGACATGGGACCTCAGTAGATATGGCGTGCCAATGACGGTAGAGCCTCCCTCGTAGCGCAAGATCTGGGGGACCGCAAACGGGCAAGACGTCATGCTGGTGAAGATTTCGAGGGCGTGTGATTCGTTCGCCAGCGAAAACTGTTCGCAGCGCAACACTCGCGTCCGGGGAGAGGGAGGACATTTGAGGACCAGGCGGGATCCATCCCGTAAATGGAGGAAGTAGATGGTGTGCAGGCGGGCAGGGAAGCGCTCTAGTTGTTGGAGAGACCGCGAGGCCGGCAAAAGGTCCCTGACAAGCGTCCGTATGCTGGCCAAGTCGACCGAAGGGGACTGCGCTCGAGAAGGAGTCTGGAGGTCCGAAGAGTGGTTTAGCGTCGGCGGACTCATGGCGGACCTGGAGAAGGGCGCAACGTCGAGTGGCGCGTGGAGGTGCATTTTAACTAGTAGCAGGATGCTGGGAGGCCTTGGGCAGTAGAAGCAGCGGCAGGTGACCGCGTCGACGGTACCGGTAGCTGTAATGCAACAAAGGAATCCAAAAGGTACCAAATGCTGCGCAAGTGAAACAAGCGTGGGACCGGATAAAGTGCCCAAAAGCGAAGTGTTGAAATGAAAAAGCACACCCAGGCCGTGGGACCAGTGTTATAGAGGTGATTGTCAAAGCACAGCAGAGGAGCAACGGAAGGGTACGAGCCAATAACAGGGCAGCAAGAGGCATACGAAGTAGCCTTCGCTAAAGGGATCGCGTGGCTGGCGGGAGGATTCGCAACAGTCCAGGGATCACCAAGTGGAGCTGTCTTTGGGTTGGAAAGCGTTGCCAAGTCGCCTGATTGACGGCGGACGGGGACTGTGCATTTCAGCAAGGCTGGGACAGGAAATAGCTACAGCATCAGAGGCGGCTTTGGATACGCGGCGGGGAGTCTCCTATGGGGGAGTCAGACCTATGGCGTTGGCGTTGGGCTTGTGTGGTCAGGTCAAACGCAGACGTCGGTAGTGATGAAGGTAATAATTGGAAAAGAGCACGGCGGCGGCTGACGAGACGCGGTAGCAGGATCGTCGGTGAGGGCGACGGATTGGGGAGGGAGTGGCCGTCGGGTGGTGGTGGTCTTCGCCGTGGTCTCGAAGGCTCGTCAGAGATTACCGGAATAGGAAAGCGTCGAGCCAGGCATGTGGGCCTCATGGCATGCAGGGCTGAGACTGAGACTCTCGATTCCATTCGGTTTTGTGCCAAAAGAATTGATGCTCGCCGCTCACTTCCGGCATGCCGCGACGGGCTGCTGATTCGTTTCCCATTTCCGCCCGGCTCAGCTCTCAGCCCAGGTCGGCGAGGTCCACCGGCGTGCGTGTGCGTGTGCGTCCGCGTCCGCCGAGGCTGCTCAAGCCTCTCGCTTGCCGTGTTCCAGAAAGCGAGCTCCCCCCAGCCCCAGTTTCTTGCTTGCTTGCTTGATCCCTTGCCGCGCCAGACACCAACAGCACCTCACCATCCTCTCTGGTTTATTGATTTCCTCCTTCATGTTGCCCACTCGCCTTGTCGACATCGTCGATGGGCCCCCCCCCCCCCCCCCCCCCCCCCCCCCCACCCTCGCCCCCGCCGCCATCGGCACTGGGAGACCCCCGCACGTGTGCAAATTCTGATGTCTGCCTCGTTCCTGGCTCCCTGCTGCCCATCACACTGCGTTCCCTGCCGCCGTTTGCTCAACCATGACCAATTCGCCAGCCTATCAAGCCTCTGCTTCCTTCGGCTGTTCTTTCGGACTTGGCTCGTAAATCTCGGAAAGATTGAAGCGTTTCAATCGCTCAAACTCGTCCCCCACGACGCTAATTCCGCACATGTTCTGTATTTCCGTTAGCCGTTGCCCATCACTTTTAGTGCTCCCAACGTCGTCACCGCCAGCCTTGCCTTGTAAATGTCGACCAGAATGAGCAGGTCGTAATTTTTGAGGTCGACCGAGTGGCCTGGCCCCACCGCCGCTGCAACCGTCCGGATGATTGTGTCTCTGCTCAATGTCTTGTGGTTGCGCACGTTGGGCCGAATCGCAAACTGCCGCCGCATCAGCCAACATCCATCTCTGCGCTTGCAAACAGCAGCCCGTAGAGCACGACACCGCGCCAGTCAAGATGGCCACACGCACGCCTGGATATGCCCTCCGGACCAAGGGAACCAGCAGCGAAATGATATGTCCAGCCTCCTTACCTTTTTCCCGGCCTTGTCTGGTCCGTGGAAGTGGGGAGCTACGACCTTGGTCGCGACGTCCTGAAGCCCTTCTTCGGTTGCTTTGCCCATGAGCGTCATGGGCGTCAGCCTCTTGACGAAGCGGCCGGTTGCCTTTGGCCCAGCGCTGCTCGTCGCCGTCAAGGCGTCCTCGCAAATGCGGCGCACAAACTCGACCGGCTCAATGGGCGCCCGCGTCTTGAAAAACATGACTACATGCACCACGCGCACAGCGAACCCGTTAGCTTACGCGTTGCTTGGAAAATTTGTTGACTTGTGAGATGAAGACCGGACGGACTGACTGCAATCTGTATCGATGCGCACGTTTCTGAAGAGCGGCTCCCGGGTCGGCTCGCGGATGCCTTCAATCTCCTTTTTGATTTCGGCTTCAATGTCGCCTTCTTTTTCGTCATCGTCGTCGTCGGAGCCATCGCCGCCCTCTTCGGCATTGCCGTCGCCGCTGACGCCGTACAGCTTCTTGCAGTACTGGGTCGGGAATGATCAGCCAAGCGCGCCTCTGAAAACCCATCATCGCCTAGTCGGAGCGCACCTGGTCAAAGGTGTCGCGCAGCTCGGGAACTGCTTTTCCTTCTCTTCCCATGGCGCATGTGGCCCAGATGCCAGAGTCGCCGGCTTCAATGCCTCCACCCGCGGCGTGCGGCAGCCGGCGCCATTGCTTCTTGCCCTTCTGTCACCACTGGTCAGTTTCACCCATTGCCATTTCCGACCAGGTGAAGGACGCACTCTGTTGAAGCCATCGCCGTGATCGCCAGCAGGCGCTTTGCGTTTACGCGAGCCGTCGCCCGCCATGTCGACGTGAGGTGGTTTCCAACGCTTGACGCAGAAAGAAAAAGACTGTGCACCGGACAACACCTGACTCGCGATGGTCTGCGACTTGACGTGCGGTTTCCAAAGATGGTGTTGAGCGTTGGCAGGGTTGTTTACCTGCCTGCCCGGGCTTTATGACGGGATGCTCCGGCCCGACGCCAGGGCACGAGCAGCGAACCCACGCGAGGCGACCTACCGGCCTCGCTTCCCTTTTCAGCACCAGGCCTTCCAACGTCGATGGCTGTGTCTGGGCAGCGTCATGTACGTGCAGATCACACATGGCAGCAACAAAGCTTGGTAAGAAAAGCCATGCCACACACGACAAAACTAGGTCACGACCAGACAGGCAGGCAGCATACGCACACAAGAACATCTAAATGATAGGTAATGCATTCGAGCTCCAACAAGCCATAGACCTCAGGGGTAATAGAGCGTCTGTGAGGGAGGGAGGGATCAACGAGGAGCATTCATTTGCTCCATCCAGGAGAAGAGCCGTTCACCACGATTCGTGTGCCACGGCCTTCCAATTTGCTACCTATCTAGCCGCGTGGACGGTGCCCGACATGACAAGTCTCTCTCTCTTTCAGGCAGTAAAGTAGTAGTCGTCGTCAAATGCAACACCTCATGACCGTCTATTCCCCGTCTCCCGTCCTTTCCTCCTCTTAAGTCGTCATCCAGTGTGTTGTACCTACTACGAGCATCATCAAGGCCTTGTTCGTTTCCTGTGCTTTTTGAAGAACCCGCCGCGCCGAGCTTAACTTGCATAACCCCGAACAACAAAAGAAAGAAGGATGCCGTCAGTCTACTTTGCGACCGCGGCGCTGAGGACCTGCGTCCGGAAGAAGCCGCCCTTGGTGCGCTCAATGACCTGCTGGTAGACGGATTGCGGCGGGTGGTTCATGACGACGGTGCCGGCCTGGTAGTCGATCTTTGCGTCGACGCGGGTATCACGGATCAGGTTGACAATCCACTTCTCGCCCTCGTCCTGGCTGAGGCCGAGGCGCGTCGACAGGTCCCTGGAATCAATTGTCAGCGCTTTGCTATCATCAACCAACGCAACACGTTTCCCCTTACTTGATGTCTATCCTCTGGTGGATCTTGCAGTACGACTCGGAGATGAGGTGCCTTGCCGAGTCGACAAAGGCGTCTGCGGTCGCGACGAGGAAAAAGTCTCGCCTCAGGACCTCCTCGGCCTCGCCGAGCTTCTTCTGTGCCTCCTCAAAGTCAAAGTCGATGTACAGCGCCTTGACAAAGTCGGTGACGGGGTCGTTGTACTCGTAGCCCTCCTGCTTGACGATGCGGATCAGGTCCTTGAGCTGCTTCTGGTACTGGTTCGAGGTGCGGCTGCGGTTGCGGTTGGTGATGACGGCGGCCGCCACGTAGCGGAGGATCCAGGGGCAGTTGGTCTGGATGGTGTTGATGTAGGCGGGCGAGAAGTAGAGCTCCGTCAGTGTGTCGCGGGCGGGCTCGTGGTTGAAGAAGGGGAAGAGGGACCAGTGGATCAGCCACGCGCGGTGCTGCAGCTGCGCCAGCGGGTTGTTGAATAGCCGCGTGTCGATGCCGTCCTTGATCTTGACCAGCTCTTCCATGGCCGCCTCCCAGTCCGTCACGAGAATGTTGCTGGCAAACTTGCCCCATGTGGCCTCGGAGATCTTCTCGTTGTCCGTCGACAGGATCCGGAATCGGTACAGGAGCTCGGCGGCGCGGTCGTAGTCGCCGCAGCTGTACGCAAACTGGCCAAACTCGTACAGCTTCTCGACCATTTCGGGCGTCACGCCGTGGTTGTCCTTCAGGTAGTTCAAGTTGGCCGTCTTGTCGCTGCGCAGGTTGCTGACGACCGTCTCGTCGTCCAGCAGGTCCAGAACCTTCTTGGTGTCCTCCTCGAATTGCTCCCGCTTCCTCAGCACCTCCTCCCTCTTCTTTGTGTACTCGTCTGCAGGCTGCGCCAGGCCGTTGATCTCGGCGTGCAAGTTGCCGACGTAGTCTGCCATGTTCGTGGCCCTGAGCAGCTCCAGCTTGACCTTCTTGTCCTGCACAGTCTGCTCCTCGTCCGGGCCAAAGGTGAACTGGATCAGCGGGAAGATGAGGTGACGATCCAGGTTGGGAATCATCTTGGGGAGCAGGTCATACTGCTCCGCGACGTCGGCTTCGGTGCTGGCCATGGTTGCTGCTGTTTGGATCGAGTCGTTCGTCGAGAGTCGGCAAGGTCCTAGCGTTCGAGACAGAGGGCGGGGCAGACGCGTCGATTTGGTGGTTTCCGGGTCGCGCGGGCTGGGCAGAGGTGATGCAGGTCCCGCGTTGTGATGGTTGGTCTTCTGTGGGGGGAGTCGTTCAAAATTCCGCGCCGGGCTCGCCTCGCACGGGCCACAATGACCCTCGCAGCAGCGCCCAGCGCCCAGCATCGCCGGAAACTGAACGTCGAAAGAAACAGCCTCACAAAGCCCCCACGCCGCCGCCTTTGATCAATTGGACCGACGCCCATTCCCACCGACACCATGTTCAGATTACCTGCCCTCTTCCGCGCCGCAGCGACCCCCAAACCCGCCGCACCCGCCTCCATCGCCCGCCTCTCGCAATGCGCACGGTTGAGATCTGAGGGTAAAGCCACCACCTCTGCTTCAAAAGCCAACAACAACGACCACAACGACCTCTTCTAACACAAACAAACAGCACCAGCACCAGCATCCACTCCAGCTCCCGCCCCAGAATTCAAGTCCACCACCGTCGCGCCCACCTCCCGGCCCAACCTGCCCTACTTCGTCCTGCGGACCGGCTCCGCCAAGCTCCCCGTCTACTCCGAGACCAAGGGCGGCGGCACCCTGAGGCAGACGAAGCTGCGCAAGATCTCGGGCGACGTGCGCGCGCTCAAGAAGGCACTGCAGAGCGAACTCGGCCTGGACCCATCAGAGGTCAAGATTAACGACTTGACACAGCAGATCCTGGTAAAGGTACGACCGGACATTCTGGAAATGACACAGAAAAGACGAGCAAGTAGCACTGACACAATCCATTCAGGGCGATCGCAAGATGGAGATTCAGACGTGGCTGATAGCCAAGGGCTTTTAGCAAACGCGTCACACTGTTTCCGGTGTCAGGTCATATAACATAGGTGGTCCTGTTTGAATTGAAGCAGGCATAGGGTCCGGAGTTTTTTGTGTGCGATACCTACAGTACCAATGGGTAAAACGACTATGGGGCGATTTTGCAAAGATGCAGCATTGGAGAAAGAGAAAATACATGTATGAGGGCGATTGTAGGATCCAGTGCTTGTCTATTCGTATGGCTCCGATTACGTCTGTACATGAAGCAACGGAAAGCAAGCCCACGTAGAGATGTGACATAATCAAGTTCCTACGTACTATCTCCAAGTACCAAAAAGCCTACCCTACGAGCCTATCTTACCCTACCCTATTCATCCATCAATCAACCCATCAACCGAGTAATCAATCTGCCCAGCCCATCCAACAACACCAGCACGCCGATACCAGAAAAAAGCCCCTACCACCCACGCATTCCCATCCAGCAGCCCGCCACCATTCCCTCTTTCACTCGCACATCCAACAAGCGGCATTGCGGCAAACCGAGACAAATGCAGCCGCCGCCGACTTGATCGATTTGGCAAGCGAGGAGAAAAGCAACGCAAGGCGTGAAGCAACAGGCACGGAGGAGAAGGGGGAAGGGAGCAACTAGGAGCCAAATAAAAAGAGCTTTTTACGCCCGCGCTATGCAAAGGGTATAACCGCAAAGCTGTAATTAGATACAAGAAGAAGAAGAAGAAGAAGAAGAAGAAGAAGAAGAGAAGGGAAAATCGTCCATGATCAACACCACATTCCGAGCTCCGCCGTCTTTATGTCTCCTCATCGTCGTCGCCGTCTTCTACGCGCGGCTGGAGACTCTGGGGCAGCGGGGCTTGGGAGGCGCTGTCTGTTGTGTCCGCCTCTTGGGCTGTGGAAGACGTTGCTGCGGTGTCAGCGGACAGTGATGTCAAGGCGGCATTAGGCAAGCTTGGTGCCTGGACAGACGGTGTTTTGGCAGCGTTGGCCGTACCGTTATGTGCAGGCGACGCTGGAGCTTCGCTGGCCGGGTTCTCACTGGCAAGACTGCTGCGTGTGGGAGCTTCAGCGGCAGCCGGGTTGGGTTGCGTTTCGTCGGCGACATCTTGAGGAGCTGACCCTGCCACTTGTCCTGCTGGAGCAACGTGGCTGGCGATATCTGCAAGCTCAGCTCGGATCTCATCGAGATTGGCACCAGCAACTTCTGGGTTGAGGCTGCTTGCAGTGGTGTCAGGAAGGCCACCAAGTCGAGTGGCAGCTTGACCGATAGGATCATTCGCAGGCGTTAGGTGAT
Source organism: Phyllosticta citrichinensis (assembly GCA_038380885.1). Lineage (NCBI taxonomy): Eukaryota > Fungi > Ascomycota > Dothideomycetes > Botryosphaeriales > Phyllostictaceae > Phyllosticta > Phyllosticta citrichinensis. The sequence continues at coordinate 2,403,749 of JBBWUH010000006.1, forward strand.
TCGAGGTAGGAAGTGGTTGCTGTGATCCGTTCCCTCCAGCAGCAAAAGGATCGGTAGCAGTGGCGCTAGATGTCTGGCTCTGAGAGCTAGAGTTGGGGACGCCGCCTTGATCCCTGCCTCTGTGCGCCATGAATGAATTGAAATCCTGAATCATTCTATCCATGTTCATCGTCTCTTGCCATTGGCGAAGCGCTTCGGCAACCTCAGCTGCTGTATCGGCTGGGCTTTGGTTGGATGCGCCAGTGGGTACAGGAGCGCTTGAAGCATTGCCTTGTAACGGAGGAACCTGCGTCCCGGTTATGTCAAGTGGCTGTATTGACCAGCCTGGAGGCAAACTAAGTCCAGGTGGCAGATTGGTATCTCCACCTTGTATAGGCGGTTGCTGAGTGGACACTGATCCTGATGGAACGTCTCGACCGAGCGTTGCATTTCCAGAGAGGCCACCCGTGTTGAGCCCGGCAAAGACAGTGCTAGGATTGGCGTTGGTAGTGGTAGTGGGATTTTGAGCATTGGTCGGACCGTTTACAACGTTAGCAGCAGCGGCTCTCCGGAGGCGTAGGTACTCTGCTTGCAACGCTCGAACAATGTGGAGCTGGTTTTGCGCGATGTTCAAAGAATTGATCTCCTGAGTGAGACGTCTGTCGAGCTGGTCCAGCATCATTGTCTGCGCAACGAGAGATTGGGCAGTAAGCGGCGACTGGAGTGCATCGCGCAACAGTTGGTGGCTTCGGAAACGCAATTGGTCATTTTGGCGGCGATGGTTTTCTGGCATTGTGTTGGCGCCGGCGGGTTGTTGCTGCTGCGGCTGTTGCTGTCCGTTCAAATTTACAGCTCTCACGCCGTAGCCAATGCGAAAGGGGCCGATACGGATTTGGCGAAGGTTTTGGTTTCCTCCCAGGAGATCTTGCACCAACGCGTTGGCAGGGTCTTGGGGATTCTGTGGTTGAGCGGGACCATTTGCCGCTCCGTTTGCTCCTGCATTCGCCGCTCCATTTGCTGCCGGATTCGGTCTGTTTGCTTGCTGGCGACGCCTCGTCTCCTCGATCAAGACTGGCTGCCTGCAAGTAGGACACGCTTGCTGTCGTTCAAGCCAACTCTTTAGGCAGCTGATGTGCAGGCAATGACCGCATGGCAGCTTCTTTGCCCGATGTCTCTCATCAATTCGAGAGGCTTGACCCGGCTGGGCACCTTCCCGGCCAGGCTGCGTGTTGTTCCATGGACGCATTTCCTCGCGGCAGATGATGCAAATGTTGTTTTCTCCCAGATCCTCCACCGTGGCATCGGGATAGCGAGTATTCATGTCGCGGGTGGCATTGCGGTAACGAAGGAAGTCGTATATGCGGCGGTGGAATGAGCGGAAAGTCAACAGGACGTCGCGCATGATGTGAATCGGTAGGCCGTGGAAAGTCAGGAGAATGACGAAGAAGGCCATGTAAATGGTCAACTTAACAAAATCTGGATAATGTTAGAACAGCCAGCACGGAAGCAGCGGTCGGTCTGCTTACCAGTAGCAAGGTCGAGGTAGAATATGTAGCGACCCTTGCTCTCCCATCCGGGTACGTCGATTTCGTTGTCGTCAACCTCCACTGGCGCTTCGTCTTGCGTATCCCCTTCGCCTCTTTGCTCCCTCTCACGCGCCCTCTCCGCAATTCTTTCTTGAATCATTTCCAGCCTCTTCTGCTCCATCTGCTTGGCCTGTACGAACAGATCGACCAAGCAGAGTGTATGCCGGCACAATGTGGCGCAAGAAGCGACCAGAAGTAGAGCAAATTCGAATCCGAACATGACGATCATGTTTGGCCGCGCTTGTCTCAACACAAATTCCACGCAATACCGGAGCATCATCACGTCGTAGATGATGGATAGAAGCAGGCTCGAAAGCAGGCGCGAGTGAAAGAAGACTTCGTTGGAGGTGGGCGGCTGTTGTTCGACGAACTCGACCCTGCCGGCCCCAATCCACTGCCACATCCTGCCCGCAATAAGGGCCACGAACATGACAAAGAACCAGACACCAACATCGTCGCGGAAGATGGTCATGGCAAGGAGAGTCTCGGTGACGGCGAACCAGGCGTGCTCATAAAGGCGCTCGATTTCCATGGGGCGGAGGGGGCCGTAGAGTAGGCGTTGGAGGCCATACATGAGGGACGCAGTGAGGAGGAGCACCAAGTTGGCCAGGATCTTGATGATAAGGTAGTTAGCATGATGCTCGCACGCACTTAGGGTGCAGGGCATTCATGACGAGCGCGAGCTCACCCAGCTCGCGCACCTCGCGTGCCGCAGCTGCTCCGTAAACCGGGCTGGACGTACCATGAGACAAGCATTGGATTGAGAAAGGTATACGCAGGCGGAATAGAAGTTTGGTCTCTCATATGCTGCTCGAAGCAGGACCGAAGCGGCCAAAGCCGCCGAGGTCTATGGCCAAGTTGTTAGCAAGGTGCAGCGGTAGATGGAGCTTTGGAAAGTGGAGGAGCTTACCCCAACGTAGGCCGCGATCCGCATGACGGCGATTTTGCGATTTAGTGATAGACCTGGAAACGGGGGAGCTCCATCTGAATTTCCGGGGAGTCAAAGAACGCGTCGAGTGAAGGTCGTGTGGAGAAGCAGCGAGCTGCTCAGTGAGGTTCTACCGGACACGTAAATCATCGCGGGTTCGGCGAGAGATGACGATGTAGCCGAACCGGAAGGATCCCGCTTATGTAAGATGCGGGCCGCTGTTGACTCTACCCTGTTGATTCTCAACGACACTTTCGACAACAGCACAGTGAATCCTCCCCACGACGTCTCCGGATGCTTGGAGATGTACATTGGTGCTGATTTTGGCCTGCGCATCTAGCCTTATTGATGGACGCCTCCTAACTACCTCTACGCCATCTTCGCCCATTGAAACGCGTGGAATCAAGAAACTTCCGGTTCTTCCAGAATGTCTCATGGCTTCTGCACTAATGCCTGGTCAGCGGATAGGGTTAAGGGTACTATTATAGCCGAGAGACTTCATCAAACACAGAGGCTTCGTGTGATAGGATTCCCTCCCCCGGTGTGAGCCCCCCTGGCAACAAACCCCAGGCGACATTCACGATGCACAGCTGGAACAGATCATGACGTTCAAGAATTATTCATTCACTGCAGAAAGTTCATCCGTCGTCTCGACATGATGCCACCTAGGGCGCTCTTTTTCCCAGCCAACAGTCCTTCACCTAGAGCCACCTTACAACTTCTTCTTGGTCTCCTCAGCCTTGCCCTTTGCCTGGCCAGCAAGCTCAGAGGCCTTGCCCTTTGCTTCACCCGAAAGCTCCTGGGCCTTGCCCTTGGCTTCGCTCGACAGCTCAGAGGCCTTTCCTGATGCCTGGCCCGAGGCCTTTGATGCGTTGCCCGAAGCCTGGGATGCGGCCTCCGAGGTCTGGTTCTTGACGGCTGAAGCGGCGTCGTCTGTGTCAAACCAAGTTAGCTGTCATTCAGAGCTGGCTTGATGGAGGTGTTGAAATTGAACTTACCGCCCTTCTCGATGCCCTTCAACGCAGCATCAGAGACGACCCTATTGGCCTTGGCAGCGGCGTCCTTGACAGTCTCGGTGACTGACTTTTGCGAGCGGACAGCGGTAGAGAAGAGGCGGGCGTTGCGGGTGATGGTTGCGCGGAACATGATGGCGGACTGGATGGTGTTGTTGAGGGTTGGTGTTATGAGCAGAGGAGGTTCGATGGATTGAGCGTGATGGAGTGGATCGTTTGATGTTGAGGAAGAGGTGGATGATGGAGGATGAATGAAAGAAACAAGGGGGCAACTTAAGAGGAGGAGAAGCCGGACTCAGCGCTTGTGACGTCAAGAGCACCACACCAGGGCAGTGGCACAGAGGGAATGCCCGTCCAGTAAGGAAGGCAAGGACTGGCGATGGCGATGGCGACGGCGACGGCGACGGCGACGGCGGTCTGTGCGCGAGGGCGCAGATGGGATTCCTGCCAGAATGCCCAAAATGCCATCATCCACTCACTCATTCCGTCATCCTCGTCTTCCCCACACAATCCACCCCGACCCGCCTGTCGATCGCCGGACGTCATCTTGACGTCTGTCTGCTGCTACTCCAACACCCCCGATCATCCATCATTCGACTCCCTACTCTCTCGCACTCCACACTACGCCGCAAGACACTCGTTGCGTCTCGGTTCGCTCGCCTTTCAAGCTCTTCCAACCTGCAACGTTCAGTCTGAAATTGCCGAGGGGTAGCTCACTGCCGAAAACGGAAATGCAGATTCTAAGACTCGCACCTCGCCTATTCGGACCAGAAACCCCCCACACAACACCGCCGTCGCCATTGAGAACTGACATCCTAGAGCCAAGACCTTTGAAGTGCCAAAGAGTCCTTGTCTTTGTATCACCACCATGATCTTTCTCTGTCCCAAAACTTTTCCTTTCTACAGCGTCATCTCCTTTTCTTCTCGTCCAAGTCTGCTGTACAAAACTTTTCAACGAACAGTCTACCTAAAACTTCGTTTCTTAATCCTGGGAGAGAACGGCCCTGCCGTGTCGCAAGGCAACGCACTCCATTGGCGCGTGTGGGGCTGCTGGTCGGGGTGTCGCTGATCGGGGGAGTCAGACAGGTGGAGGTTGGTCGGTTTTGAGTGCTCCACAACCTGACTTTCTCTTCCACGTCCCTAGCCAGCTCTCGCTCCGGCTCTCGGAAACGACGGGCTTCGGCGAGGTCGGAGAGTGAGCTCCCCAAATGCTGGCCCTGTTTGCCCGATCCCGAGTCAGATTGTCGCTGAGCCTCTTCTTAGCGACTGGTCTCGGCGAGGATGGCGAGCGAGGCCCGTGAAGGGCGAAGGCATCAACCGGGTTCCGAGCCAGGTTGTCACAGAGCCTCCTGTGCACAACGGGTCTCGGCGAGGGTGAGGTGCGAGCCCTGTAGAGCTCGAAGGCAGTCGCCGGCCTGGCCAGGTCGTCGCTCAACCTCGCGCGAGCGACGTGTCGTGGTGAGGATGGGAGTGGAGATCGAGGTCCCCGCGACACCCTGCCCACCGGGCTCCTGGCCAGGTCCTTACTCAGTCTCATGCGGTCGGCGCGTCTTGGTGTGGGCGCCGTTCTGGGTCCCGACATCCTGACTCTATTCAAAGGGTGGTTAGCCATTGTTCCCCTCGGCCTCCCTGCATTGTCTGGTTGGGGCAGCCTGATTGGGCCAGCCCGGTCGCGGCCAGCACTGTTTGCGGAGCTTGGGGATGGGTGGAGTCGGGGCAAGCAGACCGGTCGAGGTTGAGGATGCTGATGCTGCAGGCCATGCCTCGACGGTCTGATGTCCCATGGGATGCTCTCATGATGCAGGGGTGGGTATGTACGTACAGTAAGTATACTGGACATACAACGCATTTCAGACGCGTCCACAACACTCGGAGCAGTCGACAGGGTCGTAAGTCGACAGGACACCCAGGGGACTCTGGCTGATGTGCAATGCGCAGCGGGAAGCTCAGAGTGTGAAGTTGATATCTCCGACTGCTGAGGTGGAGATGGTGGTATAAAGAAGTTGGTTGATGGGAACCAAAGAAAAGGAGGATGCAGTCGTGTGTGGAGGACGAAAACAGACAAGAATGTTGGGAGTCTTGTTTGGTGCACGAGAAGAGTCGACGCGATGGTTGCTCTGACAAATGCTGGGGAGATGAGCGCGTCGTAGTGGTCGGGGGCATGCTAGGTGACTGCCACGCGCAATCACCCAACGCGCTCCGTTGCTCCCTGGAACGACGCGTGTCAACAGCATGGCTGCTCGAGAACGAGAAAACAAGAGACCGGCCATATACAAAGCGGCTTTCAATATACAAGAAGGTCCCTAGGCCAATATACGGCTTGCGCGTTGAAATTTCCGCATTGGGACGCAGGCCAACACTACTTTGATGTCGACGCCTCCCTCCAGCTTCAAAGACTTGACGGCGACGGTTGTAAGCAGCGCATGATTGAACACAATGGTGGCGGCATGGTTCGCCGTCCGCCACAGAAGGTCGGAAGACTCATGCTTCAATCGCAAGGGCTCCTGAATGGGCACGACTATCCAATCGTGGCTATATACATGACCAATCTGCAAGCCACCGACAATTCCCCCTCTGTTTCCTCCTTCATTCAATTTCCCTCACTCAAGCTTGCCTCCTGCTCTTTGTTTGCGTACAAACGATGTCTTTGTTGCGAAGACCCTTTACCCAACACAAAGGATCCTCCAGCTGGCGCAAATTTGGGCCACTCGTCATAGTTTGGGTGTGTTCTCGCCCTTACCACACATACGTCCCTGACAGGCGATTGCGATATGCTCCGCAGATTACCTGCGTGGGATCCGCAAACACTTGGACTTTGCTCACAATTTGGAGTAAGACAAACACGTCTTCCAGTTTGATGATTGCTGCTTCGCCTGCAACAGAGCATCGCGGCTGACAACTTGGTGCTGAATTTGGCGGAAGATTCGCCTGGCGGAACCTCTTTTTCCTTGTTATGACTCGAGATTGCAGGAGTCTTCAGGTAAGACGGATCCGATAGAACATCCTTCTGCTTCGTACACTTGGGGTCGAAGTAGACTCCGGCATCGGGAGAGATCAAGGTCCCCTTCGCGAGCTCTTGACCATCTTCACGTAGATCTTGCTCCTGCTCGTCTTGTCCGCGTGAGCACCCTTTGACTCTGGCAGGGGGCGAGAGCCCCAGAGCCTGGCGCCTTGCTCTGGGCCGCTGGCCATCTTTTCATCGGTCATGGTCGCCAACTTCTTACGCATTCTGATTTGCTCGATGGCATTGGCCCGACGTTCACTGGTGCAATGCGACAAGCTATTCACCGACTAGATTGAAGAAGGGTATATTTGGTGTATTCGCGAGAAGAGATGGATGTATGTTCAATATCTTCAGTGGGCTCGGGCGCAGGCCATGTGCTCGAAACGCGCAACTACTTCTCGCACGGCACGAATGCGCGGACACGCCAGAGAAGTCCCGAAAATGAGAAAGAAGAACAATGAGGAAGAAGGAGAAGAAGAGCGGAGCATCATACTACTACGCGGGTACTATCATACTGCCGTCGTCTTCGAGCGAGCCGGTCATTTCGTTCCAGTGTCTTGCACTGGAGTTCTTTCCGACCTAGCTGATCTAAAGTCACTCGACTAGTCTGCCTCCTATCCCAAGTTGACGCTCCTTTCCCCTTTTCACTGTTGTACAAGAGCCGCCCCGAAACAGAGTACCTCTCGTGTGCTCCTTATGAAGACTTCTGTCATGTCTATCTCTTGTTTGTCGTTCTGAAGTTTTTGCTGCCAAGCCGTCGGGAAACATTCATGGTTCTAGTCTAAAGAGGTTGGACCGGTAGCATCCAAGGCCCAGAGGCATCACATTAAATTCTCCCCTCTTCTATTATGAAACCCTTGTCTGATGCCTAGATCACTTCCTCTTTATCCGTCTACCTCTGCCTCTTCAATCAGCCTTTGAGCCAGTGCGTCGGCATTACAATCTGACCTCCCATTCTCCAGCGCATCCAACGATTCCCGCACTTTCCATCTTTCACCGACACTTCTCATCAACGCGCCCCCCAAAACGCACCACAAGTCCTTCGAATAAGACTCCGAAGTAACACCCCCCGGCGCAACGCTGCACATCGGTACCCGTGGCGTCTTTCTCGAAATAACAAAATAAATCGACGCCCCAACACCATACACATCCAGCGCAGGATGAACATAGCTCTTGCACGCCTCTTCTGACGGCGGCCACTCCACCTCCGGCGCGACGTAGCCTGGCGTAAAGACGCCCAATAAGCCGCTGCTAGGTCTCCCCGCCTCAAGCGCGCCACCAAAATCGCACAATTTGACTGACGGTGGCCATGCGGCGCCGTCGCGGCCGGGGACGACCAGGATGTTGGACGGCTTGATGTCGCGGTGGACGACGGGCCCGCGGCCGACGCCTTGCGGCGGCTCGTGCAGGAAGACCAGCGCCTCGAGGAGCTGCGCAAAGAAGCGGCGCACCAAGTACTCTGGTGGCGCATTGCATTTACAGGAATGCCCTCCATATTTTTCCGTTACGTAGTCGTTCAGCGTGCCCAAGGCGCAGTGTTCGAACAGCAGGACGACCTGCTTGCCCGGACTGGCCGCTTCAAACCACCACTCAAACCGCACGATGTGGTGGTCGCTGGGGCGTGATTTAGATAGCAGGAGCTGCTGGTTGATGTGGACTTCGTGCAGCACGTTGTTCCCGGGTGTGCGCGTACGCGGCAGCATGATTTTGGCTGCGAAGGCGCATCCGGACGCCTTGTGCTCTGCGCGATACACTGTGCCGTCGGCCCCGCCGCCTAGTCTCTCTTTCAAACGGTACCGTGCGTTGAAATCTGAGGGGCAGTGGTTGAAATGTGGCGCCATTGAGTTGAGAATTTGGATCAGGGGTCACTCCTGAAATTAGGGGTTGCAAGGCTGCAAAGACAGGGTGTGACTGGTCGACGGTGCAGATGTTTTTCTAAATTGCTGATGCACGAGAATTTGATTTGTGTGGTCGGGGAGGGGGTAGAGGCTCAGACAAAACTGGAATGGCGAAGTGAAGGGGGGAGGGTCGGTCAACGACTGGATTACAATAAGGATTGGTATGAATACAGCGCCCTGTCGATCAACGACTGGCAGAATTAAATTGAATGGAATGGGTGGTTGATAGAAATGATACGCTTGTAGAGGTAGTTCGTCCACGTTAAAATAGCGAGCGAGCGAGTCGTCGATATGGCCAAGTGAGCAACACGGGCACCATCAACAAAGCTTTGTCTCTTCAATGCTGTGTTGGAGGACTAGAAACACAACCACTATGCGTGACTTGCTCAATGATGCGTCGATATGACCTTTGCAAGAAAAGTTCCTTTGTATCCTCAGACTGTCGGGACGAACAAATTGTTCTCCCTATTTCAACACTAGTCGTGACAGACACTTCTCATTACACGACGCATCTTGGGTCAGAAGCACGATGTCGACACTCAGCACTCCGCAAATTGTCGTTTTGAGTATCTCCTATGCACAATAAAATACCATCGGTGAATATCTCAGATATGCTGACGAATAACGCAATCGACAAATGGGTTCTCATCAGAGCCCGCGGCCCTCATCACAAGTCGAGCCACAATCTGCAAGATTCTAGCCGGCCAACGCAACAATCGTGGATAATGGATCTCAACAATGTTTCTGCGCCGTTTCGTGACTGTGTCTCACGGAAACGCCGTGAAATTAAAACTGCAAGAGAAAGAGGCGCCGCAGACACATCTATCCGCCCGCCGCCCGTGCAAGATCTCACTTTCTCAGACAAGACACGGGAGAATTCTTCTTTAACGTCGCTCTGACAGGCCCGAAAAAGGGGTACATAAACCACGTGCAGCCCATCGTTCTTTGGGTGCCAGACAGCATCAACCAAACCAAAGTTTCCCTTCCTTGCCTCGTCCATTGCCGAACATCGTCATGAAGAAGAAGGACACTGTCTAAGAGGCTGAGTGAATTTTGAAACAATCACAGGATCGCCATGTTACAGAATTTCAAAGACCTCTCTCTAAAGATGCGAACAGACAATTCCAGGTAGGTACTTCACCTGTAAGCCCAAACTAGCGCTCATGCACATGATCCTTACACACGATCAATTTCAGAACGCGGAAAGGAGATTCTCAAATGCCTTGAAAAGGCTGGAAAATGAAAGCGAGAAGATCAAAGACGGCAATGCCTGCGGTCCTTGTCGCAGGACGGCGATCGAGGAAGTGCAGCAGGCGGAGGTGGGGCTCAGCGAGGCGGAGGAGAGCCTCCCCAAGTGGTTGGAAGGAATTGGGGGAAATGGTCGCTCACAGCGAAGGAAGGAGTTGTTGGCGGACCTTGAGCGCAGTGTTAGAGCCGAACGCAAAGGTTGACGGACGGGTGGGTTGCGCATCACACCGGGTTCCCAAGATTTTCCAAGAGAGAGCAGTTCTGCATCTTCGATAGCGGTGCATCAATGAGAAACGTGGTCTGTAACCAGAGATCAGAAGCAACTTTGGGCGCGGATTTTGTTTTCCTTCCATGATGTGATGCAATTAGTTGGGCCTTGAATGCTCCCGTTCTATCTCCGCTACGCCTAGAACAACGAATGCTCCTGACATCCCTCACAACCATCCCACGAACACTCCCCGTCCATTCCTCCTCAATCACCGCAACAACCCCTCCCCCACTCCCATCCTCCCAGCAGCCCCATACCACTCACTCAGCGCCCAGCGCGCGCCCCACCCAATCCAACCTCACAGCACTAACGCCCCTCGCATAACTCTTATTAGTAAAGACAAACTCCGAAAAGACAATGGCCTCGGTCTTGCGGCCAAACAGGACGCTCGACGGGTGGATGGTGACGGTCTGGTTGCCGAACAGGGTGCGGTAGCTGCCGTCGGGGACGAGGCGCGCCGTGTTGGGCGCGAAGCCGGCGAGGAGAGAGAGGAGGATGTTGTTGGCGTGGTCTTCGGAGGATTTGTTATTGGTGGGGTTGGCAGAGGAGGAGGAAGAGGACGAGGGCGAGAGCAGTTTGAGAGAGGTGCAGAGCGCGCGGAGTTGCTTGCGGACGTCCTGGGGGAGAGAGTGAGTAGGTTGGTCTTTGGCTTTGGTAGATAGACGGACGAATGAATGAAGAGAAAGACAGGGGGAAGAGAACTTACCATGACATTCTGCATGGCGCGATGGTTGACGCCGCGCCTCTCACACCACGCCTTGCGATCCGCATGCTCGGCCGCATACGCCTGCACCGTCGCAAGGAGCGTCAGATGGTCGCCCTCACGGCGAAACAAGTCACGCCGTGCGAGCTCCGCCTCCTCGCGCTGCTCTTCGGTCGAAAGATTCAAAAAAACATTCTCAACGCTCAGCGAGGCAACGATGTCAATCATCTCATCGATGCACTGGCGCTCCTCGGTTGCAGCCTCGACCAGACAGCGACCCAGCGTCGGAGTGAGCGGTAGTTGTGCGATTTGCCGGCCCACGGCGCTGATTTCGCCGTCGTCTGTCAGCGCGCCGAGCTGGTACAGCAGGAGGAGGGCTTTTTCGAGGCTCTCGCGCGACGGCGAGTCTAGGAAAGGGAAGTTGAGCAAGTCGCGTACGCCACGCGCCTTCATCATAAGCAACGCGGCGCTCAGATCGCAGCGCAGAATCTCGGGAGTCGTGTCTTTTTGAAGCGATGCGTAGGCGGCTTCCGTGTACAGTCGGTAGCAGGTGCCGGGCGCTTCACGACCCGCACGACCCTTGCGCTGGATGGCAGCTGACTGTGATATCGGCTTGACAAGCAGCGAGTCGAGGTTCAGCGCTGGTCGGAATTGCTTCACCTTGGACTTGCCGCAGTCGACGACGTGGCGCACACCGGGAACTGTGACGGAGGTTTCGGCAATGTTGGTCGACAGAATGACCTTGCGCGTCCGCGGGGGCGGGGGCTGGAAGACTCGCTGTTGGAGGAGTTGTGGGAGTGCGGCAAAGAGTGGGAGCGTCTGGATCTTTGGGAGTTCGGGACTCATGCTTTCAGCGTACTCGTTGACGAGCTTCTCTAGAGCCTCGATGGCATCTTGGCCTGTCAGGAAGACCAGAATGTCGCCAGGCAGCGGCTCCTTGACGTGTACTTCGAATATTGTCTTGAGGGACGCCTCGAGAATATCGGTGGTAGGTTCAGGGAGATAGCGGATTCTGACGGGATACATGCGCCCTTCGATGTGGCATGTAGATATTGAGGCATGATATTTCGGTGTTCCTGGGTCTGCTTCGTCTTTTGTCGGAGGGGGGGGAGGTTGAGCGGCCTGCAGCTCTTCATCTTTCCTCTTCTTGTCCCTTTTGTTCTTTTTGCCCTTTTTCCCTCCTTGCTCTTCCAGTTTTGATGCCTCCTCTTTCTGAATCATCTCTGGCTCCTTCTTGGGAGCATCCGTGTCCTCTCCATCACGTTCCTTCCCCTGTACCTCTTTAAATCCCTCGTCGAAGAACCTCAGCAGCCTCTCCGTATCTGCCGTCGCACTCATGACCACAACCTTCAATCTCCGCCCACCCCTCCTCTCCCGCCACTCTCCACAAACAATCCGCCTCAAAAACCCGAGCACCAAGTCAACATTGACACTCCGCTCATGTACCTCGTCGACAACAACGCAACCATACGCCTTGAGCCACGGATCGCGCAGCAGCTCCTGCAACAGCATACCCTCAGTGAGATATTTGATGCGCGTCCCCGCCGCCACCGACACGTCAAACCGCACACTATACCCGACCGCACTCCGCGGACTCGCGTTTCCCAGCGTCGACCCCATCTCCTCGGCGACGCGGCGCGCCAGCGATATCGCCGCCACACGTCGCGGCTGCGTGATGGCGATCTGCTTCCCCGCCAGCCACGGCTCGCCGAGCAAAAACTGCGGCACCTGCGTCGATTTACCCGATCCCGTCTCGCCCGCCAGTATCATGACGTCTTTCTCGTCGCGCAGGGAGGCGCGAATCGTCTCTTGTTGGCTCCAGATGGGCAGTGCTTGGCGCACTGGGAGCAGTCGAGCGCGCTTCTGCGCCAGACTGCCGTTGTTGGGGTGCGGTTTGCTGTCGTTGCGGTCTTTGGGCCCGCCGTGGCTTCTGTTGTTGTTGTTGGGGGGTTTGTGGCTGCGGTGGTCGCGGTTCGTTCGCGGCGCCTCGTCGTTGGCATCGCGCTTGCGTTTCTTGGCCGGTGGCGCGGTGCTTGCGGACGAATGCTTCTTGTGCGCGGGCGCTTCGACGGTGTCCGTCTTCTCGGCCATCCTGTTTGGTGTCTGTTTGTAGGAAGGTCGGGCGGGAAGGTATAATGGAGGTCGTGCAAGAGAGGAAGAGCGAGTGTGGAGGTGCCCCAAAATTTTGGCAGGGATCTTGATTGATAAGATTAGATGGGCTGACGCAGGGGCCACTGCTCAACGGCAGAGGAGGTGGCACGGGCGGCACATGGATAGAAACCAACAATGCAAGGAGAATTCATCTGCTTCGATGGATATTGCTGGGAGCGTTCAAGCCACTCTACGATGCAGTAGACCGGAGAGCATTCAAGACCCACTTCTCACAACCTTAGAATACCACTTGTAGACCACCTCCAACTCAACACCTCCGACCCAACCAACCAATCAACTCAGCAGTCCAATCCACCATCGCACAAACAAAACACAGAGAAAGAGTGCCACACGTCAGTCGCACAACGAACAAATCGACCAATCAGCCGAGGAATCAATCAATCAATCTATGCAATTGCCATCGCATCCCTCTACCCTTCCCATTCCTACAGTACCCATCCAGATGTGCTTTTGTCCGTGTATGTGTCCCATAACCCACCCACACTACCCCATCAAATAACAATAAGAACCCAAAACACCCAACAAAACACCGTCCCAAAAGCCAAGTTGCCTGGGATGACCCCTCGCTGAGAAAAGCGGCAGCAACAGCGGCAGCAGCAGCAGTAGCAGCAGCAGTAGCAGCACGGCAGAGCAGAGCGCGGCGCAAAACAATTTCGAGTCTTTTGACCAGTCGGTTGGATCAGACCTCAGAGACGTTGCATGCGCAAGAAGAAGAGAAAGAATGAAACGAAAAAGCAGAAACCCAACACCTTCGCTTCGAGGCCCATAGGCCTCACACAATTTGATCCCCAAAGTCAAAAGAGCGATCTACCCACTCACTCCACTCACTCATACAGTCGACCCCGACAGATTCTATCCGATCCGGCCAGGACTCCAACTCTCCGTGCGCGAGCGCATGGCCATTTGAGGACTCCTCCTGCCACCGAAGCTATCATCATCATCATCCTCGCCCCTAAGCGCACCGCTAGCCGTGTATGCGGCTCCATGCGAGCCCGCCGAAGCAGGCGGCCGGTCGCCGACCGGCAAGTGGCCGTCGCTGGGGTGGTCGCCGTAGGCCATCGGGGAGACGAGGCCGGTGCGCGGGTCGATGGGCTCGTTGTTGCTGTTGCCACGGCTGCCGTGGTGCGCCATGATGCGGCTGCCGCGGCCAGCCGCGCCGCTGCTCTCGTTCGAGTCTTCGGCGCCGCTCTGGCGCTCAGGGATCTCGGACATGGGCGGTGCGGTGGTGGTGGGAGGAGGAGGGCCAGTCGTAACGCCCAGACCCGTCTCGACGTCGTCTTGCTCGTCTGGCCCCCCGCCGCGCCGCATTCTGCTGCGCGAGAAGAAGCGGTTCTTGTGGCTGGTGCGCGAGCGCGCATTGCTAATGTCGGACGACACGTGGACCAGGTCGTGGCTGTCGCGCCCAGTGCTGCGGGCCGTGTCCTGCGAGGTACGCATGCGAGAGGCGCCGTTTGTGGCGAGCGACGATGTGGTGGCGTTTGCTCCGGACGCGAAGTTGCTGGGTAGGCGGCGCGGCGGTGGATCGTCGAAAACATCGCCCGTCATGTCCGAGGCGCTGATGTCCTTCATGCCGAGCGAAAAGTCGACGCGACGGCCCATGGCTGCCAGAGACTCGCCGCGTGCCCTGTTGCCGAACCCGCTGATGCTGCTGCCGCGCTGTCGGAGGATGGAGGGCGGCTGTTGCGATTGGTCGCGGGTAGAACTGCCAATCTGGGGGGACTGAGAGGCGGCTGGCACGAACGGAGGCGTCGAAGGTCTGCCATCCTGGCGGGACTCGTCCATCCAGCCGCTCGGGTTGTCCGGGTGGCCGTTGCGACCCGTGCCAGGGGTAGAAAAATGAGGAACATTTTGGAGGTATACAGGGAACGACTCCTTCTGACCAGGGTACCGCATGCGGGGGCCTTCTATGCCGCACTCCTGCATGGTAATCATCAGGGCGCAGATAAACTTGTTGCGGCGTTGGAGACGGAGCAATTCGTTCTGCCAGTTGGACTTGTAGAAGAAGACGACATTGAGCGTGAGCGAGTGCACTTCCGTCACTTCGCGAAGCTCGGTGAGGATGTTACCCTGGTATTCGCGCTTTTCGGCGCGGACAAACTCGAGAAGCTTGGTGCGCAGCGTATCGATCTGTTCGAGGGTAGTTCCAAACTTGATGCAGACTGGGATGGCCTCGGCGAGACCGCCGGAACGACGCTGGTTGAGGATGAAGAGCTGGTTGAGGTAGCTGTTGGGAGCCTGCACAACGTGGCCTTCCATCTTCTTGAATTCGGTGTACAAGAGAGCAATCTCCTTGACAAAGTAGTCGTCGCCAAGGCCATTGGAACCAGTGGTGCCATACACGGTTACTCGATCGCCAACGTCGAACGGGTGCTTGACGAAGACGAAGATGATGGACTGCAGGAATTCTTGAGCCGTGGCAGAGAAGAGCCAGGACAAGGCAAGAACCGAAGAGCCTGCCGAAGTCAAGACACCGGCGGCGGATGTGGAAATGAGAGAGATGAATACGAGAATGGTGACGACGGCAACAACGAAGATCAAAACGTCGTCAAGCTTGGAGATGACCGAGTCCAGATCTTTGAGAGAAGCGGTGATAGCCTTGCGCTCACGCCCGATTTCGACGCAGACAGCCTCCAGCTCTTCCATGGAAATGTCGCCATTCATGTCCTTGTCAAACATGGTAAAGGCGGCGTCGGCCTCTTCATCGTTGTCAAACGCGTCCTTCAAGTCGTCTGGGTGGACGGTTTCGGTCTCCTCGCGAGCAAAGGTGCGGTAGAGGCGGCGAGCCAGCACTTGACTGCCCGAGGTGGAACCCAGCAGGGTCAGAATGACTTGATGGGGATGGTTGCTCTTGTTGATGACGCGACCAGTGAAGTCGGCAGCGATCCTCCCTGCCACGTCGCCAAATTTGGTGATGGCCTCTTTGGTGTTCTTCTGGGCCTCCTTGACTAGCTGGGCAGGGGTCAGGGCTCCCGAGGCCGGCATGGACTCGCGGGCTTCGAACTCGGAATCCTCCATGGCAATTTTTGTCTTGGAAAAGGTGTAGAGCTTGACCAGACTGCCAATCTGAAACTTGTTCAACTCAATGCGGTCTGCATACGTCCGCAAGTGGAAACTGATGGCGATGAGCTGGATGATGATTTTTTCGGCAAAGTTGAGAATGAAGCCAACAAAGATGGATATGAAGACCTTGTAAGTTGTCTTTTCCCACGGCTTGATTCTGCCTTTCCAGGCAGGGTCGAGGTGGTGGCTCGTCATGGTGGGGTAAAAGGAGATGATGATTGCGAGCCACCAGAAGAAGAGGGTTGCCGGCACCTCCAGCTGCTTGCCCATGTCGCGCCACTTTTTGCCATTGTTGGTGAAGATGCTGGATATGAGACCGATCGGCCACGGGAGGCATTTGGCGAGAATCTGTGAGGTGTTGGTTTAGCTTTGGAATTTTGCAGTCAAGGGGTCCAATTACCCGGCCGGCCCACATGGTCAACCACACAATCTCCAACCACACTGCAAACCATAGTAGCTGCACACCGCCGACGGCGGCACTGTTGTATTTGAGAGCGCCGATGAGCAGAGGAACCAAGAGGATGATGACGACGGGAACGACGTATGTGAGGTAGCGGATCAGCCAACTGGAGTTGTGAATTTTTTTGAAGAACCTGGCAAAGTTTGTGGTTGGATTCTCAGGAGGCTTGTAAACGGTAGCGGCCGTCTCGTGCAAAGGGTTCGTCGCGGCGGCAAAGTCGTCGACGGGCTCTTGGTAGCGAGATCTCGAGGGGTGCAGGGCGCGGTCGGCGGCAGCGGCGTCTTCTTGCTGGGATATTTGACGTTCGATCTGCAGCAATTGCAGGTCGTCGTCCAGACGCTTCGTCCGTTCTCTGGTGGCCGAGGGCGAGTGCAGACGATTCCTATCCTTGATTGTGTCGACATCTGTGCCGACGGTCAAGTGCTGGTCGCTTGCAGGCGGGCGAAGTCGATCGGAGCCACTGTTGTTCTGGGCCTCGGAGTCGTGGCGCGTCGAACCATCGTTGGTTCCCCAGTGTTGCTCCTCGTCCGAAGCAGGCTCTACGTGGGCATGAAGTCTGTGATATCTGGGCTCGTCCTTTTCGTCGGCAGGCGAGGTCATTGCAGCAGAGGGGAGAGGTACCAATGGGATGGTCGGGTCGGGGCGTGCGTGATGCGAGCAGATCACTTGCGGGGCGGAGGGTGAGGAAGACGACGAGGGACGTGTTGGCGAGGAAAAGGAGACGACTTGAGAAGCTGCAGGGTCATGAGAGATATGGCGCGATGGTTGGGCATGCTTATCAGCGTGGTGCAAAAGCAGGGCAATGGAATACGGACCAAGAAGGAAAAAAAAAAAAAAAAAAAAAAAAGACAGACGTCGCACGCGCCTTGGGCTCTGGGATGGGATGACGATGGGCGTGTTTCGTTTGTGCAAGCCCACGATTCCCTGCCTCGTTCCGGCCATGCCGGTGCGGCTCGCGCCTTTTTGCGCCGGGATGGCTTAGTTGGCTTCCAGCAGGCCTCTCCTGGCCACGCCACCGCACACTGCAGGCCCAGCGGTCGTCGTCGTCGCACTGGTGTTGTGAGTGGTGAGAGGTGAGAGGTGAGAGCAGGCGAGGCACGTCTCCCACAACTTCTCCTCTACACCCACCACCCACCCACCGTTGGCTCGGACCAACACCCCGATCCATCTCGAGACATGTCCCCCAGCGACGTCATCTAGGGTCGGATCCTGTGATCCAGGGTAGCTCGTCCCCACCTTCTCCGGACTTTGGCCTCCTCAACAAAGAACCCAGCCAAGCCATGTGTCTAGCCGAGGCTGCACCTATCATTCTATCCTTTTGCTCGACGCGTCAGTGTCACCCAGGCCCATCCACTTGCGTCCACGGTTGACCACAGCTCAATTTCATCGCTGCATCCTTCCTTGCTTACCGTCCACCCGTCCACTCGTCCAGCCAGGCCTCCACCCCCTGTGCTCGTGTTCGTGAATCGTGAATCGCGATAAGCTTTTTGTTTGGGTGGCGCAGTCCCCTTTACATCCTCAAACTGACGGAGCGCGTCTATTTCAAAGAAGCACTGTGCCTTTCTCGATCCTCCCACCCCACGCATCGAGAACCCCACGACACCGCTCCAAGCCTGCAGCTGGGAAACCATCTTCCCCCATGGTGTTGGCGACACCTGAAATAGCCCAATGTACGTCATGTTTGCAAACACCACGAACAAACACCATGGAGAATTTCGAGCCAATGGCCATGTTTGGTTACCGGTCGGCCTGGTAGCGGGGTGAATGTTGGGGCGGCAAAGAGCAGAGCATTCCAAGCCTCATGTCGCCTGTTCGGTTTGCACTTACCGGTACGCGGACTGTTGTTGAGTGACTGCTGCCCGTGGACGGTAGACGCGACCCAGTGGTCCTTCCCCAGGACAGCACGCGACTGCCTGCTTGCCCGCGATGATTGCCACCTTTTAACGCCAACTTTTGCTTCTTCCTCTTCTCTCGTCTCCTCCTCACCATCTACTCTTCTCAACGCTTCTCGCACTGCAACCTCTTGAGAATCCAAAACCTCGTTCAAATCCCACTTGCAACACCTACCATCATGCCGTCCACTTCCTCGCCCGAGCCTACGCATGCTCTTCCTGTTTCCATCAAGGACAAGGAACAGGTCCCTCCGACTACGACCAGGAAGAGGTCTGACAGCAAGAACCTGGCCGACGACATCGAGAAGCTCATGGCCGCCAAGGCCATGGAAGATCCTCTCCATGTCACCAAGAAGGATGCTGCTCGCATCGAGAGTGTCGAGCACAAGGCCTTGGGCCACCGTCCTCCCTCTGGCTCTGTTGCGGCTCAGGTCCAGGCCATGGCTGACAAGGTCGAGGTGGCCAACTCCACTCCGACTTTGCTTCGCGTCGTCCCGCTGACCTGATGCAGAACTTCCACAAGGTCGCCGACGAGATCGAGGAGAAGCTCCGCGTATCCCCTTCGTCTGTCACCAAGGAAGATGCCCAGCACGTCCTGAGCAAGGAGCACAAGGTCCTCGGTCACTACCCTCCCAAGGACAGCATCTCTGCTGCAGCTCAACGCGTTGCCGCTGCCAACGAGCGCGAGGCCAAGAAGGACGAAGCCGACAAGAAGAGCGATGCCGACGAGAAAGACGAAGGTTCCCAGAACGACGCAGCAAAGTCGACCACGGCGTCGGATGCCACCGAGATCGTTGCCCCTCGCCGCATGTCCTCTGTCGACAAGGCCAAAGCCGACCAGTTCAAGGCCAAGGCTCTCGATGTGGTCATCAGAGAGGCCAAGGATGCGTTTCAGAAGGAGCTCGAGGAGGAGTTTAGCAAGACCGGCGAAGCCAAGTCTGTCGACAAAGAATCTGCCAACAAGGTCATGGCCGAGAAGACGGAGGCGGTTGAGTCGGCTAAGGCCAACGCTGAGGGCGTCTCCGCTGTTCCTGCCAATGGCCATGTCAAGAAGGCCGAGTAATGATGTGGCGAGTGCGTCGTGAGTAACCCTTCAGAAGTTGGCAGGTGGGCGATACTGACGAATACAAGGGGGAAGATGTCGAGTTGACTCTACTGGCAGACGGTTTGTGATGGAGCATGGCTATGGCGCATATTTGAAGGCAACGACTAGACAAAAACAGATGTAACGAGCTATTGAGCAGGATTCATGTCCCCTAGTGTTTCGGCGGCCCCAACACATGATGTGTCTTGCCAATTGTCTTTTCCATCAAAGAACCGTGACTTGTTAGAACATGTCCAGCTTACTGGAGACAAAGCTGACTGAGTCTCACATCCTCTTTGCAAGGTAACCGGTCAGAGGGGAGCCCGGGTGAGACGCTAATTTCGGGCGCCAACTTGCAAAGGATTGCCGCAGGGGGCGCCATGTGGGGATTCCATGCGCCGCGGGTGGCGTTCTTTGCGGAGAGGTGCGAATGTGAAGAAAGCTCCATGATCAGCCTGGAGTTCATGCTGCCATGCGGTCATCAAGCTACTCATTTCGCTCGAATTGACATGGCTCTGGCTCAGGGGAAAAGTCGGCAGCACAGCGAGCGGGCTCCTACAGACGGCTGGACACTGGCAGCCGCTGTCCAGGAGTGATACAGCGGACAGATGGCGGGTTTCGTGGTGGGCGTCGGGCTCTAGAGGCCGAGGACTGCCATTGACGGTGTAGCAAAGCAACTGATGAGCTGGAAGCTCGTGCGTTGGTGTTTGACGTCGAGCTCAGGTCGGGCGGCGGTGCATCTGATTGGCCGAGGAGTCGCGCATCCCTGCACGGCCTATTTTGATGGCCCCGCTATTCGATTGTCAACACCAACACCGACTCTACATCCATCCTTTGAACCAACGTCGTCTCCTTCATACCCATCACCACAAGATACCCACAACACAGCAATCATGAGGGGAGAGGTTCGTGTTGCCCAATTCTGCCTCCTCGACACCCTACACCTGCGCGTTTCGCACCGCGTCTCGACTCCTCGCCGTCTTCCCCTGATCTGCACCCTCTCGCTGACACGTCTCGACGCGTAGGTCTGCCACATCCACATCGGTCAAGCTGGTATCCAGCTCGGCAACAGCGCCTGGGAGCTGTAAGCATCAAAATTTCGACCTTGACGATACCTGCCCACTGACGCTGCTCGCCCAGCTACCTCCTGGAGCACGGTCTCAAGGCCGACGGTCGCCCCGACCCCGAGAGCCAGGCCGACACCGAGGGTGGCTCCTTTGAGACCTTCTTCACCGAGACCGGCAACGGCAAATATGTCCCTCGCTCCATCTTTGTCGACCTCGACCCCTCGGTGAGCAGCTACGGACAATTTGGTTTACTGCGCGGGGACAAGACTGACGTCGGACCAGCCCGTTGACGAGATCCGCACCGGCCAATACAGGCAGCTTTTCCACCCCGAGCTTTTGATTAGCGGCAAGGAGGATGCTGCCAACAACTGTAATAATAGGTTCAGGGATGGAGCTAGTGCTGGATTGACAGCTGACGGATGACAGACGCCCGTGGTCACTACACCATTGGAAAGGAGCTTGTTGACAATGTCATTGACCGCGTCCGCCGCGTCGCAGGTTTGTTTGCCTTGATCAGACCAAGTGCGCTGTATTTGACCCTTTTTAGACAACTGCTCGTCGCTTCAGGGATTCCTGATCTTCCACTCCTTCGGCGGTGGTACCGGCTCTGGTTTCGGTGCTCTCCTTTTGGAGCGCCTGTCGACCGACTACGGCAAGAAGTCCAAGCTCGAGTTTGCCGTCTACCCTGCGCCCCGTGTCTCTACTGCCGTCGTCGAGCCGTACAACGCCGTCCTCTCGACCCACAGCACCATTGAGAACTCGGACTGTACGTTCCTCGTCGACAACGAGGCCGTCTACGACATTTGCCGTCGCAACCTCGACATTCCTCGTCCCAGCTACGAGCACCTCAACCGCCTTATTGCTCAGGTCGTCAGCTCCATCACCTCGTCGCTCCGCTTCGATGGTGCGCTCAATGTCGACCTGAACGAGTTCCAGACCAACCTGGTGCCCTACCCCCGTATCCACTACCCCTTGATCAGCTATGCGCCGGTCATTTCTGCCAACAAGAGCTCGCACGAGAGCTTCAAGGTCAACGACCTGACCTTCCAGTGTATGTGTCTTCTGTGCAGCCATCAGATTCATGCTCACCATTTTTGCAGGCTTCGAGCCCAACAACCAGATGGTCGTCTGCGACCCCCGCAACGGCAAGTACATGGCCGTCGCCCTGCTGTACCGCGGCGACGTCGTTCCCCGCGACTGCAACGCGGCGGTTGCTGCGCTCAAGGCCAAGGCGTCGTTCAACTTGGTCGAGTGGTGCCCGACTGGTTTCAAGATTGGCATCAACTACCAGAAGCCGATGCGCGTGCCCGGCGGCGAGCTTGCTCCCGTCGACCGCTCCGTCAGCATGCTGTCCAACACGACTGCCATTGCCGAGGCGTGGAGCCGTCTGGACCACAAGTTCGACCTCATGTACAGCAAGCGCGCCTTCGTTCACTGGTACGTTGGTGAGGGTATGGAGGAGGGTGAATTTTCCGAGGCACGTGAGGATCTTGCAGCTCTTGAGAAGGACTACGAGGAGGTTGCCAGCGATGCGCTGGACGAGGAGGGTCTTGAGGAGGCCGAGTACTAGTTGGTGGTGGGTGATGGGGAGTGAGAAAATTGCGCGGCGGGAGTTTCGTCGTTGTTGGGTACATCATTCAACCATTGGGCCAATATGGAGTTGAGTGAATTTGTGCAAGTAGGAAAGAAGGGTACAAGCGCTGCGAGGCTACGAGAAGAGTACACTTTCTCTTTCTCTCTTTCTTTTTGTTCCTCTCTCTCTCTCTCTCTCTCTCTCTCTCTCTCTCTCTCTCTCTCTCTCTCTCTCTCTCTCTCTCTCTCTCTTCCTTGTCCAAGTGTCGTTTTGATGCGGATTTGGATTGATTTGGCAGAGGAAAATGGTCGCCTTGAAGCCGCGGACATGGCGATGGTGAGCAAGCTAGGTCGTTTTAATGCTAGATTTTTGAATTTCACAAGCTGCCGTCCGTCACGGACCGAGTGATTGCGGAGAAGTGTGTGTCATGGCATTGTTACCGGCACCGGCTGCTGCAACTAAAGTCTTGTCGGCCGTGGATGGCCTGCTCGTCAGCAATTAGGAAGCGCTGGACTGTCTGGGGATTTGCAGTCGGAGGGAGTGGCTGGCGGACGGTGATTGGCTGACGGATGCAGAGCCACTTGGGCCGTCGGATTTCCAATCCTTTGTCATCTACAACAACTCCATCCATTCCTTACCCCACGCCCACCAAAAACGTCAGGTCGTCCTCGCGCCGCTCCACTCGGCCGCCGAGCACCACGAGCGCTCCCTCTGCCCTGTCCCTTTTCTTCTTCATTCGCTGCTGATCAATCACGCCCGCTTTATTACACACTTGGCCGCCAACATGACGGTCGTCGCGCTGCTGCACGGTGGCCATTTCCATTACCTTCTCCACTCACATCCGTCCTGAGCCGAGCAGTGGCCTCCCTCTGATATAGAAATTCTTCCTACGCTGCGAGTCAAGTGCAAAAAGTCTCCATCCTATATGCGCTTCGTCCTCACCACCAGCCTCGCCGTGTGCCTCCTCGCCGCTGTCCTCGCCTTTGTTGACCTCCACGCCTTGCTCTCCTCCACTACCACCGCAACCATATCCGCCGCCAACATCTTCCTCTCCCGCTGCGTTCCCAGGTCGCTTGCGCGTCCTGCCTCTTCGTGGTTCAAACTCTCCGGCACCGCTGCTTCTCGCGCCATGGCAACCAACGGCAACAGCAACACGACGCCCTTCCAGGGCCTCCCCGTCATTCCGCCAAACGACCCGGCGCTGGCCAAGCCCGAACAAGACGTCGTTCCGCGCCGCATACAGCAAAAGTTCCTCGCCATTGAGCAAGCTGAAGGCGCTGGCGCGCGCGTCAGGCGCAGCGTCGGCACGGCCAAGTTGAGAAACTTTAGCCCGTTTTTGATGCTCGGTGCGTAGTAACCACAACACCAAAACTTGTGCGCTGGCATACTGATATGCGAGAGTATAGACCACTTCACGATCTCCCCCGGCGCCGGGTTTCCCGACCACCCGCACCGCGGCCAAGAAACGATAACGTACCTCCTCCAAGGCGCCGTCGACCACGAAGACTTCGCCGGCAACAAAGGCCGCATCTCCAAGGGCGACCTGCAATTCATGACGGCCGGCCGGGGCATCATGCACGCGGAGATGCCGGCCGCTAACTCGGACGGCTCCGCCAACGTCGGCATGCAACTGTGGGTCGACCTGCCGCGGCGCCTCAAGAACTGCGAGCCGCGCTATCGCGACCTGCGCGCCTCCGAGATCCCCATCTGGCGCGACGAGCCGGCCGGCGTCGAAGTCAAGGTCATCAGCGGCCGCCGCGGCGCCGTCGAAAGCGTCGCCGAGCTCGCCTACACCCCCGTCTGGCTGCTCGACGTGACGATGCAGCCGGGCGCCACACTCACACAAAACCTGCCCTCCGGCTTCAACGCCTTCGCCTACATGCTATCCGGCGCCGCGGCCTTTGCCGACGGCCCCGCCTCCGACGGCCAGACGCAGCTCGTCCCGCAGTACCACAACGTCGTCTTCGGGCAAGACGGCGACGGCGTCGTGGCGTCCGTCCCGCGCGACGCTGCCGAGCCCGCGCGCTTCATCCTCGTCGCGGGGCTCCCGCTCGACCAGCCCATCGTCCAGTATGGCCCGTTTGTCGTCTCGTCGCGCGAGGAGGTGTATCAGGCTATGATGGACTTTAGGGGGTACGCGAATGGGTTTGAGCGCGCGCGCGATTGGGAGAGCGAGATTGGGAAGACCACGGCGTTTTAGATGAAGGGGTATTGAGTGATAGGGGAAGGACGGACGTAGGAAGGTGAAGGTGGATTGTGTCGCTTTGTGCTTTGTAGACACGCGCTTTATTTTTGTGTAAATAAACTTTGTCTTGGACGACTTGAACGCTGTCCCTTTCCGTAATCAGCGCACTTGTCCAAACCCCCTTCTTTAATGTGCGTCATCCGCTAAATCACGACAGCACGACACGGTGGAAGTCGATAGGTACCCTCAGAAAATGATAAATACAGCCATGAACTTATGCGATATGTGCATGTATGCGTGTCTGTCTGTACGAAGCATAAGACGTGTATGTAAATGTGCACCAGGCAGACTGGAAAGCTAGAATGGGAAGAACGTGAGAAGATGGATCAAGCAACACAACGCAAAGCAACGCGCGAGAAACGTACAGACCGCCAGGTAGAAACGCCATAGACGCCGTCGCTTCTGCTCTGCTCTGCTCTGCTTCTGCTGCCAACGCCCGCATCCTCTGACGGCGCGCATCGACCGCTCAGTCACTGACTATTCCTTCTCTTCGTCTTCGTCTTCGTCCTCTTGCTCGTGTGCATGTCGCTTTGTCCTTTACTTCCCTTCCCCACTCTTTTCTCTTATCGGCAAGTTCAACAGCGGCAGATGAGCAAACAAAAAAGAAGAGAAGAGAAGAGATGAGATGAGATGAGAAGAGATGAGATGAGATGAACATGGCGGCCGGCCAAGGAGAGAGAAAATATTGATGGATTGGATTGGACTGGACTGACCACACGTGTGCACGCTTCAACGACGACGACATCGACAATGACAACGACTATCAACAATGGATACAAACGAGTAATAGACAACCCCACTCTCCCACACTTCCTCCATCCATCCACCCTCCCCTGTTCTTGACCTGACCATCTCACGGCCCCCGTCCACTGCCTGCCCACTCGGACTCGTACTCTTCTCCACCCAGCAACCTGACCGTCACTGCGCGCGTTATATGCAAAGTCGGATGCTCCGGTTCGAGTTCGAGTTCGAGTTTAGAAGCCAAAAGGGTTGTCCGGCGCTGTACTCATTAGCCAAACCATCCACGTCCAAATCATCACAACAACAACAACAACAACAACAGAGAGAAGATTAGGGGAAGCACATACTAGCCTTGCTGAGCTCCGCCCGCCTGCCCGTCGGCTGCGCCGCAAGCTTCTTGGCGCCGGGCTGCACGCCAAAGCGGACCGGGGGCGGCGGGCCCGTCTTCTGCGGGACGAGCGGCGCCGCGGCGCCCGCATGGTGGTTCGGAATCGGGGGCACGGGGGGCGGCGAAAAAGCGTTGTTGTGCTGCGGGCCAGGACCGCCAAAACCGTTCAGGGCGCCCGTGGGCTGCGGCTGCAGCGCCGGCGGGAGGAACGCGTTGATGCCTGTCTGCTGCGGCTGCAGCGGCTGGCCCGTCTGCTGCGCGTGCAGCGCCTGCTGGCCAAACGCCGATTGCGGCTGGAAGCCTCCCGTGGGCTGCGGCGGCATGAAAGATGGCGGCCGCGCTGCCATCGAGTCGGCAAAGGGGCTGCCGAACTGGTTGCCCATGTGCGGGCCTTGGCCGAAGCCCGTCGGCTGCGCTTGCATGAAGCCCGTCAGCTGTGCCTGGAGCGGCGAGCCGCCGAATTGCGGTTGCTGCTGGAACTGGTTGGGGAACCCGGTTGCCTGCGGCTGCATGAAGCCCGTTGGCTGGGGCTGCATTTGCGGGTACTGCTGCTGCATTTGCAGTTGCATCTGGCGCTGTTGGTTGATTTCTTGCATGCTGGTTCCAGGCGGCGCCACCATGCCAGTCATTTGCGGCTGGAGCGGCGGCGGAGCGAACTGAGATGCATTCTGCGGCGCCGACGACGAGCGTTGTGGGGGAGGGGCGATGAGAGAGCCGGCTTGACCGGTCTGCTGTGGTGCTTGGGGTCTGGCCCGAGGAGGAGCATTTTGCTGGCCGGGCTGACTTGCCAGTTGCTCAAACAGGCCTGGAGTTGCACCCGTAGGTTGGGCGATTTGCGCGGGAGCAGGGGGTGCGGTTGTGGCCGGAGGCTGGGCCTGGGGTTGCGGCGCCGGAGTAGGCTGCAGTGCAGGGGTAAGCAGAGAAAGTTCGGCCATGGCACCAGTGGGCGGAGCAGGCGCGGCGGTCGTGGCGGGCGCGGTGGCTTGCGTGGAAGGCTGGGTTTCCGGTGTCGACTTGGGCTCGGGCTGCTTGGATGGCTTGACTTCCCAAGCATTATCATCGAATCCGCCGACTGAGGCACTGTCTCCAGTCTTTGCACTGGCCAGTGGCGTGGCCTTGCCTCCTTCAACCTCTCCGGCCTTTTTCTTGAGGGCGTCGGCATCGACAACGTCGTTGGTCTGGACGGCGGGGGCAGGGCGACCTTTGCGGGTGTTGTTCTTCAGGGCACCTCCTGGACCAGCGAATAGACCGCCATTAGCACCTTCACCGTCTTCGATGACGGAAGTATCGCCAAAGCTGACGCTTCGCTTTGAATTCTCACCAGTCCGGCCAAATTTGCTATCGAGGAACTTCATGACGCGAAGAATGTCGCCCTCCTTGAGTCCAAGCGTCCGGAGCACCTTTTCGCTAATGTCCGGAAGATTCTCCTCTCCCATTTGATCCTTGGTAAAGGACTGGGCATATCGTTCGCATATCTGGGGGTGGACGCCGCAGTCGAGGAAGAACTGGAACCAATCGTACGTCGGTTTGGCCTGTTCCACGCTGATTCCGGCACGAGGTCCTGAGCCCGAGGTGGTGCGTTGGCCTCTCCTCTCGGTATTCCTTCTCTTGACTTCTGAAAGTGGCTTGTCGTCGTCCAAAGAAACTCCCGTCGCTCTTTCAACATACTCCAAATCATCAATCGACATTTTGGGCACTGGCACCGCAATCTTGACACCGTTGAGTTTGTGGAGATGAATCTTGCCATCCTTAAGGCCGATGAATTCCGCCTCGACTTTGAATGAACCGGTTCGGTCGGTCCATGTACGAGTCTTGGAGGGATCGGGCTCTGCACGTTTATACCGTTGGTATCGGTACTGCGACACTGAACGTGTCCGGTTCGGGGTATACTCACTTGACTTTGATGACGAAGGGGCCTTGCTCTCGCGTTTGCTTCTCTGTGATTTGGCCAAGTCATTACCCACTCGTGCAAGACTGCTTGAACGTGTAGGAAAATCTATGTCGGTCCCTACCTCTGTCGCCCGCGCCTTCTCCTTCTTCAAGGCTTCTTTGGCGAGGCGTTCTTCTTCCATTCTGTTCTGCTCGACGGTCGAACGGGCCTGGAGAAGGGCGGGGTCTGGAGTTGACTCGACTATTCCTGTCACTTCAACATAGCTGCTAGGCACCACACCTTCCTTTCCATTCTTGAGCCGGCGCACCATCCACCACTCGTCGCTCTTGACATCGTCCAGGATGATGACGTCGTCGCCTTCGGCAACGGTGACTTCGTCATCGCCCTGGGCCATGAACTCGTACAGCATCTTGCCCTTCTTCTTGCCAGCTGCGCCCCGCGCGGCCGCAAAGACTTCAGTCAGTCCAGCTCCTCGAGCGGCTCCCGCCATTTCACCCAGCATAGACACAATCTCTTGAGCTGTATCCTTGGCTCCGGCGTGAAAGTCGACGCTCTTGCTAGGCCGCACAAGGTCCATGAATACGTGTTTGCCTTCAATTGAATAGTGTGATAACTTGTCAGCAGTCCATTCGCGCTGTGGCCCGTCTTTCGACTTTTCAGGTGCAATCATGATCAAGCCCTTGGGAATGTTGATTCCGAGTGTCATGGGCATCTTCTTGCTCTTGCCCATGTGGGAAATCATTTCATGAATGTTGTACAAATGGTATCCCTGTGGAAGGTGGTGTTCCTTTTTCACTACGTCGTCGTCCCAGTCGCCGGCGTGCATGGATGCACGGTTATAGGGCGGAGAAGGCTGTACACCAGGCGGTGACGCGGGGGAACGCGGTGAATCTGCATACTGGGTCCTGATTGTAGGTGTAGGAACCGGCGACGGCTGCGAGGATATTTGCGAGATTGGCCTTGTCGGTAACCTCGGTGCCGGGGGTTCCTCGTCAGACTCATCAGGCGTAAGTTGCGCCGTCTGCCGCCGCGGGAGTTGTATGGCCGGGGGAGGGGAGACGATGGTCCTTTGCGGCGCGGCGGATTGGGAGCCTGTCTTCTGCTGGATTAGACCAGCGAGGGCCGCGGCAGGGCTTTCGGTCGCTGCTCTAGCAGCTGCTGGCATTGGCGGAGATGGCTCGGGTTCAGGTTCATGAAGCGTTTCTGGGACCTGGGGACGCGCAGGCATGGCCGGGGCCGACGCCTCAGCGCCCTGGGTGAGTTCAATATAGTTGGCCGGGGCGAATCCATACTCTCCTTTCAAACCAACGAGTGTCCAATCCGGGTCTGACGTGTCGTATACGTCGAGGGCAGCGTCCTCTGTAAATGATAGCTCCTCATCCGTCTGTCTGGTATAATCATACAGGGCCTTGGCCTTTGAAATGGGGGTGGCCTGAGATGACAATGGTCAGCACAGGCAATGGCCGAGGAAGACGAAGGTGCACAACGTGCCCCTCAGTCGGCCGTTGGCCCGGGAGCTGATGCGCTCTCACCTCTTCCACGTAGTTGTTGGGTATCAAGCCCTCGGGTTCTTCCTCATCCTCGTTGACAGCCTTCTTCTTTGCCCTCCACCAATCATCCTCGGTGCTCTTTTCGAGTATGAACAGCAGGTCGCCATCCTTGATCTCGAGCTCGTTCTCACCCTGGGGGCTGTAGTCGTATACGGCGCGGTAGACGCCCAGGAAGACCATGGCGCCCGAGTGCGACCGAGACGGATGGCTCAAGAGTGGCCTGGAAAGGAGTGGAGCGCACGAGGGGGGTTTGGATTATGGCCGAATTAGGGAGGTCGGCAAGAGTGAGATTAAGACGAGGAGCGGGCCGGATTAGCGGGAGGGGCGGCGACGCAGAAGGGGGCGCGGCAGAGGGAGGAAGTAAAGAGCAGAGAGGAGGCCGAGTGAAGAAGCGATGGAGTACGGTTTGGAGCAGCAGAGGAGCAGTCGAGTGCGCGGTAGTCGGTCTGGCCTGGAGGCGCTGGCTGGGCGTCCGTGTGGTGTGGTGTGGTTCGGAGCGTGGTGTGGCAGAGCCGCCAGCCGTCCAGCCGGGACAGCTGCCAACGTCGTCATACACATCCCTGTCGGCCCTGCTGCAACTCCATCACCATCACCTCCTCCATCACCAACCCGCCCCATCGCCTCTTGAATACGGTTTTCTTCGCTTCACCGCTCTTGCGTCCACACCGTACCAGCAACCATCAAAGCCCATCCACCATGGCTCGGGGGGCCTTGCTCGCAGTTCAGAGCCCAATCTGCCACCCTCTCCGCTCATCTTCATGCTCGTGCCACGACACTCTGGCCGACGGTCGTGGCTGTCAACGCTTTCAGTGTGTACGACAAAACTACGCCACTGGATGCCTGCCTCTATCAATGAAAGCAGGCCTGACGTGGAGACTCTCCAACATGCTCTTTTCTCTTTTCCATACTTTGGGCTGCCTCCATCACTTTGGGTTGGATTAAGAGTGGACTCCAGCATTTTCGCCCATCGAAATCGGATCTTCCCATGATCCCGAAATGGCCCATAATAAAGTCAACGTGCGCTTACATGCTCTGGCATCCAAGCATCGGCCCTGCCACCGTTTCTTTACCTTAAAAGTGAAATCCCCGCAGCCTTTGCTTTCCTAATCACAAAACTCACGATACAGGCCGCCAATTTCCTTTAATTCGTATTCGCTCACTCACAACTGGAATCTTTTTGAAAATGTATGGGAATACTGACGGTTGCTGCCACAAAACTCTCGTGCCGGCGCAGCGGTCCTGCACAAGATACCCGGCAACGGCGGCGACGCAATAATGGCCAAGCATTCGATTGTATCCTCAAGCCACGGATAACCAAGGATTATGGACAATCCGGGGACAGGTGATGATAGTCAACGGCTGCGGAGTGGCGCCACATCCGAACGAGCCGACCCCATATGAGCCGACCATGTGTCCCGGCATGCACCGAGTCCATCCGGTAGCTGCATATCGTCAACAGTGTACATATCCGTGTCTATCCCGCTGACAAAGGCATGGACCGGGAATAGCGGCTAGAACGCACTGATGTCATGCATTTGATGGGCTCTGCCCTCGTTTCAGAAACCACAGCTCATAAGAACTGTTGGATATCTTTGGAACAAAGCATGTAGGCATCCACGGCTACACAACGGACTAATTACCACTCAAAAAGTCCTCCACTTTTCTGGTCTGTCTTCTTCTAGAATTCTTCTCACTCTATTCAAGCAACGAAAATGCGAAACTTTAAAAGGCGAAGATTTCCTGTTCTATTCGCCAAGAGTTACCAACCACCAGCTAGCTTTTGTGCATCATCAAGGCCAACCGGCTGTGCCCGGGTTTGCATAGTCAACCGTTTGTGGATACCCAACCAATAGAATTTGTCCCCTCACGAGCACAAGGCTGCAAAGACGAATCACTGCCTGAGAAGCCCAGTCGTCTTGATGACTCCCTTGAGCCTTATCTTGCGCCGGTTCTGTGCACGGCTTGGTCGGGCTTCCGTTGGATCTCTTTAAGAAGGAAGCGCGCTGGGAGCATCCGATGAGGTGGTAGTTCTGTTCGCTCAAATCTACTGAAACAAATCCAAAATGTTCCTCAAACTCATCTTCCTCGCCGTATACTTGGTTGGCCTTGTGCATGCCAGGGCCACTACCAAGTCGTCTTCTTCGTCTTCATGGAAAAAGGCCATCAAAGAAGACTACTACGATCGTAATCTGAAGACAGTACAAGCAATTTACGACCTCACGGTAAGCCCCTCTCACACAGAGGCAACTCGGAACTACAATGCACTTACACAAGCCATAGGTCTACCCCAATAATGTTCCAATAGCCACCGAGGGGGTCAGCCGCGTACCCCCTGGTCTTTTCGCCCCAGATGCCAAGGGCCGAGTGACACCTGTTGGCAGATACACTTCTTTCGCTGAGTCGGTTCAGCACTTTGTCTCTCTTGCACCACTGCCCCCCGCTCTCCCAGCGCGTACTGGAATTTATGAAGCCGAGATTGTCTCCTTCGTCACCGGCTGCCCTGAAATCGCCGCATCGGTTGTGTACTTGCGCACCGGCCACGTTGACCCAGAGACGGCCGTCCACACGCCTGGCCCACAGGATACTACCCTGAAACAAGTAAGCACCGAATTTCAGACCCCCTTGTGCTCCATCGCTCCACCTCTGCTTCCTATTCTCTCTTTCTCGACAGCCCGGATCACACACTGAGTGGACAAATCAACAGGTCGCCTTCTGGCGCTTCAACGAAGAAGGCCTGGTCGTCAGATTCGAAGCATGGATCCCCAGCCTCGCTATCTGGACCTCCATCAGCTCGGGCATAGACTATAACGACAAGACCGTCCAGAGAGGCACCATCGTCCAGCAACTGTGCCCGCAGATTCAGCAGCGCTGCACCGGACCCAATCAGCAGTACGACTCTGTCGAGGACTGCGTTACCCGTCTGTCGAGCATACCGTTTGGCGACTTTGACGAGGTCTGGGGCAACAACGTTGTGTGTCGCGTGATACAGCTAATTCCTACCGCTGCTTCCCCGGATGTGAGTTTTTTGACACACATCTCCCACTCCTTCCTAATAACACCTTGATTTTCTATCTCTTGGCCAGCTTCGATGATCCGCTGCTAACTGTTGCACAGCTCAACTGCCCGTTCGTTGGCCCCGACGGCGGTGGCAAATGCATCGACATTGACTACAGTATCGACTATTTCGACGACAAAGAGCTTTTGGGATCGGAGAAGCCGTTCTACTGCAAAGACGACGATTGGAAGGCCTACCTCGTCAGAGACGAAGTGTAAAGCCTGCGCAATGGGCGTCGAAAGAAGTGACAACCCATAAGCGCAGCTGTGGCAGTGAATGAATACTCCTGGGTAGCAGTGCCACAAGTCATTGTATCTTTCAACTTCTACTGTGCCTGAGTGCTATTTCACTCGTTTTCGAACAGAGAGGAAGAGCGGGTCATAACACGAATACGCGAGATTTTCACAGTACGCGCCAAGCTGCTCTGCTCAGGGGTTCTCGAGTATCTTGTCTTCAGGCAACTTAATGCACCGGATCTCTTCCATCCGTCTCTCGCGCTCGCTCCAATACGTAGCCGGGTGGACTTGCACAACGAGGACTGCAAATAGACTGACTATCTTTTATGTCTAAGTTTTAATGTGCGAATGCGAATGGCCATCTCGTTGAACTTCGGTGACTATGTCTTTTGGTGACGGAAGAACTTCGCGTTGAAGTGAATTCTCGGCAAAGGTTCCAAGTATCTCCCTTGCCCCCATGGAGAGATGTTGTATGCAGATGTCCCTGGAAGTTTTCTCCAGTGCGGTTAGAGAGATATTCCCTGTGTATCCCTGAGAACCCCGTCTCCATCACCAAACCAAACAAACACCACCGCGCAGACTTGCGTCACGCGTCGACATTGAAATCTGGATCCATACCATCCCGATGCACCATCTTGAGCGGCGTATTTCTCGCCGCACCCGTCGTGGCAAGTTGATCCCAAACAGACGCGTCCGCGCCACCCACAGCGGCCGTTCTCGCACGCAAGCGGCGCGCCACCTTTTCAGGCTGCGAGTGCTCGATGCACTTGTAGCTCGAGACCTTGCTGTTGAGGTTGCCCAAGTCGACGACGCCGGGCGCCTCGAGCGCGACGAAGAGGCCAGCGGTCTCGACGTTGCAGCGGGGATGCTGGAACAACGTGCAGCGATGTCCCTTCTCAGGAGCAAACGAGTTCAGCTTGTCGCGCCAGGCCGGTTGCAAATCGCGGCACTCGCCGACAAAGGGCAGTTCGTCCTGGCAGCGGCCGCGGAAGTCGGGGCGCGTGCACATGTAAGCGGCGGCGCGCGGAGCATCGGGGGCGAAGCGCTTGACGCAGCGGAAGCTCCACACCTTGTCGTTGATGGCGGCGCCGATGTTGATGGTGGGCTCCTCGAGGAACACCATGCGGCCGAGCGAGTTGCAGCGCGGGCGCGCGTACAGCATGCATTTCAGGTCGCCGCGGAACGACATGGCCGTGAAGGGCGCCGGCCAGCTGTATGTCTTGCATTTGCCCTCGACTGTGACGTGGTTCATGCAGATGCCGTGGCCTTGGTGGAAGTTTTCGTGGTTGCAGAATTTGACGGTTACTTTTTCGGGTTTCTTCTTCTTTTTGTCGGGAGCTGCTGCGTCGTTGTCTTTGCTGCTGATTGGGTCGGGGGCCGGCAGATGGTGGTTTGGATGTGTTGACTGTGTCTTTGGACTCTCTGAGGTCGCGGTCCGTTCTGAATATATTTGCGATAAGCTTGGATTGGTCGCGAGGCCATCGGTGGCCAAAAGGAACAGGATGCATATCCAGAATGCGAAAGGACTCATGGCGACAATGATTCAACTTGTTACTATGTTGCGGGCGGTGTACTTTGATACCCGAAAGAAGAGGCGAACGAAGACGGGAGTGAAGAGTGGTCTCTTGAGTCAAGGCCGCGTTAGGGATTCGAATGGATCCCAGTCCAAAGCGTAAGAATATTACTATCGTTTGGCATGCGGATAGACAAGAGATTTGAGGAGAGTGTGCGACTAGAATATTGACTTGAATAAGAATATTGCTCTGGTGAAAGCAGACAAGTTTGGCTGACTAACTTTTGAAAAGGTTTTCCACGTTGAATCCGGGACCACAACCCTACAAGATGCGTCATCCGAACGATGTTGATAGAACAGCAGAGGGACGAGAAGATTATGAAACGTTGTAAGAAAAGTCGCGATGGAAAATTATGACGAGAGTGGAAGAAGTTAAGAATCGCCCTTGTGCTCTAGTGAAAAGAGAGTCCGAGGCTTGGTAGTAAGTGGTGGACACACACAGCAATAGGAGTCAGTCGAGGAGCATTCAAGCCCAACTTAAAGAATCTTAGGATTGTGTGTGTCACGGCTTTCACGACCGTATTGCTTCGAATCAATGTAATTGGCCTTAGAAAGTGGTTGAGACTGGTAAGATCGGCCAGAGCATCTTTCTACTCTGTTTCGACCCCGAATCGGTAACCGTTCTTTGGGGCATCTTCTGCTACGTGGTCAACGTTTCTACCCCCAACTATGCTTCCAGTATTCTCGGGCGGACTGTGCTGTCTTGTTGAGCGAATCGGATCCAAACTTCAGGATAGAGGACAGAAGTGTTGTCTGGGTGATGACAAACGCGATGGCAAACAGAATGGCCTAGTGCTGTTGGAATCTTGGTCAGCGCCATAGTCGATAAATCTCCTGTCGTCAAGATTCAATCAAGTGGACAAACGGAGAAGGTTCCGTTGACGCGCTGTGCAGCACATCCGGCGAGCCAACTGCACCGCTGGCACCCGCTCAAACAGGACCAGCCCTTTGAGATAAGCCTGCACCGCTGGCTCATCACCACTGGGCAAACTCCGCCTTTGGGCCATTTTGCTTTCTTGCTTTCTTTTATATCTTCCAGCCAGACCCAGTGTGCTGGTCCGGTCAAGATGTCGGCCGACGACAGCAACGGCGACGCAAGCAAGTCGAGGGACATACCCGAGTATGTTCAGCGCAACTTCAAGCTACACAGAAGCCTTGGAATCGACGGTGCCGAGAAGACTACTGCAGGTCATCAAGCCGCCCCTCGAAGCTTCTTGTCGAATGGCCCCCGGGATAGCAGCCTAGCGGTCGAGGATAGAGGTAACCTCGACGGACATGGTCCTTTTGAGTGATGAAGGCTGATGAAAGCCACCGCAGGAGTGATAAAGGCCGCCCCCAAAGAGGCTTCAAGCGCAGGAACGACCTCGTACAGAGGATACATTGACCGCCAGAGCTCTGGTACGCCGCAGACTTCATCGGCAGCCATCGCCATGTACAAGGCATACACAAGCGAGCGAGACAGCACACCGACACCAACTTCCACAGCTCCTCTATTCCAATCGCATTCTTTCAATGGTCATCCTCCGTGTGGTCAACTCTCTGAATGGGCGCAAAAGTCTCTGCCTATCCGAACGTCGGCCGATCCGCGAGATGGAAACCTGGTCAGCTCAGAGGGCCAAGGCAACGGCCACACGACGCAGCAACCTAACGTCAGGCTGCAACAGTATGCGGATGAGGTATATCAAAATACCGTCGTCAAATACCAAGAGCGGGTTCGCAGAGGCGAAGAGAAGGTGCCGACTGACCAGGATAGGCGCAATAATAGGACTTGGATCGCCAACTACCGCGCATGGATGGCCCGACAGAAGGCAGACAGGGACGTTGATGAAGGATTCTCGAAGCCACAGCAGCCGAGGAAGGGCGGTTGATTTGGTACAGAGCCGCATGAATGTTTGGTCTTTGAGAATCGCGTGGCCTGTTATTAGTTGCCCATGGCTCCCAGACAGCAGAGTGGACAAGACCAATGCAGGGCTTTGTGAGTTGGAAAGCTACGTGAGCAGAAGAGGCGTCTTTTGAGAGTATTCCTAGGGGAGGCGGCGGGAGTGATGGCAAGGCTCTGAAGAATAAAAGCCCGCTTCCATCAGATTTGGCGCTCGATTCC
Source organism: Phyllosticta citrichinensis (assembly GCA_038380885.1). Lineage (NCBI taxonomy): Eukaryota > Fungi > Ascomycota > Dothideomycetes > Botryosphaeriales > Phyllostictaceae > Phyllosticta > Phyllosticta citrichinensis. The sequence goes on from JBBWUH010000006.1 coordinate 2,439,464, forward strand.
CAGCTTCTGCTAGGTCAAATGGTTATCACGTTCGAATGGCATGCCGGAGTCGACTGGTGGGCGATGATAGCGATTCCAAAGCGAAGATCAAGGCTCGAGAGAGAGAAATGGAATGGTGGTGTAGGTGTGTTGTCGTCGTGGTGCTGGGTCCCGCCCTGTCGATCTGGAGTGGGCGCAGCGCAGCGCGGAGCTGATGACGTCCACCGCTCCCACGTCGTCAACCCCCACGACACCCTCCCCCCGACGAGAGTCTCCATGACCACACCATGGCATGGATTCTCCCAAAAATCTCTCCAAAGACGCGCGCCATGACCGCGATCGCGACCACCACATTCCCGTGCCGGTAGGCCTCTCCAAACTCCAGCAAACCGGCCGCAGCAGCACCTTTGCCGCGCCACCCCCCAAAGAGTCCCGACGCTCGCACCTCGGCTTGCACCACCACAAGCACCACCATGGCCACCACCATCATGGTCACCGCGACAAATACGCCGAGGACAGGGAGATCAAAAGTGCGGTGCTGCCCACTGGCAAGACTCCCTTTGGCGAACTCGTGAGGCCGAGCAAGGAGAAGGACAAGGACCCGAAATCCACAAGTGTTGGAGACGGTAGCACGAGTACAAAAGTAGGCAGCCTCACAGCTTTAAATGAAGCCCTCGAGAACTCTTTCCCTCGAGTACCCACCAGGATAGTCAGGCCTGAGGATGTCGAGAAAGAGAGGACCTTGAGAAAACAGCGGGAAGAGTATGTTTACCACCGCCGACGTCCCTGCTCCTAGTCTAACAAAATGCGTCTAGGCAACTCCAAACTGCCCTCGATACTCTCTCCGAGCAATCCATGGCTACAACGCGACGCCTCGACGACACGTACTACTCGATACTCGAAAAGTTCTCCGGCCTGCGGTCCATGATCGACCATCTTCAAGAGCTCTCGAGCCTGACCAAAGATCTCCGCACGGAATTCGCTACCGATGCAGACGAGCTTACAGAAGAAGTGAACAACTCGTTGGACAACATTGGCGACTTCAAAGCACAGGCAGAGCAGCTGGACGATTTTGAGTCGAGGATCACATCGTCCAAGGAGAAGGCGCGCCTGCTGCGGGTCAGGCTCGACGCAGCGAAGAAGCGGGTAGACGAGAGGGAGAAACTCGAAGAGGAGTGGCGGATCAAGACTAGCAGTAAGAACACACGGGCTCCGAGCTTTCTAGACAACAAACTGACAGAGGACAGGACGCCTCCGCATGCTCTGGGGCATTCTGGGCGCTTTGGCCGCCCTCTTCCTCATTTCGTACATTCTCTACAGCATCCGGTCGCAGAGCGGCGACGTCGCCGACTTCCTCCTTTCTTCGAATAAGATTGTCGATTACGATCTGCCGTCTTCCGTGCGCGAGGTCTTTCAAAGCCTGCACAGCTCCCAGAGCAGTCCTACGTACCAGCCCTCGGTCACCTCTGAAGGGATGGGCAACGGGGATTCGGGGCCGCTGCGGATCTTGGATGAGCTGTAGAGCGCGTCCACTGAGCAACCAAGCATACACCACGAATCGTTGCGTACAACCAAGAGCGTGTGGCGAAGAGCCAGAACGCGTGTGTCATTAGAATGTCGACTTTGCAAAGATCTTTTCCTATCAATCAACCGTCTGGCCCGCTGCAAGAATGCTGTGGGAGCTCTAGTCCAGCCAAGCTGGCAAGCATGGTTCAAGACCTACATACGCTCTGGCCACGGCGGGCAGCTTTCCGCGTGCGAGTCCTTCCAAACAAGATGGACAAGAGCTTTCTGGACGACACCAACAGCATCATTAAGAAGACACGACACCAAAACTCCTGTTGTCTCCTGACATTATTTGTAGTCAGACTATATACACAGCATCAAGCCACACAATGCCATCACTCCCTCCACTCGCCGACCCACCAACACACTGCAGAAGCACCAGATCCAGACGGCAAGCATCCAGCTCACCATCCCACCCGGCCCAAACGAATTGGATCTGGACCACAGGTGCAGCGTTGCTGCGTTCGTTCCACTCTCTGTGGAAGACGGTCATATAGTCAGATACATGTAAGGTACTCAGGAGCGCCGCAGTTCTAACCACGGTCCGGTGCGGTGCAGCGAGCGCGACGACATGGAGCAGCAAGAAGACACAAATCGGACGGCGGCGACGCGACGGATATGCTGGAATAGGATGTTGTTAAGAACATAGGAATGAAAACGAGTCGCCGCGTCCAATGCTTTACTCTGCCTCTTTGTCTGCCGCCGCCGTGCGCCTTTTGTGTCTACGCTGTATCGTTGCGTATCTTGATTCCTGGTTCGTGGTTCGAGATGTGGTGGTGGTTTGGCACAGCGTAGCGAAGTGTAACATGGAGAAAACACTTTGCAAACAGCCTTGAAATCTGCTGCACGCTGTCTTACCTTGTGCCGTGCTAGTGTCTGCAACGTACGTTTTGTCTAAGAAAACAGAACCGAATGGCTTTACTCTGCATCTCGTCTGTCGGGAGTTACGGCGTTTGCTTGGTCCGAGGGACAGACATGAAGCGCGAGCGAGAAGAGAAGACGCACGTCGGAACAAGCACACGGGCAGGCAGGCAGGACGGACAGCGAAGAACAACAAAGGGTGTAGACGCAGACAGTAACCCGGTACAAAACAGTAGAATATAAACAATGAGGAAAACTACACTACACGGCGGCCGCTCTACCATCCCGTCGTCAACAAGCCAACACCACCACCAGACCCAATCTAGGGCACCTACCGCACCTACGCCACACCGCCCACCTCCCACAAATCCGCAACGACGTCCCGCTCCACGGCGTCCCAATCGACGCGTCCACCCTTGTACGTCTCCTCAAACGCCGCAATAGACAGCTGGCCCAGGAAGGGCCGGACGACGCGCATGACGAACTCAGTCTTGGGCATGGCCTTGATGTCGGCGACGTCGCCCCAGACGTCCTGGTCCCGGGCGACCGCGAGGACCGGGTTGAGGAAGCTGGTGCGCTTGCGCTCGTCGTCCGCCGCGACGGGCCCGCCGGCGGCGGCCGCTGTTGTTGTTGCGCCCGTGTTGGGCAGCGCGACAGTGTCGGCGGGCTGTGGTGACGAGGATGTGGCGCCGCCGTGCTCGACGTCCTGTCCGGCGGACGCAGGCGCGTGGGCGGCGGCTTGTTGGAGCGATTCGGCGAGTTCGTCGACGAGGGCGACGGGCGTCCAGTCGCCGTCGGGGCGGTACACGGCGTCGATGGTGTCGGTGAGGTAGAGCCATTCGTGGAGCTGGAAGTCGTCGTGGTTGATGGTGACGAGGGTGTCGAGGAGCTTGCACGCGTGCAGGATGGAAAGGTTGTTGTAGGTTTCGGGTTTGTCGTGGTTGGCTGTAAAAAAGTTGTTGTCAGGGAATAGGGAGATGAGGGCGGCCGTAAGTTCTGACGTAACGATCGGCCAGAGAGGTGCGAGTTGGCTCGGGGAGAGACGCAGGATGAGAGAACGCAGGAGGAGGAAAGCCTCTGCACGAGTAGCAGAAGATGGAGATGAAGCTGGGGTTGCCGTGAAGAGTTCGACGAGCTTCTCGCCGAGAGCGCCTACATTGCCGACAAAGGTGTCTTCCTGATTAGCCATGACGAGTGCACCAATGCGGCGTAGATTGAGCTGTGTCCGGCGGTCGGCTTCTTGTCTGGCACTGGTCGCGCCAACACCGAACATGATGCCAGCGGTAGTAGGGGCGGAGAGGCGGGAGAGCAACTCGGGCATGCGGTCCTTTTCTGCCACTGTCCATTGTCGCAGTACAGGGAGCCATCTGTCCCTCGCTAGAGCAGGGTCGCCAGCAAAGAATCTCGCATCGTTGAAGGCGTCGGCAATGTCTTTCTTCCACGCTTTTGATCCCTGTACGACACGCGTGATCTGATAGAATAGATCCAACAGGGCTGGAGAGACGTTTTCTGGAAACGCCTTGGCTCGAACGGTTGGACCGATGACGTTTGTGCTGATCGCAGTTGCTGCGCTAGCAATGCGGTCGGGTTCCACCAGAACGAGAGACAGTTTGGGGAGAATGTTGGCGAGGATGGTGACCATATCGGATGACCTCGAGCTACCATTCGCCGTTTCCTCGGGAACTTTGTCGACCGAGAGGGAAGACGAATCCGAGAGATAGCCCATGGGACGAGTAGTGAAGGTCGCAGTGAGCAACCGTGTGAACAAATCCTATGATCGTTAGACAGGAGCGACAAAGTTGGCAAGAGAACTTACACCCAAATCGCGACGCATGCGGCGTTGCTCGCCAAAGTTTGTGTTGTCGACCTTTTCAGCCAGGGTAGCCGTGAATTCCAACAGCCCAGGCAGTATTTGACGATGCGGCATGGGGTTCGTCAACACGTCCCTCAGAAACGTGAAGCAGTCGGGCCAGATTTCGTCCATGGCATCATCTTCCAGGGACTTGGTATAGTCAACCAAAAAGGCCACTAGATCAGTGTCGGCCAAATTGGACGTCAATGTTGACATCCGATGCGGATCCAGCGCATTGGGATTAGTGCGGCTGTACAGAGCGTTGAAAATCGTGGGAGTTGTGTGCTTGGGACTCGAGCCATTGAGAACATTCAAGAGGCTGAGCACCGCTGTAGCCTCGGGGCTACCCCGTGGTGAGCGACACCAAATTACTGTTAGAGTCTCGAGGCACTCAAGTGCTTCGGCAGCAAACAAGTGCTCGAGAATGCGACGAGCCCTATTCCGCATCCTAAGAGAAGTGTAGCTAAACGAGGCAATGGATGCCGTGTCCTGCTTTGCAACCTCCAGGCCGTATCCACCCCAGGACCAGATGTTAAAGCAGATGCGGACCGTATCTTGAAAGCAAAGCAATACCGTGAGGCGGCTATTTGCAGTTGCAGAGCGGGCCTGAGGATGCTCGGGAGAAAAGACTCCTGAAACCATGTTGCCAAAGAATCCCTGTGGCTGTTCCGGCGTCTTTGCGGCAGAGGTTCTGACTTCTTGCAAGATTAGACGATCATGGGCGCTCGCCAGAATCTGTTCCAAACCATTCATGAGCGAGATGAGTGTCGACTCTGGAGCAGTAGGACCAAAAGATGCGGGTTCATGAAAAGTAGACTTGAGCTGGTCAAAGGTGGCCTGTATTTGCTTGCCCAGGCACTCGGATAAAGGCAGCAAGTTTTGGAAAATGGTGTCCGCAAACAGCGGGAGCACCTCGATTAAGAACTTGACCCAATCGTCCAGAACCAGACGACTTTCGGGCGAAGAAAATCCAGTCTTGAGGCACTCTACGAGCTGAGGCGGAGGCACTATCGCAGGGGCCTGTGGTGCCTCGAATTCTTGCTTCTCTACAGACTCACGGATGCTATCTTGACGCTGGCGTGTGGACCTGTCTTCCGAAGGAGAGGCTGGAAGCGCGCGGAGCCGTAGTCGCAGCGCCGCCAGCGTCGCGTCTAGAAGAAGGCTCTGGAGCGGAGGGCTTCCAGCAGCTAGGCGATCCATGAGAAGGTTTTCCAACTCGAGCTCCCTTAGCGGCAACGAGTGTGGATTCATGAGAATCAAACGGAGAATCGAGATTGCTGTGCGGTAGAGCCCCTCGACATGCAAAGACTTTTGCTGCAGTCCTGATGTCACAGAGAGCGTTCTCATGCTAGTTTGCACCAGCAACGTCTGCAATGGGACTTCTTTTTCTTGGCCTGCAGCGGGATCATGCATTTGTACAACATCTCGGGCCAGCACCATCCAAGTGTAATCTGAAGACCAGCGGAGAATGTTGAGCAAATGTTGCATGTAGTAGAGACATTCTTTAGAATCATCTACTACCACAGCGGGCTTTTGGGAGGAAGGCTGAAGCTTCTCGGATGCTTGATAGTTGAAGCAATTCAGCGAGTGCAGATGCTGCACGATAATGTCAAATACTCTGTTTAGACTCGGCAGATCCTGCAGCCATGCCCGAACAAAAAAGAAAAGCTCTGTGCCCTCTTCCGTGAGCGCGTCCAATAGAAGCAACAGCGGTCTTGTGAGGATAGCCTGGTAGCCTCCTTCGAGTGTGTTCAGACCAGACAACGCTGGCAGACCACTGGGTCTCCGAGAAAGGCCTCTGCCACTTTTCTCGGCTTGAAGGTTGAGCTCATGAATCGTGTGTGCCCAGAGAACGGCAAACCGGCGTCCAGCATCCGAAGACAATGAGGCGCTGTCCTCGGTAGGGTCCTGCAACATCAGCGAAGTGATGGCAGCTTCCACTAGATGATCGGAAGCGGTCATAGCTTGGAGCTGCCACAAGCACCTCACAGCTTCGACGTGGTATTTTGGTCTAAAGGGCGACAAGTAAAACCACGTAGCTCGAACCAATTGGTTGACCAGTTCGGGCAACTGCTCCTGGGGAAAGTAGTTGTGCGGCCGGCAGCTCGCTTGAAGTGCTGCCATGACGGTTGTAATGGCCAAAATCGCAGGAAATGGCACTGAAATCTCGGATGCGTTGGGCTGGCCATCAAGGCAGGCATGGAAAGCAGACAAGAGTCGATCGCGGTCCTGGTCGCCGGGATTCGTCAATTTGGACAAAATGTTGGAGAGAAGTCTGGTGCTTGTTTCAACCTTGCCGGGTATGGGATCACGCAGAGAGTTAGTGAAATTTGTGCATGCTTCTCGCAGGAGGGATTCCTTTAGTTGAGATCCGGTGAAAAGAGGTCCGGATGCTTCAATATTGCCCTGAGCTTTGTCATAGAACGTCCGTATGGCGTCGATGCTGAGAGCGTTCCTCGTCTTGCCACTCTGGCCGCTTGCAAAAACGCGATCCGGCACAAGTTGGACGAGCAGGTCGGCTATCTCAAGCTTTGTAGAATTGATGCGCTTTTCAAGCTCAATTGGCACATCTTGCTGGAGCAATCCACGATTCACGAGGTTGAGAACAACAAAGGTAAGCAACGGGATGTGGTGCAGAAGCATCTCCTCCTCGCGTACGTTGAATCGGGTAATGATGAATTTTGCCAACTTGAGTTTGCGCAGCTGTTCCTCAAGAGGCTGTGGGTTTGTGGACAGGGCTTCGTCCAAGAGTTCCAGAATCTTGCCCCATATGAGACCGCTTTCGACGCCATCAAAGAAGATGCTCACACTGCGCAACACGTCCTCAAAGGCCTCTCTACCAGCCGTTTCCCCATAGACTCTTGCACTCTCCAAGGCAGGAATGAAGAGGGCAGGGACAAGGAGTCCACCTACTTCCCAGCGGTCCATCAAGGACAAGCAGACTCGGAAAGGTCGCGCCTTCACCACGGGCGATTGGTCTCGACTGTTTATCATGGCCATGATTCCACTGGTCAAGGGCTGGAGGCCGTATCGTGCAAAGTACGCGGCATGATGGGAATTGAGGTCCAAAAGAGGCCCTTTTGAATCTGCCGGAGTTTCGGGTCGTTCGTCGGCAGCGGGCTCAGGACCAAGCAACCACGACCAGAGTCTTCGATTCAGGCTCATGTCCCTTCGAGCAACGACACCGGCGGCGGCCGTGACTAGGCGCTCCAGATCCTGGGAGTCAATCCTGACCTGGAGGACTTCGGAATGCAGGGGAAGGGAGTTGACAAGGAGGTCGAGGTAGCCCCTTTGAGTCAGTAGCTGGCTGTCTCCGAGTCCTGCTGCAAAGCACCGGATCAAGAGCCCCGGCTCTGGCGCAATGACAGCCTCGGCGGCCAGCGAGAGCGGTTCGTTTTCGTCACCATCTCCATCTTCCTGTCCAGCTGTTGAGCCCTTCCTGGGCGTCCGTGATCCAAACTTGGGCAATCGTCGCACAAGGTAGGCCAACGCCCCCTGCCTCCGCGGCGCATTTGTGATTGTGGCCAAGAAGAAGCACTGCCAGAAGTACGAGTCCTGAGCGTCTCCAGTGCCGTCATTCTTGCGATCTTGCGTCCCGCTGATTGCGAACCGCAACTTGTCCATCATTTGGACAACCCGCTCAAAGTCTTCGGCCGTCTCCTCTTCCAGACCAGGTAATAAACATAGTATAATGGACTTCAAGGCCGGCCGGAGCGCCTGCGGGTTAACCGGAAGGATGTGGGCCTCAATTAGGGAAAGGAAGGCAGGTCGTACGGAGAGCGAAGCAAAGGAGAGGACAGACGCGAGGCCAGGAAAGTAGATTTGAAGGTCGCGGGCGAGGGCTGGCGACTTGAGGACGGAGAAGATGTACGTGTAGACCTCGAGGGCTTTCTGGTGTACTCCGGACGGCAATGAGGGATTCAAGCACTGGGCGAGTCTCGTTGCAACGGTTCCGCTGTGAGGAATCGTGGAAATGCTTGGGGGATGTGTTTGGATAGCCTGGCTGGACTGTCAGCATGGTTGAAGATCCGGGGACAGCTCAATTCCATGTACTTTCAACAATCTCCCCAGAAACGAAATGTAGTCAGCCCATTCCTGCTGCGGCGTATCGAACAGGGCGAGGGCGCGCTCGACGTTGCTTTCATATCGACGGAATGCTTTCTCTTTCTTGAAGGAGCCTGGGGCGAGAGTGAGCGCGGTGTGGGATCAAGAGCCATGCACCACGACGTACATACCGTCCTCGATGCGCCGTCGAGGTGAGCGTATGGGCGAGGCACGGCCTGAGCTCGCGGGCGACGCGGAGCGGTGGATTGGATCGAGAGACATGGTGCCTTGGAGGAGAGGCAGGCATCGATGTTGGATGCTCAGCGGTCTATTCGCATGGTAAGGCTGTTGGGGGATATGTCGTCGTCGCAAGCATAGTGGCTGTGGAGGGAGCTGGGATGGCGACGCGTCTCTCAACGTGTGCACATTGCTCCGGAGGGCACGGGCCACGTCTTGCCTGCTCTGGACGTGAGGGACTCTGCCTCCAATCTCCACGACACATTCACCAGCCCCTCGGCAAGGAGACCTCTGCTGGTTTGCAACAACACCATGGCGACTTTGATTCACTGCCTGACCATCAAGAGATTCAAATTACCAGGAAATATGACGGCATTAACCAAGCGCCGCAAAGACACCGTTACCTGGACCGTGACACAACAACCTCATCTCATCACTACCTTTGTCGTCTCTCATCATCAAACGATTGGAGCTCGGTAGCTCTTCACCCCGGGGCCCTCATTTTCTTCGAGAATCTGCTTGATCAACGCCGAATCAAGATAGGCGCGAACCTGGACAATCTGACCCTCTTCGTTGAAGCGCATGCACCAAGCATACGTATTCTCGAATTTCAGACCTGCTACCATGTCAGCAGATCAACCCAAGTTCCCCGTCCCAGCTTGACCGACCATTTTTGCACTCCACTCCATCCGCGTAAAGCTCGACAACTGCCCATTCTGAACCGCCGCCTCCGATGACGTTGCGAGTCTTGATGCGAATGGGACTCGTCTTCATGATCGCCGTCAAACGCTTCAACGTGCCGTTCAAGAAATCTTCCAGGCTCGTGTATCGCCCAGCAATGGGATGAGTCCCTTGATCGCATTTGGTCAGCCATCTGACAGAACAAGCTCCGCAGAGTGTCTGGTGTACCCATGACAGTCCAGTCGACATCCGGATGGACTCTCTCGAACACCTTTTCAGCCTCACCCTCTTCCAGGGGCTTGAAAATGGCTTTGATTTCCTCGGGCGACGGATACTTTGTCGCCATGTTGTTCAAATTGAAGATGGTGTTTCCAGCCCTCTATTGCGGAAGCCAAACGAAACACTGCTACTTGTGTCCCCGCCATACGCGGCAAACTTGGCTGCGCCTCAGCTACTTCAGCTCCCCCCGCTGTATCCACGGGCGCACGTGAACTCGAGGTATTCTCAAGATCAATCTTCACCGAGTGTTCTACATGCGGACGATCGCAACAAAAAGCCACATGGACGCCGTGCGTAACTAAGCTCATTGTCTGTAGGCCACAAAGAGGACAAATTGAGTGCTCGTGGTTTGGATCATCACGGGACGGGGTGCGAATTGCATCGGATCTGCATGAAACCGCCTCACGCAACTGGACACTTCAGCTGTTGCATATCTTCATCGCTCAACTCGACTGTTAAAGGCCGGACTGGACTCCTTCCTCCGACTCCATCAGACGCCGTATGACAATATCAATCCAACTCGGAGGCACTCAACCGCTACAAAGCTGAACGTTCTAGCCAGCGACATGTGTGGTAGTTTTCTACTCTTCAGCCCGTAGTTCCAAGAGATTCAAGCACTACACGTAGTCATCTTTGGGGAGACAGATGTTTCTTATTACTTCCCACAAGACAGCCTGGGGGCCTTTGTCATGTCCGTGCCCGCTGCCACGACTGGGACACCGAGACTCGCTCGTTCCTGGTGTTGACACTTGTCGTTGCCGCGACTTTCACGCACTATTCCAAGCGACGAGTTCCGGATGTCCGGATATGATGCGTCCTGACGTTGCGACTTTATGGCGGCACAAAAGTCGGATGTCAAAGAACACCAATGGCGCAGTCTGAGTGGCAGGCGTACCGTAGGAATGGATGCGCGTCAAAGGAATAGAGATCCAAGATCCTTGTCGAGTGCCTGTTGCTTGGAACCTTCCCATTTATGCGCGAACCGTGCAGGCGCCCTGGCCAACCAGTGGATCTCGAGAACCACTTCGACCTGAAGTTTTCAATCAGCACCAGACTAAAAGATTGAAAACGGTGTTCTTCAAACATCGCGAGCTTCAGGACTTCTGAATTTCATGTTCTCGGCAACGGTACAACCTTTTTCACAAGGTCGCCGTTGGATACCAACGCTCCGAACGACAAGAATACCTCGGACCACGGGCCAGTTTGGCAACGATAAGGCTGTCCGATCCATTTCGGGTGAAGAAATACAAATTCGTCCAACAGACTTGGAAATCTACTGAGATAAAGTGGGAATAGGAGGACCTTTCGTTGCGAAGCTAGCGCAAAACGCCAGTGTCCAGCAACCACGCTTTCGTTTGGATTGTTAGCTGGTTCGTTCAAAGCAAGAATGCTCACGGACAGCAAAGACTATTTCGTATTCGGAAGCTCCAATCTTCAGAACCAGCTGTTGCACTGTACAGCCTCTCTCGGGATGGTCGCGGAGACGATTCTCATGCACCAGCAGCAGCCCGGCAACCAAAGCAGCGCAGATCACCATGTGTCTCCATGTGGAACCCGGCGCCGCCGTCTTGGGTACAGCAGCTACTCTAATCTGTAAAAGGCAATCCCCTGGTTCCAAACGATGCATGATCCTGTACTCTTCTCGATCGCCAAAAAAAAAAAAGCGACTCGTGGATCAAATTACCATGTGTTTGCAGTATATGGAGCGCCAAGATGGCCCGAAATAGGTGGCGTCCTACACCTCGAGATCTTTCACGACGGAAATGCTCGATTCCGGTCCGCGACCGTCCCGATTCACTAAGAGAACAGCGTCGACTGCCACAAAATTTCTAGGCTCCGCGCTTTAGCCTGCATACTATTGGAGCGGCGTATTAAGCATATGATCAAGCGTATCGTGCTAAAGCGAGCCAGCGTACATCAATTGCACACTACATCTACCACCGCAACAGGCAGTCTAACAGGCGGGGATAACCACAGCCCCAGCATGTTGTTTAAGGGACTGAGCGCCTAAGGCAGCTCGATGAGGCTTGACTCAGGCCACATACTGCGCGAGAAGATCTGCCGGCGCGAAATAAAGTTTAGCGGCCGCTCTAATCCGCATCACCCCTACCATATCCTAGTTAGTGCAGTGCGACTAAAGTCCCTGGATCCTGACCGCTTCGCTAATTTCGATTGCTCTGTACCTGTTGCTGCACAGAGCAAAATGTTTTTATGGGGTGAAGCTGGCCTCGTCTCTCCTGTCTTGCGTGCGCAGACGGTCACTCCTTCATCGTCGTTGCTTTGTATCGTACTAATTTTTATTTCACTCCGACCACAACGCTCCTCGGCTGTTTTGTCTACCCAGTTCAATGTGGAAAACCATTGTTTCTCTCCTGGCCGCTGCCAGTGTTGTCAATGCCGGTTCCCCCTTTGTGGACCTGGGATACTCCAAATATGAGGGAGTCAGAGATAACGGCGTTCTCAAATGGCTCGGGATGCGGTATGCAGACAAGCCCACTGGGAATAACCGCTTTGCCGCACCGCAAGACCCCCCGAAGAGTGAAGAGGTGATCAAAGCCGACAAGGTATGTTCGTGCCCTTCTCCTTACTGCAGACATGCTCACAAGAAAAGTTTGGTGCTATCTGCCCGCCTCAAACCCCCGACGATTATACTGTGCAAGGAAAAACAGACCGCTTCCGGGTGGATGAAGACTGTCTGTACATCTCAGTGTTCGCACCAGAAAATCCCAAACGGACTCGTCTTCCGGTCATGTTCTTTATTCAGGGCGGGAGCTTCAAGTCGAACTCCAATTCCAATTGGAACCCAGAGAATCTCGTCAAAGACGGAGAAATCATCGTGGTCTTGTTCAATTATCGCGTTGGTCCGACTGGATTCGCACACAGCGACGAGATTAAGAGGAAGGGAGCACTCAATGCGGGAATCTTGGACATCAAGAAGGCGCTCGAATGGACAAAAGATCACATTGCGGCGGTAAGATTTTCCTCTTCCCCTACACGTGCTTCCAGCCCGTACTAATCGACTTCAGTTTGGTGGTGACTCGGATCAAATCGTTCTCAATGGAATTAGTGCCGGTGGTACTGCTTCCGCTCTTCTCATGGTGGCATACCGCGATGCAAAGCGCCCTCCATTCGCGGGCGCCATCATTGAGTCAGGAGGCTGGGTCACGATGCGCAACATGGAGCAAGGCGAAGAGCAATACGAGTGCCTTCTCAACGCAACCAAGTGCACCGACAACATCGACACGCTAGCCTGCCTGCGCTCGAAACCCGAACAAGAACTGCGCACCACGGGGTGCTGGTTTGACCCGGGCATCGACGACCAAATGTTCCCCAAACCCCTGCTCGACATGTTCTCGGACGGCGCTTTCGCCAAGGTGCCCACCATCATGGGCTTCTGCAACAACGAGGGCACGAAGCATGCTGCGCCGCAGGACACCGACACGGCCGAGCAGGCACACACGTATCTCAAGAAGCAGGACGGCGCGCTCACCCGCGGCTCGCTCGACATCCTCGACGACCTGTACATCGACCGGCCCGCCCCCTACTACCCCAAATCTGGCCGCAAGTGGCGGCAAACAGCCGACGCCATCGGCGACATCGGCACCAACTGTATCGTCTATGAGCTGCAAAACAGTATCGTCAAGAACGCAGTGGCGCCGCCGCGCGGCAGCAGCAGCGGCGACCTCAGCCCGCCGACGTGGAACTACCGGTACGCCGTCACGGACGAGGACGACGAAAATGCGGGCTACGGCACGTGGCACATTGTCGAGCAGTACGCGCTGTGGGGCCCCAACAACACGGACAACAGGGCGCCGCCGTCGTACCTGCCCAAAGGCGCCAACGAGGGCATCGCGCCCGTCATCCGCAAGTACTGGCTCAGCTTCGTCAAGCAGCTGGATCCGAACCAGGAGCGCGACGCCGGCAGCCCGGAGTGGAAGACGTGGAGCGGCGCCGAGGACGGCCAGCGCCAGCGTCTGGTTTTCATTACCGGCAAGACGAAGATGGAGCGTATGAGCCAGCGCCGTAGTTTGAGTTGTCGGGCGACGCGTGAGATGAGTGTCGCCCTGGGCCATCCGAGGGAGGGCAGCCAGACGACGGATTTGGATGGCAAGTTGGCGCGGGATGCCAAGGGCGCGAGCGATAGCATGGATTACTGAGAGCAAGCGACAGAAAGAAGGGGGTAGCGTGGTAGAGAAGGTGAGAGATGAGTGTGTAATACGCTTCTTGTAATATTTGACTTGTCTCTTCTTCCAGTGCAGAGGACGGGCAAAGCTGCTGACGCGAGAGAGTATCTAAAGTCTGAAGCTGGAAAAGTTGATCTCGCAAACGGCTTCCTAGGTGTAACTCATATAGTAGATGATAGCTCCATAATCGTAGCGGTGGTGGGAACCGGACGCTCTTTGAGTGCAGCTTTGGTGGCGAACAGCTGTCCCCTCTACGCGGCTATAGTGCCACCGGGAGGTATAATTTCTTTCGAGGCCCATCACCTTACAGTCAGGCAAAGCGTTGCCGGGGCGTCCAGTATTAATCCCACGCACCACAAACGACGGTGAAAAAGACAAGGCGTGAGAAAGATTGAAGCGTACAACAGAAAGCGAAAGAAGACAAATTGACCCAAACAAAACCACAAAACCACTGCTTCTCTTCCTCGCCCACCACATTACCGTCCTTTCTAGACATTCCACACCAATCAATTCTACAAATTTCCCCCCTGCCTTACCAAAACCCCTGCACAACACTCCCCACAAAGCCCTCCAGCCCCACAAGGCCCCTCCTCCCTCCATCAGCAGCAGCGCCTGCGGCATCCGCATCAGCGCCCGAGCTCGACCGCACCCGCGCAGCCGACGCCGCCGACCCAGAAGCCTGCGTTCTGCCGCCTCCGCCCTCCATGACCAGCACCTGCGCGCCCGGCTCCAGAAACTCGCGCGTGGCGACGAACTGGAAGGTGACGAGCGTGGCCTCACTCTCGCTGACGTCGTCGACGTTCGAGTCGTTGTCGTCGTCGTCGTCTCCAGCGCCAAAGAAGCCAAAGGCATCGTCTTTGTCGTCATCACGGCGGATGCTCCTGGCGGTCCGCTCGCTTTCATCGTCGTCGTCGATGGCAATGGCGACAACTTTGGCGCTTGCACGGACACTGGCGATGTAGGTGACGACGAGGCTGCCGACGATGAGGTTGCGGACGGCGGCCGTGGCGAAGCGGGCGACGAAGGAGCGATGAGAAGGCGGATTGGCTGGACCAAGCACGAGTACCATGCCTTTGCGGATGCGAGCGTGGTGCGCTACGGTCGGTAAAGTTGTGGTCGGGGCAACAATAGGGTTCGCAGACAAGGGCAGAATACCCAATGTGCCTACCTGACCAGCATGCAGGGTGCGCACAGGGAGACGCAGGTTGCGGATGGATGTAATGCGAACGCGGCGCCACTCTTGCTGTTTCATGCTGCGAGTCAAACTAGACGCCTGCGTTGTGGGATCTAGACGAGGGGCCAGGTCGAGATGCCTATGAAGTGCCCCTGGAAACGAACGGCTTGCTGTCAGTTGATCAGAAGGTTTTGGAGAGCTGCTGCTGCTATCGCTGTCATCGGCGGCATTCCCAGTGGAGAACGGGCCTAGGAGGAGCTCATCGCCAAGGTGGAGGACACCGTGGCGCAGATGACCACTGATGATGGATGCTCCCGGACTGTCATCCGCGGCTCCGCTGAGGTTCAATTTGTAGACGTCCTCGATATGGTAGAGAGCAGTAATACGTGAGCTCCCAGAATGTGACGCTGTTTCGCCGGCCCGCGGATGATCCAGCGGCTGGGGAATTTGGATTTCATGCAAAAGGGCATGCAGTTTGCGAATGCCATTACCTTTGACAGCGCTCGTCAAGACAATTGGCACTGTTCCAAGAGGATCGAGTGCAAGCTCATCGGCAATGCCTCGAGCAATTTGCACGTCAGAGGCTGGGACAATGTGCAGGTCATCCTCCGTGATCAGAGTGCCAATGTCAGAAATGATTCTTGGGGTCCTTCCTGCTCGCTTCAACGCGGATAGGAGTTTGGACATGGACCGCACCATGCCCGCTTTTGAGGCTAGGTCTAGCTTGGTGAAGACAACGATCAGGGGTAGTTTGAGATTCAGGCAAAGGTCCAAATGTGCCTCTGACAAGTCGACATCTGCCACTGCAGAGCCAAGCATTTCTTCTGTAGAAGGCGTGCTGCCGACTTTCCCAGACGTATCTTCGTCGTTATCCGCCGGCATACACAAAAGCGTCCAGTGGGGAGCCCATCCCATAAGTCCGCGGACAGTAGTACGCCGATACCTTGGATGACCCGCCGAGTCGGAAAGGAAGACAAGTCGACCGGCTGGACAAGCAGAGTGAATGTCGGTCCACGATTCAATGTTACCAGAAGCATAGTTGACAACATGAACATCTCCAGACTCGTCATCGACATTGTACCCAATCAGCTCCTGGGTGACTGAACTCGTCATTCCAGAAGCTATTTCGTGCCTGTGCTTGAGCAGACTCAAACGACTCTTGCCTCGGCCGTTGTCCAATGTCGCAGTAGAGAGACTGCCCAGTAGACTGGACTTGCCCGACATGGTGGCACCAGTCAAGGACAGACGAAGCTGCGCAGAGGCGTGCTTGCTGTCCTCCAGGTCCACCTGATGCAGCGATTCAGCCACTGGGTCAAGCTGAGCAGTTGGACTAGGCGTTCCCGAGCCAGCCACCTTTGGCCTCACAAAAGCCTCAGCAACCCAAAGGGGACAACTGCGGGAATTTTGATCAACGTCGTCAGACCACGTGCAGTCGCCCACGGGAATCATGCGGAGCACCTTGACGCTGCAGCCCAGGCTTGCCGCCATGGCGCGGAGATTTGTTAGGCTCTCCTCCATTTCGTCCTCTGCGAGTCCCACAAAGGTGCCATCGTCGGCGACACCAATCTCGTACAAGGCGCCTTGGCTTTCCTCCAGGCCTGGTAGCACCTTTGCAAGAGGCTGATTTTTGAGCTCAGGGGTGGCTTCTGGAAGCTGAGGGACGACCAGCTCATTGGCAGAGGTGGAGTGGTAGGGGGATGATTGCTGCAAACGCCACAGAAGCTGCGTCGTCAGCTGCTCCAGACGGTGCTGGCGCGACTGGCTCGAGGTCTGCTTTAGCGGTGTGTGAGAACCACCACCGGCAGGGTCAGACACGGTCCGAGTAGTCGGGATGCCCAGGGCGGTGCGATGGGATCCCGCCACGTGACGGGCGGTGCTTGTAAAGGTAAAGGACCTGCGCGGACGCAGAAGCAGATGAAGCTTGTACTCTGTTGGGCCTTCCTGGGGCTCAGCGTCCAGCTTGGTAACGGAGCTATCAGTCTCGAGAACGGCGCGTGGCGTAAAGCCGCTGGTGGCAAAGGCATTGTTGGATGTGAGGGTGGCTGCGGTTCCCGCCGAAGAGGTTGGCTTTTGAGGCGTTGTCGAGCGCGGAGTCGACCAAGGAGATGCCACGCGGGGCGGATCGGGGTCGAATGTAAATATGGAGGCCATGAATTGTTCTTTATGGTAAAGCCGATAAATATGGGGCTAACAAAGCAGTTATGGACAAGCGATATGCAGTGGAGCGTAGAAAGGGCATTTTGGCAGCGGTTGACGGCTGAAGGCCAGGGGCGATTGTCAGAGCGAGCGACGGGTGGCGAGGTCAGTAATGGGGCGCCATGATGGAAGCGTTGAAATGAAGAGATGGAAGTTGACGATGATGATGATGACTGCTCATGGCTGGCTGGCAGGATGGGGAGTCGAAGGGCAGCCGGGGCCGGGGCCGGGGCCGGAACAACGTTGAGGAACGCCACACGCCACGAGCCACAGCTTGAGGCTCGGTCTCTGCACGTGAGTCTCGCCAGCTGCGTGTCGGGTGGTCCCTGCTGTCCAGTTCAGTTTCTCGTTTAGGCCGTCCACATCTTGGCTCGCTTACCCTCTGCCCGCTCCCTGTCACCCTCAACTCTCTCTCTCTGCCCTTCGACGACATCTTCCAATCGTTCTTTTCTGACCTCCTGTCCGACCCCGACCCCGACCCCAACCCCGACCCAGACCCAGACCCAGATCCAGAACCTCCTGCAGCGCGGCACGGCCGTCATGGCATGGCGTCATTTTCTGCGCCGCAACCAAGACCATGTCCACCTCTGCTGCACCCTCAACGCTGTCGCATGACTCCCGACTTCAGCCCTCGATCTCCAGCCTCAGCGCGTCTCTCACCGCCCGTGACTGTGACGAGGTTGTTGCCTGACGCCTGACGGCCGTTTGACCCGCATTCACCTGCATCTTGGACACCTTGGCGCCTGTCCTCCGCCGCCATCAACGCAGACGTCGACACCTCCGCTGCTACACGCCGACGCGCGCTAGCATTCCAAACCATGTCACTCGTCGAAACAGAAGCTGAGGGAAACCAGTTATCTGCCCTGCGACATGACAGGCGCCGAGGTTTGCGCAACAAGCTGAGCTAAGCGCCGCGTCTAAGACCGTACCCCCATCCGGCTACTAACTACACCTTGGCCGCTCCGCCGTTTGCCCCCGGCTGTGTACGCGTCCACACAAGACGGGACCGTCCCGTCTCGTCTATTCCGCACTGCCCGCACATGCCAACCACACCCAACAGACGGACGTTTTTTCTTCTCGAGCCAAGTCGGCCATTGCTCCGTAGCAGCAGCAACACGACAGCAGCGCTAGCATGCTCGAAAATCGCCAAGCCCAGGGCCAGCCGTCCATCCCGGCGAACCCCGGCCCGTCTTAGCCGGCCGGGGGGAACCACCTCTCACAAACTTAGATCTGCTCAGGTCGCGAGTTATCAGCTCGTCCGTCAGCAGTGGGACGGCTGCCAGACCAACCACTGCTCATCATCATCCACACAGTCAGCACTCTGTTTAGACGCCGATGCCATTGTCGACCAAATGGGTCAAGAGACCAGCCAGCCGACCAGCCAGCCAGTCAACTAGCCAGCCAACCTGTGGTAAGCCAAGCAAGGTCGTAATGTGATGAGAGCAGAATGAGGGGCACGCGGACGCTGTCGTCCCTTCTCGTTCTCTTTCCTTTGCGTCTATTCTATTAATACACTCCGTCCTCTACATGAAGTCCATCCGTCTTTTTCTTGGCCCCCACACTGAAAAACGGCTTCCCCATCATTGACGAGCAAAGCTCAACAACCAAGTGACGCAGATGAGGGGCACGAGCGGCGTACACGGTGCTGTCCTCTTCTTCTCCATGATTTTTTTCTTTTTTTTCTAATAATACCCTTTTCGGTCTCTTGTTCTCCATATGCGCTTGCTCGCTTGTCTGTTCGAACTTCGGCCCCCACCTGCATCCACCCCGTTCTACCTCACGTCACCTACGCACGTTTGGCTTTTGGCCCCCACCGGCAAACCTCGCTCTCCATGCCATTGCTGGACGCAGACCACGTCAATACATACGCCCCAGGCGAGAGAGGCGTGCGGGCAATTCGGAACTCGCCTGCTCTGCCCTGCCCTGCCCTGCCCTGACCCTGGCCTGAGGGGGCGGATGCGCGTCTGTCTGTCTGTATCGTCCGCGGAGGCCCGTCTGCTGGTCTAGCCCCCGTCATCACCCATCAATTGCCTCCCTCTCACTCCCTCTCACTATTCTTTTTTTTTTTTTTCCTTCTTTGTCGTCGTTCCCCCCTCGCTTGCTCTTTTCCACGCCTTTTACACCCAAGCGAAGCGAGGCCAGCTGTTGTGGAGTGAGCCAGATGGAACTACCCGCGCGCATTGTGTGGTAAAACACGGACACACGGACGTATGGACGGACGGACGGACGGCACATACGACGACCGTGGGCGCCCAAAAAAGCAAAACTGATGCACGGCCCGCGGCAAACAAAGTCATGGCGGCGGGAGTTGCTCCGTCGTTCGTTTGTTTGTCGTGATGGCTTGAGTTGCGGCGGCGGAATGAGCGTTGGGGTCGGTGGAATGGCACGGCGGAATGGCGTGGTGTGGTGTGGGGTTCTTCCGTCAATCATGACTGCCGGCTGGGCTGGTGAGTAGTAGAGTAGAGACTTACCTGTGTAGACAAGCGGGAGAGAAAGAGAGGCAGAGAAGTAGCGAGGCGAGTGCTTCTTACCGCCATCTCATTAGCAGTAGACAGTAACAACAGTCATGTGTACGTAGGTCGTAGGTACATGGTAAAAGAAGCAGCCATAGCGGAATCCTATTTTTCTCTTCACCTCCTTAATCATCCCGTCTCTTCTCTCTCTACCAAAAGCTACATACCTGCCCGAGCGCCCGTCTTTGCTCTGTAGTAGGTAGTGTAAATACATCCATCGATTTTCATCTTTGTCTTTGTCTGTCTATCTATCCGTCACCACGCCGTACTATCTATCTGTTGGGTTGAACCAAGCTCAGCCCACCTGAATGGACTATGCCGCCGTATCGTGGGCTTTTGTAAGGTATGTATGGCATGTCCACGGCATATTCCGTCTGTCTGCTTGTCTTTCTCCTAGCTCATCATAGCAACTGAACAAAATAAACGAACAACGCGCCGACTGCCTCCTGCATCACGCCTCCATCCTGCTGCCCCGTTCGCCCATCATAATCTAGCACATAAGCGCAAATGCCAGAAACGAGAGAGGCAGCAGGTGGGCGGAAGCAGGAGCAGCAGAAAGCAGCAAGATTGAGGCAGGTAGCGAAACAAACGAACGATGGATGAAACGCCTGCTGCGCCTGGAGGTATGCAGAATGCAGTATCCAACATGCAATGTGCACGCGATGAATACAACCGAAACCATACGACGCCGCGCCGCGATTGCGGCCTTCCGACCCGACCAAAGGGAAAGAGAAGAGAGAAAATGTATAGGTAAACGGTAAGTCCAGCGCAAGCGCCGGCATTAAATATTGGTCTGCTTCTTCTACTGCTTCTTCTACTGCCTCTTCTACTGCCTCTTCTACTGCCTCTTCTACTGCCTCTTCTCTTCCTGCTTCCTCTTCTACTCCTCCTCTTCTCCTCCTTATCCATCTCTATCTTCTTCTTCTGTATCGCCATCACCATCTTCCTCGCCGGCCGGTCTCTTTCTCTGTCTTTCTTTTTACAGTAACCGCGCCGGCGCGCGTGTTAACCCGTAACACCACCACCACGACCACCACCACCAACAACGACACCAATGCAATGCGCCGAGCTATGCTACATGCTGTGCGCCGGTCCAGGCGATGCGATGCGATGCGATGCGATGCGATGTGGCCAGAAGGAGGGGGAAACGGAAACCGGAGCCCGGTGCCAGAGAGGAGAAGAGGAAGAAGAAGGAGAAGAAGAAGCAGAGGAAGAAGCGAAAGAATTAGAGTCGGTATGTAGTAGTGTTGATGAAGGCGAGCGAGCGATGACGATGACGATGGCCGGCGGCGGCGCAAGCCGTGTCGTTGGTGGCAGCCGAGACAACCGTTCGTCCAGCCGTCGGTGAGTCCGGTACGGTGTGGTAGGTGTAGTGTTGGTCGAGCGTGCGGAATGGAGTGAGTTGTGGGTAGTTGGTGGTGTGGTCCTGGCCTGATGCTGATGCCAGTGCCGATGCTGATGCTGATGCTGCGGAAACAGGAACAAAAAGTCGAAGAGAGTCGGGCGGGTGGCGGTGGTGGTGGCGTAGTCCAGGTATGTAGAGGAAACTCGTATGCATGTCGTTACAACCAAAAAGAAAAGCAAGGCAAAACAAGGCAAAAAATCAACCAAAGCTAGAAAGATCAAATCGCCACCCCTTTCCAACAACAACAACGATAATTTGCCCCTGCTTCCTTGGCCCCATGAAAGCTGCTGGGCTAAGTCGTTGCCTGGCTGGCTGGCTGGGTCCGATGGTGTGGACGTGTTGTTCCCCTTATCCTGATGCGCCGAATGCTGCTAATGTCGCTGCTGTCGCTGCTGCTGTGCTGTACAATTCTCTCGTTCCGACGTTGCTTGCTGCCTGGGTATACATTGCAATGATGATGATGACGGTGTGGTAATGTCAAAAGAGGCGATGGTGGTAGCATGGTGGAGAGATATTCCCGTTCCTTTTTTTTTTTTTTTTTTTTTTTTGGCGCTCGCTCGGCAGCTTCTCGTTCCCGGCGTCCGGTCCGGCCGTAGTTCGTCTCTCTCGGGGAAATGGTTAGGTGGTATCTGTCGTCGTCAGGTCGTCGGTCCTGTCGCGTCATCACGAGGCGTCCGACGCCTTGCGCGGCTTGCACTTTTCATGCGCCATGTGCCCATTGCGCGCCGTGGTGCGCGTAAACTCGGCGCCACAGCGCGGGCAGTACGACTTGGCCGCCGTGCCCGACTTTTCGCGTTGGTGCCGCAGCAGGTTGCTAAACGTCGAAAACTGCCGTCCGTTGCACCCATGTTCCCAGCACTGCGGCTTTGGCCGCGAGTTGAGCACCCGCACGCCCCGGTCTGGTGCGCCCAGCGCCGCGGCCGCGGCCGATGGATCCTGTCCAGGCGCTCCTGGGTAAGGCTGCGAGTAGTGCGGTGGCGCCGGGTACATTTGCTGTGCTGACTGTGCAGGGGGATAGGCCATGTTGCCGTAGCCAGCCGTGTTGTAGGGCTGTGATCTGGAAAGGGTTAGGTCTCATCTCAGAATTTGGCGCGCGCGAAAAAGTCTCACGTCGTGTAGTTGGTCCCGTAGAGCATTGCGCCAGGTGCAGGGAGATTTGGGTGGATGGGCGGGTACTGCGACGTCTGACCTGTTGCCCCTGAGAGGGCAGAAGGGTCGTTGGTTCCAGGTATGTATCCTGCGGATGCTGCAGATGCGAGCGAGCTGTGTCTCGAGACACCATAATCGGCGCCGGGGCTGCTTCTCAAGACCTGTGCCGGAGGGTAGGACTGCATGTAAGGCGAAGGCGCGCCGCTGCTCTGGGTGTAGGTAGGTTGCTGGGAAGTGGAATGTTGCGACTGGTCCTGGGGATAGCCTTGTCGAGCATTAGCGCATGAAGGTATTCGTTTGACAAGGCATGGTCTTTGATGCAAGAGGTCGAGTTTCGAAACTTTTTTTAACATGAAAAAAGGAAATGCAGGGAAGAAGAAAGAAAAAAGTACAGGGAAAAGGCTTACCGTAGGGATCAAAGCTGGTCCCCGAGGGAGTGAAAGAACCGTACTGAGTGGGCATCATGTAGCCAAGCGAGCTGGATGCGGATGAGTGATTGATGAGTGGGAGGGCCGGCAGGATCCTGTTACCTCATGTCTTGTGCGTCGGGGCAAGGATGAGGTTCGGCGGCAGCGGGAGGAGGAGGATAGACGATGTGGTCGAGAGGATCAATCGAGGCTTGGTCGAGGTCGCCACTGGGGCGTGGAGCTGGAGCAGCAGCAGCAGAGTGAGGATCTCGGGTAGATGAGGATCTTGAAGGAGGAGGAAGAGGAGCCATGGTCAGTACGGACGAGATCCTTTTGGTGGAGAGGGAGCAGTAGGAGGTTGTAGTGGTAGCTTACTCTTGTAGGGTGTGGATTTGAGAGCGTCAGTGTGGAGATGGTGGTAGTGATGCTAAAAACTGGCACCTTCGGATAGCAAATGCCTGCGCCATGCCCAGGGGGGGCGGAGGGTACATCATATACAAGCCTAAGTCCTCAGTAAGAACCAACAGACGTCTGGTTGGCCCCGTGCGCCGAAGGATCGCGATCCCTGCCGGCACGCTTGGGGGGGGAACCCCGTGCGGGCCATATCGTGAGCAAGTAGGCAGGGCAGGCAAATTCGACAAGAGATTAGGTCAAGCTTTGGGCGCTAGCGAGGGATCCAACGGCGCCGCATTCAGCAGTGGGTGCCTTTTAGGTTTGGCATGGGCGGTGTCACTATGTTTCGCGGGCGACTTAGCCCTGAGGATACCGCCCTTGTGGGGTGTTGGTGGCGTTGGAGAGATGGTTTCAGACTGGCTGAAGGCACATTCGGCCGGTGTTCCGTCCAAGCTGTGTGACCAAAATAGGCTGGTGATCCATCTCCACTGCGCCACGGCGGCCTTTGTTTAGAAGCGTCGTCGGCGATAACGCAGGGCTGAAGAAGACGCGGACGAGATGGGATTGACGTTGCCGGGGCATTGGTGATTTCTGGTCGTCGGGTTGGCGACGAGAGAGGCGAGAGGCGTGGCGTGGCCAGCGTGAGACGAGGGCATTGAGGTCAGCTCCAAGTCATCAATTGCAGAGGTCAGGTAAGGTAGTATGACAACCACCAGAGAAGCAAGGGATAGCATGGCGTTGCGAGCTGTCGTTTCGACCCGTCTTGTCGTCTCTCTCTCTCGTCCTGTCGCTCTTGTCTTTGCACGTCGCTGTGACTGACGTTTTGATTTTCTTCTTCTTTCCGCATTTGATCCCTGCGTTGCTGCCTGGGAGCAGGGCTGTTCAGTGTGAGCAGGGTGAGGTGTCTGGTGCCCGTCGGGAGTTCGAGTCCGAAGGGTCGGTGCGATAGGTAGGGTATTTTGCTGCCCCCGGCCTCTCTCCCGTCGCTCAGGTCGCGTCTTCCGCTGCCTCAGCACCTCCCCTCGACCTGACCACCTACCACCTCCACCTCCACCACCACTACCACATCAAATCTCACCTACCTTACTCCAGAACTTCGTGCCTGCCCCACGCTATCCCGCTCATGACCCAGCTCGGTTTCGCTTTTGGCGCTACCTTGCCGGTCTACCGTGTGACCGTCTGCTCATCTTCACGAGGCTGCCATGCGTTTCCCACCTCGTCTCCTCGCTGGGGTAACCGCACGTCTCATCATGTCTGTCATGGCACAGACACCTCTCGAGTGCAACACGGACACATGACAGCCCAGAAACCCTTGCAGCAGGCGGCCCAATGCAAACCTGGTTGCCTCCACGAGGCTGGCGGTGCCCATCACGTCGGTGGTGCTCTAATGAGTCTGCGACCCATGGGCGACAGACGTGCTGGCCTCCACTGGCATTTGCCGCGTGCCACGCCCGCCGGCGCGGCGCTTGTCGTCGACCTTTTCCGCGACCGGTTCTCATTCACGTCAGCCGGTCCACGTCACGGCGGCTGGGCCAGCAGCAAGTCGTCGTGGTGCTCGGGGCTAGCTTGCTGATACATGATCTCATTAGAGGCCGAGATGAAAGTATAATTTGGCCGCCACGAGCAGCTATCGCGCCTCGCGCCACTGCGGTTCAATGTTTGCCCAGACCGCGGAGCCGTAATGGAAGGTAAGATAGCCGTCGCAGTGGCTGGGGCGGACGAGGGTTCCGTCGAAATGGTTCCGCCGTGGGGTAGGGTGGACGAGTACATGGCCCAGCAGCACCCAGAGCCGTGGCCGTGGCTCACTAAAGCGCTGGCTAGCAGTGGCTGTACCTTGGGCGTCGCCGATTCTGACCTCAGCCTTTGTCCAGGGGTCTCGAAAGCAGCGAGCAGGTACAGCGCTCGCAAGGGTTGCTTTGACAAACGCATTGACTGCCAAAGTGCCGGCCACAGCGGGCCTTTCCAGCTCCCGGTTGCCAGAGCGGCGCCCTCACTCCTTCAGCCCAGCAAACCGGTGCGTCAAGCATTCCTTCCCGCAGCGCCGCACGTGAGGGCGCGTCGGATCCAATTTCCATCGTTGTTATGAACGACGCCGGTCGGATTTGGGCCGGTACGAGACCATGTACGAGGTCCGTCGGCCGTTGGGTTGGCGAACGACGGGCAAGTGAGACGCAACGGTGCCGGTGGACCCGGACTTCTCAATCAAAGATGTTGCTATTTCGCAGCGAGGAGAGGATGACGATGATGATGTACGGATTGTCGGAGGCGATTCCGAGTCGCTGGCCGTGCGAAATAAGTGGTGAGGAGCGGGTGAGGATGTTGGATGGGATCATCGCCAAGGGTCATGCACAGCAGATCGACCTCTGAACCGAGATGGCGGGAGATTTTGGATTGGGGACGCTGCGATGCCCACAAACGAGATTGCAAGGGTCCCTGTGCTCGGGGAAGTCGGCTTCGCTGGAGGTCGAAATGCGGCTCCGCGCCGCCCCGCGACCGACTTCACCAGTTGTCTTCATCACAGCAACCACCGGCTTCTTCCTACGCCACAGCACGCTCCCTCTCCAGATGCTCAACCCCAGCATCTACCTTGGTGACCAGTCCATCCACGACCTTCTCCTCGCCTGTCTCTGTCCCCGTCTCCGTCTCCTCTCGTCTCCTCTCCGTCGTCTCCACCGCGTCTGTCTCTCTCTCCACAAAAAAACACCCAGACCGCTTGCGCTTCCACTTCCCAACCGCCTCCCATTCGTCTCTTTGCTCTCTTGTTTCCACCTCCTTCGCCCTCGCCTACACGCTCTGTTCTCGATCCCCAAGTCAACATCACTCTCTTGCTCATCGTCTCCACCACCCGCCGCCCGCGCCGCCCGCTCGCTCGGATATCGTCCTCTTTTCTGCTCCCATCGCGCGCACGCGCGCGCCGCTGGCTGTCTTTGCCGCGCTAGCCGCGTACCCGCGCGCGCCCCTCATCACATCTACCCATCCATCCTCCATCGATTCGTCCCCGGAATGCTGCTCTGCTGTTCCCTACGTCCACGCCGCTGCTGATGTTGCTAGCCCGCCTGTACTGTGCTGTACACAGCCAAGGCACAGCAGGCAGGCAGCCGAGATAGGCGCTTGCTTGCTTGCTTGCATACACGCGCCGCATTCTCGTCCGTCCTGCATCCCCGCTACGTACATGTGTATGTATACATACATCTGTGCATACACGTATGCATACGCATGTATGTATGTATACCTGGGCGTATATGCGCGTATACGGTGGCGGCACCCCCACTCGGGATATGCACCATCGCCGCTAGGTTGTCGTCTCCGCACCGCACCGCACACGCACAGGACGACGTTGTTGATTGCCGCCCGCTCGCTTGCCTGCTGGCGTCAGGTTTGCAGAGCCGCATGCCCAGCAAGGAAACCCAGGTACGGTATGCGGCACGTTTTGCTACACCAAGAAGGTCCATATGCCCTTCAACATGCATATGCATAGAGCCTCGGAGCCATTGACCGTGGAAAAGTTGTTGAAGCATGGAGATGGGACGCAAGAGTTCAGCCCCGTTGGTTTGCGCTGACGACGCGGAGGTTGGAGAGGCATACTGAGTCGAGTCGTCCGCGTTAGGCTAGGTAGGTAGGTACATCCCCTACATGTAGCAGAGAGGTATCGCAGCAACGTACATACAGGTAGGTATTTAAATACCTGCCTTCACTCCACGACTCCGCATCCCAACCAAGATCAGATCGACAGATGGCAAAGAATGCACACGCCGAATCATGCCCATCAGCTCATCCCATCAAAAGCCCTTTTGGGTGGTGAGAAAGTGTACAATTCAATCAATCAATCAATACCGACCCCCTCCGCCTACTCCTTCGCCCCTATATACCGCACCCATCCATCGCAGCAGCCCAACCCAAGTGCATATCGTCATCTCCGTCGTTGTTGAAAAAACGCTCCACCCATCGCATCCACTTTCGCCAGCAAGCCAGCCAGCCAGCCGACCAGCCAGCGCGCAAACAAACAAACAAAGAAAGGTCAGCGCCCTTGCTGTTTTGCTTTTATACAAGGCCGTTTTTGGGAGCGGGGTATAAAACTCCAACCCATTCATTCATTCAGTGTGCAGCCATCGCTCCGCCCATATTTGTTCAGGGTTGAATCAATCAATCAGTCAGGTAGTCGGTCAATTTACACGTGCATTCGTTCGCTGAGGTCGTCAACGTCGTCCACGCTAGAATGCCTCGACGGCGGCGTCCGAGGGCCCCATGGCCGCGAGCGCGCGGCTGAACGTGGCGACGAGCTCGTCCGTGTCTTCGAGGCCGACGCTGAAGCGGACGAGGTTGGACTCGACGCCGTAGGAAGCCGCCTGCCACATCGCATCACATTAGCCACTGCTGCCCTAGACGTGGTGGTGTTCCAAGACCAAACAATGAGGAGACACTTACCCAATCGAGCTCCGTAAAGTGCGCCAGCAGGACGTAGGGCGAGCTGAGGGTGAAGTTGGTGCCCAGGCTGGGCCCCTTGGCCGTGTCGAGGTTGTCGAAGAAGTTGATGGCGTCGGCCGTCGAGTAGAACGTCGCCGACAAGAGGCCGCCGTAGCCGCCGTTGGGCCGCTTGCACCGGTCGTAGTTGGGCCGCGTAGGGCTGTATTTCGGGTAGTTGACTTGCTTGACTGTCATTGCGTCGAGCGTTAGTTTCGTAATGGGAGCGTGTCGCAGCTGTGAATACGGCTATGGGCGACTGGCTTACCCTTTGGATGCTTCATGAGCACGGCGCAGATGGCTTCGGCGTTGATGTTGATACGCTCGATGCGCGGCACAAAGTCGCGGCTGTTGCGTTCGAGGAAGATGGCGTCCTCGGGCCACAAGTTGTCCTCGTACTCGACGGCCAGCGTCTTCTTCAGCTGATCGTAGTGGCGGCCCTTTGGGTTGAGAACGGCGCTGCCGCCCATGACGTTGCTGTCGCCGCTGAAGATCTTGGTCAGACTGCTGACCACGACGTCGGCGAACGGCAGTACGTGCACGTTGAGGAAATTGCCAATCGTCTCGTCCACCACGACGCAAAAGTCGTACTTGTCGGCCAGAGCGCGGATGCGCTGAAGATCGGGAGACTTGAGCAGTGGGTTTCCTGGGAACTCGCAAAACAGCGCCAGGAACCTTTCTCCGCCTTCGAGTCTCTTTTCAAATTCGTCCAGCTCCTCATCTGAACCGAAACCATAGAAGACGGCTCCTGGGCCAAACTTTTCCAGAATCTTGAGCGTGTCAATGTACGGGAAACCGTAGCTGACGCTCTTTTTCTGACCCAACGTGGCCATCAGACACCTGTGAGTGTTGAAAATAGCACTCATGCCCGTCGGGAAGAGATAGACGTCGTCCTCTGAAAAGCCCGCAACTTGCCGCGTCCGATCCTGGTCCGCCTCGAGCTTCAAGGCCTCTTCGAGAGCGACGTTAGCAGTCAGGGATCCTGCGATCCTTCTCCGAATGGCCAACTTGGCGTTATCGGCGAAACCAACGTCCAGATTTCTTCCGAACCTTTCCTCGACAAATCGCAGTGGGTCTTGGCCATCTGGTTCTCTCTCGGGAGCCGTGTGGTGCCCATTTGCACCTGGTGCCTTGGAATCCACGGAGCCTCTCTTTTGATATCTCTTTGGTCCTTTGACCATGCGTTGACCCGCCTGGCTTTTCTCTACCAATACCCCATCTTCGAACGCTTTGTGGCAATATTCGGCTCTGCGACTGGACACGCCGTCACCAGCATGCTGCCAAAACGCCTTTGCAATCTTGAAGCGATCCTTGGGAAAGATGACGGCCGAGACCTTGGGCAAGACGCGGTCAGTGGAATGGCGATGGTCAATGTTGGGCACCAGGTCAATAAGGCGGAGGCGATTGGGGCCGAGCTCGGGCGCTTGCTTGCGGAACCATTCTAGACAGCGGTTGGCGATGACATGTGATGGGAATAGCATAGCAGAGTCATCTGCTTGGCCGTAGGTCGCAGCAATGGCTTCGGCGAAGCGCTGGATGGATTTGTGGACGAAAAATCTACGCGCATCAGAACGAGGTTTCGAGCGTGTGTATGAGCAGCGCACCGTGGGTATCCAGTCTTCATGCGTCCGACCACATCGGGTCTGCCTTCTTCGTAACCAACGTTGGCATCCCAAGTCGGGAGCGACACGCTCACGGCCTGAATACGTCAGTGCTAGTGCCCCGCGAAGCCCCGCGGAAAAAAGGTGTAGACGGGCCTTACATGCGCAGTGAGGGGAGGAATGGTTTCTCCAACGTCGTTTTCGCGAGGGACGGGCGAGGCGGCCATGGTCAAGTCCAGTCTGGATCCGGGAGTCAATGGGCGAGAGCGGGAATGGGCGAATTGGACATGCAGAGACCCTCTGACACAAAGAAGGCTCTCCGATCCCGGTGCGAGTAATGGGATTGTCTCCTTATCGATAAGAGCTCGCGTGCAAGGGTTCAGCCGGGAAATTTTGTTGCCCAAGCCGCGACAACTTTTGTCTCTCGCGCGTCAAATCGAAAATCGCGCGACAACACTCCAAGATGGCTCCACCGGCAGTCAAGCGCAGAAAGCTCAGCCACGACTCGGACGAAGACAGCGGCGACGGCGGCGTTGACGTCGGCGTGGTCGGCAGCGGCTCCGACGCTGACAGCATCGACAGCGACACAGAGAGTCAAGAAGATGTTGAGATGGGAAATGTGGGACAAGCAGAGCAATCAGATGAGGATGATGGAGACGAGGAGGATGAGGAGGTGGAGCAGTCGCATCCCAAGGCGCAAGATGGAAAATCGCAGGAAAAGTCCCAAAAGACCAAACAGGAGCCTCGAAAGCCGAAGCGAGACGTCGACATGGCCGAGATGACGGGCGCATACACCGGCGAGGTCTACAAGTCCAACATGTTCAAATTGCAAGTGGACGAGTTGTTGGCACAAGTCAGGCCAAAACATGGCAAGAAGGAGGTCGCCACGGACAAGGCACTGCGCGATCTCAAATCAATCATCGAAAAGATTCCTTCGAGGGACCCTTCTTCGGTGAGTCGTATTGTCCCAGCCCTACTGTTGCTAGGCTAATTTATCCAGGTGATTGAGGCCGAAAGGTCCTTGATCAAACATAGCAAGGTTGCCGTGCCTTTTCCTCACCATCGCCCTCCAAAAGACGCCAAGTACACCTTGCAATACTCGAAGCCGATTGCCATCAACCCTGTCGGTAGCTACCCGTTGAAAACAAACGCCAGAACTGGAGATGAATATGCGATCGACCTCATGGTTGTTATGCCGCCGACCGTGTTCCAGGAGAAGGACTACCTGAACTATCGATACTTTTACAAGAGGGCATACTACCTGGCTGCAATCGCGGCTGGGATCAAGAGCAGCAAGGGCCACAATCTCAAGCTCAGCTTCGACTACCTCAACGGCAATGAATTGCACCCTATCATTGTCGTTCAAGGCTGCGGGAACGACGACCTCTCCACCTCGAACTACCGGATTCACATCATCCCTGCTGTTCCTGATGGAGTTTTCCCTGAGGACAAGACGCTCCCGGAGAAGAACTGCGTGAGGCCCAAGCAAACTGGCGACGACTCGCCAACTCTCAAGCCAACCCCATTTTACAATGCGTCTCTGCGTGCAGATTGCCAGACGACGGCGTACTTGAAGCTGCTACACGGCGCTCTAAGCAAATCTGAAGCCTTCAAGGATGCTTGCGTCCTCGGTCGCACTTGGCTGCGCCAGCGTGGTTTTGGCAGCAGGATCCGCAATGGAGGCTTCGGCAACTTCGAATGGGCCTCCATCATGGCACTCTTGATGGAGGGCGGCGGCCCCGCTGGAAGGCCTCTCTTCGCCGCGGGTTATAGCAGCTACCAGCTTTTCAAGGGCATGCTGCAGTTTCTGGCCTCGAGAGATCTCACGGAACAGCCGCAGCTTTACGAAGCTCATGGAATATCGGTCCCGAGGGAGGATGCCGTTCCCACCTTCTTCGACGGTCCGCGCTCTCTCAACGTTTTGTACAAAATGACTCCTTGGGCATACAAGCTTCTGCGACGGGAGGCGAAGACGACAGTCTCGTCGCTTGGAGACTCGGCTTTTGATCAGTTCGAGGCCACTTTTGTCCTCAAGACGGACCATGTTCTGTACAGATACGATGCCGTGGCCGAAACCCCTGTCTCTTCGTTTGGAATCAATTTCGGAGACGATGACCACAATCAGAGGATCACAAAGAGCTTCCACAAGCTCTATCGCGTGCTCAAGCGTGGTCTGGGTGATCGCGCCGAACTCGTCTCTTTGATACTGCCAGAGGCTCCCGCTTTCCCTCTCGGCAACGCGAAGACGACTATTCCACGAAATGCAACGGTTCAGGTTGGCTTCATTGTCGATCCAGCCAATGCGCTCCGGGCTGTCGATCATGGTCCTTCTGCTGAGAGCAAGAAAGAAGCTGCGCTGTTCCGTCAGTTCTGGGGCGAAAAGGCTGAGCTGCGTCGATTCAAGGACGGAAGCATTCTGGAGAGTCTTGTGTGGTCTACCAAGGACTCTAACACTTCGATATTCGAGCAAATCATCCAGTACGTCCTAAACCGCCACCTAGGAAAAGACGTTGCCGAGAACACCAAGCTCTTTGGAGACAACTTCTCACGGCTAGTCACGGGCAATGGACAGGTTGGGCATGACCTGTTCTTGCCCTTTAAGAAGGCATTCGACAACCTGGAGCGAGACATTCGCTCCTTGGAGGGCATGCCTCTGTCGACTCGTCATGTATTCGCAGCGGACCCACAACTTCGCTATGCATCTGTCGACGTGCCTCTACAGCTCAGGCAGGCTCCCGAACCGGCCGACGTCATGATTGAGTTTGAAGGGTCTGCGCGCTGGCCAGATGATCTGAGAGCAATCCAAATGACCAAGGTTGCCTTCTTGCTCAAGATGGGCGAGCTTCTCCAGGAGTCTGCCGAAGGCGTCACGACTCGAGTTGGTCTTGAAAACCAAGGCTTTGACATCATGAACCAGTCTTTCATGGATGTCATTTATCAGTCTGGTGCCATCTTCCGCCTCAGAGTGTACCACGACCGCGAGCAGACTCTCCTTGAGCGCCGTCTCAAAGACAAGAGTCTGGACACAGCAACGAGAGAGGCAACTGCGCTTGCTTTGGCTACGCACAAGCGCCTGTCACAGCGCGTTCCCTCCCACACACAAGCTATACAGGCTCTTTCGACCCGTCTTCCGGCCCTCTCCCCGTCCATTCGCCTCCTCAAGAAGTGGTTCGCGGCCCACCTTCTTTCATCGCATTTCGCCCCTGAACTCATCGAATTGATGGTCGTGCGAACGTTTTTGAATTCCTACCCTTGGGAGCCGCCTACCAGCGCCATGACCGGCTTCCTACGCACCCTGTCCTTCCTCGCCCGCTGGGACTGGCGCAACGAGCCCCTCATTGTCGACTTGAGCAGTGAAATGAAGACGAAAGACGTCGCCGCAATCAACACTCGCTACGAAGCCTGGCGCAAGATCGACCCGGCGCTGAACCGCGTCGTCATCTTCGCCGCCACGAACGCCGATCCAGAGGGTACGACATGGACGGACCACGCACGCCCGGCCAAGGTCGTCGCTGCGCGGATGACGGCGCTCGCCAAAGCAGCGTCGCAAGCAGTGAGAGAAGCGGGCGTACGCATTGAATCCGAGTCGCTATTCTCCAGCCCACTGTCCGACTACGACTTTGTCCTGCGCATCAGCCCGCAGCACAGCAAGAGCGGGCGCAAAGACAAGACGGCCAAGGCGCAGTTCAAAAACCTCGCGCTCCAAGCTGAGCCCGCGCAAAACGTCGACCTGGCAGGCTTCGACCCGGTGCGCCTCTACCTGGCCGAGCTGCGCGAAATCTACGGCCACGTCGTCATCTTTTTCTACGACGGCGACGGCGGCGATGTCATTGCTGGCTTGTGGAACCCGGCTAACACGGTGAGGAGGAAGTGGAAGGTCAGGATGGGGTACTCGAGCGTGCCGGTCGCGGGGGCAGGCGAGGAGGACGCCCAGGCTGATGTCAATAAGGAGGCGATCTTGGCTGAGATGGCCAGGCTGGGAGGAGAGCTGGTCAGGAAGGTGGACGTGAACAGGCGATGATTTGCATCCACAATTGTCCATTCTGTCTTGAAGCATTCCAAATCAGCGTCAACTTGGCAATGAAAGAGCCGTCACGCATCTTGAAACCATAAGCATATGTGACCCACTCAACCTATCCATCAATGATCGCATGCAAAGGGGCGAATGCCATAGACAAAAGTAGAACATAACAGTTGCAAAACATCAAGCACCCAGCAAAAAGAAGTAAGCACACAAACCGCGCAAGCGCCAGCCAGCCAGCCGCTCGGCTAACGTCGCCAAAACGCAAAAAGAATAAACCGCGCAAAACGGGACTCGACCTTGCACAGGTCGAGTTGCCTCATTAAGTTTTCCAAAGAATTGTAAATGGCGTGTTGTGGCGGCCACACGGTCACTTCTGGTAAAAGGCAAGAAATGAGTTCTTTACGGCCTACCACGCCAACAGTTTTGTGTCGCATTTGTAAAATATATAGTGTAAAATTTGCAGTGCCGAAGGTGATCTGGCACCCCTTGCGCTTTCTGGTGGTCTAGGAACGTTTTGGTGGCTTTTGAGGGCGGCTTCGATGGTTCGAGCGATGCTTTGATGCAGCGAAGGGTTTGGGTTGTATGCTGTTGGTCTTTGATTTGGTGATTAGTCAGCCGCAGGCTGAGGCCTGAGGTGTCTACGATCAGCGCGACGCCAAACACAACGAAGCGTTGAGGAAAGGCGGTCGATCTCATCACTGAATTTCTTCGGATATTATGCCATTTCTGTCTCAGACTGACAAGTTCGTTCAAATTCATCTCATTTAGCACCCCGTACAGCCATGCCTTGTCTATCATGCCGATTACGCCGCGTGCTATCTGTACACCTCCAGCCCATGACCGCCCTACGGATCGACCTCCATCTTCTCTGCCGCTTGCGGGACATTGTCGTCCTTGAGCTCGTGTACCGTGACGTACTGGCTAATGTCCTCCTTCTTGATGATCTTCTCGTTCAAGACGGCCGTGGTGCCGCGCGCAAACTTGTAGTTGCGCTGCTTGGTCTCGCGGACGTTTGGCGTAATGTAGTTGCGGAGCAGAGTCGTCTTCTCGTCGGTGATGACCGCAACGTCGACATTGCTACCGGATCCCAGGTCGTTCCAGATACCGGCCTGGATGGCGTCCGAAGCCAGCTTGATGGCATCGTCGCGCGTCAGCTGCGGCTTCCACTGCGTCTCAAAGACCGACATGGCTGCCAACGAGCCCGATCCCATGGTGACGTAAGGCAGCTTGTCTGTCGAGCCGTGCGCGTGGACGGTGAAGAGGTGCGCGCCCGTTGGGTCGACGCCCGCAACGACCAGGTACGCTCCAATGTGGCCTTGGTATCGGAAAAGGTGCTGCTTCAGCATCGTCATGCAGGTGACGACGCGCGGCTTGCGGCCCGTCG
This sequence comes from Phyllosticta citrichinensis, assembly GCA_038380885.1. NCBI lineage: Eukaryota > Fungi > Ascomycota > Dothideomycetes > Botryosphaeriales > Phyllostictaceae > Phyllosticta > Phyllosticta citrichinensis. Next base: position 2,473,854 of record JBBWUH010000006.1, read on the forward strand.
ACAGCGAGTGCAGTTCGAGGTTGGACGAGATGATGGCCGTGGTGAATTCCGTGTCGGCGGCGGTACCGGCACCCGCACACCAGATCTGCGGCGCGATGTAGTGCAGCTTCTCGCAGTTCTGAGAAGCGTGTTAGCGTCATCTTCTTGATCGTTTCGGTCTAGGTGCGAGCATGCCTTGTCAGCTACGATGGGTCCGCTCGTTGCCCTCGTGTCGGCGGCAATGACGACGCCGCCCTCAAACAAGCATCCGACGATGGTGGTACCGGTGCTAGTGGCCTTTGGCAGGGGAACGCCCTGAGCGTGCAGGGCCGCATTGCGGTTGTAGTTGGAGAAATCGAAGCCGCCCATGGTCGATGAGTGTTGCAGGTGATTGCCTTCTTGGGTGTGTAGAGGTTGCGGTGGTGTTGTCAGCCCAGGAGGCAATCGTCGGTGGTCAGGGCGAGCGGTGAGCTAGTCGGAAGCGGTAGCTGCGACTGGGAGGAGCAAGAGGGCGATGTTCAAGAGGGGCGTCGAGGCGGAGAGGTTGATGTCGTGTCGAGAGCGGCGTGGTGGTGTAGGATGGCTAACCAGCAGGAAGCTCAAGCTCCAGGCAACGCGAAACGACGCAGCAAGCAAGTGGCCCGAGCTTTTCGATTTCACCAGGACCGCTTCGCCGACGCTCCAATTCGCGCTGCGTCAACGACACCCGCCGCGCGCCACGCCGCCTTTCATTCCCCTCCGCGGCCGCTGTTCCTTCTAAGATACCCTCCTACGTCGTTTGCTGGCCCAGCTCCGCCAATCCTCCAGGTTCACCAACAGCCAGTCGCGCTTGAACACAACTCCTCCATCTTAGACCTTTGTTCGACATCTCCGCCAAAAGCGCATGGTCGAGGCGCGTCTCGACGCCAGAGCTTCGCATTTTCACGCGACGACACCCAGTCCGCGTCCCTGAAGACTACAAACATGGCGTTCTCCTTGAGCGGCGCTGCCGGCGCTGGCCCACAAGCTAGACTAGGCGATGAGCTCGAAGAAATCGAGACCGAGGTCAGCAGCTCCGAGTCAGTAGACGGATAATTATATTAATCTCGTCGTTTTGCAGGGCATTCAATTCAAGACTGTTGCCGCGCGCAATAAATCATCTGGCACCAACCAAATCAAGCTCCTCCCTCAACCATGGCCTTTCGACAGGCTCCCTCCGTCGTACGCAAGCTTGCTTGCGGTCGCATCGCGCAAGGGCATTATTGCTGCTGCCGGCCCCGACTCTCTGGTGGTGACCAGTACGGAAAAGCTACGCCAGAAGCTGGGCGACAAGGATGCAGAGAAACAAGGCGAATGGGTTGAATTTCAGCCAGATCTCACGATACCCATGCCCCGGCTCTCCCAGGTCGCTTTTACCGCAGACGAGCAGTATCTAGTGGTTTCAGCAGAGGATGGAGGCGGACTGGCCGTCCACGACGTCGGCGCCCTTATGCAGGGAAACAAGGACTCCAAGTTTCAACTCGGCACAGAGAACGTGGCAATTCGTTGCCTGTGCCCAAACCCTATGCCAGAATTGGCCGAGAATGTTGCTGTGGTGCTCACTGGAGGTCAGCTGATGATAGCGAATCTTAAGGAGCAAAGGTTCATGAACGGGCAAAATGCTGCGGTCCTGAAAGATGGCGCTACATGTGTCGCTTGGAGCAACAAGGGAAAACAACTCACCGCGGGCCTTCGAGATGGCACGGCTGTACAAATGAAGCCCGACGGCTCACCGCAGGCAGTTGTCCCTCGACCTCCCGATATGCCGGGAGAAAAAATCGGTAAGTTTGGTGCTCGGAATTTGCGACGTATGGTCCTAACATGAGCAGTTTCTTCCATCTGCTGGCTATCGAACGATGAGTTTCTCATCGGACACACGTCCCCTACCTCTGAACCGGACGTACCTACAGATACCACATTCCACTACATCCAAAGGGAAAAGGGCTCACAAAACTTTACTTTCCACAAATTATTTGAACCTTGTCTGGCGTTCAACGGACAGCGGCCGCCGTCGCAGTACTTCTTTTCTCGCCTCCGTGGCTGGAAGCCGAATTTGGACGATCTCATCTTGACTGCGTCTACGGCTGGTGACAAAGTCGGCATCATCACCAAGTCTTCCAAAGCCCTCTCCAGAGACAACCCCATCGTCAACACATACACAGCTACCACTATCGGCATAGACTCTTGTCAGGCTGACTTCCCCATGAGCGCCATGGACCCGGATAATCCAGACCCACCGTCGATGATCGGCATGTCTTTGGACCTCTCTGGCACCGAAAAGGTATACAGACCAGTGGCAAAGAGCGATCTCGAATGGTCACCGGTACCCCTTCCCGCAGTCTTCGTACTCAACTACGAAGGTGTTTTGGGTGCCTGGTGGGTCGTCTATTCTGACTCGGTCGAGTCTGAAGTCCCGTTTGATGGTCTCACAGCGCCAAACGGGGCTTTGCAGACATCACAGACCCAGGCCCAGCCGCAACAACCAGCTGCTTCCAGTCCTTGGTCGAACTCGGCATCGTCCGCCCCTGCATTTGGTAAAAGCGCGTTTGGAAGCAGTGCTCCAAAGTCCTCGCCGTTTGGACAAGCAGCAGGATCGACTTTTGGATCCGCCAGCAAGCCTGCATTTGGCCAACCTTCTCAACCAGCCTTTGGACAAGCGAACTTTGGCACTCCATCCAAGCCAGCTTTTGGTCAGCCTGGATTTGGCTCTCCCTCCCTGCCTTCAAAGCCTGCCTTTGGACAGACTTCATTTGGACAAGCCTCGATGCCAGGATCGACCTTTGGTCAGTCGCCGAGCCAGCCCCAGCAACCTTTTGGCTCCGGCTCGGCAGCAAAGGAATCGCCATTTTCAAAATTCGGCCAACAGGCTGGAGCATCGCCTTTTGCTTCCGCCGGACAAACTGGCCAGTCGCCCTTTGGAGGCTTGAACAAGACTAGCCAACCTGCATTCGCAGGCACGGGCAACAGCGGATCCACGTTCGGCCAGCCCTCGGCTCCAGGAAGCACTTTTGGTAAGCCCGCTGGAACGAGTAGTTTTGGTAAAAGTCCGTTTGGGACCGCAGCCCCCCAGACGAGCGCTTTTGGTCAAAAGGTAGAGGAGCCAAAGACTCAAGAGTCGGAGATGGGTGACGTCGAGGACGAACCGGCTGCAACTGCAAACACCGCTCCGAAGGAGGAACCCAAATTTTCGGGCTTGGGCATGAAGGGATTCAAGTTGGAGTCTAGCTTCAAGCCAGATGGATCCGCCAAAGACGATTTGCCAAAACCTGCCGAGCCTTCTGGGAGCTTTGGACTTGGATCCTCGTTTGGTCAAGCTCTTGGTGAAGCCGCTTCCAAGCCCACAAAGCCAGATACATCCAGCAGCTTTGGCTTTGGCTTTGGAAAGGCCCCCGAGAAGACTGAGCAGAAGCCTTTGTTCCCTAACCTAGGCAAACCATCTACGCCATTCGGCGCACCTTCATCAGGACTTTCATTTCCTCCCAAAACTGCCGAGTCGCCCGAATCCCCTCCCGTTGAGAAAGCGGAGGATGCTCCGTTGCTCCCCGACTTTACGAAACCTGAAGCGAAGACCAAGCCCGAAGTGGACGATGCGCCTCTTCCACCTGAGTTCACAGCCACGCCTCCGAAGAAGGAGACTCCGGAAGATGCCCCTCTGCCACCAGACTCTCAACAGTCGACACCTTCCTCGCCAGAGGACGCCCCTCTGCCTCCGGATTTCATTGCAAAGCCAAAGGAAACAAAGGATAATGAAGAGGCTATTGCTGGAAGTCCTCCTGTTGAAGTCGAGATTCCAGATTCCCCCGAGGATGACAAGGAGGACTTGTATGATGGCTCTTTGACGGTGAAGTCGAAAAGCACCTGGGGTTTTGGAAGCGTCCCCTCCAAGACCGAGGCTCCAGAATCTCCGAAGCCGCGCAGTCCCTTTAAGCTAACCGACCCCCCGACCCCCGATTTCAGAGCCTCGACGACTCCAGCCGGCATGCCAAAGACCTACAATCCAGTTTTCTCCCCCCCTAAAAAAGAGCCATTCCGATCTCCAAGTCCAGTCCGTGCAGCCTCCACATCGCTGCTGAGCCCTGGGCCAAGGAGACATCAGCCCATCACCCTTCCCCCTCCAACACCGCTCAAGCGTCAAACATCCCGTCCTCCCGCTGAACCTGAGCCAGACTTTGGGGAATGGGCTGAAGATGACAGACAATTCGACGATACCCAGGCACGGCTATCCTCGTCGCCGCAAGCCAAGACCAAGCTCGGCGAACTCTATGTGCACCAAGACTACGTTGGCAAGCCAGGCTCCAATAGCGTTGCAGGCTCGATGGAACAGCTGTATCGGGACATCCAGGACATGGTCGACACCGTTGGCCTCAACGCACTCGAACTGGCTGGTTTCGTCAAGGGTCACAACACCATAACCCACGAGGGCCGCACCCGGGAGGATCTCGATATTGATGTTGATGGAGAGGAGAATGACTGGTTGCTAGCTGAGATTGAGGACCTTTCCAAGGTCGAAGACTCCATCGAGCGCAATCTCGAGACTGGCAGGGTGGCCGACGTCAGGTCCAAGATATCAGAGCTTGTTCGTCTCAGCAAGGAGGTTGCACAGTTGCGCCGTCGCCTCATTGATGTTCGCAAGACCATCGAGTCTCGCCGTGACCCCGAAAAGCAGAGGCAACTTCGCGCCACCCCACTGAGCGAAGAGCAATCCACACAGCAAATTGCCTTGCGTAACACGTTCGCCGAGACACAGAAACTCCTCTCTCAGGCCGAGGAAGGCATCATCTTATTGAAAGCCAAGCTAGCCTCAGCCGCAGCGGCTAAAGGTGCCAACGGCGGCTCGTCCAGTTCTACAGCCACCCCAACCGCAGAAGCCGTCGAAAACACCGTTCGCAGAATGACTGCCATGGTCGAGGCAAAGAGCGGCGACCTCGACGTCATCGAAGCCAAGATGCGCAAGGCCAAAATCCTCGGCGCTTTTGACGACGAAGACGACTACGAGCCCGCTCCGGCGGAGGACCCCGAGGACATCACTGCAGGTCTGACCGCCATGACTCTGCGCTCCAGCCTCGGCCGGCACAGCCGCGAGAGCAGTCCTGCCGTGTGGGCCACGCCGCCCAGCGGCATGCGCCGCAGCGTCAGGGGCAGCACGCCAGGCACGGGACGCAGCCAGCGCCTCTTGGATTGGGAGAATGGCAGCCCGCTGCCAGCGCGCATGTCGATTGAGGGCGGCGATGGCACTGGTATCGGCAGTGGCTTGGTCACAAAGGCCGAGGTCAAGGCGTACGTCAGGAAGAGCGAGAAGAAGAAGTTCGTGGCTGGCAAGGTCAAGGAAGCGGTTGCGGCGAGGGGCGTCAAGGTGACGCGCTTCAGTGGACCTCAGGCGTGAGGCGAGAGCACTTGGATGATTGCGGTTGGATGGGGAATGTGTTGTGGGTGAAGACACTTTTGTCAGGATAGGAATATTGGAAGCGTGTTCATGGTTAGGTCGCACTCGGAGCGACAAAAGCGCGTTGGCAATCCATCATAGAGCGTGAGAAGACAAGTTCCAACCTTTTTTCATTGTGCTGGATTACATACCTTTTGCTTCGGTCTTGCAGTGAGTCTACCGAAGACCAAGCCGCTTTCAGCCTCCTGTAGAAGCGCAGATGCAAAGAGCGCATGTCGAAATAACCTAAAGCACGCACTCCTCACCACCTTCTCAACAACCAGCCTCTCCACCTCCCAATCCCCCTTCCACCAGACCCACCCCTTTCAAGAGTAAAGAACTAGCTGACCAGCCCTCCAGCTCATTCGCGCTGGCGGTAATCCTCAAACGACGGAACACGCCAGCGGTTGGGCGAACGACTGCGCGTCCGCGCCCTCGGCACACCACGGCGCGTCTGCTGCTCGCCCAACTCGCCGTAGCTGCGCGACGAACGAGCGCGCGGCGCGGCGGCGGGAGCAGAAGACGCACGCCACGTCTCGCTCTGCAGCTGCTGGGCAGAGGGTGACGAGAGAGGGGACGGCGAGCGCGGCAGAAGCTCAGGGAAGTGTGAAGGCGTCTGGTGGTGGTTGACCTCGGCCTGCTGCTGCTGCTGCTGGTCGTCGGCGAGGAGCATAGCAAGGGCGTTTGCGGCGGCGGCGTCGACCATGGCCTCGGTGCGGTTGACGTAACAGACCTGCATGGCGTCGGTGTGGCCCGTCTGCGCCAGGGCGTGCAGCTCGTCGATGCTGATTTCCTCGACGGCGTCGGGGATGCCGGCCGTGACGGCGCGCTCCCAGGTATGGTCGGCGTCGTAGGCGGGGCCGTCGACTGAGTCGGTGGTCGCTGTTGAGAGGAGAGAGGACGAGAGCGCTGGCGCTGGCGAGGCGATGTAGTGCTGGGCTGCGTGGATGTTGATCGTGTTGGTGGGCGGCTGCTGCTGTTGCTGGGGGGTTGTTTGGCTCGCGAACAGCCACTCGGGAATGTTGTTCTCCCTGTTGTTGTTGGGTGTGATAGAGCTGGGTGCTTTGGCCTTCTCTTCGTCGTCTTCGATCATGGTTTTGGCGGCAGTTTCGGAGCGCTCTTGATATAGACTCGCCATCGTATCGTAGGTGTGATTGGTCCATCTCACATCGTCATGCTCATGGTCCGCTTCAACAGTGTCGGAGCCGTCGGAGCTGTCGTCATATTCCTCGTAGTCGTCGCAGTCCTCATCTTCGTAAGCCTGAACGTCTCCAGAATCCTGCTCCTCGTTTTGAATATCGTCATCTGAGTACAGGCCCGCCATTCGCCTTTTGTCGTACGGGGAGCGTTCGATGTGGTGCTCCTCGTCAGTGTCCGCATCCTCGTCGTACCGCACGTAGTCGTCGGAGTCTTCATCACTCTCCGCGGCAGAGGCTGAAGACTGGTAGTGAATGACTACCGTGCCCTCATCGTCGCTCTCCTCGTCAGGGATTGGAGACGTGTTGCGGATTGTGCCGGTCTCTTCATCATCACTCTCCTCACCAGAGGTTGGAGACGGGCCGCAAGTGGTGCCGGTCTCTTCGTCATCACTCTCTTCATCAGTGGTTGAAGCCGAGTCGTCAAGTATGCTGTCCAGTTCTCTTTTGTTTGCGTAGTAGGCCTCGAGAAAATCCATGTTCCATGTTTTACCTGTCGCGGGCCTCAAGCCCACGCCACTCTCTCTGTATTCACTGGATCCCGGAGCACAGTCGATGCTTTCATGGTCGTCTTGATTTGCGTAGTAGGCCTCGTGAGCATCCACGTTCCGAGTATTACTTGTCAAGGGCCTCAGGACCACGCCCCCGTCTCTGGATTCACTGGAACCACTGGATCCCGAAGCATAGCAGAAGCTGTCCAGTTCTCTTTGATTTGCGTAGTAGGCCTCGAGCGCATCCATGTTCCACGTTTTGCCTGACACGGGCCTTAAGCCCACGCCACTCTCTCCGGATTCACTAGATCCCGAAGCGTAGTCGATGCTTCCATTGCCGTCAATGTCAGTCGGCGATTCTTCCTCTCCAGCCACTGTCTGAGATGATGGAGGACAATTGAGCAAGATGTCGTCCTCTGCCAAGTGATCATGGTGGAGCTGCGCCTCCATCGCGTCGACGTCGTACAACAGACCATCTTTTGTGTCGGCGTCCACCTGAATTCCATGTTCAGAGCTGCTTTCAACATGGCCGAGCGAAGTGGAAGTGTTGGGAGCATCCGAATCCGTCATAGGCGCATGTTGAAAACCTCCCTGGTAGCGAGGTGCCCAATTTGAATTATCGTCGTCGTGAGAGAAAAAATGCTGGAGCTCCGCCACGAGGTCCTGCTGAAGGAGGGAAATGTCATTTGACGAATTGTCTTGCGCTGCCGAATCCCACTCCACAGTTTGATAGGCCTTTTCAGCATTGGCCATCGAGCTGGGATTACGAAGCGCTGAAGGCGTTGAATACGCCTCCCACTGATCATCTTGAGGCTGGTGTGGCCGGACCGTGTACTCGTCGTGCTGCACGGCAGACGTTTCAGGGATGTTCTGCGAGGAAGGGCTGCTAAAGAAGTGCGACAATGCATTATGAAGCTCTTCGGAGAACTCCAGAGTCGGTTCATGTGGATCTGATTGGGGCTCAGTCGGTTGGTTGATGTATTCAACGGCCGAGACATAGGAAAGGTCTTGATCAGAGCTCAAAGCGAATCGGGGGGTCCTTTCAAGCTGAGGCTGCAGAAATTCGCCTGATTGATTTCCAGAGACTTCCTGCTGAGATGGCAGAAGATCGAGTTCGTCGTTGAATCTGTTGTCGTTCAGAGCAATATACGGGCGCTCAAGGGTATCATTAAGAGGCGCATAGTATCCACGAAATGAGGGTTCCAACTGGTGCGGCCCGTGGTAAAACCCGTTTGACGAACGCGGGAAGTTCTTCCGCAGAGGCGAAAGAGAATTGCGAGCCATGAGGCCCAAATGGCATGAATCATTGTGCGATGCCAGAGGCGTGCCCTCGAAATACTCTGGCAAAGGCGAACGTTGGGTATGGACTGTGGGGTCTGAGTGATTCGCCTGGTTGTCCGAAGGTGCGGAAGCGTCTAGGTCGGTTTTGCGCGGGGCCGAGAGGGAGTCGCGAGATAGGTTGCCCAAATGGTAGAACTCGTTGTCCGAAGGCTCAGGTGGGCGCTCTGAGCGCTCCCGCCGCCGGGGCGAGAGAGAGTCGCGGGCTAAGTAGCCCAACCCTTGCGAGTACTGCCTTGACCGATCAGAGTGCGCATCATCCACGTCGCCATCATCGGCCATGATAGTGTCAGAGCTTGGATAACAATTGGAGCCACACTGCGAGACATTCTCGTCTACCTCGATGGATGGCACTTCTTCAGGAAAGCCATCAGACTCCTCGTCTTCAGACTCATCGATCAAGAAGCCCATGTCTTCGTCAAGCTGCAGAGGAGACTGTGGCTCCGGAGCGTATCCTTCATGAAAAGAGTTCTCAGAAGCGGGAGGCGGGCTGGATCTCAAATCAATGACCTCTGGACTGTTGTGGTTGCCCTCGCTTCCATAATCATCCGGATCGCTGTCGTCGCCCTCGCTATCATCGTCCTCGCTCTCATCGTTTTTGCTATCACCATCTTCGATATCATCGTGCTCACTATCATCTTCGTCGCTGTCAATGCAAATGACAGTCTGAGGCGATTCCGGGCCATCATAGTCGACATTCATAGCTCCAGGGTCGTGGTTACCGAACTCCATTGAAGAATTCCACTCGACCGATTGCACCACTTGAGGCGATTCCGAGCCATCTTGATCGACGTTCGTTGCTCCAGGGTCGTGATTACCAAACTCCATTGAAGGATCCCACTCGACCGATTGCACCACTTCCGGGAAATCGAGATCGGTGGAAGATTGTGGAAGATACGAGGCGTCTTCAGGATCCGCCCCTCCAAGATTGTTGGGGAATGTCCAAGACGAACCCACACTGGACAGCTGAGGCTGATAGATGCCTCTAGGCTCTTGCTGTCCAGCGCCATGGTATGACCACCGAGCATCCAGATCATGAGTCTGGGGATTGTCCTTCGTTTCGAATTCCTCTTCTTGGGCGGGGTATTCCAGCGCATATGCAGCGACTTCGCGCAACTCTTCCTGGTCTCTTCCGTCGGCAGAGGGCGAGCTTGAAAGAAGCGAGATGACTTCTGGCTCTCTTTTGTTCTCGGAAGCGTTCGCGGTGGGGTAGCAAGTCTACCGCGTGTCAGTGGTGTGATTGAGTCTGTGCGGATAACTATTCTACAGTTGGACGTACCTCTTCCGAAAGAGCTAGCGCTGGGGGAGGCTCGGCTCGGGGCGGTGTCTGCGGTCGGGTATTGCGCTCGTACCAGCCAAGGCCGGGAGGTTCCTCGCTGATAACCTGGCGGACGCCATTGATGGTTTGACGAAAATAACCTTGACATGGCTGATGGGCGTGCGCCATGCTCTGACAATACCAGCAACGGTATTTACAGTTTCGCCAATTGTGGTCTTTGGTTGGAAACCAAGCTTCGGGAATTCCGCAACGCAGGCAGCGGTTGTACCAAAACCTGACCAACACGTCAATGGAAGTTCAAGCGAGAAAGGTTGGGGCAACTTTACTCTTTCGGCATGTCGAGCTGCTGCTTGGGGGTGAGGTTGCAATCAAAGGTGTCATTGCGGTCCACCCTAGGCTCCTTCTCGTACGTCAAACGATGAGTCCTCATGGCCCTCTCGCGACGTGTCGTGCTTGGGGTTTCAAAGTCAGAAGACAGAACAGCGGGCGTCAGCACGGGTACTCTTACCAAGGCTCTACTTGGAAACCCAAGTGGCGCCACAAGGCATCTCCAGAATCCTGGGCCGGGGGGTCGTCAAAGCTCTGGACGACGGGTGCGTCGACTTTGAACTCAGCGGAAAGACTGAAGCCGTGTCTTGCCATCCACTTGTCGTCGGGCCGGCCAAGCCAAGAATTTCTGGGGTCCATCGCGCCCGATGCAGTCGAGGCCAGTTGGTGGTTGGACAACTGGTAAGTGGGTGGTTGGGATGTTGTTGAGAAAACGTATTAGGGGGCAAGGTGAATGAGAATCCGAGGCACGCAAAAATACGCGCGTGGACGTGTTTACCTTGGTCGACCCCGGATGGGAGCATTCGGCAAATCCATCCATGGTAGAGCGACTGAACCTGACCAACGGCCATGCTCTTTTCCCAACGCCCACGAAAGGCTGACCAAATCCCTTGCAACTGACAGCCCTTTCGTCGCACCTTGATTCCACTATGACCTTGACTGACACAACATACCACTGGGGCGAAAAGATTGAGGCTTCGGCTCATCGCCTAAAACCCTCATTGCGTCCATTCTTCCATTCTGGGGCACGTCTTGCGCAAAAGACCAGCACAGCCACATCCCACCTGCTATAGCCACTTTTGACACTCGTGACCACGAAGCTTTGTGAATCGCGTCTCTCTTTACCTCGGGGCTTTTTCTGCTCGTGTTAACATGGAAGTTTCGGTCATCTCAAGCTGTAATTTCACACCAGGAAGATCCACATGCTGAGCCATCCAGAGCGGGCTGGCTCATAAGAGATTCTCGAAATGCTTTAACGAGTGATTGCAGTCGCCGTTTGTGACAAAGACAAAAAGATCCTGCTGCGGAGTGGCCCCGCAGCAAACTGAGAAAGAAAATAATGTAGAAATCAGAGAAAGATCCAAGCCATGGGGCTTGAAAGATAAAAATCCAAAAGATATTGAAGCATCATGCGATTCAGGAAAAGATCCAACCAAAAAGTGAAGCGTCATGAACAAACTCTTATTTCTTCTCTCTTTGGTGGAGACAAATAGTCAGACAGTGTTTTAACACTCCAAACAACGCATCAACGACATGATTAAAAGCAGGATTCTTTACACTGCGTCGCTCGAAGGACGGGCAAAGAAAAGGTGAGGTCAAAAGAGACAGCGCCGATCAGAGCAAGCGTGGTCGACGACTAGCGAGCGGATCAAAGATCATCCTCGCCCGACTTTTCAGGCGTCAACGACCACTTCCTCTCGTTGCAGCCCGACTGCCAACACCAAAGATGCCTTCTTCTGAATTACCTTTTCGATCCTAAGAGCTGAATTTGGCGTGCAAAGTATGCAGTGACTTGGATGCGGACCCGGCGGACGGGGCAAGTCGAAGCTCCTGGAAAGATCGGCGTTCGCGCTTGTTTTGCTCTTCGAACCTCTTCAGTGATCTTTTCGCGTGTACTGCTTCTTTCAGAGGTCTGTAACCGAGTGCAGCAGCTCACAATCTCAATCTCGTCCTTCTGCTTCCTACATCTTACTGCTTTAATTCCAAGTCTACTTTTTGCAAGAGCTGGGAATGGACTTCCTTCCGTAAGAGGGAGTGTGAGTGAAGCTGCACCGTCATCTACAAAGAGCTGGCAGCATGTGTGGGTGGACTGTGGCGCGGAGAGGTTGTGGGCTGCAACACCAAAAAGATGTTCGTCTGGGCAGGACGACGCAAGGCAAACACCTAGAAGGCGACAGTCATGGATGTTGGGTGCGACACCAAAGGCATGTCGACGAGGTGAGGTGAATGGCGCGAAGGCAAGGACTGCAACACCACAGAGCCTTGATGGCGGCGACGCAGCAGACGCCGACACAATCACCAGCGCCCGCACACTCCCCCCATAAAACCCCAAACCGCGACCTCCATCTCAGCATCCGGACACCCACCCAAGTCGGCACACTAGCGTAGTTGAACCAGTAACCCCTCGATTCTTATGAATCGTGAAAAGGCCTGACTAACGCTGTGTGCCAACGGCTTGGGCTGGATCCGGAAAGCGGCGGGGCTCGAGTTCGAATCGGACTTGCGGCAATCCGCGGACTGACGCCAATTACGGTGTCGCTCTGTCCAACCACGTCGCGCCAAAGCGGGCGGGGAAAGTCGCTGCTTGCGGGGGCTTTGCAGGTGCTTCGGCGCTGATTTTTTGTTCTTTTGGTGTTGGGTTTGCCTGGTGGTGGCGGAGATGCTTGACGTTGCTCTTCAATGAGAACCTTCTTTTGATACCTACTTCGTCATGCCCATGGTGTTTTTTTTTTTTTTTTTTCCGCCTCTTGGCCGCCGCAATGCCCTCTCACTGCCGGTTCCAACGCAACCTGAACGCTCCTCGTACTCTATATTCTTTTGATGTTGAATGTGGCACAACCACGCTGTTGGCCTTGTTGTCTTTCACTTGCATATTAGATTTGGTCAGCGTCGTCGCCAATTCCCCCTTCACCATCCATCTGCTCAAGTTGCCAACATGTACTACCTGACCCGTCCTGGTAGAGCTTCAACTAGCACCTTCGTTCCTGAATATGCATGTCAGATACTATTTATTTCTGATGCTATCATTCGTTACTCCTATCTATGACCACAGGAGCCCAATGCTCGTACAACGCGATGCAATAGGTGCGTACAAAACCCATGTAGCCATAACACAAAGCACCTTACGCGCCTCACGCACAACAACGCCAGTCCTTCACTCACAGCCTTGCCGCTGCATGTCTCCCCTTTCAACAACACGGACCACCTACATTCCCCTAGAAAACACCACCACCAACGATAAACACCCTCTCCTCCTCACGTCGGACCCACTGCACAACGCGGCCAACAGCCTGCGCCAGCGCAGCGCGACTCGTGGCGCCGGGCGCGACGCTGTACAGCTCGAAGCGCGGGGTGCTCCACGCAATAGCGGTAGCATGGGTAGTCGACGAGTGGATAATTTTGGCAGCGGCAGCAGCCGACGATGAGGGCCGTGTGTGCAGCGTCGAATGCAGCGGGGTGTAGAGGTTGATGAGGCTGTTTTGGGCGATGGTCAATGGCTGCGTCTTTGATGTGCACTCTCTTTGTGCTCTTGTTGGTGTTGGGGGATTGGTGTATGGCTTACAGGCGTCGGTCTAGCGCTGAGTCGAATGTGGGACTGTACGACGGCATGGTGAATTGCACGTGCGAGCGCGACTTGTACAGGAAATGGCGGAGCGGCGTGCCGGGGACGATGTCGGTGCAGAGAGGACGGCCGCGGCGGACGGCGTCGCGCAGCGTCGTCAGGCAGCCGTTGGCGCTGAGTTGCTGGAGAGCATGTCAGAGCTGTGCGTGGCGCTTTTGACGCGCAGGAATGGGGACGAAGGTACCTTGACCAGCTGGTCCTTCATCTCGCGCAGCTCAAAGAAGCCCTCTTTGTCTGCGCTGATGAGGATGATGGCGATTTCATTGTCCTCGCCGCCCGCCGTGCTGGGCCGCTCTTCCTCTTGGTCCGTCCCGCCACTGCTCACGCTCAGGAAGCTTACATACATGTGGAGATAGCCTGTGTTGTTGAAACCGGGCAGGCAGAGCGGGATCCAATTCTCGCCGCCCGCTGCCTTGACGCTGCCTGCCTCGAAGAGCATGTTGAAAATGAGCTGCAGATCTCCTGGGTGCAAGCTGTGTTTTTTTGGCCGGATTACGCTGACCAGTCGCCCGCCTGCCACAATGAGACCGTAGAGCAAGCTGGATGCTCGGGTTTTGAGGAACGTGTTGTCTATCAGCTTTCGCTGCGACTTGCGCAGACGCAGGCATTCGAGGGCAGAAAGTAGAGTCGAGGGCGACCCGCGCGTAAAGCCATCTGCCAGGGCGGACAGAAGGGTCTCGGTACCCTGGAGCGGACGGCGGAGGTCAGTCGAGGCTCGTGCCCGGAACATGCGTTCCATCTGGGGCAGGGTGAGGGTTGAAAGAATCTGCATGTAGAGTGATTCGAGCTGCGTGCGCAGCTGGCCGTCGCTCTCAGGGAGCTTTGTGACGGCCACGAGGTTCAGGGGGCCTTTGGACAAGACGACGAAGCGGACACCGCCGGCAGTGAATCCTTTGAGCGTGTCGTCTGCATCTTGATAGAAGGATATAATGGTCTGTACGACGCCGATTGAGTTGGCAATCAGCTGGTCGTCACCATGGCGGCTGTAGATGGGCTTGCCGGCCGAGGATAGAATCAGGTAATGCTTCAATTTGGATCTCCATTGCATGACTAGCGCATCTACAGATACAAGATACATCAGCAAGCGTCATGGCGAGCTGGAAGGGCCGGACGGTCTGACCTTCATTCGACGCGTCGGCCTTGAAGTCGTCCATGTCGTCAAACTCGCGACCAAAGGCCACCCTGAGCGCCGGGTCTTCCGGGAATAGGGCGTGGGCGTCGATGCCGGCGGCCGGGTGAGCCATAGCTTTCCACGCCACCGTCTCCTGCTCGGCCATCATCTCGCCTAGTATGCTCTCGACCTCGGCGCCCGCCTCGAGGGTGGGCGCGTAGCTGCGCAGGCTGGCCGTGTCGCCGCCATCGCTCCCTCCTGCCGCTGGCTTTGTTGATCCGGCGACGCTAGTCTGGCGCGTGGGCGAGGGCCCCGAGGCATCTCTGATGGGCTCGTTGTAAGTTTGCACGTCGGGCAGAGACAAGGCGGTGGTGGCGCGGGATTGCAAGGGGACCCTGGATGAGGCGGAACCTAGGCGGAACGATTCGAACGAGGGCTGAACAGGGAGTCGCTTTGGGCGGGGAGGCAGCGGAGGCGGGGTGCCCTCTCTGGAGGGCGCGTCGTCTTGGTCCTGGTCTTGGTCTTGGGAAGCGTTGTGTTCGGCGCTGCCGTGTTCGGCGTCACCTCGTGTTGTGGGAGATGGAGACGGAGACGCAGAGTCAGGAGAATGCTGCGCGTCGCCAGGAGTCGCGTCAGCCATTGCGAAAAAAGGTGGGAGAGACCATGGGAGTGGAGGGGGCGGGTGTGGTGTTGTGGAGTCGTGGAGTCGACGGTCCAAGGTCGAGTCGAAGGGTGATGTAAGAAGGAGGCGTCCAGGCTGGCTGGCTGGGCTTTGAGGGCGAAGACCAAGCCCTCCCACGCTGCGAGCACAACGGTCAGGTCAGGTCAGGTCGGCCGTCAAAGGCTGATGCGAGGTGGGTGTTTGGTGGTGATTGGCTTTGTCACGGGCTGCCACGTCTCGAATTGTTCCCGTCGGCTCGTATCAGCCCGTAGCTTGCATTGCAGCGGAACCCCCGACTGCGCCCACACTCAGTGGACCTAACATCTCGCAAACCATCACCTCCAGATTTTCCTCGCTCCCACTCCCGTCGCTCCACTCTCTCCACCTCACTTCTCAGGCAGCTCACGGCCCTGCCATCGCCACGCCCGCTCCCGCTCCCTCCCCGCCGTCCCGCCTTATGCGCTGAGACGACAATCAACTTGGTTCTCTCTGCCACTTGCCCATCGGAATCACGGCGCTTTGGCCGGCGTGTCGCGCTCCCTTCAGTCCTCGATGCTGCGTGCTCAAACGGCCGATACTGCTCTGCTCCCCTCCAGGAGCCCATCTCATGACCGGCTCATGAACGCTGCGCGACGTCGACCAACGTCTGCTTGAGCCCGTCAAGTCTGCCCATCTGCGCTCCCTCAGTACGCCATCGCCACCAGATCAGCCATCGCACGACAGTCGGCTGTTGCCATCCTTTTTCTAACATTTCAAAATCCGTCTGATTCTGATCGCGCGCAAAAATGCACAATCCCTCGAGGCAACCGTACAATCTTCCGCCTCCGCCGCCCCAGCCCACCGGCGCTTCTGCTCATGGCATGCCATTCCCTCCTCCTCCGCCTCGCCAGCCCACTTCTCAATCCCACATGGGCGTGCCTCTGCCGGGCCCGCCGCCTGGCGCACCGCCGACGACGTATTGGAATCGCAACTACCCTTCGTCGCAAACAAACGGCCCGCTGCCCACCTACAATCCAAATGCCTACCAAGCCTACCACCAGCAACAGCAACAGCTGAATATGATGTCGCTGCCGGGAGAAAATGGGCCCCTGACTTCGGCAACCTACACCCCCTCTGGCGGATCATTTGGCCCGGGCGTTGGCATTCCGCCCCTGCACACTCCTAGTGAGCAGAGCTACTACTACCCATATCCCCAAGACATTTCGTCCAACGAGACCAGCTCCAGAGGAACCACTTCCATGCCCACGCCCCCCGAAGAACCCAGCCACCCGACGTATCAGAACCTGCGACACCACGACCACACCCCACACGAAATTCCCACGGAAGCCCCGCTATCTCCTTCGGATCCGGCATTGCAGTGGCCGCTGGACAGGGTGCTCATTTGGCTGGCCGGAAACGGATTCTCGGGCGACTGGCAAGAGACGTTCAAGCAGCTCAATCTTTACGGCGCTCAGTTTCTGGATCTCGGGAGGGGACACGGGCCCGGTGGCAACGTCGCCATGCTACATTCAAAGATATACCCGCAATTGAGAGAGGTGTGCGAAGAGAGCGGAACGGGCTGGGACTTGACGCGTGAGCGAGATGAGGGCAAACGACTGCGACGGCTCGTGCGCAGCATCGTGGAAAATGGCGGAAATCCGACGAGCGCAAAGCTGCCGCACCGACGGACGTCGCGAACGTTTGGCAACAGCTCGAGCGCCGGCACTGACGGGACCATGGAGAATTCGCCGAATCTAGGCCACCAGGATCTGTACGGCGCCGTCGGATCGACGCCCACGACGGCCGGTGGGGATAGTGACAGCCCTGGCAAGCACGGACAGCTTCAGCTCAACTCGCCTGCGACGAGCAACCCGCGACGTTTCTCGGCCCAGGCCGCCCAGCGCAATTTCACTGCACCACCCCTAAGTCACCCCGATCACGTGTCCGGGGCCTCTAACCGCAGCCCCTTCACCGAGCAGGTCCTGCGACAGGTCGGCGGTGGGGACGGGTCCTCCAACAAGAGACACTCTCCAAACCCCTCTGCGGACTACGGCGCCCAGCGCTCAGAAAGTCCTCAGCACAGCCCTGCCCTGGGCGCCGCAAGGCCTGTCCTGTCTTCGTCCGCGTCGTCCCGTTATTATCTGCACAACCGCGCCAATTCTTCCGAGTCGAATCTCTCCAACATTGCCTCCTATGGCTCAAATCCACCGTCAGGTCCGCCCTCAGGCAAATCATCAGACCGCCGCCACGGGCTGGAGGGGGCCCGGCCGGACAGTCGCGCCTACAGTCAGGACCCAGAAAAGTCCGTCAAAGACCACAAGAAGTTTCTTGACAGAATTGGAAAACAGTTTCGCAGCAAACGGAGGGGTGACGACCACATTTCCCCCGACGAATCCTCCATCGAGTCTCCTACGAGCCCTGCCGGCGTCCGCCACCTACCGCCAACTGCGCCCTTTATGAAGTCCAGTATGAATTCGAGTGACACCTCGCTCAACGACCGACCACCGTCAAGACGATCCGCTCAAGCTGATATTGAAGCAGCCCCACCACCCATGCGCCCACGTGCTGTCACTCGAGATTCGGAGCCCAGGAGGTTCTTCTTTGTCACGCCCGACGGCTGGAATTACCGTCTGGTAGACGTTACTGGAATTGACACGGCCCAGAAGTTGCGGGACTTGATATGCTGGAACCTCCAGCTCCCCACGTCCGACATTTCGCTCCACCTCACCTCTCCAGGCCAAACTGAACATGACGAGGCGCTGACTGACAGCTTGCTCATGCAGGCGCGCCGGCTGACTGATGTATCGGGAACAGTGAAGATTTTCGTCTACGTCCAGGAACCGCCGCCCGCTTCCGCTCACGTGGGACTAGGAGTACAGCACAGCAACTCGCCATACCGCATGTCATTCACCGGCAAAGCCATCGATCCCGCTACCATGGAGAGACTCAAGGCAGCTGGTAATGCACAGCTGGATTCTCCTGGGCCAAAGTCTGGTGAATCCACCCTCGTCCCTAGCCAAGGTCAACCCATGGCCCACGTCGGAAAGAAGGAAGACACGCCCGTCGAACCCCCGGCCCACCGCGAACGTCCAGTGGAACCTCGTTGGGATGCTGCTGGTGCTGAAATCTCACCAGAACAGAGCAGGGAGATGCTCGAGGCGGCCCACGAAAAGCATCGGCTGGAGATGAAACGCAAACAAGAAGAATATCTCAACAGGAGACATCCCAACAGGCCACCGAGCCACTCCCCGATTGACCCCACAGCTGTTGGATACAAGCGTGACGGCATCATTGACTTTGACCAACGACGAGATTCGCCCTATGAAGATGGCAAGAAACCGTTTGATAGCAAACACAA
Organism: Phyllosticta citrichinensis; assembly: GCA_038380885.1. Lineage (NCBI taxonomy): Eukaryota > Fungi > Ascomycota > Dothideomycetes > Botryosphaeriales > Phyllostictaceae > Phyllosticta > Phyllosticta citrichinensis. The sequence continues at coordinate 2,492,356 of JBBWUH010000006.1, forward strand.
GCAGCTGCCCCTGGTGCCCCTACGCGAGCCTCCTCCCGCCCCCAAGGTTGAGACCGAAACATTACTCAAAGCCAATTCGCTCAGCAAGCGCGAGGGTAAGACGCGGGACTCGTTTGATACCGAGGAACCGAGTTCCGGGAAGAAGACGCCCGAAAGCGACAAACCAAAGCCCCGATCCGCCATCCCAGACACTCCTTCGGGTGCATTGTCAGGTATTGGTTATGCTCTTCTAGGCGCTGGCAAACTCGGTGGTCTGGTTGGTGCTCCAACGCGGGCACCTAACCGAACGCCTCCTGCCCCTCCAGTCCTGACACCCGGAGGAACCAGGCCGCTCAAAACCATGGCTTCCGTGGACTTTGCGGAGTCTGCTATGCACCATGGCAGCCCAGGTGGGTCCCCCCGAACTCCTGGTGAATACACCATGAGCAAAGGCAAGGTTCCGTTCCTGATTCCTGACTATTTTCAAGCCCTTGAACAACGTCCGGCCACATCTGACCCATACTACGGAGCACCCTCGAACCGGTATTTTGAAAAGATACAGCAAAATGACTCGGGATTCCATCCAGACGACGTCAGCCCCAACTCGGCCCATCCAAGCCACCAATCCGGCACCGACCTCACCCGCGGAATGTCCACGCGCTCGACCGGACCCAACCTGGACTTTAAGGAGAACCCCGTCGTTTTTGCTCGCCCGCTTTCACTTGAATCTGCAGGAGAAACTGATGACGACTCTGATGATGGGCTTTTCGCAATGCCGCTCGCGAGCAAGACGCCTCCTCGGAGCAAACCTGTGGAGGACCTCGAGACCCCCGAACCGAAAAGGACTCCGAGGCCCGTGGACAAGGAAACCCCATCACGGGCGCAAAAGGCTCAAGGCGTGCGCTTTAGCTCACCAGAGCGCAATCCAGAGCTTCCTCGACAATTCATCCCTGCTTCTGCAGCGTCGGGTTCGTGGTCGATGGATTCACCAGATGACGGCATCCCGGGTGTCCCGGTCAGGCGAGAGTCTTTTGCTAGTGATGTTTGGGCGAATCGTCCTCCCCCAGAGGCTCTCGTGGAACACCTCGACGAATTCTTCCCCAACGTGAACCTCGACCAGCCTATTATGGATGAGGACGCCATCCCGTCGCCGACGTCGGAAGAGAAGAATGGAATGGTGGGAGGACAAGGCGATGGAATCAACCATTCTGCACCGCCGCCAAACGACGAATTTGCTCCGCGTAACGACCAGACATCGCTTAAGCGGGACAACACTGTGTTGTCTGTTGCTCAGTCTGTGGCTGCGCGCAATATGAGAAAGTCGGGCGGTCTTGGCCGCACGCGGTCTATCCGTGAAACCGTCAAATCACAGTATCAACCGATGGAGAAGAAGTCATTGCCCCCGCGGATGAACACGCTCAAGTCAGCACAGGGTGGCAACATTGTGAGGAGAAAAAGCACAAAGATGTTTGGTGCGAGGATTGAGCAAGTCAAGCCTCATCGCGGCAGCCACATGATTCTCGACACCATCCCTCAAGACACCCTTCCGGCACAACACCCACAGCGCCAGCCCACGTTCAAATGGATGAAGGGTCAACTCATCGGAAAGGGAACGTTTGGACGCGTCTATCTCGGTATGAACATGACGACTGGTGAACTGATAGCGGTCAAGCAAGTCGAAGTCAAGCCTCACATTGCAGGTCAAGAGAAGGACAAGATCAAAGAGCTCGTGAAAGCCCTGGACATTGAAATCGACACGATGCAGCACTTGGACCACCCCAACATCGTCCAGTATCTCGGATGCGAGCGCAAAGAGTTTTCTATTTCCATCTTCCTCGAATATATTCCAGGTGGCAGCATCGGCTCGTGCCTTCGCAAGCACGGCAAATTCGAGGAACCGGTCGTGTCGTCTTTGACGCGTCAAACTCTCTTAGGACTTGCTTATCTGCACCGTGAAGGCATCCTTCATCGCGATCTCAAAGCGGACAACATCCTGCTCGACTTGGACGGCACATGCAAAATCTCCGACTTTGGCATTTCCAAGAAGACGGACAACATTTACGGCAACGACTCGAGCAACAGCATGCAGGGCTCGGTCTTCTGGATGGCGCCCGAAGTGATTCGCTCGCAAGGTCAGGGCTACAGCGCCAAGGTCGACATTTGGTCGCTGGGCTGCGTGGTGCTCGAAATGTTTGCAGGCCGTCGGCCCTGGAGTAAGGAGGAAGCCATTGGTGCCATCTACAAGCTGGGCTCGCTCAACCAGGCGCCGCCCATCCCCGACGACGTCAGCCAAAACATCAGTCCGGCAGCCATTAGCTTCATGTGCGACTGCTTTACCATCGACCCTGCGGACCGCCCGACTGCCGACACGCTGCTCCGCGCGCCCTTTTGCTTCAGCGACCCGCATTACAACTTTTTGGATACGGAACTGTATGCCAAGATCAAGGGCCAGTACGACACGCAGTACTAGGCTCAGACGTACTTGGCTACATGTTGCATATTCCTGTCCAACTACATCAGTCTTCTAATCGTCACCCGCGTCCCGTCGCTCCTGTGCCAGGGAGATGGAGTCTGGAGCCTGAGCATCATGATCTTTCTTTGGAGACGGTGGCGACCAGCGAGTTGGGAGTTGCAGCTGGGCCTGGCCATCCATTCATCCATCCTCCATCCACCCACCCATATGTCTGCCCCGTCCGGCTGGTTCATGGCGTTGCATAAAATCACAGCAATCATCTCGACCCTTGCTTGCCGCATCGGCATTCCATCTGTCTCTGTTTGGGCGGCCGTGGCCTCGTTGTTGTCTTGCCACTACTGGCTGTCTCTGTCTTGATGAAACCACTTCTAATGCGTTACGGCCGACTTGTTCTTTGTGCTTTTTGTTGCTGCTGCTGCTGCTTCGCCTTCGCCTTGCTTGCCTGCCCGCTGCTGCCGCTCTTACTGTAATGCGGCCTTCGCTACCCCTCCCTTCGTGTCGCTGTTTGACTGCCACCCGGTCACCTCCTCTTGCCCCGTCATCCTCGTCATCCTCCTTTTTTGTCTCCCTGTAATTTTTTAAATCTGCGCATACCTTGTTTGCTTGCTTGCTTGCTTGCTTCTTCATGCTTTATTGACTGGCCTGTTGGGAGGCGGGCGAGCGCCGGTCTCATACATTTTCGCACTTGGCAAACACACGCGGGGCTCTTTGGGACGCCGGGATGTACACTTGTAGGTATATTGCGTACGGCGGGACAGAGCAGCGGCGGTTGCGGCGGCTGTTGGGCACTGTCAGGGTTTGGTTTGGTTTGGTTTGGCTAGGCAGCGGGAGAGGGTGAGGTGTGAGGGGCAGCAGTTGGCGATAGTGGCGGGGGTGAGGTGAGCTGTTGGATAGACCGTAGGTAGACTTGGGCGTTTGAGCGTGAGTGCTGTTGGGGCTAGTAAAGGAGGATTGATGGGTTGGCGGATTGGAGGGGAGGGAGAAGTGGAGGGAGAAGTGGATGGGAAGTGCAGAGAAGAAGTGGAATGGAAGGGAAAGGAGAGGAAGGGAAGGGAAGAGAAAGGGAGGAAGGATATACCCTATCTAATTTTTTGATCTGTTCCTGTTTGGCGTGTGCTCTTGCTGCTGGATGTTGCCTGTTCTTGGATGCTGGCTGTAGCACTATAGAGGTGTGGTTTAGGATACTTGTGAGGGACCGGAAAGATTTGGATATGTACAGTACAACATGGTAGAATAAGTCAGGCTGTGCTTGCATAGCTCAGGATGGTTTGATTTATTTTTCGCGCACTCCTTCTACTGCCAACACATCTTTTCACACGACATAGCTCTAATCAATAACGTCGTCTCTCAACGCCCAAATATTGCGCCACACCTCATCCATGCGGCTCCTAACAGCATCATGGTATATGACGTTTGTAATGTACGTCTTGCAGCCCTTGATCTTGGCGGCCGTCTGCAGGCTGTAGTCAAAGTCGACGTACATGTCCTCCATGTAGACGGCGGCGTACGTCGGCACTTCGTTGCGCGCCAGCTGCTCCTCGTCGTACAGCGCGGGCCAGTCGTCGGCCGCTGCCAGCAGCTCCGCCTGCCGCTTGAGCCCGCGCAGCTCCGTGTAGTCATCCAGCATCCAAGGGAACACCATTTCGCCCGTGAAGTAGAGGGGCGACGCGGTCGATGACGGGTCCATGTGGAATGCGGGGAGCGTCTCGCGGATGCGGTGCGCCGACCAGTTGGCTGGCTGCCCCTGGCAGTAGATGGGTTCGTGGAGGATGGCGTAGATGATGTGGTCGTCGAAGGGGAAGGCGGCTTCGATGGCAGAGCACGTCGGCCGCGTCAGGTGGCCAAAGACGTCCAGGTCGTTGGAGGCACGCAGGACTAGCTCGTGCACCGTGTCGATGCCCCCGTGGAAGCCGAAGTTGATGCCCAGCTGCAGGAAGCGGCGTGCGGATAGCGAGCCCTCGCCCGAAAGCCGCACGGTGCTGTCGCCGAATCTTTGCAGTAGAGTGACGATTTGCCTGACGCGGGCGACGTCTTCGGGGTATTTGCGGTAGTAGGCTTCGTTTCTTTCAACGACCTTTTTGAACGCCTTTTTGTAAACTTCGTCTGGATTGCTGACGAGCGGCGGCAGTCCGCCGAAGAAGAAGGCTTCCCGCAGTCCTTGGGGGAACATGCTGAGGTATGTTGTGATGCAGAAGCCGCCAAAGCTCTGGCCCACAACGCTCCACTGCTTCTTCTCCTCGGGGTACTCTTCCGTCAGCGCCAACCGAACGGCCTCGCAGTCCTTGACGATTGAATCCGCCCTAAAGCTTTTGAGATAGTTGGCCTGCGTCTCGTCATTGCCCCTCAGGCCCAACGTGCTGGCCGACACGGGGCTGCTGAGCCCCGTGCCGCGCTGGTCGAGGCAAATGAGTTGGTACCCGCGGTCGAGCACCTGATGCACCCACGGCATTTCGTGCGGCGACCGGCATCCAAAGCCCGGCCCGCCCTGCAGGAACACCATCCACGGCAGCTGCTTCTTGGCCTCCTCTTCACCAGATGATGGGTCCGCCGGCTTTTCGGCTTTGCGGGCTGACCGCGCAAACAGCCGTAGCGGCCGCGAGTCGGGCTTGTTCCAATGCGTGGGCACTTCGAAAAAGTACTCGGTGATCTTGAGCTTGCCTGGAGCGGATTAAGCGGGGAAGTCCGCAGGGAGACATGGCATTGAGCGTGTTTACCTGGAACTATATGCGAGCGCTGCTCGATTATTTTTGCGGCGGAAATCATTCTGTCACGAGTCGAAGAGTAGCTCAACTGGTTGTGAAGGAAAGGAGGACGGAGGCTGGGAGACGGAGCTCAGTGGGTGGATGATCTTGGTCTCAGGGTCGGGTGCGAGGGTGGAGGGAGTGGGGTCCCTGGTTCCTGGCCCATGCGTTCCCGCAGCGCCAAGACTTTAGCCGAGCAGATCGCCAGCTCTGATTTTTTGGTGATCCTGTCACCTGACCTCTTCCTGTCCAACAACTTGCAACACGTCAACTTGTCAACCAACTTGCCTTTGGTTCTGGAGTGGGAGTTTTCCTCATTTTTTTGCTTCACCCCATCTGGACAGCTATAGTTTCTTTCCTGGTACCTGTCCAAATGGTGTACCAACACTGGGCTGTTGGAAGAAGCTTACTTACATGACTGGAGCGCGAATTTGAGTTTCAAGTCATCTATTTGCCTTGAAAATGGCAAAGGACAAAAAGGATAAAAAGACCAAGGCCGCGGCTAAGAAAGAGCGTGTGGCACAAAAGACCGAGAAGAAGGCGAAGCAAAAAGAAAAGAAGCAACAAAAGCGGCCCAAGGACGGAAACGACAGCGACGCCGACGATGTTGACATCGATGCCGTACTGGCAGAGTACGCGAAGCAGCAAGAGCAATTCCTGAAGATTACCGAAGTCGTCAGCGATCCTCCCTCACCTCGGGCCTCTGCAACGCTGTTGGCTTCACCATCAAACGACAATGAACTATTTCTGTTCGGTGGCGAGTTTTACAACGGAGCGCTCGCCAAATTCTTCAACGACCTGTTTGTTTACAACATCAACCGCGACGAGTGGCGAAAAGTGACCTCGCCCAACTCTCCTCTGCCGCGCTCCGGACATGCATGGACACGCGGCGGCAACGACCGCGGCGTCTATCTCTTCGGCGGAGAATTCAGCAGTCCCAAACAGGGGACATTTTACCACTACAACGACTTCTGGCGGCTCGATCCCGGCAGCCGCGAGTGGGCCCGTATTGAGACCAAAGGCAAAGGCCCGCCAGCACGCAGCGGTCACCGTATGACGTACTTCAAACAGTACATCATCCTCTTTGGAGGCTTCCAGGACACGAGTCAACAGACCAAGTACCTCAACGACGTGTGGATCTACGATACGGCCAATTTTAAGTGGCATGAGCCGAAGCTGCCCCTGACGGCTCAGAAACCAGACGCCAGGTCGAGCTTCACATTTCTGCCCCACGACACTGGCGCTGTAATTTTTAGCGGCTACTCCCGCGTCAGGACCACAGCGGGAGGAAAGCAAGGCGGCAAAGGCGGTCCAGCTGCACGGAACGTGTTGAAGCCCATGGTCCACCAAGACACGTGGTTTCTGCGAATCGTGCCGCCTGGCTCGGATTCACCAGCCGACAGTCTGCCAAAAGTGCACTGGGAGCGTCGTAAACGGCCTGCCAATCCACCCAACCCTCCACGAGCTGGAGCTACCATGGCGTATCACAAAGGCCGCGGAATCCAGTTTGGTGGCGTGCACGACGTCGAGGAGAGTGAGGAGGGCATGGACTCGGATTTTTTCAACACTCTATTTGCGTGGAATGTTGAGCGCAACCGCTTCTTCCCTTTGGCATTGCGGAAACCGAGAGCGCAGAACAAGAAGCCTGCAAATACCGAGCGCGGTGGGAGAAGAGGACGCGGCAAGGCGGACGAGGAGGAATTACTGCGTAACCTGGCTGCTCTTGAGACGAAGGGCAGATTGGGCGACGACGATGACGATGAGACCCTGGCTGCCAAACTGAAGGAATCTACCTCTGGCACTCCGGAAGATGAGGATCAGTCGGATCGCCCTCCTGAAAAGGCCGTCATTTACGAAATGCCGCACACGCGCTTCAACGCTCAGCTCGCCGTCCAAGACGACGTGCTCTACATCTACGGCGGAACGTTCGAAAAGGGCGATCGCGAATTCACGTTTGACGAGATGTTCGCAATTGACCTGGGCAAGCTGGACGGCGTCAAAGAAATCTTTCGGCGCGAGCTCGACGACTGGCAAGGCAGCGAGGACGAGGACAGCGAGGATGAGGAGGAAGACGAGGACGACGAAGGCTCTGGCAGCAGCGATGAAGAAGACGATGACGTTGCGAGCACGGCTGCGACGTCCGTCTCGGCAGGACCATCCGTCGCCGCGGAGTCCAAGAAGGGCGACGAAGATGACGCCACGGCGACTGAGAAACACGCGTCGTCTTCTGCATTGGCTGAAGATGGTCTGCCGCACCCGCGGCCCTTTGAGTCCCGCAGCGACTTCTACGCCCGTACGAGTCTCGACTGGCAGCGTGCCGTCATGGATGTGCTGGCGCGGACATATGGAGGCGAGGCGAGGGCGCCCAAGGAAATCAAGACAATGGCATTCGAACGCGCTGAAGAAAAGTGGTGGGACTGCCGCGAAGAGATTCGTGCACTGGAAGACGAGCAGGAACAAGCTGGTATTCAAGAGGTTGTCAGCCTGGCGGAGAGAGGCGAGGGCGGTGGTGCTGGTCGGCGACGCTGAGCCAGAAGCTTCATTTACATCGATGCTCGAATCACCAAATCAGTCAAATACCACATGGACATGTTCGCACTCGAAACTCGTCGACGGCAGGGAGCATTTTAAGCTGTGTTGATTCAGCGTGACTATGGAGTCTTTGAGCTTTCCAGAAACCTCTTGATGAGGGATCATGAAAGCCCGGCAATTACTAAGATACATATAGGCTCGTGGTGTCTGGGTTTTTGCTTCCACTTCCCCCCGTATTATGGCTCCCAGTACAGCTTCAAATTGCTAGAGAGATTTTCTTGACCGCGAAACAGAAATCCGAAGCAGACACCGGCTGCGTGGCCAGCCTATGACAAAATGGAAAGAAATCAACGCCGAACTCCGTCCGTCCCCCAACCGCGGTACCGAAGAAAGAAAATCATGTCATCCGGGAATACGATCTGATCTAGTTTCCATACGTCGCCCACGGCCCATTCAACGGAAAGTTCTCCAACACATCCGCAAAAACAGAGACATACGGCTGAGGGGCAGCGTTTTATCGCGGCGGGTTCTCATCATCCGCGCCCGCCTCCCCGACTTCCCTCACCGACACTTCGTAAGTGCCGCTCGGATGCGTGACGTCTGTCACCCACGGCGACACACCCTCCTCGTTCACCCTGATTACACGACGTCCCCCAATATGCTGAGGTGGAGGGCGCTCGGGCCAGAAGAGGCACTTTCGGCCCAGGACGATGAGGCGGTCTTTGAGCAACGCAAACAATACCAGCGTCTTGGATTTCATGCGACGGAGTACGCCTTTCTTCTTCGTAGCGCCTTTCCTCATAGCCGCGGGGAAGCTGTAGTTGCCAAAGAGCGCTTCTTGGGTGGCTCTGATGAATCGTTCGTTGACTCGTTCGCGGGCGGCTCTATCTTCCTCGCTTGTGACAAAGATACTCTGTGCGTCGTCGGTAGGCTGCGAGTAGAGCGACGACGCCGTGGGCAGAGAGATGGCCGAGGGGCCCTGCTGTTGCTCGCTCTGCGAGTAGATGGAGGACCGGTAGCGGCGGCGGGTCGGATTCGGAGGCGATGCCTCGCGCTGGGGGAAGATGCCGTCGCGTCTCCGTCGGGGAGGCAGCGGGGGGGAGGATCCCTCGCGAGCTGAGGCCGCGATGGCGGTGTACAAGTCGCTCGAACGCGTGATGTCCATGCCATAGCGGGATGGTCGATCGAAGGTTTCCTGGACTTTGGGAACCCCCATGTTGTTTCGAGGAGGTGGGAGAATCGGGTTGGGTGAGTCGACTTGGGTAAATCCGTATGTGCAGTATACGAATGCGGAGGACTGACTTCTGGGAAAAAGGACGTTTATATGCATGAGCCGTCACTCATGTCAGCTCAACAATTGGAGTTGTGACCGTCGCTTTTTGGATCGGAACCAAGCTCGGACGCGGGAACCGTCACTTCAGAGTAATCTTTTCTTTGCACGTCAATCGTGTCAACTCAACGATTGAAGTTGTGACCGTCGCGTTGTTGGCTTGGAACCCAACTCGGAAGCGGAAGTCTGGAGTCATCACCTCCACGCAATGTCTTCTTTGCACGAAATGAAACTATCCATATTCCAGGTCGGGTAACGTCTTCTTCCCCAACAGGCCCTCCAAACAAAACAACCACTTTGCTAGCTTACCATTCGACAGCGCTCGCCTTCGTCACCACGGCTTGAAGCAGGTCCTCATCATTGCCTAACGAAACCAAATTCAAACTCTGCTCAGTCTCCAACCAAAGAGGTGCAAAACAAGTGGCAAGAAAATCAACGTGCCGGAGCACAACCAAAAGACAGTAAACTGATCTTGATTGGCGAAAGCTTCTCTGACATCTCGAGAGCAAGCCAGAGCAGCCGAACAACCCAACGAAGCCGTCAGCGATGAACGAAGACCTTTTAAACAGCCAAAGTGCCGCTCAGACCAAGCGCACATGAACGGCATGCCTCTGAACCTGCGATCCATGACCACGACTTTGTGCTCGCACATGTCAGGGCAGGCTGACCGCACTGACCCGGCCTTGTCTGTATCAAATCGCCGGGCTCGCGTTGATTTACGAAGCTCCATCCACCGAGCTTCAGTCCACTGAGTGGCTTCAAAACTCTACGAACAACACTTTCTTTAGTTCAATCACCCAGTTTCACTTTTTGGTCGCTCGGTGCCTCCCACTCAGCACTCCTAAAGAATCTTCAGATGCCCCCTGAAAAAAAGGCCATGCCGATTCCTGGTGATGAGAATCATCAACACCGCATGAGGATGGGTGGTTGCGTCTGCATCATGAGCCAGACCAGCACGGGCCTACCGCTTTTGATATAAGAACTTTGGCTTTGGACTCGCTCACAGCTCTCTAGCTTCGTCAGTCCTTGACAACTCAAACTCTTTAGTGGAGCTTACGGACATATTCACTTTGCCGCTTTTCTTCTCTCCTTGGTCGAGTCTCTGTTTCTCTAGCAGTCTCCACTTATCCTTGCATCCTTTCTGCTCATACCGGTAGTTTTCACAGCTACTTGATGACGACTATCATCGTGGTCAGATGACATTGCAATGTGTTGGACAACCAACACGTCGACCGAAAAAGAGACTCAAACAAACGACCGGCCACCGCCAAGTGAATTGATGGAGAAAATTTCGACACAGAAGTGGATGGGAGCTGGCTACTGCATCTGTGCGCTCTTCGGCCTCGCCATGAGGAGCTGGAGAAAGAGGGAGAGAGTTGCCGAGTTTTATACCCGGCCAGCACTCCTCCACATGCGTCGAACTAGCCAGAAACACGAGGAAGAGCGTTGCGTGAAAGCGCTGGCATTGCGTGCTACTGCCTGTCAGGCGGTCCATAAGCTGAACATTCAGGGGTAGAGCGCCAGCAGCAGAGGTGGTATATAAAGCCCCAGTCCGGCCTGCGTGGAGAGCTCGTTCGCTCGACACCAGCGCTCCAGCATTCGGAGAAAGGGCACGACAAGGAATCCCTCACTCAGTATCCGGCCTTCACGTTGAATGACTGCTCTTGCGCTGTTGCTTCTCTACCATCTCAACTTTCTTTCTTATCAGCAGTTGCAATCTGCAATTGTCTCAACACTTCCTCACAACACCATCGAAGTCCAACATTACTTTAAAACACTAACCGCCACCACTGACTACACTGCCTCAGCTTCTACCCAAGTCTACCAAGAAAACTACACCAGATATGTCGACTGGGCACAGGACGCGCCAAAGCAAGTCTGAAGAGGGAGTTTTTGGCCAAAAGTCAGCGAGTTTGCATGTTCGGATGTCGTCAATGGCCGTGTTGCACTGACGTGCGATATGGAAGGAGGTGAGCGAGCGGCGAGGGGTTTTTATACCGGAACGCCGCCGCTCATGCCGTCATTGATTCGGCGGTCCGAGCGCATTTGGAGAGGTATATCTTCTAACGCTCTCCCGCGGCTCAAAGGTTGACCAGCCAGCCAGCCAGCACAACACATGAACCAGACGCACACGCACGCAGCGACAGCCCTGCACGCCTGTGTTAGCGCGCGCGTTTGCTGCGTGCGAAGTTGGCGGTTGCGAGACAGGTACAACAAACGGACAGGACCAAGCCATGCCACCTCAGCGCGTGGATGCGTTGACGAGAGATGGTGCCGTGCGTGGTGCTGCGTTGGGGCGAGACGAACGGACAGGACAGCAGGGCAGAGCAATAGCAGGTCAGGGGAGAGGTATAAGAGGGCGGCGCCACGATGCAGGGTCCGGCGGGCGAGGCGAGGTAGGTGCAGGTGAGGTGAGGTGAGGTGAGGTGGCTAGTGTATGGCTAGCTACACACATGGGGGGCCATCGGGTCGTGAGCCGCTGAGCGAGGTTGTGTGTACTTGCGGTAGGACGAGTAGCCAGGCAGGCAGAGGGGGTTGGGCGGGGCCAACGAGGGCGGCGAGACTTCACATGCGCACCGCACTCACGTCCTGGACCATCAGCACCCAAGGTAAGGTCGTCGGAGCATCGGCGACTAAAGTCGGCGAAGGGTGGTGTTGCAGGCCGACTCGGTGGTGGCTGACATGTTGGTGTCCTGATGGCCGTGGGGCCAGCGGTCGTTGCTCCGTCGGCCGGGCCGGGCTGGTCGTTAAGCTTGTTGTTTGGGTTTGCGATTTGGCTTTTGGCTCCGTGCTCCGGGCCGCGGCGGCGGCGGGCTAGGTAGCTGGGTGCAGAGCAGGGGCTCTATCGTGACGTCGGGTTTGTTTTGCGAGTGGGGGTGGATATGTTGGGTGTTCTGTTCGGAGTTGAGGGTTGGAAGACGCAAGTCGGTGTTGGATGTCGATGTGGTGGCCGTTTACTGCCCGATTCGTCTGTGTGGGGAGTGAAGAAGACGACGACGTCCGGTGACGCCGCTGCTGATAAATAAGTAGACGCATTTCTCTGCCTCCGGTTGTTCTAGCACAGACGACACGACCAGACCAAGACGACGACGACGCGCACTCTTGCCCAATTGGCCGTTTCACGACTCTCTCTCACTGCTCCTTTTGCTTACCCTGCCCTGACCTGAGACTACCCTTTCCGCACCCACGCTTACCCCGCCGGTGCCTGCGCGTTGCAATCGCAATCGACCCTCGCCGGTGACGACGAGCCTAGGTACATGTGAAGCTGGTCAGACAACTCTCACATCCATCCCATTCCACCTACGACGCAAGCCAGCCCAAAAGAAAACTAGAAGCCGCCCAATCCTTACCGCCGGAGCAAACCCCATCGGACGTTCAGAATTATATAGAGCAGACGGCCGTTCGCCTGCCGTTTGCTTCCCCTTGCACGTCACGGACGAAGCCGACCAGGTCCAACGAGAGAGCCTGCTCCTGTACCTCCACTGGCTGTTTTCCGCCAGTGCTTCCTCCTCGCTCTACGGTCCCCGAACGCTCTATCGCGAAAGGCGACGGCGCGACGAGCGGCTACAAAAGCGCGCTCAAACAACCAGACGACCACCATTGTACACCAGCCTGTCGACCAACGCTATAGACAAGCATCCTTCCGCCGTGGCCCTTGCCCTTGAAACAGCAGCCACAAAGAAGACCAGCGAACAACGCCGCCAGAAGCATCTGCATCTGCACCTGCACTCGCTGTTCTCGACCAAAGACCCTCCCACCTTGCTCCGTCGCAGCCAGAGCTTCCCTCCCAGAGACCTCGTTTACCGCTTGAAGAGGCTAGAAGATCAGTCTCGCCTGGCTAGAATGGCAGCTCCGCCGGAAAAGACGCTGCGCAACCTCAACGGTGCTTGGGTCATGGTATGTGTTGCTCCACGAAACCAAACGGCCGCTACGCCATCCCTTGCATGCCCCTCCACCTACCACCGCACTGTACATGCGCTACGGCCGCATGCCCCACGTGGGCAGGGAATGGAAGCATCGAAGCATTTGCCCTGCCGACCCGCGCTTCTAGCGTCCGTCCGCGTCCCGGTGCAAGCCAGGCAGACGGGCCCTCGCCCGCAGCCCCCAACGCCCCCTGTCCCCACCCCCTCCCCCTATCTCCCCCCTCTCGTCCCACCTACCCCCACTAACACCACCCCCCCCAGAACAAGACTCTCTCCGGCGAGTCCGACGCCGTAATGCAACTCCAAGGCATCGGCTGGCTGATCCGCAAAACCGTCTCCTTCGCCACCGTCACGCTGCACGTCAAACAGTACGTCGACGCATCCAACGCCGTGCACATCGACATCGACCAGTCCCTCTCGCCCGGCAACATCAAGGGCACCTCCGAAAGACGCACCCTCGACTGGGACACGTCCGGCCACGTCGACCACGTCTTCGGCAGCCTGCGCGGCCGCTCGCGCTGGACCACGCTGGGACGCGTGGGCGAGGAGTATGCTGTTGGGCCTGACGCGGGGGGCGAGGGCGTCGCCAAGGAGCGCGAACTGGATGTGCAGTTTATGCGCGATGGCAACTGGGATGACAGTGTTACGCGGAATAGCGACGAGGTGGTCGAGAGCTGGGTCGAGAGCGTCGACAAGGGGTGGATGGCGTGGCAGATTTGGGGGTTTGAGCTCTTCGATGGCGTGCGCAGGTATGTGAGGCATGTTGTTGTGCGCGGCAAGGGGGGCAAGGGGGTTGAGAGGTTGCGCCTCGTTTATGATTGGGTTGAGGGGAGTGATGATGGTGCTGCTGCTGCTGGTGGTGCTTGAGCGAAGAGCGTGAGTGAGGGAGATACGCACACCTACATACCTACATACCTATACCCCTATCCTGTCCTGTCCGCCCCTCCAAGCTGCTGTACCTAGATCCCTCCCTGAGCTTTATCCTATCCTCTATTCCATCCCCGCATTCAGATTGTGTCCTTCGCAGAGACAGAGAGACAGACAGAACAGAACATGATGAGATTGATTGATTGATTGGTTGAGACGACGCGTCGTTACGTGCCATGATTTCTAAAGCAATAGAAAGAAAAAAAAAACCCAGTCGGTGACAGCGAAGATGTTGATGTTGGTAATGATCTTGAAAAGGGGTATCAGATAGGTATGGTATCGAGCAAACTATTAGACTAACTACGCCGCGCAAAGCTGAGCCGAGCCGAGCCGAGCTGAGCTATCTTTCTCCTTCTCCTGGTCTCTCTCTTAGACGTTCTCTTTCTCTTTCCCTGCCTGTACGCGTTTCTCCCGCTCGCTGGCTCACTCGCTGGCTCACTTGCTGCCTGCCTGCCTGCCAGCCAGCCAGACCTTTAAGAGGCCAGGCCGCGCGTGCCCCTGAAAAGATGTAGGTAGCGGGACGTCCCCTTGACCTTTTTCTCCTTCCACAGGTCCATGTCTTTTCGATTGCTAGGATGGATGCTCGGCGCATTGACGTCACCATCTGGTGCCACAGAGCAGAGCAGAGCTTTTCCCTTCTCTTCGCGTGAGACAGGACGTTGCTTAGCGGACAGGCAGGCAGATGGATGGCGGGCACCCTGTTTGGAGCGTCTCGAAAAGGCGAGAGGCTCACGAGCGCAATCTGCGGCTGGAGATGGGGCATCGAGCCCCAAGAGCAAATCCAATTCAACGGCACTTCTGTCTGCCGTTATCGACGATGCGATGACACGGTGAGCTGCCGGTCGGTGCGCTCAGGACGAAGGCTTAGGTTCAGTCGTGTAGTGTGTAGAGGTGGTTCCATGGACATGCGTCACTTCTGTGCCAAACCGCGACCTGTCAGCCAGAGCCAAAAAAACGAGGCATGCGGGGGCTACTGCTGCTGCTGCAACGTGTGCTCAAGTCAATGGAGGAGCCTCAGACCTTGCGGCGCTTGCACTGGGCGGCGACGACGCTAATGTCGTCGAGTTTGCCTGCGGGCGACGTTAGTTGGCTGCTGCGCAAGTGGTGTCGAGTGTGAATGGCTGGACATACCTCCTTCGATTGACAGACCCTCGTCGACGGCCTTTTCCATGTACGGGCTCTCGGCAAAGGGATCCTCGGCCACGGTGCGGGCAGCCTTGACGAGCTCCTCGGCGACGAACTGCATGGCGTCAGCGTAGCACAGCTCGCCGGGCTCGATGCCGCGGAGCACGCGCGCGTCGCCCTTCTCCCACTTGTTGATGCTGTCGAGCACGCTGGCGACGACCTCGTGCTCCCACAGGTTGTCGACGACGCCGTCCGACATGGCCAGCACCACGTCGTCCTCGTCGATCTCGACGCGGTCCAGCACGGCGTTGGCGCGCGGCGAGTCCGGGCTGTTGGTGCCCAGCTGCCGCGGGCAGTCGAACCAGTGCCACTGCTCTTTGGTCTTGAAGACGACGGCGCCCGTCCGCGGCCGCAGCACCAGCACCTGCGAGTCGCCCAGCTGCGTCACCCACAGCACCGGCCGCTTGACTGTTGTTGTTGTCGCCGCGTCGTCTCCGCCGCCCACGTCCGACCCGAGCAGCGCCCCGCACGCCGTCGTCGTGCCGTACCACTCGTTAGGCGCGCTCGTCGCGTCCTTGGTCGCCTCAAACGCCCGGTGCAAGTACTCGACGGGGTTGGGCTCCTTGTCCTCGCCGCCATACACATCGCGCTCGGCCTCGAGCGCCCAAAAGTGCAATATCAGCCGCGACCACAGCGCCGCGTGGCCGCGCTCCTTGGCCGCCCACGCGCCGACGCCGTCGTTGGCCCCGATGAAGTTGTCCGACACGAGCACGGCGTCGTCGCCGTTGGTGATGCCTCGAATCATTTCCCCATTGACCACGTCGCGGCTGCGGTTGTGCGTGCTGAGCGGGTCGGAGAAGGACCCCGACGGATACGACAAAAAGGGCGGAGGAAACGGTCGCGAGGCCCGCTTGGCGTAGAGCGCGTAGCCGGCTTCAAAGTAGAAAGGCGACGGGGACCGTATCTGGCGCGACTCTTCGGGCACCGGAGTCAAGGTGCCTTGGGCGAGTTGCGGGCGACGGCGCGATTGCGGAATGCTGCGGCGCGGCGTCCATGTGAAGAAGCGGAGGAGGGCACGCAGGGCGATGCTCGTAGCCGGACTCGCCCACGGGCGGCGATATTCGAAGAGCGAGGCAATCGAAGGGCGGTCGGTGAGGGACGAGGGCAGCGGGGCCGCAAAGATGGAAGTGAGGCGGGGCGAGTTTCGGAGCTTGGAGGCATGCTGCTGTGGACGGGGGAGGTAGTGGTGGGCGCGGTGGTGTGGGATCCTCCAGCTCCAGGTCGGCATGCCAGCGATGGTGCGAGAAGCTGAAGCTGCGGGTGTTGAAGAGCGACACGCAGTCAGACTCTTGGAAGGCGGCGGCGGCGGAGAGGCGTGAGATAATGTATTGCGATGCTCCGAGGACGGCGGCGGAGCGGCGGCGGCGGCGGCGGCGGCGGGCAGCACGTGACTGGACGGGCGCAGGAGAAAACAGACGGCGTCGTCTGGTCTGATCCCTCCATGGCCGTCGACTCTCTGGTGGGATTCCTCGTTCTCAATTTCTTCGTCAACACTTTTTGGTCGACAGGGAAAAAACGTACGTCACCGGCACCAACAGATGCACGCCCGTCCGCTCGGAGCGCCAACGGCCCGCCAGCTGCAACTCACTCGAACAACACCTCGCTCGCTACGATTCTCTCGCGATGCCACCCAACATACATCCAGCACCGCGTGGCTACGGAAACACCATTCTGACCTCAGAATCCCCGCCCCATCCTCCGGCCCACGGCGGGCTTCTTGACCGTCCCGCTAGTCGCAATCCGCCGCCCTGCGCTCCCCGTCGCCGTCGCCGGCCTCCGCACTGCTGACTTTGCGCCCTGCTGCTGTTCCTTGGCCAACCGCTGAGCCTCCTGTTTCTCGCGGTCTTCGGCCATTTGCGCCTCCAACTCGGCCTTTTTGTTGAACTCGATTTCCGTGATGCGCTTGTCGCGCGCAGAGTAGCCCTTTTCCTTGATCGAGTAAAACACGGCCCCCAGGTCCGCCAGCCAGTGCGGGTCCACGGCCGTCACGTACGACATGTACTCCTTGGACGTGAGAATCAGCTCGTGGTACACGACATAGTCTGGCAGCACCCCCAGCCCGTGTAACGCGCTCGTGGGGTGCAGCTGCACCGTCACGCTCGTCCGCAGGTTAACGTACTCGCCAATGCCCTTGACCTGCGCCGCCTGGTGGTAGTACCCAGAGCAGATGCACTTGCGAATCAAGTCCCAGTCCGTGCCAGAGCTCACCAGCGTCATCTTTTGCATCTTCATGATATCTTCGAGCTGCTCGCGAATTTCCCTGGCTCTGCGGAGGCCCTTGGGATGCAAAAAGTGCTTGATGCACCACATGTCCGAGTATCGGTTCGCCTTCCACTGCGTGTACACGTGGAGTAGCGTGAGATGGTCTGATTCTGGCACACAAAACTTTTCCCTCGCCGCATCTGCCTCCTCGAGGCGCTCCTTGGGCCGGTAGAATACGTTGGGGACTGACAGCATGGATACTATCGTGAGCATCTCTTCGCTGCAGCCGTATTCGTTCGAAGTAATGATCAACTTTGCCAGCGGCGGGTCCATTGGAAATGCCGTCATGGCCTTGCCCAGCTCCGTGAGCTCTCCGATGTTGTCGAGCGCCCCCAACGCCCACAAGTCGAAAAGCGACGTCGTAATCGTCTCTTGTGGGGGAGGGTCCATAAAGTCAAATTCCAGCAGGTCTCTTACTCCGAGAGATTTCAGCAGCAGCACCGTATTGGCGAGGTTGGTTCTCTGAATTTCCGGAATCGTCTGAATGTACAATTCTTCCTTGAAAGCCCGCTCCGTGTACAGGTGGAACGACTTTCCAGGTCCCGTCCTACCAGCACGCCCGGCTCGTTGTGACGCGTTGGCCTGGGAGATGGGCGTAATTTGCAAGGTGTCCATTCCCATGCGAGGGTTGTACACCTTGAGCTTGGAGAAGCCTGCATCCACGACGTACATGATGCCGTCGACTGTCAAACTGGTCTCGGCAATGTTGGTTGCGACAATCACTTTCCGGACTCCGGGTGCCGCTTTCTCAAAGATGCGCGCTTGCAGATCCGCCGGCATCTGACTGTAGATGGGAAGGATGCTTAGCTTTGGAGGATTGACAAGTAACTGCAGCCGCTCGTCAATCAGCTCGCATGTAACCTCGATATCCTCCTGACCAGTCATGAAGACCAAAATGTCGCCGGGACCCTGCGACACGTGGATAGCAAGCACCTGCTTGACCGCGCTATCCACATAGTCTTCGCACGGCGAGCGCGAATATTGAATGTCGACGGGGAACGTTCTTCCAGGAATAAAGAACTCGGGAGCTCCACCAAAGAAGCGCGAGAACCGTTCTGCATTCATGGTCGCAGATGTGACAATCAACTTGAGGTCCTTGCGGCGGGCGAGGACCTTTTTGATCAAGCCCATCAGAACGTCGGTGTTTAATGCTCTTTCGTGTGCCTCGTCCATGATGACCACCGAGTACTTGTCCAAATCTGGCTGCACAAGGGACTCGCGGAGCAATACTCCGTCCGTCATGTACTTGATTTGGGTCTCGCTGCTGGTGCAGTCTTCGAAGCGAATCGCATACCCGACAAGAGCTCCTAGATCAACCTCCATCTCTTCACTGACGCGCTTGGCGACACTCATCGCGGCGACGCGGCGAGGCTGGGTACAGCCAATCATTCCAAATTTGCCGTATCCATCCTCGTAGAGAAACTGGGTGAGCTGGGTCGTCTTTCCTGAACCAGTCTGGCCGACGACGATGATGACCTGGTTATCCCTCACGACTCGCAGAAGCTCTTCCCGGACGGCAAAAGCAGGAAGGTATTCTCGTTGTTCCCGCAAGCTCTTGCTCTTGCTAAAGTCACTTTGTCCCTCACTCTTTTTCAAGTGCTCAGCAAACTGACTTCCACCCTTCTTCTCCGGCTCGCCAGGAGCATTGGGAGCCGCGCTATCCGCGTCCTCCTCTTTGACTCCGATAATGTTGCCCAAAGCAGTGCCTGCAATGTTTGTCGAGTCCTTGGCCTGCTGCTGTCTTTCTTTTTGCTGTCTCTTTTCCTTGACAACCTTGCTGCCTTTCCGACTAAAGACGGCCATGTCGCTCTGCGGGTCCTTGACAGCCGAAACAGGGTCGAGCTGCTTGGTGAAGATCTTTCGGCCATCCAGAAACGGGGGTCTGAGGTCGTGGACCAGCAAATGTATCCTCGTGCCGTCGTCATCGTCCTCAAAATCTCCCGCAAAGTCGCGCCTCTGCGCAATTCCGGACGTGAGCATGCGGTTCGTTTCCCAGGCGTCGACGTCCTTTTGCTTCTGCCGCTGCCGTGCATTCAACCGCTGGCTATCCTTCTTCTCCGCCAAATTCTGGTTGCGCATCGCCTCTGCCCATGTGCTTTCGTCCCCAAATGGGTTGTGCGTCTCGTCACCGAATGCATGCCCGTTCTCCTCGCCCCCGTACCAGTCTCGATCCAATGCCATGTCCGCGTCGGGGTCCACTCCCGGCTCAGGACCTTCGAATGCTCTCTGATGGGGACTCGAAGCTCGGCTTGGGGCACGGGGGGTCTGGCCCCGCGACGAGCCTGCGAATCTCGAGTTTTGGTAAGCTCGAGGCGGTCGTTCAGTTGGGGGGCGCGAGCGCGAGCGGTCGAGTTTGCGCCTCTTGGGCGCGATCTGGAAGTCATCCATGGCAAGGAGTCGATTGCTGCGTCGAACCGGCGAGTTGGGCTGGACCGACACGTCAGTGGTGGAGCTGGTGGTGTTGGTAAACCTCCGCGGTGAAGACGCGCACGCGAAGCTGCGGCGAGCGGTGAGGTCAGGCCGGGCGCGCGGCGGTCTGTGCGGCGACTTTCCCCAGTCCAAAATTTCTGGACGCCGCCGCGACCGCGCACCGATCGGTAAAAGTTGAACCTCCCAACGCGTGGCGCATTCATTCCTCAAACACCAATCGCCCGGTCACCACCATGTCGATGATCACGGCGACAACGTGGGTGCCGCGCGGCTTCGCGGCGCCGTTTCCGCAGAAGTACGTTTTCGACGAGGACGAATTCGACCGCATACAGCAGCTGGCGCGCCTGCAGCTGGACGACGCAAAGGAAGATTTGGACAAGGCCCAGAAGGGAGAGAAGAGCAAGGATGATGGCGGCGACGAGGGGACCGGTGCCATGGTCAACAAGATCAAGGACGATATGTAATTGCTGGTCTCTCTGATGCTATCCATTACATACTGATGTTGCGCCTCTAGCGAAATTGACGACGACCTCAAGGAATACGACCTCGAACACTACGACGACGATGACCACGCTGTAGACAAGGATGGCGAGCCGCTGGCCATCTTCGGCAACGTCAAGTCGCTGGTGTATCACGAAAATAACGAAGAGGACCCGTATATTACCATGCCGGACAACCTGGATGAGGACGTCGAGCGGGAAGACTTGCAAATTCTAGAATCCGACAATCTGGTGTTGGCGGCACGGATAGAGGACGAGATGGCTCACCTGGAAGTCTATGTGTACGAGGATGAAGCAGACAATCTCTACGTGCACCACGACATCATGCTGCCCGCGATTCCTCTTGCACTGGAGTGGTTGAACACGCCCGTCGGCAAGGGCCCTATTGACGACAAGTCGAGAGGCAACTTTGTCGCCGTGGGCACCATGGACCCAGACATTGAGCTGTGGGATCTCGACATTGTCGACTGCATGTACCCCAACGCGATTCTGGGCCAAGGCGCCGAGGATGTGGCCAACCCGGACAAGAAGAAAAAGAAGAAGAAGAAGAGCAAGAAGGCCAATGACGACTTTCACGTTGATGCCGTCCTTTCGCTCGCCCACAACCGCTTCCACCGCAACCTCCTCGCCTCGTCTTCAGCCGATAAGACGGTCAAGCTGTGGGATCTCAGCACGACCAAGTGCGCCAAATCGTACAGCTACCACACTGACAAGGTGTGCTCGCTAGCGTGGCATCCGACAGAAACCACTGCCCTGCTTAGCGGCAGCTACGATAGAACAGTTGTGGCGGCCGACATGCGGGCGCCGGAAGCCAAGGCGCCGAGGTGGGGTGTCGAGAGTGACGTCGAGCAAGTCAAGTGGGATCCCCACGACCCCAACTTCTTCTATGTAAGACTACAACCCACGCTGCATCGACGTCGACATGCTAACGAACGAGCAGATTTCTACTGAAAGCGGCGTCATCCACTACCACGACGCACGTCTTGCGCCATCCAACCCCTCGCAAACCAAGCCGATCTGGACGCTGCAGGCGCACGACGAGTCAATCTCGTCGTTTGACATCAACCCAGTCATCCCCGGCTTCATTGCAACCGGATCGACGGACAAGGAGGTGAAGCTCTGGAATGTTCAGTCGAACGGACCATCGATGGTCGTGTCAAGGAATCTCGGAGTGGGCAAAGTCTTTTCGACGACGTTTGCACCAGACAGGGAGGTTGGCTTCAGACTAGCAGTGGCCGGCAGCAAAGGCTCAGTGCAAGTGTGGGACACATCGACCAATGCGGCGGTCCGGCGAGCCTTTACCGACAGAGTTGCGCCCATGGCCAACGAGAGCGAAGTCAAAGAGCGGTTGGTCGGAGTCGACGAGTCCAACAGCGAATCCGATAGCGAGGAAGACGAAGAAGACGACGATGCTAGCGATGCCCCCGACGGATGGGAGAGTATGGAGGAGTGAAAGCTTATTCGACCAGTCGAGAAATTGCTGTCAGGAACAAGAAAGTGGGGTCCAACTGCCCCGCAGTGTGCAGAAGAGGGATCATCGTTGAAGAAAGCTTCTTCCAGAAGGCGACCCTTGGCCGGCCACCGCAGAGAGGCCGGGTTGCAGGGGCTTGGGGTTTCTGCTAGGGTCAGATTTACTTCTGAGTAGCATGCGGGCGATGATGGAAAAAATTTGTAGAAGGTAGCGGCGCGGTTGGATAGCAAAAAGAGCGCTTTTCTCGTCACGGCTTCGACGCAGTTCTTGGTGGTGAATAATCGCGTTTCGTCGGCACTTGGCAAGTTGTTTGTGCGATATCGCAGGAGCAGGCGGTTGATGAAATGGCGGTTTCACGTCAGTTAAACTTCAGCCCTGTAACGAAGTACATGGAGTCGCAGCACCCAAAGCGGCATAGCGCATCCACGAACAGCGAGAACCCGGATGGAGGTTGATTGAGCAATTTGGAGGTGCGACGGAATTGAGGTGGGAGCATGGCACGCAAAAGGCAACAGCGGTATACGATGAGGCAAAAGGAGATGACGACCAGCTCGTGGCGCGCTGCTTGCTTTTTTGGTTACTGAGCGAGGGTTGTGATGCTGACTGGAGAAAGTGGGCGACGTGCTCGTGACGGCAGAGCAGAGGACGAGAGACGGGACCCTGAGCTGGCGTTGCGGTGCGGTGCGGTTGACGCTGAGGGTCCACGGGTCCGACGTGCAGCAGCAACGGCGTGGACCTGCATCCCATGCCGCGCTTGGCAACGTCAACGGCCGGGGTGGTGGGACGGCAACACCCCAGGCCAGGTCGACGAAAAAGCGCGCGCTTTGTCGTGAAGTTTTCGCGAAGACGGAGAGGCATTCCGAGGCGCGACGAAGACCGACGCCGACGACGACAACGTCGACGACAACAGTGGGTCCGTTCGCAGCTGCGGGCCGCGAGGGTTAGGCTCTGCTCCAGGCGTCCAGCGGGTCTTTGCAGAAAAGGCAGGCCAGAAACACCTTGTACGGGCGTAGGTGAGCGCTGTAATCGGGCGGTTCCCCTGGCGCGTGGATCGGTGCTGTAGGCGCTGGCTGGCTGGGCTGGACGGAGGCACGTAGCGTAGCGTAGCGTACCAGCGCATCCTCACAACGTGGCGGCGAGGGCGAGTCGGAGAGCATGCAGTCGGCAAGTCAGTCAAGCCTTCAACGAGAGAGTCTTCATAATCGCCGCCGTGACTGGCCAGCGGTGCGATCGCAGCAAGTGGAGGCGAGATTTTCAAGTGTCGCTGGCTGAGACTGAGTGTTTGCTCAGCCGGCCAGGGTCGTTGTTTCAAGCAGCACCTCATGCGTGTCGATTGGCTGGACCTGGCTGGCCCTCGGTCGCCTGCAGGCTGGATCCATGTCCATGAATTAAGGCCGCGCGACCCTCCCACGCGCCTCTGCCCCCCCCCACGACCTTCATATCTGCCTCCCTCCTCCTCCCCATTCCCCAGGCCAGTCTCCCTCATCGCCCGGCTGCGATCTCTGGCATCCCGTCTCGCTCTTTACCTTGCCGACAGTCCCTACTTGTCGAATTTCACTACTTACAGCCATCGCGCCGCCTTCGCTCCTTGCGCCCTCACCTTCCTTTCTAGCCCTCACGCACACGGCATCCACTGCCACCTACCTACCTTTCCGCTGCCAGTCAGCAACTCCCGTAGCGCTACAGACGACCAAGCCAGCAAGAGACAACAAACATCCGGCCTGTCGTCGCCAACCTCCCTTCCGATTTGATCGTCAACGCTTACCGTTGTCCCCTCCCCCTCCCCGGGCCTTCTGACGCGGTCTCCTGACGCCTCACCGTTGCACCACTCGTCTCTGCGATTTCTCCCGGACCAAGGCACTCGACCTACCCCGCCGTTCAGCACCCGCTGACCGCGAGCGCTCCTGCCTTCCAAAAACAGCAACTGTCTAGCACTCCTGCGAGACCATCTTGTGCCAGGACCCCTCGCGTTTGCGCCCTCGCTACCAGGTGCGACTCGGAACGACCACGCCCTGTTTGTTTCCCTCTAGCGCCGGACTTTTGAAGTGAGGCTGCCGTGTTCTGCTGCTTCTCTCAACTCTTGTTTTTGTCGATTCTTGTCTTCGCTCCCGTCGTCATGGCCGATTTTCTCTCCAGGTCTTTGACCACGAGGCGCGCGAAGAAGGCGGACAGAGTCAACTCTCCGCCAGCTCGTGCCTTTAGCGTTAGGAAGCCTACTGGATCGTCTGAGCGCGTCAAGATTTCCGGCCCGGTGAACTTGATTTCCACCACCAACATGCTCTCGTACCACGCGCCGGACATTCTTCCTCCAGGTGTTCGCCAGGCGACAATCGACACATATTCGTCCAACGCGTCCACTCGCTCGACGGACGAGTCCGATCACAGCTCGACGTCGAGCCGCTCCCGCCAAGTTTCGACCGACGCTTCGTCTCTGGAGTCAGCACCGACGTCGCCCGAGTCCCACCAAGCCCGGGGATTCTTCGATCCTCCGCCCCGTGCGGACAGGGCCAAAGCGCTGCTCCGATCTGCGTCGACCACTTCGCTCTCCCGCCCCGGAATTTCCCCAAGGTCGAGCGCTGAGAGCCAGACCAAAAAGTCACTGGAGCCGAAGAGGTCGGTGGATAACATCCGCCAGCAGCGCGATATGGCGCACCGCACGCCTGAGACGATTCCTGAGAATACTCCTGAGCTTCCCCAGCGTGCCAGATCGCACAGCAAAGAGGCGCACGAAATTATGGCGCGCAAGAGGTCTGTCCGTAGCGGGCAGCCGCCGTCTGTCTCGCACAGCCGCAATGGTTCCAGACACGAGCAGCGTTCATCGATGGACATGTTCAAGCACGGTCATTCCAGCTCCGACGTCGACCCCTCTCATCCCTTTGGCCGCGAACTCGAACAACTGAATGAGGTGGTTGAGGAGCTCGGAACCACAATCCGCGATGTCGCCCTGGATGAGGACACCCGGCACATGAGAGAAAAGGGCTTAGCCAGGTTCTGCGCCGCA
This sequence comes from Phyllosticta citrichinensis, assembly GCA_038380885.1. Taxonomy (NCBI): domain Eukaryota; kingdom Fungi; phylum Ascomycota; class Dothideomycetes; order Botryosphaeriales; family Phyllostictaceae; genus Phyllosticta; species Phyllosticta citrichinensis. The sequence continues at coordinate 2,517,110 of JBBWUH010000006.1, forward strand.
GACTATCTGGCGGAGATTGCGCCCCTTGCTGCGAAGACGTACAAATCCAAGGTTTCGACGGCTCCAACCCCGATGAATATGACGTGGATCTAGGTGCTTCTTTTTCACTTCACTTCTTTCGCGAAGGCCCGACCCAGGTGGTTTGGTGGCCCGACGCCTCTGGTTCCCGATTGGAGCACGAGCCCTTGCCAGGGCTCGTGTGTCTCTGGAGTCAGTTAACTGAAACGGCTGCGACAGCTGCCGGCCTTAGGGAGGACATTTTTTCTTGTCGATAATTCAACAGCTGACTTCGCTTCACTCCTTACGCAGCCTTTTTTATTTTGCTTCGGCGTTTTTGCAGGTTTGGGGAGGGGAGGCCTGTGCGACACGGTCAACGGAACACATACTCACCGATACACTCCTTTACGACTCTTATGTACGATTTTGCTTAAAGCTGGAATATGGGATTGCCTTAACGTTGATATCTCGGAGGATCCGGGGGAGAATGGGATGGAGGAGGAATCGGAAGGTTTGGACAGGCGCGTAGACAGATTCGAATCCGACCGTGACGCGGTTCCAGCAAAAGCGATGTGTCGATGTGACGCGGACGAGAGACGTGCAGCAACGGCGGCGCAGATTGCATCATTGAGGGGTGGGAGGTGGTCTACGGCATACGGCAGACGTGAGGAGTTGATGAGGAGGGCTCGGGATTGCCCGATGAGCCGTGCGTGGGTTACCAGCCAGGGCTTTCAAGTCAGCACCTGCGCCGGCACTCAGGTCGACGGGCCTGCACCGCACACACACCACACACCACACACCGCCCGTGTTTATCTCCTTGAGCCACGCGCCCCATCACCTCCCGTCGCGCCCACCCCGAACACCCACCTACCTGTACCTTACCTCTACTGTCGCTGCGTCTGCGCCACCCTGACGTGACAAGTCGTCCTCAAGCTCCAGCCCTCTGTTCGCGCTCTGTCCCTCGCACTGGACCTCAACATCGACGCGCTCCCGCTGCCCGTCGCTCGCTCGCCCAACACACCCCACCACCACCCCTCTCCAGCTTCACCTCGATCCCTCGACCCCGCGCCCAACAACATGAACATGGACATTGACGTCACCCGGCGCAACAAGAAGCCCAGGCCGCTGAGCGAGACGGAGAAGGAGAGGCTCGACGAATTCGTCGAGTCGATTCACTACTCGGCAAGGTGCGTGTGTGCGCGCTCAACAGGCAGCTAGCTCCGCAGCTCCGTTGGTCAATGAATATATGGATTTTCCAAGCAAGCTAACGCGAGGTGCAGATACTCGGACAGCGAGTACGAATACCGCCACGTGCAGTTGCCCAAGCAGATGCTCAAGGTCATACCGAAGGAGTACTTTGATGGCTCGAGGGGCACCCTGAAGCTGTTGTGGGAGGAGGAGTGGAGAGCACTGGGCATCACACAGGTACGTCTGTCTATTCGCTTCAACGACACGACACGCGCGACGCAAAAAGCTGACTCGAATGGCAGAGCTTGGGCTGGGAGCACTACGAAGTACACGAGCCGGAGCCTCACATATTGCTGTTCAAGTACGTCCCGCCGTGTCTCTACACCACCTCCACCTCCTCGTGATTTGATTGCCAGGGGAAAAGGATCGCTGCGCATGACGGATGACGCTGCGCCCGTTTCTGCCCCTCCCTCCCCCTCTACCCCCCTTTTGGATCAACGCGACTCGCCCGCGACACGTCACTGACGCGCGACAAACAGGCGCCCGATCAACTATCAACCGCCGCTGCAGCATTGAGCCCCGTCCGTTTAGAGAGCGCCGCACCAACCCTCCCTCCCCCTCACCCGACTGACCCTCCCGACCTGACCGAACTCACCCCCCTTCTTCTCCACGACATTGACTACATATCGAATTGGATCCTGCGTGGACAACAACGACAACGACAAGCGACAGCGACGACGGACGCGTGGAAGGTGTTGCTGTTGCTGCTGCCGTCGCATTCGAGGAGCCCTGGCATTGGCATTGGCACTGGCATCTCCCGCCCCACCCACAACCCACAACCTACCACGCAGAGCCGACATCAACGCCGCCGCTGCCTCCGCTGCCCACGACTACTTCCTCAATCTCAACCTCAACCAAACCCCCGTGCCTCTCTCTCTGCTACTTCTTGCTCACCTCACTCCTCTCCGGCTGCTGTCGACTCGGGACGGTGGCCGTCGGTCGTGTCTGTCGTCCTCATCTTGTTTTTAGGCTGGGAAAGGAGCGAAAGGAGGGGAAAGGGTAAAAAGGAAAAGGGCTGGGATGGGGTGGCGGTTGGGTACGTGAGATGGGCTGTGCATGGATTGGAAGTAATAATGAAAAAAAAAAAAAATACAAACACAAACACAAACGGCTACACAACACAACACAACAAGCAAATGGTTTGATACTGGTACAGGAAGGGTGTTTTTTCTTGGGGCTCTTGATGCTCTTGCGGTGCGGTGCGGTGCATTTGACCGGCGCGATGAATAGGTGGATGGCGTGGACAGATGGACGGAGTAGGGGGTGGGCGAGCGACTGGGGGGGGGGGGGGGGGGGGGACGGGGGGAAACGGGTCCCCTTTTTGTCTGTAGTCTCCTTTTCTTTCCCTTTCCCCTGTCTATCTCCCTCTGCTCTCTTCCTTCTTCCTCCTCCTCCTCCTCCTCCTGCTCCTCCTCACTCGCTCTCTTTGCGTGCCTGTCGGTATCTACAGATGGATGGATGGATTGAAGTGGATGATGGGCGACAAAGCGAGGAGGGTTTCCTGTTCTTCACTGCCTGTCGCCGAGGTAGTGTGGCTGCTGCTGTGACTGCGGCCATAGGGGGTAAGGGGCAGGGGCAGGGGCAGGGGCAGGGGCAGGGGCAGGTACAGGTACAGGGGAAGCGGGAGACGGGGCCGTGTACGTCATCTTAGACATGGGGACGTGAAGCGATACTCGGTCGAAAATGGTCGAGCAGGAAGTCTCACCAGGAGGCGTCTTTTCCGCGTCATTTACCATTTACCATGTTGCTTCTTCCGGTCCATCCATTGCCCTTTCAATTGTTCGCTGAACATGCCTCGTATGTTGGTTTGTGGAAGCGTGCGTCAGGCTTGTATCTGACGACAACTACGATGATGATGATGATGATGATGATGGACATTTGATCGTGTTGATCAAGGCTTGAACGCTACGCTAAGCTACACTACACTACATGCGTCTCTCCGCTTGACAAACAGACAGTATAATGAACGGATGAATGGATAGAAAGAGGGGGTGTATCGACGACGACAACGACAACATCAACAACAACAACAACTACTAAAACAGAACGGCAAAGTGTGGACTACACTTGATGGTGCAGTGACCTACACCATCATCGCCGCAAACGCAATGCTCCCCGCCACAGCCAGCGTCACGGCCGCCCCCATACTCATCCGCGCACTGTACCCCTTGCTACTCGCCGCCCCCGTCTCTCTGCCCGTCGGCCCAGGGATCGAGACGCTGGTGTTGCTTCCAGCAGCAGCAGCAGCAGCAGCACCACCCCCACCTCCGGCTCCCTCACTCCCCGGCCCCGTCGCCGCCGTCCGACTAGCTTCACACCCAGTCCCCACCCTCTCATCCAAGACCGCCGCATCCCCACCATCATCACCCCCCAATCTCGCGGCCACGCCACGCACGCCGCGCAAGCTGCGCTCGCGGAACCAGCGCGCCGCTGTCGGCGCGTTCGTCGCGCAGAACCGCACTGTGTAGTTCCATAACGAGTTGCCGGGGCCGCCGCAGTCGGGCGCCACGACCAGCGCGTGCGCCGCTGCGTACACGCCTATCACGGCTTCGTCCGGGAATGGGCGGTAGGGGTCCGGTCGCGCGGACGTGTCGGCGTTGGAGAGGAGGGCGGCGGCTGCGCCGGCGCCGCCGGCTGCTGCTATTGCGGCACCGCCGATGCCTCCTCCGCCGCCACTTGAGGAGCTCGAGGAGCTGCCCGCTGCGGCGTTGCCGCTGGCGGCAACGCCGGTGAGGGAGGAGGGCGGCGAGGTGGGCGAGACGAGAGCAGACACGTTGAGCGACATGGGCGCGACGCTGTAGACTACGACGAGCGGCGTCTGGCCGGCGCCCTGGTCGCCGTGGCGCGGGGCCTGCCACTCGGTCAGCGTGTCGACGAAGAAGTTGCCCTCTGCGTCGCCGCCGTCGCCCGTGTAGCGGCGCGCGGTGCCGGGCGCCGAGTCGCTGCCGTTGAGCGCGACGGAGGCGACGTCGGCGGCGTTGAGCTCGCCGGCTGTGGCGGGGACGCTGCCGCCGAAGGAGGGGAGGAGTGGGAGCACGGCGGAGAGGGGGTGCGGGAGGCGGTAGAGGAGTGTCATGGTGCCTGGTGACATGTTGGGCGCGCAGCCGCCATCGGGGAAGGTGGGGATTATTGCTGGAGAGGGCGAGATGGGCGGGTATGGCGTCCCGAGGGACGAGCAGTAGGAGGCGTTTGCTGGGGAGGCGAAGAGGGGGGACTGTCCCCCGTTGTCGTTTGTGTTTGCTACCATGGTGTTGTGGTGTTTTGTCTTTTTGTCCTTGGTTCCTTTTTCCCTTGTCTCTTTCTACTGATATGAAGGCGGTGCCTTTTGTGTATTTCTCCCTGGTGGCGGTATTGGTAGGTTGGTCGTTGTGGACTTTTTGAGTTCAAGGTCGCCAGTGGAAGGGATATTTTTAGAATCGCCGTGTTTGTCGATTGACTGTTTGCTGTCAAGTGCCGTGGTCGACGACGATGCCTCTTCTCAACGTCCGGATGGAGAGCAGGGGCGGGGTCTGAGAGGGTTATGACGAAGTAGTCGAGACCATCTGCGTCCAGTTCGCCATCCAACGTGTTTGTCCCAGGCCGTGGCCGTCCAGTCGTAGAATGAGCCTCGAGAAATGCGCAATGACGACGTGACAGCACAGTCGGTGAGCGAGACTACGCGCGGCGGTGGAGAAGGGCGACGAGGTGTTTTTGTCTCGATAAAGTGGACATCTGGGGCGGAAGAGAGAGAAAGAGAAAGCTAGGTCAAGTGAGACGATACTTTTGCCCTGCGGTCCCCGGCGGCAAGCACCTGGGGCGGCGAGCAGAAAGAAGCTCACATGAATTGATGAAAGTCTTCCGGGCCGCCTCTCTCCGCACTAACTTCTGTGAGGCGTGCCGGGGTCGATGCGGGGGTCAGCCCTGCCGTGTCGGTCCCGCTGCCGACGTGACAATCTCTTTCGCTCTCTCTCTACTCCTCCTCAGCACCAGTGTCTCTTCCTCGTCTCTTCTCGACTGGTCAGGTCTGCCATCGTCCAATCCACGGTCTCTCCGCTCATAGTTGTCGCCACGGACTCAATCAGCCTCCAGCCAGACTGCGGAGGCGGCGCGCACGACAAGAAATGCAATACGAAAAATAAGCGTCAACACGCCAACCTACCACCACAGACTCACGCCAAGTCCAGAGGCGCTGGCATCATTTCGGGCAGCTCAATCAAACCGCATAACTCTGAAAATACTGCACCGCTGCCACAGGCGCACGGAGAGGATGCAGAGAAAAAGAAACATGAACGGAAAACAGATGGAAACAAAGGGACAGAGCGAGCGAAACACGGCAGACGGCCCGACGTCCTGCGCGCCTGAACCAGTCCCGAACCTCGTGCATCCATGAAGGAGTGCATGTATCCCTTCACTTTCACCTCCGCCTCCGCTACCGCTGAGCTTGACCGCAGCTACCTTGTGTATCTACTCGGCGCACGGCTTGGCCTTGTCCCGTGGCGACGCGGCCGTGTCCGAGGCCGCCTGTTTGCTTGTTTACTGTACAGCTGCCGTCGGTTCGTCATCCTGCGCTTCAGCGAAACAAACCGCCACTGCGAAACGACGCGCGAGCTCGCTGGCTGCATCGAGAGCGGGTCAAGCAAGGCAGTCGTGTCGTCGGCCGTTTGTTACTTACTTGCCATGGGACATTACTAGGTACTTCCTGCCGACAAGCCAGTTCGTCCGGCTCATTCCCGCCTGCACCTATCGCGACGTCATCGACCAAGGCACTGCCAAATCCCTTGGACATGTGCGCGGAAGCGTCTTGGCATCACCACGTGCTGCGCCAGGTTGCTCCGGGCCCGTCGTTTGCCACTGTTTGCCGTTTGCTTTTTTGCTTCTTCCCGGATGCCATGAGGTAATTATCCTTTATTGACCGCCTCGTCCGCACTGGTTGGCCGTCCTGCCGCACCGCCGTTTACGCCTTCCGCGTGCATCCTGTTTGTCCAGGTGCTTTTGACGCTTGGCGCGCGCCTTGGGTCGGGTTGCGGATGAACGACGGCCGACGAGCTTGAGGCGAGGTACCTGGTTGGTAGTGACGACATTCTGCGCGGTAAGTGGGATTTTTTCTTTTTTTTCTCGGTACAGTCCAGAGCTTTTGCGCAGCATCCTCTGTTGTGAAACTTGTTTCGGGGATATAGAGGCAAATGCACACTTTTCTCGACTCATCCTTTCCTCAGGTATCTCTGTCCGCAGAAGAAGATGCCGTGTGAGCCTATCGCATCGCAAATGGCTCCAAATTAGTGTATCAAAACGCGCACAAATTTCAAAGCCTGCAAAGAAACTTCAGGCCAAAATGACGCTCAAGAGGCAACAAGAATGGATCGTATTTGCCTCGACTTCATTGAACAGATGATGTCCCTCAGCAATGCTGACAATGTTTTGCTCATGTCTGTTAAAGCACTCATTCTCTTCGTCTGTTCCACATCTCCAAGCAGGAAACAGCATTCACCAGCTTCTGTCATTCACACCACTCCAGCTCTGGCCCCGAGACCAATCGCCAAGTTTGGACAGTGCTTGTCGTGCCCCAGAGCATGGAGTGGTATAGATGGCGTCAAGAGAATGACCATGTCGTCCTCATTTGCGGTTCAGACGAACAACGAAGCCAAGACAACGCCATCAGACGACGACACCGTCGCCTGTCTCCCTTCCATCTCATACAACAAGCCCGTCCTTCCATTTTCTCCTCTCGAGTCCTGACGCCGCGATCTCCCCTTCACTTTCTCCGTCCTTGACACCTCCCCTTCCTCCGCCGCCCGCCGGCAGCTCTCGGCAGGCGGTGGGCAGTGTTGATGGGACAGCGACGATGACTCTCGGCTCTCGTATTCGTGGCATGGCTTCCGACGGTCGCGCCGCGGGCCGGCCGGCGATGTTGCTGTTGGTGAGGTGCGCTGTTTGTTTGTCTTGGCCTTGGGCTGGCACTCAGGCTGGCGAGAAGAACCGTTGAGAAGGGGTCCGTACTGTGCTGTATGTCAGGTACATGTGGCTGCGAAAGGTATGTATGTGGCTGTGTATCGACTTGAGGCTCGGCCCGCTCCCCTCCCTTTCTTTCCCCACGACTCCCCGTGGTGATGGTGCCATGAACGTGGCGTGGGAATCAGAAGTCGCCTAGTCTGCACCAGGGACTACGTCCAGGGCAGGCAGCCTCCTTACCCACACCGCGAAACAAGCAAGCCAGCCGGCAGATGGACAGCCGGGCGCCGGGCTGGGTTGGGCTGGGCTGGGCTGACTGAGGTGCCGGACTGACACTGTCAGAGGACCTGCAGTAGCAGCGAACCCACATGGCCGCCGTTGGACGGGGTAGGCAGGGTAGAGCGAGGTCAGGGTAGGGTGAGGTAGTGTCGGAGCCTGCCACTTTGGTCATGATGCGCTGGTGCAGTGGGGTCAGTAGGTGCGGTACCTATCTACTAGACCGTCCAGAACGTAGACCGTGGGTCGTTGCGCGGTACGCCCACTCTGTTCTCCTTCGTCGTCTATATGTCGTCTATGCGTGTGCGGTGGGGTGCTACCATAACACAGCACACCACACTTTCAGCGTTGTCTGTATCTGCAGCGGCGGCAGGTACACACGGCCTGGCTGCCTGCCTCTCTACCCATCACCCCATGCAGAACTAAAAGCAGACAGACAGATGCCTACACGCACGTGTAGGCATACCCAAGCAGAACCAAATCGCGAACAGACGGCATCCTTGTTCCCCTGCGCCCCTGATTGGCGCACCAACGACCATCACGCATTTCCGCCCTATCGAGTCGACGTGGTCCGTCAAGAGGCTGAACGGAATGAATGACTGGCCCACGTGATGCCATGGCCGTAGCGTTAGCTGCCTGCGCGCGGGCTTAGGCTGAGGTTTAGGCTTGGTTCGTTCCAGGCGTGACTGACTGGGGTGGTCGGCCGCTAAGTCGCGGCAGTTGTTGATTACGCATGTAGGTAGGTAGGGTCAGAGGCTCGAGGCCAGGTTTCGCTGGAAGAGGAAATGTGCTAGAAGCCCGAGCGAGGGGTTGTCGGACGAATGTGACGGCGTCACGTTTGTGGGACGTGTGATGGTGATGGTGATGGCTGCTGCTGCTGTGACGAGTAGACGAGTGCGCCGGTGAGGTGGGTTGCTGTTGTTGTTTCATAAGAAAAGAAAATTGTCATGTCCATATTCTGATGATGATGTTGCTATTTGATACAAGAGTAGAAAAGAAAAGAAAAGAAAAAGAAAAAGGCAGACAAGTGTTCTCATCATTCGCAAATAATGCATCAGTCGCCCACCAACAACAACCCCCGTGCAAGGGCAAGCTCGGTCGGTCTAGGCTCAAACGAGGAAATACGTACAGATAGATACGCCATGAAACAAAACCGCCGCCCACGAACCCCACTCACTAATCCACATCTGCTTGCTTGGTCTATTTCTATCGCCTGCTCCTCCCCTCTCAACGCATCCAACGCCCACGGCTAGCCCAGCAATGTGCCATTCGCACAAGCCACGCCCATGGCCGCCAGCATGGACCCGACGGCGTTGCACACGTCGTCGCCCAACTGATCGCCAAGCGTGCGCGTCGCCAGGCCGACCTGATTCAAGTCCTGGTTGACCATGTTGCTGATGACCTTGCCGACGTCGAGGTCGTAGCGGATGGGCGTCGCCTGCAGCGCCTTTGTGAAGTACGACAGCGTCTCGTTCTGCGCGCCCCGCACGTCCCGCCCGATCACGTCGACCGGCAGGATCATGTTGGTGTAGTTGAGCGTCGCCAGCGACAGGATCTTGCCCAGGTCCACCCACCCGCGCAGCGCGAACGTGTTGGCTGCGCCGCCTGTCGCTGCGAGAGAGTAGTTGCTCGTCGCTTTGGCCACGTCGTGGACTTCGGGCTCCAGGGCCACGTTGGGGATGAGCGAGGTGCCGATCTTTTCACCGTTGACGGAGAGATCCATGGTCACGTTGCCGAGCGTGAGGGAGAGGAGAGTGGGGTTCCGCATCGTAACAATTCCGAGGAGATTGGCGCCGTCGGATTCGTTGGTTGGAAGTGTGATGTTGCCAATGGCAAAGCCGGCCAACTTGTTAAGCCCTTGAATGGTGTCAGCAAGGAAAGACAGTATGCAGCCGGTAGAATCCGACTCACCCTTCTGTGATACCACTTGTCTAAAGTTGAGAGTGTAAATTGGCAGGCCGCCCAGTTTGAGTCCAGGTCGTCCTTTGATGACCATTTGAAACTCTTCACTGCCCAACACCTTTTTACTGTAGTCGACGAATTGTTCCATATCGGCGATGCTGACATCCTGTTCGAGGTACATGATGTTGACACCAGTGTTGACCTTCATTTCTGGAATGGTGACGTAGGCAAACGGCTTCGAGTCCGACTTCGAGTCGTTGTTCTGCAGGTGTAGCGACGCATTGAAAGACTTGAGAATAGGGTTGTAAGGAGAAGGGGAGTTGACGGTTGAGTTGAGTGCAATGTGAAATGAATCAGGTGTCGGGTTCGTCAACTTTTCTGAAGTGACGTTTGTCTTTGCCTTGTTGAGCTCCGCTTGCGCTATTTTCGGGACTCCCAAGTAGATGCTTTAGAGTCGAGTTAGCATTGATCTCGATAACGGTGGCGGGTACTTACGTAGGTAAAAGTATAATGAGAAATATCAAAATGCCAACAAGTAGATGAAGCCACCAAAACCTAGCACAATGACGCTTGGCTCTGGTCTTGAAAGTCGGCTCCTCCTCATCAATTGACGGTTCGGGACTTGTAAGTTCTTCGCGCTCCAAGGGAACGGGCTCCTCGTGTAATCCTTCGGGAAGTTTGTGTTCCTCCAAGGGCGAGGGCATGGGCAAGGGAGGCGGTTGGTCAGCGTACGTATCTTGGCGAGCGTACGTGTGTTTTTGGTCAGCCACCGGGTATTTTTGGTCGACCATGGAGTATTTTTGATCCGTCATGGGGTACTTTAGGTCAGCCATGGCCGTGCGGTGCCCCTTGAGCGCGTACGCGCTCGGAGAGGGTTGACTGGGTATTATAGTAATGGTTTGGACAACCGAGGCGCTGTGCCAGTTTTGGCTGTGGCAAGCTTTCGGCAAGGGTTGCCGGAGGATTCTGTCAAGTCCAAGAAAAGGGTCTTGTGAAGAGCGGGCTCATGGGGCGTTGGTGAAAGCGAATTATTCCAATAGATGGGACGGGGAGCGTGGTCCCAGACGCGAATTGAGATAAACCAACTTAATTAGGAAATGAAGCAATGCCGCAAGGCATCATGTTCGTGCAGCAGACAGGGGTCCTGAGCGCGTTCTGGGAGGTAATGTACGAGACTTGAACCAACAGTCTCGTCTGGGAAAGCCAGGAAGTAGAAATAGCCGGATGGCAAGAAGGTGAGGTCAAGGGCCTGAAAGGACGTCTTGGGGTCGAGTGGATAACAATAAATGGTGAGACGGGAGCACGTGAAGCAAGCCGCTGCGCAGACGAATTGCATCCAACGGCAGCGAAAAGCAGAGGCAAGACGATGATGCAAGCGAAATCCTCCTCAACTCTGTGGTGCAAATAGTTTATTTTCAGACAGGGACGGATAAGCTGCTGGTGATTAGTGCGTGCAAAAAACATGGGGCCAGTGGTGGCTGGCGGCTAGGACATTAGCCCGGCGTTGATATGCCACAAGTGAGCCCGTTGCAACCTTGATCATCCACAAGATGCCATGCCGGATGTTGACAAGCTTGAGACAGGTGTTTTCTGCATTACAAGGGACGACTGCGGGATGATGAGGCTCGCGCCCGGACGCGAGGCTCAAGCCGGAAGGTGTTGCTGCAAATGGGAACCAAGTCACGCCTCAACTTTTGCTCTTCCCGTGTCGTGCTCAAGTCCGAAGCCACGGCGTGCGCACGCCTATACGCGGAACTGGATCTGTTTCGAGACTCAAAGAAAAGAGAAAATCAATACAACTGGATCGAATCACCTGTGTCTGAGACAGCCATTCAGAGTCCGTGGCAGGGCGGCGGCCAGTGTCATTGACCCGAGGCATTGACGACCGCTCCAAGAGATGAGGACCGGTTTGCGTCAAATTGGAGGCAAGACCGGTGGCACGGCAGACTGCAATGATGCAGTAGAATCGTCCGAGATCTGTTGCGGAGGCTGGATCGAGGATCGATGGCGGACATGTTATGCGCTGCTCGGCTGGGGCTGCGTTGTTTCGAAGAGTGCATTTGCAAAGGCAGAGTGATGGAAGAGAAGCAGATGCAATGCAGACGGGACAAGGGGAAGAAATGAGGTCGTGGCTGGGCAGGAGCTGCCCGCTTAGTCACCTAGACCCAACTCTCCGATCCTCCTCCGCCGCTGGCGCATCCCACCGAAACACCTACTAAATCATCACGCGCGCGCCCAGCCTCTTGTCGCCACGAAACAATGTCGCGCTCACCCAAGGCCAAGGAGGCCTCTCCACAGGACGATGAGGATGACTACATGAACATGGTCATCCAAGAGCCTGACCGCAAAGAGTCGCAGCTCCAGCGCATTCAGCGCGAGAAGCGTGACGTAAGTTCTGCTGCGTCTCTCTGCAGTCTTGCTTGCTGAGCCTAACAACGAAGCGCATCGAACGTAGTCAACGTGCCAAAAAGACAAAAGAACAACGTGAAGACGAAACCGAGGAGGCTATGCGGAAGCCGCTCGACAGCTCCAACAAGGGATTTCAGATGCTGGCCAAGATGGGCTTCGACCCTACCACCAAGCCCAATGCGGAACCAATTGTGGTAGAGAGACGAGGCCGCGAGGGCATAGGTGTCGAAACCGACAAGAAGCGCAAGGCGCGGGAGGCTTTCGACGAGCATGCCAAGAAGGCCAAGGTCGAAAAAGAGACGGTCGAGGAATACACCGCCCGGGTCATGCAAGAGCGGAAAGACAAGCGGGCGGAGGGCCAATTCGTGGGAGCGCAGCGGGTGGCTGAGAAACTTGACACTGACGCCGAGGACCAGGCCGCCGCCGAAGCAGAGGACCAAGACGACGGCGCCACCAAGAAGCCAGCATTCGCGATCGAGGGCACTAGCAAGCCTCTCAAAAGCATTCCGGTCTTGTGGCGCGGTCTTGTGCGTGGCCGTCTGGAGCACGATAGCGAGGCGCGCATGCGCAAGGAACTCTTGTCGACTGATGCCTCTCGTCTGCCAACCTTTGACGACTCTGAATTGGACTTGGACGACAAGCGTGCCCTCGAGCGCAAGGACAAGACTGAGATTGTCGTACACGAAGACTTAGCCGAAGATGACGACGAGCTCGAGCAATTCATGGCCTTGGGCCCTCAGGAGAGGTTGGAAAAGGCGGTAATGTACCTGCGTGAGAAACACAGGTACTGCTTCTGGTGCAAGTTTCAGTATCCAGACGACGAGACGGATGGCTGCCCGGGTGTTACCGAGGAGGACCACGACTGAGTTGTGCCATTCAGGCTTTGGGAGAGGTCATCATGAACTTGACATGATCCCTAGCAACTGCAGTGACATGATTGCAAGTACGCGCATGCCTTGGACACTATTATATACAAGCACCATCATTACTTTCTTCAAGACAGCAAACCAAGGCTCAGCACCCCAGGGTAGCTGTTATCCTAAAAGCGGCACCATGAGATTAGACAGTCAAATGCGAATTAGATAAATCTGAGATCAAGAAGGAAAATGGTGAATCGACAAACTGTAGTATTGTATTCTTCAAGCATATATGCAAAGAAGCGGATAGCAAGCATCCCTGTCTGGCACGTGCATTCGTGCAGTCGTGTTTTCCTACGCGCTTGACCACCTCATCTCATCAACCACACCCCAACTCCACAGAAAATGGAGCACGAAAAATGCCATGTATTCAAGCCAACGGAGGAAAGGGCTTCAAAGCGCCAACGCGTCGCCGTGCCCAAGGAGAGCCCGACCTGGGCCCTCCGCAAACGCACCTGTCGCGAACTATGGGAAGTCCAAGAAGGGCGGATAAACGTGCGCACCCTCCCCCAACACGCCGCTCTCTCTTCTCATAAGCTGCCTAGGACATCATATCTGACGTGCACCGCTCGACGCTGGATGAGATAACGTGCTTCATCAAGGACAACGCCGCCAGTCCCAACGCCGGCAGCTCGCGCATCCCGGCCGGCCTCGTCGTCGCGGGGCCGGCCATTGCGTCGCACGCGCAGTTCTTCGACAGCCTGGCCGAGCGCGTGGCAGGCGAGGCCAACAGCGTCTTTGTGGCGCTCAAGGCGGCCGAGTGTCCGAATCTCAAGACGCTGCTGAAGAACGTCATCCGCAAGGCGACGGCGGCTGCCGAGGAGGACGATGGCGACGAACACGTGGCCACCACGACGACGTCGACGCGCCGCAGAGGCCCCAAGTTGCTGAATTATGACTTGCAGCTGCTGTGTGAGTGGTGCGAGGAGCAGAAACCGAAGCACGTCGTCGTCACTTTTCAGGACAGCGAGGCGTTTGACGGACCGCTGCTCGCCGACGTTATCCAGCTGATGAGGTACGTCGTCGTCGTCCCTCTCCGATTGCAAGAAGCAGAACTGATCTACCGCAGCTCATGGCTCGACCGCATTCCGTTCGTGCTGCTCTTCGGCATCGGCACGTCCGCCGAGGGCTTCCAAGAGAAGCTCCCCAGCACCGCGATCCGCTGCCTGCGCGGCCAGAAGTTCGATGTCACGCAGGCCGACGAGGTGCTCGAGCAGGTCTTTCGCACGACGCTGTATGGCGACCAGCCGCTTTGGCTGGGGCCGGAGCTGGCCAGCCGCGTCTTGGAGAGGCACAAAGATCACATCCAGAGCGTCGAGACGTTTGCAGATGCGTTGAAGGTTCGGTTGCTGATCGCGAGGCTGATAGTGGTGCGCTGATTCGTATAGTATGCCTACATGTCGCACTTTTTTGCGAACCGCCTCAGCATATTCCTTCGCAAAGACCTCCAGTTCGAGGACGTGACTAAGGAGGACCTTGAGGCTCTCCGCAATCTGGGTTCTTTCCAGCAGTAAGGTTGCCTCACTGCTTTCTGGACTCTTTAACATTCCATGCAGATTGGTCGAATCCTTCCTCTCCGAGCGCCGCGCCGACGTCGTGCGCGATCTCCTCGAGTCTGATTCATTCCTCTTCAAAAAAGCAATAGATTATACCACTGCCGCGAGAGTCTACATGAGCGACATTGTCAACACGCTCAACCTCCTCTACAACCTACGCGCCTGCATTCCGCGGCTCCCACGCGTCCCACTCTCCTCCCTCTACGTGCGCGCGGCCTCTGGATCACTCCTGGACTCGCCACTGCTCCGCGAGTTTCTGCTGTCGGTCAGAAAGGCTCCGTCGGACGTGCTGGCGCGGCTACTGGCGTGCTTGCTCCAGGACGACGCCCAAAACGCCATCATCTTGCGCCTTATGCAGACGCTGGACAAGCTCGTCTCCGCGCAACCCGACGGACCGCCGCTGCGCTCGGCCCACGACCACAGCGCCACGACGACGCTGCGCACCACCGTCGTCGCTCAAAAGGTGACGTTGGCCAAGTCGGCTTCGTCGCTGTCGGACAGGGATGCCGAGTATAGCCGTATTGTTGATGAATTGCATGGCCGCCTCGACGACCATTTCCGCCACATGCTACTCAAGCCGCAGGATTTCTTTTTGCACGAGATCGTCGTGTACGATCTCAAGAGCCCGCATCGCGACGTCTTCATGCCGCGTCCGCGCTTCGTCGTCGAGAGGGCGTTGTCCAGGCCGTGGGACTACCTGGCTTGTGTCTGCTGCGAAGGAAGCAAGGAGGTAAGTGTTCCAGCACCTTCATTCATGAGTCGAGCTGATAGGCATTTGGCAGGGCGCACTGTCGCCAATGCAACCTCCGGTTGCGATCCTCTTTCAGCTGTACCTGGAATCAGGGAACCTGATCAACGTGCACGACCTGTGGCTTGCGTTCAATGCCATCATTGGGCAAGAGAGTGACGACGATGCTGAGACAATCATGTGAGTATTTGCTCAAGACAAAAGGCTATGTCGTAGAAGCTGACGGCGCGGCAGGGCCCTGTTTCAGCGCTCGCTCGCCGAGTTGCGATACTTGGGGCTCATCAAGGCCAGCAGAAAGAAGACGGATCACGTCGCCAAGTTGGCCTGGAAGGGCCTCTGAACGAAGCGGAGTACTCAGTCGAGCCACACCTTGAGACTGTGGTCAAGGGAGAAGCAGCACTTTTGTTTCCGATATCCACACAACAGACTCTTGCTGGCGATTTATTCAGACTTCTTAGGCGCAACGTCGCACAGCTCGCCACACTTCTTACAAGTCCGCGCCTCAGTGTCCGCCTTGAACGACTCGACCGCCTCTTTGATTTGGGTTCCCAAATTGGTGCAGCGGAAGCTCTTCTCGTGCACCTGGCTGCCGCAGCTCTGGCAATACCACCTCAAGCGGTCGACGCTGCCCTCGGGCCTCTTTTGCTCGAGCACGACGCCGACGGTATCGGCGAAGCGCACCGGGTTGTGGGGAACGTTGGGGGGCAGCAGGAACATGTCGCCCTCGTCAATGTACACGTCGCGGAACTGGGGCGGGACGTCGGGCGTGTCGGGGTTGTGGTCGACGACCTTGAGCAGCATGCGGCCCTTGTACTGGTAGAAGTATTCGGGCGTCGAGTTGATGTGGTAGTCGGTGCGGGCGTTGGGTCCGCCGACGATCATGACGGTTGCGCTGCCGTTCCAGACGCAGTAGTTATTGACGGGCGGCTGGAGGAGGTGCGAGTTGGCTTTGAGCCTGGTCGAAATATGTCAGCGTGGTGGGCCAGCCGAGGAGGGTGAGATTTTACCATTTTGGCAAGTTGACTGGACTGGAGAGCGCCTCGGCTTGTCGTTGCGGCTCCTGGTTCTGTGCGCCGTTGCTGGAAAAGCTTGCACTTTGCGATTGCGCGGCACTGACGGCGGCCATGATGCGGCGTGGGGTTGTTGTGGCGATTGGTGAGGATTGAAGTGTGGCAGCGCAGCGCGAGACAGACGTGACAATGCGACGTACGAGGAGCATCGCCAAAAATTCGGGGTCCGTCTCTGACGATGTACTAAGGGGTCGAAAGACCGCACAACCGTGCAACCTAGGAGGGCGGGCTGCGGAAGCGGGCGGCGCAAAGCTGAGAAATCAAGACTGATCCAGGTTGAGCGTATCGGAAGCAGAGTGGTCTAGGACGAGGGACCCTACAAGCGGCAGCGTTCTCTCAGCACGCAGTGTCGGCAGCGGACTTGTGAGGTGGTCGGATATGGTCCGACCTGAGGTGGACTGGCGCAAAAGTTAGAGCCGTCGCGGGGCAGAGAGCGACGGGAGCTATGACATAAACGGCCACGCGCGAGTCAGGCTGCGTCGCTAAGATAAGGATAGCGCGTCAAACATCGCATGCCTGAGGAAGTGTGCCAGCCTTACCTAATCCATCAGCCTAACCACCTCGAACTTGCTCGTCGTCATCTGATAAAGCGCATCCGCTGCGGCCTCATTCGCATTTGCATTGCTTCTTGATCTTGTTGCTCGCTCGCCAAGAAACTTTTCCGTCTACTTTCCATCTGATCAGCTGTTGTGCTTTGAGGTCGTGTCGAGGCGACGCTGAGACCTGTCCTTATAAGCTTCAACCCCAGAAACTCGCCGAAAACACCAAATGGATCACGGCGGCATGGACCACGGCGGCGGCCACGGCGGCATGGACATGGGCAAAGGCCACAAGTGCAACATGAACGTGTGTAGCCCTCCATCTCCCGCCTCCATACCACACCACAACAAGCAAAACAACAAACGCCCAATCAGCATATTGCTAACATGACTTCTCATCATTAGATGCTCTTTACGTGGGATACGACAGACCTCTGCATCGTGTTCCGCGGCTGGCACATCACGGGCACGCTCAGTCTGCTGCTCTCGCTCGTCGCCGTCGCGCTGCTGTGCGCCGGCTACGAGGGCGTGCGCGAGGTGTCGCGCCGCTACGAGGCGTCTATCGCTGCGAGGCAAAAGGTCAAAGATGATGGGCCCGGTCTGCCTGGTGAGTTGCTCCGACTCCCCTTCTCCTCTTTCTAGCTTGGCCTCGAGAACAACGTCTTGTCGAGCATGTTGAAACCCCGTTGCTGCGTGAACCCCTTGCCATTCCATTTCGTCTCCCCAAATCGCCATTCCCCTATCCCCTCGACAATTCACCAGTCCACCCATCAACCCTCCCGCATAAACACCTCGCTTACCCAGCACCACCGCCACCAAAGACCCCACCTACCGTGACGACGACGGCGTCGCGCCGCCGCCGCCGCCGCAGCAGCACGAATCCAGCTCACCGCTATGGTGGACGACAGACAGACAGGCGCGAGGAGGTCCGTGGACCGCGCGCGACGAGAAGCGCGCCACCATCGTCAAGGGCGTGCTCTACGCCGTCCAGGTCTTTTACTCGTTTTTCATCATGTGAGTTTGGTTGCGCCTCTCACTGCCTTGTCATCTTTCCTTCTCTGCCGCTTGAGCGAGGAGTCATTGTTGGCGAGGCGTGTAGAGTGCTCGGTACATGTACTGACGCTGTTGGCGCAGGCTCCTCTTCATGACGTACAACGGGTGGATCATGCTCGCCGTCGCCGTCGGCGCTTTCATCGGCTACGTTGTCTTTGGCAACGCCACCAGTGCGACCAAGTCGGTTGCTTGTCACTGAGCGAGCTGGCGAGCAAGCCGAGCAGCCGGGGCGGTGGGGGAGGTGGGTGGGTGGGTAGGGAGAGGGTGGGCGAGCGGCCGGACTTTGCTGCAGCAGTGCGTGCGGGGGATCTGACGTGTGCGGATTGTCTGTCAAAAGGATTTTTATAGATGGTGCCAAGTAATGGCTGCGTGGTATCGTTGTGTTGCGTTGGCGTGGCGTGGCGTGGCGTGGCTGGAGTACTGTAATGCGAATTTGTTTCTGCGAGTAAAATGGCGGCTGCTTGTGAGGGAGGAGGGCAGGAGAGTGGCTGCCTTCATACCCACCTTATCATACGTCGAGGCGGCCGCTGCTGCTGCTGCCGTTGTCATAACGGGTAGAGGGAAGAGAAGAAGATAAGGGAAGGCCCATAAACACGGAGCTGACAGATACTTTTATCATCACCTTTGTTGTTGCTATCCTCTCGCCGGCCCACCAACTAAGTGCTGAGATGTACTACAAGGCCAAGCTCGTGCTTCGGTTTTGGAACTCAGTACATGAGTGTGTGAGATGAGATGGGAGCAGAGAGATCTGGGAAGAGGTCTGCTGTGCTGTGCTGCAGTGCTCTTCTGGCCAACTAACTAACTGTTTACTGTGCTCGCAATTTGGATGTGGCATGTAAAACTAAGGAAAAGCTAAAAGGAAATGGTAGCAAACAGGAAGAAGAGAGGAGGGAAATGGGAAAGGGGGCATCGCTATGAGTGGAAAATGAAAAGAGAAAATGAAAAAGGGAAAAAGGAAAAGGCAGATGAGACGATACGATCTGTTTGAGCTGCTGTGAGAAATGAAAGCAAAAATCAACCAACCAACCCAGAATGGAGAAAATCAGAAAAACCTGCGCTGTGAAAGAAGACGGGACCTTCTACTATCGCGCCGCTGATGTTGCTTGCTTGCTTGCTTTCTTGCTCTGCCACTACCACGCAAGCCATCACATTCCAGGCCACGCATCAAGCCCTCAACCCCGCCCTCCAAGAATCCAACTCACGCAAACACACAGCAGCCGCGACGTAGCGCCAACTCCTGAGCTCACCGACCCTCTTGCTAGGGCCGGGGCCGCGCTCCTCCATGCCGAGCCACAGACAGGCGATGCTGCGGGCGAGGGCCTCGTCGCGGTCGCCGTCGTTGCCCTGCGTGATGCGGTCGACGGTGAAGGCGACGTCGTGCTCGAAGCGCTCGCGCATGTGGCACGCCATGTCGCGCATGCGCCGGCTGCCCGCCGCGTTGGTGTTGTTCTTGCCGATGATGTTGCCGCCGAAGACTTCGAGCTCCGAGAGCGGGAATTGCGGGTGCGGGCTGAATTCTGACATGACGTCGAGGAGGTTGGCTTCGTAGCTGTTGGGGGAGGGGAGGTTAGTTGGTTGGTTGGCCAGAGGGAGCGAGGGAGGTATGGGGCGGGACTCACGTCTCGCGGATCTCGCGCGCCAGGTCTTTGTACTGCACCCACTGCACCAGCTGCGCCTCTGTTAGTACGTGCGCCCACAGCTTCTCCAGCACGGCGCCGTTGTCGCGCAGGCTCCTGCGCCCGGCGCTCTGCAGCTCCTGGAATATCTTCTTCTCGTCAATCGCGCGGTACAGCTGCCCCAGCACGCGCTCGCTCTCGTAGTAGCGGTAGCTCTTGTAGTCCGGATCTAGCGCCTCGATGGGATCTTCGTCCTCGTCCTCGCCAATCACGTCGTCGTCGTCGTCGTTCTGGAACACGATGCCCTTCTTCTCGATGAAGACGCGCGGCCCCGGCGCCATGAAGTCTGGCCGGATCATGTCGTACCGCGGGCACTCGCCCATATCCACTGGGTGGCCTGTCTTGGAGAAGTCGACGGCCGTCGAGGCCATCTCGGCTAGCTTGAGGCAGTAATGGTCGTGGGTGCCGTCTGGTCGTCGGTCTGCCAGTTGCATGTGGATCATGGCGATGCGGCCTAGTTGGTCTGTTTCCATGAATTGCACAAAGAAGTTGGCAATGTCTTTCCTCTCGATGGCCCGGCCGATGTTGATGGGGTCTTTTTTGGCGTACTCGGCGGCTGAGGAAGTGATGGCGGGAATCAGTCTGCGGTCAAATATGATGTTGTATAGGTCGCCGTCGAGGTCTCCGCCACTCAGCTGTGAGGGCAAATCCCGCTGGCCTTTTTGGCTAAAGACGACAACGTTGTTGAGGTAGTTGAGTGGTGAGCCGGGAGGCACGTCCACGGGCCGCGCCTTTTGAATATCTCCCGGGTGCATCGCCGGAGAGCGCGTCACAATCACCTCATCGCCCGTGTACACGGTGCGCTTCAGCCTGCCGTTGGCGCCTTGACTCATGACCGTGCAGTAGATTTCGCCTTCTTCCAGAATGCCCGTCTCGTCCATGATTCCGTAGAGCGTGACACCCTTATCAACGGGGATACGTCCGCGATGTTTGAGGTCTCGAAGGTGGGAAAGAGCAGCAACTTCGACAATGTGGTGGAGAAACGTGTCTTCGTTAAAGTACAGACCAATCTCATCCAGCGCCTGGATGAGAAACGGAATGTGCTTCTTCTCTCCACTCACGCCATTTTCGAGAAAGGTGGCAGCATTGACGGGCGACTTTGTAATCATGCGGAGCTCCTCAACAGCCTTTTGTTGTAGGTCCAGGAAGACTTTTGCCCCCACTCCCAAGTCTTCCAAGATCTTGATAAATTGTCGATTGAGGTACATGGGCATCGATTTGAAGTTGCCATTGCAGATTTCAAGCTCCACCTTGTCTTTGGGCGCTTCTCCGAGAGTGAATTTGATCATGGAAGGACGAAGGCGGAGCTGTTCGCCTGGGAGACGAGTGTCGAGGGATAGCATGCCCTTGGCACCTATGCTTTGTCAGTACTGGTCCCACGCATCAGGAACGTACTCACCAGCAAACCGGATCTGGAGACAGGTAGGTCTCATGACATTTCGCTGCTCGTACGACTTCCAGACTTTTTTCAAGAGCATCGGAGAGACTGTACCGACACCGTCACTAAATGTATGTCCATGATGCTCCACATCGGCCATTTTCTTGACGTTCGACGGAGAGATGGTGACAGTGTTTCTCGTATCCGAAAACGCTTGACCAATCCGAGCAGCACACTTGGCCGGAGACTGAATCTTGGAAAAGTCGCCCAGGCCTTTGATGACCTCTGGAGGACTGATGAGGGACATCCCATCGATGAATGGTGCCATGAACCAGCAGGTTTGCGAACGCAGCGAAGAGTGAGAAAATCCGAGGAATTGGAAGCAGTGACCACTAATGTCGATGTATGTGTTCAAAACATCCTTAAACCGATCGTGGTATATTTCCGAAGGGTCCGTCTTGGGCTCCGGACGCATCAGGTCGCCGTCCTCATCTGTAAATTGCACTCGGACAAAGTGGTCCGTATGATCAGGGTATTTGCGCAAAACACGATTCGAGACTTCGGGTCCCGGGCCCTCCAGGTAGGTTCCAACGGGTGTGACAATCACTCTGTGAATCAGAGCCATGTGGGCGTAGCGCGAGTTGATGTCAAATACGGAGCCTTCGAGTCGAAAGTCAATGGCATTTTGAACAAGCTTTCTCGTCAGCGTCTCGATCGAGAAGTCTTGTGGATCTAGATGCGGACCAGGAAAATCGATCTGCTGTGACAACAGCTTGATCGCGCAGCCTGTGGCAATGTGACCCTTTTCTTTGGAGAGGCGCATGATGGTTGGGAGGAGGTAGATTACCCTGACCGGTGGCAAGTATGCGTTCCTAGCCAGGCGCTCAACCTGGAATTTGACGGTGAACTTGAGACCCCCGTACTGGTTTCCAGGATTGAGCATTTTTTTCAGTAGCAGAAAGTCGTCCTGAAAGGTTGACACGGCCTTTGTGTAGCCAGACGGGATGGAGGTAATGGTTGGCATGCCTGGATTCCATTGAACCAAGTTGAAGAGGAGCTGCAAATCTGTGCGCTTCTCCAAAGTGATTTGATAGACCCAGCAACTGCTCACCACGTCCGCGTGGGAATCATTAATCGCACGCACGCGGGTGCGGTTGTATCGTTGATATTTTGGTCGGTTGCCAGGCGCAGTGAAGCCGAGGCCAGCCATCAATCCGGTCAAGCCTTCTCCCAGGCGATAGATTTTCGGAGCCCATTTCAAAGTCAACGTCACCGTCGGTTGCAAACGGGTGCCTGCGACAATCGTGTCGACGCTCCAGTAAGGCACGTCGATTCGGCAAGTGGAAGAGACCCAGTCATCGGCTCGCAGAATCAATGAGAGCTGCTTTCTGCCAAACAGGATGACACCACGCCTGTTGTCCTGAAAGTGAGGAGCAAAGGCAGCCTGGGAGCCATCCAAGTCCCACACGCCGCACCAGAGGCCAGAGAAGCCAAAAGCACGCTGTTGCTTGGACTTGGGGACCAATGTCTGGGCCTGGTTGGGTGCAATCTCGGTGGGTGGTTTTCTTGCCTTTGCGCTGGCCTTTTGCAGTGTCGTGGCCTCCTCTTTCCGGAGACACTTGACCAGGTATTCATCGGGTTTGTGGTTGCTTGGAGCGCATCTGAGGATCTTGTTGGCATAGAGCAGGCCAGCTCCACCGACTGGATTATTCTGGCCTCCGTAACGCTGGAGAAATCGCCTGCCCTTTTCAGGATCGGAAACGGTGATGATGGCCAATGGATGCCTTTTGACCGAGTGGCAGTTGAAGGCTACGACACCAAATTGCTCGAGGATTGGCTTGAAGAATTTGGTCAATTCAGACTCGCTGGTCTGTGGAGGAATTCCACGGACGGAGATGTCCATGGCGTCGGCGTAGGAACAGCCGGTGTACTTTCAAAGCGAACCAAGAGGCGTTGTCATGACGAGGCCAAACAAAAAGTCGGTGCCGGTGAGGCCCGACGCTCCCGCGCCGTCGGATGCAGGATGCCCTGGAAATCCTCTCTGAAGATGAAGCAGCTCAAGTCCCGTTCCGTCGAGAGTCGGATGGGTCTCTGAGTGGAGTGCAGACAAAAAGCGGAGCGGGATGAAGTTGGCGGTGCGGTTCGTGGTGGACGAACCCGCGCTAAAAGTTACCAGTCGAAGCGCCGGCCAGGGTCCACCCCGCGAGCGCCGTTTGAGCGTTGGTCGTACACAACGACGCCAAAGACATGAAAAGGGCAGGCCAGATTAACCAATTCACGAGACATGGTGCAGCTCCAAACTCTAACCCGGGCAGCCGCAGCCTCGGGTGCTGCGGTTGGTTTGAATGGGTATCTTGTCTTGAGCCTTGATCCCGGAGAGCTGCGGCGTCACAAAAGTCGTGGCCGCACGACGGATCTAAACCACTTCGTTGCAATGCTTGAAATTCATCACCCTACATGCCTTTTACTCCGATGACTCACTGCTCCGCTTCTTGCATGTTTTCTGTCCAACCAGAATCACTTTTACCCCTGCGTCTAGTCTAGAGGGCATTGACAATCCCCCTGCCCTCCTTTAGTGTCACCAGCTTCTCAATCGCCACGTCCAAGTCCACCAGCTCGCCCCTCTGCTGCGTCGCCTGGTCGTCACGGTTTCTGATGTTGACCTTGCGCTGCGTCTTCTCCTCCGCGCCCACCACGAAGATGAAGTTGTACTGCTGCAGCTGTCCTGTGCGAATCTTCTTTTGCATCGTGTTGCCGCTAACGTCGACGTCGACGTTCATGCCCTTGGAACGGAAGATGCCCTGGAGCTCGTGCACGTAGTCATTGACCGCGGGCATGACGGGGACGATCAGGATCTGGCGCGGGCTGAGCCAGAATGGCCACTTGCCCGCAAAGTGCTCGGTGAGAATGGCGATGAAACGCTCAAAGCTGCCGTAAATGGCACGGTGAATCATGACTGGCCGGGCACAGCCAGGCGTCAAAGGCTTCCTGGCCGCTTCCATGACCGGCTTCTCCTTGCTTTCCGCCGTCGCTTCGGTCTTGGGTGCAGCAGGCTCGGCCTTTTGGTCCTTGGGCTTGTCGGCCTTTTCAGCACTCATGTACTCGAGGTTGAACTGCTGCGGGAGTTGGAAGTCGAGCTGGATCGTGGCGCACTGGTGCTCGCGCTTGAGGGCGTCGGAAATGGTGATGTCAATCTTTGGGCCGTAAAAGGCACCGTCACCCGGGTTGAGCTCCCACTGAGCACCACCTGCAGCTGTGAATTCATCCAAAGACTGCTTCAGCTTCTCTTCGGCCTCGTTCCAGGTCTCAATGTCACCCAGGAAGCCCTCGGGGCGAGTGGAGAGCTTCATCTTGAAAGTGAAGCCAAACTTGCCGTAAACGGTCTGGAGGAAGTCAAAGAGGCCGGTGATTTCTTGGCCAATCTGTGACTCATAAGCAGCTGGCCCACGTTGTTGGAATCAACGCAACCTACCTGATCTTCGGTGCAGAAAATGTGGGTATCGTCCTGCTGGAATCGGCGCACACGGGTGAGTCCAGTCAGAGCGCCAGAGGCCTCGTTGCGGTGCAGGACGCCAAAGTCGGCAATCCTCATGGGCAGCTCCCTGTAGCTGCGCTCCCTGTGCGCAAAGAGCAAGCAATGGCCGGGGCAGTTCATGGGCTTCAGCGCCCACTGGTCCTTCTCCACCTCAAACGTGAACATGTCATCCTTGTAGTGCTGCCAGTGGCCAGAACGCTTCCAGAGGTCTGCGTTGTACATGTTGGGAGACTGGACCTCGGAGTAGCCGCGCCTCCAGTACTCTTCGCGAAGGAATTGCTGAAGAATGTTGTAGATGATCATTCCGTGTGGCAAGAAGAAAGCGGATCCAGGAGACCATTCGTGGAAGAAGAAGAGCTCCTGCTCCTTTCCGATCTTACGGTGGTCGCGCTTGGCAGCCTCCTCGAGGTACTTGAGGTGCTCCTCCATCATCTTCTTCTCTGGGAACGAAACACCGTAGATGCGCTGCAGGGAGTCGTTCTTGGCATCACCGAGGAAGTAAGAGGCAGAGTTCTTCATAATCTTGAAGAACTTGACCCTGCCAGTGTGGGGGACGTGAGGGCCACGGCAGAGATCGATGAGAGGACCGCAGCGGTAGACGGTGGTGCTGGTTCCATCGGGAATCTTGTCCTTGATGATGTGCTGCTTATACTTGTTGGTCTTGAACATTTCAAGGAGGTCCTCCTTGCTCAGAGTCAGACGCTCAAACTTTTGCTTGTCCTTGATGGCCTTTTCGACAACCTTTTCGAGGGGTTTGTAGTCGGTGTGCTGAACGGGCTCGCCGCCGGGGAGGGCCATTTCATAGTAAAAGCCATCCTCGACCGGGGGACCAATGCAGAGATCGCAGCCAAATCGTCTCTCGGCGGCCTCTCCGAGAATGTGAGCGCTGGAGTGCCAAAAGACCTTCTTTCCCTCGGGGTGCTCAAAGTCCAAAAGCTCCAGGCTGCAGCTCTTTTCCAGAGGCCTCTCCAGGTCCCAGAGCTCGCCATCCACGCGGGCAATGACGGTGCGTTCAAACAGAGACTTGCTGATATTGCGAGCAAGTTCGGCAGGGGTGGTGGTCCAGGATTGACCAACGAGGACCTTGCCGTCGGACAGAGTGACATTGATGGGCTCACGGGGCTTCTGGGCAACCTCTTCGTCGTACTTTGACTTGAGCTCCTCGAAGATTTTGATTCTGTGGTCAAAGTAGGCCGGGGGAGGGGTCATTTCCAGCGGACGACCATCGGCATCCTCTGCGCCCTTCTTCTTGTCCTTCTTGGGCTGCTGCTTTTTCTGGGGTTTGCTGTCCGAGACCGCCATGTTCTTGACGCCCTCCACGGCATCCTTGACTGCTTCCATGTTGGCGACTTGAGGTGCAATGGCTTGCTGTAAATTCGATTTGCGACTTGGCGAGGTGGCCGCGTTCTGAAGGCCGGAGCCGTGACTCAGCCAGCGGCGCACGGGCCACGGGGTTTCGCCGCCGACCTCCGACGCAAAATTGTCAGTTCGGCGGTTGGTCGAGCTCCACTACACGACTATCTTGCGACCTGCACATTTCCCGCCCCGGACTCTCGATACCCGCAGCAATCATGTCATTCCGAGGAGGCGGCGGTCGCGGCGGCCGCGGTGGCGGTTCGTTTGGCGCTCGCGGTGGAGGCGGTTTCCGCGGTGGTCGCGGCGGATGTGCGTGTGCGCGTTTTTGTCTGGATCGTCCAATGCTAATTGTTTGGGACAGCTCGCGGTGGATTTGGAGCACCCCAGGGCCCGCCCGATGAGGTTTTCGGTGAGTCTTGAAATATACGACTACATCGATCGAGACTGACTTTTGCAGAAATGGGCAAGTTCACGCACGCGTGCGAAGGCGAAATTGTCTGCGAGTCGATCAACACCAAGATCCCCTACTTCAACGCCCCCATCTTCCTCGAGAACAAGGCAAGCAACACGTTGAACCATGGCGAGGGATAGGAGATTGACCTTGTCAGACCTCGATCGGAAAAGTCGACGAGATTCTCGGCCCCGTCAACCAAGTCTACTTCACCATCAAGCCGCAAGAAGGCATCGTCGCGACGTCATTCAAGCCCGGCGACAAGTTTTTCATTGGTGGAGACAAGCTGTTGCCATTGGAGAGGTGAGCTCCGTCGAGCTTGATGATGAAGTTGCTGTACTAACAGCACTAGGTTCCTCCCCAAGCCCAAGCCTCCGGCGGGTAAGACGACCTTTTCCACGACTCTCAGGACGCTACTGACGCACTCTAGGTGCACCGAAGCCCAAGCGTGCCGGCGGTGCTTCGCGCGGCGGACCCATGCGTGGTGGAAGAGGCGGTGCTCGTGGCGGCCCCCGTGGCGGTGCAAGGGGTGGTCGTGGCGGCTTTGGCGCTCCCAGGGGTGGTCCGAGAGGCGGATTTGGCGGCGGCCGCGGCACTCCCAGAGGAGGAAGCAGAGGCCGAGGCCGTTTCTAAACATTTGCTGCTTTATGGCTCATGGAACGGCGTTCGCGGTTGGGGAGTGGTCATTTCAATGTTCAAAATATCCAGGCGACGATGGTCTGGCAGGGTCTCTTGGGTCATGGACAAGACACGGCATCGAATACTATAAAGTGAAAACCATGGACGAGTTATTTCTTTTGCGTGCAGCAGGATAAAGCGAAGCGTGATCCACATCGTGACGTTGCTTGGCGGCCAGGGCCAGGTACCTGTGACGACAGCCACTTAGGGCCGCCCGAAATCTTGAAAACAACCCACGCCTGCAGCACAGCCGCTTCTCAGCGCCAACTCCTCGACTCTTTCCTCCAACTTCTCTCCCTATCCTCACCACACGCTCCTCTTTACCGACATATTTTCCCCCTTCGAACCGTCCTCATGTCGCGACGCAGCGGTGCCTCGAGTGGCGCCGACAAGGATGCCCACTCTTCGTCAACCCCGGAGAATCCAGGTACGCAACCACCCGCGGACCTCGTTGCGGCAATTCTGACCTCTTAATAGCTCAAGACAAGCAAATGAGGCTCCTTGCAGCAGACGCCGGTCACTTCTCTCTCATCAAGTACGCCCACCGGTCGACGTTTCGCCGTTCGCGACTGACAAGCACAGGGCGCTTCACCTCGCGGACTTGATCACGGAGCTCAATGGTACATTCAGAATTTCAATACTCTGGACCACACGCGCTCACTCGAACTACAGGCTTCTGCGGTGTCATGTCCATCTTCTCCTCGATGCGCTATTGCCTCGGCGACCCGAGCGAACTCGGCAACCTGTGGGCTGCCCTTGCCTTTATGCCCTTCGGACTCTTTTTCGACTTCATGGACGGCAAAGTAGCGAGATGGAGGAAGAAGGCGTCGTTGATGGGTCAAGAACTTGATTCGCTTGCGGACCTGGTACGTGTCTCGAGTCAATGGGTTGAGGAGGCTGCTAAGCGTTGATCCAGATCTCCTTTGGCGTGGCACCGGCCGTCTGCGCGCTCGCAATTGGCATCCGCACGCCGGTGGACCACTTGCTTCTCTCCTTCTTTGTCCTCTGCGGCCTGTCGCGCCTCGCCCGCTTCAACGTCACGGTCCAAGCGCTCCCCAAGGACGCCACGGGCAAGTCCAAGTTCTTTGAAGGCACCCCAATCCCCACGTCGCTCGCACTCGACAGCGTCATGGCGTTCTGGGTATCCAAGGGTTGGATTCTGGACAACATTCCTCTGGGAACGGCATTCACCGGCACTGCTCTGGAGTTTCACCCCATTGTGGTCATGTTTGTGCTGCACGGCTGTCTCATGGTCAGCAAAACCTTGAAGGTCCCCAAGCCTTAGGGATTTTTGACTTCAAGGCTAGACACGGAGTACGGGTATCAATCAGCGTGGGGGGGAAAATGGCCCGCGGGAAGCAGGTTCCGCTGGTGTGACGAGATGATGAGCGTTGTTGCAACGATAGACGACCACGATAGAAAATTTGGACTTGAATGACGAGTTTGGTGCAGACTGTACGTGAGGAGGCTGGATCCGGTACGCAAGCATCGTTCCAGGCGTTCGGATCTGGGGAAGCGAAGCAAGCTTTCCGCAAATTGCAAGGGCGGGGAATGCCGAGAGCGAGTGTTGAGCAACTGCATGAGGCAGTTCGACAGCGAGTCACAGGGCTCGCATATAAACGCACAAGGTCATGTGCAGACGGCATTTCCCCAGACCCCGTTTTGCCGATCGATGTCATGGCGCTGGACACTTTGCCGCTGGCGACGTCTTCGGCCAGGGCCCACCGTGGAGAACCTGGCGCTGGATGCCATGGCATGGGTGAAGCTGGTTCCCCCGCCTTTTGCTTCCGTTGCCGTTAGCCTCCCTGCGATTCAGCATAACCGGCCGCCTGCTGCCTCCTAGCCGGTCAATCGGCCTAGTCGTGAGCGATGTCGTTGCGCCAACTCTGATCCCTTTCCTCCGTCCACGACTCCATCGCCGTCGCGGGAAGCGTTGTCATGTCTGGGCCCACTGCCGACGACCACAAAGCCGGCGACTCGCCGCCCGCCTCCAAGGAAACGCTCAGTGACGGGAGACGGGCGTACCGCTGTCGTACCTGTAACCGCGACTTCAAGCGGAGCGAGCACTGCTCGAGGCACGAGAGGATCCACACGCGCGAGAAGCCATTCGAGTGTCAGTACTGCCACAAGAGGTATGCGCGCAAGGATCTCGTCACCAGGCACGTCCGAACTTTGCATCCCGACCAAAACAACAAGGGCGATGATGCGTCACCAAGCCCCAGGAGAGCCTCAGACGCCGTTGGACTTGTTTCCGCGCTGCCCGAGAAGAATGCTGCTCAACCTCGGCGACGCGCGACCCTGGCAGGAGACCGCAACGGCGACTTTTTCTTTACGGAACCTATTGCGTTTCCTGAACAAACCCCTCCGCAGACCGAACGACGCTCCACCGTGGCATTTGGAGACTTTCAATTGCCTCAGCCAGTCCAAGATTCACGGCGGTCGGTATCCTCCAATGCCACGGGCAATCCTGCCGATGTGCTCTACCCAAGTCCTCAGAGCTGTCCGGATCAAGCCCATGGCCTCGGGCCACAACCCGCCGACGTTCGCGCGGAAGCAAAGGATGTCCCATTTTGCGATGTCGACTTCCCAATTGACCCGCAGCTGTTTGAAAACAACGGTGCAGACATTGGATTTCAACTCGAGCGGGCCGCATCCGATACTTCGTTTCTCAACTTTGACATTCCGGACAATAAGAGAGACGAAACACCATCGAGCAAGCGACGCAAGGTGAACGAGCCACAACCAAGCATACAGCACACGGAGTCGGACTACAGCTCCATTGACATCTTTCGCGACTTTTGGTCCGAGCCTTGCGCTCCGTCCCGGAATGCGCACGCCGCAATGCCCGCCGACTTGACGCCAGAAAGTCTCGACTTTACAGGCCAGATGGATCCGTTCTTTGTTCAATCACTGGACTTGCCGACTCCAATTCAAACGCTTTGCGGCTCGTTGGGCTCCGACTTTTTCTTGGGGGGCATGCCTTCGCAGGCTCACTCGCTTCCATTTGGATCGCAGGTAAAGGCTAAAAAGTTGCCCGAGGTCAAAGTTACGGACAAGATGTTCCGATGCCTACACGAAGACTTTCTCACGCGGGCAAGAGAGACGTTTTCGGGCTCGCACGGCTTTCCCGATCAGAATGAGCTGCAAAAGTTTGTCGAGTGCTACATTAGCTGCTTCCATCGCCACCTCCCGCTCATCCACTTGGCGTCGCTCAAGCTCGAGGCAACGCCGAGTCCTCTCGTGTTGGCCATTTGCTGCATCGGAGCGCTTTACAGACTGGAGAGGCGACGGGCCGAGGCACTCTGCGATCTGGCGTTGACGCAAATCGAAGCAGTAATTGCGGAATGTCGTTCCGGCGGATCACTCGAGCCGGCACCCCTTTGGGCTGTCCAGGGGATGCTGCTGCTCTCCATGTACGGCATCTACAGCGGTCGATCGGCGCCCACCATGGACACGATTGAGCGCATGGGCTTCCTTGCCAACGACTACCAATTGCGACGGCTGGCCCTCGCGACGAACGCTCCAGGTGACGGCGATCTTCAGTGGGAGGTCTGGGTCAAACGCGAGGCAGAAAAGCGGCTTTTGTGCAGCGTCTTCTTGCTGAGCACAATCATCTCCATCATGTTTGGGTCCAACCCATCGATCGCCGTCAATGAAGACCTCGAGATTGAAATCCCGGCTGGAGAAGAGGTGTGGGCTGCGCAAACGGAGCAGCAATGGAAAGACGTGACCACTGTCAGTCCCAGCTCGCAGCGAACCATCCGAGATGCAATAATGGACGCTGGCCCCAATGCCGAGGGGCAGGACGAGCCTGACGTACTCGAGCCGATACCTGGCTTCGCGAAACTCGTCATGATGCACGCCGCCAACGTACACGTGTGGACTCAACAGCAAGTGTCACAGGCGTTTGGTCAAACAATCGAATACCAGGCCATCAGCTCCGCCATTCAAACCAAGTCGTCGCGCATTCTGGAAAAATGTGCGCAATCCCTGGCGTCTCCAGCTCGCCACCACGCACGAGGAGAGGACCATCGCGACACGCTAAACAAGGACGCCGAAGCCTCGCTAGTCTTCAACAGCGAGGCGTGTCTCCGTCTGGCACACCTGCGCCTTCTTTCCGACGACTACAAACTCTCGCTCGATCGCCTCACAGTCTTGGTGTCGGACGACGCAGACAAGGTGTCGTCGGCACTGGACGCATACATCGCCACACCACAGCACGGAGGCTTGGAAGCGGCAACCAAAGCATACGAAGGGTTTCTGGTGCCGGTCCGGGTGGGCCACCTGCTCGTCAGGAAGACGGCAGCCTTCAATTGGAGCGTGGAGCAAGCGATGGCGTTTTGGGACTGCGCCATGTTCCTGACCAAATGGGTGCATTCGGCAGAGACGAAGCCATCGCCGGCGGCAAGCTCAGAAGGCTTTGCGAGCGCGGAAGGCGATGGCGAGGGCGAGGGCGAGGGCGTGAGCCGCGATGGCGCGGACAGCGAATCGGAGTGGAGTCTGGAACCGTCGCAGCTGGTGCAGGAGAGGCAGCTTCTGGAGAAGTGCAGGGATCTGCTGCGCGAGATGGAGAGCGAGCATCAAGGGCGGCGCAATCTGGCGGCCGCCTTGGCAAGGTCGGGAGCGCTGTTTCTGGGAGACACGTGGGTCTGGGGTGGTGAGTACTTACCGTTCAGGAACTCTGTAGTGGACCCTCTTTGCTGACTTCAATGAATGAATAGTGACGCCGCGGATGGGGAATGTCCTGACCAAGCTGGCTGACGTTTACGAACGAAGCTAACGGACGCCGAGTTAGTCAGCGATGCTTGTTTGGTGAAGCGCGGTTCCGACACGTCGGTGGTTGAGTTTACGCACGCTAGACGCGGGCTGTAGCTATGGATGCGGAAGACCCTCACACGCGTCTAGCTGGACATTATACAAAGTTGTAGGGCGGACATAGAGTACAGTGGGCAGTTGTAAATGGTTGAGCGGGCCATAGGTGTATGCGTGTGCATTCACCGCAAACAGGGCAGAAGGGGTGGTGTTGATTGTCAGGTTATGGATTCTAAAAGCAAGACGGAAATGGTTTCGCAATCCGATAGAGTTGGACGACTGCTGGGTCGGACGGATCCGTGGCAGTGCTGCTGCCACAACGGACCAACGGCGCAGACGGAAGCGTCCTGGATTTCTCTACCCTCACTCATGCGATGTGGGCTAAGCTTATGAGCCATCGTGCGCCGTGTTGGAAGTATCGAGAAGTTGACGGCTGCAATCGGTATGTGTGTCGATGTGGTTGCCGCGCAGTGGGCTCACCCGACATTGGCACGCCGGCAATGAGCAGCTCCCCCGCAATTGTGGCGTCGGACTTCCATCGGATGCGGTTGCGGAACCTCACGACCGACGAGTTGTCGACCTCGACCTCGACCTCGACCTCGACCTCGACCTCCTCGACAGGCGACGCGTGGAACAGCGGAACCTGGGGGACGCCGCTTTGGCAGGGATCGCTGACCTTGACTGCTGCCTCCCTCGCCGACGTGCCTCCATTCTCGTCACCCCCGGCTCCCGCCCCATTTCGACCAAGGCCTCGGATGCCCTCCAATCGTCCGCATTCCCGCGATGTTAATCACATTTTTGTGTTGTAGCTCGCAGCGGGCGATTCTATCGGCAACATGCGTGCCGTGGCCGTGGCCGTCATGGTGTTCGTGGTGGCTGACAGCTAGAGCACTTGTGGCGCCACAAAAACCTCGCCGCGGCAGTTTTTGCTACAGCTTGCTTGCTTGCTCGCTGCTCAAGGGAGAGGCCGGCTGCCGGGTTTGGGCTGGCTGCTCGAATTGATTGATTGCGCTAACATGGCCTGATAATTCATCAACCTTTCCATGTTCTTCTTCTCTTGACCATCATCCATCTCCCATCCCTCTCCATCTCTCTGGCCTTCATCTTTGGCTGTTGGCTCAGAACTACCGATTTACCTATCTCTGCTTGCTGCTTGCTGCGCCCTGGTCGACTCGCCCCGACAAACACCACCACGACTGACTACCCCGTTTGCCCCGCTTTACTCCAACCCTCCATCCAGCCCGAGCTTCCCAGCAATCAATCCACCTCGACCACATTGCCTCGGTCGTCATCCGAGCTTCTCTCTCGTCATCCGAGCTTCTCTCAACAACTATCCCAACTCGTTTTGCAGTTCAAGTTGCAACGTAACCGACCATGAGCGCCCCCTCCATCTCGCATCCTGCGCTTGGTGAGGTGCGGGGCAAGGCCCGAGACGATACGGGTGTCGTCCAGTTCTTGGGCATCAAATATGCGACGTTGCGGGACCGATTCGCCCCGGCCGAGCTGATTGAAGAGGCGCACGGTGTGGATGCGACTAAATATGGGTGAGTCTCCAATCTATTCAGAAATCCCACGTTCCGATTGAGATGGAAACTGCTACTTTGACGTGTCGTGTTGAGTCTCGAATGCTCCCACTGGCCTACGAGCATTTTGCGGCGATTGTTGCACCACGCTCCCTTTTCATCTTTCATCACCCTTCATCGAGGCCGTCTGATCTGATGTGTCTCTCGAAGCCTTCCGGTCATCTCGCCTCAAGACAGCTGCGATAGCGAACAGACGTACATTCAGCAGCCGCTGCCAAAGCCTGCCGACGCGCCCAAGGTCCAGTCCGACATTGACGGGCTCAACTTGAACGTTACGGTACCCACGTTGGAAGAGAAGAATCTTCCCGTCCTTGTATTCATTCATGGCGGAGGGTTCCGACAGGGAGCCAATTGGTTCCCGCAGTATGATTTTGCCCAGCTGGTCAAGTTTGGTGTCGAGAAGGAGATGCCATTCATTGGAATCAACATCAAGTGAGTAACTTTTCTTGAAACGGTGGTGGATAGACTTTAGGCTGGAGAATGAAGCATTGAGCTTGGAGAAGACTGACACCCTCATAGCTATCGCCTCGGTCTCCCCGGCTTTCTCACGTCGTCCGAGTTCAAGGAGCATGGTTATCAGCCCAACAACGGCATCCGTGACCAAACGGTGGCATTGAGATGGATCAAAAAGCACATTGCCGGGTTTGGAGGAGACCCGGACAACGTCACGCTCATGGGACAGAGCGCCGGAGCCAGTAAGTCATGTCCAGGGGCATTGTGGGCAGGTCGCAAGTCTTGTCCTACGTCGCATTATACTCTCAAATTTACTTCCGAGATTGGAAGTGATCGGCCATCGAGTGACATCAACTGACATGGCCAACCCACGCAACCAGTCTCGACCGTATACCAACTCAATTCGTCCGAGCCTCTTTTCAAGCGCGCCATCCCGCTCGGCGGCAGTCCGCTGCTGCTGAAGCCGCTCTCCCCTGAGATTGCCGAGGCCAATTACCGCGCCGTCATCTCTGCCTTTGGCCTCGCGGATCTCCCGCCGGCGGAGCGGTTGGACCGGCTGCGGACGCTGCCGCCCGTCGAGCTGCTCACCAAGGTGCCGCCGTCGGTGTTCCTTGGCCCGGTGGTTGACGGGGAGACGGTTAGGGAGGCTCACGACTTTGATCAGTTGAAGGAGCAGGTGGAGCGCATGCCCGGGGCCCAGTGGTGCAGAGAGTTGCTCCTGGGATGCTGCTCTCTCGACGTACGTCGTCGATACGGTCTCACAACCAGCACGTTTGCTAACCATCCAGGTCTCCATCTTCGCCTACACGCACCCGCGCATGGCCCAGAGCGCCCTCGCCACCGCCTTCATCACCTCCCTCACAAACTCCCTCTCCAAGTATCCCACCCTCGCCAAGCGCCTGCTCGACACGTACGGCATCACGCCCGCGACCCCCGACCCGGCCGCGCTCTCGGCCATCACCGAGCTGGGCTCCGACATCTCAGCCCGCGCTCCCGCTCGCGCCTACGCCGCCGCGTGGACGACGGAGCACGACCCGTCGCCCCTCGGCTTTGTGGAGGCTGATGATGCTGATGCCCAGCGAGCTCGGCAGCCGCCTTCTAGCGCTGCGCAAGAGGAGGCTCGCGCTTTCACGGCTAACCCGAACCTTGAGGGCCACCGGCCAGACGCTGCGCAGACGCAATCATGGGTGACAGGCGAGGAGACGACGACCACGACCACGCTACCCATCCACCCAGGCCCACCACAAACAACTACATCATCATCATCCCAAACCCAGCCCCAACCCAAACCCAAACCGTCGGAGCAAGACGAACCCCCCACCCCCACGCCCCGCCGCCACGCCCACGTCCTCATCTTCGCCACGCCCAACCCCTGGCCGGGCAAATGGCACCGCCGCGCAACCCACATCCTCGACGTCGCCTACCTCTTCCTCAACTACGCGGCCGCTGGGCGCCTCCCGACGCACTCGCTGCCCGCCGCCCACGCGCTCGCCGCCGACGTGCTCGGCTACGTGCGTGGCCGCGGGCTGCGCTGGCGGCCCTACTTTTTCGAGCAGCCGCCGCGCGGCGCGGACGAGGCGCCACTGTTGAGTGGGACTAGGGCAGTCAGTGGGGGAGGAGGAGGAGGAGGAGGAGGAGGAGGTAAGGGAGGTGGGAAAGGAGCCAGGGGCGCGAGTCGTGAGTGGCAGCAGGTGAGGCCGGCGCAGGCCGCGCAGGTGGCGGTGTATGGCGAGACGGTCGGCAATGTGTGGGAGGGCGTGCAGGAGGTCGCGGAGGATCGGCTTGTGCGGTGTGTGAGGGAGGAGGGTGTGGGCGTCGGGGTTGTGGCTAGGGCTTGGGAGCGGTGGTTTATGGGCATGTAGGTAGGCAGAGTCAGAAATGTGTGCGATGGTAGGCTAGCCATGTAGGTAGGGGGTTAAAGACAAGACGGTCATCTCTTTGTACATGGTACCATGAATCTCATGCTATTGCCCCCGTTCCCCGTCCCCCCATCCCCCCGTCCCCCCCTCTCCATCACAGCTACCTCACCTCACCAAGGCACCTCAACATAACTCCTCAGCCGCTCGAGCGCCAGCAGCGCGCCAATGGCGCCCGGCCCCGCCTTAAGCAGCACGGCGCCGCGGCCCCAGATACTCTCCCTTCGCTTGCTTTGCATACTTGGCTCGGTTTGCTTGCTCTGCTCGCTCTGCTCGCTTCGCTCGCCGCCGAGCAACGTGCTGAAGGCCTCCTCACCGCCGAGTAGGTCGGGCAGGCTGTATACGGGGATGAGGTGGGCGTGCTTCACCGCGCCTGCTTTGCTTGCTTCACTATCTTTGGCTGCTTCGCCCTCTTTGCTCGCTTCGCCCGCTTCCGCCGGTGGCGTCCACCGCACAACGCTCGGCCGCAGCCTCCCGACGCGAAAGCGCGGGTCCAGACGCGGATGCAGCTGCTCGGCGTGCGCCCACTTACTATGCGGGGCGGGCGAGAAGTCGGGATACAGCTTGCGCAGGATGTACGTCTTGTGGTCGACGAGGTCGTCGACGAGGCCGTCGCACGCGGCGATGGATTGGGCGAGGACATCGGACGGATGTGCTGAGAGAGGCGTCAGGGGCCGGAGGAAGAGGAGCGCGGCGGGTGCGGCGTGCTGGGAGAGCTGTGAGGGGAGGCTCCTGCGTGCTTGTTCCTCTCCCTCTGCCGCTCTCTCTTCGATGTTTCGCGGGCGTTCATGCTCTGAGGGATTGTAGCGCACAAACCCCTTCCCCGGCTCCTCCCACAACCGCTTAATCACGCCGCCACCGCGCGGCCTGCTAAACCCGTACCTCAGCTGCTGCACGACATTCTCCCGCAGCATGCGCAGCACCAGCTCATCCATATCCGCACGCCACACGGTGTTTCCGCGGGACTGCTGCGCGATGCTGCCCTGGGCGGGGCCGGTGAGCCCGCGAAACGCGCCGCGTTTGGCGGTGCAGAGCGCGCGCAGATGGGCCCGGCGCGCCACGGCCCACGCGTTGAACGAGCCCGCCGCCTTGGTTGGCTTGAGGCCGGCGCCGGGGAGGAGCCAGATTTCGGCGGTCGAGGGGTGCTTGAGCGGCCGGAAGGGCACGAGGAAGTGCGAGGGTAGCTGGAGCCCAAGTTTGTGGTCTTTGCGGATGGGCGTGCTGAGCATGTGTGCTGTGTCGTATTGTCAGCCATGTCTTTTGCAAATTGGCGCCTTTTGGCTTCTGGCATGTAGGATATTGGGCAGTGGACGCACCAAACGCGTTGTTGTACAGCTTCTTCTGGAACGGCGTCCGCTCTGCGGGCGCCGCGGCGGGCTTCTTGGGCTCGATCCAGCGCTCGCGCTGCGATATGGCGATGGGGTCGAGGATGGGTGGGAGTGGAAGCTTTCGTCTGCCGTCTGCTCTCATCCGCCAGGTTTGGCCTTCATCTTTGGCGTACGGCCCCGAGCTCGATGCATTGGTGTCGGCGGAGGTGTCTGCGGAGGTGTTTGTGGACTTTGGCGCCGCGGAGGTTGACAATCTCAGTCGACGCTGAGACGATGACTTCAAGACATGCTGGGAATTGTCGTGAAGATGGCACCGCAGAGGGAGTCGTGGCGGCATCACTTCACAGGCAGCGGAGCAGTTGAGGTGCGACGAAACAGACGCAGAATGTCGCTAAGTCCCGCGCCAAGACCGCGTCATAGGTGGACTACTGCGGTGCGCAACATGGATTCTACTAATCATCCGTAAATCTACTTGCTTTCTTCCTTCTTCTCGTCCGCATCTCTTCTCTCCAAAATCTTGTCAATCAATCC
Organism: Phyllosticta citrichinensis; assembly: GCA_038380885.1. Classification (NCBI taxonomy): domain Eukaryota; kingdom Fungi; phylum Ascomycota; class Dothideomycetes; order Botryosphaeriales; family Phyllostictaceae; genus Phyllosticta; species Phyllosticta citrichinensis. The sequence continues at coordinate 2,554,450 of JBBWUH010000006.1, forward strand.
CAGCTCCACTGCTTCCTCAGCCGACATGAACTTGTCGCGCTCCATCATCCTGTCAATCTCCTCCAATGTATGCGATTTGGTAAGATGCTTCTGATAGATCATGTTCAGCCGCTTCCTCACGCGCAGAATTTCCTCGGCGTGAATCGCAATGTCCGAAGCCTGTCCCACATAGCCGCCACTCGGTTGGTGGATCATGATGGAGCTGTGCGGTAGGCAATATCTCATGCCGGCGGCTCCACCACAGAGCAGTAGCGAACCCATGCTCGCAGCTTGTCCGACGCAGATTGTTGTGACGGGTGGGCGGATGTAGGTCATGGTGTCGTAGATGGCGAGTCCTAGCTTTCATTAGTCCAATTACCACTGTTGAGAGCTGGGGTCACAACCTGCTGTGACTGAACCACCGGGAGAGTTTATGTAAAGGCTGATGGGCTTCTCCGGATTGTCGGCTTCAAGGAAGAGCAGCTGTGCTACGATGGACGCGGATAAACTGTCGTCGACTTGTCCATTCAGACATACTATGCGCTCCTAAATTGGACATTTTAGTCGCGACTTGATGTGCTTTGAGGGACGCATCGTACCTTGAGCAAACGGGAGAAGATGTCGTCTTCCAGTCGCATTAGTCCAATGCGTCTCATTCAGTCGCTTGTCAACTCACAAGTGTGCCAGCCGCCAGCCTACTCAGTCAGCTTCACCCCGGGCTATTTGAAGCTGAGAAACATACAACCGTCTCGGTCACGTAGGGCGTCGGTGTCCATCCGCGGGTTGGGGCAGCGCCAGGGTGCGCATCGCGGGAAAGGCCGGTAAAAGTTCGCAGGCCAAGTCTGGAGCTCTGCTGGAGTGTTGAGAGCCTCAGAACCCTTGGGAATAAGCTCGTCATGTTGGATAGGCGGAGTGATGGAATCGAGAGAGCAGCGGCGCCGTCGAAGTGGTTGCTGCGGGTGCGGGTCCTTTGGTTATGTCATCAACGCGCTTGCCTGTCGCGCGTAACCCAACCCAGAGACGCGTCTCGGCCGCCGCCGTGCACAACTGGAACCACTCCTCGTCACTCTGGTCGGCTGCCACCACCACTGCCCTCATTTCTTTGAAATCAAGTCGCCATGGTGCCCATTCCTGCGAGGCGTCATCGTGCTCCCACAGTCTACGAGGACGACGACGAAGAAGAGACTCCAAACGGCAGCCCTAGCTACCTTCAAAACGGCGTAAGTTTACCCTGACCACTGGACAGGGCAACTACTCACACTGTGACAGAACAAACGCCAACGACTCTCGACCGCATCTGCCGCCTCAGAAGACAACGAGGACACCCTCATCCTGCCCGATGGTTACGACGAAACCAATGCCAGACCCAACTTAACTCAATGGAATGTGGACGATGCAGTGGCCTTGGACTTGGGCAGACCCGAAGATCGCAAAGCCACCCTCTGGCAGAGGATCGACGTAAAACACAAGGCTGTGAGAGACAACTTCCCAGCCGATAATGCCATTGTAGAGCAAATCGAATGCCGGAACTTCATGTGTCACTCGCACCTGACGGTGTCCCTGGGGCCGCTCATCAACTTCATCATCGGCCACAACGGCAGTGGAAAGAGCGCCGTCCTGACAGCACTTACGCTGTGCCTCGGTGCCAAGGCCACTGCCACGAATCGTGGTCAGAGTCTCAAGAACTTTATCAAGGAGGGTGAAGAGTGAGTCAACCAAGCCTGAAGAGGGTTCATCTCTAACCCTACCAGGTCGGCTAATGTACTCGTAACAATCAAAAATCAAGGCGCTAGTGCTTACCAGCCCCACATCTACGGCGATTCCATCGTCATCGAGCGCTGGTTCGATATGAAGGGCACAAGCGGATTTAAGATCAGAGACGCCCATCACCATGTTAAGTCGACAAAGAGGCAGGAGTTGGAGAACATTGCAGATGCGTTTCAGCTGCAGATGGATAATCCAATGAACGTCCTCTCTCAGGACATGGCCCGCCAGTTTCTGAATTCGTCGACTGCCAGCGACAAATACAAGTTTTTCCAGGAGGGAACTCAGATTGCTCATCTTAACCGAGACTACCTGCTCTTTGCTCAACTCATTGAGGAGATTGATGCAAAGCTGGAGGTTTGCGGTGACGACGTGAAGGAGTTGAGGGAGAATTTCGAAGAAGCCCGGAGGAAGAAGAACCTGGCAGACCAACATGAAGAGATGCGAGCCAAAAAAGACAACTTCACGCGGATGTACACGTGGTCCCAGGTGCGAGACCAGGAGAAGAATCTCGAAACCGTCACGGAGCGCATCAGTACCTGCGACGCAGAGATTGAACAAAAGAATCAGCAGGCAGACGCGGCTGCTCGGGAGTTTGATCAAGCAAATGAAAGTCTTGAAGAAGCGCAGCGCCTCGTACGGGAACAGCAAGAGTCGGCCGCTCCTTTTCAAGAGGAGAAGGAGAGTGTGGAGAGCGAGCTCTCCACCAATCGGAATGAAATGCTTACCGCCAACGCCCAACAACGTGACATCAAAGGCCACATGCAAAACGACAAGAAGAATGTTTCCAACCTCAAGAGGCAAATTGAGGAAGAGCAGCAGCGCCAAGCAGACGCTGTCGGGGGCGAACATGCAAGAAGGCTCGAGGAAATCCAAGAGGCCAAGACTAGAGCAGAAGAGGCGCAACGCGCTTATGACGAGGCAAAAGGCAACTTTGGGCCTTTTGAGAGGGACAGGAACGAGGCTGAGCAGCGATACAACACACAACGCGTCGTCGTCCAAAAGAAACGCGAAGAAGTGAACCAACAGAAGGACCGCATCAACAGACTTAGGTCAAATCAAGGCAAATGGATGTCGGCCTTCCCACGCGAACTACCGCAGCTTCTACAAGCGATCGAACGGAATAAGAACAAATTCCGCGACACGCCTGTCGGGCCTATTGGTCGTGAAATCAAATTACTGAAGCCAAAGTGGTCGCCCATTCTTGAAAGGTCGTATGGCAAAAGCCTTGCTGGCTTCGCTGTCACGAACAAGAGAGATGAAAGCACGCTACGCGAGCTCATGAAGTCAGCAAGATAGTAAGCCCCACCATATCATTTTCCCATCAATTGGCTGACTGCTCCTAGCGACGCTCCAGTCATCATCTGTCCTGCAGCTCCGATTGACGTTTCGAACAATGAACCCGCTCCCGATGTCGACACTTGGCTGAGGGTTCTCGAGGTAGGATCGGCCATGTAAATCCAGGCTACCTGCTAACGTGTGCAGTTCAACCATGACATCATCCGCAACCTGTCAATCATCACCAATGGTGCGGAACAAGCAGTCCTGATCGAGGACCAAAGAGAAGCTTTCGAGTATGCCTACGGCAACGAGTCGGGCAGACCATGCAACGTAAAGCAAGTATTTTGCTTCGCAAGAGGTTCTCATGAAGATGGACGTCGTCTTGGCTGGACGAGCGCTGGTGCACGATCCGAGGCTCCCATCTCGGGCTGGACAGACGGGGCACGTATGCAAACAGCGGTAGAATCCCAAATCAAGTGCGTGCTCCACTTCATTGTGGGTTGATCAGGGACTAATTTTGACAGTGCCGCAAATGAAACCCTGCAGCGGTTGAAAGACGAGCTGGCGGGACTCGAAGCGGAATTCAGAAGGCGACAAGAAGCGGACACCAAGGCGAAGCAGTCCCTGGAGCGACACAAGAGAAACACGAGGAACCTCCAAGTCGAATCGCAAAAGGCCCAGGAGGACTGGGAGAAGATGCAAGACGCGCTCGAGGCCGAACAGCCACAGGATGGTCGGCTCGAGGAATTGGAGAGGCAGTTGAAAGAGGCAGAAGAGATCACAGAAGCCCACATCCAGTTGTTCGAGGATGCCAAAGCAGAGGTGAGAAGGATGCAAGGCAAGGAAAGGGCTCTCAACGAGAGGATTGGAGAGATTCAGGCCAAGATCAACCAAATCGGCGTGCAAGTCAGAAAAGCAGAGTCCCGAGTTGAAAAGTTGGAAGATGGCCGCCACCGCGCGTTGCAGCGTAAGAACGTTGCCCTGGCAGAGGTTCACGAACTTCGACAAGAGAGGGAGGGGTTTGAGACCCAGAGAAGGGAGCAAGAACAAACAGCAAGGGAATTTACTGAGCAAGCGAATGCGGTTTGCGCGCGCGTAGCCGTTCCCGAGGACGAAACATCTAAGAGCCTGGAAGAGAAGGCAAAAAAGCTCATTCAAGACCTTCAAGAGCAGGAACGAGCGTAAGTGCCAGCGTCTGTCTTCAAAATGTAAATGACTGACGGCTATTAGGCTAGGTGGGTCGGCTCAAGAGTTGAGGCAGGCACTTTACGAGGCCAAAGCTGCTTATGCAAGGGCCAGAGTGGGTCAGAAGAAACTTCAAAAGACGAATCTGGTATGTTGATGACAAGAGGTTGCCTGACAGACTGCTAATTGCATTTGTGTAGATGCTCAAGGACAGTCTGATGAAACGGAGAGGGCGGCTGACCAAGTTCCGCATCTTGATAGCGGATCGAGCCAGCGTGACCTTCACGTACATGCTTTCGGCACGCAAGTTCAGAGGAAGCTTGATGATCGACACGACCAACAAGGAGCTTTCCATCAGCGTCGAGCCAGACATTACGAAGCGCGACGCATCTGGGCGTCAGACCAAGACGCTCTCGGGCGGCGAAAAGTCATTCTCGACCGTGTGCCTGCTGCTGTCGCTGTGGGACGCCATGGGAGCGCCGACGCGGTGCCTGGACGAGTTTGACGTGTTCATGGACAACGTCAACCGCGAGATGTCGATGAAGATGATCATCGAGTCTTGCCGGGGTTCTCCAAGCAAGCAGTTTTTGTTCATCACGCCGCAGGCCATGAGCAACGTTAGTCTCGGGACGGATGTGAAGATTATCAAGATGAGCGATCCGGAGCGTGGACAGACGACGTTGAATTAGGGAGTGTGGATATGTAGTTATGCGTGGTCAGTTGATGATAATGAATGCATGTCTGATGTTCCGCGTGGGCCGTAGTGGGCTAGACTGGTGGGCCGAGCGCGCAACGGCAGGTCCACCTCCGCTTCGCCTGGGCCGGTAGTTGGCCAATCCGCAGCCCGTACCTCAACCAACCAACCAACCACCAACCTCCGCTCCCCAGACACCACCAACAGCCTGCCCTGCTCTGTTCGCCAGCCATCTCATCTGCCACTGCAGCTCCTTGGCTTCCCTAGCTCTCCGTCTGCCCAGCACCCACCACCGTCAACGCCTCACGCCTCCAACCTCTGCCTGAGTAACCCGCTGCCGCCTTCACCACCGCGCAAGCGCGAGCCTGTACCACAACACATGCGCTTCGCCCATGCTCCACTGAAACACGGTTGCGATGGATTCTTCGTCTCCTCCTAGCCCATACCCGTCAGACGGCACTTTGACGCCCTCGTCCAACCAAGATCCGCCCGCGAGCCGCTCTGCGCCGCCCTCCGCCAAACCTGCAAACAGCTCCGACTCCGCACCACTCCACGACGACGACGACGACGCCGACGACGCCGATTCCTCATCCTCCAGGCAGACCGATTGCGACTCGATGGACTCCCAGGCGCAACATTCGCGAGAAGCAATCTCCAAGCTTCTAAACGGCAAGGAGAAGGAATGGACTGCCATCGCCGAAAAGAAGGGCCCGCTGCGCCTGCTCGACCTGCCCGTGGATATTCTCAAGGAGATTATCAACCATGTGAGACGCGACTCGCAAGGCTGGCATGCGAAACGCAAAGCTAACGAACACCAGCTGCCGCACACCAACGACCTGACCTCACTAGCACTGTGCCATTCCGCACTGCACAACCTCACCATACCCTACATTTACTCCCGCTTCGACATTGTGTGGCCCGACAGCACAGTAAACTCGGAGCAGCGATCTGGAGTTGACGCCTTGACATATGGGCTGGCAACACTGGTCATGGGAGAGGAGATATTCGGAGAGTCTCAATGGCAACGAGATCAAGCACGGCACTTGAAGCAGACTCGAACTCCCAGCAGCGCACAACAACGACAATCAGCCGAACCCTTTCCGATTCCGAGACGACGTCGAGGGAACTACTTCGCCAAGTACACCAAGAAGTTCTCTCTTGGGAATGGTCCGGTCGAGTGGGTGCAAGACTATCTCATCACCAAGGAGGGCGGCAAGATGCTCGGAACGCTGGTGGCCGTGGCCGTGGCCCGCATGAGGAACCTGGAGACGTTTGTTTGGGACATGCCAACGGGCATTTTGAGAGACGTCTGGCTGGCACTGTCGTCTCTTGCAGATAGAGACGACGGACAAGATTGCAGGCTGGAGCGTTTGTGGATCCGGTGGCACGACAATGCTGGCGCAGATCCGTCAGTGCCGCCTCCTCCTATGCCGGTCAGCAACTTGCCGCCGCCTCCGCCTCACGCCCACAATGCAAGCGGTGTTGGTGCGGCGCAAGCTCCCATCGTGGTGCCCGTGCTGCATAGCGCGTCAGCACTGACGGCAATCGATCGCGTTGAGCACCCCACATTTTCAGTCATTCCAGCTCTGAAAAGCTTGAGCGTCCTCGACATTGATGAGCTTCCCTATCTCGATGAAATGGCCATTTTGATTGGTCGTTCGCAAAAGAAGCTGCGTGAGCTGCGAATTGGAATTGCCAAGAATGCCTACGAACATGAGAGGGAATGGGTGATGCCTTGGGAAGGTGCGGGGACGCAGCAAGTCGACCACAGCACGCTCTGGACTGCAGCGAGCAAGATTGGAGACAAGAGATTGGGAGGAGTTTTGGGAATTCTTGTCGGACGAGTCTACAACTTGCGGCACAACACCGAGAGCCAAGGTGCAGACAGCGCGCCTGGCACGGTCGATCGCGTCTGGGAGCATGGACCTTCTGTGACCAAGAGCGAAGTCAACCTACCTCATGCTTCCGGCGTCGATGGCCGTGAGCTAGATGCAAATTCGGGGGTTGTGCCTGCGGACAATCCGACTTACCAGACACCACCTTCGAGAAAACCTCTTCGAGAACGGGCATTGGAGGCAGAGCGTCGGGAACGGGAAAAGAACTTGGGTCCTCTGTTGAACACCAAACTCAAGCTGGAAACGCTTGAGCTCGAACGCGTCCCCATGTCGGTGCCGGTGATGTTGCAGGCGTTCGACTGGTCAAAACTCACGGCCTTGACGCTGCTGAATTGCAGTGGGCACGAGACATTGTGGCGAACTCTGCGCAGAGAGTTTGCGCCCCGTGGTCCGCAATCGCACGTCAGAGGATCTTCGGCAAAGACTCACAGCCGCCCGGAGTACCGTCTCAACCTCAAAAAGATTCACACCAACACTGTTTCTGTCTCTCTGATATCGTTCATCAAGGAGACTCTGCCGCCAAACAGCTTGGAAGTGTTATTTTTGCAAGAGGATCGCACTTACCACTCCAATGTTACCATCAACGTCATCTTTCGTGGTGCGTTGAAGAGGCATCGTGCCAGCCTGAAGAAGGTCATGATAGACAGCAGTGAAAAGGGCACTGGAGATCGTGCGCCGACGAGCACGCGGTGGAGGCGGTGGATGTTGAACCGTGAAATCATTACTTTCATAACCAGTGGTCGGATGTGCAACTTGCGAGAACTCGCATTTTGCATTGACTACCTCGACTGGGTAAGTTTTCTGGATTTGACGCGGTATATCAACTTGACTAACTCGGTCAGCACCTTTTCCTCCAACGTCTACCTCAAGTACCCACGCTTCGTTCCCTCTACATCCCACACATTGCCGACCACGCACACGGCAACAATATTGATCCACGAGAACTCGCCATGCAAATCGTCGACATCGTCACGCTGCGGCCCGAAGTCGAAATCTGCTACATGGGCATTCAAAACAAGTGCTTCGAAGTCCTCGAAAATAAGGTCATCCCCTCACCATATGACCGCTACTACGCGCATCATGGTGCCCATCACAACCAGCATCACGCCGCCGCAGGCTCTTCGGGTGCGCCCAACGGTACTGGAGCCGCGCCCGGTCTTGGGTTCTCAGACGACGAGGACGACGAGCCCGTTGGAATTGAGGACGAAGAGGCGCATGCCGCCGCGGCAACGGGCGAGCTGGACGACGAGGACGTGGACGAAGAGACGGAAGACGATGATGACGACGAAGACGACGACGACGATCCCACAGGCCAAGGCGGGCCAGGTGGCGGCGGTGCCGGCGGCATCAACACCAACGGCGCAGCAGCAACAGCGGCCGGCGGAGTGGGCATAATAGCAGGCAACCACAACACCAACGACGGCGACGTCTTCGTCGACGACGATGACGCCGACGAAGACGACGACGAGACCGAGGACGGCAGCGAAGTCTGGGGCGCGGGCAGCTCGGCGGGCAGTCTGGACGAGAGCTGCGCCGGCCAGCGGCTGCGGCTGCGCGAGATTCTCTTCTACGACGACAAGGTGGCCATTTTCAAGGGCAGGCATGGGAAGTTGTAGGTCATTGTCGCATGGCTTGCCCTGCTGGTCCGGTCCGGTCCATCTTGAAGAGAAGCCTGCTGCTGCTGCTGCTGCTGCTGCTGCTGCTGCTGTTGGACGACACTTCTTTTTCTTTCTTTGCGTTGATGCACGCACACACATACCCCCTGGTGCATATTCTCTTTTTTATTTACTTTGTTCGTTCTACTCTTTTCTTTCTTTCCATTCGGTCAAAATCACTTTCATCTCTCTTTCCCTTTTATCCTCTCACGGACGCACGGAACGGTCTATCTACGTCCCTTTTCAACGACAGACACATGGACGGACGGCAAACTTGACGACGACGACACACGACGGCCTTTCCCTCCTATGCCCCCTCTCTAACCCCATCTTTTCTTCTTTTTCTTTTCCTGCTTCTGCCTCGATTACTTTCCCATCTATCTATCCATCCTTCCATCCATCCTTCTCTCTTTCCATCTTTCCCATTGCTTGATTGAGCGTAGGTTAGGTCGCTATGGTATACAGCTAGCTCTGGCTCAGATCGCTGCAGATAACGATGTTGATGGGCTAAATCAAATGGGATGAACGAACGGCTTTTTACGTTGTTTCTCTTTTCATTTGGGGCTTTATCTTTCTTCTCTTTTGCCCTTCTTCTTTGGTTTACTTTCTTCTTTTAATTTGAGTGAGGGTGTGGTGAGCGAGGAGGTAGGGGGTTAGTGGTATGGGTAGGTCGGGGAGTGGGGATTGGGGATTAGGGAGTATGAGGTTCGATTCGGCTCGGTATGGCTGGGGTTGGCGTTCCTCTTTTTCTCTGCCCTTCTTTTCCATTTCGGCGAACGACACAGTATGGATGAGAGCGAGCGAGAGAGCAAGATAGCAGCAGCAGCAGCAGCAGCAGGAGCGAGTGAGACAGAGACAGACAGACTGTGGATGATTCCGCCTAGTGCTACCCACCACTCTATTCTATTCTATTCTTTTTCTCTTTCTTGTTGGTCGTCGTCGTTGTCGTCGTCGTCGTGTTTCTTAAATGATGGGAGAATCGAGAGAGAGAGCGAGAGAGAGAGCGAGAGAGAGAGCGAGAGAGAGAGCGAGAGAGAGAGCGAGAGAGAGAGCGAGAGAGAGAGAGAGAGAGAGAGAGAGTTGGTGGAGGGCGACCACGCGTGGTACGAGGCGGTTGGTACGCGTGGTGCAGAGGACGAGAGGCAAAAAATTGATGGTGCTTGTTGTTGGGGGGTTGTCGAGGGTTGGGGTTCAGGATGCGTTTTGTGGTTTAGGTTGAGTGTGAGAGAGGGAGTGAGTGAGTGGTGTGGTGTGGGCAAGATGGTCATGTAATGAGGATAAAAAAAAAAAAAAACAATGGGCAACGAAGCTGTACTCAAACTGATCCTGGGTGTGCACATGGATTCGAGTAGAAAAGTTGTCGTGTTAGTTACCTACCAGGTAGGTGGGTTGGTTGGTAGGAAGCATAGAGTAGGACACAGGACACACGAACGACACGAGACAAACTTACAAACGATGAGGTTAAAGAGTTCATATGATTTTTTTTGGCTTTGACCGTGGCATCACTAAGACGAAAACAAGGGACGAAGAACAATGAGATCCCGGTGCGCCATGTCTTGGCAGGCTCTGTGCTGATGGGGAGGAGGCCGCGGCTCGATTGGGTTGAGGCTGGCTGGCTGGCTGACTGACTGCTGCTGCTGTTGCTGCATGGTTGAGCAATTGCTGACTGACTGACTGACTGGCGATGGCCCTGATGAAGCAAGCGGCATGAGCAGCCTTGTGTTGCCCAACAACCCCCAAAACTCCATCGCGTCGTGACTGACTGACTGATTGACGGAAAGCCCCGCAGACCATGGATCCCACGCGTCGGTTCGTTCGCTCCCAGAGTTCGCCCCACCTAACGGGCTCGCGGGGGCAGAGACGCCCACGGGAGGGGGTTGAGCGCTCACAGCGCGCTCAAATGTCATCAATGTCGACCTCCTTGACGCCCTCGTCGTCGCTACTCCGGTCCTCGTCAAACTCGAAGCCAATGCCGCCTTCGTCGCCGTCGGCGCCGTACGTGTCGGTCTCGTTGATCTTGGCCGTCTCGGGCAGCTCGCCGTAGGCCTTGAGCGAGCGCGCCTCGTCGGCGTTGTACTTGAGGATGACGTCGCCCTTTTCGTCCTGGTAGTCGCGCAGCGACAGCAGGATGATGTCGCCCTGGTTGATCCACACCTTTTTGCGCAGCTTGCCGCGGATGTGTGCGAGTCGCTTCTCGCCGTCGAAACACTGCGCCTCCAGGCGTCCGTTGCCGAGCATCTTGACTACTTGGGCGTATTCTGGTAGAGGTGTTAGTTGAGATTACAAAATGATGACACAAGTGACGTACCTTGGCCTTCCTCCTTGAAGACGAGTTCGCGCTTCTCGTTGTCGTTCTCGTTCTTGCCCCTTCTGCGGTTCTTACCGCCCTTTCCCTTGTTCTTGGGCATGGCGGTGGTGTGGGTGGTGGGGCGCTGAGACTTGTGCTCTCTGGAGGGGTGCGGCTCGGGCGCAGAGTAGAGTGATTATGTGAGAGCGACCTTGGCGGGGACGGCCGGTGGTTGGGTTAGTGGGTTAGTGGGTTGGTGGGTTGGTGGGTTGGTGGGTGGTGAGGTGTGGGGTGGAGGGGAGAAGTCGTAAAGGCGCTGGGCCGCCGCCTTCTTTTGTAGGCCCACAGCCTGCAGTGTGCAATTGACGTGTGCTGGGCCACTCACTGTCTGCGCCAAGCCTTTTCGCTTGTGCGCTGGCTCTGCACGTGAACCCGCGACCATCCATCTCCAGCTCCAACAACATCACCTTTCCACAACCGCTCCCATGCCGCCATAGCCTGCCTCGCCATGGCCGCCGCCATACTCGACCATCGCTCCCTCATCTTTGCCTCCGTCTTTCCGCTGCCGTCCAAATCCAGCCCATCGCATGCTCTGACCCACGCCGCCGCAACCGACCATGGCGTCGGCGTTGTCACGCGCAGCCACGACCACCAGCACCATCGGCCGGGCAACTCCTCCAGCGGTCGTTCCAGCCACCCGCTGAATCGCAACGTCGCCTGGAATACGGTCACCCGATTCTTGAAGCTGCCCGTACCTCTGCCCACTGATGTCGTCTCGAGGGCCCGCTCGCGCAAACACCGAGTCCCTGCGGACGTGGACGAGGCATTGAAATACTTGATCCGAAGCGGCAACGATGGGCAGGCTGCCCTCCTCGACTGGTATCTGGACGAGGCGAGGGACAACTTCGTCGCCTGTGCGCGGCCGGCCTTGAGAGATCTCTGGGATGCTGTAGGTTGATCGATCCGGGACTGAGAAGCAATGTAATTCGACGTTCTGATGCAGACAGCCCATCCCAACCGCGCGTGCGCTGCCAGTGCTGCAGGAGACGGTAAAGCTTCTCAAGAATGCTCAGTCTCAGTACGTGCCGCCGTTGCAGGATCACCTCGTGCCCATCATCAAGAACACCTCTGGTGCGGACCGTGCCTTGCGCGCATCGACCAGGTTCAAGAGGGAACTGCACACGGCATTTTTGCATGCCTTGCCTCAACAGCGCTTCACAAAAACTTTGGCACATGTCCTGCTTGATGTCGGATGCCACCTCTTCGACCTGCAAGACCGTTTTCCAAAGGATGCCGCGCGCGAAAATGGACAGAGGCTGCGGCAGTCAGCCACCAAGTTGCTTCGGGAGCTGCACGATGTAGGTCTTGGTCGAGATTGTGCGCAAAGAGCCATAGCGCATGCCATGGACCGGTTGATGGACTCCTTCATTGGCAGCCATTACATGAAGGTGGACTGGTACGGCAGACGGTCAGTCACCAAGAATCTGAAAGAGTGGGTCAGGGACGGATTCGCTCCCTTGGTGCATGATTTGATGTCGAGCTTGACCTGCGGCGAGGAGACGATTGAGACCAACATTCAACAATGGACCGAAATGGCCATTGGTCGACTAGGCAGAGCTCGCGTCGACAACCTCTTTGATTACGTTGTCAATTGGGACAGCTCCTTGGGTGCGATACTAGATCTCAGAGAATACATTTCGACACCCGCAGCACGCAACCACCTCACCCACAGCTTCTTGCAGCAACTCGCGCGCCGCTTGCTACACGCAGGCGCCACCACAACGCACATACTAGACACCTACATTTACGTGATTCGTGCCTTTGTCGAATTGGATCCCAAAGGAATTCTGCTGGAAAAGGTTGCCAGGCCAATCCGCCGCTACCTGCGGGATCGCGAAGATACGGCCAGCATCATCGTCTCCAGTCTGTTGGCCGAAATCGTCGATGAAGATGGCAACCGCATCGATCCAGGCCAGGAGATTAGTGTCGAGATTGCGACCGAAATGCTCAATCCAATGACGTCTGGGTCCGAAGAACAGGATATCGAGCTGGACTGGGGCAACATGAATTGGGTGCCTGATCCTGTTGATGCATCGACGGAATACCGAAAGTCCAAGTCGGAGAATGTACTCGGCTACCTTTTGACCTTGTACGATAAGGATGACTTTATTTCGGAGCTCAAGACCATTTGGGGTGAGCACTTGTTGCGAAGCGAGAGCGTGGACTTTGAGAAGGAGGCAAGTCAGTCATTCATTCTGCAGGCGAGTGCTGACACAACCCAGATCCGACTCCTCGAGTTCTTCAAGGTCCGCCTTGGCGAGAACAATCTCCAAGCTTGCGAGGTCATGCTCAGAGACGTTCTCGAATCGAAACGCATCAACAAGCAGATACACCAGACGCTGCTGCAAACCGCTGCGGGCACCAACAAATCGCACGACATTCAAGTCAACTCTCACATTTTGTCGGCCTTCTTCTGGCCCTCGCTTCGCGAAGACGAATTCCCCCTTCCCGGTCCCGTACATTCAGCCCTCCAAGACTACGCCGCCGGCTTCGAAGCCATCAAGGACATGCGTAAGCTTCACTGGCTCCCTGCGCTGGGGCGCGTGTCGCTCTCCCTCGACTTTGCAGACCGCCATCTCGACCTTGATGTTACTCCGTGGCAAGCAGCAGTCATTCATGCATTTAACGAGGACGACATCGACCCGTCACAGTCTCGGCCCGTCACAAAGACGGTTGATGAGCTCGAAGCTGGTCTTGAACTCGACGAATCCCTACTCCGCTCCGCTCTCACATACTGGATCGCACAGCTCGTCCTTACCGAGTCAGCGCCCAACACGTACATGGTACTCGAATCGCTCAGCGACGCGCCGTCTTCGTCGACCACAGCGGCGGCAGCGGCAGCAGCGGCGGCCGCCGCAGAGGAACAAGCTTCGGCTGTCAAGCGAGCCGAAGACATTCTCGTCGACAACATGGCGATGTACCGCCAGTTTGTCATGGGCATGCTGACGAATCAGGGGCGCATGAGCGCCGAGCGCGTGCAGGCCATGCTGAAACGGGCGCTGATGGGTGGATTCCCATTTGGAGTGGAGGAAGTGGGCGTGTTGCTGAGCCGCATGGTGGAGGAGGAGGTGCTCGTCAGAGTGGGCGACGAGTTTAGTGTGAAGAAGTAGTCGGGGGAGGCTGATGCAGAGCAGGAGAGGGATTGAACATGGAATAGGAGGCACGGCAGTTTAGTCGATGATTAATATACCCCTTTTGATCGGATGGGAAGATGACGGTCCTCCAATTTGGCCGTGGAAGCTGTGTCTGGGTGCAGAGGGACAGCGTCGTCATAGCAGCGTCTGATATTCAAGCATGGGAGGAGGTATTTAGATGCAGGCTCCCGATGAGGGGAAATGCACATGACCTGTCTGGCGAAGCAGCAGTTGCTTTGACTATTCCAGGGAATTCTCTCCCGACACCATGTCCAAGACATGCTTCGTCACAGTTGAAAAAAAAAATCACGAAGGCTCGAACATGAGGCGGGACCACTGCTGCCTTGGCCAGAACGGCATGGGGTTGAGAGTACAGCCACCCACAAGAACGTCAAACGTCGCAGATATCTGTTGAGCAGCATTCGCAGCGTCGTCTGCAGCATCATACTGGAGATACGAAGTTCAGCAGCGGACGCAAGCATCGGAGGCGAGCCAGAAGCGTTTCGTGTGGCTATACGAGCGACCAATGCACCGCGCGCCAGGCCCTCGAACCGTACGCTTCGGCTCGCCAGGCACGCACAGCAGCGACGCACAGTCGCACCAAACGCCTGTTTCGACGCTGCTCCCGGGGAAGGGAACATGCCTGTCGCCTGGAGCTGCGCCATCCACAGGACAGGCCCGTCATATCATGTTGGCGTCGCGGCTCCGGATGCACCTCCCGCCAGGCCTGTCCCACCGCCGCTCTCAGGAGGCAGGAATGTTGCCCGTGCTATGACCGTATCGCTCCTCATGCCTCGACTCGAATAGACCACTTCATATCTGGTCCCCGCCGACCGGCCTCTCCGTGAATCAGCAACCCGCTGCCGTCCAGGGAGCAATGGCCGTCGAGCAGGCCCAGGGCAAGGTCGAAGCCTCCGTCTTTGCCATCGTCACGGCCTTTACCAGCGGACTGGATGTCTGTAGAAAACTGCGGGACAGGCGGGGCAAGAGGAAAAAGTCGAGAAAGACCGACAGCTCCAAGGCTCATCCGACTCCTGTTCTGGACTGCTTGGACGACGAATTGCAGCTCGGCAAGTCGCTGCAACGCGGACCCGTCGAAATCCAGGACCGCTACCAACTGAACCGCAGCCACGCTGGCGAGAGGTTTGCTCAGGGAGATGGTGAGTCGATACGGATTGTAAAGACACCAAGCTGACCTGTAATCAGCCATTGCGCACGCGTCTCTCACGGAAGTTCTGCTGAAGCTCAACACTGGGCTAGTGGCAATCATCTCGACCTTTCTCTGCCACGGAAAAGACGAATCCAATCTCGACTACAAGAGCTTGGCGCGACTGTCCGACTGCTCCAGATCCGAAGCGATTGACGCGCTGGACCAGCTGTACCGACGCCTATCGCAGTCCCAAGTCAATCTCGACAACCGCGGACCCTACTGTTCCAGTTGTCAAAGTCCGAAGCATGCCGACTGTGGCTCCGTGGTCGACCTGCAGTCCACACGCGGACAGAAGCCTGTAGAGAAGAAACCAAGCCTCCTGTCCGTCAAGCAAGCACCCAACGGCGCCGCACCGCCACCGCCTACCAAGGCTCCCAAAACAAAAGGCTCGCAGTCACGGCTCGTCATGGTGCGGCCGCGCAAAAGCAGACTCAAGCCGTCGAGCACGTCTCCTCGATCCCTTAGTCCAGACGCAACCACGACGGTCGGAGCACAGCGGCCTCCTCCCCCACCCAAACTGCACAAGCTGCCCAAGAAGAAGGTGTTCAGGAGCATGACCAGTCTAGCCGCCGAGCCCATTCCCGAACACGCGCTGCCGTCGTCTCCGCCTCTCCCCTGGTCCCTGATGCCCCCCCCTTACCCCGGCTCATTCGCCAACCACGCACACAACCGCTCGAACAGCGCTCTCAGACGCTCCCATTCGTACATCCACGGCCCAAGAAATGCGGCTGGTGGACCGCCTCCGAAGCCCCCTAAGATACCCCTGACGCCACAGCAGCGAGAGCAGCGCACCCATGAGCCGACCAGCAACTTGCTGCCTTACTCGCCGTACCCAGCCACGCTGCAGACACCCGTACAGCCAACGAGCCAACGCTCTCACTCGCGCCTCCTTCCGCAGCGCCACTCGTCCATGCCGCCGATCCCGCTGGCCGAGCGCCCTGCCGCTTCCTCTCCGCCGCCAAAATCGCAACCGACACCTCCTCCACCTCCGCCTCCCGCTCACTCGCAATCGCAGCCTGCACCTGCTCAAAACCACTACTACTACCACCACCAACTCACCACCACCACGAACACCACGAACACCGCCGCCGTAGCTTTCCCACCTCCCCCACCACAAACGCTAAAAGCATCGGCGCATCCGACTCCTCCTCCTCCCCCCCGCCGCCGCTCCACCGTCCCCGTCCCCGCTTCCATCTATAGCTTCACGTCCGACAGCACGAAGCTCGGCGAGATACCCATGGCGCGCTGGGCCGACGGGCCGTGGGATGTGGAGCGCGCTGCGCGGCTGAATGCTGAGGCGGGGTGGGGGGGAGGTCTGCCTGCTTCTGCTGCTGCGTTGGTCGAGGGGTCGAAGGGTGGTGCTGCGGAGGGGAAAGGTGCTGGTGCTGGTGCTGGTGATGTCGAAGTGCGGAAGAAGAGGGGCGGGATGTTTGGCGCGCTGTGGCGGTGGGGTAGTAGTGGGAGTGGCAACGGCAGTGGGTCTGAGAAGGATAAAGAGAAGGATAGGGGTAGGAGAGGCGTCAAGGCGTGAGTTTGTTTGTACAGACTAGACTGTAACTAAGTTAATCCAGAGTGGACAGAGTGGAGGTGAGTTACGCCATTCCACACGGTAGGTAGGTAGGCAGGTTGATAGATTGACCTTGTAGCTTTATCGCGTTGAGCTAGCTTTGTTGCCGTTGCTTGCTCGTTGTTCATTGAACCATAAATTGGTATCACTTGTTCGAGCCGTGCGGTGGGTGGCGGTGAACGAGTCGACCGGTTTGAAATGTTTGCTCGTTTGCTAAATGATGCAACAAGAGAGACAACTCCATCGATACCGTATAAATGTCACGGCGATGCTTCTACCTCAAACAGGCAGGCATGCTCCTCCCCCCTCCCCTACCTCCTCCTACCCCCTACCTCCCCCACCCCCTACCCAGCAATCCTCCGCGCCCTCTCCGCCACAACAGCCCTCAACCCCTCAACAACCTCCTTCCCCAACCAGCGCAGCCGGCCCCCCGTCTCGACCTCTTGCTCCGCCCAGCGAAACAGCAGCCGCAGCTCCTCGAGCCGCGCGCGCTGCCCCGCGCTCTCGGCCGCCGCCCGGAGCACGAGCCGGTCGTCGACGACGGTGCCCTTTGTCTCGACGAGCGCACTGCTGTGCGGGTCGGGCGGGAGCACGAGGCTAATGTCGGCGCGCGAGACGAGGCTCGTCGATGACGACGACGACGCGTTTTGACGCTGGTGCTGCTGGTGGTGGTCCTCGCGCAGCGCCGGCAGCGCAAACACCCAGTCCCACATGGCGCGGGCCGTCGCCGCCGCCGCTGCCGCGGCGACCTGCGCGTCGTTCAGGGCCGACAGCGCGGCGGAGAAGGTCGAGCTGTGCGCCTCTTGCGCGGGGCGCCGGCGCACGTGAATCGTCTGCGAGCGGCCAAAGGCGCCGCGGTGCGCGGCGTTGGCGGCGAAGTCGAGCGTCACCTGCCAAAAGTCGGGCGACGCCGTGCGCAGGCTGACGACGGTGTCGAGGTTGGGCAGGAGGCAGGGCGCGGTGCGCTCCTCGACGGTGCCGTCGCGCAGCTGCAGCACAAAGGGGAGCGAAATAGCGCGGTGCGTCTCGACGTCGCGCACAATGAGGCAGCGCGGCTCCGATGCCAGCACCCAAAAGTGCCGGAATGCTTGCAGATGCGCCTTGTTGTCGAGCACGTCGGTTGGGAAGAGCGGGTAGAAGGCGCACACGAGCGCCGCGATGGCCAGGTTCGTCGTCCCGAAGGTGTAGCTGCCCCCAGCCAGGAAGAGGGCACCGATGGCCATGTGCGCCGCAAAGTGCGAGCCGTACGGCACGTCGGGACTGATGCGGCCGTGCAGCAGACGCAGCCGTCGAAAGACGACGATGTCTCCTGTGCCGGCCATGACCGTGGCCGCTGCCAGCGCTATCAGGTCCTGGCAGTTCCGGACCGTGTGGCGTGTCAGACGGGCGTCATAGCGCATGGCAGGGAGGTGGCAGATGCGGATGAATTGGTCCAGGTACTCGACGAGAAAGTCACGGACCTGGACGTCTCCGGTGCCTGCGTACTTGAGGGAAATGCTCCACAAAAGGCCAGTCACAATGTTGTAGAAAGGCAGGTACTCGCTGCGGAGCACCTTGATCTGCTTCAGAGTGTGGTTGACCTCGTACTCTGGCGGCAGGTTCTTCAGAATCCATGCGTGGTCTGCCCGAATGTCGTCCCACATGATGAGGTGTCTTGCTAATGTGCGCAAAAGGAACATGTCTGGACGAACGTAGTCGAACTGGGGCAATGTGTCGGGAACATCAATCCTTTGAGCCACGGACCAGTTGTTTGTCTTCATGAAGATGAGAGCCACCGCAATGATGGCTCCGGCTGTTGCTTGGTCGAGGACGTGGACGACATCCACTGGACGTGGCCCGACCGCCACCGTCAGCAATCTCTCGACCAGGCGCATGTCGTGGAGACCTTTGAGATCGTTGCCCTGTCCGAGGTTGATGAGGCCAAGCGCAAACCCAGCTGCCAGCCTGTAGCCCTCGTCTTTGACGTTGTACCTCGGCGCTGACGGATCTTCAAGCTCGACGTGCTCGATTTCGGAAAGCATAATCTCGCTCATCCGACGGTGTTGTGTATTCAAATACAACAGCCCAATGCCCATGAGGCCTGAAGTCTGCGCGAGGGGAGGAAGGTTCAGGTCGGCAGCGCCAGGAGGCAGCATTCGAGTGACGTGAACAGACAATAGCCGCGTGACGAGCGTATCCATGGTGCCCATGTACGATACGGAAAGACCGAGAAGCAGACCAATCGACGTCATGCTGTGCTTGGGGGTGAGGTACTTGAACGAGAGCCACTTGGCCACTTTCTTGAGGTGTCCATTCAAACCGAGCCCGAGCAAGAGACCGGCATGCTTATTGCTGAGCTCGGGTGGCTTGTTGAAGGCAATCCAAGAGGTGTCGATGCCGTCGGCCTGCTTTGAGATGCTCAGACCAGCAGAGACGCCGGCGTGGAAAAACGCCCAGGCAAACTTCTCTTCGGTGTAAGTGGTCCTGTCTGCGCTGACGGTGTTGTTCAATGGCTTCATTATGCACAGCGTCGTAAATCCGTGCAGAGGATACTTTTCCGTCACCATTGGCCTCTTGCTGTCGTATTGGAGCATGGAATGCCCTGATGGCAAGGCAAAAGTGCGCAGCATCACCCACTGCATGACACTTTGCTGGGCGTCCAAATGCTGTGCTTCTGTCCACGACGGATCCGGTGTGCATTCGGCTACCGCGGGTCGCAGGGGCTCCAGCAAGCGGAGTGCTTCGATATATCTTCGGTCTTCGCTGAAGATGAGTCGAGTAATCATGTGCCTGTCGGCTTCTGAAGATGTTTGAACGGAGTCGGTTGCTTCTGCCGTCTGGCAAATGCTATGGGCATCGCGAGTTGCAACGGCATTCGTCGGCTGCGACTGGCTTGGTGACCACTCGGCGTGGGGTTTTAATAGCATGTGCAAGTCTTCTCTGCCCACAATCTCGAGCAGTGTGTCGTTCCACGTGGTCGGTGGGCTTGCCTGACACTCGACAATCGCCTCGTGCATACCAGCCACAACCGCTGCAGGAAAAGTCTCGAGCATGCCGTGATTGATTCCAGAACCAATCATTAATTCGACTTTGGCGCTCGATGTCCTGTCCCTCTTTCGAACCTTTGCGAGGTACAGACACAGCGCCACCGTGCGAGGCGTCAATTCAGTCACAACTCGGGCGAGGGCCTGGGAGGCGAATGAAGTCGTGGACTTGTCGGCTTGTCCGACAAGCATGTCAAGCGTCGGGAAATTCTGAAAGCCTTGGGGATTCAGAGTGGATTCGAGCCACTCAAAGATCGAAGGTGGCTTCTCCCACGGCGAGTTGGGCAGCGTAACGGTCGTGATTGAATCTGGTCAAGTCAGCGACATTCTTGTCAGGCCTGCAACGTCTTACCATCTTCATATACCCAGTGATCTTGACTTCCACCGTCAAGGCCGAAAAAGTTGCCATTTCTCCAATCCCAAAAATCCCAATCAAGCCATCTGCCCAACTGCGCCAGAACCGGTGCGAGATTGCCCGTCTCGGAAGACTTGAAGTCCTTGGTCAAGAGGTCGAGCTTCGATTCCTCTCGCAATAGATGCAAGGCGACCAAGAGCGATGGGAGGTGCGTGGCGTGAGAGTCTGAATGTTTCGATCTTGTCGACCTACCAGTGGCGTCAAAGATGAGAGACTGTCCGAGAGGCTGATGCAAAAATTCTCGGGCAGTTTTGGCACAGAAAGGTATGAAATCGCTCTTCCGTTTGAAACCGGTAGAGGCATTCGCCAACGTCTGTTCGACCCACGTCCATGCTGGGCCGTCCCAAGTTCTGGCGGCGTGGTCTTGGGTTAGATAACGCCACATGAGATCAAACGGTTCTTCGGAGCTGTTTTTCTTGTGGGATCGTCTGCTCGGAGTAGCGTCGACAGAGTGCAGGGTGTCTGTGAGGCGGACAGACTGTGGATCGATACTGCTGACAGCAAATGTGAAGAGAGCAGAGACTATGGAGGCCCACTCAATGTCGAAGCGCGTCTCGCCTTGCAGATTCCTAGAAATGTCCCACCATATCGCCAAAATGTGTTCTCCTTGTGGGAAAGGCAGCACGAGTCGGCACACTCGGAGAACTCTCAAAACAATGTCATTTCTAGGCCAAAGCTGCGTCTGGAGGCGATGGTAGTGGCCCGATTCATCGCGGAGACAGAAGATTCCAGTCGAGGTAGGATGCGCAAACTCTTGAAAGTTGGGCGTGTCTATCAACCGGCTCTCAAGCTCTGTGGAGAGTCCAAGGTCATCAGGATCGACAATTCTAAGCTTTGCAGGCAGGGCCAGCGTCACACGTGCTCGCGGACACCAGCCGGCAAAGAGGTTGAGCGGGCCATCTTTACTCAGAGCAAGGACTCTTTCGATTCCCTCGTCGTAAATCCTTGTGGCGTCTGCGTACTTCAGTTGGCGCTGGGTATTGATCCCAATCGGAATCAACATTGATGACTCGTCAGCTTTGCCACGAGGGCCGTCAGGACCATGCGACGGGAGCCGTCTTCTTTGCACAATAAACTCATGCTCGACAAGCTCACCCTTTGATTTTTGCATCATGTAGATGAAGAAGCGTCCATCGTTCGTCGCCGACTCGGTAAAAGATTGCGGTGCTCTCAACGTGAAAATCTTGGGTTGGTCCTAGACGTTGTCAACATGAGAACGGCCAAGGATATGAGTTTCAACCTACCGACAATTTGAAGCTGACAGAGGAGCGGAAGATGCTCTCCGAATTTCCAAAAGGAATTTCAGAAAACTTCACCAAGACTAGCTCTCGGCGCAAGCCGGCCACGGGCTCTTGAAGTCCACTGGTTCCGCTCTCGTCGTCAATCTGGATTTCGTCGGGAATCTGAGAGTCTTCCAAAGTGTCATCCAAGTCATCATCGAGATTGTCGTCCAGCGATACCGCGACCAGACTAATCTGGGACACGTCTCCCGGCGTCGACGCCCTGGTCTTGCGCGATACAGGCCGAGAACTCGGACCTATGCTCGTCTTGCCAAATCCGCCAAAAGACTGACCTCTTCGCCCATGGACTCCAAGGCTATCCCGAAGACCAGACCGATGGGTGGCGAGGTCTTGGAAAGCCGACTTGTCAAAGCTGCTAGACAAGTCTGCGCGTGATATCAAGGAGCTGACTCTTCTGGAGGTCCTACTAGGTTGGCTGGCGAGATCCGTCTCTGGGTCAAGCTGCGATGCGAACGCTTCTTCCGCAGTCTGCTCTCCGCTGGGCTCCCTCGTCTGGCTGCCGTTGAATGAGCTGGCCATTTGGCTGCGGCTAGGACCAAAGCTTTCTCGGAATCCCCCCCTGGTGCTCAAAGGAGTTGTAGCGCCGGTCCCGGGATTGTAAGAACTTCGACGCCGCGACCTGCTTGCGGAGAAGGAAGTTCGACGTCCTTTTTTGGCAGATGCAGGCTTTGGATCAACGTACGATGCATACCATACAGAATAGGCTCTCTTGTCATAGTTTGCGGTGACGACCAAAATGAGAGGCTTGTCGGTGGAACCTTCAGTGTTTTGCACTTCATTCTGTTTCGTGACGTAGAGAACTTCTTCCGCCTTGTCTACCGGTTCGACCGTTTTCGAACCGGACCTTTTGGCCGAAAAGGAAGCCCGCATAGACATCGACTGGGCTGCGACCACCAAACCCATCTCGGAGAAGGGATCAGTAAACGAGAAAAGACGGGGAAGGCCATCCGCAACCGGATTGGTTCCCGATTTCAAAAGGTCGCCGAATAGAGAAGTCAAGTTGGTTGATCGGGAGCGTCGAGGTGTCAAGGCGTTGGCGAATGCGAATTGGGAGGATTGAGACTGGGTCGGCTGACTTGTAAAGAAGGAATTCGGGGGAGCCGTGGGTGCAGGCGGACTGGCAGGAGAAAGATCCAAGGTCGAAATCTTTCTCTGGATCAAAAGGCCGCGGGGCGCTGGGAAGACGCGTTCAACCTCAAATGGGAGGTTTACGACATGTGCTGAGCCGGCCAGGAAGAAGATGTGCGCCTGAGTCTTGAGAAAGACTGCCAAAGCTCTGGAAAGCTTGCCTCCCTGTCCATCTTTTTTGGAGGTGTTCGAAGGGTTCGTCTCATCAGACGGAAACCAGGTCAAGACGGCCTGCAGCACCTTTTCCCGTTCGACGGAAAAGTTGAAGGTTTTGCGAACAATGCCACCGCGGGCCCAGACGACGCAGGTGTCGGTGTAGGTAATTTCCTCGTCGCCGCCATCGTCGTTGTATGTGTCCCATGTGTAGGCCTCGGGCGGCGCATTCTCAGGCAGGTATCCTTCGGCGATCAGGTAGGGAAGGGCGGCGGGTGAGTGGACACCCAATGAGCGAATGGATGCCATTGTTTGTGCAGAGGGGACATGGAAGCGGCTGGCGACGTCGTGGCATAGTCGCGGAGCGCTGTTCGGTGTTTGTTGTTCACCTGGGCGCAATCGCGGGGAGACGCGACTTGCGGGAAACTTCAAAGCTGTAGCGAAGCTTCCGCTGCTCCTGCGTCAACACCACAACAACACCATGGCGACTTGGACCGAGCCGCGCACGACGCGCCATGGCAAGCAGACTCATCTCTGGTTTGTTTCTTATCATCTCAACCTCCTAGCCCTGCTAACATGTCGCCAGCTACGATCTTCAACACCGCGTAAACGTTGCCAAAATCTACCCTAGGACGGCTGCAAATGGCTCTACCGTGCTCGTATACGGCCATACCAATGGCATTCGCATAATCTGGAGAGGCGGCCGGGCTCTGAAGAAGAAGGCTGTGGCGAAGGAAGTCGGCAAGCCCAAGGTCAACGGCACAAACGGGACGTCGTCAGATGTTGTCATGATTAACCTCACCAGCGACGATGAAAGTCCAGCGCAAGCTCCTCCGCCACCCGCACAGGATGACGCCGAGTTCGAGTCTGAAGACGAGGAAAATCAGTCTGAGCAGCACACGCACATTGTCCAGCAACTGGACATCCCACTGGGCACCGAGGTGCTCTCCCTCGCTCTCCCGCAGCTCCCCCATCAGCCGTCGCACCCCGTAGACAACACACCGCCCATATTCAACGAAAAGATTGTGGTTTCTGCTGCCTGCGCCGACACAAGCGTGCGAGTCATTACCCTGCCGCTGATACCGCCGTCCGACGCACGCAAGGCTGCAGACCGCAGCAAAGTACAGGCACCTTACGGAGAACAGGTGTTGCGCATCGAGGGACAACATGGACATCAGGCCATTCCGAGCGGCATCACCATGACTTGGACACCCAACGATGCTGATTCGCTCACCGAGGATGTTAACATGGAGGAAGATGAAGACGCCGAAGACGCCGAAGACGATGAGAGCGAGCCCCGGCCCAGGAAGCGCACCGCCATGGTGGACGTCAAAGACTGGGACCTGGTCGTGGCTTCACACTCCATAGAGGTCACCGGCGTTTTGCACATATTCCGGATCCCCATCATCTGCAAAGATGATCGATTTTCCCTCACCACCAAACCCGTCTTTCCCTATCAGACCCAATATCTACCCGCTCCTGCCACGCTCGTCTCATTCACCCCATCTCGCTTCCCAAGCCGCCGGCATTTGCACCTGCTTGTCGCCGACTCCAACGGTTTCGTCAAGGTCTACAACCCTCTGGCTGCTCCGAGGGCAAGACCACGATCCGCACGTCCAGGCATGACACAAGCAAAAAGGCTGGGCGCGTGGGTCGCTTCATTTTCGACAAGCTTCGATTCGGTCAAGGACCAAACCGCTCATCCCGGCCTCGCGGAGCGCAAACGCATCTTGGATGCCAAGTGGGCATCGGATGGTCGTAGCATCGTGGCTTTGCTAGTTGATGGCGAATGGGGCGCTTGGGACGTTGACGGCTCTGGTCCTGGATCCACCAAGACTCTCAATTTCGCTCTTCGTGGCTACATTAGCAGTTCCGAACAGAAAACCACGTCCTCGGCCCCAATGGTGCCCTCGAAAACGGGGAGCAGAGGTCTGGCGCTTGCCCCCATGACCCCAAACACACGTCGCCACCGCGAGGAAACTCTCTTCCATGGCCCCGGCACATCAGCTACTTCCGACATCCCTCGAGGTGGCATTTCCGTCGCAAGCTCCATCAACAAGTCCAGTGGGCAGACAGAAGATGCCCTAGTCCTGTGGTATGGTGACGAGGTCTTTCGGATTCCCAATTTCCAACAGTTCTGGCAACGGAATAGCGGCTCCAGCAGCAGTGGATCTCTGTACGGCCCAGGCTTGACGCGCGTAGAAGGCATCACACTCGATGGCGAGCCGATCAATGGCATCGAGCAATTCGCGCGTGAGGGCACGGCTGCTCGAATGGGCGTGCCGCGCGACTTGCTGATTGCAGGCAGCACGAGGCTGCTCTTCGTGGTCCACGCGACGCCTCAGACTAAGACGGGCGGTGGTTTGTTTGCGAATCTCGACTCAGCAGAGAGACACGTTCAAGTCGACAACGAGTTGCTCAAAAGGGGGGAACTTGATATTGGTGGCATGGATCGCATTCTCAATGGCATGTCTGGTGAGGCAGCTCCCAACAACCGCAACCCAATGCTGCGATTGGGGAACAGAACGACAGCTGCGAACACGAGAAAGGTTGGGTTTGCAGGTTTGGGGTCGTCGAGGTAGGGTCGAAGGAGCTCGACTGAAAAGCAAATATATACCCCACAGGCCGGCGCGGTCTGCCGGTTTATTTCTCCCTGTCCATTATGTCGTCGCTCATATATCACAGCACACGTTTCAAATTATCACCCGCGATGCAAGGTGGGGCCCAGGCCTGACTTACGCGCCTCTGGCTCAGTATTCCTCGCGGAAAATCAAATGGGCTGGTTCCCCTGTGATAATCTGTCAAGCCTCCCCCTCGGCCATTTGCACAGCGGTTCGAGTGGCCAGGTCAGCAGTGAGTCATCAAGGAACTGGCTTCGTGCACACAACACCCGGCGACCGTCCGCCCAAACTTTCCTTTGGAAAATGGGGCGGCGTCGTCGACCCAGCATATGTTTGGTGCTGTCAGCTCTGCTGCGGTAGTGAAGGTGTGCGCGCTTGGATCATTAGTTGTCTACTCCTTTTTCGAGGGGAGTGAGCAGCTGTCCGTGGGTCTTGAGCGTTGGGCGGTCGTGCGACACACGTGACAGTTCAATTGCCGGTAGAATCAAGGTTCATTTTGACAACTGACATGTCGTCCATCATTCGCAAAACTTCTCGACGTATGCCAATCCACGTAACACGTCGTGAGGGTTGCACACTGACCACAACTTCACGCCCACACGATCACAACATCTCCAACTGCGGCCCAGACGCACCACTGGAACATCTGAACGGAAGCATACGTTATGCAAACACGCAGGCTATGTCGCACCCACGTCCGCCCTATTCGCTTTCTAATCCTAGCTGATAGGCCGCCACAATACAGACTGCCGGAACAGGCCCATGGCGTGTTCCACCTGACTTGTACGCGCAGCGTGTCCAGAGCTTCCAAGCCTCATTGTTACACGTTTGACTGCACGTTTTCTTGATTTGACAAAGTGCAGCATGGCTGAGAACGCACGGGTCGGAACAACAGTCGTTATGCATGCAACGGCCCTTTGGTGATTTGGTGGAGGACGCCGAACTCAGCCGAGGCCTCAACTCTGGACCGATTTGCAGCAGGGAATGAGTGGTTTGCCGTGTGGCGCATTGTTTGTGTGGTAGGAGACGACGCTGCAGCGGCACGGGAAGAGTCATCTTGGTAAGAGATGCAAGAACGCAGAAGCAAAGAAGAGTGGAAATGGACATCAGGGAAAGGCAGAAGTCGATGGAGCCTTCAGAAGCATGCAAGTTATGTCAGCCTTACCGATGCACTTGCGGGAGGGAATACTGCAGCGATTGCGTCCCATGTTGAGCCTCTGACGTTTAAATTGGTACGATTTGCCATCAAATGAGCGTTTTGTCGTACAATCATCCCAGAACAGAGATTGTCTAGCTGTCAGGCCCGGAGGAAAGGCACAAGTACAGCAGATATGCGAATAAAGACAGCAAGAGCATGGTCTGGCGGGTGTCACGGATTACACACAGCACGTCAAAATTGAGAGTATGAATCCCTGGCCGATTGCTAACTTTCGGGAGATGTTTGACTGTTGTATCTGCCTTCAGGATCCGGAGACGGAAGAGCGAGCGGGATGCCGTCAATGAAGTTGACCACAATACATCCTCACACCAGCACGTCACATACTACTTCTCCAGATCTGCTTACATTTACCCGTCGGTACTTTAAGATATTACCACAAACAAGCCCACTGTACACCGTTACACCCGCCTCCGCTTCTGTGGTGGCAACAGTACCACCTACATCATTATTGGACGACATAAGCATCAATCCCGACGTCCTTTCCTCATCTCAGGGCGCCATGTCCTGGGACGATGTCGTACGCTTCCGGCTTGCCAACGGGTTGTCCAGATTACGAACGGGTCCACACATACCTCATCTCAATAGAAGCAGTTATAAAGTGTACCTTTAGAAGCACAAGTTGGGTTGACAGGTCCAACTCCTGCATCTGCCACGCTCACTGCTACTGTCGTTCACTGCTACCGTACCTCGTTGCCCATTGCTCTTTCATTATATGTGCCGCCTCGCCTCTGAACAATCGAGCCTTGGTGCGCGTTTCTGAGACCTGTCCTCGCAAGAAGGGGAAGTTCATTGCTCGAAGAAATTGCATCCGAGACAAAGCGCACCATGCTGGTCAAAGGATTTGCTGCTTTTCTTTTGGTGGCTCTCGGACAAGCCGGCCCTGTGAAGTGTAAGTTGAATTCCAGACAGACGAACGCGGACAAGAACTCTGTCCTTCCCTTCAATGCAGCCAAGAAGACTGTCATTTCTCGATTAGGATACGATGGTGGGGAATTGGTGGCCTCTTTTGATCATCACGTTTCTTTGCGTCATCCCTCACCTGCACAGCCTTACTGTCTCTCTCCTGTTCTTCAAATACAGCCCTTCATCCTCGCCTTTCAAAAATGCTCAGTCTCCTAACGGTCGAAAGTCAACGTTCCGCGCTATGCCCATGATGGGCCCTCTTATGCTCCACCACCAAGCGTGGGCACCCCAACGAACCGGTACCCCTCAGCGACCTACACTTTGACCTGGTCTATCACTTCGACGCCATCAGCTTTGCTTCCACCCACGTCCATTGATTCGAGTGTGAACGGAGGCAGCGGATTCCCGTCTATAACCCCAACCCCTCCCGGAACGACTCCCGACTTGGTTTCGACATGCTCGGGTGCAGACTGGACATGCACTACGTCAGCAATCATAGGCATGTGCTGGAGTCCGGGTGAGAGAGAATGGGTGTAAGCATCGACATCCCGATGGAATTCGGAAATGCTCCTGAAAGCATGGCATACTGATGATGGTACAGTCCATGCGACTCCATCTCGACTTACAGAAGCACTCGTACTATCACGCTCTCTAGCACTCTCACGAAAAGTTTCCCTCCATCAACCCCAACCGGCTTTCGGAGCATCGATTCGAGCGTCAGCGGCGGTGTAGGCACACCAACGTACACAAGCTCCTATCCACCGCCCGCTTCATCTTCTTCGACCCCATGGAGCATCTCGTCGAGCGTGAGCGCTGGAAGTTCCTGTCCTGTCGTTTCACCTAGCGCGCTCACTTTGACAACCACGCGCTACTACGGCACACCGGCTCCTCCGAGTATCGTCACTGTGACGACTACAAGCATCAAGACGAGC
The DNA here is from genome assembly GCA_038380885.1 of Phyllosticta citrichinensis. Classification (NCBI taxonomy): domain Eukaryota; kingdom Fungi; phylum Ascomycota; class Dothideomycetes; order Botryosphaeriales; family Phyllostictaceae; genus Phyllosticta; species Phyllosticta citrichinensis. The sequence continues at coordinate 2,582,856 of JBBWUH010000006.1, forward strand.
GTCAAGACGAGCATTTTGGCCACGCCACCGACCACAGTCACATGGACGGCTACCGTGTTGTCGACCCGTACCATCCACTCCCCATACACGATCTACTTGACCACGACCACCACGACCGCAGCCCTCTGGCCCACGCCGCCCCTTTGCGCTCCTTGCGGACCGTCCAGTTGGAAGACCACCATCGTGTCGACAGAAACGGCGTACACCAGCACGACAACAACGCTTCCGACCCCCACACCCTCGGGCTCGACGGTGAGCAGTGTTGAAGGCTTGACATCGACCCCGACTCCAGCTCGGACGTCTGCGGTTGGGCCGCCGTTCAGCACGTGGTCGACGGAAACGCCGTCATACGGATTCCCGACCTATGCGGCGCCCCCAGGGCCGATGTTTTCCATGGCGAGAGGCGAGGAGGGATGGGAAAAGAAAGTGGTCCAGTGATGAAGGTGGTGGTTTGAAAAGAGATGGAGCCTTTAAAGGCGGTTTCGCGGACTGGCGGTAAAGCTTCCCCTTTCAAGGCCGCCATATGGACTTTGGCAGGAACGCGCCAATATTACTCCATTGGTACCATGATGGGCGCCGGCGAGGAAAAGTCATGACCGACTTCGGGTGGATGGGTCCACGCTTTGTGTTTTTTCTTCTCTTGCAGCAGTTGCGACAATTTCCATCTTTTCTCACAGCCTCTTCATTGTCGAGCTTTGTCTCGTGGGTCGTCCCCCACGTCATTGCGCCTGTGGAGCTCCGTGAGGCAAAGCAAAATGTACTGCAGGTAGAATGTGCATCATCAGTTTCGGCCGTACGTTGTCACCACTTCTCTGAACCGATTCGTAGCTCTTGTCGCGTGTGCTAAAATAAACAAAGCAACGTCGTTGTTGCTCTGCGCTCGGTGTCTGCTTCCACGAACAATGAGTCGACAACTCAATGTCGTCTGTAGACTTTATTGAATGAAAACGTAGATCGTCCTGTGCGGGAAGTACCAGTCCCTTCGGTAAGTGCCAGCGTCGTCTTTTGCTCCTGTCTGCGGCAATGATGTTCATCTTGGACACTGCCTTCCCCCACAAGATCGTCTGACCCCGCGAGATAGTGTTCGTGTTGTTCTCTCTGCAGTCCTTCCTCTCGGCCACTCAGTCACCGGGAGAGGGGAGACCGAAGTGCGGTGCGTCATGACCTCAAAGCTCTGGACGAATGAATCAGTCATTGGAATGCGTCTTGTCAGTGTGATGAGAACCAAGACCAACCGCCAACTTGGCTGCCGAGACCGGGTCGAAAGAGCACAGGAGACCGTGACGTCCACGAGAGACACTATTGAACTCAATCCAACGTCTCAATACCCTCAAATTTCGGCTCAGCCTTGCAGTCCACTTTGAAAGGCCCGCAACCACACCTCTTCCACGGCCCATGCGGTTTATGCCGTCCCGTGGATCACTCCGCAAAATGGTTGCGGGCCAACGACCGATGCGCATGGGGTAAAAAAAGGACGCCCTCACGAGAGATCAGTAAAGGATTGGCCAATGGTAGGAGAAGCAGGCTGCGTCATGTGGTTTCTGCGTCTGTGAGTCGCTGTGGACTCCTCGCCATTGCTTGGACCGTGAGTTCCTAGGCGCTGTATCATGATGGATAACCGAGCCGTGCGCTGCCTGCTGGCTACGTACCGCCGTCGTCGATGTTCTCCCCGCAGACCATTTGTTGAACACCTGCCTGTTTGGTGGAGTCTGCTGGGCCGCAGCGAGCCATGGCGTCTTGGGCGGACAAGAAAAGGAAGCGCCAACCATGTATGGACGGAAACAGGTGAACAAGACGCGGCGAAAACTCGTTCCTGTTTCATGGGCGTTCCTTGGTAGTGGAGTTTGGGAAATTAGGATCCAGAGCTGCACACCACCGAGCCAAGTGTGGAGTAAACTGACCCTTAGGCCATCAAGAGGTCATATTACAGTCGAGCCAACAGGCGTGCGGCGGTTGGCACGCCCAACAGGGTGAGATACGACGGACCCGAGTCGCTCGAGATATCTCGCCGGGCGTGACGGGCGCCAAGGATTCGGCGTTCGGTGGATTGGAAGCTGTATGCCGAAGCAGCTTGCCAAATGGTCTCCGCCCCTAACCATTATTCTTTTGTTTCAACGAGAAATGACCGCTCGCTTGGTAGAGGTGTTTATGCAGAAACAGGAGAGTCTGCTGCAGGATCGAGTCAGGACGGAGTCCACTCTCGCTACAAATCCTCGTCCCCTAGCCGCATCAGGTAACCAGACAGTCGTTCGGAGCTACCCGGCCGCCGTTTCGGCCCCTCTCCGAACGACCGAGCGAGCAGGCTGACTCGTGCCTGTCCTTCAGCCTCATTGGAGAGACAGTGCACGCGCTCTCTGGATACACGTCCTCAGAGCGCCAAGGTCGTTGGGCGGGCAGTGATTGGTAAGGTCCCTTTGCGAGACGGGAGTACCTTGGAGGTTTGGTAGGTCTCAAGGGACACTGTGCCTCCGCCGTGCCTCGTATACACAGACCACGAGGCCAGATGGGACCTCGATTCTGTAGAAGCGATGCTGGTTTGGCGGGTCATCGAGAAGGGAGGCGCTCGGTGCCGGCAGGTCGCGGTGAGACTCACCAAGGTACTGAATCTCTGGCGATACCGCTCAAAGACCTCATACGTGCTACATAAAGAGCCGCCCCGTGGTCGAGGGAAAGGACATCATCAGCTCCAGCACAGTCTTCTCATTCCAAACACCTCATTCTAACCCAATCAACAAACCACAATCACAATGGCCTCCGCCGTCGCCGTCACCATCCTCACCTCCGCCGCCACGGCCTTGATGACTGCTGCCATCAACCAGGTTGCTCCTACCATTGCCAACCTTGGCTCGTGGGACGAGGCCCGTGAGGCTTTCACCCAGAAGACCGTCCAGGCCATGTGGGATGCCAGGTCTTCCAACTACGATGCTGCCGTCTGCTACAACATGGGCTACGAAGTCAGCAACACGGCCCAGATGTACGAGAAGACCAGCGTCAACCTGAAGCAGGACCTCCTGCACACCGAGTAAGTTTACACGTTCAAAGAGCATGGGGAGAGTACTGACCTGGGAAACAGCTACGACTGCTTCTTCATTTCCGGCCCGGACAACCACTTCAACTCGCAGGGTGACGGTGGTTACATCAACGTAAGTCTTGACAGTCGTTTCAGCTTGAGCGGCCATGGCTAACAAATTTGACAGCTTGCCACCCACTACGACACCAGCAAGTGCACCTTCGACTCGTCGACCTCCGACCTGTACTGCGCTTAGATACCCCACGCGGATCTGTCCGCAGACGCCGGCATGTTTTGAAGCTACTGCGCTCTTTTTCTCTCGGTGGCCATTGAGGATCGTCTTGTCGGTGTCCTTTGATATTTTTCGAAGCATATTGATTGGAATGACTGGACACGTAAATAGGAGCAAGTATCATTCGCAGCTGCACATTTGGTCTTGTTTCGTGAAGTGACATTGTCTGTGTTCCGAGCCATCAGAGGCTCTCAATCGACCTTTCAAACATCAGCGAATGTTGCCTGACTTTTGGTCATCGCAGCAATCCTGCGTGGAATACATTCAACGGAATCAGGGCACTTTTCGAGACTGAGGGAGGAGTTGGCAATCGCAGTTCAAGCAAGCTGACTCAGCAGCCCATATTGAGGGTTTTGTTATCGAGATGCTTCGACGAGATGGGCCATTCTTGAGGATTCCAGACCGTACATGGAGGAGAAGCGACGTGAACGAGATGTTTGAAAAATTTGGCTCGTGCTTGTCTTGTCGTCGAAGAGGGCGAAGACTAGAACCTAAAAGTGAAGAGCTGTGGAATGTCACGATTAGATCAAAGTGAACGCAGCCGTCCAAACTGGGTGAACTGCCCCTGTCGATGATGCAAGTGATGATGTGGGTGGTGAAGATGCAGCGCTCCCGTCCCGCCGAGAAGCTTTGCCAAGTCCAGCCAAGAAGAGGCTCAAGCGAGCCTCATCCGTTTCGCCTCCATCCTCGTCGGCTCTCTGACCCACGTCAACCTCACTCCGTGTCCCCCGTCCCGTCACCTCGACGACTCGCCCTTCAGCCAATCGAGCAGTGCTTGCGCGGATTTGACTATCTTGCGCAGCGACCGAGACTGCCACGCGCACCCCACCAACACTTGCAGGCCCTCCCGATCAGCCCTGCGTGACGCGCAAAGGCACTTTGATTCCAGAACAAAGGAATCACTGCACGCTCTCTTCCACAACCACCGCTCTCTAGCGCTGCTCCGACAACTCTCCGCGACTTTATTTGCCTCGCTGCCCGTGGCTTTTGCTAGCCATGGCTGAACCGACGCAGTTGGCTTGTCAGACTCCTTTGAACTTTCGTCGGGTGCCTACTGACGCGTTTTGCCAGACCGCACTTTGAAGGGCATTGGCGTTTTCAACGCCGCTCCCGTTTACGAGGACCTGCCTGGATTTGAAAAGTGCCTACTCCAAACACAGCCCGCTGTTTAAATTGCTGACCGTTGCCGACAGGCCCGAAGGAAACCTTCGCTGCTGCTGCTACTCCCCCGAGGGCAAGTATTTCGCATGGGCATCGCCCGAAAAGTATGTTGCGGTCCCCGTCCTCCTTCAACAGACTGCTGACGCGTAATTGGCAGCGTCTCCGTCATTGACGCGTCGACCGGAGCCGTCGTTACCACGCTGCCCGCGGAGAATGTTTTCGAACTGGGCTTCTCCCCGCTGGGCACGTACATTATTACCTGGCAGCGCCCCACAAAGGACGAGACTGGAAACGCCACCAAGAACTTGAAGGTCTGGAGGACGATTGATGACAGCGCTGAGAGGAATGTTGTGGGTCAGTTTGTGCAAAAGAACCAGACTGGCTGGAACTTGCAGTATACCGCCGACGAGCAATTCTGCGCCCGCTGCGTAACCAACGTGGTGCAGTTTTACAAGAGCGATGACTTGAGCACCGTCTGGAACAACCTCAGGGTTGAAGGAGTGTCGGACTTTGCCATTTCTCCTGGTCAAAACCACTCAGTTGCAGTTTTCGTGCCGGAGCGCAAGGTAAGAAGGTCAAAAAAAAAAAGTCTTAGGGCTCGCTGACAGTTTTCAGGGTCAACCCGCCTCCGTCAAGGTTTTCCTCGTACCGCAGTTCAACGCTCCCATGTCGCAAAAGACTTTTTTCAAGGGAGACAAGGTTCAATTCAAGTGGAACAACTTGGGCACCAGCGTCATCGTTCTTGCACAAACCGACGTGGACAAGTCCAACAAGTCGTACTATGGAGAGACCAACATGTATATTCTGAGCGCAAGCGGAGGCTTTGATGCGAGAATCTCACTCGGTAAGCATCATGGCCATTTCTTGAATCAAGATGCTAATTGTAACAGACAAGGAGGGTCCTATCCACGACGTAGCCTGGTCTCCCAACTCCAAGGAATTTGGTGTCGTGTACGGCTACATGCCTGCAAAGACGACCATTTTCAACCAGCGCGCCGTTGCAACCCACAACTTCGCCTTGGGACCTCGTAACACGATTCTCTTTTCCCCTCATGGTCGTTTCGTCCTCGTGGCCGGCTTTGGAAACTTGGCTGGTCAGATGGACATTTACGACCTTGAAAAGGATTATGCCAAGGTTTGCACCATCCAAGCCAGCAACTCTTCGGTTTGCGAGTGGAGCCCCGACGGCAAGCACATTCTCACCGCCACGACGAGCCCTCGCCTTCGCGTCGACAATGGCATCAAGACGTGGCACGTGAGCGGTCCTCTGATGTACTTTGAAGAGATGACGGAGCTGTACCACGTCTGCTGGCGTCCTCAGCCAATCTCGGCCCACCCAATTGAAAATGCCCTGACCGCCGTCCCGGCCCCGCACGAATCGGCCGTCAAGTACCTCAGCACTGTCAAGGCTCCGACCAAGCCTGCTGGTGCATACCGGCCTCCGGGTGCTCGTGGTAGCAGCACGCCCCTCCATTTCAAGCGAGAGGATGAGGGCGGCGCGGCCTTTGTCAACTCTGGCATCTCCTCTACTAGTGGCAACATGAACGGAGGCGGATTTGGCAGGTCTCGCCGTCAAGTCCCTGGAGCCGAGGAGCACGTTCCGCCTGGAGCAGCTCCCGGCGGCGGAGTCAGCCTGGCTGGAACGGGCGAAGGCGCCGACACCGACCTTTCAAAGGCCGCGCTCAAGAACAAGAAGAAGCGCGAGGCCAAGAAGGCCAGGGAAGCGGCCGAAAAGGCTGGTGGTCTCCAGGCTCAGGGCGGCCACGGCCACGGCCACAAGAACCCCAGCCGCAGCCCTGACCGCGGCGGCCGCAGCAACTCGCGCACGCGTTCGCGCAACTCGCCCGACGGCCGCTCGCACTCGCACCACCGCCACCCGCGCGGCGACAACCACCCGCGAGGCGACAACCACCATGCTCGCGGCGGCAATCACCACCACAAGAACTCGAGCGGCGGCGGCGGCAGCTACGCCAACGGCCACAAGCAGGCGCCGACGCAGATCCTGACGCCCAACAGAGGCCCCGCAGCAGCAGCAGCAGCTCCGGCAGCAGCAGCAGCTCCGGCAGCAGCAGCACCCGCGGCGGCAGCACCCGCAGCACCCGTCGAGACGCCCGACGTCACGGTTACGAGCCCTGACGGCGCGGGCGGCAACAGCCAGGACAAAAAGGTGCGCAGCCTGCTCAAGAAGCTGCGCGCAATCGACGACCTCAAGATGCGGCAGGCGGGCGGCGAAAAGCTCGAGGACACGCAGGTCAAGAAGATTCAGACTGAGGAGGGCATCCGCAAGGAGCTGGATGGGCTGGGCTTCTCTGGTTGATGGTTTGTTTCTGTCGTCGTTGATTGTGGTGGATAGGTGGTGGGTGGATGGATGGATGGTGTTGGATGATTGATGGAGAGATGGAGAGATGGGTTTGTTGGTTGAGTGAGGTTGGTGCTGGGGATTTCGACTGGCCTTGACATGGTCGTCATGTCGTCGTCGTCGTCGTCATGCACACACATGTCCATTGTCAAGCCTCACCCCTCAACCCCTCAGCCAAACTTAGACAGTCAAAAATTGAGAGAAAGAGAGAGGCAAGGCAGACAGGCGGACGAGGAGAAAAGAATGAAAAACTAAAGGCCTGAATGAACCACTCATCGCCGCTTGCATCAGCTGTGCCGTGACAGTCCTATACCAACGTGCCTACACGTCCCTGCTTTACATACTCTTGACACAGCATTTCCTTGCCTTGGATATAGGCCAACAGCCCGACCGAGGAACCTCGCCGTGCCATGCGGCCATCTTGTTTTCATTCCTGTTCCTGTTCCTGTTCCTATGCCTACCGTGCCTACCGTACCCGCCTAACGGCCGCTAGCCAAGTGGTGGGGGAGCTAGAGCGCGTGTCGTGGCATATCGTGTCGGGGCCTGGATCTAGGCTAGACCTAGCCCAGCCAGCCAGCCAGCCAGCCAGCCAACGACATAGGTAAGTAGGTAGGTAGGTAGGTAGGTAGGTAGGTAGGTAGGTAGGTAGGTCGTTAGGTACTATAGTGCCAACGCGCTCGCTCGCCCGCCATGTACGTAGGTATGTACCGTACTTACTTTCTACAAGTTGTGCTCTGGAGGAGCAGGCTGGCTGGCGGACAGGACAGAAGATGGGTACTAAAATTCGCTCGAGCGATTCGCTGGCGCTTGGCCGAAACGCGGTGATGGGTAGGACGCAACACAGCGTGTTGGAAGAAGCAGACGGACGGACAGCGGGGCGTAGCTGCTAGTGAACAACACATACGTAGGGAGTAGTCTTACTGTACATACAAGAATACAATCCCCAGCGAACGGAGAGGACGACGCGCTGGGAGGAGGTCGGTCTGGACGGTCTGGATTTTCCCCCATTACAAACACGCCTGCAGCGTCACATGTGGCGGCGCGTTTCCTCGTCGGGGCAAGCGCGCACGGAGGCGGGCTATGGCATGGCATGGCTAGGTTAGTGTAGCATGCAGCAGCGTGGCGGCGGTGTCCCTGGTGGGTGGGAGCGCTGAGCAGAGGTAGGTGGGAGAGCGGTTCGTCCCGGGTGCCTCCGACGCAGGAGGGCGGAGGGAAGCAAGCAACAGAAAGCAGGGTCTGGGTCTCGGCGTGAGGGGAATCAATTGGAAGGCTTAGTCGATGCTGACTGACTACCAGTATCTGGATGGCCGGAGGTGGGCGTGATGTTGTTGCTGTTGCGGCTAATGTGTTTCGAACTACTCTGGCGGGCGGGCGAAGTTAGGAGCGACGACGTGGTTGTGTTGTGAATCGGGGATTGTGGTGGGAGAGGGCGATCTGGGGGGGTTGTGGCTCCGTCATGGTGGTGGTGGTGGTGGTGATGGATGCAGGGCCCAGGCCTAATGGAAGGAAGGCAGGCCAGCAGCGGTACGTAGCGTAGCGTAGGCGAGGCAGGGCACGGCCACCACACCACACCACGTACGTCAGCGGATGGGAGGTAAGAGTGACGTCGAGGGCATTTTGGGATGAACAGCTGGAGAGGCTGACGGTCAGCAAGAGCATGAGGTGAGGACTGTGAGGTGCAACTGCGAGGTGCAGGCAGTCGGTGGATCTTGGGTGTAGATGGCCGGCCTCTGCTCGCTAATCTGGCGCCCACGCCTGTTTGGGAAGGAGAGATGCGTTGTTTCTGCGCCGCATCTGAGCCTCGAATCTCTGCGGGCTGGCTGGCCTATTCCGACTCTCCGACAACATTGCCATCCTCATCCTCGAAGCCGTCCATTTCACACTTCTGGTTCTGCTGCAGCTAATCTGGCGCGCCCCTGTCTGTCCTGTCCTGTCCTGTTGGCCGTCTGCTCCCCGCATCGCCCAAACCGCACGGCCGGGCGTCGGACCACGCCACGCCCTTTAACTCCGCCCGATCCAGCGCCAGCGCCAGCGCCAGAGAGAGAGAGAGAGAGAGAGAGAGAGCGAGGGCCCTCGAGACCGACCATTTCTCGATCCCCGTTGCCCCATCGACTCTTTGGAATTCCAGCTGCCTCCCCCCCTCCAAAATACTCGTCCACCCACCCCATCGCACCCGACCACGCCGCCGACACCGACGCCTTTGCTTTTGCCCCTAACTAAGATTTGGTTGGTCCGCCGGCAACCCAAAACTCTACTCTTCCGCCCTCAGCTAACCCGCGCCCCCGCTTCCAAAAGCTTCGCCACCCATCATCTTCAACCTGGGAGCCCTCGGGTTCGATATCAGTCGTTCCTCGACGCTCAACAACCCAATTCCATCGCTCCATCACCGCCCATCATGCCGCCAGTTCGAACCTTGGCCACGGCCAAGCCCGTCAAGACGGAGCGCACCCACGAGGAGAACCAAGAGAGGTCTGTCGCCGCGCGACCCTGGTACCCGCTCTCCGCTGACCTCCTTCAGAGCCTACATTGCCGCCTCGCGGAGAAGCGACCGCAGTCTCGAAGCCAGGATCGAATCAGCCCGTCGGGCTTCTGAGATTCACAAAAAGCGCACCGGCCGCGCCCTGCGCGTCACCGAGCAGGACGTCGTCAACGAGGAAATGTACGAGGAAGAAGACGACGATTTGCCCGCCCAGTACCGCCGCTTGACTGCCCACCTGCAGACCAATTCGGTCGACTTTAACCGCAAGCTGCAGGCCTATCTCGCCACGCACCAGGCCGGCCGCCAGGCTCTGATGGACCCTTCTTCGATGATGGGCGCTTTCGGCCAGCCCTACCCCAACGCCCCTCACTTTGCTCCTCAGTTCATGTATCAGCAGCCGTACCAGATGCTTCCGCCTCAGATGATTCACCGGTCACCTCAGTCCTTCCGCCAGGCCCCGTACCCCTCGCCGCAGACCGCTCAGAAGCCCCAGCAACGAGCAGCCTCCATTGCCACGCCCCAGGATGCCAGCCACCAGCAGTCGACCGGCCCGCCGCAGGGACGCAGTGATTCCGCCCCGGACCGCGACGAACAGCAGCGCCGCATGTCGATGCCAGCCCAGTCCATCCGCTCGCCGTCGATGCCCTCCAATGCCCCTCAGACGCAGGCCAATGTCTCGCGACCGCCAACATCGTCGCCCGACGCTTCAAAGGACCAAGCACAGAACCTGTCTTACCCCACTGGAAGCTCGACACCTGCGACGCCGCCGCCGCAGCAGCCCCTCTTCTCCAGCCCGGGCATGCCCTTTGGCATGGAGCCGACCTCGATGCCGCACATGCCGTCGACGAGCCCGTTCAGCATGGCGCTCCCCGCCGAGACGCAGCAGATGCTGGGTCCCACGCTCGACCCCAACAATCCGCAGACGGCCCTGTTCATGGCCAACAGCGAGATGCTGCCGCAGTTTACGCAGTACACGTACAACCCCAACTTCGACAATCTCAAGGCACGCATGAACTCTGCGACGCAGGGCATGAACCAAACGTTAGCGCCGAGCTCGGCACCCGAAATGGGCATCAACCCTGAGAGCCTGAGTTTCGGCACGACGGGTGCAGACGCAATGGCTCCGGGCGCGTACTCGAGCTCGCTGTACGGGTATGATGCGATGAATTCGGGCCTGGGCTACGGCATGTCGCGCGACGACAGCCAGCAAGAGAGCAACTCGGGCCTGCTGACGCCGGGCAACGAGTGGGCCAAGTTCATCGACGGCACCATGTTCGAGGAGTTCTCGTCGTCACAGCCTTGATCCGATAGACGCGTCGTCTCATCTGCACGTGGCTTGCGCGCGCAGTCGCAGGAGCAGTAAATTCGCGCGACCGTCTTTTACCGTACGCAGCAGGCCACGCCCGTGTGCGGGAATCTTTCGATTTGCTTTTTCCCGCGCCTGTGGCATTCCTCTCCTGGCTCGTTGGCCGATCGGCAGCAATGGGATGGATGTGATGGGGGGGGGGGGGTGGTCGGCACGGTCGTTGTCGGTTCGCCAGTTCGTCGGGGCCACCACTGGACGCGGCCACCACTCAGCTCCACCGATCTTTGCGCGCGCGCGCACCGTGTGTGCCGCCGGATGTTGCTCCGCCCTTGATGCGCCGCCCTCGCGTCGATCTTGCGCGACCGTCGTGAGGTGTTGGCTGACTCGACTACTCTCGCTGCTGCTGCTGTCGTGCTTCGCTGCGCTCTGCGCTGCTGGCCCGCCTGCCTGCCTATTTGCCAATCTGCTGCACCCACTCCGCTCGGGCCGCATCACTTTGCTTCTGCTGCTGTACGACCACCTTCTTTGCTTTTCTTTTTCTCAAGCCCCCTTTCGCCTGCCTGCCTGCTTTGCACACCGCCGTGCCGCCACCGGTTTGGTTTGGTTTGGTTGCGATCTCTGGGCGATCGGGTTTCCTCCGGCCGTATCTACTGGCCGTCGTACCACGCGCGCTTTTCGCCCCTCCCCTCACCTCACTCACCTCTTTGGCGCATCATCAATCCCATCTCCTGTCTGGCGTCTGCGCGGATTGGCTCTTCACCGGCGTTTGTTTCTTATTCGTCTTTGGTGGTTTTTTCGTATTACGCGTTTCTGTTTACTGCTCTATACGCAAGGTGCTCGATTTTTTTTTGATTTTTTTTCAACACAGCACCTTGAGGCGGCTTGAGCTGCCGTAACGTGGCAAGCCCCTTTTTCTTTTCTATGTCCTCTTTTCCATGCGTTTTATCTGTTTGCTTTGCTTTGCTTCTTCTCTGTCACGAACGTTATTTCGTCGTCTTGTTTTGGACTCGGAAATAAAAAAACGCTTTCCGTCCTGACGATTTGGTTTATTCTTCACGGCTGCTGATGTTGACGACGTGTCTTGCTCAGCCTCTGTTCTTTCCTTCTTTCCTTCGTCGGCGCGCTTCTTCTTCTTCTTCTTCTTCACGATCTCAACTAAGTATGTGTGTTGGTTGTTGGAGGAACTTTGTAGTTGCGGCGCCTGGCGCGATTATCCTCGAGATTTTGTCTGTCGACATTTTGTCCTCTCCACTTGAACATCTGTCTTTGGTAGTGGATTTGGATGAAGCAGTCGCTTTTTGTTGCTGATGATGACAGTCGATGACGTGGTTTGGAAGCGAGCGAGCGAGTTTGGCTTGCGTCTGATTTGTCGTTGGTGCTGCGACTGGAACTGCGGCACGCTCGAAATTGTTTGAGGTGGCTCTCACTGTTCTCTGCTCGTCGTTGTTGGTTGTCGGGTCAGGCGCAGTCGATGGTATCAGAACAAAAGTATTTTGCCGCACCACTGCTACTGCGATGATGAACAAGGGGCAGTTGCTTCAGTTGAGCGCTCACGAGCTGTACGTTGTCATCGACTGTCGTCACTCGAAAGATGATCGGCAGCTGTGCCAAGGCATGTCCGGAGGGATCGTGCGCTGTGTACGTGGTTTGGCTTGCTCAGCAGCTACATGCATGCAGTCTGGACAGACGAGGCCAATACGACACGCAGACAGCCGAGGGATGAGGCATGCTGCGGATAGCAAAGCGATGATGGTAGCACATTGGATAGCATGAATGAAAAAGAAAATGAGATGAAGCAATAAAGACCTTGCATGTCAAAAACGCCTCGAGTGGAAGATGCCTGCTACGTGCTCGCGTGCGCGTCCGCTTGCCTTTCCAACATGGCGCAAGTCTACGCGACGCACACACATGAAGAGGCAGGCAGCTTTGTCGCCTGCGGTGGTGATGAGGAGTCTACGCAATCTAATTGGTGATTGTAACAGTGTAGAAGAAGGACAGCTATGCACTTGTCTATGTGTTCGACTACACCTAGTCGGTCAATTATCAATTAGCCACCTGCTCCTCTCCTACGTACTCTCTTGGTTTGATCTACCTGCAGAGGTAGACGAGTGGCGCTCGAGATAACTGGGCAGCAGCCTTCCCCTCTTTTTCTTTTTCTTCTTCCCCCCCCCCCCCCCCCCCCCCCCAATAATGACACTTGGATGTACATGTACTTGATAAACTACTACTACTACTCTAGTGACTCCTCGCTGATTGAGACCGCATCGAGATTTGTATGACATCAAGGTCTTCGCTTGCTCTTCTGCGCGCCGCGCCGCACATCTCACGCGCGTCTTATTGCTTGGATGCCGAGTTGGAGACGGAGGAAATGCGACGGGACTGCTGCGAGGATTCGATGCTCCATCTCTGCTCGATTCGTTGTGCCTGGCGTGAGGGCAGTGCGATCGGCATCCACCGCAGCCACCGCAACGCACCCGCCGCAAATTGCCGGGCCATCGTCTAATTCAACATACGCATCGTCATCTCAACAACGGCAAAAGTGCCCGCGCTGACCGGCATAGCCCTCAGCAGCGTCGGCCCCAGCCCCTTCCAAAACCCCCTCGCCCCCTCCGCCCTCCACGTCTGCCCAAAGCAGTCCCGCATGCTCCTATACCTCGCCTTCTCGCCCAGCAAATCACTCTGCATCTTGCTCTTGACCACGTCAAACGGGTAGCTCCCCAACCACAGCGCCTCGCCCGCCAACCCACCATACAGCGCCACCTTCCACGTCGGAATCGCGGCCCGCTCGACGCCGTTGCGCGCCGCGTCCGCCGCCATCATCCACTCGAAGGCGAGGAACCACATGCCGTAGGCCTGCGCTTCGCGGAGGATGGTCACCGCGGAGCCGCGGTAGACGCCGCGCAGGACGCCCGAGGAGGCGGACAGCTTGCGCACGCAGTCGATGGGGCCGGCGTAGAGGCGGCCGGCGCCGTGCGGTTGTGTCTGGAGGCGGATGCGCACGTGCTCGATGGGCCCGGAGAGCACGCTGTTGGCGACGCCGGCGAAGGCGCCCGCGAGGTAGTATTGGGGGAGGGAGAGCGTGCCGGGAGACAGGGGGTTGGCGGCGGATGCTTGGTTGCGGGCTTCGAGGTGCCGGCGGGCGTAGTGGAAGGCGCCGAATTGGATTGATACCTGCGGGGGGTGTTGGTTGATGAAGATGTTGAAGGGGGGGTTTGCGGATGGAGATGGACATGGAGATGAGATGGAGGAAAGCACTCACGCATGCACCGATGCCGAGCAGCGGCGTCAGCGTGCCCTTGTAAAAAGCCAGCGGGCCCTCGTTCTTGTAAATCTTGGTCGCGCAGTCGGCGGCGCTCTTGTACTCTTCCGACGTCTGCAGACGCACTTTGATGATGTCTTTTGCCTGGTGTCAGTTTTCCCCTCATACATCGACGACTTCAGCGTCTGCTGTTGTTCACGCACCGAATGGCTGGCCTGTCGGACAGTGTTAGCGCGGATTCGATTGGAAAGAACTCTGGTTCTTGAGCTTGTTGTTTTGCCCATCTCTTTTCGGGGGGCTGTCCATGGTGGATTGGAACCACGTGCTGCCCTGACTTCAAGGAGGAAGAGAACGAAAAACGACGTACCGAGCAATACCTGCGCCACACCACCGGCGGCACCAGAAACCAGATCCTTGACCGTGCGGGCGAAGCCGCCCGTCTCCTCGAGCTCCTTCTCAACACCCATCTTGAAGTCGCGAACGAGTCTGAGCTTGGCGCAATCCAGTCCAGTCCAGTCCAGTCCGTACAGCGGCCAGGCAGCCTTACTACAGCCATCAAGAAGTCAGCGCGGGTACTTCCAAGATAGCCGTAAAGCCAGGCATCAGTTGGACGAGACGACTGTTCAGTCTCAACGTCGAGCGGATGGGACGATGCCGAATAGAATCCTAGCCAACCAACGCACTCATTCACGCACTCAACTCACCTCTGCGCAGTAGTGTCTGGCTAAAAAAACAACCAACCAGAGCCGTCTCTTTTCCTCTTTGGCTCCCTTGCTCGCGATAGGGCGCAGACGTGACAGGGGGAACGAAAAGAGAGGGGGAAAAAAAAAAGGTTGGCTGACCTGCGACGTCGTCAGAGAAAAGATTAGATAAGGTTAGATAAGGCGCGAGCGAGCGCAGCGGCGATAGTGCACAACAAAGCGCAAGCGGCGCAGTAGCACGCCATCATCACCAATCGCACCACCGCGCTCAGGCCTCGGGGTCATTGTTGTTTGCGCCGACAGGCGGACAAGGTAGAGAAAGAGTTGGATGGGCGACTCACGCTGGTTGCTGGCTGCGTGCCCCTGCTGGCGGGCGTGAGTCTCGGCTCGAGGTACGGTTGGAGAGACAGGGCCAGGGCAAGTCCGCGGGCGTCGTTGGTTGGGCGGGCGGTCGACGAGTGACAGCCAGGCAGACGAAACGAAATGAAACGACAACGTGGAGTTCGCCAGGGAAAAAAAAGTCAAACAAAGGACACCAAAAAGCCAAAGTAACCAAGACCGACGAGGGACGAACGAACAATCCGAGTGCAGTGGGTGCGGTGGGTGCACGTCTCCGGGATCGGCAAAGGCCATGCCGACGGCGGGGCTCATGGTAGGCTCGCCGGGTAGCCTCTGCGCGTCGTCGGCTCTGGTGGTGGCATGCGATTTCTAATCCGCTTTAGGCTTTTGCTCGCTCGTGTCGGATTTGCATGCAGCTAGTTACTCCGCAGACCGTCTCCACCATTCAAGCTTCTTGTTTAACAGTCTGTATGTCAACGTCTCGAGCCCGTCTTTTGTCGACTGCCTCAGCCTTGCGTTGAACAAATTGACCATCATTATCACCATCACATCATGCTCATGGCCAAACCGCTCTCAGAAACGAAACACCAAAGATCTGGACGACAATGGATGGACTGGTGGATATGGCAGGGTAGGGCGGAGCAGGGCAAACAGCACCTAGATAGGCTAAATGCCACAGCGGGCCTTGCCAGCTGCCCGCCCGCCCTGCCGCCAGCCCGCCAGCGTCCCGTCCCTGTAACTTACCGCTGGCTGACAGCCAAGCGTCGGTGGTGATCGCAGCGGACACTCCACTCCCACGGATACAGAAAGGTAACTAAGTAGCCAATGTCGCTAGACGACGGCCACAGCAGCGTTTCGTTTCATTTTGTCTCTGTCTGTCGACGACTGCGACGGCTCATGCCGCAGACTCTCCGACTGTCGTGGCCTTGACAGAGTATCGGACAGCGTTGCTGCAAATGGGGATGTCCGTGTCTGGGCAGGGGTTCGCGTTTCTCGCTGGTGGCTTTTTGACTTTGGTTGCAACCGTGGTGCGGACTGTGGTTTGTGTGACGAGCGCGGGGAGGGGCTAACAGCTCACCTCCTCCTGCTGCTTGCTCCGTTGACGTGCAGTCAAGAATAACTAGCTTTCAGAGAGGTGGTTGTGGTGGTAGCGTTGCGACCCAACGACTAGCTCGCCTACACCACAACGTCATCCTCCTCTTGCACGTTCATGAATTGTTTTCGTGTTTCAGCAAGAGCCCTTGATGGATGGATAGAGGTCAAATGGAGCGGAGTACGCAATACAACCGTCGAGGGCCACGACACTGGGTGCTGCTCTCAACCTTGCGGGCGCGCGGCCACGCCCTGTCCGTCCAACATGCCGGTACGACTGCCTGTTCGGGACGCCGTCAGGTACCTACCGCGTGTCTGCGTGCCTGTACCCAGCAAAGGGCTCCAAATGGACGCGTCGGTGTCTTGCCTGCCCGCCTGCCTTTGCAGTGAGCCACGGTGACATCCAGCTGCTCCCTGTAAGCGGAACAGATACATGTGAATGGACGGCTTGTAGGAAGATGGTAGTTCTGCGAATATTGTACTCGGGAAAGCCGACGGATGGCGTGGGTTAGGAATAAATGGCACGATGGAGGAAGCGGGAGAACCTAATCAAGCGGGGCCAAACTCTGCCATCTGGACAGGATAGACAGAGGAGGGGAAAGAATAAGACCATTACTAGACAGGGGTTGAGATGTCTCGGTGTCAGCACATACGAGTTCCAGCTGGCATGATCCAACCAGTCAACGCTACTTCCTCATCGATGTCTGAGAAAGCCCATCTTGGCCGCCTCACTTTGCGGTGTGTTGGTTGTCGAGGTTTGACTTCCGAGGTGAACTTGCTTGCATATTGGGTAGCACTGGGTATTAGATCATGTAAAGAAGCGAGCGACGGAAGTGCCTCCGCTTTGCTCGTCTTGTGCCGCTGACGCAATAGGCGACACCCTGGTAGATTCCTGACAGCATCATCGTCGTCGAAAAGTAGTGCCCCACGTGCATGTGGATTCAAAGTAAACACTTGATTCAACTAGGTTAGATCTCCCCTGTCAAACCCCAAAAAAGCCTCGTCTGGTTTTTGTGCGTCAGATGGAGCCGGCTCTGTCACTTCTGGCTGCGGCAGACCCGCTGCCGACAATGATGGCCGAGGCAATGGTTGTTGGGGATAGGCGGATTGCACCTCGTACTGTGAATCTTGCGCGTCGTTTTGACCCCGTTCGATGGGGTTGAGGTCCACCGTCGACGTGTACGTGACTGTGCCTTGTCTGGCCGCGGCGGCTCTCCGCATGTGTCCTTCTTGTCCAGCTCTTCCCAAGACACCAGCAATCACGTTGGTACAGCGGAGACTGTCAAGTCAGCACGGGCCTGATATATGGATCGAGAGTCTTACCTGTCGTCGTTTGCGGGAATGGGATACGTCACCCACGTAGGATCTGCGTCAGTGTCGACAATGCCAATGGTGGGAATGTGATTCTGCCCACACTCCTTGAGCAAGATGTAGTGATCCCGAACGTTGAGAGTGACTACGAGGTCCGGCATGAGGGCCGGCATCTTTGTCAGCTGATCCTCGTAGCCTGGGACTTCTTGGTCAAACTCGTTGACCAGCTTGGTAGGACACTTGTTGAGAAGTTGATGGCGATTGGTTAAGGAGCCGGGTATCCACTTGTCAAAAATGTGACAACCTTGTGCGAGCTGCGCGGCTCTCACGACGCTCCTGTCTTGGCCGGTGCGGGTGCCGACAAACAGGACGGTACCACCTCTTCGCGTGACTTCGGCGACCACCTTGGCGGCGCGACGCAAATGAGCAGCCGTCACATCCAAGGAAATGATGTGTATGCCCTGTCTGACGCCGAAGATGTAGCGGGCGTTTGCGGGATTCCATACAGAGGTCGAGTGGCCAATGTGGGCCTGGGATGCGAGCAAGAGTTCAAGCGTGACGTCGGACGGCCTTGGGGGATTGGTGAGGAGCTTGTGCGGCTGGTAAAAGGGTTGGCGGTCGTAGCCCACGCTGGCAATGACGCTTCCTAGAAACGTCCGTCAGTGCGAGTCGCGCGTGTGGTCGGTCAACGTACTCAGATGTTTTTTGGCTTCCCAGTCGAGGGCGACGGTTGGGTCTTCGGCGGCGGCTTTGCGGCGGCGCTCGAGTTCCTTCATCTTCTCCTTGGTGGAGCGACGGTCGACGCCATCGTCGACGGGCTCCTCGACCCTGGCGGGCACAGCAGAGTGGTCTGCTTGGGCAAAGTCGAGGTCGGCCTCGGACGCGAAGAAGCGCTTGCACTGGCGGACGGGAGCAAAGGCGAGGGCGGAGCGGGCTGGGCGAGGGTCAGTCGGAAGCACGACACGACAGGAAGCAGCACACTCACCCTGGCGGCAGGCCAGCTGTCTGACTATCATGGCGGCGGTGGAGTTGAATTGATAGCTTGAAGCCTGTCTGGCCTGGCCATGGCATGGCCGAGACGGCACACGGCAGAAGTTGGAAAGGCCGCGGCAACCCTAGTGCTAAGCCGTGTTGGGCGTTAGGTCACTCCTACCCAACGCGCAAGCCGAACCTCCGCCAGACGGTCGACAAGATAACTCTGAGAACCTCCAACGCCCCGCAAAAGCCTCGAGATCCCACAACCGCCCGCACGCCCGTGTACCCCGGCCACTCCTCCCAAAAACCTCCTGCACGCGATCACTCTGGCCGTACGGCCCGCTCCGATCCTTCATGCGGCGGACCAGCGGGTGATCTCCATCGATCCTCGGTCGTTCGCATCCCAGCTCTATCGATCTCCCACTCGCAGCGCAGCGATGAACGGTTATTATCCGATCGATCAGGGCGGAACCGGGGACACCATCATGGGGGGAAGCTCAATGAACCAAGACGCCATCAGCCCCAGCATCGTCGGCGGCCAGTCTCTCGACGACATTGTCAACCAAAACTCCAAGGTGGCACGCCGCCAGAGCGTGCCCGTTCAGTATGGCTCCAACACCCGCCAATCCGACCTAGAAGCCGACCTGCGGAGGGTCTCGATGATGGAATTCAGCGGTCAAGCTTCGGGCCAGTTGGACCAGTACCAGTTCGACCCCGCGACCACGGCGCCGTCAATGGAGAGCGTCGGCGACGCCTATCGAAGAACCGCCCCTTTCCAGCGCCGCAGACCCTCCGCAGGCCACTTGAACATCGACACGGGATATCAGAGTCAACAGCAAACCTACACGTCCATGGGCCCTCCGAGCTCCTACGCCTCTCCCGCAGGACTCGACATGGACATGACCAGCCCATTCGTCCAATCTGGAATGTCCATGTCCATGGAAATGGCGGATCCGACCCTCAACTCCATGATGCCGGGTGACGGTACGCCGATGAATGTGTTTTCAGGTCCTCAATTCGCGTCGCCCATGATGGGCTCTCCCATTGGCCAGGACATGAACGACTCGATGCAGGCAGCCTTGCAAGACCCTGGGGGGAGCGCTGGACCCGGAAGCATGGACCTTAACGTCGGCTCAGAACACAACAGCATGTCTCCAGACGTGCCCAGAAGGGATTCGAGAGAACAGAGCGTCCCCAAGAGCGCACATTCGTCCAGGCCGCCACCCGCAACGTCTCAGCCGCAGACATTACCAGACGCCCCCACCTCGAACGCTCCATTCGGTCCAGAACCTCCTACGCAAATGTCCTGGGTTTCAACAGGTGTGACGGCGGACTACCAACAACAGCACAACGACCAACGACTGGTTCCCACGACAGGCGGGTTCCCCTCAACGATGCACAACCGGCCACACATGCAGACACAGTTCAAAAATGTGTACTCGTCAACAGGATTCGACATGCTCGGAGTTCTCATGAGAGTGGCTACGAGACCAAAGCCTGAAATCAACATTGGCTCGGTGGATCTTTCGTGCGCGTTCGTCGTGTGCGATGCGGAAAAAGACGACATTCCCATCGTATACTGCTCAGAAAATTTCGAACGCCTGACTGGCTACTCGAGACACATGATTCTGGGCCGAAACTGTCGATTTCTCCAGTCGCCCGACGGCAAGGTCGAGGCTGGAATAAAGCGCAAATACACCGAGGACGACGCCGTCCTCTACCTCAAAAACATGATCAACGGCCGCAAAGAGGCACAAGTCAGCCTCATCAACTATCGAAGAGGAGGCCAGCCATTCATGAACCTGCTAACCATGATTCCCATCACCTGGGACGACAGCGAGGTCGTCAAGTTTTTTGTGGGCTTCCAGGTCGATCTGGTCGAGCAGCCGAATTCGGTGACGAACAAGAATCCCGGTGTGTGCGCTAAGTCTGCCCCGCCTTGGACGGTTGCTAATCCCTGTTGCAGATGGCTCGTACAACATCAACTACCAGCGGTCTGTGGGCTTGCCAAGATATGTTTTCAATAAGCCTGACACAAGTCACAACATGGATCTGGGCCAGACTATTCCGCGCGACGACGTTTCCGCGCTACTGGAGACCTTGGTGAATGGAGAAAGCGAGGCCTCTAAGCGCATGTGGGATAAGGCATTGCTCGAAAACACCGACGACGTCATCCATGTGCTGTCTCTCAAGGGTCTGTTCCTTTATCTGTCGCCATCTGCGGCAAAGGTTTTGGAGTACGAAGCGTCAGAATTGGTCGGGACCGCTCTTTCATCCGTCTGCCACCCCTCCGACATCGTCCCCGTCACTCGCGAGCTCAAGGACACCTCCACTGGCTCGTCGGTCAACGTCGTGTTTCGCATCAGGCGAAAGCTTAGCGGCTACATGTGGTTCGAAGGACATGGATCCCTGCACACCGAACAAGGAAAAGGGCGCAAGTGCATCATCCTTGTTGGACGAGAAAGGCCCGTCTACGCCTTGAGCAGACGCGACATTGAAGCGGCCGGGGGGATTGGAGACAATGAATTGTGGACGAAGATGTCGACGTCTGGCATGTTTTTGTTTGTCGCCTCCAACGTGAGGTCTCTCCTCGACCGACAACCCGAGGATCTCATCGGAACGAGCATTCAATCGTTCATGCGGCAAGAGTCCAAGCAAGAGTTTTACCGAATCCTCGAGATCGCACGAACCGGCAAAAAGGCTTCGGTCAAGCACGAAATGATCAACCGGAGAGGCCAGGTCCTTCAAGCGTTCACGACATTGTATCCAGGAGATGCCCAAGAGGGACAGAAGCCTACGTTCCTCGTTGCGCAGACCAGACTTCTCAAGTTTACGCGCGGTGGCTCCACCAACAACAACCGACCGAGCATATACCCCAAACACGAGCGCGACTCTGGCAGCTCAGTAGCGACGACGAATTCGGTCGGCGGTGCTGGAAGCACTCCCGGCACGGCCTCTGGCCAGACTGTCAGCTCGCACATGACCACCCTCAGCAAATACCAGACAACGGACGGATCTGCTATGACATATGCAGGGCAAAACGGACTCAAATTGGGCCACCAAGACGCCAGTCTGGCCGCAGAAGAAAACTTGTTCGACGAACTCAGAACGACTAGGAGCACGAGCTGGCAATATGAACTCCGGCAAATGGAGAAGCGCAACCGGCTGCTCGCCGAAGAAGTGCAAAGCCTACTGGCGGCCAAGAAGAAACGCAAGCGGAGAAAGGGAGCCGGCCAGCTCCAAAAGGACTGTGCCAATTGCCACACCATGGTGACGCCCGAATGGCGGAGAGGACCCAGTGGGAACAGAGATCTTTGCAATAGCTGTGGGCTCCGCTGGGCCAAGCAGGTAAAGTGATCGATGTCTTTACAGAGTCACAATGTCTGACAAAGTCCAGAACGGGCGTGTATCGCCTCGAACGACTTCTCAACATTCTGTCCAGTCGGCTGGCAGCGACAAGGCCAGCAAGGCCAGTGCGTCGCCTCTTGCTCAGTCGCACCTGGCGCAAAACGAGTCAAATCATACATCGGCACTCGACAAACCCCGTCCAAATCAACCGGCAAAGGTTGCGAAGACGGAGGCGGCAGCATCGCAAGGCGTCGGACCTCTGAGTGCCGGAACCTCTGGCCGTCCAGCCAAGATCGACGAGGAGAAGGAAGGCACGGAGTAATGACGACCGAATCGCATTGAGACGACCCATTTCGACGACATTTGGCGGGAAGTCGAAGCTTCCAAGAGTAATCATTTTGTTTCCCATCGTCTATCCTTTTTTTCTTTCCCCCTTTCCCACGACATACGACGGCCATCTCTTCGTCTCCATCTCTCTTTTAAGACCAGTCATGTGGATTGTACTGTTGCGTGGTTCATGAAGCCGACGTGGCTTCCCTCGATACCCATTTTCGACTACTACTAGAAGGTCTAGCCGAGACACGTGTTTCTTTGATCTATGTACCTCATACATAGTTTTCTTTCTTCTGGAGGGCTGCTTTGTGATTTGGCGAGGCGTTGAGCAGAGTTGGGAGTGCAAGGCGGGCCCGGGTTCCGGAGAGCGGGACGGGCAGCAGCAAGGTTTGTGTTACGGGCGGGTTTGAGCTGGCAGGGGTGGAGCAGAGTCAGTCTATCCTTTTGGCAGTCTTTTTTGTTGATTGGGCCGGGAAAATGCTGGCAAGCGCGGACATGTGTGGCCGTCGCTCTCTTCTTTTTTTTTTTCTTCTTTCTTTCCTGTTTCTTTATTTACACAATGACTGTAGGGATAACGGAAGGCCCTCGATATATACATGGCTCGGTGTTTGGCGGGAACATTGTTATTGTGCATTGGTTTGATGATGTTTTGACGTGCACAGACGCGAGTGAGGGTGGGAGATGGACGAGGAGCTGGAGGAGCGTTTCGAGCGCGCAGTGAAACGGTGCCGGTGGGAATTAAGATTCGGACGTCAGCGGAAGGGCTTTTGGCTGTGTTAGTTTGACGGGCGACAGAAGATGATTCTCAAGCGCGAGGCGAGGCGAGGCGGGCCGAGAGACGAGCTGGAGGCGCCCTGGGGCCCGGCGGGGGTCCCAGTCCCAGTCCCAGTCCCAGTCCACGAATAGACCCAACCCAGCACACGGACGCTGCCCTGTCAATCCTCAGCCCTCGCCCATCCACCCACCATCTTCCTTCCATTCACTGCAGACACCAACCTCACGATAACCTCCCCTTCATCTTCTCCCCCGCCCGCGACATGTTCTCCACCCTGTGTTCCTAATCTCCGTCCGTCGTCGTGGCACTCCACTCTCGCTTCCCCCCTCCCTCTTCCCTCCTCTGTGACATGATTCATGTTCGGTGACTGCCATTGAGCTGCCACCCTCGACCCTCCACTCTCGTCGACAATGGTGTACAACCATGCCTCCCAGGACCCTGACGACGACTGCGACGACTCGTCCATGCTCGACCGCGCCCCCAGCCACCCCATCGCGTGCATGCAGGGCGCCTTTGACGAGTCCATCGTCGAGGCCCATCGTGCAGTCGAGAACGACGACCAAGACACGCTCGATGACGCAAAGGCGAGGAGGCAACGCCTGATTGAGGACGACAACTACAGCGACTCGTACACTGCCCAATGGCGCAAGAAGAACCCCACCGCCAAGTGGCACCCGCTGTGGAAGCTGGTCGCGCAAATCAGCTTCGGCGTCCACCTGCTCAACCAGCAACTGGCAAAGAGCGACAAGGAGGTCAGCAACATCCTCAAGAGGCACGTGCAAGAGCTCGACATCTTCTTGGAGCGCACCACCGAAGACTTTGACCTGGCCCTGGTCGACATCAAGGAGCGCATCAGTCACCTCAAGCTGCCGCTGGAGCACGTCAACATCTTCGACATCATGCTCGACGACCTCCAATTCCGCACGAGCATCGTCGATGGCAACGAAAAGATTGAGAAGATTGTCGAACGGACGGCCAGGGCCATGAATGATTCGTTGATGGACGTCGGCACGGGCATCGAGGCGATTCGAGAATTGTCCAAATACCTCGCGAGCATTGGATGCGGTTGGGCAGATGGCGACGAAGAGATTATGGGCATTTATATGGCCATGTGCCAAAATTCCGAGGGTTGGCTGGAATGCTTGGGGACCCTGCAGCAAAAGGGCAACGATCTAGGCGTCGCATTGGTCCAGTTGGGCAGCATCCTCAACGAAATATCCAAGAGAGCAGGAGTCGCGAGCAGGAGAAGCGTGGTACGTTTGTTTACCTGCATGTTTCAACACAAGCTAACCAAACACCCCAGCTCGCGGCCCGGTCACATGATCCAGAAGCAAGACCGGGTTCAAGGTCGACGACCAGTTCGCGGTCGAACGACTCGAGACCGCGGCTCGCCAGTCCCCCGTCTTCTGCTTGGGCTACTCCAAAGACGACCCCGATTCCCGGAGACAAGCCTCTGCCTCGAGCTCCAGATTCCGTCAACCCAGGTCCTGCCGTCCAAGCCACGCTTCGCAGGTCGCAATCGAGGCCACCGCAAAAGGCTCACATGGTCCCGATTGAACAGCGATTCGAAAATCCTCGCCTGCCGCCGAGGAGTCCTGCGCGCAGCATGCACAGCGTGGCGTCTTCTGAAAATGTCCCGTCGGTGCCCCATCGAGACAAGAGGCGCCAGAAGCTGCCGGAGCCGCGGCTAGAAACGCCCATCCCTCCGCCTTATGCCATCAACTCTTCGGCCGGAAGCTCGCGAGCCACTACGCCGAGATCGCGCTCGCCAGCTCGGTCACCTGCGCCCATTTCTCGTTCCCAGCTCTCGTCTTCGCCATCTCCGTCATTGCAAGCCCGCTCGCAAAAGCAACCCTCGTCTTTGCGCCCCAAATCCACGCAAGCACAGCCGCCGCAGCGACCCACCTCCAACAGATCAAGTAATCCATTCCGAAAGCGCTTCTCACGTGAGAAACCCAGCTCACCAAAAGTCGACTCGGCCTACTCGTCAGGATCGTCGGGATCGTCAAGATCTTCAGATGAGCGCAAGCCCGAGTTTCTCACTGCCCCTGCGAGCATATCATCGAGGCCTGGTACAGGGTATCAAAATAGCGGATCCAACACGCCCAGGTTCGCCCTCTTCCCGTCCAGCTCGCCGCGGAGCACGCCGCCGGCGCTCTCTATACGGTCAGGAATTACTGTGACTGTCTCGAGAACGACGACAAATACAAACGCCACCAATTCGACTCTGAGCGAAATGACGCGCCCAACCACATCTGGGTCCAACTCCCCTGCCAAACAAAAGAGAGGCGGTTTGAAATCCATTCGAAACATTTTCCGCAGATCTAGGCACGGTGGAAATAGGCTCGGACCCACGCTGGAGGAAGCTGAATGATGAACGAGTAGTATCCGGCGTTTATTTACATGTCGACATCTTTTGGATACCCCTTCCTACTGGTAGCGGCGTCTCATCTCTCGTACCTATGAATCGACGAGTTTTTTCTGTAATCCAAACTTCACATCCCGGGGTTAGACGGCATCTGAACATTCTCGAGGAAATCTGGGCGCCAACGAGCAAAGGAAACAAAAGCTGGTTCGGTTCTTGTAGCATCCCTGCGCGGAAATGTAGACGGTTTGTTTGTAGATGACTGTTGCAGTGACGGATAGACACTTCCTCCATCTCGTAGCACCGCGGAGTCCTTCCCGATCTCAGCCGCCTCGCTTTGCGACTGCTCCAGATGACACGAGTGAGGCCGCAGCTGACTTGCGTTAGTTTGAGGCCACGCCTTCTTCATTGGGAAGCTCCAACCTCCTCGTGTTCTCGCCCTGGCATTCGACACAACATCATCCACTCTCACTCGTTACCTTTCGTCGCTCGTTCCAGTCACCTCGTTGCGGCGTTTTGATTTTGAATTGGATACCCGCGCAGTTGGCAAGGCACCATGCCTCTCACCGAACTTGACCCCAACGTCTCTGGACGCGCGAGCCGGGCCTCCAACGCCTCGGTCAGCTCTAGAGACAAACGCAGCAGACAGCAGGCCGCACACTCGGCACAATCAGATCTGCTGTCATCGACTGGCGTCATGAGCATGCTTCGCACTTCGACCGAGCTCGGGGACATTGCTGGCATGACGTTCGGAAAGGGGTCCAGGACCTCGCACATGCGTCCAGCCCATCGTCGACGCAGCAACAATGCCTCTTCGCGTCTATCCGTTAGCTCTTCTCATACGCAAACGACGAATGGCATGTCGAGTCATCATCCGCGGCCCTCGTCGTCCTCGGCTCCCAGACGTTCCATGACGAACAGCCTCAATGCCCCCGTTTTCCTCCCAGATACATTGTCTCCCACGCAGATGAACATCCCGGGAGCTTCGCCACTCGTTCCTCCTGCTCGTCTTTCCAAAGATGGCCGCTCGTTCTCCCTGACTTCAAACTACGCACCGGCCCACAGGCTGTCCAAGCCTCGCTCTTTTGCCTCTCTCAGGCACCCAGAACTTGCTCAGCGCCCTCGCTCTCCCTACCGCTACCCTACTCGCTTGAAGCGTCCGGGCTATCGCTCTCCGTCTCCTGCAATGAGCGACGTCACCGGTCTTCAGTCCAGAAGGCCCCGCCACCATTCATCAATTCCCAGACCCAGAAACTCTCCGGTGTCGCCCATGATGCCACTCGAGATGGGTCAAATGCAGCCTATGCCTGCAGCATTCCACGGCGCCATCCAAGTCTCGCCTTTGCCGCACGAATTGGCCCACATGCCATATCAGCATGCTCACTTCAACCGGTCGACTCCAACTATTATGGGTGTTTCACCCATCATTGATGCTGTGCCCCGCCGTCGTCCTGTTCCGGGTGGATCGCACCCTATGCTGCTAAAGCCGATGGCCATGCGACCAGGCACCTCGCTCAGCCAGAGCACTGAGTCCGATATCCCGTCTTCGGGAGCTTCACTGGCGCCTCAGACTCCAAAGCTTCAACACGAGGCCCAAGTTACGATCCAACCAAACAGTCCGCACACGGTCAACACCCCTAATTCGCCAGTCGATGAGCACGCGGATAGCGAGGAGCTCATCTACTACGACTACAGTGAGCATTTCGCCAGTGAAGAACCAAAGAGTCCGAGTCAAGCCCCTGCAGAGGCGGCGAGCGTGATACCCGGCGGCTTCGTCAACCACGTCAAGAACATTCTTGAAGGCCGTGGTGGATCGTCCCCAAGTTCGACTCCTTCTGGAAACCCAGTGACTCCCATCGAGGAACTTGGACCGGAAATATTCGAGCTGCCTGGCTCACCCGTGCCCACACCTCCGCGTGAGGCGGTCGAGTTGCCTGCCGAACCGGTTCCCAAGAGAATTACCAGAGAGATGATTCTGTCTGTCATCGAGCCGTCGTCAACCACGAATGGTAACGAAACTACAATCACCGTGGAAGCCAAGGTGGAGCCTATCCGAATTCCGTCCAGTCCCGCACCCAGCGTGTCATCTGACGGCTCCATGTCAACGGCACAGGAACAGCCAGAAGTCGGCCCCGGTGTTGCCTCGTCCGATGGCGAAGATGCCCCACTGCGTCACAGCACCGAGACTCGTTCTTCTGGACCGCAGGACGACAATCGTGCTTCGGCTGTCGATTTTCATGTCAGATACTCTGTTCCAGTCACGCAGGGATCAATCGACTCGACTGAGAGCTTCAGCGTCGACGACTCGGAGCCTCAGGTCAAGTTGGACATTACTCCTGAAAATGTCAATCCTGAGGAGGACGTGGTTGTTACGGAGGAGTCTACTGGACGTTCTCTTTTTGGACGGGCCAAGTCTTTGTCAGTTCCCAAGAGTCCAAAAGTCGATATCGAGGCTAGATTTTCCGCGCCCACGCTCGGTTCTGGTCAGGTTGAGGAGCAAGCACCAGAGTGCAGGATCCATGTAGAGATCTCCCCGCCCGTTGCGGTTGACGTTCCAGCTCAGCCTGTGAAGGCTCTCACTCCGCAGCTTGACATTCAGTACGACACTCCAGATCCCAGCCCGGTCATGTACAGCGATGAGGGTACGCCAGCGAGCGCCACCCAGCAGTCGAGCAGCCCGGCGTCCATCCCGGCAAAATCGTTCAGCTCTCGCGAGAGCAACAACACGACGACGCACTTGGTTTGGCCGCTGCGGCGACAGACGGTCAACACTACGGCTTTCCAAGCCGATGAGGAGTACCCGTCCCGCGGCTCGCTGATGAATGAGACCATCTCGATTGCCAAAGATCTTCGCCTGTCGAACCCTCCGCGCTACCCGAGCCAGCTGTCGGACGTCAAGGAGGAATCGTGCGAGGAGAGCTTTTCAGACCTCAGCAAACGCGCATCGACTCGAGCGTCTCAAAACTTCAAGTTTCCATACTCCCGTGGCTCCGCTACTGCTACAGACGTTGGAAGCTCGGTTGATCTGGGCCGGCGCACCTCCATGAGCTTCAAATTTCCTCTGCCGGGACGTAGTTCCGCGCGTCGCACCTCGATCGAGGAGCTGTTTGTGTCTCGCACGCCATCAGTTCGAGCGTCTGCGCCAGTTTTCAAATCACCCAAGCGACCCAAGACTGCACTTGTCGAGTCGAGATTGATTCCGTCCATGCACTTTAGCCAGATGGACCTGTTGGAGAAGTTGAGCGAAGCGTTTGGAGACGGCGGTAAATTGTCGTTGGATGGCGTTCCACCCGATTTCGACGTCGAGATTGAGCTGCTGCGAGAGCGGCCAGCCTCGCTGGGTCCCATTCGCGAAAAGTACCGCAGCTTCTTTGCCAGCTTGGATTCGACGGACCGCGTACCCGACTTTCGTCCCAAGACTCCTGTCACCGAGACGGTCGAGGTGGCCAAGCCTGAACCAGAGGTTGAGGTTGAGAAGGAGCCGGAGCCGGAGCCCGAGCAGCAGACGGAGGCAGAGGTGCTATCTATGCGCAGCGAAACGGCCATGTCTGCCCGCGACATTTCGAGGCCATATTCCCCAGAAGAGGTGCTTGAGGAAGTGGAGAGGCTTTCTGTTCCATCCCTGGCCGGTCTCACTGCGCGCCTTTCTGAGCTGATCCCGTCGCTCAAAAAGTATCGCAGCTCCGAGAATGTTGACGAGGATGTGGAGGACATGATTGAAGACGATGAGCTCAAGGCTGATGTTGAAGACGTGCGCCACGTCGGCGAGCGACCTGGACTCTTGAACAATATGAAGTCGTCGCGGAGGCTGCGGCCGCTGCCGGGCAAGACTTCGCTCGTGTTGGTTGACGATGACATTTACGAGGAGCTCACCATGCGTGAAAAAGAAAAGAGGGAGAAAGGAGATGGACACGTGCTTCGCTGCCATCGTGTCGAGGAAATGAGCAGTTCGTCGGCCTCTTACAAGAGTGCTCAGGAGGAACGCAAGATTTCCACGGCCGACGACGACGACGACAAAAAAGCCAGACGCAAGACGCCCATGGCAGAGCTCGAGGCGCCGCTTCCGGTCCACCTCCGCCGCAGCAACGAGATTGACACCGCCAAAAAGTCGGACGACGGCTCTGCTTGGGACCTGGCCAATGTCAAGTTTCCCTCGGGCATCGACATTGACATTAGCTTCCCCATCAAAGCTCATGTCCGCGATGGCGATCGCTCCACGCTGGCATCTTCGTCTGCTTCCGAGTACAGCCTTACTAATGCGACAATCAAGAATGCGGCCGATGCGATTGGCGTCCATGGTGATGTGAATCCTACGACGACGGTCACGGCGCAGTCGCACAGCACGCTCGCCGACAGTACGTCGACCCACGACACCTTCAAAAACACGCACAGTCGACACAACAGCCGCAGGCAGTCGGCGGCTGGTCCCAGCAAGCCTTGTACGAGTGTGCTGGGAACGCTGACGCGCAAAATGGGAATGGGCATCAAGTCATCGCATCGGCACCATTCGCACCATTCTCACTCACACAATGTTTGCAACCCTTCAGACCCAAATCACTCGCACTCGCACGTCTATTTGGCTCGCCGCACTCTGTCGCCTAATCCGACGTTGACGCACCCGTCCATCTCGCTCGAAGACACGCGCCCGGTGGACCCTGGTGATCGGTATCCCACTACCGGCCTCACTCCTCCGCAGGGTCGCTTCAACATCAATATCGACGACGTGCGGAGCTTCTTCTCCGATGATAGTTCGCAGACCAAGGGAGCGGGCGGTCTGAGAAAGCGCCTGACTGGATTGCGTTTGAGGCTGGCCGGCGCCGGGCCCTCCATCGCCGCAACTTCCACGGCAAAGAACGGCAATGCCAACAGTAAGAATCCCACTCCAGTGACGGACACGGCGTCGAGCCTCATACCACTTGGTGGTGGCTCGTCCGCCGGCGGTGCGGGTGCTAGCACGTCCTACCTCACGCCCCTGAGTCCACTGCCTACTCTTTCGCCATCGACGCGTCGCGATTCGCCTTCGGCCGTCACGACGGAGGAGCCCTCTACTCGCAGCGGTCGTACGATCTCGCTGTTGCCGATTCCCATCTCGCTGCCCCTTCCGCTTCGTGGTGGTGGCAAGACTGGCGACAGTAGCAGCATTTCTGGAGCCGGCGACGCGGGCGTGGTCATGAGCCGTCCTCGCTTTGGCACCACGTCGGCCGTGCAGCCTGCCGTTGCAGCCGCAGCTGGACAGAGTGCAAACAGTGGCGTCGACGGACCTGGCGGCCCCGGCGGATTGGGCATGGGCATGTCGCGCGTCGAGTTTCGCACCAAGCGCATGCTCGAGAAATTGAAGAGCTTTTGGTTCAGTCTCGGTCGCAGCCTGTTGATGGCGGCGGCGGCGGAGAAGGAGAGGGAGAAGAGGAGGGGCAGCAATGGTAGGGACAGTGTCTTGGTTGTCCGGGAGAGGGAGAGAGAAGAGCTGGTGTTCCGTGACGGCAATCATGTCCAGCGACAGGTCGAGCTCGAGCGCATCCGCGAGGTCGATGTCGACATCCACATGGACAAGAGGGACAACAGCGCTTCTCCTGCAAAGCTCCAGCACCTGACGCCGACCAAGGTGCCAGTCACAGTCATCGTCCCAACCATGACCTCTTCGACTCTTCCGTCTGACCTCGTCCATCCTCCTCCTCACACCGCACCTAGCGCCGCCAGCGCCAGGGGCAGAACCAGCACCACGGCCAGCCGCAACGCCGCCGCTCGCCGCCGCCGCTCCTCGACCCACACGACCAGCGCCAGCGCCAACAGCACCACCCGCCTCGTCCCCCTGTCGACGGCCAACGCCAGTGCGGCGGGCTCGCGTCGCTCGGTGCGGCCGCGCGCGTCGTCGTGTCCTGGTTCTCGCCCGCCTTCGCGCCGCGGTCGCGCTGCTGATGGCGATGTCGCGGACGCTACGCCGTCGGGCACTGTCACTGTCTCTACGACCCAGACGGCGACGGCGACGCAAAGTGCGAGTGGAAGTGCCATGGACAAGGACAAGCAGAAGGAGAAGGAGGAGGCGGGCGGCGGTGGTGGTGCTGCCGCGGCCGATGGCTTGACGCGGTCGGTTGAATCGACTTCGTCTACGACCCCCCACGAGACGCAGGCGGAAGCGTGCGTCCAGCAGGAGTCGAAGCGCCTGGGCCAGGGCCAGCAGAATACCGATTCGTCGGTTGCGTCGCTGGATCCGGCGCACTTGGCGGCGTTGAAGTTTGTTGGCGCTGTTGATGTTGATGGTGATGAGGAGTGTGAGGGTGTGGGTGAGAAGGTGGAGAATGTGGGTTGAGGTGTGTGGTTTGTCTCCTCCCCCTTTTCTTTTTTGTTTCGGCGACGAGTTTCTGTTGTTGAGTTTGCATGCTTGCATGTTTTACGGAGTGGTTTCTTTACGGGCAGCAGTTTTTCTCTTTTTCTCTTCCTCTTTTTCTCTTCGCTCTGCGGTTTGGTTTTTCTTTGAAGATGTGATTGGAGGGGTTGAGGTGGTATTGGTGGTATTGGTGGTGATCGGTCGAGGTGGAATGAGATTGCGTTGGTTGCAGATTGGGGTTGGGGAAGGGAAGGGGATGGAGTTATGTGCAGCATGCAAGCACGGCTTACCTCGCGAGTTAGTAATGGCGGTTAGCTGGGTATGGGTATGGCTATGGTATGGCTATGGGCGTGGAGAGTATTGGGGATATTGGGGATATTGGTCATTGATCATTGGGTATGAGGTACGGCGTACGGCATACTGGATAGAGACAGAGAGAATAGCATTGCACGGTATAGCATGGGATATTTCTGCATATATCTAACTTGGGATAGGTTTGCATCGTGGTATGAAAGTTTTGATTTGGAGTCTGTGTGATGGAAATGATAGAGGATAAAGGACAAAGGAACAGGAAAAGGAAAAGGGGGTTTTAATGGGACGATGGGATGGGGAAATGTATCCATAGAGCTGACACACGAGAAGCCGAAAGACAGTCTGCTCACGAGCCAGCATAACACATCACTATCTTCCCACGTGTCACCCGCGTCACCTGTGCTATCTTCGCAGCAGCTGAGCAGTGAGCCAACGGTCAACGGTCTATCGAGCGAAGTCGGAGTTTCTCGTGGGTGGTGGGTGGGTACATAACCGCACCTCCTCCCCGTCCCCCCTCTCTCTCTTCCTTACACCACGCCAGCAGAGGACGCACCGAGCTGTGCAGCTTTGCTTGTGTCGAAGGACAGTGGCTCTCAGGAAAGTGGTACTTGGTTGTTCAAAACGGCGGAGAAGGATATTACTTGTGGTCTCTTTCGCGTTCCCCTCTGGTTTGTGCTACATGCAGTCTCATCAAGCCATGAAGACAGTGAGCGTCTGCATTGCTTAATGTTGGCGCGCATAATGGTCACCTCACAGAGCCAATCAACGTGACTTTACGCAGACGTACGCTTGTTTGTATTGACGGCGAGCGACGTACCCACCCACTCATTTCATCTCACGCTCTGCTCTTCCAACAGACAAAGTGACAAAAGATCCGATCCCAGCAAGAAAGACAGAAAGAAAGAAATGCCCGTGGAAGCAATCAATCCAAAGAACGCCCGCCCGTCCAGTCTGTCCACTCCACCCACTCGCCATCTGTCCCAACGGCAACCAACGCAATACTAAATCCAACCACCCTTCGCAACGTAAGGACGCCGCCGTCCACTCCGCAACCCGTGCGGGAGGAGACGACGAGACTCGATCCAATAATGCCAACGAGCTCAGTCCGCGGCGTGTAGTGTGGTGTTGTCTGTTCTTTTAGGTTCTGTACATGCAAACATGCGGTGATCGATCGACCGAAAGCAGATAAAGTGCCAAACCAAACCTAACAAAAGCAGACGAAAGTCTTTTGAACGCGTACGCGCAAAGTGCACCGTGATTCATTCACATGACAAACCTAGCACACCCAGGCGATTAGTCTGCAGCGCAAGCATTTGCCCACATCACATGACGTACAAAATGTTCGTGTCTGTCGACGCCGTAAGTAAGCGGATTGGTGTTGTGTTGGCACGAGACTTACTCAGAGGATGACTGCAGCTCAGCTGGGGCTTCTGGTCATACTTGCCCAGCAGCTCGTCGCGTATCGAGTTGAGCAGCTGGACGTAGCTCTGGCGCGGGTTCTTCTTGAGCGCGTTGATGAAGGCATAGCTCATGGCGCCCGTCGCCTGGCCCGCGATGCTGGCGTCCGCCGACGTCTGCGAGTCCTTACTGCCGCTCCACATGATGACGTCGGCCGGCGACGTCTTGGTCCGCAGGTTGCGCTCCCGCGTGTTGCCGCCGGAGGTTGCCTTTTTGAACAAGCCAAGAGCCGTGCTTGCCATGCCGCCCATGTCGCCGCGTGCATATGATGACACAATGCCGAGAAGACCTTGGCCGGCTTCTTTGGCCAGATTGGGCTCCTTGAGCACGCCTTGGGTCGAGTAGATGTACGGCAGGTCGAGGGCCGAGCCCGAGTGACAGGAATCAAAGATGGCCGTGAGGCGCACTCCGGGTTGGAGCGGCGCCACCATGATGCGATGCATTTCGTCGTCGACAATGTGACCTGCCTGGCGAAAGTCGACGGGGTAAATGACTTCGTCGTGGCCGTCTTCTTCGTCGCCGTCGAGATCTTTGGTTTGGCCGCCGTGTCCTGCAACTGTTAGATGCGTTTAGACATTGAGCAGGGGACTAACCAGAGTAGTGGAAGAAGAGCGAATCGTTGGGCTGGGCATCCTTGACCAGCCAGTGCATGGCGCGCAGGAGATTGGCCTTGGTAGGCTGGCTCATGGGATTTTGTTGGTCGTCGGTCAAGATGACCATGTCCTCACGCTTGTAGCCGTAGTGCTGGTTCAGGTAACCACTCATGTTCTTAACATCGTTGATGCACCCACGCAGCTGCCCGCGCTGACCAAAGTAATTGATTCCAATGAGCAACGCCTTGCGGCGACCGGTACAGTTGGAATATTGAAACGAGTAGCCGGCCGGTGCACCATGACCGAACGACTGAGCTTGCTGTGGAGGTGGAGGCGGAGCGTTAGGTTGCCCGCCGTAGTTATTGGGGGCTATGGGACATTAGCTACCCGAACGGGAGGCGTGAAGAACGATTGTGCCTTACGAGGCCCTCCATATTGTTGTTGTTGCGGCGGTGGAGCACCGTATCCGCCGCCATATCCTGGCTGGGGCGGTGGTGGTCCCTAGGCCGCGTCAGCACCGAGTGTACAGCCACCTTTTGCGCTCTCGACGCATACCTGCTGATACCCCCCAAATTGACCAGGCGGTGGTGTTCCGTAGTTGTAGGGTTGGGGCGAATGGCCGGGCGGAGGGTATCCGTACTGTCCTTGGGGGCTGCTTGCTGTCAGTGAGGTCGCGATGAGGGGAGGTGACCGTACGGCCCGTACTGCTGTGGCGGCGGATAGCCTTGAGGAGCGCCGTACCCTTGCTGGGGAGGGGGCGCGTTATAACCACCGTGGTATTGCTGGCCGGGATACTGCGACATGGCGACAGGCAGCCGTCTTGTTTCTTGCGCGGGTTTGACGAGGAGACGACGGGCGAGGAAGGCGCGGAGAGGGCGGATTTCAAGCGATCTCGAGGGTGTAAATGCGGTCGTAGGCGTGTCGAAAGGCGAATCGAGGGGGAGAGGGACGTTGAAGAGGTTGAGGAGGGGAAGAAGAAGGTGGCCGGGACAGCGGCAGTGATGAACACCCCGCGGTAGGGCTGACTGAGGTGACCAGGATCCAATGCCGGCTCCGATCTCCGGTACCAACCACCCAGGTATTGACGATGGACTTATTAAAAGACGAGGATGGCGAGCGCTGCATTCTTTGCTCTTTGGACCGTCATCAGCCAGGAACGCCCTTGGCTTTCCAGCCGCACCAGCAAGCGAGGCAATGGTATTTGCACCTTACTTGGGCCCAAAAATTCATCACCGGCGAGCGGCTGAGCCCGTCATGTTGCACCGAGGACGGACATGCCGACGGATGGTCAGGTACTGCAGTGCTTTGTAGCCAGTCGCGACGTGATTACTTGCAGCACGACAGCGGATCCACGGGTGATGAACGCTGCTTGGTTCGCCGCGAAAGGCAGTGCTTGGTGTCGTACATGCATAGAAGGTGGCGGCGAGGTGTCCTTGGCACATCTGTACAAAGAAATAGTCTGGCCGCTGACCGTCTACAATAGAGACGAGGGCTGCTGTAGCGTGTATAGTGCAGATTGCGTAGACAGACACCTCGGCTCGGAGGTGGCCGCCATGCCTCAGAGCACTGATCACCGTTCAGATCTCGCCCACTCCACCCAGTTGAAGCTCTGATTGCGGGGAAATCTGGGGTTGTCGAGTTCTTGATATTCTCGTCAGTACAATGAATTGAATGCTCTGCCGCTGCAAGCAGCATCTGAGGACAGAGAGTCGAGTCGAGTGCCCGGGGTAGATCCGGGATCGGTTGCCGGCCAATTTAGCGCGACGCCAGCGTGAAATATTTCGCCGCAGCTTCTTCATTCTCTCTCCACCACCAACGTCACCCATCTGTTCAACTCGGCTTCCGCAGGCTGAATACATCGCCCATCATGTCGTCCTACGCTCTGCCCAAGTCCCACCAGGACGTGAGTGTCCCGCGCGATTGCCACTGGACCCCGCTGACTCGTCGCTGCAGCTCATGGAAAAGTCTCTGGTCGAGACTGACCCCGAGATTGCTGAGATCATGGTACGAACAACGCCGCCGCTCACCTCGATGTCTCTGACATCCTACAGAAAAAGGAGATTCAGCGCCAGCGCGAGTCTATCCTGCTCATCGCCTCCGAGAACGTCACCTCGCGCGCCGTCTTCGATGCCCTGGGCTCGCCCATGTCCAACAAGTACTCCGAGGGCTACCCCGGCGCCCGCTACTACGGCGGCAACGAGCACATTGATGAGATTGAGCTCACTTGCCAGAGACGCGCTCTCGAGACTTTCGGCCTCGACCCCGCCAAGTGGGGCGTCAACGTCCAGACCCTGTCTGGCAGCCCTGCCAACCTCCAGGTCTACCAGGCCATCATGAGGCCGCACGACAGGCTCATGGGTCTTGACCTGCCCCACGGTGGTCACTTGTCCCACGGATACCAGACTCCCCAGAAGAAGCAAGTCGCTCGACCCACCAATTCTTCCAAGCTAACCAGTCAGGATCTCTGCCGTCTCCACCTACTTCGAGACCTTCCCCTACCGCGTCAACCTCGACACTGGCCTCATCGACTACGAGCAGCTCGAGCAGAATGCCCTCATGTACCGCCCCAAGGTCCTCGTTGCCGGTACCTCGGCCTACTGCCGCGAGATTGACTACAAGCGCATGCGCGAGATTGCCGACAAGGTTGGCTGCTACCTGATGATGGACATGGCCCACATTTCCGGTCTCGTCGCCGCTGGCGTCAACGCCTCGCCCTTCCCCTACTGCGACATTGTCACCACCACCACCCACAAGTCGCTCCGAGGACCCCGCGGTGCCATGATCTTCTTCCGCAAGGGCGTGAGGAAGACTGACGCCAAGACGGGCAAGGACGTCCTCTACGATCTCGAGGCTCCCATCAACTTCTCCGTTTTCCCCGGTCACCAGGGTGGCCCGCACAACCATACCATCACCGCCTTGGCCGTTGCCCTCAAGCAGGCCCAGACCGACGACTTCAAGCAGTACCAGCAGCAGGTCATCAAGAACGCCAAGGCGCTCGAGGTCAAGTTCAAGGAACTCGGCTACAAGCTCGTCACCGACGGCACCGACAACCACATGGTTCTCTTGGACCTGAAGCCCCTCGCCCTCGACGGTGCCCGTGTCGAGGCCGTCCTCGAGCAGGTCAACATTGCCTGCAACAAGAACACCACCCCCGGCGACAAGTCGGCCCTCACGCCCATGGGTATCCGCATCGGCGCGCCGGCCATGACCTCGCGCGGCCTCGGCGAGGAGGACTTCAACAAGATTGCGCAATACATTGACACGTGCATCAAGCTGTGCAAGAAGATCCAGGCGGAACTGCCCAAGGAGGCCAACAAGCTCAAGGACTTCAAGGCCAGGGTCGCGTCGCACGAGGTCGACGACATCAACAACCTCAAGAAGGAGATCGCCGCCTGGGCCGTCACCTTCCCTCTTCCCGTGTAAATTTTGTACCTATAACGATTTCCTTCAACACCAAAAAAGTTCCGACTCGTACTGGGCAAAAAGCAGAGTCGGTTTTGATGGCATGACAAGCAAGCAGTGAGAGTAAGAGTGTGTGGTTCATTCAACAAAACAAAAACGGGGGCTGGACGACCGATCAAGCGAGATGATTGATGATGGCTTCAACGTCCATTTACGGGAGTACAATTGGCGGGATAGGCGCGGGGGATATTTGGCGTTCATTTAACAAACAGGCTTGTTGTCATTGAAATCATTCTTGATCGCTTGTTCGTTTATTCTTTCTTTTTCTGTTGGTGATGTGGGTTTGTGGTTCAGCACATGCTGCATGCATGCGGACGGATATCCTCGTCTCTTGTGGTGAGCGTGTGGAGGTGCGAGGCAAGGGCTGCTCAACCAGCCGTGCTGCGGTGTAGCGGTGTGTAGTCGTGGGAAAATACGACACGGCGAAATGCTTGCCTCTCAGTTGAATCAGTGACGGCGAAACAAGGTGGTTGTGAAGGACGGATGTAGCGATTCAAGCGTGGCGTATCCGCCGTATTTCGTTTCCGTCTCGTCTGCTCATCACTCGGTCTGCCAGCCTGCCTGTCCGCCAGCTAACCCACTTGGCTACCCAGCCAAACCAGCAAGCAGCTCAATTCACAGACCACCAGCAGTTTTTCATGACAAGCTTGAGATGGTTGATTGATGAAATGATGGATTGATATAAACAGAGAATGCCATGTGCTAGTAGCGAGGTATATGCAGGATGATGTGTGTACTCATAGTAAAGAAAGAATGCCAGAAAAAAGCAAGAAAAGGACCGCTCGTCGTCTCTTCTTTTTGCGCCCCGTGTGTTTTGACTCTATGGTCTGAATAGCAAGTGCTGTGGATGCAGGAGGGGAAAAAAGAGAGCAAGTGCTCGCGGAGTAAATGACGCGATGCGATGCGATGCTATGCGATGCGATGCTGGAAACAGATGGGGTTTTTTGTTTTGCCAACTTCCGCCGCCGCTGCTGATGCTGCTCGTCACGTCATCTGATGCCACGCACGGGGTCGGCATCATCGGGGCACTGTCACGGCACCGGGGAGAAGTGGAGGGGCTCCCGGTGCCGTGACAGTGTTTTTCTTTTCTTTTCTTTTCGTCGTCGTCTCTGTGGACCGCTACTCCGCCCGCTACCCCTCAATCATCAAGGAGAAAGACGCGCAGAAGCAGCACGTCCATCCAACTCTCGTCGACAAGCAGCGCTCAGACGTGCATGGTCGCGGAGCCATGGCCGCACCGCGAGCAGGCGGGCGTGGCGTTGGCGTACCAGTCCGAGTCCTCGCTCTTGACCGAGGCGATGGAGGAGCAGGACGACGGGTTGCGCGAGAGGCCGGGGCGCTGCTGCTTCACGGCGTCGATGGCCTTGTTGGCCGGGGCCACGGCCGGCACGTTGGTGCTGCGCCAGTCCCAGACGGGGCCGTCCCAGGAGTCCTGATGATACTGTTAGCAGGGGAGAAGGGGGACGAGGGACGAGGGACGAGGGCGTACCCAGTTCTCCTCGTACGAGGTGATGGCGGCCTTTTCGGCCTCGTAGGCGGCGTTGTTGAAGGAGGCGTTGGCGCTCATTGTTGCGGTTGGAGTGTTGTTGTTGTTGTTGTTGTTGTTGTTGCTGGTCGAGGAGGAAGCGAATGAATGTGGAGTCTGGAGCGGGAGTGGTTGCTTTGATGGAGAAGAGTGAGCGTGGAGAGGATGTTGATGCAGCGACAGACAGAGTTGCGACCAGCGTTATATAAGATTGCTAGAGCATGTCAGACCGGGGCGGACTAGGAGTAGGGGCCTGGAATACCTCCCTGCGTAGGAGTGGTAGAGGCGCAGAGATTTTCTGTGGAGAGGGCTTCGCAGATCTGAGTCCAGAGCCAGGGTCCATCCATCCATCCATCCATCCATCCATTGTCTCTCTCACTCCCCGGTCATTGTTCCTGGTGGCGACGTCTCCGACCGCCCCGAACGACGCCCGTATGAAGCCACTGCCGTCGCCCACCCTTCCTTGGCTGATCGTCAGGCCCTGTTCCAGAAGGATTTTGTCCCGTTCCTTGAGGTGGATCCATTGACGCCACCGCAGCCATCCCTCTCGCCTCGCCCTCGCCCTCGCCCTCGCCCTCGGCCTGCTGCTTGCGGGTGTCGTCGCGGTCGTCGTCGTCGTCGTCGTCGTCGTCGTCGTCGTCGTGGTGGAGGTGTGATGTCGTTGGCTTGCCCGCAGCTGCAGACGCCCGACGTCGCACACGGCATTCGGCACCTGCATCAACCATCAACCTCAACCATCATCTCGACCTCCCTCCACTTCTCTCTCTTCACGTCGCCGCCACCTCGCCTGGCCTATCCTCACCGCATCCCGACGCCCTGACGCCTCTCAGCCCCGCGTGCCAGCGTTGTCAGGAGCAGGAGTCTCGCCACCCTCAAGCTCCATCCAGACTGCACTCTACTGTTCCTGCACCTTCGCTCCGTCGTGCGCGCGCTGTGCCATTCCATTTTCAGTCGCCACCACTGATCAGACGACCCCCCGCGCCTGGACGACGACGACTCGGCCTCGTTCGGTCCCCGACCTCTCGCGCTGAGAAATGGCCTGTCATCATCTAGACGCTCGTCGAAGCTTGCCGCGCGCGGCCACGCGTCGCTGCGTCGGCAAGCTACTTACCCAAGCCGATGGATAGTCACAATGCCATTGTCACCCAGACCCAAACCTGTTCACTCAACTTCAGCCACGGGCGCCGCGTGCTGCTGTGTTGGTTACTCCCCCGCATCCGAGACGGCGGGCGGCGGCGGCGCTGCGGCAATGGGGGAGTGGGCCTCGTGGGCTGCCCCCCAGCCCGCGCTACTCTTGTCCATCGTGGAGTTCCCGATTTGGTGGCCTCGACCTCTCCAGAAGCCAAACGCTCGGATCTGGCCCTGGCGGCTGCCGTGCAACGTCGGCGTCTCACATCGTGGAGTCTGCAAATCCCATTTGCTGTGCGGGGCCCCGCCGCTCGCTCGGAGAATTCTGCTTCTGCCGCTGCGCTGTGCTGCGAGTGAGACGGCTCAACACCAGATCCTGTTGTGCTCACGCGCGCAGGTTGGTACCTGAGATGCTTCCATTGCTGCACAAGGTTTGTTTCCGTTGCTCAGAGCTACTCTACTGTTGCGTTTCCGGACCCCATTCTTCGACCCTCTGATTTTCCTGCTTCGCCATCTCTCCACGTCCTGCGTTTGCACATCTCTCGCCACGCCGACCCACTTCCTTCTCCCGTCTTTTGCAGTCTTCGACGTCGCAAATTACATCTTGTGCGAACTGCGGGCTTCTCCATTCTTCCACCTGCCACCTGCTGCTCCGCCAAGCTTGGCAAACCACACAAAACAACAAACGCGGTATTTTTAGACCGGCGCGCGCTGGCTAGCGGGTAGCAAAAGACCCCACGCGCCATGCGCGCAAGCCACGCCGCTCCGTTTCGGCAGTGATGGCCGTGGTGGCAGCGCCTCTCGCTGTCCATTCCGCCACCACCGTAGCTATGCTGGTCGGCTGGAACCGTCCACGAGATGCCAGCAGGTAAGCAGCTAGAGACTTGCATGTACGGTGCCCGAGTACCGCGACTGGCCGACGAAGTCAGCTCTATTCTCCTTCTCTGGGCTCGGGCGAGCGAATTGGCTGCCGAGACTGCTGCAGCTGGTGGCGGTCAAGGTTGTCAAAAGTCTCCGGCTGGACGCGTGCTGGCTGAGCCTTTTGGCTTCTCTTCGGGTGTTCGAGCTGGCTGCCACTTTTTTCTTTTTTTCCTTCTTCTTTTCTGGTCGTTTCTTCATTCGTGTTTGCTTTCTTGACGACTTGCTCTGCTGCTCGACCGTTCGACAATTTTGAAATGCCTCGTGGAGCATTGTCCAATCCCAATCGATGACAAACGAGATGATTGGTTTGTCTTGGAAAACATGAAACAGGAGAACTACTGGAAGAGAGACGAGGACGAGAAAATGCTCTTCCAAAACGGAAAAGAATGGAAAGGGAATGGAAAAGAGAAAGGGAAAAGGGCGAGAAGAGGAAGAGAAAAGGGA
Organism: Phyllosticta citrichinensis; assembly: GCA_038380885.1. Taxonomy (NCBI): domain Eukaryota; kingdom Fungi; phylum Ascomycota; class Dothideomycetes; order Botryosphaeriales; family Phyllostictaceae; genus Phyllosticta; species Phyllosticta citrichinensis. The sequence goes on from JBBWUH010000006.1 coordinate 2,624,129, forward strand.
AAGGAAAAGAGACTGCAAGAGACGAGAATGCATTTTCTATCCCAGAAGCTGTGAGCTAGCTAGCTGTGCTCTCCCCATGCGGCATCCTACCGCACCCAAAACTTAAAGCAGAATCCAAAAACCTATACCATGCCATACCAACGCCACAGCCGCAGCCGCAGCCGCCCGATTCGAATCGATAGAAGTCGATGCGTCGACCGACCGACCGATTGACCGATTGACTGACTGTCCCTCTCTTCTTTGCACCGCTCTACGCCGACGCCGCCGCATCATTCATGCGTATCCAACTCCAAAAACACCAGGTCAGAATCAAAATCAACTCCCACGCCATACACCTCACTTCCTCCCCGCCATCTTTCTTTCTCTCCCTCTCTCTCTCTCTCTCTCTCCGTAGTGTGGTGTCATGTCATGTCACGCCACGTCGAACGACACTTAAAAACACGCCACACCCCCCGCACTGCCGCAGCGCCTGCACACGCGCGGATTCATCCACAGACTGGCAGCAGACGGCGTGCTCGCGCCTGACGCGGCGGCGCTTGACGATGTCGAGGGCGTGGCTGTGGGCGTGGTTGTGTTGGCGGGGTGCTGGGTGCTGTTAGCTTTGGCTGCTCTGCTCTGCTCTGCTCTGCTCTGGCTGCTGCTAGAGAGACGGAGGTAGGATGGATTGATGGACTGGGGTGAGCAAGAGGAGGGAGAAGGGAGGAGAGAAGGGAGGCATACCACATGTTGGTTTTGATGTTGCGGTTGCGTCAGGCGCGCCGTCAGCGTTTCAATGTCCATTTCGTGTCGCTGGGCGCGGCAGTGGCCTGTTTCGCTGCATGCCATGAAGGCGGTTGATGGTGTCGATGTCATTTTGGTGGTGAGGGCTGTGGTTTGTTTGGTGCGTTTGGGTGGATTTATTCGACCGATAGTAGCCGGTTTGTTGGTTTGTTGGTTGGTTGGACGTTTGTCGATGATGATCGTGTGAAGGTGAGTTTTCTAGTGGATGCGTAGACGTGTCTTTGTATGTTGATGGTGTAGAACAGAGAGTCAGTCATGTAGGTACCTTGGCGCGTAGTTATATACCTCCTCCCTCCACTCCTTTCCATCAATCATTCCATCTCACACGCGCCTCTCCCCACACGCGCGCAAACGAGACAACAACGCCAACACGCGAGACCGCACCCACCCACCCACCGATAACGCGCGAACGCAACGCATCTATTTTCGTCCCATCCGCCATCGGGCCATCCCGTCGGCCTCAGACCTCAGCAGACAGTACACTACGCGTTCCGATACGCTCCGAAACATCGTACGCACCACGGCATCGCACTTCTCCTGATTTCTGCAGATGCAGACGCAGAAAATGTGCGTGCGTAGGTAGGGCTGGGCTGGCTGTGCTGGCTGCGGTGTGGCGCAGCGCAGCCGTCGCTCGCTCGCGTGACTCTCAGCAGACTGGAGACTATGTATTTGGAGTCGGGCCAATCACGCGCCAGAGAGAGAGGATCAGCTCACTCTACTCCTATTTACTGCTCAGTCTGAAACTTCACACTACACCACCACCATGTACCGCTACTAGCAACGCCATATTTGCCGTTCTATGTTCTTACTCCTACCATGTAAACAGAGTAGTGGCTTAGAAGACGAGGAACGGGGAGTGAGTAATGGCGGCATTGCTGCACGCATTTTTCTTTCATACCTTGCGCCTGAGCCTCACGCCGACTGCTCTGCGCTTCATGCAGGATCCATTCACGCTCAGAGCAGATAACATCCCTCCCTACCCAGAAATATCCGCCGCCGTTACCGCACAAGCACAAGCACGAGCTCCTTGCACTCACTCAATCCTTCACTCACCACTGCCGCTGCTGCTGCTGCTCCGCTATCCCACTGTTCGTCTCCAGCTTTTCTATGCACGTCGGGAGAGGTCGGGTGGACTGGTGGTGTGGCAGAACGGGTGCGTCGGGACAGGTCGGGTCGCGGGAAGGGGGTGGCGTGGTGTGTCATGTCCAGGGGCGGCCGTGACCGCAGGGCAGCCTCTGTTTCAACGTCATCTCTTTCCTGCGCATGTTGTTTTGGGATGCATGTAAGTACGTGAATGAAGAGGAGGGAGTTTGTTGTGGAGAGCGATAGCGTGCGAGCAACAGCCGTTGCTGGGAGAATTGTACGAGTCCGTCACTGGACGACGAGTGGCAGACAGGCAATGATGTCACCACCTCGTTTGACATCTGATGAGGCAAACGGCCACGTATGGCGACGCTGATTTCATGCTGTGGGTAGGCTGGCAAGATCCAAACACTCCGGCCTCGATGAGTTTCTACACGTTGCACGTTGGTGGTCGATGACATGACGCGGTTTAGGCAGTTTGGAAGAAGATGCTGATATGTACTGATTCATATACAACGACGCGGGTCTAGAGCTTTTCGGCACTCGCGCCTGACTCGCTGCCGCGTTTGTAGTGCTGCGTAAAGTCGTACTTGATGGCGCGCATGAACTGTGTGGAGTTTGTCAGTCACGATGCCCGCACTGAACAAATGGACAAACGACACAAACAAAGAGATGAAACTTACATCATTCAACTCCTCCCGCGTCTTCTTATCCACCGCCGCGCGATTGATCAGCTTGATAAACTCATCCTTCTCGCTCGCCTGCTCCGGATCCTGATCAAACAGCCTCCTTATATTCTCGCGACTGACAGGGTCCGTCACATCAAGATACTTCTGCCTGCGCACATCACTATACGTATCCAAAATGGCCTCGTCGGCCACGCCCTCGTGGATGCCAGCGAGGCAGTCGTACAGCCCGCCCACGTCGACGATGCCGCCCGTCAGCCCCAGCCCGCCGAACGGGTTGCACACGTGCCCGGCGTCGGCCGCGAGCACGAAGCGCCCGCGCCGCATCGCCGGCGCCAGCCGCTGGTGCACCTTGTACGGGCTGAAGCCGGTGATCTTGTAGTCGGCGGGCGACGGGTGGTCCGGGAACATGGCGGCGAACTTGGCCGGGCAGCGCGCGACGAGCTCGTCGTGCGAGAGGCCGCTGTGCTCGCCGTACGATACGCGCCAGTATTCGCCCGCCGTGAGGCGCGCCACCATGTGCCAGTGCTCGGGGTGGATGAAGAATTGGATGTCGTGGTAGCCCCAGCGCGAGAAGTCATAGTGGACCTAGGGCGTGTCAGTGGATGCGTGGACGGATGAAGGGGTGACGGACGTTGGTTGCTACGATTTGCTTGTCCCATGTCATGCCTGGGAAGTTGTTCTCGCCAAACATCAGACGGCGCACTGTGCTGCTCGCCCCGTCGCAGCCAACGACGTAGTCGGAGTAGTACCGCTTCCGCGGCTTCTCGCCTCCCTGAGCGTCTCCATCCCCCTCGACCGCCTCAGTGTCCACCCACGCCCTCTCGCCCTCTTCTCCAATCGCGACGACCTTCTCGCACCAGCGAATCTCGCACTCGCAAAGGCCCCTACTAACCTCGGTCTCGACCTCCTCCCGAATCAACCTGCTCAGCGCATCGAGCGGCAAGCACGCCTGCCGATCCCACCCGCAATCCAGATCCAACATGCCCAACAGCTCAGCGCCGCCCTCGGCCTCGCGCGCCGTGTCCTTGAAGGCCGCCGCGCGCTCCGCGCTCCACAGCTTCTTCCACGTCATCCACCGCGGCACGTAGCCGCGCCGCTTGATCTCGTCGAGGATCCCGGCCCGCATCATCTCGGGCACAGCGCTCGGCCCGTAGTACGCGGCTCGCGGGCGCGTGTCGCCGCGGAGGTCTAGCGCTTCGATGATGGTGATGCGCGGCGGGGTGATGGATGGGTTGTTGGGGTTGCGGAGGAGCATGAGGGCCAGGAGCAGGCCTGACGGCCCGGCGCCGACGATGGTGATGTGTTTGATGGGCATGGCGTTTTCCGTGGGTTGAGGCGTGTCGAGGTTAGAAGATTGTAGGCTTGATGGTAGAATACCAGGTCTTCCGAACGGAGCCGGGAAATCGAATGTCGTAGGTTGGTGGCTGCAAGAACACTTGCGAAACTCTCCTCAACCAATCAGCCAATGCTCCCCACTCCAAGATCAAATCGTCCTAGCTCTTATCCACAAGCAATCGCAGATGCAGAACCAAACCTAGAAGCGAGTAAGCTACAAAAATACCAACAAGCGCAGCGGTTCTACTTCTACACCCGTCAATCAGCCTAGCCTAGCCCCTCACATCCGTCCGCGTTCGGCAGCGCCCGTCAGTTGCAAAAGAGAGAGATGAGGGGTGTCCATCGGTATCTGCAGTGCTTGACGTCATGCATGCCACCGACGTCGGATTGCTCCCCTTCCGACGCAAGGAACCCATGGCCCTGCCCTCGACATCATGACCCGCAGCGCCGGGACAGGGTCCTGCGACTCAGCCAATTCTTGCCGCCGGCGGGGCTGGCGCGCAAAACGCAGTCTGTCAAGCTTGGGAGAGTTGCTTGGATTCGGCCCGCGCTGCCATCCATGGCCTTCATGCAGGGATTCTACTCGTGATGAAATGTGGGGTAGCAGGGCGTGCGGGGGTGCCTGAGGAGGTGGGGTGAAGAGAAGCTTGCTTGCTTGCAGCAGCTCTTTGGCACTTGAACGAGACAACGGCTGGTGGCGGTGATTCGAGGTATACATTGCGTATGTAGACACCGGCAGAGCTGTGGATGCCATGTCCGGTCGGCATCAGAGACGGGCGAAGAATGGGTTTAGGTAGACTGTATGAATCGAAGGTTTGCATCGAGTAAAGCAGTATTTGTCGAGTGGGGCCGAATCTCATTCTACGTTTTCAAAATCCTTCTTCCAGTCTTCGTTTCCTCCCAGGAACCGATACACCACCCTCGAGTCCAAGTCTCTGCATCGTGGATCGTTCATGGCTGCCGTGTACGTTTCCAAGCCCACGTCTCCCAATGCAAGTCGCACACCCAGCCGTTTGGCCGTGTGGACCGCCAGGCCAAAGTCCTTGCGCATCAATTGCACCTTGAAACCCCCCTTGTAGCCATTGCTGCTGGGGACCTCGGGTACAATTCCCGGAACCGGACACCACTTGTCTAGAATGGTGCTCTGAGCGGTGCTGGAGTCGAAAATCTGCTTCAGGAGCCGTGGATCCATTCCCGCCGCCATGCCAATGTTCATGGCTTCCGACGTCGCAATGGCAATGAGCCCGCTGCAGTAATTGTTGCACGCCTTTGCAACCAGTCCCAGAGACGGTCCGCCGCAAGCAAAGATGTTGGATCCCATTTTCCCTAGCAGATCCCGCAGGAGCGGCATGTTGGCATCTGTGGGCGAACAGCCAAGCATGAATGTGAGCGTGGCCCTTTGCGCGCCGAGTACCGAGTTTTCTGCCACCTCTTTGGAATTGGCGCAGGCCGCGACTCTTTCGGGATACTTCGAGCACAGAGTGTCGACGGGGACCCGAGAAACGTCGTGGACGTTGAGCCGTACATTTTCCAACTTTTGGAGCAGATTGTCAGCCATGTGTTGGCCCATGTTCCCCACCCCGATGAATCCAATGGTGTCGTACGTAAAGAACATTTTGTCGAGTTGGTGTACGAAGAGGGTATGTTGCCTGTCCGAGATCAGCTCAGCATGAAGAGGGGCGAGGTGACGTCTAGCTTCAAAAGTAACTTTGTACCTGGCATCACGTGGGACTTGTCCTCCAGACCATCACAGATACTCGTCGGCGCCGAACAACAAATCTTCATTCTCTACGAGCCACTCCTCATCGTGGCCAGCGACGACCTCGACGTTTTTATCCTCCATCAGCTTGCGCAGTCTTTCAATCGACTTCATGGCCGCCTTCTTGTCAAAGTGGATGCAATTGGTGTGCCCGGCCTCGTCCTCCCATATGCCAATGTCCTTTTCTCCGGTCAAGATTCGACGGTCGTGAAAGGCGTCACCTGCCAAACACATCCACGACCACGGTCTAGTACGACACAGGAGATTCAAATGTCCAGGGAGGTGTCCTGGAGCGTCTACTACATACATCGAGCCGTCACCTACGAGATCGAGCGCGGCGGGAAACTGACCAATCGGTTGCCAGTTCCAATGACTCTTGTTGCTAAACTCGCTGGCGACTGGTAGCGTGCTTGGAAGCTCCTCTGTGCGGTCTTCGGGCAACAAGCTGGGGTCAAAATGCTGGTGTGAGCCTTTGGCGGCCACGCCGTTCCGGAGCACGTCGAGAGAGCCTGGACCAACGATGAAGTGAGCATTGGGAAATTCTTCCGGATCCCCATGGTGGTCATAGTGGACATGGCTCAACACGACGACATCAATGCTTGCAGGGTCAACTCCGCCAGACCTGAGCTGCTCGGCGACGCCAGCCAGTCGGTATGGCTGACGGGTTTCCAAGTGTGCTTGCTGTGGTGGCGTGTAGCGGTCTTTGGAACTCCTCAAGCCAAGGTCGAACAGCAGCCTGAAGGGCTTGCGGAATGACGGAGACGAGGCGCGTTTGCCATGATTCAAAAGCTCACACCTGGAGTGAGTTACCAAAAACGACAGCGACGGTTTAAAGTGTCTCGCATCGTGAAGCGCAGGACTAACGAAGAGGCGCTCGGGAAGAGTAAAGTGACCGCCGGCGATTGGAGAGACTGTGACGAAGGATTGGTTCGGTTGGCTCGGAGGGAGCAGCGTCATGGCAAGAGACTCGAGCTGTTAGAGACAGAGTTGGCGATGTGTTCGGGACCTTTTCACCGAGCGTAGAGAGACGGCCTGGACGAGTCGCAAAGCTGGTTGGCAAAGTCAATCGTCAAGCAAGGGCTGAGAAAGAGTTTAGTCAACATTTGGTCAGCGCGCGCGTCTAACCATCTTGTCGCCTGCGCGTCAGTTGGCGCCGCCAAGTCTCACCAAGATCAGATCAGTACCCCGCATTCACCACCCTCGCTCTTCACAACAACTGCCGCTGCAGCCATGGCTTCCACTATTTTAGAATTGAGCCAGTGAGCTCTCTCTTCGTCTTTGTTGCTCAAACGTCAAGACCTTGAGACCTCGAAACCACCGCAATCATGCCCGCACAGCTGAGCAACCCCACCGAGTACCAGGACATCTTCCACTGGGCAGAGACCCAAAAGGATGGTTCGATCCAGTCATTTGCGACTCGCAAGAATGATCCGTACGAGTATCAGTCCGGCTTTGGCAACAGCTTCGAGTCCGAGGCCGTTCCTGGCACCATTCCGCGCGGCCAAAACAACCCACGCGCTGTGCGCTTTGGGCTCTATGCCGAGCAAATGACGGGTACTGCCTTTGCGGCATCGCGCCAATTGAACAAGCGCTCATACTTGTATCGAGCGAGGCCGGCCGTCGCGCATCAGGGCTTTGTGAGTGGACCACTTTTGATGGAGAATTCGACTGACAGTCCAGACTGACCTGCCCGATAACCCCGATACAGAGGCGAATTTCCTCACCATCAATCCCCGCGTGCACATCTCGCCCACCCAGCTAGCCTGGCGCCCCATTGACGTTCCCTCCGAGGAGACGGACTTTGTCCGCGGTCTGCGCACCATTGCGGGCAGCGGAGACCCCACCCTGCGCGAGGGCCTCGCGACGCACGTCTACGTGGCCAACAAGAGCATGGACAATACCGCCTTCGTCAACAGCGATGGCGAGATGCTGATCGTGCCGCAGCAAGGCGCGCTCGACATTGAGACCGAGTTTGGGCCGCTGTACGTGCAGCCGGGCGAAATCTGCGTGATCCAACGAGGGCAGCGCATCCGCGTGTCCGTCGACGGGCCCACGCGGGGTTACATTCTCGAAATCTGGGGATCACATTGGGACCTGCCAGAGCTGGGGCCGCTGGGGGCCAACGGACTCGCCAACGCGCGCGACTTCTTGCACCCCAAGGCCGCGTACCGCAGCACGGGCGACGCGGCCCCTTGGAGCATCACGTACAAGATGGGCGGCAAGTTCTTCGCGTCGCGGCAAAACCACTGTCCGTTCGACGTGGTGGCCTGGCACGGCAACTACGTGCCGTACAAGTACGACCTGACCAAGTTTGTCAACGTTGGCTCCATCAGCGTCGACCACATCGACCCCTCCATCTTTTGCGTGCTGACTGCGCGCTCTCGCGACCCGGCCGCGCCTCTCGCCGACTTTCTCATCTTCAGCCCTCGCTGGGACGTCGCCAGTCACACGTACCGTCCACCGTACTACCACCGCAACGTCGCGTCGGAGCTCATGGGCCTCATCTACGGCGTCTACGGCGGCCGCAGCGACGGCTTCGAGCCTGGCAGCATCAGCTTCGAGTGCGGCATGGTGCCTCACGGCGTCGCTTACGAGCAGTTCCGCGCCGCCAGCGCCGAGGAGCAGCCCCAGATCCAAATCTCCAAAGGCAGCATTGCCTTTATGTTTGAGTCCAGCCGCCCGTTCACCATTACGGACTATGCGTGGAAGAGCCCAAATTTACACGAACACGAGCCGGCCATGTGGGACAACCTGATCGACAACTTTAGCAAGCACAAGGACGAGGTCGACGAGATTCTCGCTCGGGGCGTCAAGGCGCTCAAGATTCAGGACGGCGCTCACAATGGCGCTGGCAACGCCGTCGCTGCGAAGTAGACCAGTTCGACAGACGCAAGGTAAGGTGGGTTTGCAATGGCTGCTGTGTCGAAGGGAAATTGTCGTGATGCGGTCTTTGGTTCGCTCGTCTTGGTGACCGGCGCCGTCCAGTAGTCGATCTTTCGGGCAAGGCGTCATGAGTCTGTCTGCTCGCTCGTGTTCCTTACACCAAGTAGTGTCGGTGAGTCGGTCGGTCGGTCGGTCGGTTTTTGGCCAATTTGTCCCGTCTCTTTTCTCCTTCCTACGCCACTGTTGTTGCTGATGCTGATGCTGCGGCAAGCGTAACAATAATCAAATTACGGACGACCAAGTAGTTGAATTGAGTTCGAATCGATCTTCCAACAAATGGACTTCTCCCTTGTCGCCAGTGCGTTGTTTGCTGCATGCCACCGCCGGCAGTTGATCTATCCTGCGACTTGAAAGCGAATGACGAGATGAAGGGGCCGCCCGGGAAGACCGCACTGCTGGCCAGCCAAGAAGGACGGCAGCCACGACACGAACACAATGAAAGCAGATCCAAACGAGAGAAAGAAGTTCAACTTACCGAATACATGTTGTTTGCTGGTGTAAACCCCCCAGCCCTTGCGGACTGGAGATACCCACCCGCCCGGTGCTTTGTTTAGGCAGGCAGCGACCTGACCTGGTGGGAATGGGGGATGGGGGGTGGGAGGGATGGGGGGATGGGGGAGATGGCGGATAAGGCGGGGGAAGATGAGAGAGTAGAGATGGCAAGAAATGAAAAAAATGGAGGGAGATGGTGGAGACGGCGCGAGATGGTGAGAAATGGTCAGACGGATGATTAGATAGATGGTAATAAATAAAGGCGACTGTATGAGAGAGAGAGAGTGAGAGACTGGAAAGAAAGAGAGTGACTGGAAAGAGAGAGAGAGAGAGACGAGAAAGAGACAGACTGGAAAGAGACGGACGAGAAAGAGACGATAAATGTGACATATTTAACAGGTCGGAAAGATGGGAGAGATGCCAAGAGATGTCAAGAAATGAAGTAGAGACGGACAAATGGGACAGATGGGACAGATGGCGACAAGAGATGAGAACAAGATGCGAGAGATGTTGAGAGATGTCAAGAAATGAAGGAGATACGGATAGATGGCGACAAGAGATGAGGACAAAATGGCGACGAGAGATGGGACAGATGGCGACGAGAGATGAGAACAAGATGCGAAGAAATGACCGACTTACCTGTTTCGACTTACCTTTGACCTACAGCCTACGTCTCACGGCCATCAAGTCCAAGTGGACCCTCACGCAGTCGATCATGTTGTTGTCACGGCCATCAAGTCCAAGCGGACCCTCACGCAGCCGATCATGTTGTCGTGTGTCGATGTAAAGGAGAGAAGCTGAGCGGGGGGAGCGTAAAACTTTATACCCATCCGACGAGCACTGACCTCCTTAGCTAACCTCAACCACTGTGAGTGACTCAGAACACATGCAAGAGCAAAGGTGGTCCAATGTGCGATACGTGTGTCACTCTTCCGCCGCGTTCTGTGGTTGAGGTGTTGGTCGGTAGTCAGAACCCCGATGCTGCCGATCGGCATGTCGACTTTCCCTGCGGCCGACGAACCGAAGATTGTCAACCAGAAAAACACGCTCTTAACGGCGTGTCGGGTCCCTGGTACTGCTTGTTGTATCCAGGGCACGAGGCTTGGAGCAAAAAACGTGGCACATACGGCCTCTCGATCACTACACTCGACACTTGAATGCTCCCTGTCACTTGTCGACTGCAGCGTATGAATGCTCCCCACCAATCGTCTGTCAAAGCAAACGAATACTCCCCGATGAACGAGACTGCTTCTCTCCTCTCATTTTATAAGGCCCCATTGCCTCCCATCCGTGCCCCTGAGAAAGAACTGGTTTCACTGACATGACGACCCTGTCGACCAAAGACACTCCCCCAGTACCCCCTTTTCCCCGGATTATCCCAGACTGGCGTAGCGGTACAACAGGACCCTTGAATCGTGCTCCGCGAGTGATGAACTGCACTGGATCGGACTGCACTCGTGTCAAGGGTCTGGCAGTGACCCCTGAACCGAATTTCTTGCATCGCGGTGCTTTTGTCGCCGAAACACCGCTTTACTTGTGACGAGGCGCCTTGATGGTGCCGTTGCGCAATGGTACCACGGCAATGAGAGGAAGGTCGTTGACTTTGAGCCCAGTGACCTACAGAGGGACACTGAACCGCGGCAGCGATCCGCGAAACCAGATCGCTGCAGAACCGGCTTCATGTGGATTTTTTTTTGGCGCCATGTGTTCAGCACGGACTGCTGGTTGTTGGACCGGGTGAGGCGTAGTGATGGTGGCATGTGATGGCAGATGGCTTTCAAGTGATGAATGGGAACAGCTTTTGGCCCAGGATGACTACGAGAACTGAACGGGAGGCATGTCAGCGGTGTCCGACCAAGGTGGCGTCTGACTATGACAAGGAGAACCCTAACATAGAACCAGTTGCGACGACATGTCAGAGAATAAGCAGACAAAGAAGGTAAAAGCTGCCAGAAGCAGCCGGTCGGCCAACGAAAGCGTCCAAACTCCAAAAGACCCACAACAAACAAAGAACCAAGCAACGCACACCACCTCAACCATCAATCCCGACGGTGCCCTCGTCGTAAATCAACTCGCGGATATACTGGTCAAACCCGCCCCTCAACCAGCCCAGCAACGTCTGCACATCCGCCCTCTTCTCGACATCAGGCTCAAAGCCCCTCTTCAACGCCATCATAAACAGCAAACTATACTCCTTCTTCGGCTGCAGCGAAAACTCCGTCGTCATGCCCTTGGCGCGCGCCGACGGCCACGCCCGCCTCCTCTCCGTCGTGCTCGTGCCCTCGGGCATCCGCGCATTGCGCGGCAAGATGTCGTTGTTGGCGACGAGGCTGACGTTGCGCTCCCACCACGCGTTGCCCTTGTCGCGGCCCTTGTGCCAGTACTCGCGCTTCTTGAAGTAGTCGGTCGACAGGCTCATGTCCTTGAACCCGCCGCCCTTCTTCGCCGGCGACGCCGTCACCATGAAGTTGATGCTCGCCGCCACGCTGTACACGTCGGTGCTGGGCATGAGCCGCGCGTACAGGTCGTCGGCGCCAAAGTGCCCATCGCTCGGCAGCGCCTCCGGCGCCGCCCAGTTCTGCGTGTACAGCTGCCGCAGCTTCCGGTACTGCCAGTTCTGCGCCTTGAAGTCGGGGTACGGCAGCGGGTTCTTGAAGACGGGCTTGGCCGTCGCGCCGCCGAAGTCGGCCAGTTTGGCTGTGGGCACGGCGTACGCCCAGTGGCCTGGCAGCGCGTGGTTGGCCGTCAGCAGGATGTTTTGCGGCTTGATGTCGCCGTGGATGATGGATGGCTTCTCCATGCCGGTTGGCGTCGTCGCGGAGTGCATGAACTCGAGGCCCTGCAGCAGATCGATGTACAGCGACCGCAGCAGCGCCTCGTGAGGCCGGGCGTGTTCGTTCGGCGACCCGTGGAAGTGCGCCCATGTGAACCTCTCGAGATCGTCCAGCGGACAAAACTCCATGACGTATGCGCAGTCCGGCGACGTGCCGACCGGCGGGTACCACTGGAGGATCTTCAGGATGTTGTCGTGCGTCCTGCTGCTGCTATGCCCCAGCCCAATGCTCGTGAGCCGCTCGATTTCATTGGGAAACCGTCGCGTATCGTAGTAGGAGTGGTGCTTGATGTACTTGACGACGTGGACCTTGCCGGTTCGGTGCTGGTGGGCCAGATAGACCTTGCCTTCGCCGCCCTGCGCGAGGAAGACGGCGTCCTTGATGTTGAAGTGTTCTTGGATCTTGTCGTTGAGCTTCGGCTGCGGGGGCTCGTCGCGGGCAAAGATCTGATTGAAGTTCAGCGGCGATGGCGCCGTGTCGTACTGCGACACGAGATCGATGACTGGAACCGTGGCGTTCTTGCCCTTGGTCCTGAAGTCGACATTGTTCCATTCATCGGCGGTGACGGCGGGATTGGGGGAGAAGATGGCGTCGTCGTCTTCCTGGTACGCTCGCTCGCCTGCGTTGATAGGCGTGAAGCGCGCTCCTCGGTCAGGCGCTGGAGGGGAGGCATTGAAGTCTTCCCTGTACGCTCGATTGCCTGCCTGGTTGTTGGCGCCGATGTCCAGCCCGTCTCCCAGCCTGGTCGGTCTGCAATTTGTCGGCTGCGGCGAAAAGGGGGCCTCGGCATCGTCCATGTCTTCGTCCTCGGCCGACTGATTGTTGGAAGACGCTAGAAGAAAGTCATAGAAGTCTTCCGCGTAAGCACGCGCGCCTGCCTGGTTGTTGGCGCCGACGTGGTTGACTGCCAGTCGAGACCCTCCTAGATTGAGTGGTCTGCGATTCGTCTGCTGTCGCGAATAGGGAGCGGAGGCATCTTTCATCTGGAGGTCAGCGTCCGCATATTCGTTCTCGTCGGCGTCTTTCATCGAGTAATCCATGGTTGCTATCGGCCTGCTGCTCAGTACTGCTGGATACTGCAGGTGGTGGGGGCGCGAGTCGAAATGTCGAGGTCAAATAGTATTGTCAAAGAAGCATGCGTGAAAGGAGGGTCGTGATGATTTTGACAAAGGAGGTTATGGACAAAGGGTTCCGTCCCGTCACTCGATGAGTAGGGCTATCTCTACTATTCACGTTAGCGATTCCGTCTCCGCCAGAGTAAAGAACATGCGAAAGAAGCCGCCGGAAAGGGACGACACACCTCACAAAGCGCGTCTTTTTCAATTCTTCCGCGCCCTCACTCGCGTCACCTGCTCCAGTGCTCGAACCATGCCGTCCTCTCCCTTGCCCTCGCGCGCTTCCAATCCCGCTTCTCTTTTCCAAATCTCTACCTCCATGCCACCTCTCACGATGCCCACGCGCATGGTACTGAGCAGATTGTGCGCCGCGTTGCTATGCTCATACACGCCGCCGTTGAATGCCGCCGTCGCGTCTTTGCCTACGTAGCCCTTGATCAGAGCCTTGCCACCGGGATGCTCGGCGATGAAGTCGGTCACGTCGTGTACGACGCCGGCGACGAGGATCCAAGCGCGCTTCTGGCCATCTTCGGTGTTGGCGGAGCTCTTCTCGACGTATTCGTCCCACGAGATGACGGGCAGCTGGTTGAGCGGGGTGCCCCAGTCAAGGGTGGAGCGGGCACGGTCGAGCTTCTTTTGGGACATTTGGAGACGGCCCTTTTCGATCTCATTGGCACCTACTGACGCATTAGTTGATGGGATAATGAAATCTGGGTCGCACTGACGGAATTGCTTGAGGTCGTAGGCTAGGCCGACCTGCTTCCAGGCCCAGATGAACCACTGCTGTTGTGAGCTTTGTTCAGACCGAAAGACTGGAGTTTGATACCTTTGTTGGATCATATTGCCACCATTCTGTTTGGATGTTAGTTTGGTATAAGAAGCTGGTGGGAACACGAACCAATGGCGTTCCTGTAGTCGCTTGGAAACTCGTGGTGGAAGTTGTGGTAACCCTCTCCCAGTGTCGCCAGCGCAGTGATCCAATGATCGCGAGGGCTGTTCTTGTCGTCAAACGGCTGCTCGCCAATCCAGTGGGCCAAGCTGTTGATGCAAAAAGTGGCCTGTTGGACGAAGAAGATGCGCAAGATGCCGGCATACACCAGACCGCCGATCCAGTCGTTCCAAAGCAAGCCCGAGACGAGTGAAGGGAAGACGACTCCCATGAAAAGCGCGCACTTGACGTAGTGCCTGTGCTGGAAGACGACGATGGGGTCTTCGTTGAGGTCGGAAATGTCGGTGCGGCCGATGCGTTTTGGGTTTTGCTTCATCAGGATCCAGCCCATCTACGCAAGTCAGTATTGACGTTGCAAGGAGATGAGAGACCTACATGGCTGTACCACAGTCCTTTTGTCACCGAGTAGGGATCCTTTTCAGTGTCCGTGTAGCGGTGGTGCGCGCGATGGTCTCGAGACCACCATCTTATCGACCCTTCGACAGCACCAGCGCCAAACGCGGCCAAGAACATGCGGAGTGGAAGTGTTGCAGTGTACGATGTGTGGGACCAGAGTCTGTGGTAACCGGCGGTGATGGCTGAGAGGATTAGTCAGGACTCTGTTGGGTTACGTGATGCATACATAGCCCGGTGAAGAAGTCTACAATAGTCAGCATGTGCGGAATGAATCAAATTGGAAGACTTACAAAAAACAAAGGCCCAAATGGCAGTCTTCCAGTAGAGCGGAACGTAGACGGCGGCAACACAGCCCGAGAGAGGGATGCCGACGGTAAGAAACACGTTCAGCCAATTGACATGTTGATACCAATTCCGCAATGTAATTGGAGCATCGGTGACGTGCGGACGTGCCATGATGTAAAATGCAAGAGGGCTTCTTTTCCAAAAATATGGGTATTCCCCAGGACATATAAATGGGCAATGGCGCCACCGGACGGGCGGATGCGTGGCAAAGGTTCATATCATGGTCTCGCGACGGCCCAACAAAACGGTGGGGATGATGCGATTTGGGGAATAGCGGTGGTGAGGTGGGAGGAGGTTGGCTAAAAATCCGGGGAGCGTCTGGGCTGAGAGCAATGGCTACAGGGCTGAGGTCAGGCCATTTCGTCCCAACCCTTTTGGTGTCACGCCATGGGTGCACCACTGTCTATTGTGGGGGAGAATTGCACATATATGGACCATTTTGTCGTCTCCCAGGTGTCTGTTGGATTTGAATGTGCATTGACAGTGTAGTGTAGGCACGGCCGTTATGTCCTGGCCACGGTCTTTGAGTGCTAGGCTCCAGCTTTTGGCAAGTTGAGAATAGCCCAAGGCGAGACGTCAATTCCCAACATCATCGACGACTAGTCGAAATCCAAATTCGAGCTGTCGAATTGTGACCTCGGCATTTTTGACTTTCAGAGAATATCGCGGCCTACCAGCGGATGAGCTGCAGAAACACGTGACCTGGTGAGAAGAGCGGAGATACGAGCAATCTTTGCGGAGAAGCGAATCTTGAGCAAAAACCGAAATGGTGAGGGACGACAAAGAATGTGTTTGTCCAGTGCTGACTAGACTTGTGACAGGTTCCCCAGATCCAAGCGGTGCGTGCGACGGTGGTAGCCGCATTCCGTGCATCGAAAGACCACGCAAGCCGACCGGTCTCTGAAAGCGGAGGTGGGTTTTGGTTGCCCGGGTAGGAATTGGAGGAGAGATGAGAGTTGAAAGATGGAGAGAAAGGCGGTCGCTCGCCTGTGGGTTTCGGGCCGACAGCCTTGGCGCTTGGCGCTTGGCGCTTGGCAGGGGGAGTCGAGTCGAGCCTCTACCGACCGTCCCCTCCCACCCTCGCCTCGACGCGACGACGCCTTGTCACCTCTGCACACTGTACGCGACGGCCCCCGATCCCAACGCCGAGCTTCAATGTCGCCGACAGGACGCGTCGCAAGGCGCAGGGCAGAATCAACAAAGAAGAAGATGGCCAACGTCATCACCTGCGGACTTGCCAGAACACCATGACTAACCGATCTTTCTTCAGGCAAAAGGCACACCTCATCCGCGCGGCCTTGCTGAGGATTTGCCGCTTGCCCCACGTCCACCTGCCCCCTGCGCAACCTGCGAGACGTGATCAACTGCCTGTGCGCAAGCAATGCCCTTCGAGAAGACACAGGAGGAGTGACCCCTTGGTTGAAAACACCACTGCCGTCGTCGTGCAAAGAATGACATCAAACTCGGCGGGGTTCCTCACAAACGACCGGCGGCCTTATCGCAAACGACCCAGCGCACCAAACGGCTGGCCTGTGGCTCAATCGGTTTGACGTACATGTCGACGCCGCAGGTGCTTTTGTATGAGAGCTTCGCGTAGGGATGTCGAGTGGCTTACGACGCCCTCAGCGGAGCCTTGCCTGATTTCCTACTACGAAAAAAAGTCCACGTCTGCATCTGCGCATGCGTCGCCTGCACGTGCGTCCTGCTCGCTGATCGCATCTTTTGATAAAACTCCCTGCCCGCGGTCGACCACGATGCCGCCCTCATTTGCTTGAATTCCTTTTCCGCTCCCTTTCTTCGCGCATATCTTCAGGCTCGCGACTTCTCCGTCATCGCTGCCGTCTAATGTTCTCCATGCTTTCTCTCTTCTCTCTGTTGGCGCTTTCGACCCTCGGACAGGCCGATTTGATTCCATTCATTGCCGACAAGGGCTACGACGCGGGCGAATATGGAGCCTATCCCATGCAAGACTTCAAATCGACGCGCATTCGGGCGCCACGGGTCAACATCATGGCCAGCAGCCCGCGATGCGACGACGATGGGCAGTACATTTTTCTCAATCCTCGCGGGCGCGCGGTGCCCGAGGCGAATCCGATGATTCTGGACCCGGCCGGAAACCTCGTGTGGACGCTGGACGGCAAGAATCATGGCGAAACGTACAACCTCGGAGTTCAAGAATACAAGGGCGAGCAATACCTAACTTTTTGGGGCGGTAATGATGCGGTTGGTGGTCACGGCCAGGGAAAGTACTACATGGTGAGTGTGGCGCCCTACAACAGCCGCGCGGGAGCACCCGCCGCCGAAGCACGCCATCCATCATCGCAAATCATCCTTCCATTCCAGGCAATCGACTGACGGTCAATCAGTTTGACTCTCATTACAATCAGATTCGCGAGCTGTCGTCCGTCGGCTCGATTGATGGTGACTTGCACGAGTTTTATTTTACAGACAACGGCACGGCCATTCTGTCAGTCTACGAAATTTCTCAAATGGATCTTTCTCCACTCGGCGGCCCTGAAAATGGCTGGGTGTGGGATGGCTCGTTTCAAGAAATTGACCTCGAGACTGGCGAGCTGTTGTTCCAGTGGAAATCGTCGAGTTATTACACGGCCGAGGACTGCTACCACAAGTACGCCGGCGGAGGCACGTCTCCAAGCGGACCTTTTGACTATTACCACATCAACAGCGTGCAGAAGGACGAAAAAGGCAACTTTCTCGTCAGCGCTCGCTACACGCGCACCATCACCTACATTGACGGCAGGTCTGGCGAGGTGCTGTGGCAGCTGGGAGGCAAACGCAACAACTTTACCGACCTGTCCGAAGGCCGCGCGACCGATTTCAGATGGCAGCACGATGCACAATTCCACGAAGACGGCACCATCATCACCGTGTTTGACAATGGTGCCGAGGCCGGATTGTTCGAGTCGGAATTCAGCCGCGGGATGCGCATTCGCATCGACACAGACGCCATGACGGCGCAGCTCGACACCGAGTACGTCAACCCGCAGCACACGCTGAGCAGCAGCCAAGGATCGATGCAAGTCATGGACAACGGCAACGTCTTGGTGGGCTTCGGGTACGACGCCGTGTTTACCGAGTTCTCGCCCAACGGCGTGGCGCTGTGCGACATACACTTTGCGGCGCAGAGCAGCTGGGAGACGGGCGACGTGCAAAGCTACCGGGTGCGCAAGCACGCGTGGGTCGGGCGGCCAGCTTCGAAACCTGACCTCGTCGTCGAAGGGTCGTCCGCCTACGTCAGCTGGAACGGCGCCACCGAGGTCCACCGCTGGGTCCTGGAAGAGTCTGACTACGTCCATATTGACGGCGCGCAGGCGGGCGACGCCGCGAGCGTCAAGGGCTTCGAGGGCGAGGTCGGTGAGGCCTGGTATCCAGTGCAGACAGTCGAAAAGGTCGGATTCGAGACGGAGCTGCGGTTCGGCGTGGAGGTTAAAAAGTACGTCCGCGTCGTGGCGCTCGACAAGGACAGCCGCGTGCTGGCGGCCAGCATGCCGGGCACAACGCGGCTGGACGTGGACGTGGCGGGTGTAAGTCTTCCCCATCATTCCCCTTTCTCGTTTGTCAACCCAGCTCACACGGCCATTCGAGACCTCGCAGATCTACTTCGGCTTCCGCATCCAAGACTCGGACTCGACGCCCCTCGTCATCCTCATCTGCCTGGGCACCCTCGCCACCGCCATCCTGGGCGTCGTCTACGCCGGCCTCGCCTACCGCCGCAAGCTCGACCGCGTCGCTTATCAGAAGCTGCTCGCCGACGAGGCCGACGACGACGTCGTCGAGATTGGCGACGAGGAGCAGCGCTTGCTGGATCGGCGGCTGTATGCGGTCGAGGAGGGAGGTCTGAATGACCATGGTATTGGTGGGCAGAGAGGGTTCGGTGCGCGGTAGCAAGGTGATGTGTTTGTGGCGTT
This sequence comes from Phyllosticta citrichinensis, assembly GCA_038380885.1. Taxonomy (NCBI): domain Eukaryota; kingdom Fungi; phylum Ascomycota; class Dothideomycetes; order Botryosphaeriales; family Phyllostictaceae; genus Phyllosticta; species Phyllosticta citrichinensis. Next base: position 2,642,778 of record JBBWUH010000006.1, read on the forward strand.
GCGGTGGATGAGCGGGGGCGCGGAGCTTGACTGACGACGATGATACCACCATCTGCTTTTCTTTCTTATTAACCTGTCAACTACAACAAATCTACACGCAAAACATCTGCCGATATCCTGTCTTCTAGGAAGCTGAACAACAAGGACACTGAGCAGAAGAGAACGCTAGCGACGGTTCCAGCGACTTTGCAAGGACTACAACGATCAGTGCGACGACCATGGACGCAGCAGCCATTGCAGCAAATGCGAGCCCCCTAGCCGCCCTTCTTCGAGCTGCGGTCGGATTTAAAATAGAGGAGTCGAAGTTTCTGCACAACCCCAACCCCATCGTGGTAGATGAGTAGAAGTTAGACCTGTGCGATGCCATGTGTTTAGGAACACTGCTTTTGGTCTGCTGGTTAGAAGAATGACTTACCCCTAAGTCCCTAGTTTCCTACGATGTTCCCCTTCATCCAGCGTTTCCCCCTGTTATCCTACAGCAACTTTATGAAATATAGAGCACCATCATCAACCATCAACGCTGCGTGTGGTAGAAGTTCTGCGCGGCCAAGTGTTCAAGTTCCAGCGCAAAGCCAGCCGCCACAAGTAATCGTTTTGCATTGGCGTTCCCACCACAGTGGCAGTGAACAACTGCTCCTGCGCCTCAGGACCCGGCTGTAGTCCATAGCGATCAGCCTCCTGCAACGGGCTTGACGCTTTTATACCATCTGCTCGACGCCAGGACCAAGACCGCCACCCGTCAGCTGCGCAGTCGCACAGGCAGCAAGCTCGTGATCCGCAGAGTCATCCGCGACCTTCCAGAAACTGCGGCCTGGTCCGAGTAGTCGTGTGTATATAAACCTATCAATCCGCTGGCGTCTTCGACAAACAAAGCTGGCTGCTTGGCTGGCGGCCAGTCGTTGCTCGATGGTGAGCACGACCAAAACCTAAACAACGCCCACTTTTCTTGGCTGTTGTGCGCTGGATTGAAAGTCCGATCCCGGGATTCTCTTTTTCCACTTCCTGTCTTGGACCCCTGATTAAGGACTTGATGAAGTGCTGATGGCGGAGGGCATCACGAAGCAACAACGTCGCGCATCAGCGTTATCACTTACCGCAGAACCCTTTTTAGTCTCCCTCCTTTCCTCGACCCCCAAAGCGCAAAACGCAAAACGCAAGCAAACACACACAGACAGTATGACGTTTCTCTGTGCCTGCAACCGCAGTCCGCCAGCTCACTTGAACACTGCGATGCCACTGCTGGATCGTTGGCTTGGAAGTCAGAATTGAGGGGCGAGTTCAGGGCTTATATACCCTCGCCACCGCCGCTGTCGGGCGGGTGCCTAGAGTCAGGACATGGCTGCGGCGTGCTCATGCTGCACGTGGTTCGCGTGGTTTGTGTGAGGATGGCAACATGTGATGGAGTGCAGGGGGTATAAAAACCTCGCTTTCCTCTCGGCGAGTCGAGTTCATTCGCAAAGAAGTTCTTTGCCGTACGTGCACGGCATACGGATCACATTCCTTTGCATTGTCGCGTTCGTGGTCGCCGTGGAGCTTCATCAACTGTACAGTCAGTCAGACTGTCCCCGCGGCGCAAGTTGTTGACCAGACAGGCTGCATGTTGAAAAGCATCATCATCATCATCAGGGAATGTTTCCTCTCAACCTCAGGCCTTGTTGCTTGCGCTCTGGTCCTGTGGTTTCTGCCTGGCTTTGCTGTTGATGATTTGGACTAGGGAGGAAGTGTTCAGGGGTTGCAGGAGACAGCCGCCAGGCTCAAGTCAAGAATCCGGAGCAAGTTACGAAACGACTCTGCACAACAACAACAGTCGAAGGAGGAATTAATGCAAGAGATGAATATCCTGATTCGGGGTATCACCGATTACGCTGTTCTTTCCAGCTGCCAAACACACAGCCCCATCTCATCTTACAAATCGCAATGCTTCGACGACGCACGTAAGCGTCTTCTCCTTCTACGTCGACCCCGAGTTGTCAGCACACGAAAACGCCGAGCCTGATAATGGTCAGTGACTGGTAGAATGTTTAGGGGGGGGGTCAACCAACCAATCTCGCCGTTATTGTACTCGTCGATGATCTGCTGGATAGTGCCATACGCGCCGCCGACGAGGAAAAACAGGCCCACCACGATCAAAAACCAATGAAACCAGTACGCGACCTGCTGTCCCGCGTTGCCCTTGCGCCAGCTGCCGTAGTCAAAGAGCCACAGCCAGCCAGGCAGCGCGATGGCGAGCGGGGCAAAGCAGATGGAGCCGGCAAGCGCCAGGATGTTGTTGAAGATGGGCACGCCCTGCGAGATGACGAAGGAGATGGCGCCGAGGACGAAGTTGCAGCCGAGCCAGGTGGTCCAGTGGACCGCGGTGCCGTGCTGGAGGTGGCGGCTGTTGCGCAGGATGCGGACAAAGACGTACTTCGCGGCGACGTGCAGGTACAGGCACGCCGACACGATGAGGCCGACCATGCCGACGCCGTACGCCACCTTCTTAATCGTCTGCCCGGCCGACCCCAGCGACGGCGACGCCACCCACTGCCCGCACCACCGGTACACGACCAGCGAGAAGCTCAGGTATGCTGCCGTCACGAACCCCATGCACGTGAACAGCGCCTTCTTGTAGTCCCGCGGGTTGTGCATCTCCGAGATGACGGGCAGGAATGCCGACGTGCCCGCCGACGACACGAAGATGTTGACGGCTGCCGTGATGCCCGCGACGAACGTCGAGTGCGCGATCGACATGTAGCCCAGCTCGTAAGGCCCCGTCTGCGGCGCCGCAGCTGGCCGGTCCCGCGTCGTCACGGCCACCACAACGATGAGCACCGCCACGAAGATGCTGATGAAGCCCGCCCAGGTGAGCCACGAGACTTGCTCGAATTTGCGGACTGATGCCGCGACGATGACGACGGCGGTCGCGACAAACGCGAACCATACGGTACAGGCGCCGTGTTCGGAGAGGGCGTTGATGCCCGTTGCGACGCCGATGATGCCGGAGCTGGTGCAGAGGATGTATCTGGGCGTGTTAGCCTCATCGACAGTGGATCAGGACAGCGTCTTACGCAATAATGAACAAGACGCCGGTGAGCTCGCGCAGAGCCACGCCGCCGACGTGCTCGGCCATGTCTGCTATGGAATGGCAGTGGGCGTGGTTATTGCGGAAGTTCCCCTGAATGACGGCCGTATACGTATTCAAGACGCCAAAGGCAATCACGCACAGCGCGCCCCCTACAGCTCCGAGATCGTGCATGGCCAATGGTATGCTCAAGACACCCGTGGCGAATATGATCTTGAGGAAGATGACGGTTGCTTTGACCTGCAATCCGTCAGTGATTGCCTTTCCCCAGGGGACAAACTCACCCATCCCACGGTGCGGAAATCGACGCCATCCGCCGTCTTCTTGAACACCTCAAAGTCATCCGCGTCCTGCGACTTGTCGCCATCGTACACGTAAACCTTGGTGTCCTCTACGCTGCCGTTAGCGCGGGACGGGGCGTTGGAAATGTCCAAATTGTGCTTCTTTTCTTCTTCCATGACGGCGCGCAGAAGCGAGAATGGCAAACGATGCAGGAAAAAGACAATCAGGCAGACAGGAATGAAACGAGAGAACAAGAGAGCATACCATATTTAATGACGCTGCCGGGAACAGCCAGCGCGTTATCAAGACAAGAGATAGTCATGGCGTGGAAGGCCAAGTACGGTACCGGGAACGATAAGGCCGTCGTCTCCCCACTCTTAGCATGCCTCGATCAGTTGATCTCTCAATGGGAGAGCGCGCATCGAGCTCCAAGCAAAGCAGCCAATGCTACAAGAGTTCCGCTCGTATGGGCTCGTCGCGTTTTTGTGAGCCGCTGCCGCGGCCACTTTCCGAATGTGCCGCCGCCCGGAGAGAGTGTGCGCCCCCAGACTCTAACCAGCTTTCGCGCCCCCCGGCGACTGTCTAGCTCACAGCTGTTCCCTGTCGCGCACATGCCATCCGTCCGCGATCTGCTGCGGTGTGATGGTTGGATTGGAGCGGGCGGGGCGCGTTGTAGCCGTGATTGATGGCGATGTCGATAGCCAACATGATCCGCTTTAGCAAATGTTGATAAGACCAAATCAACTCCAAGCAACATCAGCAAGTCCCTCAGTATCCTCGAATTCTCCGCTGCAGAGGTTCCGGTGCCAGCTTACTCACCTCGCCATAAGCACACACGCCTGATTTAAAGTTGCGCACCCCCGTCGCCTGCGAAGCTTCATCGCTTCCTCACCAGGAGGACCCAAGCGCAGCACCGTCCGCTCCCCAGAACGAGCGCGTGGAGTGTAGGGCTGAGTCAGGCATGCAGGCATGCAGACAGGCAAGTCTCGCCCAACCACCCACCCACAGCAAACAAACTCTATGCATGCGGGAAAGCAAGCAAGCAATCAAGCACCACGTGGAGACGGGGTGCCCGAGCGCCATGCAACCGGCCACCTACCTACCACACCTTCAAGGACATGCAGACGACTGACAGGCGGGGGTTGTGGCTGTGCAATCCTTATTCACAGCGACAGCCGCTGATTCCCTCTCGCGCAGTCGTCTCTCGAATCGCGGACGCAGAGGCAAGTAAACTTCGTGCGGCTATAGTAATCAGTAGCTAGTCCAGCTGCTGTTTGAGATGATGTTGCGGTGTGCTTGACTACGGCGTCGAAGCTACCCTTAGGTCGGAATACGAAAAATGTGCGAAGAGCATGCGAGAGTCGTCTCGCTCGCTCGTCTTGCGTACCGTTGTTTCTGCAAACCTGCCCACTCGTTTGCGTGAGTCGCAAGCAACATACCTATGCGAGGCACGTCGTCCTCGACGCGAAGTTGCAGCGGAAACGTATTTCCCGCGCCAGCCTCGACGATGCAGGACAGACGAGAGCAGAATTGCGATCGGCGGAGGGTAAAATAGACGACGAGTAGGCGGCATCCGGATGCTCGTTCTAGAAGAAACAGTGACATGCTTTCCCGGGGGACGTTGAGCGGATAGATATTACTAAAGACCGCGTCCTATAGGCCGCCGCGCTGTGTACAAAATTGCTGTAAAGGTTCAAGGTTGCTATTGCGCTCGTATATGTACGATCCTTACCTATCCATCTGTATATTGACATATACTTACAATGGAATAGGGCGTGCAGGTAAGAGTTTACGCCGGCACTCGCCCCGTCCACACATCGCCAGCCCAAAAGTCGCACTCCTTCTTCGGCGCCAAGTCGTCCAGCTCCACCGTCTCTTCTTCGTACCCTAGGTCAAGCACCTGCAGGCCCTCGTCTTTGACCTCGGTGGGCGGCACCTCCTTCATGCCCTTGCGCCGCCAGCGGTTCGGATTCGCATCGCGCGCGAAGCTCGCAATGAGGCTCTGGACCTTGCTCGCGATGCCGCGGTGCAGCGGGTTGTCAAAGTTGACGTCAATATCAATTGAAAGCGGAGTCTTCTCGTCCAGGTGCAGCACGGCGTTGAAGTCGAGCTTTTTGTGTACCGAGATGCCCGGCCGCAGCCAGTTGAAGAACGTGTCTTGCCCGTGCACAGCGGGCAGGGCGGAGAGACGGTAGACGTGCACTGAGCCGCCGTTTTGCGTGTACGCCGCTGCCATGGCTCGCACGTTGCAGTTGACCGCGTAGTGCGCGACGAGGTGCGCGGTGCGGTGGAAGGCGGATTGCCCGGGCTTGTCTGGGTAAAGCGCGTTGAGCTGGTCCTTGCCGGATGCCGTGATGTTGGGGAAGTTCGAGGCGACGAGATCGTCGAAGTCCTTGTCCGACTTGACGCTCGACGCAAATGTGAGGCCTTCATTTTTGTGGTGCGACATTAGCAGCGGGATGCCGCGCGCAAAGTTGCCCTTGCGCAGCTCGTTGAGTGGAAGGTCGCGGATGAAGGTGTTGTCTATGGCTGGGCCGAATCCAAACTGGCCGACCGGCGCGTTCAGGACAGTGTCCTGGTTGGCTTTTTGTAGAGCATCCACAGGGACTTTGCGGAGGCACTCGATGCCTTTTCCTCGGCACTGAACCTTGTCTGCAAAGTTTTGGAATGAAGTTTCCATGATGGTCTGGTCGTAGGTGGGCAAGAAGGCCGGACTGTGCAGTATGGCCCGCTGGAAAAGAGGGTCAAGTTTGCCGCCTTCGGCGATGACATGGTGCATGATGGAGCTTCCTCCTGACGAGAGTCCCCAAAGGATGACCCTGTTCTTGTCGCCGCCGACTAGATAAATGTAGTCTTGAATCCACTGCAGAACCGCTCGCTGATCGTGCAAACCCAAATTGGAGGTGGCTTCTTTTTCCACGGTTGGTCCAGCTAAGAAGCCAAAAGCACCAAGCTAGATAGTCAGCATCAGCTCTTGCTGAAGAGTCATCACTTACTCGGTGGTTGCCAGCGACGTATATCAAGTTGTTGTCCGAATTTTCAAGCCACAACCCAGTGTCATATCTTTTGGTGTTAGTGCCATCTCAGACTGAATCACTAGACATACAAGAACCAATCCTTGGACCCAAAGACTAAAGCACGTGAGTATGGGAAGTACGAGGGGACGGGTCAACATACCATAACCACCTGGGTAGATGAAATCCAAGACAGGTAGGTCTTTGACCTCTCCCCTAGCAGCCTTGCCTGGAACCCAGACGTCTAGAAAGAGACAGTCTTCTGAAGCCGGCTGGTTGTTCTCAAAATACCACGAGAGAACTACTCAAGTCAGCATCAACATCCCTCAATCACCGGATACGTACAGTTGCTAGTCTGCGCCTGATGGCACTGTGACCCTACGCTCCCATCTTGCAACGTTGACTCCTTGGGTGGCGGCTGCGGTTTCTGCCAGCGCAAGGAATCCGTCGGTGCAGCGGCAAACCTGACATTGGCAAAATGGTAGTACTGGAAGTATGTGAGCAACAGCAGCATTCAATGAAACGCACAAACGCACATCTTGGTCCTTGTTGTACGACTTGGCGCGGTAAGAGGCGTATGGTAGGTTGAGGATAGGCAAGGCGTCTGCCTCCTGGGGGAAAGATATGCCCGGCGGAGGCGTAGCAGCTAGTACTGCTGTGGCGGACAAGAGGTGCACAAGAGACAAGAACGAAAAGAGAGGCATAGTGAACGTCTTTGATGCAAAAAAGCAAAAAGGAGCGACTTTTACGGCGGATGATGTCGGCGTCTAGCGACCATTTTCACTCGCCAGCAGTGGCAGTGTATGTGTCCATTTCACAGCCACATGTTCAACATCAGTGGCTGTGGCCAATCGACAATGGTTATTTTAGTTTGTCGATGTCGACAAGGTTTGCTCCAGTTGGGGTTTACGAGATTGACCGCAACTTATTGGACCTGTCGTGAGCAACAACGGAAAAGACGATGGAGCGGCTCACTGTGGAGCTGTGGCGCCACCGGTATGAGGAGCAATGATGTGCAAAAGTCAAAGAGGAAAGTGTCTTAGCACGCTCTACCAAACAGATGTGGTGACGAGAAGGTGCTAAAATTGGACGGTGATTTTGCTTCCATCCCTGACCATGTTGGTTCAGGTACTCCCACGGTAAGTCGTGGGAGCTTTGACGGCCAATTTGCCATGAGCCTTGTTTTTGGGTTTTTGCCAGAGACGACGATGATTTGCAGCCTCGTCAGGGACCAAAGACAGTTGTGTCTGTGGACGGGAGCCATCCCTTCACGTGACTTGCACGAATCCGCCTCACTGTTGATGGTAGGTTGGTTTTGTTTTCGCTGCGCAGACGTCACGGCGGTGTGTCGTTTGATCGCGAAGCCCTAACGCTGGAAAGCAGCATGGTGTTTCAAGGCCTTGCAGCGGTCCAACAGGCCAGTCCTGGTTCCGTGGGTTGAGAAATGTTCCCTTGAAGCGTCCGATGGTTCCCAGCTCTTTCTGACCTGTTTGATTCAAGCAGAGAAAGTGGCGACAGACATTGGCGGAAGAACGGCGAAAACACCCAGCGTCGTGCGAAGAATGCAGAGGCCGAGAAGAGGTCATGTCAACATGAACGGCGAGATGGATGGATCTCGGGTGATGTGCGAGCAACAGCAAAAAGGAAGCAGTGTCGAGGTTTGCAGTTGTTGTCCAGGGCAGGCGGGGCCAACAGGCGGAGCAGGCGCGCTGTGCGAATGGCATGATGTCCTCCCACTCTTCGCCCTGCAGTGCGACGCGCACGGCTTATTCGACCAGCTGGGCGACGACGGCGCTCCGCCATCCTGGCAGCTTCAATAAAGCGACCTTTTCTATTCCCAGGGACTTGGGCCATGGTTCGCTGTGCGATGGCGGCAGCCAGACGACCTCCGCTTCTTAACGGTCGAGGCGGGCCGCATCATGACTTTGCCATCCATGGCGACCTCCAACGTCGACGACTGTGCGAGCGACACGACGAGCATCGCGTCGAGCGTTTGCAACTACAGATTTGAGAATGGCCGTCGCTACCACGCCTACAAGGACGGCTCGTACTGGGGACCCAACGACGAAAAGGCTCAGGAGCACCTCGACATTGCGCACCACTTGTGGTTGAAGACGCTGGACGACAAACTGCACCTCGCGCCACTTCCGAGCAGAGTATCCAAAGTGCTGGACATTGGATGCGGGACGGGACTGTGGGCAATGTATGTCTCCATCAATCTCTCATGCAAATGGCTCACCATCCAGTGAATTCGCCGAGCGCAATCCAACCGCACAAGTCATTGGCACCGACCTGTCGCCCACTCAGCCGACATGCGTGCCCAGTAACTGCCGCTTCGAGCTCGACGACGCCAGCGACGAGTGGACCTACGCGCCCAACAGCTTCGACTTCATCCACATCCGCAGCCTGTTTGGGTGCATCGCTTCGTGGCCGACGCTCTATGCGCGCGCTCTGCGCTGTCTCAAGCCCGGTGGCTACATTGAGCACGTCGAAATGGCCCACGAGTTCAAGTCTCCCGACGACAGCATCCCCGCCGGCAGCGCCATGGCAAGCATGGCATCTCTGAGCGCGCGGGCCTGTGCCGTCACTGGCAAGCCCGGCGACGTCATTTACCGCATGAAGGACTGGATGGGTGAGGCCGGCTTCAAGGACGTCAAGCAGGTCGAGTACGTGTGGCCCAACGGGCAATGGCCGGCGGATCCAAAATTGAAAGAGATTGGACGGTGGAGCAGGCTGCATTTGCTGCACGGGTCGGAGGACTGGACGTTGGCGCTGGCGACGAGGGCGCTCGGGTGGGAGGTTGCAAAGGCGAGGGCCTTTATCGACCAGCTGAGGGAGAGTATAAAGGATCCAAAGATCCACGCATATCACGACATGTTCGTGACGTTTGCCAGACGGCCAACGGATTAGACAGAGAATGCATGTCAACATCAACCGCGCCTCTGTGTGTCGACGGGAAACCATGAGCAAAGCCGGCCGAGAATTGCGTCATGTCGCAACGCGGGACACCGTCGACAATCACGACACAACAACCTACCAGCACTCGCTTTTGACTTTGGCTCAAGCTCCGCAGAGGGGCACATCTCTCCGCTTCTCGATAACGGCACGCTGCCGATCGAATAGCGGAAGTCGAGGCATGGCGTCGTCGTTGGCTTTGCAGCACCATAACCCGCTCAGATTGCGAGCTGCTCGCTAGCCATGCAGGGTCCGAGACGAGGTAAATAGTCGTCTGCCGCTGTTCAATGCCTCTCCAATCTTGCTCCCATCACAATGACTTCAAACGGACGCTCCAATGGCTCGGCCAACGGCCACTTTCCTGGTTCTGACCCCGCCGTCTATGAAAAGTATCGCGAGCTGTGGGCCAAGCTGCCTGAGACGGACGACGAGTGGCTTGCTCGTGCCTCTGAGGTCAAGGAGGTGCTGAAGCAAGACGCTGCTCAGCGCGAACAGGAGGGCAGGTCGCCTCGTGCAGAGGTCGCTCTGCTCAAACACTCGGGCCTGCTCAAAGTGCTTGGTCCAAAGCGCTATGGTGGAGGCGGAAAACCGTGGCATGTTGGCTACAGGCTCATCCGAGAGGTTGCTCAAGGAGATGGGTAAGTCGTCCCACTTCCAAGGCTTGGCAAGAAGAGTTGTGGCATACTTAATCCTGAGGGATTTGCGAATCAGGGCTCGAATGCTCTCTATCATTTCTCTCTCAGGCTCCTGGATGCTCCCGAGCACGCACTCTGGTCCAGAGTGACATGAATGCTCCTATCAGGTGTCTGTTGAGGCGTATGATGTTCCCAGACTGCCCCTGATGCCACAACTTTCGCGACCAAGCCTTGATCAAGCAACGTCTGCTTACCGTCACAGGAACGTCGGGATGATCTACGGTTACTCGCTGTACTGGTCGACAACGGTTAACGTCGTCGGGACTCCAGAGCAAGCGGAAGCCTTGCACGTTTTCATCATTTCCAATAATCTCTTCCTGGGCGGCGCCGTCAACCCGCGAGACAGCGACTTGACCGTAAAGTCTGACGGCGACACGCTGATCTGGAATGGATTCAAGAATTTCAACACTGGCGGTGTCGTGTCGGATCTGACAGTCCTCGAGGGCGTGCTCGAGGGCACCAAAGACCACATCTTCACCGTCGTCGCCACCAACCAGCCAGGCATCCAGTTTGCGCACAACTGGGACAACATTGGCATGCGTCTCACCGAGTCTGGCAGCGTCAAGATTGAAAACGTCGTCAGCCCGTGGACCGACGCGCTGGGCTGGAACCCCCAGACCAAGCGGCCCATCCCTGAAGTGTCGGACATTCCATACGTGTCTCTGTTGCTTCCCTCGTTAGTCTCTCCCATGTTGCTCTCTTGCACGCGTCGAAAATCAGCCCCATTCTAGATTAGCAGAACGGTGCTAAGACTGCTTCCGCCACAGAATCCAGCTCGTCTTTTCCAACTTTTACATTGGCATTGCGCAGGGCGCTCTGTCGACCGCTGCGGCATACACGCGCCAGCACACGCGTCCGTGGCCGTTCAGTTCCGACCCCAAGGAGTCGGCCTTGGACGAGTTTTATATCCTCGAGCGCTACGGCAACTTCCACGCGCACCTGGCAGCGGCCGCCGCCCTCGCCGACCGTGCCAATGCCGCTGCCACGCAGCTGTACGAGCAGTACAACTATACCAAGAACAATCGTCGGGAGCTGACGCCGCGGGAGCGTGGCGAGTTTGCCGAGACGGTGGCAGCTGTAAAGGTGGTTTCAACCGAGACGGGCCTTCGTGTGACGAGCGGCATCTTCGAGGTGACGGGGAGCAAGGCCACGAGCCGCAAGGTGGGCTTGGATCGGTTCTGGAGAGACTTGAGGACGCACACGGTGCACGACCCGGTCGCGTACAAGAATCGCGAGCTGGGGAGGTTTGCGCTGTTGGGCGAGGTGCCGGAGCCGACGTGGTATACCTAACTCGAGTGACTGGAATGAAGCGGCTTGATTTCGAATGTAGCTGACATGGTTGAGAAATTGAAGTCTGATAGTAAGGTGATGAAGAGTGGACCAAAATAGCACACGACAGAGTTCAAGGCGGCCCTATGAGCGGACGACGGGAGGCGGGAGTGGCTCTGCTTGGCGGCCATGAAACTGCCTGCGAGCACAACACCTCCCCGCAAGCTCACCACACACCTCAAGCCCCGCCACGCACCGTTCAGTTGTAATTGCTTCTTCTGCTTCAATCAATCATCAGTACTCGTACTCCACACCAACTGCTCCGCAAGTCAGCGATCGCCGCACACTCACACCATGGCGTCCTCGGCCACAGAACCAGATTTAGACATCTCCACTGGCAACCTCTCCACCAAGCCCAGGCCGGACCACCACCCTCCTCCACTCGACGAATCCGAAAACCTCATTGACTTTGGAGACGACGACGACGACGACGAATACGACCGAGACCACCTTGCACACCCCTCGACATCTCCCGCCGAATCGACCCCGGCCAGCTCAACCTCCGCCCTGCCCCTCGCCTTCCACCCTCCCGACGTCTTCTCCGCCGCCTCGTTCTTCATGTACCCCGTCTCCAAGACCGTGACAGGCCTCCTCCGGCGCATCAGCACCGACCCAACCGCGCCCCGCGGCCACAACACCAACGGCGGCCTCCAGCCCAACGCCTCGACCATCCCCGGCCTCTACACCCCGCCACGGCGCAACATCTCGCCCTTTCAGCCACCGCCCTTGACCCCGCTCTCGCTGTCTGGCTGGAGTGACACAACACGCGAACGCAGCCGCCTGCTCTCGCGCCAGCTCGCCGAGGAAATCCGGTTGCTCGTCCCACCACGGCTCCAGCTCGTCGAAGACTGGCGGCTGGTATACTCGCTCGAACAAGACGGCGTGAGCCTATCAACGCTGTACCAATCCGTATCCGAGCTGCGGGGCAAACGGGGCGGCTACGTGCTGGTGGTGCGCGACGGCGGCGGCGGCGTCTTCGGCGCGTACCTGTCAGACCCGCCGCACCCATCACCACACTTCTACGGGACGGGCGAGTGCTTCCTCTGGCGCGCGCACGTCTTGCCCTCACTACCAACCCTAGCCAGCCTGCCCCCGCCGCCCAGCGCCGACACGACAAACGCGGTCCGCATGACGAGCGTGGTCCAGCCCAAACAACACCTCAACGGCAGCGGGCCGGGCAGTCTGGACGGCAGCGGCACCAGCACGCCCGAGCGCATACGCTTCAAGGCGTTTCCGTACAGCGGCGTCAACGACTACATGATTTTCTGCGAGCAGGGGTTTTTGAGCATAGGAGGAGGGTAAGCAGCAGTCCCCCATGACGTAACAGGGATTGGAAGTGCTGACTCGACGCGTGCAGTGACGGCCACTACGGCCTCTGGCTCGACGACAATCTCGAAAACGGCGTCTCGGATTCGTGTCCGACGTTTGGCAATGAGCCGCTCAGCGACGAGGGCAGCAAGTTCGGCGTCTTGGGCGTCGAGCTGTGGTACATTGGCATCTAATATCATCATCATCTCACAACCCCACAATCATCTTCTCTTCTCCCTTTCTAACCATCTCATTTGGAGACTTTTCTCTTTTATTTGTTTAGCCAGCGATAGTCATCACGGAAGCGTCCTACCGTACCCTCCTATCACACACATATCTGAACGGCGCAAGCGCAGTTGGCACAGCATATCTAGGCGTTTGTTTTGATCATTCGAAGGGCGCTCGCAGGACAATAAGCAAGGACGGACTGGCAGCGGGCGCAACACAGATGGACGGGGACGGACGGGCAGCCAAGCAGATCACCGCAGCAGCAGCAGAGACGTATGTGATTTTTCTCCATCTTTGGGCTCTGATATCATACCCCTTATTCTTCTTCTTCTTCTTCTTCTCCTTCTGCTCTTCCCCTTCCATTCCACTTTTTCGTTTTCATCTTTGCCTTCTCTTCTTTTTCTCCTTCTCCTCCTTCCCCCCTGTTGGCGTTTCTGCTGCCTGCACGCACGCATGCAAGTCGTGCACGCCATGACGGCAAGCTGGCTGGGCTGGGCATTAAGGCCCGGTGTTTCAGGATTTGGTGTAAGATTTGGTCTTGGGCGTTAGGGGAGGGATTCAGTATCATCGGGGTTGATCGGCTTGTACTTTTTTTCGTCCCATCCAGTCGAATTTGCCTTGCCTGCCGTCGAGCTCGCCGTCTTGACGCCTGGCTACTTATGTACGGTAGCTAAGATGACATATCTATCTTACTTGTGATGGCAACTAAAGCTCTTCGCACTTGTCCGCTTGGCGCCTTTTCTACTGTGACAGGGTAACGTGATGCTGTGGAAGTGCTTCTTGTTGGATAACCAATGTTGCTTCGTCATTGTGCCTGCGTCGTTGATGTTTTCAGTAATGTCTGTTGCGAGAGGTATGATCGGCTGGCTGGCTAAAGTAGCTGGATGACGGATATGATTGGAAAGATTCAGCTCCTGACCGATCTATGCTGCTTCGACATCCTTCGCACGCTCAGGCGCAGCGGGATCACCCTCCTCGTTCCCCATCGCCTCCTCACCAGCATCAATTTTCTCCTGCAGCGCGGGCCCGCCCTTCTCCTTCGCCTCCTCATCAGCATCGGGCTCTGCCTCCGCGTCGTCCTCCTCGCCGGTACTCCGCAACTGGCCGCCCTTGCGCTTGGGAATGACCTGCATAAACGCCTCGCCCCAGTCGCCGCACTCGAGCCAGCGCAACATGATCTCGTTGACGTGGTTGGTCGCGAGCACGGCGCGGCTGTTCATCTGCAGAAACTCGCCAATGGGCAGCTTGGCCGTCTTGATGCCGCGCTCCGTCGCCCGCTTGTGGCAGAGGCCCTTGTAGCGGTTCTTGTCGACCAGCCCGCCGATGATGTATGTGTGGTGCGGTTTGAGTGTGTGGAGGGTTTCGGTGCCTTCGGAGGAGAGGTAGATGGTTTCGCCTTGGGATGCGAGCGCGTCGCCGTCTGCTTGTGGCGCGTCCTCGTTTGCTGCTGGCTTCTCGCTGCCGTCCTCGGTCGTTCCCTTCAGCGCGCCCTCCACCGCTCCGCCCGTCTTTGGATCTGCCATCCATTGCTTTGCTTGCTCCCCCACTTCCACATAGTCTTCCTCGCACACGCGGAACCCTTTCCACGCCTTGTAGTGTCCGCCCAACACGCCGTCGAACCGCTCCTTCAGCTTCCCGCCAAAACTCGATACGGCCAGGTGTGCGCGGTACCGGGCGCTGCGATTGTCCGAGTACGCGCGCGTAATCTGCTGCCCGAGCGACTTCAGCTCCTTGTCCATCATGAGGTCGTCAAAGCTGCAGTCAAAGACAATGGTCACCGGGACCTGCGTGGCGCGCTGGTTGCGCGCCTTCTCCAACGCCTGTCGCTCCTTCTTGTGAGGATGCAGCCGCGGCGGCGCGGAGCCTTCTGCGTCATCTGCCTCGCCATTGGCGCGCTGTGCTGCGTATTCGTCGCGCTTCCGCTGCTTGCGCGCCTTGGCCTTTTCGCGCCGCACCACTTTGCGCTGTTCGCGCCCTGCTTCCCACTCTTGTTGCCGTCTGAGCTTCTTCCATGCTGACTTGGTCATGCCCGGCGGTGGGCCCGGCTTGGAGGGGTCCGCGGTGGTGGCGTCGTTGGCTTCTTCCGCGTCGACGTCCATCTCGGGTTGAGCTTCGCTGCTGGGTTGAGGCTGCTCAGAGGGAGCGAATGCAGCCTCGCTTTCCGGAGAGTCGTGCTCCCTCTTTTGGATCTTGCTGGGTCTCTCGTCGTCGGCCATCGTTGCTGGGTGTCGGTGGAGGAAAGTCGAAGGTGGAGTGGAGCTCCCTCGAAAAAAGATGCCGGCCGGGTGAACCGCGGTCCTCCGCACCCCGGTCTCCAGGAACCCCCATCCACCGACCTCTCACAGCGCTCACAATCAGCCCACGGACATCCCCACGTCCATCCTCTCTCCACATCATCCACCACAGCTCTCCCCAGGCGACGAAGCCGCTCTTTCATCCACCTCAATCACACCCTCCTACCGGCACAATGCCCCAGGACTTGCCCCCCAAGGGCGGCTATGAGCAGGTCCAATACAAGCGCAACATACCCGCCCGCCCGTTTGCTACTCGCTGGTACCTGCTCGCCGTCGGCGTCGCCATGGGCTACGGATGGTATCAGATGGGTCGCGGAATCAGGGAGAAAAAGTAAGGTTCTATGGCTTGACTGTGGAGAGGTTTGGACAAGCAATGAGACTCGACGGCATGGTGACTTGTGTCTGTGTTATGGCTGATGCTCTTGTGCAGTGAGCTTGCCCGCGAGAAGATGTGGGCCCGCATCCACCTGATGCCGGTGCTGCAGGCCGAGGCCGACCGCGACATGGTGAGGCGGCACTACGCGGAGAAGGCGCGCGAGAAGGAGCTGTTGGGCAAGGAAATCAAGGTCTACCACTCTGACCGGTACGTTTCCGTTGGAGAATTTCGAACGAGGTGCTAACCTTTTGCGCAGCTTCATCCAGCCGACGTTTGCGGCGACCCCGAACACCGTTCATCCTGCCTGGGAGAAATAGACGTGATTTTGGGTAGAG
This sequence comes from Phyllosticta citrichinensis, assembly GCA_038380885.1. Lineage (NCBI taxonomy): Eukaryota > Fungi > Ascomycota > Dothideomycetes > Botryosphaeriales > Phyllostictaceae > Phyllosticta > Phyllosticta citrichinensis. The sequence goes on from JBBWUH010000006.1 coordinate 2,658,655, forward strand.
TACGGAGCGGATTTGGGCGCCGAGTGTATGTCGACTTGATACAAGTCTGCGAGGCAAGATCCGCCGTCGCGAGACGAGACGATTCAACGAGAAATTAAAACAAATCGACTGTCTGGCGTCCACAATGTGCTTTTCCAATTCGATCATTTTCTCTGGGATTATTCAATCGCGGCGACTGACCGCTATACCTACACAAGCGTTGGGAGCTGGAATATGCAACCGCCCTCAAAGTCATAGAGACTCGGGGCGAGGCCTTCTTCACGGCAACTTGGCGTGTGGAAATGTCAACTATCGAATGCTCCAATCTGGACACCTGCAAAGCACTCGAATGCTTCCCGTCTTCATCTGTTTAACGATTCAAATTCCTGTCAAGAATCTCGCTTGGGATGCTCCGTCCTCCGAACAGTCCGCGAAAGATTCAACGCCCCATCCATTACCAAGCTTCTTTGACTACTTCCGTGGATAGTCATCCAGGTAAGGACCCCACTCTGAGCATGAGTAACTCAGTGCTCGTCTTGTTTTCTGGACTGGACCAGTTTCGCATCTGTCGCTTCATCATCCCCTGATGGTGCCGGATTTCTGTCGAATGGACTGCTACTTACAAGCATTCCTGGATTCCAATTAGACTGAAGACACCAAATCCAATGTCGCTCTACCCTTTCAACTGGAATTGTGGCCAACTCGAACGCCAAAGTTCTACTGCTTCGGTTTGCTTGGTCATTTGGAGTTAAACCTGTCGCCGGGTCAGTCCACTGCGCTGATGCGAGCACAGGGACCACCCACAATTTTGTTATGTATAATTTATGTTTGCCACCACCTCCGCATCAATCCGGTCTAGGAGTTGAAGTAGTTGTTTCAAATTCGGGTTATCCAGCTCCTATGGCTCAGTTGGTAGAGCGCGGCACTAGTATCTGATCAATATCAGTCATGCCGAGGTCCTCAGTTCAAATCTGAGTGGGAGCATTTCTTTTGCCCCTGAATAGCTCGCTCTCCTCAAACAACTCCTTTTTTGCCCCCCCTCCGCTATTCTCTGGGTAAGTTTGGAACAGCTCACTCGTTTTACCACAGAAACATCAAGTAGACAGACAGCCAACATTCCAACCCAAACTCAACAGATTACGCACCACGCAGCCCAGCCCGCCGATGTCGCCAGCCCCCAAAGAACCCCCCGGCGAAATCGCTCCAATCGGAGTGCAACAAACGCTGGAAACCGCATCGGATGCTCGGTCCCCTGGCCGACGCCACCACCATCGCCGTCCCCTGCATGGAAGGATCGTGACATGGAATTTTCCACGCCCGCAGCACGCGCGCGTCCATCATCCCTCGATTACTCCTAACCCCTCGGCTTCGCTGCACTCACCTCGCTTTGCCGCAGACTGGACCCGGGTCCATTTCAGCCTGGCAGGGGTGTAAGCGGTGGCGTTCTTCCATGCGTCTGTCATGTCGCTTGCATGCATCACTTCGCATTGTTTCGCCTCGTATCGCGGGGGTGTTCGTGCTGCTGGCATCCGCGCTGGCTGGTGGCTGGTTCCATGCATGCGTCCCACGCGTGGTGTGTCTGCTTCTTCATGCGTCCGTCTTTTGCATGGCTGTGGTGATGGCGGTGCGTCGGCGGAGGCACCAGTGGATGGCCGAAGAGATGAGACCTCCAAGCAACGCGGCGGCATTAGGGAGCGTCCATCCACTGCCACTTACACCGGAGAGCTTTTGTCCGTCACTACAGCCATGCCCGGGGAGCAGTCATCCGCCACCATGGCCCTGCTTTCGGAACTGTGTTCAATTCTGCAGCTATTTTCTCTTCGATGCCTGCGAGCATTTGCTTGTAGCCGCACACGCGGGACTCGGGCAAGCCGAAATAGCAAAAGGTACAGCAGATGCGCGACGCAGAGATCTCCACAACTGCTGCTGTCCTCTTCCCCCAGCCATACGCGGACAGTCCCGCTTATACCTCTGCCATAAATACCTCCCATTGCATAACTACCCACACCAATCGCTCTCGGGTATTCATACCACCAGCATAGCCGACAGACCCCAGAGCCGTCGTCCCAGCCGCTCAGAGTAAATCGAATCGAATCTGACCGAGATAAGAGGAAATGAGATGGAGATGAGATGAGAAGGAACTGCGGCGGCGCGGCACAGCAGTACGTACGAGAGGGAAGAGGGAAGTGTGCATGGGGCACGTACTGTACTGTACTGCACGGAGAGCAAAAGCAAGGAGAAAGTAAAGCGTGTAGGCGAGGCGAGATGTCGTTTTCGGATCACTATGGGAGAGATGGCGGCGGGGAGTTGGGGCGAGGAGTGGAGGGTGAGGCTTGTGAAGTTGTTGAAACTGACTGATGGCTGCGGTTTGCTTTTCTGTAGACTCGCCGAGAGAAGAGGGAGAGAAGAAGATCAAAAGAAGGCATGTGGTTCAGGGGAATATAGGATGCGTTGATGAATGCAAGATCAAATCAAACAAATGCTTCATGTACGTCGCTGTCTACCTCTAAATCTATGTATATGCCATGCAATGCAATCCGGGGGTATCGTGTCTCATCTCATGCCCATCATCAAAAACAGCAGCACTTTTAGCCTCCCTCTATATCGCCACACATCTCACCCACTCCCCGACCGACTGCGACTCCGACTCCGACTGCGACTGCGACTGCGACTCAACCACGTCGACACGGAGCTGCTGCCCTTGGAGTCGTTTCTGCTGGCGCTCTGCTCGTCCAGCTCGTTGCTGCCACCCTTCTTCTTGCTCTGCGCCTTGCTCGCGGCCGCCGGCGCCGCCGCTGTCTCGACCCACGTCTCCGTCCACCCGCCCATGTCGCCCAGGTACAGCGGCGGCTCCTTGTAGTACGGCGGCTTCTTGAAGTCGAGCCCCACAACGGCCTCCTCGTCGCCGATGCCCTGCTGCGGCGCCGTTGGCGGGCCCGCAGACACACTCGTCGTCGTGGTCGTCGTTGTGGTCGTCGTCATGCCGGACGCCCCCGGATCAATCTCGTACTCGACGTGCCGCCATATCTCGAGCGGCACGGGGCGGTCGCCGCCATAGCGGTCCGAGTTGCGACTGTCGCTGCCACTGCGGCCGCCGTTTTCGCCGCCGTCGTCGATGCCGTAGATGCGTTCCTCCGAGGGACTGGCCGTCGAGATGGACGCCAGGTTGTGCAGCGTCTTGTCCTTGAAGGAGCGCATGGTGCGCGAGAGGCGCGTCGAGGCGTGGGAGCCGCCGGCGCTGGAGCGGACGTGCGGCGGCATGCGCGTGGAGCGCGGGACGTTGGAGTCGGCGATGTCGAGGTTTGGGTCGGGCTTGCGCGCGTGCGGCGTCGAGGCGTGAGACGTGGTCCAGTAGTGCGAGCAGCCGAGAAAGGTCAGACAGCGGCGGAAGAGTCTGTCCTCGTCAGCAAAGTAGGGGCAGGTGAATGGATGACTTACGGCCAGCAGCATGTCGCGTTGGCGACGTAGATGCACGTGCTGCTTTCCCGGACGTACCATATAATGTACACCGGGACCCCTGGCAGTATCCAGTTGTAGACCTTGTTGAGCACGGCGGCAATGATGTTGCAGACCCCAAGGCTGAAGACAGCGTACAGCATGGCCTTTTTGCCCCTCTTCATGCTAGCCCGCCAAATGAGCGGGATTGGTATGGCCAAGAGCAACAGGTCCGAAGTGACGTTGAAGACGAGAATTCCAACCAGATACATTCCATAGTTTTTGCACTGCGGGTTCTTTGCTGGAAATGCCCAGTATTGGCTGAACGGCCGGCACCAGGCAGCGAAGAAGGTGACTTGGATGAAGAGGTAGGAAAAGAGAATGTAGCCTGCGATGATTTTGGTGTAGATGTTTTCACGGAGACCTCGTGTCATGCGGTGGTAGAGGATGAGCAGACTGGCTACAGGAGGTTAGCATTGGCGTCAAAAGGGAGACGGTATGCTACCTTTGCTCCCCCATTGCGTGTGTAACATGCATTGCTCGACGACAATGGTGAGTTTGGAGCCAAAGATGCGATCTTTGACTTCTCGAGGGTCCGCCAGCAGGCGAGCGACTTCGCTGTCCGGAACGAGATTGCTCCCGTGCTGAGCGGTAATCTTCAAGAGGACCAACAAGGCGGTGTACCAAGCAAATGTGACCATCATGACATAGTCATCCGCTTTGTCGAATTAGCCAGTGTGTGTTGGGAGCATTCGGGAACGTACACGCAAAACGCTTGAAACTACCGGTGGTAATGACCCGGGACCACCTAGAACTAGTTAGAAGCGTCTACCAAAAGGACGAAATTCGTACAGTCTGCCCACAAAGAAGATCAAAGCAACCGCCCATTCTATGCTGCCTTCGACCAGCACCTGGTGCTCCGCATCCCAGCCCATTTTGTCGGTACGGTGCAGAACAGCAAAGCGGCAGCGGCGTGCCGGGGCTTTATGATGGGCCTAGTTCTGGCCTAGCTGTCAATCTGTGGAAGAGATGTGGAGACAAGGATTGGAGCGGAAAAGAGTTACTCGGAAGGGAAGAGAGGCAACGGAGACGGCGCACGAAAGGAGCAAGAGAGAGCACCGCCGTCTAAAAGGCAACGCCAATGGCAGCATCTCCAGGATGGAAGCAGGGGTGCTCAGTAAACGAAGCCGAATAGAACGGACGCTCGGTCGTTGAACATGTGGAGACGTTACTTTGACCAGATTGAGGCGAAGAGCCCTAGCAATGGGGGATCTGTCCATCAAGGCTTCGGTTGGGCATGGGGCCAAGAGGTCCGTACGCGTAAGCACTCAAAATGTACCGAGTGATGTTGGGAGCATTCGACCTTCGTGAAGTGGAGAGAACAAAAATTGCAAAGTATGTTCCCAAAGAGGCGTGGCTAGATCGAATGGTGGCGGACATGGATTCGTCCAGTCTCCCGATACGGGAGGCCCTGCGTGCGTGATTTGACAGAGGTTGGCGGGCGTCCAGTGATTGAGCGGAGAGATGTGATGGACCCCAGGGCCTTACCCATGCGAGTTGGTGGGCCTGGTCGTGCGTCCGAAGAGCTGAACATCGTGGGGAGCAGAGGTTGAAGACGGGAAGTCATGGCCGTTGCGTGGGAAAATCTTTTGACGTCAACTCCTCTCCTCCGCTCACAACTCGGCCCCAAGACCCAACGCCGCGCCAGAGATCATCGAAGCCTTACACAGACTCAGGTCAGTGCTTGCCATTGCCCATCGACCCTGACTCGTCCGTCGGTCTTTTTCCCTCGACCCCTACGGCCGGCTCCCAGGGTCTCGTGTACAACTCCAGCCCTGAAAGCGCCAGCCGGAAGATCCGAGGCGCCCAGCGACCAACTTGAGCTTGGCACCGAGGGACCCTCAGATGCTGGAATCGTCGCTCTCGAATCTCGACAAACTGTGCCGCACACCAGCTTCGCTATCATTCACCTCGCATCAATCCGAGCTCTGGCCCCAATCCAGTCAATCCGCCCTGACCAGCTCCCACCGCCAAAGCATAAAAGTCGTCACACCGAGAGGATGGAAACTCGTTGCGCAGATCAGCGAGAGCACACATGGGGAACCATGGCGCCACGCGACTGAGATGACTGCTTGACGCAGGTACACGATCAAAAATATATCTTGTCAAAAAACAGCCAATGGCATCAACTCAACATCGTGTTTGACAGAGTACGCAAATCTACTCGAAGAACGTGCACACCGCCCGAGCGTCATGTCCCACGTGGCCAATCTTTCTTTTCATCTCTGCCGTCGTGTGCGCGGCTACGTCTTGTGGAAATGTCATGAGTAGGACAAGTGCACGGTCAGACAAGAGACATCATGGTGTTTCTTCGACAAGCTCTCTATTGCAATAGAATCCGTGTCCGGTCGGGCTGCAACTCCATGACGATGGCCAGCGCAGCACCGCCTCCGGACCTCGCCAGCTCTACATGTCCGTCGAGAGACAAGCCCAAAATGGGGACCGGCTTCGTATGCATCTAAGCTTCAGCGCGTCCTCATGGATGCTCCTCAAACGGCAACCTCGAGTGCAGCTCGGCACTTTTCCAAAGTCTATATCGAATCTATGATTGCGGTGCGGTCCGTTTCTTTAACACGTGGTGTCCCTGCACTCCCTACCAAACCTTGTGGATGTTCGACTCGCGGAAGGTTTTCTGAAAACATGTGGACGGTCCATCGTCATCCGGCGCTCGAGCTGCCTATGCACCAACGCGATCTGCACGTGGCAGTCAACCACAAGACAGCCAACTCCACAACATTTGAGCTGCAGCTGATCTCACATCCTAACCCCAGACGATTCTCCTGATCGTCAGTTCCTCCAGAGCCAATTCCAACTCTTTCTCTTCAACTGATGATTGCATCTGCTTCGTTAGGCTTTCAATCATTCCAAATGTCCTTACGGTGTTCCAGGTGCACGTGAACGCACTGGACCATTCCAATCTACGGTCAATTTGGGAGATTGGTAAGCCTAACATGGCAAATCTTGGGTCAAGCTCTCTTCAACTCTCAGTCTTGGTACGCGCCTTCAGGACTTTGCCGCTAATTTTGTTTCTTTCCTTCTCTGATTGGTTCTCGTTCTTGTCCATGCGCTTAACAGCGAAGAGTCAACACGTCTCAACGTCAGATGAGAGCTGTAAATTAAGGCGCTTGTTGCGTTCAAGCCAACCCATGTTCTTACCTAAATTTCCAACACGAACAGCGAAGACATGAAAAGGTCCGATGTTGGATTTTGGTCTTTCAACACTGACACAACACGACCACAGGAGCGCTTCAACGGCGTTGCACCGGTACCACTTTCAGGCTGTGCAAGAAGCCAAAGAGGACAATCTTGTCAGCTGACTGAACTCATTCTCTCCACCACCACGCTACCGCTCAAACAAGCGCCCACGCTACTGGCAGCGACGGAACTCGGCAGCGGCATGGCGGCGGCATGGCAGCGGCACCCTGCATCCGAACTGCGTCTGTCTAGTTGCGCAGCAAACCACCAACAAGAAACGGAGGCAGCCCGTCAACGTCGAGATGACGGGACAGATTGACTACACGCCCTAGTTGTGACCACCGCCCATGTGGAGTTTCTCAAGTCAGAACAAGACTGACGTCTCAAGACTGGTGCGCGACTCGTGCCAACACCGATACCGCGCTTGAAGAGAGACGGTCCGTGACAGAAAGGGCCACCAAGACAGTCCCTGGGAAGCTTCTTTCGCCAGCAAAGGGCGCGATGTCAATTCTCCTATCTCTTCCGTCTGCTGCCTGGTGCGGAGTATACCAAACAACGAGCCACCCTCCCTCGCGTTTCTCCGCCTTGAGACGTCCGAGTACGGGATGGATCCGAGACTGATTCCGTGTGCAATACGTTGACATCGGTGAGCGGGAAAGGACGTCCAGCGGTATCAAGAGAGCGGGAACCTACGTGAAGCTTGTTTCTATGAGGGAAAATGATGTTTCTGAGAGCTCTGAACGACGGAGAAGACTGCCGACGAAGCGAGAACCTGGACGAATCCAAAGCCAACAGACTCGTTACCTTGAGACGAGATGCCTTGGCAACCGTAGGTCAGTGTTTACTGTCTGCTTTGGAAAGCGGACTCTCGACAACAGAATTTCTCCGTCAAACTTTCAAGGTCTATCTATTGCCAGAGCAGAGACAAGTAATATTCCGTCGAGCTATCAAAGTTGGAGAGGCGGATAATAATCCTGCCCGGCACGTCCTTTTCCGTCCCGACCCAAAACAGACGCCGAGCACACTCCTCCCGCGGCATGGCTGTGGCGCTCCCACCCCGCAGACTAGTTTCGAGCTACTACAAAGTTAATGCAGACGAAGCGGCACCTCGACTGGATTTCTGACCGCCGCTTCTCTCCGTTCGGCAAAGCTTCAAGTCAACTCCCGAGCATGTCTAGTACTCCACGCTAGACTGATGGACGATGCTGGGATACCTCCTCCGCGGGGCGGGATGATACCGCAGAGTCCTGAATCGACTAACTCGCGCCTCGTGGCCGCCTTGCTCGATTGGGAGATATGATCGGGTCATTCCTCCCCACTCTCCAAAGTCTCCGCTTCGGTGAGAAATAGCCCATTCCGCATCAGCTTGGTTCAGCTCTTTTTTCTCAACTCGGCTGCTAGGGCGGAATGGACGCATAGCCGTTTCCGCTCTCGCTCGAAACAAATGATGTGGACACAGACTCCGAGTTCCATGTCACATGCAGCAGCGCATGCTCAACAAAGCAGATCGGTTAGACGGCAACGGCCTATAGCTGCTAAAACTAAAAGCACTGTACAGCGGGGTATATACAGCCAAACTACATGCGTCAATTACGTCTAAACCAACAAGCAAAATGTTGTCAACAATCACACCGTCCATCCCCGCCAAGCCGACCCTCACGGCTTCGGCCGCGGAAATCGTTCCCAAGGGACAGCAACAGTCGCAATTCGGGAGTTCTTTTGGCAAAGTCTTGCTTTCAGAGGACAGCCCGCGCACCGTTGATGAGTTGATACGCGCCAGAGCAAAGAGCGACCCCGACTTTTCCGTCCTCGCGTACCCCTGGACTGGCACGACCTACACGCATTACACTTTCCGACAGCTCGATTTGTATGCGTACCGGATGGCCAAGAAGTTTGCGGAGGTCCTGCCACCGCGGCGCAGCGCGTCAGAAGAGCCCACCGTCGTTGGCATGCTGGGTGTGTCGACGTTCGACTACTTTGTGACAATGCTGGCGCTGACCAAGCTGGGCCACACGTGCCTGCTCATGTCGACTCGCATCGTGAAAGAGGCGCACTCGTCGCTGATCAAGAATACGGGGGCGCGGCACATGGTCGTCGACGCCAACTTTGGCGACGTGGCGAGCGCGCTGTCGAAGGAATGGCCAGACTTGCGAGTGCTCCCCATGGCCACGCGTGCAGACTACGAGAAACCCATCAGCGAGGCGGACGCTGCCGTCGACACGAACCTGACGCCGCATCTGGATCCGGAGATGTTGAGCAGTCAGACCGTGTGGATCATTCACTCGAGCGGGTCGACGAGTCTGCCCAAGCCAATTCCCTTGACCCACACGGCTTGCATGCACAACTACTCCGTTGGGTTGAGCGTGACGGGACTCATCCTCGGCCCGCTCTTCCACGTCCATGGAACCTCCTGCACTTTCCGCGGCATCTTCAACAAATGCAAAGTGTACCAGTACAATGCGGACCTTCCAATGACTCGACAGGGCTTGATCGACATAATCAAAAACAATGATTTGAGAATCTTGTTTGGCGTGCCGTATGCGCTAAACCTGCTGGCCGAGACGGACGAGGGCATCCAGTGTCTGAAGAAATTTTCAATGGTCACGTTCGGCGGGTCGCCGTGCCCAGATGCGTTGGGTGATAGGCTCGTGGCCGAGGGCGTCAAGCTGATGGCGTACTATGGAGCGTGAGTGACCAACTTCTTCCACGGCTGAGACTGACGTTGCCAGGACCGAGACGGGCTTGATCATGTCTTCGCAGCGGCCGCCAGAGGACAAGGCGTGGAACTACCTGCGCCCAGCGGTAGACGCGGTGCCGTACCTGCGCTTCGAAGAGCGCGAGGAGGGGTTGTACGAGTTGGTAGTCTTGGACGGATGGTGAGCCACCCAAACAGACCCTGCTTGCTCTACTGACGACGCAGGAAATCCAAAATGCTCACCAACCGCCCCGACGGACATTACAACACCAAAGACTGCTTCTTGCCGCACCCCAGCATCCCCGACGCCTGGAAGTACTACTGCCGCATCGACGACGCGCTGACGCTCGTCAACTCGGAAAAGGCCAATCCGCTGCAAGTCGAGGGCCACGCGCGCCAGAGCCGCTTCGTCGAGCACGCCCTCATGTTTGGCGCCGGCCGCGATCGACTGGGCCTCGCCGTGGTCCTGACGAAGGCCGCAGATAACAAGTCTCGCGACGAGATTCTCGACGACATCTTCAAGGTGATTGAGCCCGCGCACAACGCGCTGCCGGCGTACGCCAAGATCGACCGCGACATGGTGCTCACGCTGCCGGCGGAGACGCAGTGCCGCTGCACGGACAAGGGGACCGTCATCCGGCAGCCGTTCTACAGGCAGTTTGCGGCCGAGATCGATGCCATGTACGACGAAGCGGCAACAGGGACGCTGGCACTGTCGGAGCCTGAACTGCGAGACTTCGTCCGCAAGCAGGTCGCTGCCGTAACGGACAAGAACGAGTTGAGCAACGACGCCGACTTCTTCGCCCTCGGCATAGACTCGCTGCAGACGGCCAGGCTGCGGACGGCCCTCACCAAGCACCTCGACATTGGCGGCCGGCAGCTGGGCCTCAACGTCGTCTTCGACTACCCGAGCATCGCGGCTCTGGCGCAGCACCTCTTTTCGCTGCGCACCGCTGCCTCGTCTACGACGGAGACCGTGGCCGGCATACCTGCCGAGAAGATTGCAGAGATGGAGGCCATGATCGAGCGCTACTCGACGCTGCTGCCGCCGCCCTCGCAGACAAACACCACTGAAAAGGGGCACGTCGTCCTGCTCACGGGCGCCACCGGCTCCCTCGGCGCCCACATCGCCGCGCAGCTCGCCGCCCTGCCGTCCGTCACGCGCGTGTACTGCCTCGTCCGCGCGAGCGACGCCGAGCACGCCTCCAAACGCCTCGACGAGTCGTTCCAGACGCGCCACCTCAAGCTGTCGGACGCGTCGCGCGCCAAACTCGCGCCTCTCTCCTCGGACCTCTCGCGCGACGACCTGGGCCTCGACGCGGACACGCGCGAGCAGATCGAGCAGCACGTCAGCCACGTGCTCGCCATAGGCTGGGCCGTCAACTTCACGGTAGCGCTGCGCTCATTCGAAGCCGAAAACGTCGCCGGCGTGCGGCGGCTGCTCGAAATCGCCTCGCGCAGCGCGCGAGCCGCGCGCTTCACCTTCGCCAGCAGCGTCAGCGTCGTGGGCAACCTGGCGGCCATGCAACAGCAAGCGACCGGCCCGCTGCTACGGGTCGACGAGGCGCTGCCGCCCAGCCCGGCCGCCGCCCTGAACATGGGCTACGGGCAGTCGAAGCTGGTGACGGAGCACGTGTGCATGCGCGCGGCGGACCAGGCGCCGGGTCTGCGGTCGCGTGTGCTGCGCGTGGGCCAGATAGTCGGCGACACGCAGGAGGGCGTGTGGAACACGAGCGAGGCGGTGCCGCTGATGCTGCGGACGGCGACGACGCTGGGCGCGCTGCCTGCGCTGGACGACGCCGTGCGCTGGCTGCCGGTCGACGACGTTGCGCGCGCCTTCGTCGAGGTTGGCGTGTTGGGAGAGGCGCCCGCCGCTGTCTACAACGTTAATAATCCGAACAAGATCCATTGGACGCGCGACTTGCTGCCCATGCTGCGCGAGTGCGGGCTGCAGTTCGAGACGGTGTCCATGTCCGAGTGGCTGGAGCGGCTGCGGCAGTCGGAGAGAGATCCGGCCAAGAATCCGCCCATAAAGTTGCTGGCGTTTTGGGAGCAGCAGATGAATGGCGAGAAGCAAGAATTGGAGGTGGAATGGGCGACGGAGCGGGTGAGGGAATGGTCGCCCACCATGGCTAAACTGCAGGCAACGGACAAGGGACTCGTGCAGAAGATGGTCGAATACTTTGTTCAGGAGGGTTGGAAATAGTTGTTCTACAGTCAATCAGCTAGAAGTACGCCGGATTTTATACGCCAATGATCCGTCTGAAGAGCCCGGCGAGCCAGTGGAGAATCGCTCCCATGCCACAAAAGGACACGCCAGTCCAAAACGTGTGCCAAAACGCCATCCAGTAGAGCAGTCGCCACACGTACTGAGCCTTGTCTTGGTAGTCCTTGGTTTCGTAGACGTGGGGAAAGTCTTGGTCCGGAATGTCGCGCTCCAGATGCTTGCAAAATGGTCCCCAGCCCTGCTTGACATTCCACACGAGCAGTCTGTCGTTGGGCACCTCTTTCTTGACGCGTTCGTTGTGCTCGTCGTAGTAATGTTTGCCTTGGGTTGCGCCGTACTTGACCATGAGCCTGTTCAAATTGTCCCACTTCTGCCACTCGGGCATCGGATTGACGTGGTGGATGTAGCGCGTGAGGAGGGACGGATTTTTGTAGTGTTGCGAGACGTTGCGGTAGATGGTCGCGCTGAAAGACTTCCACCACACGTCTGCATTGTCGCGGACGTTGAGGACGATCTGGTATGGTCAGCACTGCATCCCAAATCAATCGTGAGACTTGCTTTGGCGTTGGGATACAGCTCGGCCAATTCTTTGCCAAACAGATTGCCTGGGTTGTCCACTATCGCCCGACAGCGCCCCAAAAGCGTATTCCAGTCGTCTTCAGTCATTGGAGGTCCATCTTCCCACTTGGCCCGGATCGCCTTGCTCCAAAGATCCGCATGCCCGTAGTGCCATGTCATGTAGTCGTAATCGTACACATCTCGAAAACCCAAGATTTTGAGTGCTTCTCGGGTCGAGGAGGTGCCAGTCCTGGACACTCCCAAGACCAGCACCTCCATTGGCACGACGCGCTTGACGGGCATCTTCTCTTCCATGATGACGATGCAGACAAAGAGATGAAAAAGACATGAATATATAATCGCACTTCATTGCGCCCACCCTAAGAAATGACGCCTATAGACCAGTTTTCAGTAGATGAATAGTGAAACCTCGGGATGATGAAATCTAGCAGACGAATGGAAGGAAGTACCCGAACTAGACAAGTTGCGGGAACGGTCCAGGGATCATGCCAAGGGCTCTGCGCAAAGACACGAGAGTCTTGAGCTTGGCTGCGGCTAGGAGACAAGCGATGCCTGTCCCTACCTGGGTGACCACGGTCGCACAGTTATAGTGATTTGTTTCAGTACTGCGACTCGGCGGTCTTGGTGATTCCAGAGTGGCCGATTCGACTCACGAAGCTGCCTGCGGCTGAGCCAGCTGTTGCATTTGTGTCTGAAGGGTGATTATCTGCAATCGTCAGATGCGCCTCGGGATTGAGGAGGAATACTTACATCCATTTTTTTCCTTTCGCTCTTCTCCTGAACTTCGCCAATCTGCTTTTCAATGCGCTTGCTGGGAAGTCTTAGTCTAGGCCGTAGAAGGGTCCAGAGTACGCACATTTCCTTTTCAATAAACTCCAAGCGGCCCTTGACGGCCATTCCCGCCTCCCCCTTGTCCTGCTTTAGCAACACCGGTCCGACGAGCTTGTAAACATTGGCGTCGCTGGGAATTTTGTCGAGCTCCTAGTAGAATATGAGATGCCGGCCATGCCCTGGTGGTAGTGACTCACGGCTTGCACGCCCTGGTTCTCTTGCTGCTGCGATTCGAGCTTCTGGCGGCCGTCGACGATTGTTTGGAGCGCTGCTAGCGTTAGGAGCGTCTTTTGAGCAGTCGGCAAACGTACCAGTCTGCAGCGTGGAAAACTCGTCGGTGAGATCTTGCAGCTGCTTCTGCTGCTCTGCCATGGCGGTGATGGGTGGTTCTGGAGTGGTGGAGGAGAAAGTTGCGCGACGAAGGTTGGCAGGTGATTTGGCGGGGTGGAAGGCGCCATTGGGCGGACCGCTTGGCGCACCTCGACCGTCCCCCACGGACCGCAACACCTTGACGCCGCCCTCGCCGTCGCAATCTACCTCGTTGATTGGCAGACTTTGTCTCTGGTGGCTTCGTCTTTCGTCGAGACTCCCGAGGTCCTGTTAACGCCGCCAGCCAATCGCCACAGTCGTCCGCGACCGATAGCGCCCGCCGTTGCCCTCGACGACCAGTTCACGAGCATTTGACAAACACCGCCGCTCCATCGTCAGCCCTCACGCGCAACCTCCACCATGAGTACCGACTTTCTAGGCCGGGGAATCGACACGGTCAAAAAGGCCATCGAGACGGACACAAATGGCAACTACAAGGAGGCATACGAGCTCTACTACCGAGCCCTGGAGCTGTTCATGCTGGCGCTCAAGTGGGAGAAGAATGCAAAGACCAAGGAAATGATTCGCAACAAGGTCAGCGAGTACATGGAGCGGGCTGAGAAGCTCAAGAACCACCTGGCGCAAAACGACACGGACAACAAGCGGAAGCCGAGCGCGGTGGGGTCCAACGGCAAGGTCGCCGGCGGCAGTGGCAAGAGCGGGGACGACGAGGAGGATGCCGACAGCAAGAAGTTGAGGGGCGCGTTGGCGGGCGCAATTCTGAGCGAGAAGCCAAACATCAAGTGGGAGGACGTGGCAGGCTTGGAGCAGGCAAAGGAAGCTCTCAAAGAAGCCGTGATATTACCCATCAAGTTTCCACACCTCTTCACGGGCAAGAGACAGCCGTGGAAGGGCATTCTACTCTACGGACCGCCGGGTACCGGTAAGAGTTATCTCGCCAAGGCGGTGGCCACCGAGGCAAACAGCACATTCTTCAGCGTCAGCAGTTCCGACTTGGTCTCGAAATGGATGGGTGAGAGTGAAAGGTAGGTCTGAAGTCTGGTAGAGAGACTGTGCTGACTTGGACAGGCTCGTCAAGCAACTCTTCAACATGGCACGAGAGAACAAGCCGTCAATCATTTTCATCGACGAAATCGACGCGCTGTGCGGTCCCCGCGGCGAGGGCGAGTCGGAGGCTTCACGGCGTATCAAGACAGAACTGCTGGTCCAGATGGACGGTGTTGGCAAGGACTCCAAGGGCGTGCTCATCCTCGGCGCCACAAACATTCCGTGGCAGCTGGACGCGGCCATTCGGAGACGTTTCCAGAGACGCGTGCACATCAGCTTGCCGGATCTTCCGGCCAGGATGAAGATGTTCGAGCTGGCCGTCGGTTCGACACCATGCTCGCTCAAGCCGGAGGACTTGAAGGAGCTGGGAAGGTTGAGCGAGGGATACTCTGGCAGCGATATAAGTATTGCCGTGCAGGATGCTCTGATGCAGCCCGTGAGGAAGATTCAGACTGCCACACACTACAAAAAGGTGAGAAAGAAATCAAAGTAGAAAGCTTTGGCTGACTTGTTAGGTTCTCGTGGATGGACAAGAAAAGCTCACGCCGTGTTCGCCGGGCGACAATGGGGCCATGGAAATGACGTGGACCGACGTCGAGTCGGAGCAACTGATGGAGCCTCCGCTGATGCTCAAAGACTTTATCAAGGCCATCAAGAGCTCAAGACCGACAGTCAGCGGGGACGACCTCAAGAAGAATGCAGACTGGACACTGGAGTTTGGCAGTGAGGGCGCATGAAAATACCAGATGATTTCATACATAGCGGTACAGGCGAATCGATTACATGTCCGCGCAGCAGCTCCAACATGACTCGTGCTTGCACAACAACAACCGTTTGCATTCCTCTTGACATTGTCCTCTTGGTTGATATTCATGTCGGGGTGCAGACATGACGTGATAAAGTTGTAGCTTTGTAAGCCCCTTCGACTACTTCCCCTAGCTCGAACCTAGCTCCCCTGCTCCGTCACCCCACAGCTCCAACATGCTGCGCAACTCTCTTTTGGCAGCCCTGACGCTGCCACTCTCCTGCACCAGCTCTCAAACGCCAATCGACCTCTCGATCCCCGATGGACCGGTCAGAAACATTGCCATCATAGGTAGGATCTCTCCGTCAAAGTGTACCGTCAACTAAGCTCAATCACAGGCGCCGGCGCCGCCGGCTCGTCCGCTGCGTACCACCTCTCCCAATATGCGTCGATGGCGGGCATCACGACCAACATCACCGTGTTTGAGCGCTCGTCGTACGTTGGCGGACGCTCGACGACGGTCCGCGCGTGGGACGACCCATTGGAACCCGTCGAGCTGGGCGCCAGCATCTTTGTCAAGGTCAACCACATCCTAATGGACGCGGTGCAGCGCTTCAACCTGACGGTAGCGACACCGGACCTGGGGCTGGCAAAAGAGTCGGAAGAAGAAGAGGACGAGGGAGATTATGTGGGCATCTGGAACGGACGCGAGTTTGTGTTCCGCGGGGACGACGAGCTGGGCTGGTGGGATACGCTCAAGATGCTGTGGAAATACGGGTTGGCGCCCATCCGCACCAAGCGCCTGATGAGCCAGACGGTAGGCCAGTTTTTGAAAATGTACGAGGAGCCGCATTTCCCGTGGAGGAGCCTGACGGACAAGGCCATGGAGCTGGGGCTGGTGAAGCCCATGGCTATGACTGGGGAGGCGTTTTTGCAGGAGAATGGCGTTGGAGGACTGTTTGCGGACGAGGTGGTGCAGGCGAGGTATGTCCCATGTCGACCGCTGAGGATATCCATTGACCAGCCAGCACTCGCGTCAACTACGCCCAAAACCTCCCGCTCATCAATGGCCTCATCACCATGGTCTGCATGGCCATCGACGGCGCCAAATCCGTTCCCGGCGGCAACTGGCGCATCTTCTCGTCCTTCCTCTCCGCCACGCCCAATCTCTCGACCCGGCTCAACACGGCCGTCTCAGCTCTGACAAAAGAGTCCGACTCGACCTACACTGTCATCCTGAAGGCCGCGTCTGGCCAAACTCTGGCCCCAGAGCACTATGACACGGTCATCCTCGCCGCGCCGTACCACCAGTCCAACGTGACGCTGACGCCGCCGCCGCACACCGAGCCGGCCGACCTGGCCTTTGTGACGCTGCACGTCACGCTGCTCGCGTCACCGCACCGCCTGTCGCCGTCCTTCTTCGCGCTCAACGCCGCCGACGGCCCCGTCCCGTCCGTCGTCTTGACCACGCTGCCCCCCGACGTGCGCCCCGACGACCGCCAGTTCCCCGGGCCCGCCGGCTTCTTCAGCATCAGCACCCTGCGCCGCGCCACCAACCCGCACACCGGCCGCCGCGAGTTCCTGTACAAGATCTTCAGCCCGCGGCCTGCCGACGACGCGTGGTTGGCGCGCCTGTTCGACTTGCCCCAGGGCGTCACCGAGGACGACGTCTCCTGGATCTACCGCAAGGTCTGGCAGTCGTATCCGTACGAGTCGCCGCGCGTCTCGTTCGACGACGTGTGTCTTGATGGCTGCGAGGGCGGCGGCGGCGGCGGCGGCGCTGGTGGTGGGCTGTGGTACACCGGCGGAATTGAAGGCTTCATCTCGACTATGGAGACGAGCGCGCTCATGGGCCGCAATGTCGCGAAGCTGGTTGTCGACGGATGGGTCAAGGGGAAGGAGTCGCGGGTTGCGGGTGTAGGTGCGGCGGCGGACGTGGGCGAGGGTGTGAAGGAGTTGTAGTGTCCTGTCTGATGTTGGATTTGACGCATATCTCCATAGCTCCCCTGATCTATGAATCGTGTTCGAATGAGGATGAGGCCTTTGCCGTTCACTTCCATAATCCTGCCAGCCAACGTCCTCCGACGTCCTCCGACGTCCTCCGACGTCCTCCGACGTCCTCCACATCGCGAACACCGCCGGATAGACGTCACAAACACGCCCCGAAACCAAGCTACCAAGCACATTCGGCCACTCCAGCAGCCCCCAACCCAACTTTGCAGCTGACTCTCGAGTTGTCGAGCCTCTCTGCACTTCCACACCAGACCACGTCTACTTCTCTTCTCTCTTCGCTTCGAGGCACCGCCGTGCGGCACTGAACAAGCAACGTCGAACGTATCTCACGGAAGGATGGATGCCACGCGCTAGTCTCGCTTGTACTAACCCTTCGTTCTGGTCTCTCTGCCAGGATCTTGAATTGTATGCGTATACATATGTATACATACACACGCCAACGAAGCGTATATTCCAAAAGGAGTAGAAAAGGAAGGAGCGGGGTCGTATCGACGTATGGGGAGTGAAGTATACAAGGGCCTTCTTCTTCTTCTTCTTCTTCTTCTTCTTCTTCTTCTTCCTCTTCCTCTTCCTCTTCCTCTTCTTCTTCTTGTTCTAGCTTGGCAGCGCGGCGGAACGGACGCAGAACTTTGGAAAAAAAAAAAAAAAAAAAAAACCCGGCTTACTGCGCGTCGCACGTGGAAGAGGTTTACCAATGTTGCTACAGCGGATGTCGTTGGATGCAGGAGATGAATATTGCGATGCGTACAGGGGCATGAGGAAACGCTTTAAAGGGCGATGGCGCTGTCGCGAAAGGTGATGTGCGAAGCGAGAAAGGCGATGATGATGATAAGAGGATAGATAAGCTAGGGAGGGAGAGAGAGAGAGAGAGAGAGAGAGCTACTATGTTCGCCATTTTCATGAAGAAGGGCGGAGGAGAGGAAGAGGGGGATAAGTGGAGCGGGAAGGAAGGGTTGGTTGGGTTGGTAGAAGATAGGGTTCATGAAGTGAGATGAGACGATGGAAAAGTGACTGTGGTGTACTATAGTAGACGTAGAATGGTAAAGCATAGTACTACTTTCCTACTTTCCTGCCTTCCTGCCTACGTACGTATACAAGCAACTGACGCACATACATACGTGCCAATAGAGCTGCCGATGCCGATGTCGACGCACCGACTAGCCGACCAGTACCAGGCAGTCAAAGTCAACACTCTCCCACCCACTCCCTCCAGCCTAACCTAAAGGGACTGAGGGGAAGCGGGGCGAGAGTGGGCTCGGGGAAACTTGCCCTTGGCTAAGTCATGTCGTGCACCGCACCACATCTACCTGCCGCCGGGCCTGCGATATTGTACTGTACCATAAGCCATGCCTGCATATCTATATGGAGGTAAGTAGGTAGATATTACAGAGTAGCAGGACAAGCAAGCAAGCAAGCAAGGAGACAAGCACTGCGCTCGCTCAATCTGTCCAACTTCCAGACAGACAGACAGACAGACAGACAGACAGACAGACAGACAGACAGACAGACAGGCAGACGGACAGAGAGACGACGCAGCGACGCAGCTACTCCTACTGTACCCCTAATCCTAGCATAGTAGACAGAGCAGCGCACGCCACGCCCATTGCCCCGCGACCGAATACCACCGCAACCGACAGCCCGATTGACCGACCGACCAGCCGGAGCCACTGAGCGTGTAGAGTAGGCACATCAAGAGCCAAGCCAAGCGTCCTTCTCATCAAGGACTCTCGTACGATGATGTCGGCATCGTGACGTACATCTTCTGCTGTCTTGCCGACGACGACAGTGACCAGGGGAAGCATGTATAGTAGTACGTACCTAGCAGGCAGGCAGGCAGGATAAACTTAGAGCTCGGCTACAGCGCGGGCGAGTGATCAGCAGCAGCGGATGCGGGCGGGCGTGCATAGGTGGCGAAGATACCTACGCTCCTACTCCCCGCCGACGACGACGATCTACTTCGGCGAATGATGATGGGTAGAGTGGGTAAGGTAGGGAGTAGGGTCCGTCAAAGACAAGGTAAAGCAAAGAGAGGGGAGAGGCAAAAATACCCCAGACAGCACAGCACGCGGCAACAGCATAACGACGGTGCTCTAACCGACGACGCTGATCATCAATGTCGATGACGGAATGCCTACTGCTGCCGAATGAAGGTGCCGGTGCCTGCCAGTAGGAGGAGGGAGGAAGTAGGATGGACGAATGGACGGATGGGGGAATGAGCGCGGTTAGCACTGCCGGCGGAGAGGCAGGCAAGAATGGATGACCGGATGATGGATGGATGGAGGCGACCTCACGCCTAGCACTCACGACCGCCGACGAACTGACTGACTGACAGACTGACGTAGCCCACCGCCAGGACCTCCACGGTCTCGTCGGACCACCCGCAAAGAGCAAGACAGCCGTTGCGTGCGTGCGCCGTGCGTGCGTCTATTCGGTAGCAGGCGGGCGGTCTTTTGCACGCAGCAGCGTACCCGGCTCGCTGGGGACCCCCAGACAGCGGGATGGCGGACGACGTCGTTCGACGGCGGAGTGGCGGCGGCGTTGGCGGCGACTGGCGGCGCATCTCACTGGCGTACCTGGCGATGACGATGGGTGGGCGATGGTGGAAAGGCTAATGTGAGGAGGGACTGGGGACTGGACTAGGGACTGAGGAGAGCTTGTTTGGTTGCTGGGACAGGTACGGCCGCCACTTGAAGACAGTGCTCGATGGAGGCGTGTACTGTAGACGGTACGGTAGGTACAATAGACAGATTGGAGATGGGGAGCGTGCAAAGGGCTCATGCCGTCAACAGGGCCGTCACCGCAGCATCGGCTGCTCCCGGTCAGGAGGAGGTCTCCCGCGCGAATCAGTGTGCGGTTGGTACGAGGGGGGGCGAAAGGGTGGGTGGTTAGGCGCAGAGCGCGAGCTCTGCAGCGCCGTCGCAACGACGCAAAGGCCATCATCAAACGAGTGATGAAAAGTGCCCACATAGGTACCGCCGACAGATCCGCCGTCATGATGGCTCTGTCGTCGACTCGGGCACGAAGGGGAGAGTGGCGTTGCTGCTGCTTGCAGCATGGTGGACCCGGCAGCAGCACCAGCAGCAGCAGC
This sequence comes from Phyllosticta citrichinensis, assembly GCA_038380885.1. Classification (NCBI taxonomy): domain Eukaryota; kingdom Fungi; phylum Ascomycota; class Dothideomycetes; order Botryosphaeriales; family Phyllostictaceae; genus Phyllosticta; species Phyllosticta citrichinensis. Next base: position 2,678,879 of record JBBWUH010000006.1, read on the forward strand.
GCCCAAAAACGGGATAATGGATCTGGGCAGCCAGCCATCCTCGCAGTCGCATTCGCAGCAGCACCGCATGGCCTCCGTGCCCAGCACTTCCCTGTCTGTCTCTCGGGCTGGGTTCCTTGGCCGGCCGGCCGGCTGGCTGGCCTGTCAATCCACAGGGGCCTTACGTACCCGCTCGTACTGCTCTCTCCTTCTCTCTTGCGTCGGCCGGCGGAGGAGCCAACAGAAGCAGCACAGACGACAGTTTGCGGACAAGTATTCGCGCAATTGGGAAGTACGATGTACGCCAGGCCGGCAGCTGCTAGGAGCAAGTCATGGACGTGTTTCGTCCACGGACCACGATCGCTGTCGCAACGGCGGAGGAGAGCGTAGTCAGTGCGACACGATCAGGAAAAAAACGGCGCTCGTCTTCGGCGTCCTCGTCGTCGCCATCGTCGTTCGAGGTTCGAGGACAGTGGGGGCGCTGAAACGGCAAGTGTGCGTGGTGTCGTTCTTGTTTGCCCTGACTCTGCGTGCAGTGTTTGGGGGCTAAGCTTCTGCAGAATTCGAGAACCTTTCGACGGACCAACGGAGGGCAGGACGGGGGGCATGAACAAGCCGTCCCAATCTGGAGCTGGCGACATGCAAGTCTCGCATTGTCTTGGCCTGCAGAGAAGCGCGCATCCATTTCGAACTAGCTGCAAATCTGGAAGCGCATCATTGTAGCGGGCGGCGGCGGCGGATCCGCACGACGCCGGCGTGCTGTCTGTGAGCTGTCAGAGTGTCAGTGTCAGTGTCAGCCCTGACTGATGGAATATGGAGGAGGAGGTGGAGCAACAAATGAAGATGTCTTGGACCATGTTCTAGGCGTAGAGGACCGCAGGCGACACATGGCGATCCTCTTTTCCACCGCCGAGCCACCCCTTGTTGACCGACCCCTGAGGTGGGCGGACGTGATTTGGTCGTGCATGAGGCGGGGTGACAAGGGGAGCACAAAGGTCCAAGTCCAGACTTGTCGAAATGGCAACAGAAGAGAAACCGTTGCAAGTTGGCGCAGTAGTAGCGGGAGCAGCCGGACGCTCGAAACCGTTTCCTCTCAGCAGCAGCGACAACAGCGTCCCGAGCTGGAGGGTCGTCCTCAGGTTTGGTGCAGACCCGACAGAGTCAAAAAGCTTAAGTGTCGACAGGGGATCCATGGAACTGGAGGCGAAACGCGCGCAATCATAATGATGAGACGGGGAGTCAAGGATGAGCCGATGAAACAATTGTCAATCTGAAGCAGCAAAGCAAGCAATTGGGCCAATAATCGACAGTCGTTTTTGGTGGAGAAGACGGTTTTCGTTCGTGGTGTAATCGGAGATTGCAGGCCGCAAAACGAAACCGGTTTGCCAGCCAAACACTCTATCGAACAAGTGCTCGAGGTTGATGATGGATGTTCAACGGTCGAGGAGGAGAAGAATTGAGCCGATGCCGAGTCGGCAGATGTTTTGGTCATTCCCGAGGAGTTGTCGTCCTGTCAAACCTCCCCCACCGCTGCTCGGCCGGGCCGTCGTCTCACGCCGTGCCGTGTCGGCAACCATGCCCTCATCATCATCATCATCACCACCATCGTCAACCAACGTTCTGGCCTTTGCTCTCCTCCTCTGGGGTTGCATGCAGCCCTGCAATCTTAGGCCTCCCACTAGTCCCCTCTCTCGCCCGTTTCACCAATCCCGCTGCTCGAGCTCTCTCTTGATGGGACCACCACGCGCAGAAACCCCGATCGATCGACAGCATAATTCCCACCGCCAGCCAGGGTCGCATCACCGTCTTTGGTCGTCCATGATCCCCGTTTTCAGGAGACAAGTCATAGTTTCCGGCCGTCTGGGGCGCACCATCACCCCAGCAGCAAGACAAAGCGGAGAACCATTATCCTTCGTTGCGCGCAAGAGAAAACGATGTCGTCTGACCCACTGTAGCAAAGTGGCTGTCCAAGCAGTCGTCCTATCCATGTACAAAAATCTGTGTGCATCCATGCATGCGTGTGTTGACTCAAGAGACCGGCGGCCTTTCCCCCGATGCTAGTTATGCTGCCTTGGGCCCTTTGTGAATGATTTCCCGCCCACCAGAAACGCCAATGACGCCTCCCACGCCCGCTTTGACAATGCCAATGCTTTTCTGCCAAATTAAGACTTGTGTTCCTCCATGGTTCGAAAAGAAAAAAAAAAAAAAAAAAAAAAAAGACCTGTCCTTACCCCCATCTATGAGAAACGTCTATGCGCCAGGAAGAAAAAAGTGCGAGCCGTCGTGCGACTCATGCAGTTGACAAAGGAAAAGGAAAATGCTTCGGGGTTTGGTTGGAGAAAAATATCTACATGCGAAGAGAGTCGTCTAGACCGCCGCGGACAGGCCGTGACGTAGCCGTGGCGATCGACGGCGCCGGGGGGGGGAGGGGGGGGGGGGGTGAGCATCCGCATTTATCCGACTCTTGAGTTTGTGGCATGTCGAAGGTTGAGAGAAAACAAAACGTGCGGGCCGTTGTTTATGATGTCGAGCCGCGCTTGGCCGGTTGGGGCCTGGCGCCCTTGAGGTGTATGCGCTTGACGTGGTCTCTCTGTCATGGCCGTGTCAGTCTCACTTTGCGAGAGATGAAGATGTACTGTGTTACGACTCACCATGTTGTCGACTCTGCTGAAAATCCTTTCGCAGCCCTCCCACTCGCAAATGACGCCCGGGTTGTGCTTGGCCTCGTGCCGCGCCAGGTCCTTTTTGCTGGAGAAGCCGCCGCCCGTGGCCTGCGGGCAGCCTTCTTGGCGGCAGAAGAAGGACTTGGTGTGCCGCTTGTGGTGCTTCCGCAGGTCGCAGCCGCGCGTGAAGACGGCCTTGCTGGTACAGCCCGGGTAGGCGCAGGTCCAGGTGCCGTTCTTGTTCAGGTACCCGTAGGCGCGGAGGTCCGGCGAGTTTGAGCTCGGCGAGATTGAGCGCGAGTACTCGGCTCCGGCGATGCTTCCGTCGACCGACGGCTGGGGCGAGAATGCTCCCGTCGAGACGGTCGAGGGCGACCTCTCGGTGCGGTGGTGGAGCGAGTAACTTGAGGGGAGGGTCGTCTCAGGGGCAAATGGTTGCGAGTGGGTGTAGGCCATGGTCGACGACGGGTACGGCGCCATGGAGGGCAGACCCATGGGTGCCTGCGGCAGCGGATGTTGCTGGGGAACAGAGTGCTGGTGATGGCCGGTCCAGTAGTTTTGGTGCGAGTAAGATTGGTGCGGCATGGCCGAGGGTTGCGGGAGGTAGCCGGTCATGGAGACGCTGGTGGTGCGCGGGTCGTAGCCAGAGCGCTGGTGAGGAGGCATGTGGCAGGGAGGCGCGTAGATGGTCGAGGAGGGGGCCGAGGAGGAGGACGAGGCAGGAAAGATGTCCATCATGGCGAGGTCCGCCTCGTTGTAGTAGTAGTGGGACATGCTCATGGGCATGGAAGCTGGACAAAGGATAGGATGATCTGGCGATCCGGAGCAGACGGAGGTGGAGGAGCGTCGGCCGGGGGAGAGGCTGGAAGTGGGAAGAGCAGCAGGGGAGCCGATGGGGTCTCGATGGGGTCTCGATGGGGGTTGGCGATGGAGCAGTGAAGCGGACGACGAGTGGCATATAAGGCTGGCTTTTGGCAGCTCGACGTGGCGGAGCGTCGTTGTCCCCGGCGAGCGGCGGTGATTGGCCGCGCAGCCTCTTGCGAATATAGAAGCTGAAACGCGCTGGAAGTCACGCACATCACAAATTGCAAGGCTTCTGAATCAAGCTCCCCGGTTATCTTATGGGGCTCAGCCGTGACCGCTCAAGCACGACGAGTGCAGCGCGGCATCCATGCTTGCTGCCCCGGCTATGGCGCAAGCTTGTGCGGGACAGGGCGTTTCAACAAAAGATGCGTCGGCGGCAGGTTGATTTGGCGTCGCTTTCTTTTGCTGCGTCCTCGTCTTGTTTGGTGTGCTTGAGCAGAGCAGAGCTGAGCAGAGCAGCTCGACGCAACGGCGACCGGGAACGGAACGGGTCCCGCTGAACGTCCGACGTGTCTTGTCGTCGTGGAGAAGGGGAAGCTGGGTGGTGCCTGTCAAGAGGTGGAGAGTCGAGTCGAGTCGAGTCGCGTCGCGTCGAGTCGAGTCGAGGGAGTCGAGGGAGTCGAGGGAGTCGAGCTTCGGCCTCTGATCCGCACCGAGCACGTGCACTCCACCTCTACCCAGTCGTCTCCTCTCCACTCCACTCCACCACGAAGACGACCATCATCGAATAGCACTCCATCTACGGCGGTGAGCCCCCCGTCCACGCTCGAGCCCTGCCCTGCCCTGCCTTGCCTTGCCCTAGTTTTCCTCCGACCGATGTCATCGCTGCCGAAAATGGTGCTGCTCCCATGCCATCATCTCATCTTCTCCACCACCACCATCACCACCACCTCCTCCTCCTCCTCCTCCTCCCCCAGTACGGCATCCCATCCCTCAAAAGCTGTACGCCTTGGACCCTTGAGCAGAGCCGCAGTAACGGCCGTCGTCACAGCCGCTGTTTGACCCGCTCCTCATCATCTACCTGCTCAACAACAACCACCACCACCGCCACCACCACCACCACCACCACCACCACCACCAGCTTCCGCCGCCAAACCACCGAGAATCGCCGCAATTCTGTTGACTCCCCATCATGTGCCCTCCTCGTATCACGGCTACAACTCCTCGTCCCTGCTTGGCCTACGTCGTCACCTCAACACACTCCAGCTGAGTCCTCTGTCCCCTTCATTCTTTCTTCATCGGTCCCCATCGCGTCGTCGTACACAGCGTGGCGTGCCCGAATCCGTACCACCTTCCCCCGAACTTTGAGCGTGCGCGGCGGCTCAGCTCGGCGCCACCAATTGCCCGCGTCGAATTCGCCTCCTCTCTCTGCGTTCGGCTCTTCAGCTGCCGCCGCGTCCAAAAGCTCACAAGGAGGGCTTGTCGCTGATGTTATCTTTTGCTTGGCGTCATGCTCCCGGCAATGCCGAACGCTCTTCTGCACCGTCGTGTTCTCGTGACGGGGTCGCAAGGTCGCAAGATCTGAAAGCGCAGCGCCCCAAATCAATGCCCCCCTCCCCCCCCCCCCACAAAGCCGTCGCCTGCACGTCATCACAACCCTTTTTGCAAGTACCAACCTAGATTCTCAAAATAGCAGTGCACTCACCTCGCACCCTTGCGGCGTGGGGCAGGTGGGCCATCGGAGGATAGGCTTGCTGCAGCATCCATGGATGATGGGATGGTCTGCGAGATCCGGGTGGTGGTGGTCGTACAGCGACCAGAAAGAAAAAAAAAAAAAAAAAAAAAGACTCCACTGTTGCGAATCAAAAAAGTATGGATACGAATTGATGAGACCGGTTTGGTCTTGGTTTGACGCCTCGACGCACGCGGTGGGTATGCCATCAATAGCAACACTGCTACTGCTGCTGCTGCTGCTCTCTCGACTCGACTCGATAATGGGGCGGCGCCGGCAGCTGCTGTCGTTGACTTCCTGGTGAATTTGATTTGGAATCACCGACGTCTTTGGCGCGCCACGCCTGTCTGTCTGTCCATGGAAGCAGTCCAGCAAAAGCAAGGGGTTCTCCACATCTCGTGTTGTTTTGCGGCGGCAGCAGCAGCTCTACGACCTCACACCCACCCGGCACAGCACCCTACCTACAGGTACATACACCTTTGAGCCTCATCAGCCTCATCAGTGAGTGCCGCGGCAGCATCCATTACAGTGCAGGAACCAACGTCACGCGAGTGACCAGCCGGCCCCTTCAGCCACTGCGGCCTTCCTGTACGTCTGTCGTCCTCTATCGATATCTCACACAGCGACACAACCACACATTCACACATACATACATACATGGTCGACTATCGATTTCTCCCACGTGGAGCGCACGTCCAATAATGCTGCTGCTGTGCTCGCATCTCCAGGACAGAAGCTCAGCTGCTATGTCTGTCTGTCTTTCTTCAGACGCCCGCCCTGTCCGCCCCGTCCACCCCGCCCCACTCCACTACTGCTCGTCATCATGATAGGTAGGCAAGGTAGTCACTGCCGTCGCTGCTGCTGCTGCCACCGCACTCCTCCAATGCCGCGCCGCAGTAAGTTTCAGTGCAAACGGTCGCGGCTGGACTGGCTGGCTCCATCTGCGGCTGGGCTGGGCTGGGCGCGCCTGGGCGGGCTGGCTGGCGGTGTGGTGGTGTGGAGGTGAGGCGTTTGCACGCACTCACTCCAGCCCACAGCAGCAGCAGCATCACCACCACCACCACCAAACGATAGATGCGCTGCACTGCTGACGTCCAGCTGGCGGCGCCCTGCCTGCTCGACTGAAAGGAAAGACAAAAAAACAAAAGGTAAAGTGCGTCGTGCTGGTAGTAAAAGATGTGGAGGTGGATGTCGTGGTGGCGGAGACGGGGTATTTGGATATAAGACGTGGGTTGTTGCGGTGGGTAGGTGAGTGTTGTCATTGATTGAATTGTCCGGCTGTCTGTGTCTGCTAAATCATCTCTCTTCTCTTCTCTTCTCTTCTCTCCTCTTTCTCGGCCTACCTACCTGTCTACCCACCACCACGTACAAGCAAACGTCTTTTCGTCCTGTCGCCGCATTGAGACCGTACTTTATCGAGACAAAATACTACTACTACTACTACCGCCGGAGCTCAGCACCAACAGCAACAACAACAAGCAACCGCCCGCCCGCTTTCTGGCTCGCCAACCCACTGCGACCACCAATCCACCAATCCTCAGACTCCTCCTCTTTGTCCGTCTCCTCGTCACCAAAACAAGAGCAGCAGCAGCAGCAGCAGCAGCAGCAGCAGGAAAACAAGAAGAAGCAGAACACCGCCTCTCCGCCTATCCTCCTCCATCCCCAAACGACATTTCTCTGTCTCTCTCTCTCTCTCTTCTCTCTCTCTCTCTCTCTCTCTTCTCTCTCTCTCTCTCTCTCTCTTCTCTCTCTCTCTCTCTCTCTCTTCTCTCTCTCGCTCTCTCTCGCTCTCGCTCTCTCTCCCTCTCCCTCTCCCTCTCCCTCTCTCCCTCACGACCACCACCGCCATGTGCCACGAATGGACCCGCGTCTGGCAATGCAACCACGGCGCCACGCCGCAAGAAGCGCCCACACTCGCGCTCTGCACGCTGGGCAAGCTCAACCTGGCCGAACTGCAAGCGTCCGAGCCCGGCCCCGCAGGTGCCGCCGCTGCCGGGGGCTCGTCCTCGAGCTCGCCCCCCGTACTCGCACGAGAAACGCAAATGCGCGCCGCCTGCGCGTACATCGAGGACGTGCGTATCCTGCAGGAGGGCTGGTGTCGGCGTTGTCTGGACGAGAAGGAGAGGGATCCGCGCGCGTTCGAGGGGAGAGAGCTGTGTTGGAAGGATGAGCGACCGGGGAGTTTTCTGTAGGGGTTGTTGTTGTTGTTGTTGTTGTTGTTGTTGTTGTTGTTGTTGTTGTTGGGAAATGGGGAGGGAGGGGGGAATGGATGGCACAACACCAAGGTTTAAAGATTTTAATGTATACTCTCTCGTACATACAATACATGCACAGTGCCAGCGCAGCGCTTGACACTTGTTCGTCCTGCGCTTCAACCGCCCCCGCCAACGCCCACGCCCACGCCCATCGGCAGCGCGTCTAGCTGCTGCCAGAACAGCGACGAACCGATCTCGACGTCACGGTCCCAGCCCTCTGCCACCGCCGCTTCAATGGCATGCGCCCCGTTCGTCGCGTACGGCGAGCCGCGGCCATTCCCGTCCGCCTCGCCTCCTCCACGGCTGTGACCATGGCCGTGGCCATTCGGCGTCCCCGCAATCGGCTCGTCCGGCGGCGAGAGCAGCAGCGTCGACGCGCCATTCGGCAAGCCGGCCGGCTTGCTCGGCTTGACGTCTGCGGGCAGCGAGAAGCGGGCGCTGGGCTCACCGAACAGCGAAGCGGTCGCCAGGTCGTGGCGCAGCTCGTCGAGGACGACGGCGTGGCGGCCGCTCGGCGCGTCCGGTTCGACGATGGCGGCGAGGTGCTGGGTGGTGGCGTCGGCGAGGGCGAGCAGCGACGTCGAGCTCGCAGTGTCGGCCGCCGCCGCGGTGGTGGACGACGGGGGCGACGGCTGCGCGTGCAGCGTGGCGTGGTGGTGGTGGTGGCGGGCGTGTAGGAGGTGCACGTAGACGACGGCGAGCGCGTTGAAGACGATGTGCTGTTGTCGTCGTCACGTTAGTCGGAGCAAGCGACGGAGCGGATCTGCCAACCACCCACCTGCGTGAACCAAAACGACGCCACGGGCTGCCCTTCGGCGAAGAAGGCGAGGACGAGCTCGAGCACCGTCCGCGCGGCAGCAAGACAGTCGTCAGCGAAGCCTTGGACGACGGGGTCCGTCTTACTGGACAGGAGAAAGGTGCGATTTACAAGCATGACGGCGTGGGCATGGGCGAGCTTGAGCACGGTGCATTGGCGACGGAATATCAAAATCAAGCTGGACGGTTTTATGCAGCCAGAGAGCAGGGGAGGCAGTTGCGAGCGCCACTCGTCTAGAGCCTTGTTGTGTTGTATTGCAGTGGCTCTTCGTTCGCTGTCAGTTTTTGTGTGCATCGAAGACTGCTCCTTGGCCATCCTGCCGACCATTCGTGCAAGCTGGCAGTGAGATATGGGCCCGTCTTCTAGACAGTCGTCCCGACTCGCTTGGGCGGCGTGAGTATCTGTCAGGTCGTCGTCGTTGATGGCAAGGGGGAGTTCTTGAGAGATGTCGTCATCCTGCAGCATTGTTGGGCGGTCAGAGACGATTGCAAGGTAGCGATCCAGCGTGTAGATTGCCCAGAACAGCCGTCTCCTCGTTTCTCGGACGACGAGAGACGCATTGTCAGCGCGTTTACGATGGAGGCCGAGAGCCATGGCAAGCTGCACTGTCGTTCCAAAAGTATACCACGCCTGATTTGACCGGCCAGTGCTTAGCAGATAGTGGCACTGGATGAACCTGGCCTGCACAGATTCCAGCGTTGCGGGTCCAGTCTCGTGGGCCAAGAGGACTTGAGCTTCGCGAAAGTACGTCTCGCTTTTCCGCCTCGAGTCGGCTTCTTGATCCTTGATTCGGCTAGTCTCGTAGAGCATGGCATACGCAAAAATCATGTACAGAACGGCCCTTTTTGCAGGAGCCATGGCGACCTTGTCTTGAGAGAGCTCCCACAGCCACGAAGTCAGGCTCGGCCGGTGCAGGAATCGATACGTGGGCATGGCAAACTCGAAATATCGACCGACCAGGTACTCTGCGTGCAGCGCCGGCGGCGGCAATGGAGCTTCAAAGCCCGACGTCGTCACCGGAGGTTTGTCCCCATACGTAAAGACGGGGGCTTCGGACGAGGTTCCTGAGCGTGGGCCGAGGGTACCGTCACTCGGCCGGGCCTGGTTCAGCTTCCGCATGGCGCGGCGGAGCCACGCTCCATTCGAGTTGGGGCCCACAGAACGGCGATCCGTTTCCGGCGAAGGTCGTTTGGAGGTTGGCCTGGCGGGGAGCTGGACATTTGCTGGCGCAAGAGGATGCAGGGGACCATGGAGGGGCGGCAGAGAGGGGCGGCCAGACGGAGGGTAGTCGGCACTGAATGAAGCATTCCTTCGACTAACGGAGACGGGCATTGATTCGGGACATGTGGTGGACGAGCCCCGCCGACGGCGATCGGAGAGGTGGTTGTGCGACTCGGCGGCGAGGACCAGGGCATCCAGACCGCGAGACGAAGGCGGCGTGTTGAAGCGGCCGCGCGTGTAGCTGGCCAGATAGGTGCATGGTTTTGCAGCCTTTTCGCACGACGGACAAGGCTGGGTTCCGGTGCAGCGCTTCTTTTTTCTGTCATGGTTAGCAAGCAGAGAACGAATGAGGGCCGAGGCGGAGGTACGATTTGCAATTGTCACATGCTCTTGTGATTTTCCTGCGCTTTCCGGGAGGCGGCTGTACGGGGTGGGCAGAGGACGACGGCGACGGCGACGGCGAGGACGAGGGCGAGGGCGACGAAGGCGCCGGAGGTTCGACAGCAGCCATGTTGAGCGCAGGAGGGCGGAAGAGAGGAGAGGACCAGATGTTGTTGATGAAGGTGAGAGTGCATATTGCGGGGGGCATAAGTCCCCGCTTTGACCCCTCTCTCCACTCCTTTTCCGACCCGCCCGTCCCGCCCTCCCTCCGCCTTGACAGCGGAAACAAAACACCAGCTCGGCACATGGTATGGTCCCTCTACAGCCGAGCTCCTACAACCTCGCCTCCCCTTGCCGTGGGCTCAACACGCACACGCCCCGCTCGTGCCAAACTCTGGTGCAAAAGACGACTCTTTCGTCCGCGTACCGATCAACCCAGCCCTCCTGCACATGCCACTTCTTTCCGTGTCCATCACCCGCAATTCCCACCGACCCAGCATCGTCCAACCCCAGAGTGCATAGCGCGCGTACTTGCTGCGCCGGAAACCCCAGCAGCGCCGCCGCATCAAACAGCGTCATGCCATCTGCGGCATTCACGTCATTTGCAACTGGGCCTGCCCATGTCTGCCGCGAATGACGCGCGCTCCTCCTGCGACCACCGGCTCGACGTTGGTAAATGTCGTCGCAGAGAGTCTCTCGAGGGCAACGAGCGGAGCAAAAGATGTCGGGTTGGTGAGGGGGATCGATGTACCTCTCGCTTTCTGGAAACCCGAGGGAGTGGGAGACGAAATAGGCTGTTCCTGCATTATGGACGAGAATGATGCTAATGGAACGACACAGGCCGGCCTTGTGCGCAGTGTTTGACGGATTTATATCATGCCCAACCGCTCGACAACGGCACCATGAAAGCTCGAGGGCACGACCGCAGCCCATGATAGACTCGATTGCAACAGCCTCGAACACCCCATCAGGCAAAGGTGTTGGAGCTCCAATGCTTGACCGATCCGCAGACCCTGACGGGCCGGCTCGACCATCTGCAACTGGCGCGAAACTATCGTCAACTCCTCCTTTGCCGCACGTGCGCTAGCTTCGCAGGCACATGTCCAAATCGGCAACGCTATGCGCATCGCGTCCTGACCAACTTTGAGAAAAACAAGGCAAGTTTCATTCCAAGTCGTTCTTTCTTTACTTTTCCTTCTTCCGAGGGGCGCTGGTTGTCAGCCCACGCGCCCTTTTTCTGCACCGACTACTCGCATCACCTTTCTTCTTCTGCGGCCGACATCACACACCAGGACAAAATACCCTTTGCGTCGGCTTTTTCAGCTAGACTACCCTTGCGCCACGTTACGGCTATTGGTCCCCGTTGCCGTACTGGCCGGCCCGTCCCTCGGCTAGGCAAGACGCCGTTCGGTCATCACTGGCGCCATGTTAGTTCGCCTGATTAGGCAATCCTGTGAAGACGACGTTCTGTTCGACTTCAAACTCAGGTTCTGTCCATGCAGATCGACGAATCTGAGTTGACTGCCCGTCGGTGGGAATTGAACAACCTCACGTCCTGCCCTGGATCGCGCAGCCCAGTCCATTCGTTCAATTCGTCGCCCTCCAAATTCATGATGATTGTCTCTGCGGCATCGCTCCCGTCGTCGCATGAGCTTGATTGATCTTTCCGTCGCAGCCCCCGCGGCAGCGTCGATGAGCAGCTCAGACAGACTGCCCAATGCCAATCGGCTCAAAAAGATCTGGAGCTTACGGTTTGATGCTGTTGGTGGAACGAGGCGCCTGTGCATAGACTCTTGCAACAGCTGCAATCCGCTGCCTGCCTGCTGGTGAAAGAAGGCGAGGTAGGTGGTGTTGATGAAGACGCTGATGCTGCCACTCCACTGCTGTCAGTCTACTTTTGCGCTTTTTGCGCTCCTGAGCGTGTTCTGCGGCTGTTACCAAAAACTCAACCAACTCCTCGACACAACAACGAAAAAAAAAGGCAAAAAAGCAAAAAGAAACGTCACCACTTCTTTCGTCCCTTCCCTCCGCGGGACTTGAACTCCAGACCTGGCCTGCATTTCGCAGCGCGCCAACCCTAGCTCACACACCCTGGGGTTTTACTCTTTAGGGTGTCGGTGACAATGGCGTTGAGACTGTGTCCTGTTCCATTGCGCTAACCGGCCGATTATGATGATGACCTCGCTGTTGCGCATTATATAGGTCGTTGGTGGGCTCGGTTGTTTGCTCACTGCTCTGCCCTCCTCTGGGTTGTTATCCTGACTGCCACTTTCGTCCGGGTCACGTCCGGAGTAGCGGCCTGATAGCAACATCTCGTCGTCGTCGTCTTCGAGATGTCAACAATGCCAGAGTCGCCGCTACTGTAGCTTTCTCACATCGATCGGTTAGAGCAGAGCATGAGACCTACAGAAATTGTAGATCTTGTCTTTCTGCCTGCGCTTTACCTTCTTCTTACTTCGAGACCAAGCTTCAATAGCTATCCTGTTCAGTTTGAAGTCTTCCTCTTTCTCATTATCACAGCACATCACCACAACAGGGAGGTTGTTGCTGATTGATCAAAGATTGTTTACTGCACTACGCCCAACACCGCCGCTGTCCTTATTCCAGATTCATATCTGCCAATCCGAAGAACCAATGTCAATTATGGCTCCGCAAAACTCCATCCGGCTTTGAACATCTGGTGCGCTCCACGTATCGCCATCATGAAGCAACCTCAAGCCCCCACCTCACTTCTTCTCCGGGCTGCTGCCACTCAGCGATATCAGATCACAGCAGCGCAACACCAGCTCCTTGGTCTGAGCATAGCGATCAGGCAGCACCGAAGCACTCTGCCCTGCCTTCCGGCAGCTGTCCCCATGCCTCTGCCCATCCTCATCCTCATCCATGCTCTCGCCATCCTCGCACACCTCAGCAGCCACGGTCCGCCAATACGTCTGCGCCGGCCTGGCGCGCAAGTCCTCCACCCACACGCGCTCCTGCGCCTCAGTGCGATCGCGCCGGGCCACATCAACGCCCTCCTTCCACGGAATCCACGCGCCGACGTCGCCACGCTTAAACGGCAGCTCATCCGCCTCCAGCACGGCCGCGCGCGCCGTTGCCTGCCCGTTCGCCAGACACGCGTCGCACCACTCGGGCTGCACCTGGTAGTACAGCAGCAGCTCGGAGGTGGACTCGCGCAGGCAGCCGGCGGTGCGCGCGGCGAGTTTTTGCAGCACGAAGGACGCGTTGGTCGTGCTGATGCTGGGCGCTTTTTGCGCTTGCCAGGCGAAGGCGGCGAGGGCCCGGTGGCAGAGGTAGAGCTCGGGTTGCGGCGTGTGGTCCCGGTGGCGGCATTGGTAGATGGGGACGTAGCGCTTGCACATGGTGGCTGTTGTTGTTGTAGTTGTGCGCTGGTGGGTGAAAGGCGTCTGGATTTTGGCCTGATGTTGGGATTGAAGGAGTTGAAGTGTATGCCGTTGACCGCGGAGAGCGTCCAGAAGTCTTGCTCCCTTTCTGATGAACAGTTTGCGATGCGCGAACGAAAACGGCGACGGATTCTGCAAGAATGGTTAGAGCCAACCCACTTCGCAACTTTGAAGCGGGATTGACAAACCTCAAGGCCAGACGTCAACGCGGAGCCTAAGCGCAGCGTTCTGGACCACACAGCTCACACGAGCTCGTCCAAATTCAAGAAATCGGCAATGGACTTGAGAAGGTTAGCGAGACGCGCCATCTGGCAAAGGATGAGACTTGCCTGCCAGTAAGAGTTGGAATGAAAAGGCATCAGGTAAAGTCGAAGCGCCAATCACCAAATCACGGTGCTCAGGAAACGGTGCACTCAGAGCAAGAACGGGCCACGCGTTTTGGACGTTGGCGTTGACGTCTGTCGAGTGTTGTTGTGGCAGCGCGCAGGCCGACGTCGCGGCAAAAGAGACGCAGCGAGAAGCGCAGCGCGGGTCGTGTGCCAAAACAACACGTCCGGCCGCGCCGAGAGTCAAAATAGGGCCGCTTTTTGAAAGTGTTGGAGTTGCAGAGAGCGTGTGTGGTGCGGGATGTTGAAGTCTTGGGTGCTCGGATGGCTGGCGTCGAATAGTTGGCACACGCTCACTGACGATTTGCTCAGGTCGAGGCGGGTCGCTCGTTGCTTGAATTGCAGAGGCTTGTGTTTATTCGTCGGGTATGGACTGCTGCGCTCGTGCTAGCATCCAAGCTGCGACGGCGACTTCTCTGTTGCGATGGAGTTGGGCCCGCTCGTTGCGTGCGTCGCCGCCGGTGCTGAGTCTTCTGCTACCCACCAGGCTGACAAGCTCCAGCGAGTCCTCCCTTCCAAAGATGATGGACAGGCCTGTTTATGCCAAACTCTCAGGATGGATTGAGAGACTTCGCGCCTGGAGACGGCCTGAGGTGACTGCCATGGCCAAATCGAACAAAATTAACATACAGTGTTAAATTTTTTCATAGCTCGCAAGATTTGTCCGCCATGAGGCCACGTTCTAACCACGTCTAACTTCGACGGTCAACTGATCGAGCCGGCATGGTAGGTAGTCATCCAAGAAACTGCAATATCCAGTGTCGCCGTGTGAGCAAGCAGTGCATACCCACGTCTCCGCCGATGCACGACAACAAACACTTCTGCGCCGAGATAGCTCGCGCCACTGCTCGCTGCCCACGCAAATAAAACTTGACGGCACCACTGTCCAGACAACTGCTTGCGCGCGTACCTACCCTCCACTCTCCACGGCCACCTCTGCTCCTCTACGCCTACCTACATCTTGGAACCTCAACCTCTTGCACGTCCCTCGCCCCTCTCGCTCCACGCGCCTCTCCTCTCGCCAACACTGCTCGCCGCTCTTTCGCCAACGCGCTGCTACTGGCGCTGCTTTCGCGGCCGCTCTGGAGAAAGACCCGTTGGACAATCAAGACCAAGACTGCGCGGCTGCAGGTAGAACAAGAGGCATACTGGACGGAAGCGCGTCTTCCCGGCTCCATTTTGCACGCGCTGCTGTTCACCTCGCCGTCTGAGGAAGCAAACGACACTACTGAAGCACTGCGGCGCGCTGGCAGGGTGTTTTCATCGCTTCTGCCGCTTGCTGGCTTACTTGCTTGCTTGCTTGTTGGATTCTGGAGAGGGAAAGGAAGATAGGCGAGGGATAGAAGACGGTAGGTCTGGCGTTGGGCCTAACGAATGGCACGGCTTGGGAAGAAAGGCAATGGAAGGACTGACAGGAAGACAGACAAGAAGACATAGCCTGCCCAGCCAACCTTCATAACCCACAACAACCACCCGTTCGCTCGTTCGCTCGTTCGCTTCACCCAAACCGCCAACATCAACACCGTCAACAACAGAGATGGGCTGCACACACTCCACGCCCCGTGGACCTCGCTCCCAGTCCCCGCACACCACCCCCTCAAATTCCCACCACATCGCCAACCACACCGCCATCACCAACCGCCGCGAGCAGCAGCAGCAGCAGCAGCGTCCCCACACACCCACGCCCCCGCCAAAGCACTCGCACTTCCGCCTGCACCACCCCAGCCGCCTCCTGCACAGCCTGAGCACGCTGTCGCTGTCAAACGCCGCATATGCGGCTGCTGTCTTCGGCGGCTCGCCCAGCGGCTCCTCGCCGGATCGGCCGGTGCGCGTCTGTGGGGATGAGAAGGGTGATGGCAAGGGGGAGGAGAGGAGGGTGGAGCATGTGGCGAGTTTGAGGAGTTTGCGGAGTTTGGTGAGGGATGGAAAGGGCAAGGTCAAAAACAAGGACAAGGAAGAAAACGAAGACGTTGAGAAGGACAAGGAGGAGAAAGACAAAGAGAGGGAGAAGGAGAGAGTCGGGCTCCCCCGCCGCTCTACGCTGCCGTCGCTTGTCACGCACCGCCAGGTGTCGCGCGTTGATCTGCGGCGCAAGTACAAGTGTCAGGAGCGGCGGTCGACGATGAGGGAGAGGGAGAAAGAGGAGAAGGAGAAAGGGGAGAAGGAGAAAGAGAGGGAGAGGGAGAGGGAGGAGCTGTGTATTCGTGAGGAGTGAGGGTGGCGTGGTGTTGGATACCGACCTACGAATAGGGGGTGTTGGTCGTTGGCAGGTCACATGGGGGGCTTCGCTGAGTTGAATTGGGCGAGGTTTTGCAGTTGGGCCGCGTCCAGGCACTGTATGTACGTCTTCTTGAAATTGCGATGCCGTCAGTCTAGCACATCCATCTACACATCTATACCTCCCTCACACCAGCCTACGCGTCCCACCACCGCTCATGATAATCCCTTAAGTCGATCTGCGACGGCAACTGCATCCACGACAGCAAATCAGCACCCTCCACAAACTCCTTACTCACGCGGCCATTACCCAACCACGCAAACCGATTATGGCGCCACTTCTTCCCCTCCTCGTCGTCTTCGCCGAACCCCCACTCCCAGTCCTCCCAGCGCGTCTCGCGCCGCGCCCAGTTGAGATGCGCGCCGCTGCCGGGCCAGATGCCGTGGATGCGGCCGCCGGGCCGCCCGCCGTTGTACCAGCTGCGGCAGTTGCCGCTGAAGACGGTGTTGGGGAAGAAGGCGTCGGCGTAGCGCACAAAGTCGTCGGCGGCGGCCGCGCGCGGGACCGCCGTGCGGTAGCCTTGCCGCGACACCTTGCGCAGCAGCCGCGCGTGGTACGTGGCGGCCGTCTCGGCGCTCTGCGGGATGGTGCCGCTGACGGCCGCCGCTGAGGGGCCGTACATGAGGAGTAGGTTGGGGAAGTGCGGGACGGAGAGGCCGAGGTAGGTGTATGGGAAGCTGGGTGCGTGTTAGTCTTTTGTCGAGAGTTGTTGGACAGGTAGGGAACGTACCCAAATTTGCCCTCTGGCAGCCAGTCTTTTGAAAGATCGTACTCGCCGCTGATGACGGGGAAGACGGGCGCAAAGTGCGTGTTGGCGCCCGTACAGCAGATGACGGCGTCCACCTCCCTGAGCGTGCCGTCCTCCGCAACGATGCCCGTCTCGGTGAAGCGCGCAATCGGCTTGCGGATGAGCTCGACGTTCGGCTGCGCCAGCGCCTCGAGGTATCCCGGCCCGGGCGTCAAGCGACGGCAGTGCGGTGCGAAGTCTGGGACAAGCTGCTCGAGCAAGTCCGTCCGCCCCTGCAGCCGCTTCGCCATGAGGGCGATGAAGTTGTCGCGCGCGGCCTCGTTCTCCGGTCCGCCTTTGATGACGGATGCGAAGCGGTTCCAGTACGTGTTCTCTAGCGCCTTGCGGAACGCGAGGTAGCTCTTTTCGTCCTTGAAGGCGGCGCGCTGCTCGGGGGAGAAGGGCATCGCCTCTGCCTGGCGCTCGAGGCCGCCCAGCGAGCCGGCAATCCAGGTTGGTGACCGCGCATAGTGGTCGATGCGGGCGGCGTGTTTGCGCAGTTCGGGGAGGATTTGGATGCCACTGGCGCCGTTGCCAATGACGGCGATGCGCTTGTTGGTCGGGTCAAATGATGGGTCCCAGTGAGATGAGTGACGGAGGAAGCCTTTGTACTTGTCGATGCCAGGAAAGTCGGGGATCTACTGGGGTTAGATGAGTTGTGAAAGGGAGGAAACCCAAACCTTCCACGCATTAAAGTGACCAATGGCTGGCAAGAAAAAGTCATAGTGTTCGTCAGCCGCCTCGTTGGTGTCGAGATTTTCCGTGGTGAGCTTCCATTGCGAGCGCAAAGGGTCCCATTCGGCTCTCTGTATCTGAGTCTTGAATCTGATCACGTCGTACAGGCCATGCTTGCGAGCAATGCTTTGCCAGTAGTCGCGAATCTCGGCGCCCGTCGCAAACTCATCCGACCAGTCGTTGTTGGGCTCGAAAGTGCTCTGGTAGACGACGGAAGGTACGTCGCAGCGCACGCCGGGATAGATGTTTTCGTACCACGTGCCGCCCTGAATGGTCAGACAAGAGCGGCCGTGGAGGGTCGGGGACATACGACGTCGGCATTTTTGTCGATTATGGTCAATTGGATCTTGGGGACTTTGTGGAGCAATATGACGCCAGCCGTGACGCCGGCGAGGCCCGTTCCGACAATGGCGACCTAGTTGGTTGGCACGTGTCGTTTGCAAAGGGTGGAGAGCTCACCTTTAATGGGCGCACTTCATCAATGGGGTGGTCTTCCAAGTCAAAGTCGTCCAGTGTTCCATTTTCGTTTGCGAGGCGGGGGTACGGGAGGTCTGCGGGTGGATCTTTCCTCAGAGGCAATTCCTCGACATGGGTAGCAAAAGGCGACATGGAGTGCGATGCGGTGCCATTTGGAAGGGCCGGGATGGAAACGTCTGGAGTAGCCATGGTTGGAGAATGATCAAGGCACGACGGAAAGCTACGTCTATTTATGTGGCTTGGTCGCTGGACATGCTCGCCATTGACAGGGCCATGGTGGTCATGCAGCAGCAGCAGCAGCAGCAGCAGCAGCACGAATGGGCAGCGTATAAGGGACGCGGAGGCGGGATGGTGGGGAATTCGAAGCTTGAGGGGATGATGTGATCGCGGGTCCTGATGGTGTATCCGCGCCCATCTCTCATCACGACGCGACGACCGCGACATTTGTCGGTCGAATTGCCTTGGACGTGTTGTTTCTTGCGAATGGGGTGCATTGAAGGTTCATGTCGAGGACGGCGGAGAGAATGACGACAGAGGGACGAGGGAGTGATAGGGGCGGCCTGGGAGTTGAACGGCTTGAAACCAAGAGTGGTGGAATTGGCGTTCAAAAGGAGGACATGCGCGTGTCTTTTCTTTCGTGGATGAGGAATGTCCTGTCGACGGAACGTGGTGGTTGCCAGCATGGTGTTTGGTGGCGTGAAGACCAAGCACCGACGATTGACACGGCAGCCCGCTCCACCACGCAGTGTCTGTCAGCATGGAACCGGATGACGGCGTCGCGCTGCGGCAGCGGGCTTCGGTTGTGCAGCGAGCTTCAAAAAGTCTTGAGCATCGTCATGTCGCTGAGTCGGCCTCAACAGAAAGATCCACACCTCGACTGGCCCTGGACATGGACATGGACCCCGCAGCGACATGGGTCTCTCGCCCGCCGAATCAGAAGCTCGGGATTCATCTCCCTCGCTGCCCTCGCTCAACTCCAAAAGCTGAGAAGCACAGGAACCGCTCTCGACAGCTCCTCCATCCCCCATCACACCATGTCGACCTCCGCCGCACGTCTTGTCTCGCACTCGAGATGCGCCCTCGCCCCGGCCCGCCGCGTCCTGGCGCCCACGACCACGACCACCGCTGAGAACCGACGGCCCCTCATTGGCCGCGCCCCCATGTCCACCGTCGTCGACAACAACAGCATCACCAACACGCCCTCTCCTCCTCCGCCCGCTCCAGCCAGGGCTCCCGCCTCTGTCGAGGCTGACCGCGAGGCCAATGCCCGCGAAATCTTTAAAAAGGCCGCTGCTGCCACGGCCCCGAGGAACAACTGGACAAAAGAGGAAATCGCTGCCATCTACTATCAGCCGCTGATGGAGCTGGCCTACCAAGCTGTGAGTACAGGCTGACGAGTCTTCAATGGCCTATCCAGTTGTGACTAATACCCTCCAGAGCACGCTCCACCGCCGCTTCCACGACCCCAAGGAAGTCCAACTCTGCACCCTCATGAACATCAAGACTGGCGGCTGCAGCGAGGACTGCAGCTACTGCGCCCAGTCGACACGCTACCAAACGGGCCTCAAGGCTCAACGCATGGAGCCCGTCGAGGCGGTGCTGGAGCAGGCCCGCGCGGCCAAGGAAAACGGCAGCACGCGGTTCTGCATGGGCGCCGCCTGGCGCGACATGCGAGGCCGCAAGAACGCACTCAAAAACGTCAAGGCCATGGTTTCCGGAGTTCGCGAACTGGGCATGGAGGCGTGCGTGACGCTGGGCATGATTGACGGGGCGCAAGCACAGGAGCTCAAGGAGGCGGGGCTGACGGCCTACAACCACAACGTCGACACGTCGCGCGAGTTCTACCCGTCGGTCATCTCGACGCGCACGTACGACGAGCGGCTGCAGACGCTGAGCCACGTGCGCGACGCCGGCATCAACGTGTGCAGCGGCGGCATCCTGGGGCTGGGCGAGAAGTCGCAGGACCACGTCGGCCTGCTGCACACCGTGTCGACGCTCCCCAAGCACCCCGAGTCGTTCCCCGTCAACGCGCTGGTGCCCATCCCCGGCACGCCCATGGGCAACAACAAGCCGCTCGAGTTCTCGTCCATGCTGCGCGTCATCGCCACGGCCCGCATCGCCCTGCCCGACACCATCATCCGCATCGCCGCCGGCCGCAAGACCATGAGCGAGGAGAAGCAGGCCCTCTGCTTCATGGCCGGCGCCAACGCCATCTTCACCGGCGAGAAGATGTTGACGACCGAGTGCAACGGCTGGGACGAGGACGGCCGCATGTTTGACCGCTGGGGCCTGGCGCCCATGAAGAGCTTCGACAAGAGCCCGCGTCCTGCTCCTGAGGTTGAGGCTTGATGTGAACAGAGTAAATTGGTTGCTGTTATGATGGCATGATTTATATGAGATAGACTGAATATCAACTGTTCTTGTTCAGTGCGGCCCATTTTCTGCATCGTGTATTCACTGACGCATATCTACTTGGCTTTATTCGCACCCAAAATGAATCACAATCTATCCAACGTACAGCACAGTCTTGCCCCTTTCGGTGCTGATATCTCTCTGGCAACCATTTCAATCTACCCAACCTCCCCTTAAACATGCCCGTCTATAGTCTAGCCCTCTCGCCCTCCTTCTTCTCGCCCTCCCTCTTCAATCTCTCCTTGACCCATTCCCCGACTGCCCGCACCAGCCCCTCCACCTCTTCAACACTGTTGCCTGCATGCAGACACACGCGCACGCGCTCCGTCCCCCGCGGCACCGTCGGCGCCACAATCGGACGAACAGCGAAGCCGCGCGTGCGCACAAAGGCCGCGAGCGCCCGCGGGTGCTGCGTGAAAATGGGAACAATAGGGGTTACATGGGGAGACTGGAACGGAGGCGACTCAAGCAAGGAGAGCGACAGCAAGCGCGACGGCGGCGCAAGCGCAGCAACGAGGGCCGCGAGGGAGGACGAGAGGGTGGCGTGCAGGTGGCGCAGGTGGGCGACGAGCGGGTCGGCGCGGCGGGCGAGGAGGAAGTCGTAGACGACTTTGATGGCGGCGAGGGAGGGGAAGGAGGGCGCGGTTGTGTAGATGAAGGGCCGCGCGTAGTTGATCAGGTATTGCTTTGTTGGTGGCGTGCACAGGACGATTGCTGCGAGGGTGTTAGGGGTTGTCAGGGGTAGAGGGAGAGAGAGACGTAGACGTACCGCCGGCTGCTCCAACTGCCTTGCCAAAGGTGACGACCCGCGCGAATACGCGGCTTTCGAGACCCTCTGCGCACACGAGCCCTCTGCCCCCGCGCCCGACCACCCCGGTCGCGTGCGCCTCGTCCACGACGACGTACCCGTTGCCCGCCGGCAGCGCCGCGTCGACGACATCCAGCATCTGGCGCAGCGCCGCCACGTCGCCGTCCATGCTATACACGGCCTCGACGACGACAAACACGTTGCGAGAGCCGGCCGCAAAGGCTGCGTGTTCGTCTACCAGCCTGCGCAGCGCGGCGGCCAGCGCCGCTGGGTCGTTGTGCGCGAAGCGACGCAGCCCGTTGGTCGCGGCGACTCGCGACAGCCGCATCCCGTCGTGCGCGCTCGCGTGCACCAGCGCGTCGTAGAGGACGGCATCGCCGGGCTGTGGCAGCGTGGAGAGCAGCGCGGCGTTGGCGTCGTAGCCGGAGGTGAAGAGCAGGCCGGCTGGCGCGTTGTGGTGGGCGGGGATCAGCGTCTCGAGATGCGCTGCCAGCGGGTGGTGGCCAGAGAGCAGCCGCGACCCAGTGCTGCCGAGGGTCAGGGGGGAGGGGGATTGGGTTTGAGGTTGGGCAAAGGCGGAGGTTAGGTAGGAGAGGTAGGTTTGCGTGATTTCGGGGTGCGAGGATAGCGAGAGGTAGTCGTTGGAGGTGAAGTCGGCGACGCTGGGAGGTGGCGCGTCCTCGATGCGTCGGAGGAGAGAGCGCGTCTTGCGGCGTGCGAGGAGAGAAACAAAGTGTTCCTCCAAGGGGGTCAGGGGTGCCATGGTGGACGAAAGTCTCGATTAGGAAATGCGACGGCCGTGAGTGTCGATTTTCCGGGTCTGTCGCGTTGCGGTCCCGTGATGGGTCCCAATGTTCCCTGCTCTTGCTGATTGCGATGTACACAGTCAATTAGCCCGATTAATGACGCTCAACATGATGGAGGCGGTCTGGTGGTGGCTCAATGGGCGTCGACATTGCAGGTTCAATGGCCCTCGG
Organism: Phyllosticta citrichinensis; assembly: GCA_038380885.1. NCBI lineage: Eukaryota > Fungi > Ascomycota > Dothideomycetes > Botryosphaeriales > Phyllostictaceae > Phyllosticta > Phyllosticta citrichinensis. The sequence continues at coordinate 2,700,995 of JBBWUH010000006.1, forward strand.
TGACCGTGTCGGGCGATGCTCGGCGACTGGCGGGCCGGCGGCTGGTGATGGGTCGATCAGCGATGGCCATGACAGTCAACAACAACACCCAACCACAACCCCCGGATCCAACAACAACCTCAACGACTCCAACATCCTTTTCTCCGGCGCCACGTCATTGGTCCGTGTGTCGTATCCGCCCGTCGACTCTTCACCACCAATTCAATGCCGGACGACGCGTAACCGCCGCTCTCTCGTTGTCCACCATGGCGCCGGCTGGTGCTGTCCTCTACCGCAATTTGCGCGCCTTTCAGGTCTGGGGCGCCAACACGGAGGTCGGCAAGACGGTTTTTTCGAATGTACTGTGCAACGCCGCCCGCGCCAAGCTCAAAGATCGCGTGCAGTATATCAAACCAGTGTCTACGGGCAACATTGAGGATGCGGATTCCAGGTGATTTCCCAATTCCCAAGAAATTACAAGCGTCTAATTTATAAGCCATATCCGCAAGTTCGGGATCGACCGGTTAGCCCAGCATCTTGACAATACGGACGAAGCGTTCAAGAGCCTTTGCCTGCATCAATATGAATTGCCCATCAGCCCAGACAGGGCAGCCGCCGTCTCGAATTTGGTACGAACGCCCCTGATTTGAAGTCTTCTTCTGACCAAACAGCACTTTCCCAACGATGAAGCGCTGCTGAACGAAATCCGCCAAGTCTTGTCTGAGCGCGCCGAGCTTGGAGGATGGGCATTCATTGAGACTGCTGGAGGAGTCCATTCGCCCGGTCCATCCGGAACTTCGCAGGCCGACCTGTACCGCCCCCTACGTGTGCCTGCAGTCTTGATTGCCGATTCGAAGCTGGGCGGCATTTCGCAGACGATTGCCGCGTACGAGTCGCTCAAGATTCGCGGATACGACGTCGAGTCCGTGTTGCTCTTTGAAGACGACTACTACCAGAATGACCATCAGCTCAAGACCTACTTCAAGCAGCATGGGACGCCATGCAAAACTCTTCCCAAGCTGCACGCGCCGCAGGCTTCAAAGCAGGCGGACGAGGAGCTGATGTTGAGGTACTATGAAAAGCACAGCCAGAGCCCCATCATCGAAGAAGTCCTGAGCCACATGAAGCAAGGTCACGATGACCGCGTCAAAAATCTCGAGTCCATGCCTACCCGAGCTCACAACAAGATTTGGTATCCATTTACGCAGTCGACGCTTCTATCACCGGAAAAGATTACGGCCATCGACTCGGCGAGCGGCGACTACTTCCAAACCCTCGAGAAGAAGAAGGGAGCCGAATCACTCGTCAAGAGCTCCTTCGATGGATCCGGTTCTTGGTGGACGCAAGGACTCGGCCATGGCAACCCGCAACTGATGTTGGCTGCCGCTTATGCCGCTGGACGATACGGACACGTCATGTTTGCAGAAGCAGTCCATGAGCCGGCGTTGAAGCTCGCCGAAACGCTGCTCGACTACCTGTCAAATCCGCGTCTTTCTCGCGTCTTCTACTCGGACAATGGCAGCACCGGCATCGAGGTTGCCGTCAAGATGGCCCTTCGCGCGGCCCGCATCCGCTACGGATGGGGTCCTAACGACAACCTCGGCGTGCTGGGACTCAGTGGCAGCTACCATGGCGACACGATGGGTGCCATGGACTGCTCCGAGCCTTCTACCTACAATGAAAAGATTGAGTGGTATGAAGGCAAAGGCTTCTGGTTCTCCTACCCCACCGTCAGCTGTGTCGATGGACGCTGGACTGTGGCCGTCCCTCCGGCTCTACAGGACCAGTTTGGCTCCGACAAGCCGTTCCGCAGCCTGGCCGATATCATGGACCTCGAATCGCGCGAGGCGAGCCGCGAGTACGAGCAGTACCGCGTCTTCATCACGCAAACGCTCAAGCAGCTCCGCGCCGAGGGCCGCCGCTTCGGCGCTCTCATCATCGAGCCCATCGTCCTCGGCGCAGGTGGCATGATCTTTGTTGACCCGCTGTTCCAGCGCGCCCTCGTCTCGGTCGTGCGGAGCTCGCCACAGCTCTTTGCAGACAACGCGCATTTCCCCAACTCGGCGAATGCGTGGACGGGTCTTCCCGTCATCTTTGACGAAGTCTTTACCGGTTTGTACCGCTTGGGCCGCTCGTCGGCGGCGAGCTTGCTGCAGGTCCACCCAGACATTTCGGTGCATGCCAAGTTGTTGACTGGCGGTCTTCTCCCGTTGTGCGCGACGGCGGCGAGCGAGGACATTTTCGAGGCGTTTGAGAGTGACGACAAGAGCGATGCGCTGCTCCACGGACACAGCTACACCGCGCACGCGGTGGGCTGCAGCGTGGCGATTGAGAGTCTTGAAGAGATGCGCAAACTGGACACCACTGGCGCCTGGGACGAGTTTAAGAGCAAGTGGGCAGGTCCCGCGCAAGAGAGCGAGCAGGAGGCCGAGCCGGTCTGGAGTGTCTGGAGCAGAGACTTCGTCGAGTGGACCAGCAATCGGGAGCGCGTCGAGGGCGTGTGGGCACTGGGCAGCGTGCTGTCCATCACCCTCAAGGACTTGCAGGGCGCCGGCGGTAAGACTTCCCATCAAGATCGTGATTACGCTGCTAATTCCAAACCGACAGGCTACAAGTCGACGGCCGCCAAAGACGTCCAAGCAGCGCTCTTCAAGGGCGACAGCGCCGACTGGAACATCCACTCGCGCATCCTGGGCAACGTCATCTACTTCATGGCCGGGCAAACGACGTCGACGGCGACGGTGCAGCGCGTGCAGGACGTGCTGAGAAAAGTTCTGGTTTAGCCTGTTTGCTGTTTACTTGTTGGATTGACGCCGTCACGACTGATGAATGCCCCGTTTGTACAGTTGCTGAGCGTATGTTGCTTATGTCGTGTAGAAGCAAGGAAATAACACGTTCTTGTCGCTGCTGGTTTATCATTTTGGCAGGACGTTGGCGTTGCGGACAGCAAACGATGTTTCTGTGAAACTCTGCGATCCTGCTTTTCCACGTTGTGACTTGATCGAAGGCCATCAACACTTCCTGGTATTCAATATAAATCTACCCCCTTTTCCTCCACGACATCTCCCCCACCACCTTCACATCGCTCTTCTTCAACAATCTACCACACCCGCATCCCCTCCAACCAATTCAAAATCTCATCAACATGGGCAGCTCGTCCTCCAAACCCCCCCACCCCTGCAACCAAACAAACCCGCTACCTCAACCCCAACTCCAACCCGCCCATCTCAACCGCCCAACGCAACTCGATCACAGCTCGGCCGCGCCGACCGATGCCGCGGGCGGCACGTGGGAGGAGTATCTCATTTTTTTTGTGCAGCCCTTTTGACGCGGGGGTCTGAGGCGAGTCGAACGGCCTGGTGGTTGGCTTTTGCTGCCAACGCGATGCGAGAAGGCTGCCTGATGTGGATGGTGGATGATTTGTGAGTGGTAAGGGGGGGAAGGGGAGGAGAGTGAGGGCATGCTGTAGTGCGGAGTATAATCTCTTGCTTGGGCATTGCGACGGCGGTGGTGGAGGACTGCTCGAGAGGGTTTCGCAAAAGCGAGCAAAGCAAGAAGAGACAAAAGGGGAGCAAGCAAAACAGTTCAGCCGCAGCCGTCGCCGCGACCTACATCTGCCAGAGGACGAGAGGCGCGTCCGCGTCTCGAGCTCCAAACCCCCAGACTTTAGTCGGGCTTCTGGCCCGTGGCTTCTTGCAAAGCAAGGCGTGCCCGGACGCTCGCCTAACCACCCGGCCTGCCGCCCTGGAGATGATTGGGAGGTGGGGTTTTGGGTTTGTATAGGTGCTTGCGTAAAGGGCGAGAGAGGGAGGGTTGGTTGTGGAGTGCTGTGAGAGAGTTGGTGGAGGGTGGTGTTGATGTCGCTGCTGTCCTTTCACTTTACCATGTATATGTAGGTTGTCTTCTGCTGCTCTTGTTGCAGCATCAACTCCAACATCGACTCTGTCATAGGTCTGACTGGTCCCTCTGACACGCTCCGCGCACGACTGCTGCCTCCGTGCCCGCGAGACCGATGATTCACCCTAGGTCGACGCACACTACGCACAACTGCTGCCTCCACGCCCGTGACTCCCACCACAGACACATGTGCGCATCGCCACCTGTGACAGCGCCATTCCCCCTCTGCAAACCGTGCGCCTCCGCACCACCACCGCCCAAGGCTATAAACCCCCACATCTTCCACCCAAGAAGCGGCGTGGCAGCGAGCATCCGGCGCTCCAGGGGAAATCCCAAAGACGATCCAGAGGTTTACTGCTGCCGGGTGGGGCAGTGCGGCTTGCTTTCCTACTGTGTGCTCCGTTTGGAAGAGGCAGAGGTGCAGAGATGCAGGGAGTGGAAGGCTGGGTGGAGGAAGTGCTGATATGGCGAGGTTTGGCGTTGTGCTGTGGCGATGAGGCACAGCTTCGTGCTGTTTACAATGTAGGTCTCCAGCATTGTTTAGCGTATGACGGCGATCAGTAGACGCCAGAGTCAGGGACAAGCGACCTTTCCGGGCAGATTCTGGGAGCACAAGATGGCTGAGAAGCCGGGTGTCACTCAAGACATAAGAATTCAGTGACATTTGCAGGCTTTGGCCCGGGCGCGCTTCGATGGTCTCTAATTTTGATTGTAGTAGGTGAAGGAGCAAGAACAGATGACCGACAGACCAATACATACCGAGTTCTGGCCTGAAGAGGGATATCCGCTTTATTTTGCTGACTTTTGATGACGCTTTCGTTACTGCAAAATGAAGACTTTTTCTCGGAAAGATTCGGCTTCGATCACTTAAGCCGATGACTGCTACAAATGGTCTGGTTGTCATCGAACTCTGTGAAATCAAGGACTTCGTCGTTGGTCGGAGGAGCAGCCTGCTTCGCGTCTTTTGACTCCTTGCCAGCTGCGGTAGCAGCGGCAGTGGGGGTGGCCGGCGCAGATTTCTTCTTTGAGTCCGCAACTGCCGGAGTAGCAGGAGAATTTTTGGTATGCTGAGGCGTCGGAGCGTCGGGAGAGTTTTGATCAATGGGGATGTTCGCGTCGTCGAGGTTCTCGGAGACGGCTTGGGGTTCAGCTGACACCAAGTCTTTTTCGGTAGTCTCTGCAGCCGGGCCACTTGGTGAGACTTCATCCGGGTCTCTCGTCGTGGGTACGGCAGCGACTGGGTCTGCATCTGCTGTCGTAGGAGCGTCCGATTCCTTCGACTCGATGTCTGCATCGGGACTGAGCCAGGATGTGCGCAAACCCAGCGGTTGTCCGCTCGTTCGATGAGCGTGTTCGAATGGAGGACTGTCCGTCGATGGACCTTTGTCGTATTTAAACCTTTGGGGGTTCTTCTTCTTCTCTTGCCACTCGTCCCAGCTCAATTCTCCTTCCCTTTTCCTGTCATATTTTTGCACGGTCTCTTCCTTCAGGCGTTCACTCTGAATCTTCAAAACCGTCTCATATCTACCAAGGCTCCAAAGATTCTTGAGCCTAGCTCGATCCTCAATGATGTAATTTGAAAACTGGGCCTTCCTGTCGCGGAAGTCGTGAAGCAAGACGACGAGGATCCTCTGGAACACTTCCAATTCAATCTCCTTTTCCCGAAGGGGCTGGTGTTCATCTTCTAGATATTCGACGAACTCGATGCCCTTGTCGAACTCTTCCTTCAGCAACTCGAGCTGGCGGGCACGGCGATCGTCTCCGAGCATCAACGCAAATTCGACGCCGGGTTGCAGTCTCTGGGAGAGCTCTTCGGCCGTTCTCAGCCCACTGTGGGCGGCTTTGTTGCGCAGTCCTCGGATCCGTTCGGCAAGGTCGATGTAACCCGCGACGCTCTTTCTTTCTCCGCGCAACCGGTGCGTGGGTATTCCCCCGTGCGACAACTCCTCCCTGATAAATCCCAGCCACTCCTTCAGAGGGAAGCTTTCGGGGCATTCTACTTGGCGTCTTCTCAGATATCCTGGCATTTCCCTCTCGAAGAAATCGAAACAAACTTCGAGGAGCAGCTCCTGGGCTTGTTTGAAGATGTAGAATTCGGCCTTCCTCGGGTAAGCCTTGCCTTTAGCCCATAGGCCTAGCGTTTGCGGGTCGTGCGGCGGTTGATGGTGCAGCAACATTCTGACGGCTGGCAGTCTTGACAAGGTCTCCAACATTTCAGCGAAGGCGACATCCACCGTCTCTTTGGACAGTGCCTTGTTCCAGAATTCGCGAACATTAGAGCCCGGGCTAGGTTCACCCTTCTTTCTGTGTTCTTCATATTTTGCCGTTTGCAGGCGGACGAAAGGGTTGACCACGGCTTGGTGATACGTGTGCAGTCTCTTGTGCATTAGAAAATTCACAGACGCGACCTGCTCTCTGACGCTGATTTTCCGCAATGCCGGGGTCTCCGAAGCCGCCACATTTTGTTCGACAAGCTCTATGAGCTTTTCCTGATCTATCCCTACTTTGATGACGGAGCCGTAGGTTTCAAACAATGCCTGGAGAGTCTCTCTGGAGAATTTCCACGGTCTATTGACGCGGCCGCTGCTAGGCCTTGGACGAGCCGAGACGAGGCGTGAACGAGAGAGGGAGATGCGTCGCATGTTGAGTTGTGATGGTCATCCATGCATGGCGAAATGTGAAGTGCATCGAGGGAGTGATACCGTAGGTAGGTAGGTAGCTGGAACTGTGCCGCCATCAATTTCTACCGAACATGGCCCGCCGCGGGGACTGTCGCCGGAGCAACCACGGCACGGCACAGCATCAAAAAGACAACAGCAGCGCTTCAGACGCTTGAATCACCACCTCGACCGATCCACCCTTGACCTCCACAATCCCCGTGTCGCTTCTCACTGCCACGGGCAACCCCTCGCTCTGCGCAGTCCACTGCCGCCCGCCCCAAGTTATTTCCTCGGCCTGCGCGCCCCCATCCGGTCCCGTCAGCCTCTCTACCGTCACCCGCCCGTCCTCAAGACCCGTCAAAGTCACCGTGACGTTTGGCCGTGGCGTCATGAACGACCGCCTCCACAGCTGCAGATCGACGAGGGCAACCTTGGTCAGACTCCCTGAGCTGTACGCGCCGTACCCGACGACATCCTGATCCCCAGACCCGAATTCCGCCACCTGCAGGTCCCTTTGCTTCCCAATCAACTCGGCCACAAACACGTTTCCATAAAAGCTCCCAAGAGTCTGCGCTGGGCGTCGCTGGTTGTTGAGCGTCGTTTCGATCGGCTGCCATGGCGAAAAGTCAAATGTGGTCCCGAGTTGCATGTTGACTCGTCTCGCGCCCTGTTGCTGTCAGCAAGACCTCACACCGGGACCATTCACGCACCAATGTCATGGTGTAGAGAATCCAATCAATCGTCCAGAGCGCAGTCCCCAGGCTGGAAGCCAAGTCGAAATCCGGAATACCGCTCCCATTGCCCAACTTCGCAGCTGCTTCGCCAATAATGAACGGGACGTCGGGGTGCGCTCTTTTCATGTATTGAATCCTGTCCTTGAACCGCCGATTCGACTGCGATACTGTCTCGCGGTGGTTCATCAACGTCCCTTGCAAGCTTCGCCCGGATCGCGATTGATAGCTGACATGGTCAGATTTTGCAGTCCTCAAACCTCGTACTTACTAATGCTCAGACACCGTCTTCGTCCTCTCTTTCGAAAGTCCAGCATTGAATGCCGTTTCCCTGACCCGTCAGCTCCATCTACGATCAAAGGCAATACTCACTCGCTCCACGGATCCGCCGCAAAATTCGACAGAGCCAGCGCTTGAAACTGCGGTCCGCCCAGTCCAACATCTCTCGCAATCTTCTCCGTCCACTGATTATACTCCTCGACGTAACCCTGCGGGCGATATGAATCCGGCCTGTCATTCACATCCTCCGCCGGACCCGTAGCATTGTACAAATCCGGCTCATTCCCAATCTCAAAACTGTGGAACGAGTTTTCCATGGCCGCGAGGCTGTCCCGCGCAAACAGCACCATGTTCGACAAGTTGTTGCGCGCCAGCGCGAGTTGAAAGTCCCATTTCGCATTGGGGATCAAGGTGAGTCCGTCGAGCCAGGCCTTGCCGATGGTGAAGGGCGCATGCAACCGCCGCTCTGATCGTTCGTCATTGGCCAGTTCGGGCTGCGTTGTTGTGATGGCCTCGACTTGATTGGGGTCGTAGAGGAAATTATCGCTGCTCTCGTTAGTCGTCTCGTCCACAGAAAACCCTCTACACCGAACAACATCACTTACGTTGTCGTTCCTCCCAATCGTATGTACGTCTCGGCGCCCGTAATGTTGTAGAACGTAGCAAACATGTTCAGCGAGTACCGATTCGGCGCCGCCGCGCTCCCCGTGTAGTTTGCAAAGTCCCGCCCCTCGATTCCCAGTCCAAGGTACGAGCGGTCCAGTATCTCGGACGCGTTGCGCGGCACGGATCGTGGGATTTCAATCGTTGTGCCCTGCGAGGGCGGCGTGCTGAGGAGGAAGGGAATTGCGAGCTCTGGCCTGGGTGCTTTCATTTTGGGCGTTCAGGCACAACAGCAAAGCCCCAAATCAGATATCAAAAAGTGAATGCTCTCCTTTTTAAAGCTTCCTCGCTTTAGCTACTCTACTGTACTCCATAACAGAAAAAAGTTGCCGGGCACCTGGCCTAAGTGCCTCACAGTCCCGGCAGCCATATATTTAAGGATGACGGCTAAGCTTTGTGGTCTGAGAAACAAGGTTGCGGATAGATGGAGAGAGAGATGGATGTGTGGTGTGGACACTGCCCGGCGGCAATGGCCCAGCCCAGCGGCAGCCCCGACAGGCCAGACAAGGCCAGGCCGCCCCGCGACTGTTTGGAGCTGCCGACGGCTACCGGCTTGGCTCGATTCTTAGAACAGAGATTATCGCCGTCTTGGTAATACGCCCCGCAGCGGTACCAATTGTCGTACTCACTTCCGCGCCGTTTGTTTTGTTGCGCGCGTCTTGTCGTGGCGGCATTGACGCCGGACGGGGCGGGTTGAGAGCGGGACTGGAGTCTATTTGGATCTTGCAAAGGCCGAGGCCGACGTCTGTCTTTGCTTGGTGGTTTTGGCTGAAACGTCCGGTCGACTTGGGACTCTATTTTCGACCCAGCTACTGTGCTACTACTGTCAACACCAAAACAGGAGGCCTCTACTCTCCCAATCCGATGCCCAACAGTCATGACATGTCCCACGGAAACCCAGTCATCTGGGTGAAGTACTCTGAGATGTTGCGCTCGCCGTCCTCCAACTGCGCCGGCTCGTAGGGCCACAGCAGCGAGTTGAAGTGGTTGAGCTGCGTGTTGGGGCTGGCCTCGCTCTGGATGACGCGCAGACACCGCGAGGCGGTCGAGTTCATGGCCGCCATGTCCTCGAGCAGCGCGACCGTCTGCTGGATCTGCTTGGCCCAGTTGTCGGCGTGCTCCGACTCGGGCTCGTTGCGCAGCGCAATCAGCGGTATCACCACCGCCTGGAACACGAAGAAGATGCCGTACCAGCACGCCATGGCGCTCTTGCGCTGCGTGTACCAAAAGTCGGACACGAGCGCAATCGTCTCGCGCGCCGCCTGGAAGCATCGCTGTACCGCAATGTCAATGCCTGCTTCGGCGCCGCCGTCTTCGGCCTCCTGGTTCCCCCTGTTGCCACGCTTTTGCAGAATCTGCCGGATCAGGTACGGCCTGAAGATAACGACGCGGAAGTTGCGGTAGCGCCACTGCAGAATCGCTTGACACAGGCGGAACTTGGGCGCCTGCACGACGCCTTCTTGGAAGTAGGGCGGCAGGCTGTTGACCCATTCGCATATCGTCTCGTCGTCTAGCTTGACAAACGTCTCGGGCGGCGGGTAGATGCCCGTCATGAGGATGGTGTAGATCCTTTGGATGGCGAGGTTGAAGGTGGCTTGGTAGCGCACGTTGGTGTAGACGGTGGTCTCGGGGGCTTCTGCTGGGAAGCTGTTTGTTGCCTTGGTGAGGTCCTGTCGTCAGGTTAGCACACGTTCATTCTGGAGCTACCACTGGACTTACTGAATCACGAAAGTTGCGAGGAAGGCCCACGTTGACTCCGTTTGGAAGCTCAATGGGGCGTGAAAAGGTAATCGAGGCTCCCACGTCGAAAATGACCAGACACCACCAGACTCTTCTACGCATCTCGATTTGCCACGGCTTGACCGACCAGTCTGGATACTCGCGGTGGAGGCCGATGCCGACGGCCATTCGTTTGGCGAGGCCCAGGTAGTTGTACCCTGAGTTCGGCTTGCTGTTGGCATAAAGGTCAGTGGAGTCCCATCCTCCATTTCGATTCTGCTCACTTGGCTTTCTGCACGTAATTGGCCATCAACGCCAGGATCTGGACGAGCAGCATGCTGCCAGTTTCCAGCATGTCGATTGCAAGTTTGCTCTTGGCGATTTTGAATAATGAAATGTGCATCCCCAATGGTGCGTTTCCCGAACTGCATGCTCCCAGGGCCGCGACGACGTAAAGAAGAACGTGCCACAGACTATCGGGTGGACGCGGAACAACTTCCATATACTCTGCACGGAATGTCGGTTCGTGGATTATGGGGTACGAGGGATGATATAGTTCAAAATAGTCGTCCAGGTACTGGTCGAGCTGTGAAGGCAAAGGCATTGGCAGTGTCCCTGTCGGAGGTGGTGAGGCTCTGCTGTCGCCGTTTGATGGATGAGCCAACTGGCCCAGGTCCGTCAAGTGGAGAAAGCTGGCTCCACAAGCAATGCCTATTCCCATCAGCCCATGAAGGGAGAAATAATTCGACAGCAAAGGAAAAAGCGGTCGAATGATCACTAACCCAAGTAGCCCTCGTTCTCCTCGGGCAGGTTTGCCATGCCATCAGCACGACGCATGCTGTTTCTCGACATGAAGCGTTCATCCCATTCCAGATTCCCAGAAGAAGACACCGGAGTCAACTCAAGGTTGAAGGGAATGGCGCGCCGGCGGGCTTCGCTAGGTTCAATTTCCCGATCAAGCGGGGAGCCAAACGGCGAAGGGCCATCGTCCTGAACGACGGTGTCGCGTCGAGCGGGCTCTGGCTCAACGCTGTTGCCATTTACGCTTCCTGATGAGTACCGCTGGACCAGAGCTCGCGCCTCTGCGAGCTGGTTCTCGACCTCGGTCAGGTACCTAAAGGATCAGCAGGCGGAGCGATGGATGGCGTTGGCGGCTCACTTGCGGGTCAGCGGGGTCCGCTGGCGCTTTTCATACGTGCACGACGCGCCGGCACGACGACACGGAGTGCAAGTAGGGAGCTCTCGCGAGCACTGGCGTGGTGGTCAGACATCACGTGAAACAGAGTGGAAAGCCAGAGTGGACCTTGATCTTCTTTCCATAGCACCTTCCACAAGACTGCCTGGCGAGAGGGGGCTGCTGCATGAAAGAATAACGACATGCGCGAGGCTGTTTGCGGGTCGAAGACGACGATGATGTGGAGACAATGGGTTAAGAAAAGCTGTTGTGGGGAACATGACAAACGCGTGAAGAAGCCGCGCCAACCTCCATCGTCCCGACTCCCGTCGGCCCTTTTGCCCCGGATCTTAATCCATCGACTCATGTTACCCGTCTAAAACCTCTGCCTATGCTTCCTCTCTGTACTCGGCACTCGCTCCCGTCTTGCCGTCCAAAACAGTCGTGTTTCCGCCCTCCAACCTGGCCCGAATCTCCTCCATCATGCGGATATCCGACTCGCCCGAGTTGCCGCCAAAAATGTCGTCCATCTCTTCGATCCGCCGCCCCTTTGTCTCGGGCACGAAGAACCACACCCAGACCACCAAAAGCACGCAAAAGACTGTCCCGTCAGATTTGCCTTTCAATCAGGATGCCACTCACCGAGGAAAAAGTAAAAAGTCCCAAATTTCCATGCTCGCAGCATGCGCGGAGTGATGAGCGCAACGATAAACTGTTGACATTTAGCCCGTGTTTCGTGCGCGCTGCGAGATGCTCACGTTGGAGAACCAATTGGTCGAAATCGCGACTCCAACCGCCTTTGAACGCACTCCTGGCGGGAAGATCTCCGAAGGCATTATCCAGTTGACGCATCCTATTTCCGTCAGCTCGGCTCGCAAGGAGCATTCGTGTCGCGGCACCCACCGATGCTAAAGGCAAAGTTGGAGATGTAGACCCAGACGAAGACGGCCGTGGCCCACCCGGCTCCTCGATTGCTCTCCCACTTGTGTTGGTACACGGCATACATGGTCCCCACAATGAGCTGCGCGACGCTCATGCCGACCCCACCAACGATAAGGACCGCGCGACGGCCCCATCTGATTTGTTGGTGATCTATTGCATCGACAAACTCTTGCGTCGACACATTCTTACTTACCTATCAAGGTACATGATGGCAGGGATCGTCGAAAAGAAGTTGATGACCCCGACGACTCCCGTCGCAAGGAGGCTCACAGAGTTGCCGCTAAGCCCAATGTCTTTGAAAATCGTCGGAGCATAACTGCAAAAGTCAGATCATCCACGTGTTGGCAGGGAGCACAAACTATATGATGGCATCTGGACGGTCAGCAGGGTTCTCCAACGCACAGGGGACGAAAAGGCGATCCAATGCATAGGGGACGTACTTATTCCTGTGAATTGCTGGATGATTTGAAGCAGACACGCAATAATCAGGCGCCTGTTCAAATGGCGGACGACGAAGAGCTCCGCGTATTGTCTCAAGGCAAGCTTGACCGGCGAAGTGATGCCAGGAAACCGCACGGCAAGGTTTTCCCTGTCAAAAGTTGCAGCAACTTTGATCTCCATCAGCTCCGCAGCGACTCGAGGGTCTTCCGGTCCAACGCGACGCAGCCTGCACAACGTCTCCAAAGCTTCCTCATTGCGACCTGTTCAAGTCAACACATGGCTACACGGCGGCAAGGATCCTGACTCGCCTCGGTTCACGAGCCATCGTGGAGAGTATGGAAGGAAAAATATCGCAACCACCATGATGAGAGAAGGCAGACATTGGAGGGCAAGCGGCAGCCTCCAGGCGACGGCGTGCTGTCCCGACCCCGTCCCCCCAATGTACTGCGTGCCGTAGTCCAGCCAAAAGGCCACCATGATACCGATGGTGATGGCCAGCTGCTGCAAAGCCACCAGACTTCCTCGAATGTTGGGCGGCGCGAGTTCTCCCAGGTACAGGGGCACTCCCATGGACAACATTCCGATGGATATTCCGGCAAGGAACCTGCCAACGAAGATTTCTGCAGTCGACTGGGCGGCGGCTTGAATAATGGATCCCACCAGAAACACAATATTGGCGAACAGGAGAGACCACCGGCGGGAAAACTTATCCGCAGTCGGACCATTGATGAATGCTCCCACCATGGCGCCCAGGGTGAGGACAGAGACCATCCAGCCTTGGAGGGTAGGATCGTTGGTCAAGTCAGGAAACTTGTCGCCCTGCAGAGGTTAGTCTCCCGTTGTGAATATTCCGCTGAACTCACAAAACTATGCATCACCAAGACTCCGGAAATGACACCTTGGTCATAACTGTCGACGGTCAACGACGAAGGTGAGTTGATTTTGCTGCGTACCCAAATAGGAGTCCGCCGATGCTGGCAAAGGAAGCCATGCCCAAGACATATTTCTGGGACAGGAGCCCTTTGTATCCTACATTGCATCAGCCAAGTCCAGTCACTGTACGATCCACAAACCTGCTGGGCCGTAGGAAATGTCATTGTCACCGGTGACGATGGCAGATGCAGAAACCATGATTGCTGAACGATTGCATCAGTGTCTGGTGTCATCGTCGTGTAGCACTCCAGACGCTTTATAGACACCCGGCCTCGATTCCACACCAGATTCGCAGTGACTCGTGCAAACAGCCGCCGCAGGGATATGCTCCGCACTCGGCCGTCTTAATTGGTTGGGCCTAGCCTCAAGACCATAGGGTTCTGCGGGGTTGGTCGTTGAAACCTGGAGTCGAAATCTACTTCTACCATCGCCTCCTCTTCTGCACAAGGTTCGGGTGTTTCCATCGGGAGACTGGCGTCCGTCAACGCGCACACTCCAAGTTGACCAAACATCGACGGACGTTTATAGTCCGAGTCTTGGAAAAGCGTCACGCGGTGTCGATGGCCGTGCAAGAATGCTCCCTGCGGTCGATTGTAAGCAACAGACTCACTCGCCATCTGACTGGTTGAACGCAGAACTTCGGCATGTATTCCAATCTGTATCTATCGAACCTTTGAATCAATCATACACGATGGCGGCTTTGATACAAGTCTTTTTCCTCACCGCGTCCAAAGCCTCGCCAAACTGCTCCAACTTGAAAGTATGCGTAACGATTCCTCGCACATCGACCTTGCGCGTCTCAAGGTAATGAACGGCTCTGGGCAGACAAAACATCTCCGAAAACGACCTGTCCTGTCAGCAATTGAAGAGTTGGAAGGAATGGGACTTACCCGATGATGGTGATTTCGTCTCCAAATACGCGGCCTAATGATGTCAGCTTCGCACTTCACGGGTTGTTAAAACTTACTCGGAGCCAACTTCACTACCGCGTCCTTGGGATAAACTCCATAGTAGACGAGCTTTCCTCCACGCGTAACGAGATCGAACGCCGTCTCAAGGAGCTTATGAACGCCAGTAGCTTCAACGACAATGTCGAAACCGTACGGGTAGCGAGTCTTGAGGTCCGACCACTGGGCAGCCTGCTTCACCTCGTTCCCGCGGCGCAGAGGAATGTATTCGTCGGCCACGTTGAGCTTCTTGGCCAGGTCCAGCTTCAACCCCTCGTTGGACGCCAGGACGAGGTGGGCGCCGCCGTTTTGCTTCAACAGTTGGGCCAGGCAGAGTCCAGTCGCCCCGGCTCCCATGACGAGAATCGAGACTCCGGGGTCTGGGCGGATTTTGTCTAGCCCGTGGACGGCGCATGATGCGGCTTCGAACATGGCCGCTTCTTCCCACGACATCTTTTCAAAGTGGAACAGCTTTTCGCCGGGGAAAGCACAGTACTCGGCGAAGCCGCCATTGACTGCTCCGTCAGCAGTGATCGATTAAGAGAAAACAAAAACTCACGGTGGACGCCGTGCGCCAGGAAGTTTTCGCAGTACAGCGGCTTGCCCTGGCGGCAGTAGTGGCAGTGACCGCAGAGCTCCGAGTTGTCAGCCGTCACCTTGTCGCCGATCTTGAAGCCTTGGACGCTGCTCCCGATTTTGACGACGATGCCTGACGACTCATGGCCCGTGACGACTGGCATGCGCGAATCGAAGTTGCCATTGTGGATTTCTAGGTCGGTTCCGCAGATGCCGCAAGACTTGACTGCGAATTGTCAGTTCCGTCGAGAGAAAGAGTTGGGTGCGCACGTTTGACTAGCACTTCGTGCGCCTTGGGCTCGGGGACGGGCAGGTCAACCAAGGCCCAGTCCTGCACTTTGTTGTAGCGAATTGCCTTCATCGTCTTGGGAATTTGGACGGCGTCTCCGTTTTGTTGGACCATTTTTGCGGTGATGAATTGCGGTGGTAGAGGTGGGCAAACAGGGGAAGTGCAGAGAAGGTATTCGGATCCCACTTTGTTAAGTACTGCCTAGGAAAATGCTACGGACACGACGAACTCGACCCACCGGCGTGAGCGGACGGGAAGCTTCATGTACTTGGAAGCTTTGCAGCTCGCCCGCAACCACCACGCGCAACCCTGCAATGGTGGGGTTGCGGCGGGGCCCAGTCCTCCGCGCTGCGCAACCGGTGGAGTTGCTACCGGACGACAGTCGACCGAACCGCTTCTCACAGCCCTGCGGTTGAATGCAAGACCATCATTTTCTTATTCTTTTGGCCGGGTCTGATAACAGGGAAACGCAAGTCACACGACGCATTTGGAGGAAGAGCTTCAATGCTACGTGGTTTGGCTATACGCGGATTCTGGGGAACTTGGGCAGCTTCAACGCGTCGTTGGCGGACTTGTATGCGTTCTTCGACTGTCAGCAGAATCATGGCGAGGGAAGTTTGACCCACATAGCTTTCCAGTCGCAAAGAGTCGGGCTGCATGCTCGGACGATATGGACCCTGGTTTTCAAATGCCATCACCTTGGCCTTGTTGGTGTCGTACTTTTGCCAGTCCGCAACATCCTTCAGCCCGTGCTTGTTCGGATCCAGACTGTACGCAAAAGAGATCCACCTGGAGGAGGTCAGTGGATCGACACGATGGTGGAGGTGGTGGCTTACATGGATTGCACGGTGTTTGCGAGCGCAACGTCACCCCTGGTTCTGTTCTCAGCATCTCGCACGGTGCCATACACGTACCCCAGCTCCGACGCGTGGGACACGCCCAGTCCTCTCAAAGTGCCCTCATCGAATTCGTCGGCCTTGAAAGGGAACCATGGGTCCAAGAACGTGGCCAGCGGCGGTGCTTGCTTCCAAATGTAGCTCCACGTTGCTGCCCTCTTGCTGTGCAGACCAACCCAAACGCGCCGTGGAAAGTCCATGGCCAGATCCGTGTACACGGCTTCGCCGGCGTAGTAGCTGCTGTCTGCCGAAGGGTCGGCGTTGTATCCGCGGCCATTGTCGGATGCCGAGCAACTATAATACGTGTCGACAATGGGATCGATCAGGTCAGTGTTTGTCGTATTCAGGTCCTTGGCTACCAGTCCGGCAAGGTAGGTGCGGTTGTCTGCAGTTCCAGCAGATACGCGATTCCCGAGGGACCCTTCGTTGAGATTCGTACCATGGATCTACCCAAGTCAGTCACAATCCAGCTGGTCAATGAGCTTCTTACCAAGGGGATGGGGGCGATTTCGTGGTCCCAGTAGTTCTCCGACTTGACGAGTTGACCGTCGATACCGAACCCAACTTGCAAATTTCCGTAGTCGTCAATGTTTTGCTCCAGCGGCGACGACGAGTTGAACCAGACCTGGGTCAGATTCTCGTATGGGACGTCACGCAGACAGGAAAGCTTGTCCGCCGCATCACCACACCCGGTGGCGTCGAGGGTTTGCTGAAAATACGCGTCCCCACTGGAAGGCTCCAGTCCTACTCTCATTAGTCACGGTTTTCGAATAGTCTTTCTGCTCACCTTTGAGCAAAAGGCTGGCCGGCGCTCCACTCTCCGCGATGGCGCCCTGGAAAAGTCTTCCGCTTTCTTTCTTGACGGCTGCATATCGCATTTGCATCCACGCGTTGAAGGATCCTGCACTTTCGCCGAAGATGACGACTTTCTTTGGGTCTCCGCCGAACGCCGCGATGTTGGAATGTACCCACTCCAGCCCAGCGTACTGGTCTTTGATTGCGACGTTCAGGATGCCCTCTTTTGCGAAGAGGCTGTTGACGGACAAGCCGAAGCCACCGGTGCGGTAGTTGAGTGCGACGAAAATGATTGGCCTTCTTGTCGACGCCGAATAATCGACAAGTTTGGTTCCATTGTACCTTTCCAGTCAGTACGAATGCTTCCGCAGAGACGTGAACTTACAAAATCGACTGTCCTGCAATTTCTGACCCGCCATAGATCCATACCAGGACTGGCAACTTCGTCCAACGGCTCCTCGCTCCTACTGGCCGAAGCACATCAAGCGTCAAGCAGTCCTCGGCGTATCCGTTGTAGCGCGGCGGAGACCTGCCTTGCGGGCATCCTGGACCATACGTCGTAGCCTTGAAGCGCTTCTTGGGCGATCCCGACGTGTACGGCTGCGGGTTGGCGAAACGAAGCTGGCCAACAGGCGGAGCAGCAAAGGGGATGGACAGAAACTGGTCAACGGTGGCCACGCTCGTATTTGGCGTGTAGGTGCCCTGCCGAAGAGCCACTTCGGGCCCAGGAGGAGAAGCGTATTGGCTCGAGGCAAGCTGCCAACAGACGGAAATCAAGAGGAGGGGAAGCATGATGCACCAGACGATTTTGCTTTTGAACGTGTCGCTCATCTCTTCTGTCCGCAGCAGCACCGCTTTATACCACCGCCCAACGCCATTGACGGGCTTCCCCGCTGCTTGCTTGCACGGCTCTTTCTTTTGGTGTACCACATGGCAGATCTGACAGCGCGACACTGCATCGCCTGCAAAGCTATTCTGCCTCGCGCCATGCATGTCCGGGCAAGCACTTTTCGATACCTCTTCAGAAATGGCGGGAGTGACCAAAGGGATAGGGCGCTCAACGTCCCAAAGCCAGCGACTGACCGGCGGAAAATACGAATAAATGGCAAGACGGTGGACTTGGTGGATAAATGCGCTCGCAGTGTGCAATACTCGGTCCAACTGTCCGCCCCGGATGCTGTGGTGTAGTCAAATGACGGCTCTTCTGCACGCATGGGAGGATCTGACTCTTTACACATGGATTTCTCCTCGCGCGTGCATACCGCCGGCCCGCTGTCAGACATTGCTGCCGAAGGTGTGGTTACACGCACTCTTGTTGTCCCTTTTGCACCACCTTTGATCGCCGCATTGCGTCACGTCAACACCAGCTCGGGTCTGATCCAAGAGGCCAAGGCGTGGGGCACAAATTTATTTACTTTTGGGCGGAAACGCCCGCTGAGATTGTACTGAACATCGTAATCCCGAGGTTTTGCAAGCGGATGCTCGAATGTTCCCTATTAACTGTCTTATTTCAGCGTATGAATACTTCGTGGATTGAGCCTCACTATTGCTGTGTGTGACACGACTTTGCGACCAAGCCTTGGTCAATGACAAGACACATCGCCTAAGAAAACGCCAAATCTCGTATCAGGTACTGAGGCTTGCATTCGTGCCTGTTAAAAACAGCCGATGGCATGAATCTTCGGATGTTCCCGCCAAAGCGATCAGTGGCTTTAACTTAGGAATCTCGATGACGTTAAATCCCCGGGAGTGCCGACGTGGGGGGTTCAGGAACGCGCAGGGAAGATTTCTTCATTTGTAATTGCTCTGTCTGACTACATCAACCCGTTCTCTTCTTGAAAAGAGGAATTACCCAAGTGAAATAAATGCCTTATCCCATGTTCAACCTTCCGAACTGCATCTCCAAGTCGGCCGCTCGAGTCACTCCCTCTGCCGCCTCATGCCGCAATCCGCCCACCGGCGCGCCGCACTCCGGGCAAGTTGACTCCTGCATTGGTCCGCCGCACTCGCCAACCGTGAATGGGTGTCCGTTGCGGCAGTAGTACCAATGACCTGTGCCGCTGAATTCCCTACCCATTGCCGCCACGACTGCGCGCATCTCGTCGCTGGTGACGACACTGTAGAAGGTCGAATCACGGAGCATGCGTTCAGTTGCGTCGATCTCTTTATCCATACCGCGCGTGGTTCCCGGGTGCTGAAGACAGACGAAGCGAGCAGCGATAACGTGAGCGTTGCCCTCGTCGCGCAGCGGTCCAGATCGCTCGTCCTTGATAACCGACGCTTCCATGGCTGCGTACTGCGCGAAAAAGACGTGAGCCTCGACCCACTGGCGCGGCTGTGCTGAAGAGCTGGCTTCGTGTAGCAGGTCGTTGCAAATCTTGCGGTTCTCCCGCAGATTGACGACAATCTCGCTTCGGATAGTCGCCGGCACTTTGTGGCGGTAGACAGACGTGATGTCTGACAGAACGGCAAGGTCGGAGCGGAGCAAGAGGCCAGTGGCTCTGACGTGTGCTCCTGTCTGAACCGCGTCTCGGGGCACGTCAAATGTTGAAGTCGACTGCCGACGGCGGCGCGCGTCTTCGCAGAGGGTGAAGACTTTCTTGAATGGCTGCTCTTCTTGGTGGACTTTGCGGCAGTGTTTCCTGATGGTCTCCCGAAGCGTGAAGATGGCATTGTAGCGTTCCAAGAGTCCCAGCTCGCGGACTGTTCGCATGACCTGGGTTTTTTGAACGAGGGGCGGTCCGGTGATGTTCAACTTTGGCTTGTCTTCTTGCTGATTGGGGTGCACCGTGAGACGATCGTACGTGTCCACCAACTGCTGTTGCACCGTATCTAGCTCGCTGCTCAGTTTGGTGTACTCCTTTCCGGACCACGCAATGAACTTCTTGGTAGACTCGTCCAGAAGACCTCGACGGACGACGCGGCCGTATCTGAGGACATCGCGAAGCGATCCGCGGCACTTGGGACAGCCTTTGATCTTGTCGCTCGACAAGGCGTCAGCGCTCGTGGATTTGATGCCCACGATCGATCTGTCTTCAGCAAAGTCGTAATGCTCCGACATGCCCATGATGCCGTCCATGCTCTCGACTGTCAAGATGTGTCCGCAAGATGGGAAAATGCAGGGGTCCTCGTCCGGGTCAATGTCGCCATACGTGGTCATCAGGATGAAGTCGACTTCCTGATCCTTGATGTCGCCCGTGGCGCACACATGGCAGTACCTTGAATCGGGGCATGCTTCTCCGCAGATGGAGGGACCTGCGTCCTGTTAGCTTTGAATCCAACAATTCAGAATGAAACTTGCATTGATGTCCACACTCCAGAGTCTTTGAGCACCTCTTTGAGCATGGGAGCCAGTCGCAAGGAGCGGCACATGGCTTTGTACAGCGACTATGCTCGCAATGAGTAGAGCAATCCGCCTCGGCACAAGGGGCGCACGGCTCATGGCACCTTTTGTCACATTTCGAATGACTGCAGGAAACGTCGCACGGCTCGTCGCACAATGGGCATGACTGCTTTCCGTGGCACGCGGTCTTGCAGCTATGCTGACAAGTGTTGTAATCGCGACCGCATCGCTGGGTGCAGACACCATGGTCAATACGACTGGTCTCTCCCGACCGGTAACGACAAAGGGTACAAGTTCTTTGGCAAGTGTGGCCGCAGGGCAAGATAGTCCCACACGGTGCCATGCATCGGAAGTTTTCAGAAGCAAAATCGATGTGGCAGGGAAGGTTCGCTTCATGCTCGCAGCCTGGAATCGTCCTCTTGACCAGTTCATCGCACTTGACCACCGAAAGGTCTTGACTCTGCCAGCACGGAAGTTTCGGTTCAAGATGCCCACATGGAAGTCGGCGACTGAAGTCCCAAATGCTGACGAGGCACTTGCTCGGGCAAGACTTGCCGCAGATCTCGGGGCAAGAGTGGTCACATCCGTTCAGGGTCTTTTGGCAAGGCTCCTGGCAGATTTCAGCGTTGTGGAGGAGCTCTGAATGACACCTGCGGGGGCAAGTGTGGCCGCATGAAAGTCGCTTGTCGCACTTGCGATTGCAGCCGCCTTCAGGAGAGAAACGAGCGAAATCATCCGGCTCAGACACAGCGATTGGAGTGCCTGGATGGCGGTCGCACTGCAATTCCAGCTCTTTTCCAATGTTGCTATTGTCCTCCATGATCTCCAGCACCTGCTCCCACATCTTAACGCTTCTTGCCGCATCGGAATTGCCAATGATGTACATGCCATGTTTGGCTCGGGAAAGCAGGACGTTGATTCTGTTGGGCGTCCTGAGAAAGCCGCACTTGTTTTGCTTGTTGCATCGGACGAGCGAGATCACGACGACCTTGGCCTCTTCGCCCTGAAAATTGTCGATAGTGGCAATCTTGAGAGCGCTCAGGGCCGAAGCCTTGGCCACCTGCTGCTCTTCAGTGGCAAGACCCTCGTCTTCGAGATTGGCTTGGTCTCGATCGTTGACAACCAGTTCGAAAGTTTCTCCAAGTCTTTTGCGAAGCTTGGACAGCTGGCCAAGGTATGGAGTGATGACGGCTATGTCTTGAGGCCCGTACACGCCTTGTCGAATGAGATGCGACACAAGGGCAGACACCATGTCAACTTCAAAATCGTTGGACTTACTCGTCGAGTTTGCAGGCTCGCTGTCCATCTCGCCCGCTTCAGGCATCTCGTGGTCGAGCCAGAACAAGCGTCGTCGAAGTCCAGGGACAGGGGGGTGCGTAGCTGTTTTTGGCTCGTCTTGCAGATTGGGGTAGAGCGTTTCTCGAACAAGTTGCGAAATTGACGGATGCATCCTGCGCTGGGTCTCCAGGGTCACAAGAGGCAGCCTGATGGCTGACTCAAGATCTGGCTTGACGAGCCTCTCCAGCAATGACACGTCCAGCGAATACTGCTCCCCTTGCCGACTCTGCTGCTCAAGCTCGTAGCGGTTAATTTGTGGTCGAAGCTGGAGGTGATCTCCAATGAGGATCGCATGCTCGACCGAAGGCAAAAGGGCAGTCAAAAGGTGAGATTCGAGCACTTGACCGGCTTCTTCGCAGACCAACACCTTGGTCCTAACGCGACGGAGGAGATCGATATTTTTGGCAAGGCCAGTAGTTGTGATTCCGATGACGTGCGATTGTTGAAGGCATCGTAAGTCAGACTCCATGCGGCTTTGCTGAAATCGCATTTGATGGTTGTTGAACTGCTGCAGCGTGGTCACAAGCTTGTCGAGAGTAAGCGTCGTGATTTCGTCGATCCAGTGAGCAAGAAGCCTTCTGCGCTCCTGTCCCGTCATAAAATCCAGTTCTGCGCGTCCCAAGTCGCGAGGATGACGATCTTGGTGAGGTAGCCAGTCCACGGATGCCCCACGGACCCAATCGCCCAAAAGCCTGTCCGGACGCCGATTGACCTTTTCAAAGCCCTCTTCGTCGACCGTCTCGAAAAGCTCTGTGTGCTGTTTCGGATACCAGGTGCTAAGATACTCATTGATTGACTTGAATGAACCAGGACTTTGAAGCGTTTCCAAAAGGGCGACGATTTCCTCTTCACTATCTTCCAAAGCACTGCCCAGTTCGTAACTGGTTGCCTTCTCCGCCTTGGTTCTCTCAACTCTGTAGGAAATCTCACGCAAATTGGTGGACTTGAGGCGTTCCGATTTTGACTGTGCGCCCATGCGAATGACTTGCTCTACACCAGCGTCCAAGAGATGTTCAAGAAGTTGATCCAAAGCGTGGTTGGTGTAGCAAACGCAGACAATGGGTCCAAGGTGGGCTTCTACTCGATTCTCAAGCAGCACTTTGATCAGGGCAACGCCGGTGTAACTCTTGCCAGTTCCCGGGGGTCCCTGAATCAGAGCCAGTCTCCTCGTCAAGGAATCCACGATAGCCTGAGCTTGCGCTCGATCGAGGTTAGAGTGCTGAAGTAGAGTTTCGAAGTCAAAGGTGCCATCAACTGGAAGGGATAGTCCGGCGTCTGCATTAGTGATGCTGTTGAGCTTGTAGCGGAAACCCGCTCTTTGCGCATAAGCCGGAGGCGGAACAGAGACGACACCAGGAGCACGATGGGTTTCAGAGGAAAGGAACTCTGTGAAAGGCACATCGTCCGTCCTGCTCATGTTTTGCAGAGCCTTGAGTGTTGGCTCGAAGGAAGGAAAGAGAATG
Source organism: Phyllosticta citrichinensis (assembly GCA_038380885.1). NCBI lineage: Eukaryota > Fungi > Ascomycota > Dothideomycetes > Botryosphaeriales > Phyllostictaceae > Phyllosticta > Phyllosticta citrichinensis. The sequence goes on from JBBWUH010000006.1 coordinate 2,724,060, forward strand.
CGAGGGAATTCGACGAGAACGAGATTTGAACGAGCGCCATGTTGAGCCAGCAGGGCCCTGAGCGATTCCTCGCTACTGTCCAAAGGACGAACCGTTGTGTACGCGTATTCGACATCGCGAGAAAGGGAAAGAAGTTCGTTGGGCTGAGGAGTTTTGTTCTTCTCCTTCTCCTTCGATGGCTTCTCCCGAGTCACACAGACGGAGCAGAACTGAAAAAACCCGGCATCATTGTAGAGACATACAAATGCATCACGTTGAAGACGCCTCGAGTTTTGCCACCAGTCAGCCCTCTCTTTCTCAGACTTGCCGCGGAGATGTTCCGGCTGCGGGAAGCGAATTGTGCACTTCAAGCCATTCCACCGGTCGACAGAGTAAGCAACGAGCAGTGACTCTCGACAGGCAATCGTATTCACAGGCTGATCTTTCCGAGGCTGGACGGCGGTGCTGCCAGCGCTTGGAATTTGCGACTGACTGCGATCGGCTTGGACGGCGTCCCTGACTTGCCCGACGGTGTCCTCGCGGATCAATCGAAATTGTCGATCCACCAGGCCTTCCATGCCTGTCAGATGCCAGGCGGCTGGATCCTTGATTGGAAGGTATTCTGATCGCACCGTAAGAATTTCACCCCAAACCGGCAGGATTTTGATATCCTTGATGTCTTCATGGTCATTGGCGTGCCTCCTGCCGTGCACTGACAGTCGTCCCGGAAGATCTTGCTGCAGACGGAAGACCGGCCTCTGAACTTGGGCTCTTGCTTCGGATTCGAAGTTTGGAATGTCTTCTGCCAATTTGAGACGCCTCCGAATGCGATTCATGTGGGTCATGCTGTTGTGGAACCGGGAGTCTCCATGCGCAGAAACAAGTTCATCGAGGAAGTGCGCAAGTTTGGCCACGGATGCTTTGATGTCTGGGTTAAATTGAGCGCCTCCAACACTTTCAATCATCTTGGAGAATACACGAGTGGTGGCGGAAAGCTGGTCCGCAATGTCGGTCAAGTCTTCCAAGTCGCTTCGGTCCTCATAGCACTTGTCAAATAGGTCGGCGACAAAGGTGAAAATTCGGACAGCGCTGGCACCGTTGCTTCCGTAGAGGACGCCGTAAAGCTGGGCGACGTGTTGCTCGAGGATCATAGAATTCAAGACATCGGGGTGCGAAATGGTTTTGAAAAACGGAAGGAAACGCGACACGAATCTTCTCTGTCGCTGCAGAATTCTGGGTGGAAGGACGGCATCCTCGACCAACTCTTTCACTCGCGCGATGCCACCGTCGGAGGCCAGTCGCAAAATGACTTGTTGCCGGATCTCTGAGGTGCTGTCGACGAGCTTGGCGCTCGTTTGGAAGAATAGAGACAACTCAGGACCCAGTGGCTCGATGCGATCGTCGTCTCGAGGGATCTGCAAACGCCATTTGTAGAACTCATCTTGCGACTGGCTGCTTGCGTCTTCTCTCTGAGGCGGAGTGGCATTCTTGTCGTGAGAGAAAGTACACGAAGAGCCATAGCGACAACCGCTAGGCGAGTCGATAAATTTGCAAAGTTGCGTAAACGCGTTGGGCGGAAGACCATTCCGCTCTTGCGACTGACCTGTCTTCTCTTCTCGTCGGTTGTGGGCGGTAGGCCGGGCGGTACTTCTGTCGTGTGAAAAGGTGCAAGACGCTCCGTGGCGGCAACCACCAGGCGAGTCGAGGAACGTGCAAGGACGCTTAAACGCGTTGGGCGGAAGGCCAGGCGGGACACCAGCCCGATGCAAGAACTTGCAGCTGTCGCCGAAGCGGCAACCGCCTGGCGTTGAGAAGTGCCGACAGACTTTCCTGCTGCGCGTCAGTATCATCGCTTCGAAAACGGAGCGGGCCAGCTTACCCTTGGTCTGCCATCGCGACGCGTAGCGAGAGCAAGTGGAGAGAAGGTCAGGACAGAGGGGAAAGTGGAGGTGGAGGCGGGAGTTGTTTTGTTGTGTCGAGGCGAGAGGTGAATGGAATCTGCCAGACGGCGCTTGCGGGTCGATTGACAAACACCCGTCTTCTCCAGGTCTCTTCGGCGTCAGTGCGACTAACTGTTGAACAGCGCGCCGAGATGAATCTTTTCACGCTGCTGTTTGCTTTCCACAGTCGGCCACAGTGCTACCAGCCACATCTCAGTATTCTGTGTTGTTTCTGTCATGGGGCAAATGCGGATGGTGTCAGCTGTGGAAAGAAGGTCATAAATTCCGGCGCCTTCACTCTTCCATGAGCCATGAGACAAGCCTAAGGCTCTGGGACTTGCAGAGGCATAAAGACATGCGTTGAATTGTCTTGCTGTTACGAAACTTAGCCGCGGAACTTCGAGTCGACCATGAGCAGGACGGGAAGCATCTACGTGGGGGACTCCGCAAAGCTCCCAAGACAGGAGGTATCTGGATGTGACTGGTAGCAGTGGGATCGGCAGTTCACGACACGTAGTGACGTGCATGAGGAGTTTCTTGACGCTCTTTGTGTCATTCATCCCGACAGCAATGGAGTTCCGTATGGTGCTGGTTCACGGCATCTTCGCGTCTGCGACTGCGCAAAATGACGTCCAAAGCCAGTGAATCGACGCAGCAGTCTCCATCTGCTGGATCCGTCGCGCATGGGGCGCTTGTTGCAGCAGTTATACGCAAGTTTTGTGGCATCCGTGGAGTCTCCGTGCACCACGCCTGCCAGTAGTGCCGGCAGTGTTTGTGGGGTTCGCAACGGCACAGCGAATCGGCAAGCCAAACGAACATGGCGTCAAGAGACCGCGGATTCTAATACCTGATTTTGCGTACGTGAGCGCAGCGGTCGTGCTTAATTGGGCCTATCGAGTCAAACATTGGCAACATGGGTCAGTGATTTGCAAGAGGTAGTGAGATGTTGGACGGCTTATCTGACGCCTGTCCTGCTGCATACGCCGGCCTGCTTGTACACAACCAGACGCTAGTAGCTCCCTGCGCAGAGGCAATGGCAGAGCAGTCGAATGATTACGCCTGGAATGCTATGGAGCGTCGGCAATCCGGAAAAGGAGTCTTTCGTCATTCAGGCGACAGTTTTACTCAAGTCTTCATCCGCTCACGTCGTCTGTGACAAGTTTCTGCGATTCAGCGCCGCGTGCAAAAGCAAGTAGCCTCAAGCTGTGAACCGTGTCAGTTGTGGGAGAATGTCTAGATTGAAACAACCCGCTGCTCACAACAAAGATGGAAACAGAGGTATCTCAAAGGTAGGACGCAAAGAGGAACATAAGAGCAGACAACCACATCACCGCTTCTCTCTATTAGCATCTCTCAACTCCCTCACAAACTTGGCCAGCACCGTGCCATGATGCATGCCCATCATACTCCCCGTCTCCTCCAAGCGGTCAATAACCCACGCCCGCGTCTTCTCCGTCGTAATATCCATATTGCCGATCAAAAACAAGCTCCAGTTCAGCAAGTTGTTGCCAGACGACCGCACGAGCGGCATGTGCTCGGTGCCAATCTGCCACAACTCGGGCAAGAGGTCGTTCTCGAAATCCAGCCACGGCTTGTGGCGCTGCGGCAGCGGACTGCTGCCCTGCCGCCGCGCCTTGGACACGTGGCCAATCTACTGCGGCACGCTGGCGCAGACGTCCGCCTGGAGCCCGTACAGCGTGTCGAGCGTGAGCTGCAGCTGGCGCGTGTACTGCGGCTGCGTGAAGAGCGGCAGCTTGGCCGAGAAGCCGCGCAGCAGCGTCGCGCGGATCATGCTGTGCAGCAGGATGCGGAAGTTGCGCATCGTGTTGAACGTCTGCAACATCCAGAAGTCGGGGTAGATGTCGTAGAAGCCGTCGAGCACCACGTCCGGGTCAGCGTCGGTGTAGACGCGCGTGTAGGCTACGTCGGCCGGGAAGGCTTGCATGTTGGACAGGATGGCCGTGTCGAGTTCGATGCAGCGCGCGATAATGTCGTGCGGGTCCGTCATGTTCTTGTTGAAGACGTCGGCCCGGAAGTTTGCGAGCTCCACCATGAGTTCTCGCAGCTGCCAGATGGGCTGAAACGGGTCTGGCGCATTGCTTGAGTTTTGCCGCGCGTCTCGCATGCTATCCATGAGCACCTGAACCTCTTTGGGAAACGGAATGTCTTTTTGAATGCAGTTGATCAACATGTTGGACGTGACTTGGAAAAAATTCTGCGGCCCACGGCGGTTGTAACTTGGCGCCGGCCGCGGAGTGACAGGAGGGCTGCGGCTCCACTGATGTGGGCAGCCCAAGCATCGAGAGACTGCCGTGTGCGGCCGTTTGAACTCTCAAAGACTCCGAGGATGATGACCGAAATCATCCTCTGCATCCGCCATGGCTTTCGCAGCTCAAGCGGTTGGCGCTTCCTCCTCACCTTCATCCTGGTGCGTTTGCTGTCCTCATCTTTCCAACTCGCAACCATCAACGACCAGCACAACAAGTCGCTGTACACGGCGGAATGGGTGCTCCTCGCCAGCGCGCTGTCGCCCTTTGAACTGATGGCGCTGGGCCTGCTGTCGCGCGCCCTGGGCTCCATCGAGCGCGTGCGCGGCGTAGGCTTTGTCAGAATCACCACCCGCCATATCCAGTGGATGGAACTGCTCAACACGGTGGCGTTCGTGCTCGGCATCGTCGGCGGCGTCAAGGCGGGCAAGTCGTACGATTCGACCAAGTACGCCGTGCCCGCCAGTCAGACCGAGAGCAAGGTCGCCATCATCCTATTGATTGTCATTCTGGTTGTTGCGACGGCCTTGACAGCCCAGCAGATTGGCTTCGCTGAGCCGGGCGAGAAGCGCATAGTCGTGGCCGTGGCCGTCTCGCTGCTATTCATGTTTGTCCGCATCATGTATTCGGCCGTTGGCATGTTCAACACGAGCGAGACTGTCGGGTTCAGCCCAGTTTGGGGTTCCGTTGCTCTTCTCTTTGGTATGGGGGTGTCGATGGAGTTGGCCGTCGTCTTCATCTACCTGGCGGTGGGCTGGACGCTCAAGAGAATTCATCACGCTCTGGTGGAATTCTCTGGTGAGGAAGCCGAGTTGAACAAGAGAGAATCAGCATAGTGTCAAAAGAATGGTTGAGTAGAGGTGTGAGAATATTGTGTGGATTAAGAATATGACTTCAAAAGAATTAGATTTGATAGACATAACATCATGAGAATAAATCAACTTTTCCGAACCCCCAAACATATGCCATGGTCACAAACTTAGTCCATGGTCAAAACGGCACGGAACCTGGGCTTTCCGGCCATCATGTACTCGAAAGCCTCGTCGGCCTTCTCGAGCGGGAACTTTTCAATCAGGCACTTGACGTCCTGGTTCTGCGCAAAGGCAAGGGCCTCCTCGCTGTCGAGCGCGTGACCCGCGGGCCAGCCGTGCACACTGGCGCCCTTGACAATCAGGGGGACGGTGTTGACCGGGATGTCTCCGACGGCTGCGAAATGTTAGCGTGATTCAGCAATGGGGTATGTTTGACTTACGAGCAAGAATGAGCAGCTTGCCCTCAATGCCGAGACCGTTGATCAGAGGACCAATGATCTTGGGGTTGGGAGCAGTGACGACGATGCACGACGCGCCTCCCATCTTTTGTAGAGCCTCGGCGGCATCCTCCTTGCTCGTGTCAATGTAGGCGTTGGCGCCGAGCTTGAAGGCAAAGTCCCTCTTCGAGTCGCTGCTGGAGATGGCGACAGTCTTGTAACCCATCTTGCGCGTGTACTGGAGGGCCAAGTGGCCAAGGCCACCGAGACCCTGAACGGCGACGGTGTCTCCGTGGACAATGTTCATCTTCCTGAGGGAGTTGAAGACGGTGACACCGGCGCAGAGGAACGGAGCGGCTTCAGCGGGGTCAAGCTCCTTGGGCACGCTGACGACAGCCTCGGTGCGGAGGAGAGTGTACTCGGCGTCTGGAGTTGTCAGCGGAGTCTTTTGAGGCAAGTTGTTGACTTACATCCACCGTCCCGGGTAATGCCGTTGACCTCTGCCTGGACGCAGGTCTGGAAAAATCCACGGTTGCACGACTTGCAAGTACCGTCGTGACCTCCGTGCCAAGCACCACCGACGCGGTCTCCAATCTGCCACTTCTTCTCACCGGGACCGACGGCGACGACAGTTCCAACGATCTCGTGTCCGGGAATTCTCGGGCTGCAAACCGTTAGCAAAATATCCAAAGGCTTCTTCCTCAACGAACTTACACTTCGCCCATCATACCCTCCTTGAGCATGGCATCGGAATGGCAGACACCACAGGCGTGGACCTTGATGAGAATCTGACCCTGCTGGGGGTGCTTGAGCTCCAACTCCTTGATGACCAGAGGAGAGTTGTGCTTCTCAAAGACCGCAGCCTTGTAGGTTTTCGGGAGTTGCGGAGACATTGTGAGGAGGTATTGCGTGAGGCGGTACTGCGTATGTCGAGGAGAGGTGTTGTCCGAAGAGAGTTGTGTTGTCGGACGAGAAGGGTACAACGGAAGGGGCTTTTAAGTCAAAGAACGTTGTCCGACTCGTGGACTCTTGGTGACGTCGATTTCAATCGGCGGGGCGTCCCAGTCAAAGTCTGCTCAGATCCGCCATGGCGGTCATTTTCGTCCATGGCTTTCTCTTGCTCTCTGCAACGTGCCCGTATAGCTGCTGGTGGATTCCCCTCACTGGTCCCACGACAGTGCTAACCCCTCTCGCCGCGCGTGTTGTGCGCAACTCTTTATCGTTGCCGTCCGAGACGAGTTCTGCGGTCGCCATTGTGCCTGTCTCTCAAGGATCGTTCACGACTCGGTCGAGGAGATCGCCAGATGGAAGATGGTCTAGATTGGGGAGGGATTGGCGTGACGTCACGCCATGGAGAGCGAGGGAGAGGTCTGTGAGCATCTTGGTCAGCGGCGCGGACAGAAGAACGCAGAACCCAGGAGGCCGAAAACTGATTAGTCGAAGTCTATCCACCGGGCGGTGCTTACCATTGCGATTGCTCTGCTGTGCTTTGCTGGCCTCAGATTGGAGGTGCCGTGGGGTGGTTAGTGAACCGTCAGCATGACTTGGGGCCTGAATAATCCGATAGGTAATCATGGCCGTGACCGAGCATGGCACCACGCTCTTGGACCGGCGGCGGAGAAGCGACTTGGCGGCGAGGGCGAGGGCGAGGGAGAGGGAGTGAATCGGGACGCGGATGCCGGGCTGGAGCGCGTCAGGGCGCGACGAATGGGGCGACGTCCATATAAGAAGTGTCGAACGACGGCAGAGCCTCCATGACGCTGAGAAGACAGGCACCATCAAGGTGTGTGGCCCGTGCTCGGCCTGCTGACACCACGGCTGCGGAACGAGGTCGTTTGTCAGGTCGCGTCCGTCACCAACACCACTACTCGTACCGCAACCACCGACCTCCGCGTCAGCTTGTCTTCAAGTTAAGCTTTTTGACCTTGGTTGACCTTGGCCAAACTGATCTGCAACACCCGCCGCCGCATCAAGCTTACATTTTGACAGCGACGGGGCAACGACTTTGACCAAAATAGTCGGAATCCGAAGGAAAACTGCAAGCCGACTCCTTGGACCTGGCTGTACAACCGCATCGGGCTTCATGACGTCGTCGGCGTTGCCTTGGACCGTCGAGACAACCAGGAACGCTCTTCGTCTTCGCGTTTCGGACTTTGACGCCCTAGGCCCCGAGCCCCGTGCGTGGTAAGCACTCCAGGCAGCTCATCTTGGCAACTCGCGACTTGCATTGTGCGCAATCACACGAGATTCAGATTACAGATTGCGCACAATGCAAGTCGCGAGTTGCCAAGTCGGACAGTTCAAACGTCCATGGCTGTCGAAACGCGGAGTCGTCGTGTTCGAGGTCCGAAGAAAGTGTACTGCCAAGGTGCAGGGCTATTTTTGCAAAGTCGTCTGGGGCCTGTGACACATAAGACAGCATTTCCTGCGCGCAATTCTCTGTCATTATTGCGTTGTACAGAGGGAACAAACGACCGTTGATGCTGCAGTGTTGGCCGTTGGACGCCTGAAAATCCCGGCCTTTGCCGGACATTTCCTGCAGCGTCCGACATGTCTACGTTGCGCTGGCCAACATGCCATCTCGGGGCTTCGACTAGGCCGAGCCCGAGCCCCCGCCAACGGACAAGACGCACTAGACCGCCTTCGGCCGGTCTTGTCCCCTGTTTCTCGAATCTGGGTGTCTGACTCGCTGACGAGGGGGATGGCGCAACGTCGAGAACACATCTGGCCACCATCGAAAATGGCCCAGCAAAAGTCCGATCTGCCTTTGAAGTCGTCCTGTGCCTGATTTTGAACGGTTCGGTAGTGGTGTCTTTCTACGAGACTACGCCAAAGGCGTGAACCATGACCGCGCGACGTCACTTGGACCACCACTATAGATCTTGCCTTCGGGGTGGTGCATGGTGGCTTCCGCATTGCAGGCTCGGTCCTTGGCGATTTTTTCCCAGGCCGTTCCCTAGAATGGACCGCCTTTGTTCAAAAGTCCGAGGTCCGGATAGCACCGTGAATGGCCACGAACCCTGGAACCGACAAACCACTTGCCCACAAAACGCCCATGAGGCTGATATAAGCTTCATTGATGCTTGAACACTCTCCACAGCACGGGTGCCTAGTCTTATAGTACACGGGTCGGACGCTTGTTCTGTTGTTGTTTGGCTCAATCATTTTCAACCAGACTAATCGTCGTTCGCGTTCAAGTGGCTCCGGGCACTGCCGTTATTGTCGGTACTTTTACTGTCATCTTCTCCTTTTTCAAGTTCCCGCTAGACCTGCAGCCGAAGCAACCACACCATCCGCGAAACGAATAGTCTCTCCTGGCCCTCGAGCCAACCACAGGCACGACAATGACAGCCTCCCTCCCTGACAACCTCGAAGAGATTGTTCGATCTCATTCTCTGGATTCCAATGGACGGCCACGCTTCACGGTGAGCGAAAGCTCAAGAAGCAAAGAGTTTGACTCGGACGGAGACTTGAATTCACCAGACGACAAGGACGATGAGAAACATGTTTTGGAGAGTAGCGGAGCCACTCAGGCCGAGGACTGGCACATGACTGAAGATGTCAGACGCATCAAGCAAGACAACTACGAAGACGGTGTGAGAAGTGCTAGGTTAGGAGTCACATGGCAGAATCTTACAGTAAAGGGTGAGCAATTCTCATCCTACCGTCATCCTATCTAACACCTCCAGGCATATCAAGCGATGCCACTTTCCAGGAGAACGTTTTGTCCCAATACAAACCCAACAAAGGTGGGCCGAAGGAAAAGCCTTTGAAGACCATCATTCAAGACTCGCATGGATGCGTCAAGCCAGGCGAGATGTTGCTGGTTCTTGGTCGTCCTGGCGCCGGCTGCACCACCCTGCTCAGCATGCTTTCGAACCGGAGACTCGGATACGAGGAAATCACCGGAGACGTCAAGTTCGGAAATCTGGATCACAAGCAAGCAAAGCAATACCGAGGACAAATTGTTATGAACACCGAGGAAGAAATCTTTTTCCCTGCCCTCACGGTTGGACAGACAATCGACTTTGCAGCTCGCATGAAAGTTCCCGTTCAGCTGCCTCCTGGCTTGAATACGCCTGAAGAATACGTTGCGGGAATGAAGAACTACCTCCTCAAATCCATGAGCATTGAGCACACGCACGACACCAAGGTTCGTCGTTCCCATCCTTTTCAGGTTCCATGTTGACAATTTCAGGTTGGTAACGAATACGTCCGAGGAGTTTCTGGTGGCGAGCGCAAGCGTGTCTCAATCATAGAGTGCCTGGCGACTCGAGGCTCTGTATGGGCTTGGGACAACTCGACGAGAGGACTGGATGCTTCAACGGCCCTTGAGTACACCAAGGCCATTCGCGTCATGACGGATATTCTCGGCCTCACTACCATCGTGACCCTTTACCAGGCCGGAAACGGTATTTACAACCTCTTCGACAAGGTTCTCCTGCTCGACGGCGGCAAGCAAATTTACTACGGCCCCCGCGACCAAGCTGTGCCCTTCATGGAGAATCTCGGATTCGTCTGCGATCCCTCTGCAAACAAGGGAGATTTCCTCACTGGCATCACCGTCCCAACCGAGCGAGTCATTGCCCCCGGCTATGAGAATCGATTCCCGAGAAACGCGGACGAGATCAAGGCAGAGTACGACAAGTCGCTCATCAAGCCCGCCATGATCGCCGAATACGATTACCCCGAGACTTCAGAAGCTGCGCAATACACCAAAGAGTTCAAGGCGCAGGTTAAATACGAAAAGAACAAGAGCCTTCCCAATTCATCCCCGTTGACGACGAGTTTCCTTACTCAAGTCAGGGCTTGTGTGATCCGCCAGTACCAGATTCTCTGGGGAGACAAGTGGACCCAAATCTTTTTGCAGTTTGCGACTCTGGTACAAGCTCTCATCGCCGGCTCCCTCTTCTACGACTCTCCAGACAACTCGGCAGGGCTCTTCACCAAGGGCGGTGCTCTCTTCTTCGCTCTCCTGTACAACGCTCTAGTTGCCATGTCTGAAGTCACAAACTCCTTTACAGGACGGCCCGTGATGGCAAAACACCGGACTTTTGCACTTTACCACCCGGCCGCGTTCTGCATCGCCCAAGTCGCTGCAGATATTCCCATCCTTCTCTTCCAAATTACGCACTTCGCCATTGTGGTGTACTTCATGGTTGGACTCCAAGTGGTGGCGGCGAAGTTCTTCACCTTCTGGTTCACCCTCTTCACCACGACCATGGCCATGACTGCCATGTTCCGTTTTGTCGGCGCCGCTTTTCCCAATTTCGACGCCGCCAGCAAAGTTTCGGGCTTCCTCATCTCGGCGCTCGTCACGTTCGTCGGATACGAAATCAGGAAGCCGGACATGCACCCCTGGTTCGTTTGGATTTACTGGATTGACCCGCTGGCATACGGTTTCGAATCTCTGATGGGCAACGAGTTCCACGACTCAATCGTTCCTTGCGTCGGAGGAAGTTTGATTCCCACGGGCCCCGCGTACACAGATAGTTCCTTCCAATCTTGCGCCGGAGTTGGCGGTGCAAAGTCAGGGGCCGTCTCCGTCAGTGGCGATGACTATTTGGCCTCGCTTTCCTACAAGCACTCGCACGTCTGGAGAAACATTGGTATCAACTGGGCCTGGTGGGCTCTCTACGTCGGACTCACCATCTTCTTCACCAACCGCTGGAGGCAAATGGGCGAGGGCGGCAAGTCCCTCCTCATTCCCCGTGAAAACCAAAAGAAAGCGTCGCATCTCTTGACTGCTCCCGATGAGGAGAACCAAATCACCGAGAAGCCCCCTGTCGCCGACGACAAGAAAGACCAGGCGGGATACGATAGCGACCAGCTTAACGACCAGCTGATTCGCAACACTTCCATCTTCACCTGGAAAAACCTCACGTATACGGTAAAGACCCCTTCAGGGGATAGAAAGTTGCTCGACAATGTTCAAGGCTACGTCAAACCTGGAACACTTCTTGCTCTTATGGGCTCTTCTGGAGCCGGTAAGACGACTTTGTTGGACGTCCTTGCACAGAGGTACAATATTCCTTTCTCATCTTCAAATAAGGCGACTAACATTTCTCTAGAAAAACGGAAGGTACCATCAGTGGATCTATTCTTGTCGACGGCCGTCCTCTCCCTGTCTCATTCCAGCGTTCGGCCGGCTACTGCGAACAGCTTGATGTCCACGAACCATTGGCAACAGTGCGCGAAGCTTTGGAATTCTCTGCCCTACTCCGTCAGTCCAGAACCACCCCACGCGAAGAGAAGCTCAAGTATGTCGACACTATCATCGAGCTCCTTGAGCTCCACGACATTGAAAACACTTTGATTGGTCGTCCTGGAGCTGGTCTTTCCGTCGAGCAGCGCAAGCGCGTAACGATTGGTGTTGAACTCGTCTCGAAGCCCTCAATCCTCATCTTCCTCGACGAGCCCACGTCTGGACTTGACGGTCAAGCCGCTTTCAACACTGTTCGTTTCCTGCGCAAGCTTTCCGCTGTCGGCCAAGCAGTCTGTGTCACCATTCACCAGCCGTCCGCCTCGCTCTTTGCCCAATTCGACATGCTGCTCTTGCTTGCCAAGGGAGGCAAGACTGTCTACTTTGGCGAAATTGGCCAAAACGCCAACACCATCAAGGAATACTTTGGTCGCTACGGAGCACCTTGCCCATCGGCTTCCAACCCCGCCGAACACATGATCGACGTCGTCTCTGGAAGCCTGTCTCAAGGCAGGGACTGGAACTCGGTCTGGCTCGAGTCTCCAGAGCACCAAAAGACGACTTCGGATTTGGATGCGTTGATTGCGGACGCGGCTTCGAAGCCTCCGGGAACTGTCGACGACGGTCACGAGTTCGCCACTTCCATCTGGGAACAGACGCGACTTGTCACACATCGCATGAACGTCGCTATGTACCGCAACGTCGATTACGTCAACAACAAGTTTGCACTCCACATCGGATCGGCGCTCTTCAACGGCTTCACCTTTTGGATGATTGGCGACCGCGTCGCTGACCTACAGCTCAAGCTTTTTGCGATTTTCAACTTCATCTTTGTCGCCCCTGGTGTCATTGCCCAGCTGCAACCGCTCTTCCTTGACCGCCGTGACATTTACGAGACGCGCGAGAAGAAGAGCAAAATGTACCACTGGATCCCCTTTGTCACCGGGCTGATTGTCAGCGAAATACCCTACCTGGTTATCTGTGCAGTCTTTTACTTCTGCTGCTTTTACTTTACGTCTGGTTTCCCCGCGGCGCCCAAGTACGCTGGCGCAACATTCTTCGTCATGCTCATCTACGAGTTCGTCTACACGGGCATCGGCCAGGTAAGTCTTGACATCCTCTTCTTCCGAATTTATGCTGACTCTTCAGTTTGTTGCCGCCTACACACCCAACGCCGTCTTCGCCGCCATGGTCAATCCGCTCATCATCACTATTCTCGTTTCCTTCTGCGGTGTCCTTGCACCATACGATTCTCTCCAAGACTTTTGGAAGTACTGGATGTACTGGATTGACCCTTTCAACTACCTGATGGGCGCACTCATGGTCTTTGGCGTGTGGGATTCGACCGTTAAGTGTTCCGAAAGCGAACTCGCAATCTTCAACCCCCCTCCGAACCAGACATGCGGTAGCTACATGAGCGACTACCAGAGCACAATTCTCGGCGGCGGCACTAACCTCCTCAACCCCGACGCCACCTCTGGCTGCCAGGTTTGCAAGTACAGAGACGGCGCGGCGTACCTCGAGACGCTCAACTTAAAGGACTTCTACTACGGATGGAGAGACGCGGCTATTTGTGTCATTTTCGCCATCTCGTCATATGCCCTGGTCTATTTGATGATGAAGTTGAGGACCAAGGCAACGAAGCGCGCAGAGGGTTGATCGAAGAAAGATAGAAAGATGGAATGTTAGTGTTGTTTAGAGGAGTTTGATAGATGGAGGAGGATACATGCAGGCTCGATGAGCAACGGCTATACCAAAATGTCACGAGCATGTGGTTGCGTTTTCTTGAGTAGATTTTTGACGATCTAGATATACAGCGTTGCCTCGGGGCATCATGTTCTCTCTTGTACAACAATCACGAGTTTTTCGGAAATCAAAGATATAATCCTTGCCTTCGACGAGATGCTTCTACCACTAGAATCAGTGCTCTTTCTCGCTCGCTCTAGTTAACACGGCAGCGAAGTGACTGAAACCTCACTAATCCAAAAAGCGGCGCTCGGTATTATCACTTCGACTCAGTCAACAAAATCCCTTCTCACGACAACCATCCTATTGGCCACTGCACGAAGTAAGCCTATCTGCCCGCACCATCAGTCAGAACAGGCGTGCCGCACAGTCATCGCGCAGTTCGACCAACAAACACCCCTTCCGTCCGCCATCCGCATCCGCGCTCCCGCAACCACGTACCTCGTTTCGACCATTACCTCGTCGTCAGCTTCCACCGCAACGAAATTTGAACTCACCATTCTTCTCCCGGCCGACGTGGCATTCATATGTTCTCAACAAGGGTGATTGCACATCACCGAGTATTCCATGGTAAAGTACAGTACGTGCGCACTCAAGACACCATCGCAGCTCGGCCTCCGAGCGCCTGGGGCGACGCTCCGAACGCAAGGGGCAAAAGGATAGGCGCAGGCACTACCCACGTCACCGCGCCGGGGAACGAAAGAACGAACCCTTCCAGAACACCCTCCCTCCGACGCGGAGCCAAGACGGAGGCCCGAGGATTGATGGCGCCCGGGCGCCCGGACAGTGCGCGGGAGACAGACGGGGCGGACACGGAGCCTGGCGCCGCGAAGCGGCTGGGATCAGCGTCGCCGCGCGCGCCGTGACGCGCTGCCTGCTGGGGCCGTTGGCCGTGCTTGAATCGTGGCGGATGGGATACGAGGACTCCGAGCGAGATCTCCCAGCCCGAGCCCGAGGGTTGCGTGCGGAGGTTGTGTGGAGGTCGCGCGAGATTTGTGGAGGCATCTTCCTATCTGCAGGAATCTTTTTCAAGAGAAATTCTGAACGTCTCTCTGTATTCTTTCCAATTATGGTGATTCGGTAGGCAGCTGCGCGTGTAGATTTTCTGAAACACATCGCATTGGCGCAGCGAGTACGATGTTGGCGTTGCACGTATCACTTCACCAGATGCGAGTTGAAAAAGGAAATAGCGTCCATAAGCTTCGCGCGGAACCAAGCCTAGAATTTTTCGAGCATCTACTAACAATCTCAAACCACTTGCGACGATACGCCTTGCTGAAGCTCGCAGCGGATCAAAGATGAAGCGAACGCGACACTGGCGCGGCCTGCAGAGTCGAAACCACGCGTCAGAAAACACAAACACGCACGCAAAGAGGTATCACAACGTAAAGAAGAGGAGGGTGATCAGACCTTGACCACCTTGAAGCCCTTGAAGCCAGGCAGCTTCTCCCGAAGCTCCTTGCCGTACTGCGGGATTCCGCCCGGATAGTTGACTTGCTCGTAAGCTTTGCCTGGGATGCTGCCGCCCATATAGGTCGAGCGAACACCTGCTTGTGTCAGCTGAAGAGCGTTCGATGCGGAAACAGAACAGACCGTAGTCGAGGACTTTTGGAAACAGCGACAGGTCGCTCAACTCGTTTACCCTTTTCTTCCACGCCTTGCTCGCCTCGTCAGTGGGGATGATGTACTTGACTCCCTCGCGTTCCATCAGCTTCATGCAATCCGCGATCCAGCGGCCTTGGCATTCGATGGTGGAAGGACCGTTGGAAAGCAGAGTCGGACCATGTGGTCCGTACGTGTGGAACATGTTTGGATAACCGGGAACAGTCACGCCGAGGTAGGTCATGGCAGCCGACTTCCACTCGTCCTTCAGCGACTTGCCGTCAATGGAGCGCAGTCCCATGTTTGTCATCCCGCCTGGCAAAAGTCAGCAGAAGAATGCAGCTACGGTGGTCGGACATACCCGTGGTAATGTCGAATCCAGTGGCGATGCAAATGACATCAAACTCGTGCTCCTTGCCGTCTTCGAGCAAAATTCCCTTTTCGGTGATTGCCTTGATCTCGTTGCCCCTGAGGTCAACCACGTCGACGTTCGGCCTGTTGAATTGTTCGTAATAGTTCTGCTCAAGGCAGGGCCTCTTGGTGCCAAAAGGGTGCGGCTTTTTCAGAGGTGCCAGAAGTTCTCGCTTGCGCGGATCATGGATTCTGGCCCTTTGGTTTTTGGCCCAAAATCTGTATGCCTCGTCGTTGGCTTCTTCGGCGAACAACATGTCCTAATTTGTGTAAGCATTGAGGCCCCGAAGGATGGTAAATGGATCACCTTGTAGTTTCCCAACCAGAATCCAAATCCGCCATGGTCCCACAACTTCCGGTAGACTGCCTCTCTCTCTTGCTCGTTGTCGTCGAAAGTGTTTCTCTCGTTGAATGTGAAGAGGAAGCCGCCGAAGCAGTGCTCCCGAAGTTCAAAGAGCCGATGGTAGAATTGTTTGGCATTGTTCTGCTCCTCCTTGGACAGTGGTCTCTTGCCCATTGGCACCGCCAGGTTGGGCGTTCGTTGAAAGACTTTGAGATCTCCGGCCATCGGACCCCACTCCTGGGCAACCTGGACTCCTGATGCACCAGTGCCAATCACGGCACACCTCTTGCCGTGGACTTCGACGCCCTCGTCGGGCCAAAAGGACGAATGGGCGATGAAACCCTTGAACTTGTCGATGCCGGGCCAGCCAGGCACGTACCGCTTTGCAGCGAAACCGGCGGCGACGATGAGATACTTGCTCTTCGCATTGCGTCCATCGGCCGTCTTGACGTGCCACTTTCCATTCTTTTCGTCAAACTGGGCGTCGACCACGACGGAACCAAAGGCAGTGTCCTTGGATAGGTCCAAGACCTTGTCCATGTGGTTGAAGTAGGCACGAAGCTCCTCGTAGTTGGGATAGTTGGTCGTCCAAGTCCAGTCCTTGTAGACTTCAGGAATGCTCAACTCGTACTCGGGGACCTCCGAGTCCACGCGGGCTCCAGGATATCTGTTCCATCTCCAGGTGCCTCCGAATCCATCGCCAGCTTCGTAGATGACGGTTCTGAAGCCACGCTTCCGGAGCTCATAGAGCATGTACGTACCTGCGAACCCGGCGCCGACGATCAGGGCATCCACTTCCAAGTTGTCATTGTACGGATACTTGTCCGAAGGTCGGTAAGCAAATTCATGGAGTTCAGTCTTGATCGGACCAGGCATTGTGGAAGTGAGCAGATTTCGAACGAGTTCTTGCGACTGGAGGCGACCGACAACATTCTCCGACCTCCTCTCTTGTAAATATACTGGTTCGGTTAACAGGAACTGCCTGGCAGATGCGGAGAATCCATGAAGTTTCCAGCGCGGACCTAAGGAATTTGAGCATATCACTGCTCGTGTGGACGATCACCTTTCCATTTCTGGCTAGTCAATTCTCTTGTGCCAATTGCAATCACACGGCTAACTCTGACAGTCGTGCGGGGTTGCAGAGTCATCCAGGTTGGCGTTGTGATGGAGGCGGGGAATGGTGGGAGGACGCCAAGCCTTGTCATCCCCCGCACGCCAAGATTGTTTCTGGAATGATTTTGAATTTGAAAATCGTTGAACTGTGGTGTAGCGATAGTTGGTGGACACTGGAAGGACCCCAAGCATATCGGTCTGGTTTTCGGCAACACAATGCGGTTCTGATAGCAGATAGAGATCCGTTCAACACAGCTGTCAGCAAAATTAGTCGCAGCTGAAGAAGAGTGCACTTGAAGACGACATTTGACTGAATTCGGCAGGGTCTGAATTCGGCATTCTCCGATCAACCTTGCAGGGAGCCACGTTGCTTGGTGTTGAAGCTTGGCCTGACCACAGCAGTGTGGCTGAGTAATGGCGGGGTCCCGCTGTAGGGCGCTGAGAAAAGTATATGCCATAAGGTACATCGGTGCGACTCACGATGTGACAGACTTGCATGAGAGCGTAGACTGAACAGAGACTGATTCTTACCTCTCTGAAAAGACAACAATCGAAATGCCTTTTTTTCAAATCCAACCAGGCGTCAACCCTTTGCCGAAAGACATCAACCTGGCAGAAAAGAATGTCATTGTATGGTAGCCGTCTGGGTTCTTGCCTCAATCGGGTCTCGCTTACCTAAGCTTGCAATGACGTCGGCGAATTCGGTTCGTTTCCCTGACAACACTGCATTCTCTGGTACCACCAACGCAATGCCTACCGAAAACGCCGGCCTGCGCTACGACCAATACTGTGGGCTCATCGAGACCTACCGCTTCTCTCGCGAATGAGGGTTTGTGACCGAGACGGCGCCTCGCGAGCTCGGCCACAACGAGGTCTTGATCGAAACCACCCACTCTGGCATCTGCTACACCGATGTCCACGCAAAGGAAAAAGGCTGCGGCCTAGGCCATGAAGGTGTAGGCACGGTACTCAAGCTGGGGGATGGTCAAGGATCTCATGATTGGTGAAAGAGTGGGTTGGGGGTTCGTCTTCCCTCTGGCAACGTGAGTCTTGCTGACTTGTTCTCAGGTGGTTGCATCACGTCGGTACTCCTCATATCCTCGAATTCCATCCGCTCCGTTGACGCAATACCAGTCCTGTGGTAGCTGCAAGGTTTGCGTACAAGGCTACCGGCAATATTGCGCTGAAGCGTGCGCTTTCGCTTTCGGAGAGCTCGATCAAGGCTCAATGGAGAATCATGCGATCAGGAACCGCACCTTCGTCAATCGTATCCCGGATGCGATAAAATCTGAGCTCGCCGCGCCGCTCATGTGCGCCATCGCCAGTACATACGAAGCTCTCATGGCCGCAGAGGTGCAGCCAAGCGACCGTGTCGGCGTAGTTGGCATTGGCGGCCTTGGCCACATGGCAGTGCTGTTTGCAAAGGCGATGGGATGCGCGGTCACTGCGCTCTCGGATACGCTGGACAAGGAGGAAGATGCTCGAGCTATTGGAGCGGACGAGTTCATCTTTTTGGAGCAGAGCAAAGAAAACAAGGTGGGCGATTCGTCTCCCATTGACGTTCTCCTGCTCTGCGCAAACGAGATCCCATCGTTCGCTGGTTTGATCCCGCTCCTCGCCCGTCCTGCTCGAATCGTGTGCACGACGATCCAGCAAAGCCCGATTGAAGTGCCGTACATGCCGTTTGTTCTTCCCGGTCTCAGAATCATTGCCTCGACGGAGGCCTCACGACAGCACTTTCAAAACATGTTGAATTTTGTCGCAAGACATGGAATCAAGCCTTGGACGTCCCTGTTCCCTGTGACAAGAGATGGAATTGCCGAAGCGTTCATGACACTCGAAGAGGGGCGAATAAGATACAGAGGGGTGCTCCACGCTGTGAAAGAGCCGGGGAAATCTGCGTGAGTGTAAGGTTAGTTTGTACACTTCGCTGCAAGCGCGAGCAGAGAGATCTCCATGGAGCGTACTACCCGGCGGCATGATCCAAGAACTTGCGGCGACCCACTGCTCTCTCATTCCATGACTGCAATTTTCCTTTCGCGTTGGAGCGTATTTTGAAAGATGGTTCAACACGACGTCCTCAAGCAGGAATGGCGCTTGTCCTTCCACGCGGCCATCGCCTGTTCTGGAATGAGAGCGTCAAAATGCTTTCCCAAAACCTCCAAACGCCAGGCACTTTCGGACGGCTCGTGGCGTGGAGATGCAGTAGCGCTGTAGACTACCAGACGAAACGCGGGACGCACAAATCACTCACATGCGCCATCTCGGCCTAGACGCCTTGGACGTCACCAATCAATGGTAGGATGATTTCAATGTTCCACATCCAGCAATGGGTCACATCTAGAGTAAAGAACAGTGCTCGACTGGCTCATATGTGCTGCACGCACGCATGCCTCCTGTGTATCCAATGACTTGGCGATGACGGATGGTGGACGCACATTTCGCGCAGAGCTGTACGTGGAAGAGTATAAGTACCGTGGGTCGCTCATAGGGGTAAGTGTTATCCAACATCAGATCCCCTTACCGAACAGGCATACACAGCAAAATCTCCGAATCGAAAATGTCTTGCGCTTGCGGCTCCACCTGCAACTGTACCGGCCCTGCCGACTGCACTTGTGACAAGAGTCAATGCACTTGCGGTGCTTGCGTACGTTTCCCTCTGCTTGACTTGATTGAACTGACTGGTTTCCAGAAAGGTCACTGAGACATCGCATTTCAACACTCGAAGTAAAGCCTGGGCATCCCTTCAGAGATTCGTAGCCCACAATCAAAAAACTTTCAAAATGTCTCTCACCAACTGTCGAGCCAATCGTGCTGATCGCCGTGTCCACACAAGCTTTACGCAATCCTGCTCGGCCAATCATGACGCGCAAAAGATGACTCGAAAGGCAAATGTCAAGAAAGTATCCATCCATTTCGTGTCGTCAATTAAACAGAACCAAGCCATGACGTATTCAAACCGCTACGGTCTTGACCTCTTGGACTCGAGAATCCGCAAGAGCTAGCAGCAACGACCGAGCCGCACTACACAGCTCAACTCTTTATACAGCATGTCTTGTCGTTGCAGCAGTTGTTCTCGCCCAGGGGTTGTCGCCAACAAGCGAAATTGGACGAGAAATGGTGTTCGCGATTAAGGTTTTGGCGGCCCGTGGCAAAGACATGCTTGGAACAGACCTCGAGAACCCTGTCGACAGTGACATATCATCGTGCATCCACGGCTGCCTGCAAGATTGAGCGAAATGGCATGCGGCGTCGTTGATGCTTAGGTTTGCTGGTGCGTATCACGATACTTGCATGGAGTCTGTGATCAACCTCGTTCTGCAGCACCTCTTACCAGTACATGGCCTGCCACGGTGCACGCCTCAGGGCAACCAACATCCCCAGCAACCGACATCTCCAGACCCTTCGGTTGCACTCCAGCCTGCGCCGCAACTGCCCTGCGCCACGTTCTGGGGAGCAGCCACAGCTCAACCAATGACGCACAGAAGCGCGCTCCGTGGCCAGGTACCAGCGCGGGCAGACAGGGAGGAGGCTGCGGTTTCGAAACGGGGAGCCAGGCTTGGCCGTGCGCCATTGCTGGCGGTTGAAAGGCGCTGATCGATGAGCGTAATTAAGAGGGTAATGGCGCGTCTAACGGCGGACAGAGTTGGTGTGCTCAGCGGCCGGGGCATGGCATTGCAGGGCTGGCCATGACAAGGCGCAGGCCAGCGTGCTGAAATTATATACCGCCCACAGACTCGTGTCTCGATTCAATCCCCGGATTCTCATCGCCGTCGCTCTTTTGGATTGCTGTTTGCAAACGTCGTGCTTTTCCTTCCAGTCACTCTTTTGCCTTCCCTCGTTGACACTTCGACATGTCTGACGCACCGTTTCTCTCGTACTGCGATGACGTGGGGCCAGAGTGTCCGGTGGAGGGTTCGATTTACGGGTACGCTCCGTCACTACACATGAATGCATTCGCGGGGCTGGTCTTTGCAACATGCATGGTGGGACAGCTGGGAATGGGAATGTACAAGAAGACGTGGAGCTACCTGTTAGCCGTGGGCGGAGGGTAAGATTTATCGACACCATCGCGATCTATACTGACAATGCAGATGTGCACTCGAGCTCCTGGGCTCCCTCGGCCTCATCGCCATGCACTTCAACCCCTACTCACACACAGGCTTCCAAGCCGCCGTCATCTGTCTGACCATCGCGCCCGCCTTCCTCGCCGCCGGAATTTACCTGAACCTAAAGCACCTCGTCCTCATCTTCGGCCCGCAGTTCAGCGTCCTACGGCCGCCCTCGCTCTACACCTGGGTATTCGTTGCATCCGACGTGCTCTCCATCGCGTGCCAGGCCGTCGGCAGCGGCATGGCCGCCAAACAGGACCCCAAGATCATGTGGGACGCGGTCCGCATCATCAAGGGCGGCATGGCGTTCCAAATCACGACGCTGGGCATGTTCGCCGGCTGCGCGGCGTGGTATTTCGTGCGCGTCGTGACGCACCGCCGCGAGCTGAATCCGGAGACCAAGGCATTGCGCCAGCGCTGGATGTTCCGCTTGTTCTTGGGCAGCATGTCGTTGGCGTACGTGGCCATTTTGACCAGGTGTGCTTTTCGCATGGCCGAGTTTGACGACGGCTGGCGCAGCAAGATCATGACTAACGAGACGTTTTTCATCGCGTTGGATACGGTGTAAGGTTGACTGACGATGTGGTTGAGAGGTGCTGACATTGTGGACAGGCCGTGCTTGATTGCTGTCGTCGCGCAGACGGTGCTACATTCTGGATACTGCTTGCGCATGCCGAAGGTCGATTATGAGGACGGTCTGGTGGGCACGTCGGTTGGAACGGAAATGGACAGTTACTACTATTATCCAAAGGTGTAAGCTGTAGCGAAGTTGTCATCTCATGG
Organism: Phyllosticta citrichinensis; assembly: GCA_038380885.1. Classification (NCBI taxonomy): domain Eukaryota; kingdom Fungi; phylum Ascomycota; class Dothideomycetes; order Botryosphaeriales; family Phyllostictaceae; genus Phyllosticta; species Phyllosticta citrichinensis. The sequence continues at coordinate 2,745,807 of JBBWUH010000006.1, forward strand.
AGTACAAAAGGCGTGTCCACTTTCAGAAATGCCATTGGACATGACTGGCTTGTCCAAACGACTGAATGAAACCTCAACTTCATGGCGGAAGCTATTCAGTTTGTGAGAAAAACGTGTGGACTTGACGTTTTGAACCACAGGAGCTTGATATCAATGTGAATCTCAAACTAACAGCGAAAGAAGTCGCTGATCTCGGCGAATCCACATTTGGAACCGTTTCAATCGCCAGTCCCCCGCTTTCCAATGCTATCTCTGATCCTCTCCTGCATCCAGTGAGGAAATCCTCTTATTCCACTGACGGATGATAAGAAGTCGGGGTAGAAAAGCTGGCCACCGCGGCAGCTGAGAACCTGGTCGACGATGCCAGCGGCTACAACGTCGGGCGTAAGCAAAGGCCCCTGGTGCTTCTCAATATGAGAAGCATGATCAGCGATGAGCGGCGTGCGGGTCCAGTTAGGGTGGACGACGGTTGTGTGGACGCTGGGCGCGTTGTGACGGTGCCGAAGTTCCGAAGTCAGAGCTGCTTGATGTGAGTGTGGCTCTTCGTCAAAAGACATGCCTCTTACCTTCATGGAATGCAAGCGCGCCGGCTTTGGTGGCAGCGTAGTCCGCAATGCTGGGGCATGACACAAAGCTAGCCATGCTGGCAACTGTGACGACATGGCCCTTCTTTTGCTTGATCATGGCCGGGAGGAACTCGCCCACGGTGTACCAGTGGCTGAGCAAGTTGACGCCAAAGATCTTTTGCAATTGACGAGGAGTCGTGTCGATGATTGTGTGGGCAGAGCCGATTCCGGCATTGTTGATCAAAATAGTCGGATGGCCAACCTTGGAACGAATGGTCTCCGCTGCATTGTGGACGGCGTTTGGATCGGTGATGTCGCAGGTTTGGAAGTGGATGTTGTCTACTTGGTAAGCGTTGAGCCCAAAAAATTGTCATGTATACTTACAACCTTTGAGCCTCTGCGGCAAAGGCTGGACGTCCAACACGGCAATCTTGACACCCTTTTCTGCTAAGCCCTTAACTACCAGCTCTCCAATCCCGCTACAGCCTCCAGTGACGACAGCAATCTCTTCTGACCAGTTCCATTTGGACGAGTCGGTCGTCAGACTCCATCCGTTCGTCGCCATGCGATTGAACAGGGAATTAAAGCTGTTTGCTATGCCGAGCGCAACCAGCAGCTTGAGCGCGGTGACTATGCGGGGGAGCGCATTTTCAAAAGGCAGCCGATCAAGTTGCTGGAGAACAGGGCCCTGAATGGCCTTTGGAGCAATTGTGAGGGCCCATAAGAGCGGACCAGTGACGATGGGGTTGAGCAGGATGACGCGAGGCACGGCGCCAAGTTGCAGAAGACGCTGAGAGGCGGCAGACATGACGGGTATGGTCTGCAGAATCCAGGTGGTGAGGAAGGATTGAGGCATTGTATGTACTTATTGCTCGCAGGCAGCCGAATTCGAGCATGGGGAAGCTTGCCACTCCATGTGCCTCGGCAGGTGTCGTGGTTCGGCGGGGAAAGAATATCGGCCGTAGTGGAGGTCGAGCGGCACGAGGAGAGGAGGCGGGAACATGATGGGCGTAGTTGTTCGAGTAGGGAACAGAGGTCGTCGGCGAAGTGGTTACACGTGCAAGGGAAGAAACCGGGTCGGCCAATCCAACCTGCCGGACCCTGGCTGACACCAACTCAAAGTGCACTTCGCTCAATGTTTCCCTTCGCCGCTGTCTTTCCGCATGTCAACTCTTCTTCGGACAGGCCGCCCGGCGCGCATCTGTCGCATCTCGCCATGTCTTCAAGCCTCGCGTCGCGTCTCTGACCGCGTCGAACGCGTCGACCGCGTCAATCCCCCGGCTTCGACCCTGCCCGCCCCCGTCAAGCTCCCCGCCAAAGACGGACACGACTCAAAAGTAAAATACTGGTTCGAATTCGGCAAGGCATACCTATCGTTCTTCAAGACGGGCGTCAAGAATGTCTGGGCCAATTCCCAAGTCGCCCGCGAGCTCCGCAAGACCAAAGAGGACGACTTGACGCGAGCCGACTTCCAGCTCATTGCCCGATCCAGGCACGACATGACCCGACTTCCCATATTCGCCGTCGTTTTCGTACTTTGTGGCGAATTCACGCTGTTGGTTGCGCCATTCATGGCTGGAGTCATGCCCAAGACGTGCCGGCCCCCGCAGATAGAAGAAGGACTGCTGCGTCGTGCAGAAACGCAGAGACAAGTTGCCGAACAGCGATGGCAGGCAGTCGTCGATTCGTTGCCACCAAATCTGAAGCCTCTGGCGCGACAAAGACCATCGGAGCTGTTGGAAAGAGGGCGAAACCTCGTCGGCACTGGGGAGGATGGCGCCGTCATCCTGACTCGCACTACCAACGCGCTTTCGTTTCAGATGGCCTGCATGTACGACCTCTACACCAAACCCATGTTCAAGCTTCGCGAAAAGAGCACGCAGTGGGGACCTCTTTCACAGGCCGTTGCGGTGTGGATGTTTTCCAAGAGGGAACACAGACGAGTCACCAAGCAATACTCGTACCTGATCCGGGACAGCGAACTTCTTGTGCGTGACGGTGGCACTCAAGCGCTCAACAGTCGGGAATTGCGGCTTGCATGCGCAGAGCGAGGCATCAACGTGTTGGACAGGTCGGAGGAGGAACTCAGGCACGACCTGAACAGATGGCTCTCGGCAGACGCAAAGAAACGCGACCAGATGATGCGCGAGGCGATGCCAGAGATGAAGGAAGAACTGGATCAATTGACCGAGGTTCAAAAGGCGATGAGGCGCTAGATACCTTAGCTCTTTGTACAATACAAACAATTCAACTCTGAAAGGAAGCTTCAAGCGTCCTGGTGCCAAGACGGACGCACGGACCAGTCTTGTCGCCGCACTCCAACTCGGCGACTTCACAAAATCCTCTCGCCAACCACAACCATGGGTGTCCCTTTCGACTACGCCCCGGACAGACCGGAGCACATTGATCAGATTCTCAATGGCCTCGACCGCTACAATCCCGAGACGACGACCGTCTTCCAAGACTATGTCATGCAGCAGTGCGAGAACCAGACGTACGACTGCTACGCCAACCTGGCCCTCTTGAAGCTGTACGTCGTCCTCTCCTCCTCGTCCATCTCCATCGTGATGATCAAGTTACCACAACGTTTCCTATTACCCGAGGGCATCGGAGAATGAACCCTCCAGCCCGCTGAAGCTTCATTATTAGCTCTATCTGAAATCTTCTCTCTTCACAATCTGCTCGAAGACGACAAAGAGATCCTGGCTGACCACCTCACCCAGCTACCAGTTCAACCCGCACCTCGCACGCGATGAAACCATCACCAACATCCTGGTCAAGGCCCTGACCGTCTTCCCCTCGCCCGACTTCAGCCTCTGCCTGTCGCTCCTGCCCCCGCACATCCTGACACCCACCAGCACGTCGGCGGCGAACCCGGCGGCCGGTGACCCGGCGCTCAGCGAGGCCGTGCAGAAGCTCAACGTGCTCAGCAACCTGCTCAGCAGCGCCGACTACGCCGGCTTCTGGACAACGCTCGACAGCGATGACCTGTACGCCGACCTGATTGCCGACGTCAGCGGCTTCGAGGACCTCATGTGCGTGCGCATCGCCGTCAGCGTGAGCCAGGCCGTCCGCGAGATCGAGCGCCCCATCCTCGAGGCATGGCTCAACAAGCGCGCTGGCGAGTTTGACCACTTTGTCGGCGAGGTGTGCGGCTGGGCCGTCGACGGCGCCACCGTCAAGGTGCCTTTGAACAAGGAGAACGAGGCTAAGGGCACCGTTGTCAGGGAGAATGTCAAGTTTGACCGTACGTATGCTGCAATATCTGTGGGATGCTCGCTAATTCGTCACAGAATTCTCCCGTCTGATCAAGAGAGCTTACGAACAGCCTGCTTAAACCCGTTCTTCCGCCTTACCCTTGATGCATTGTTGGGACACGGCGTTATGAGACATGACTTTGGCTCCCTGGAAAAAGGGAGAAAATTCTGCCTGAAAAGGCGGACCGCTGCTTGCTAGACCATGGCGCACAGTCGACCGTGAGAAACGGCATCTCAAGCTTGCTGTAGACCAGATAGCCCGTGAGCAAAGAAAGAATACCCGCGCCGAAACTTGTCTTGCTTCGTGATTTGCCTACTTCCTCGCCGCCAACTCTTCCCACTGTACTCCCACCCACTCATCCACGTATCCAACCTCCCCGTCCTTGGTGCCTCTCGCCGCACAGTCCCTCTCGCACGTCCCCATGACTATCGTCGCCCACTCCATGCCCTCAAGACTCAGCTCCTCGGCCTCAAGCTCCATGATGGCCTGCGGCACGAGCTGCACCTCAAACACACGCTCAGCGCCGCAATTGCCACAGCGTGGGATGCCAGCACCGCCACTATGACCTTCATCCGCAAACAGCTTCCCAACGGCGTCGTCGCGGCTGCACAGCAACGGCACGCCGCCCCATTCGTACCGCAACACCTGCTCAGGGTTCTGAGCCAAGCGGTCGGCGAAGCGCTGGAACGCCTTGTCCAGACTAGACTCGAAGGCCTCTTTGACGTTGGTTTCGCTACCACTGGCTTCGGGTGTGGGTTCCGCCGCGTCTGGGTCGACAACCGTGTTGCCGGGAATGGCCAGAGGGGTGGGGTCGAGGGCCTCGTAGTCGGCGTCCAGGTGGTACGAAGGGTAGGGAGGGAGTGCGCTTTTCGCAGCGCTGGGCCATGGGACATGTGGATCGGCCGCAGATGGAGCTACCACGGGCGAGTCGGCCGGCGGGGGGCTGGAGAGGCGCGCCTTTTCTGCAAAGGTTTGGGAGAGCGTCGCGTCCGTGTCGTTTGTGCTGGTCTTTTGCGCCGGTTTGGCGGCAAGGCTGCTCGCGCTGGCGAACGGGTTTGCTGACGTCGCAGACGAAGCAGCAAATGGATTCGCATTTGAGCCCATCGGAGGCGCGCCCCCGCCGAACAATGCGGTCCCCAAGCTTCCCTGTTTTTGCCTGTCCTCCTCTTCCTTTTCCTTGCGTTTCAAAGCTTCCGCTGCGGCCGCTGCCTCGTCGGCTTCATGTTTGCGCTGAGCTTCGAGCGCCGAGGCGCTGACGCGCGTGGCACGGAATCCGCGCACGCAGCCAGGCATGCGACGGCATGTTTTGCGGCGGCAGGTGAAGATGTAGAGGCGGCGCGAGTGGCCGGCGAAGGTTTGCGGGAGGTCGCCGTTGAGCTGGAGGAGCAGGGTCATGGGATCATTGCAGACTTTGCACTTTGCGAGGGAGAAGGATGGTGCTTGGTCGTTGAGCCATGTCTGTGAGGTGTTAGCAGGTAGATCGAGACAAGTCGAGGTGACGTACCGGGTAGCCGCCGAGCTGGCTCCAATCGTCGTCGGTGGGCTCTTTGGACGCGTAGCCTAGCAGTACGTTGGTTTCGGTGTAGTTCTCCTCGTCGCCCGAGGAGTCGCTGTCGTAGGATGCCATTGTTGCGCGTGTTTGGAAATGGTCGAGTTCTGCGGTCGCCTTTGAAAAAGTTGGGCTATCGATAAGACGGCGGAGGCGGCGACACCAAAACAAAAAGTGGTCTGCAAGACTGAGTAAGATTCGCTATATTTTTACAGTAAATATCATGCCTCTTCAATCATCTGGCTCATCTCGCGGCATGTTCAATCCCATGGATCTCATCATGTTCCCAGCTGGGCCGGCCATGCCTCCTTGCGCCTTGAAGGCCTCAAGCATGTTCTTCGCCAGATTGTAGTCGATATCCACCTCCCCATCCTCTCGCGGAATTTCCTCCACGTCCTCTTCGACTTCTCTGGCCTTGCCTTTGCCTTTGCCTTTGCTCTGGATGGCTTCCTTGGTTTTCGGATCCAAATCCAGCGCGCCTGCTTGCCGAAGCTCCGCCTCCATGGCTTCCATATTTTCGCGGAATTCTTTTGCTTCTTGCTCACCCCAAGCATCATCGTCTTCTGCGGTGTCTTTATTCTCTGTCTCTTCTGGCACCGGTGGCCGCTCAGGTCCGAAGAATGGTCGCATTTTTTCCTCCTCTTGCTGGTTGATGCGTGTCGATATTTCCTCCAGCTTGCCCCTATTCTCTTTGGCTGCCTTGACCTCGTCAAGAGGCATCTCCATGACCTCCTTGTACACTTCTTCGGGCATGCCCATCATCTCGCGCATCATTTTCGAGAATTCTTCCTCGTCAAAACTGGCGGCCTTGTCTTCTTCCTCGTCATCGCTGGAGATGTCCTCGTCATCATCAATATCCATGTCTTCCAGTTCTGCTCCTTCAGCTCCCGCTTCTTTGTCGTTGAGGAATGACTCGAAACGTTGCACCATCTTTTGCAGATTTGCCTGTGCTCCCTTGTCGCCGAATCCTTTCGACGTTTTCCCTTGCAACTCTTTTTCGAATTCTTCGTAGTTGATGTCCATCCAGCCCTCGTCGTCCTCTTGTGCATCCCACTTTGCGATTTCGTCGTCTGTTGGAAGGTGCTCCTCTCCAGCTTCGACGTCTTCCAGGAGAAGCTCAATTTCTCGCACAGTGCGCTTGTCTTGGTTTTGCGGGTCGGCCATGAGCATATCGAATCCGGCGCCCAGTTTCATACCCATTTCCAGTCTGTCTCGTCGTTTTCCGGGCTTCAGATCTACAATTTCTGCTTCCCATACTTGTGAAGCGACGAATTGTTGGCTCTTCAATTGGGCAAAGCCAACCTTGGTGAATCGCACCCTGACTGTGACCAAGTCTTGTGGCGGAAATTTGAGACCCGAGCCATCTTTCAGGGGACGTAGAGAAATGGGATCGCGCAAGTAGAATGCTTCAACAGCAGGTGAAATGTATGCTGGGTTTCGACAAAGAAGAAAGGCAAGTTTGCGAGGAATTGTGACAAGAGAATGGTGTAGAGTTGAGGAAATCTCCTTCGGGTAATTTCGAAGGCGGTAAAAGGCTTCTTCTTCGACGAGAGCCGAGTGTACCAGCTTGGATGGGGTCGTTTGAATGAACTTTCGTGACTCTTGGATGGTCAAGGGACGTTTGTCAGAATTTTCCACAGGAATGACGCAGAGTTTTGAATCGTTGATCCACACTCGGTTTTCAGCAACCTCTGGATTCAACCACTTGGGAAGCACATTTGCGGCCTCGATGAGCAAGAACTCTCCATCCGTGTCAAACACACGTATCCACGCGTCAGGAAATTGATTGCTTAGCTCTCGGAGGAGGTACACAATTAACCACTCGTCGGCGACGGAGTCGCCATAGTTGGTCGTACCACGGAGCAACCAGCTGCCGTCTTCTCGTTGCAACTGAAGGCCAAATGATTCGCGCTGCCAGATGTAGTCCTTGAGAAGGTTTTTGGAGAGAGAATCGGCCGCATTCTCAATGTCTCGAAGTCTCTCGCGGATTTGGTTGTCGGTTGAGACTTTTGGGTCGATGATGAAGACGATGTATTCCACCGTGTCGTCGGGCGGTTTCTTGGGAAAGCCGTCGAATCCCTCTCCAAACCACTTCAAACCGTCCTTGCTCTTGTCCTCTGCCATGTTGAGATGAAAGTTGGATGGTGGTCGCCGCATGCACGTGCTGGGTTCGGCAGCCCGGCGATCGACTAAACCTAAAACGGCAGGAAACCAAACATAAACAATCCGGAGCTCCAACACCACAACCCAGCAACCACCAACGCCCACGAATGTCCACGACATAGCATCCTTTCGACTGTGCGCTCACCATGGCGCATCTCTATCCCGATACCCCGCGTACCGAGTACGCCGACGTGACGCGCCTGACACACGCCGACCTCGACATGTCCATGGAGCCCTCGTTTCAATCCCCGAGTCGCGACGGCGATGACCTCGTACGACGAATGCGCGGCTCGCAAACACCCCGAGGCCTCACAACCCCCAAAGCGCGAAACCCATTGTTGTCGAAACGGAATCCGCCGGGAAAGCAGGAGTTTACGCCGCTGCTGAAGAGCGCTATGAAGAACCGCATAACGTCGTCAATCTACGACATGGAGGAGAATGGTCCTCCTTTCAAGAAGGCCATCGAGACGCCAGCCGTTTTGAAGCCTGGGTACAAGTTTGACAACAGCCCCGCGCTGCCCGAAGCCAGCGTCTACGACAATTCAACGAGCGACGTGACGGAAATCAACGGCACGCCAGGCCCTCCGCCGCCGGCCAGCAGCAGCTTCATGAGCACACCACTGGCGGTGAACAAGGATGGAAATGCGATGCTGGATAGAGGGAACATGCTCACATTGAGGGAGCAAGAGGCTGTAAGTCGTACATCTTCGCGGACCTGCAGATGCTGACGGTCGCAGAAACTTGCCCAGATCGACAAGGACAATTTCGGCCTCAAGCTCAAGATACATTTCCTCGAGGAAAATCTCCAAAAGGCCGGCACCGACTACCAGCAAGCGGTTCTGCGCGAGAACACGGAACTCAAGGTGGACAAGACGCAGCTCGTGGTGGAAATCAAGAATCTCAAGAAGACTTTGCAGACGGCCGAGAAGGGGCTTGTGGGGTACAAAGATCAGCTGCGGGACTATGCCGACAAGGTCAAGCGTAGGCACACGGACGCGACGTCGCGCGAAGAGATTGAGCGGCTGGAGAAGATTGCCGAGGAGCGTGCGGAAGAGGTTCAAAAGCTCCAGAAACAGCTCGACTCGGTCAGCAAGGATGATGAAGAGGTGGAGAGGCTTCAGAACGACATTGGGGACTTGGAAATGGAGCTGCGGCAAAAGGAACAGGAAATCGACACCAAGGACGAGCAGCTCGTGGAGTTGCGTGAGAGAGTCGAGTCATTGGTGGACGACGAAGAGCTCAGGGCGCAGCTGCAAAAGCTCGAACGAGAGCGCGACGGCAAGGAGAATGAAATTGAGGAGCTTCGGGAAAAGCTGGAAGTGGCAGAAGAGGAAAAGGAGGCCCAGCTCAAGTCTCTGGAAAGGCAACTCGAGGTTTGGGAGCGGCAAAAGCGGGACGAAATGAAGGCATTGGAGGACCAACTCCGCGCTAACGAGCGTGAGAAAGACCTCCGCATCAAAGCTCTGGAAAGGCAGCTGGAGACGACGGACAGGGAAAAGCAGGGCGAGATCGAAAACCTGCTGGACCGCATCAAGATTGCAGAGTCATCGGGCGGAAACCAGGCCCAGCTCGCCCAACAAGCTGCCAACGACGCCCGGGACAAGCTGCAGCAAGTAACGCGCGCCAAAGACGACGAAATATCCGTACTGAAAGCCCGTTTGGACGCCGCCGATTCTCTCCAGGACGAGCTCGAGGAATGCCAACGCCAACTGCGGCAGTACGATGAAGATGCCCGGCAGAGGGATGTTACCGAGGAAGCGCAGGAACAAGAAATTCAACTCTTGCGCAATCAACTCCGGTCCAACAGTCCCACGAAGAGGCGACAAGATCAGGAGCTCGAGGTGCTGCGCGACCAGCTCAGGTCACGGAGTCCGATGAAGAGGCAGTACGAGCAAGAGCTGCAAAGACTGCGGGACCAACTTCAAGACATGAGCCCTTTGAAACGCCGGGCCGGCGACTTTGACAGCACCAACAGAGAACTTGGTTCTCTCCGGGCTGCTGTCACCGAAAAAGACCGCGAGATTGCGGATTTGAAGTACAGGGTCGAATCGCAATCTGCCTCGCTCCAGCAACTCAACGACTACCGCAACAACGACATCGAGGGAATCCGCAAGGCGTTGGAACTCACTCGCAAAGACCTCGAGCGCAGCCGGGAGGACGTGGATCAGCGCGAAATGACGCTCGGGGAGCGGACGCGCGAGCTGAACAAGGTCAAAAACTTGCTCGATGACCGCACAGAGGCGCTCGAGTCTGTCAAGAAGATGCTCAACGACAAGGTGGCCGAGCTGAACGACCGGAATAGGGAGCTCGAGACTGCCCGCAAGACCATCAGGGAGCGCAGCGATGAGATGGAGGCCCTCCGCCAGAGTATGGAGGAGCCCGGCACTCAATTCGAGCTGGTCAACAACCTCGCCCGCGACCGCGAACATGAACTCGACACGCTCCGGGCCACATTGAACGCCCGCGAGAGGGACCTCGAGGCTCTCAAGAAGACGGCCGATGAGCGCCTCACCGCCATCCAATCGCTCAAAGACGAGCTTGCCCACACCAAGCAGGAGCTCGAGGATGAGATTGAGGTCATGATCAATGCCCAGGAAGAGGGTGAGTTGGAGAGGCAGAATCTCGAGGCCAAGGTGGTGCAGCTGTCAAAGGCCAACTCTGCGGACGTGCAGTCTCAACTTCGCACAGTCGAACGAGAAAAGAGCAGCTTGCAATCTTCGGTCGAGTCGCTCCAACAGGACCTCCACATCAGCGACGCCGACCGCGAAAGCCTCCGCCTCCGCGTCCGCAAGTTGACGGAAGACCTCAACGACCTGCGCGCCAATTCGGGACGCGCATCGGAGCGTGACTTCCAGGCCGCCCAGGCCGAGGCTGAAAACTTACGCACCGAATTGCAGGACCTGGAGACGCGGATGCGCGAGCAAGAGATGCGCCTGCGTTCCGAAATCCGCGAAAAGGACAAGAAGCTCAGGGCAAATCAGGCCGAGACTGACGAGCTGCGCTTCAAGCTGGACGAGCGTGACGACGACATTGAAGCATACACCCAACGCCTGGCTGCGCAAAAGGCTGGCACTGGCGACGCAAAGAAGCACGCCGCGGACCTCAAGGAGCTGCACGACATGCTGCGGGCCGCCACGCTCGAGACGGAAGAGCTTCAACTTGCGCTGCAAGAGCGCGACGAACAGCTCGACTCGCTGACCAAAGAGTCGCGCCAGATGTTGCGCGAAAAGGAGCGCCGCATCCGCGAATTGGCCGCACAGCAGACGCGCGAGGGACGGAGCGAGACGGAGCTGCTGGAGCTCAAGGCAACGGCGGCCGAAAGAGAGCGGAGGCACACGGGTGAGCTCAAGGGTCTCGCCAGGCAAATTCAATATCTCCGGGCCCGGTGTGGACGCGAGGAGGGCCTGCGCGGGCAGCTGGCATACGAGAAGCGCTTCTTGATGATGCAGATTGAGCTCTGGGGCGAATGGTACGTTGTCTACTTGATCTTGTTACAAGCTCCCGCTAACACGCAGCAGCAACACATCGCACCTCTCTCTCCTTTCCGAGATGGGCATCACGCCGGATCCTAACGCGTCATTTTACAAGAAAGACAAGCGCCCCTCGCTGCGCTGCGTCGCCTTTGGCATTATCGCCACGCTGCGCATGAAGAAGATGGCGGATGCTTGGGCCGTCAACCGGAAGGTACACGAGTCGCTCGTGCGCACCCTCGAAGGCATGCGCGGCAGGAAGAAGGTCGGTGGCAGAGGCTTGTTGGCTGGAAGGTAGTTGTACAGCTTTTTTTTTCATGAATAACGGGCGTTTGTTGGTGCCTGGTCGCTCACTTGGATACTTGGACTTTTCGGCATGGATGGGGTCCTGGGCTGGCAAGGCGTTTATAGGTGGATATACAGGTAGTCTGCCTATTAGACATAGCAGATTGTGCATGCATTCTTTTATAGTTTTATCTAGTTATAGCGCTTAAGGGGCTCCCTAGGATCCTCTATCATAGCATATAAATGCTATTATAGTGCTAGGTAGAGCATGTTATGGGGTTGTTCGGTGCTAGTGCGACCGGCGCCCGCGCGCGACCACACGATGACGGCTGGCGCCTGCGCATAACGCTAAGGCTTAGCGCCTAGATATAATGCTAAGACCTAGTAATAGTGCTTAATATAAATAACTAATATTGAGTAGTAAGTAATAAGTAATATATAAGATAAATAACCCTTAGTAAGATAAAAGGACTTAGCTCTAAAGAGCCTTATATATTATAGAGTTATATAGCTCTTATCTATATATAGGGTTATTATTATATATAGTATACTATAGGTACTTACTTAGCTATATAAGCCCTTATTAAAAAGACTTAAATAAGAGTCTTATTTATATAAAACTCTAAATTATATAGACCTTAGCTATTTATTATAGAGCTTAGCTATTTATTATAAAATTAGATACTAAGGGTAGATCTAGAAAAAGGGGCTAAGAAAAATTAGTATAAAAGGATTATTATTATAAGTAGATATATACTAGGATTTAAACTCTAGACTAGATATTTTCTATATCTTCTAGAGTTTAGTATAGATATTACTACTTATATATATACTAGCCTCTTTTAGCTAGTCTAGAAGTAGATAGTTATTCTATACTAGCTACTTAATAACTACTCCTACTCCTTATCTATTAATTATTAGTAGTTAGTATTAATTTACTCTACTAGATACTATAATACTATTAGGGGTTAACCCTAAGGTGCTAATAATAGTAAGGTAAAGATTAAATTTAGAAGAAATCTCTAAAGGAGAAAGTATCCTTTAGCCCCTTATATAACCCCTTTATACTACTCCCCCTTAGCCCCTTTTCCTAGACCTACTCTTAGTATTCTATCTTATAGTAGGTAGCTAAGGTCTGCTATAAGTAGAGTTTTATATAAATAAGACTCTTAGTTAAGTCTTCTCTTAGTAAGGGCTTATATAGCTAAGTGAGTGCCTATAGTACCTTATATATAATAACCCTATATTATATATAACTACCCTATACATCTATATAACCCTATAATACTAATAGGGGAAGGATAATAGGGTAGCTAGGGTTAGGGTTAGGGTTAGGGTTAGGGTTAGGGTTAGGGTTAGGGTTAGGGTTAGGGTTAGGGTTAGGGTTAGGGTTAGGGTTAGGGTTAGGGTTAGGGTTAGGGTTAGGGTTAGGGTTAGGGTTAGGGTTAGGGTTAGGGTTAGGGTTAGGGTTAGGGTTAGGGTTAGGGTTAGGGTTAGGGTTAGGGTTAGGGT